>JAQPPZ010000756.1:15470508-16838136 GCA_028583015.1 Wollemia nobilis
GCCTACCACCTTTGACATACTCAAGGAGCAAACAAACACACAAAACCAAATTTAAAAATAAGTAAATAACAACAAAAATAATAAAATAAAATAAAAAACATGCTCCTTGAGTGTGTCAAAACCAAAAGCACAACCAAACACGCACAATAAGATAAAAGAAACCACAACACAAACCACATAGAAAAACACAAGAACCACATAACAAAACACAAACAAGACAAAAACAACAAGAACACTACAAAGACATAACCCAAAAAAAACATGAAAAATAAACACAACCAAAACCTAAAAAATAAAATAAATAAAATAAAAATAAAAACAACCAACAACAGACAATAAACAAAAACAAAAAACATAGAAAACACTCACACATAAAAAAATGAAATAACACAAACAAAGAGAAACCCAAGAACAAGAACGAAAAAAACACAAGAACAATAACAAAAAACATTAAAAAAAAAAAACAAAACAACAAAAACACAAGAACAAAAAAAAACAACACAAAGAACACAAAAACAAAACAAAACAAAAGAACCCACCCACCTTAAAAAACTAAACAAAAAAACAAAGAAGACAAAAGAAAAAAAATGAACAAAACAATGACCTATCTAGACCAGAAGACTATTAATGCAAGAATCAATAGAGGAAACAAAATAAAGAATAGAATGAGCTAGGGAACTAAAAAAAACTGAATGAACCAAAGAGAAGCAAAAAACAAAAAAAAAAAAACAAGAAGAAACTAGGTACCTTCAGAATTGGAGCCATCCAAAGAAATGATAGAAAGAAGAGCTTCCCTAATTTGAGAAGCCCACCATATAGGAGGGTGGCCATAACAAGTAAGATCACCTTTGTCCAAAGCCCAATTAGCTAAAGCATCAGCACTCTTGTTTTGATCTCTGACCACATGATTGTAATCAACTTTCAAAAATCCCATCTGGATTAACTGAATCTTCTCAATAATTCTTTTTATTCTCCAATCCACCTTATGATTCTTAGAAGGAGTCTTCAAGAGATTAATCATAAGTTGAGAGTCGGACTCAACTAACACCTTTTCCCATCCAACCTTAGTAGCCTCCTGAAGGCCTCTAAGGATACCATACCCCTCAAGCAAGGTTATTGGAAAGAATACCCAAATTCTCAGCAAAAGTAAAAACCAGGGAGCCATCCGAAAGTCTACCAATTCCTCCCACACTGGCTTTTCTAGGGTTCCCTCTAGAGGCTCCATCGGTATTGAATTTTCCAAAATCCTTAGGAGGAGGTTGCCAATTTCTAGTCCTATCCATCTTACTAATACTCACATTCCCTTTAAGTTGGTTGCCCTTAGAAGGTTTAATCTTCAATCTTTGCATCACTTGATCCCATATTTGGTGGGAGTTTTGGGGGTGATTAAGGAGTTGATGGACTGATTCAACTAAGTTGGCTATGGTCTTTTGCCAAATATAGTGAATATCCTTCCTATCTTGATTAAAAATTTGGTTGTTCCTTTCATTCCAAATATTCCAAAGAAGAATGGTAGAACCCATCCAAACTAACTGCCTAATAAAATGATCAACACCCTCTTGATTAGGCCAATCCCTCCAAAGTTGTTCAAAAGTGAAAAAATTGGACCACCTGTAAGCCAAGTAAAGTTGCCATTCTCCTCCATAGCTCAGAGGCTAAAGTACACTCAATAAAAATATGGTTGATATTTTCTACATTCTCTTCACACATTTCACATCTAAAAGGGCCATGAAAACCACGCTTCATAAGTTGCTCACCAGTAAGCACCCTACGATGCAATAAAAGCCAATTAAAGAACCTCACCTTAGGCCAGAGCTTTTGAGCCCACAATTGAGAAAATATGTCAGAAGAATGGTTGGGATTATTATGGCATAAGGTCAAATAACCTTGAGCAACTGAATACTCACCCTTAGTAGTGTTGTTCCATCCAAAACAATATTTTTCATGGGACCAAGAGAGGGATCTCATATGAAGGATGCCTTGGATATCTTGTCTTTGCCTTTCTGGGATTTGAATAGGCCAATCCTCAATAGGGATCCAATATCTACCAACCTTTGAATTACCAATATGGTACCGATAGTAATTAGCCACCTTTATCCAATTAGCTCGGTGAAGCTCCTCCATCCAAGGCCTCCAATCGGGAAACCGAGTTATCAAAGGCTTGTGACCATCCCAAGAATCTGTCCAAAAATTTGCATGTTGACCATTATGAATGATCCAAAATAATTTTTTCTTTATCAAATCCTCACCAGTCTTAAGAACTCCTAAAATGGGAGAAATTTTTGTAGGAAGTTGATAGCGAACAAGGTCTTCGGGACTTTTGTTCTCGAGCATATTTAGCACGGAGATTATTGGCCCAAAGAGCATTGGGGTTATGCAACATCCTCCAATATAATTTAGCAGCTAAAGCTTTGTTGTTATTAATTGAAGACCGGAATCCTAACCCCCCTTCACTCTTAGGAAGACATAAAGTATCCCATTTCACCAAGGCCCATTTTCTTTTCTCCTTAGTACCACTCCAAAGGAAACGATGACTGATTTGATCCAATTCTCGAAGAACAACCTTTGGGATATTCAAAACGGAAGAAACATAAATAGGAATAGCTTGAAGGACTGATTTTACCAAGGTGATTCTACCCCAGAAGAAAGCCACTTGTTGGTCCACTTTCCAATTTTCTTCTTGACTTTGTCCAACAACCAATTCCAATCTTTATTTTTCTGCCTTTGAATATTTATGGGAATACCTAAATAAGTGATTGGAAGAGAGGTCTTCTTATATCTTAATTTATCCAAGACCATGGATTCCTTTCTAGCAGAGCAGTGAAAGAAAATAACTTTAGATTTGTCTTCATTGATCAACCGCCCGATAGCCTTAGAAAAACAGCTAATGATTTGCTTAATATTAGAAGCTTCCTTAACCGTAGCTTTACCTAAAAGGGTAGAGTCATCCACAAATTGAAGATGAGAGATAGGTCTAGCTCCATGAGCAATGGTAACTCCCTCAAGGGTTTTGTTTTCCCTCTTTTTGGTTATAGTCCTACCCAAGCATTCAACAAGAATGATGAATAAATAAGGGGATAGCGGGTCACCTTGCCTAATACCTCTGGAAGGTCGGGAAAGACCGAGAAGGCCTACCATTGATAAGAACTAAGTAGGAAACTGAAGAGATACATCCCATAATCCAATCCATCCAATCCTTAGAGAAACCAAATTGCCTCAAAACTTTGATAAGGAAGTGCCAATCCACTCTGTCATAAGCTTTGGATAAGTCTAACCGGATGAACATAGAAGGAGAATTTTGCATATCCATGGAATGGATGGCTTCCTGAGCAAGAACTATCTCATCTACTATTTGACGTCCTTCCACATATCCCCCTTGCTCGGGGAAATAATCTTATGCAAAAGAGGCTTCAACCTTTCTGCCATGATTTTAGTAATAATTTTGAGAAGAACATTACATAAAGCAATAGGTCTAAAAGTTGAGATATGATCAACCTCTTGAGCTTTTGGAACAAGAGTAATATAAGTTTTATTGATAACCTTCAAAATTTCTTTGGATTTCTTGGCTTCTTCCACCACCTCTAATAAATCAACATGAAGGATATCCCGAACTCTTGGTAGAACTCAATAGGAAAACCATCAGGACCTGGGGTTTTCCCTTTTTGCATTTTAAAAACTACTTGTTGAAGCTCATTGATACTAATGGAGCAGTCAAAATAGAGTTCTCCTTCGAAGTGATAAGAGAAGGGATTGCTTGAAGAACATTTTGTTGTGAAGCTGAGTCAAGAGGAGTAGCAGCAAAAATATTGGAAAAGTAATCAACAACAATAGAGTTCATGCCATCCCAAGTATAAACAACATCTCCAGAATCTGATTTTAAGGAAGAAATAAAGTTGTGAGATCTTCGAGCTAGAAGAGATTTGTGGAAGAAATTTGTGTTTCGATCTCCTTCTTTGAGCCATTGAATTCTAGATTTTTGCTTCCATAAGATTTCTTCTCTTTTTTCCCATTCCTCTAACCGAGTTGTGAGTTTAATTTCATCTGCACTTCTCTTCTCCGTGAGGCCATCTAAACGGATTTTCTTATTCAAATTTTCAATATGAGCAATAACTTCATGTTTTTTTTTATGAACATCCCCAAACTCTTTCCAGGTTCCAAGTCTTGATTTTGGATTTAATGTATTGCGAGTCTTTTGGCAAAATAGAACATCTTAGTCCCATGCCTAGGTTTACCTTCCTTCCACCATTGTTGCACACGAGGTCTGAAGGAAATGTCTCTAAGCCACATTAATTGAAAACGAAAAGGAGAGAAACTCACATTGGTTTTCCACATTTCCACCATGACTGGCCAATGATCCGAACCAACATTATTAAGAGTCTTCACTTTAGGAATGTGACCATGGATTAAGAAATTTTTAGAGAGCAAAAACCTATCCAATCTCTCCATTATACAAGCTAAGCCTTGCCTTATGTTAGACCAAGTCATAAGGCCATTATCTGGTTGGATATCCACAAGATGGAGGTTTGCAATATATTCGCTCATGAGGTCAGTCCTTTTGTCCAAATTTCTATTTCCCCCCTTTTCTCATCTAGAGAGAGGATGGTATTGAAATCTCCTCCGATCAAGATCCAAGCTTTAGGAAAATGAGAGATAATATGAGTAATATCCTTCCACTGTCTTCTTTTTTCCTCCAAAGAAGTCGGGGCATAAACGATGAATGCAGAGCATAATCTGGTTGGAATGTCTACTTTGAATAGCTATAGCCAACAAACCCCAACTGCCAACCATATGGTGAATAACTACCTCTTTTGGGTCCCAAAGACAAGCAATGCCACCCGAAGTCCCTTGGGAACTGAGGGAAACCACTTTTCCAATTAGGCCAAATTTTATCGGCAATTAAGTCCATATCCTCCATTGACATCTTTGTTTCTTGAAGGAAAACAAGATGTGGATGATTTATCTGAATCATTCTTCTAATTTCATTTTGTTTTGAAAGACTCCCTTTGAGTCCTCTAATATTCCAAGTGATGATCTTCATTAATACCAGGGCTAAAAATGTTGGGAAGGGCATTAATATTACCTTCCTCTACAAGCTTTTCACCTTCTTTTACCATATGATATTGATTGGTCTTGCGACCTACTTTTTTATTAGAATCCATCTTCAATTTTTTTTTCCTTGTTTCTTGACTTATTCCAATTGAATCTGAGATGGCTTCTAACCTTGAAGAATGCTCATACACTACCAAAATTTTACTAGATGGTTCAATGGAGTCTATATTGGGACCTGCATTATTTGAAGTTTTGACATTTGAAATATTGTTTTTCTTGTGTAAATTTTCTCCTTTTTTTTCTGTTGAAAACCTTTGATTTGTTGGTTTGTCTCCGAGTTCTTTCCTTCATATTTAAATTGTGTTTCTAAGATTTCAGTTTCCATTATTTCCTCTTCCTCACTTGGGACATCATTTGTGGAAAGGATTTCAAACATATTAGCAAATGACTTTGATTGATCCTTCATTACTTGTTTTTTCCGAGTGTTCTTCTTCTTAGGTATTTGGAAACCTGCTGAGTTTATATCTTCTTTCTTTTGATCAGGAATTTTATTTGGGCAAGCACTGGCCAAATGACCATATTCATGGCAAATTCTACAATGAAAAGGAATGTTCTCATAGTCCACTACTTGCTCCCAAGTGTCTTCCCCAAATTGTAATGTGATCTTTTTAGGTAGGGGTTTGTCAAAATCCATTAAAACACAAATTCGAGCATAAATAATATGTTCAAAATTTTGAGTACAATCAACGAGTCATCATAAAAGTTCCTAAAGAGTTTCCAATTGAAGAAAAAATAGTAGGATTCCAAAATTCAATAGGGAGGCCAAAGAGTCTAACCCACATGGGAGCTATAGAAGGCATCTCTTCTTCGACTTTAAATTTAGTATGCCGGGGCTTCATGAAAAGCCCTGCCCTTCCAAAAAACCAAGGACCCCCTTGAAAAGTTTTCTCTCTATCTTCATTATTAGCAAATAAAACAAGAAAATAACCATTTGGATAAATAGAGATTTGTAACTCACCTTTAGTTTTCCAGCTTTTTGCAGCCCAGACTTTGAAAGCAGATAGACTCGGAAGAAAACCCACGAACCGACAAATTAGTCCTCTTTTTTCCAAATCTTCAATGCCAATCTGAATGTTACCCATATCAAGCTTAACAATAGGAGTTCCATCAGCTGCTTTAAGACATCCTGACTCTGTTTTCTTGGGATCAATATTAGGCATTCTTAGAGGTTTATGAGAAGCCCTAATATTGATATTAGCATTGGGCTGAGGCTGTCCACCACGAAGGGCATCCCTAAAATTCATTTTTGGGACCGAGTCTTCAAAATTCTTACCCTTGACAGGGGTTTTCAGAGTAGAATTATTTTGTGGGTGCACCTTAGCACCAGATTCACTTGAGATATGAGCCATTTTTTGATCAACTGCTTGAAACTTATTTCGTGGTCTCTTTAATCCTTGCCCTAGACATCGTGGAAAGGTATGGTTTTCACTTTTCTTTTGTGCAGCAAATTGGAAGTCGTTGTCACTCAAGTTCACAGTATGATCTATTGAAAGACAAATTTCTAACCCATCTTGTATCCCCTGCAACATTTCCTGCTAAAATATTGAGCATAAACCACAAAAATATTGGCCGCTAGGGCCCGAAGGCCCTAAAAACCAACCTCTGGAGCTGCTTGCACTCAACCCGGATGAAACCCTCGCATAGCCACTTGCCAAATATATCGTTCACACATAGGGATGTGCTAGGATCTGTGTTGCTCCAAATGATATGAAAATTGGTGGAGACGTTCTAGGGGTTTTCAGGCATCTACCCTCAAAATTTTAGCTCAATCCGAGTTCGGATGAGTGAGATATGGCCGAAACGAGTTCGGAAGTTTGGGCAGTCCTACGAAAAATGTCTAATCCTCCCCAAGCACGAATATTTTTTTTGGGGTTTAGATTTTAGGGTTTTCGTTCGCTGTGCGATTTTGACTACAACTTGCAAGTGAAAATTTGCTAAAGAGGGTAATGGGACAATGATGGATTTTAGGCAAATACGGCTAAATTGAAGACAAGAATATTATACTAATGGCTTCTCAATTCTGTTATCTTCTTAGGGGATCACTTAGCACGCTTTGCAATTAGGGAGTCATCTAGTCAAGCCTTATTTTGTATTCTACTTTCAACTTTTTAGTATTGTTATTAGGGTTCTATTTTTTTATTGTAAGCTAATTATAACATATTACACCAAGGAGGCCAATGCTCCTCTTATTTTAGTTTAGACGTACTCCTAGATAGGATGTAATTCAAATTTTTAGGGTACTTCATACCCATAATATTGTAATTTATTTGTTAAACTTAAAAATGAAAAATACAAATTTTTTTAGGGGAAAAAAGAATGAAAGTAGACATATAAATATAGGTAAAGGATATGATTTATAATATTTATGCATTATGAAGGATTAGGGTTTTTCCTAAAAAAATATCTCATCTTTTAGGAATGATATCTTCACTAAGAGTTATCTAATTCAGTTGATTCATAGATCAACTTGTGCAGAATTTGAATAACTTTAAAATGAATGGTCATATGCAAAAATCTAAGCAATATTGAGGGAGATACGACCCTATGAAGTCAACCATTCGAAACAAGGGCAGTGACAATTTTTCAGCTAGGGTTTGAATGATGGGAAGAGCAATGAAGGGCTAATAATTCAGTGAGGTAAGATATTCTATCTGGACAAAGAATTTTTTTAGCTAAGTTTTTTTTCCTTTTTGTATCTTAGAAATTGTGTTTGAAAATTTTATAAAGTTTTTATCAAATTTTATATTTGCTATAGGACACTCACATAAATTTCAATAGATTTTGAGTTTTAGTTTCCTTTCCATGGATTAATTTATATTTAAATCCTTATAATCATATCTAGTGGTAGAGGTTAGTGAGTGCACCTCATAGATATCCTTGTTGCTCCAAGATAGGGTAGTTTTTGGTAAATTTAATGGGTATTGGTTAGGAGCTTCATCCTTGAGAAAATGGATTGATATGATTTGAAAGTCTCCAAGAGTTATTCTATAATTTCTTTCCAAATTTTTATTCCTATCAATTTTTTGATCTAGGGAATAAAGAGAAATAATCCTAAAATGGGGTCCTTGGTTTATGGTAAGAGCAAAACTCTTTCTTACCCACTAGTATGAAGATAACCTAAAAATGTAAATCCATCCCTAGTTCCATTTTGGGTTAGGATTTTTGGGTTACCCATTAAATTTTTGGAAATAGATACCTTCAAAGCAATAGGCAACACTCTAGCATATTTCCTTGAAATTTTAGATATGACAAAAGATGGATTCTTGGCTATTTATGCTCGAATATTGGTAATGATTGATATAAGTAAATATTTACTAGAATCAATCATTCTTAAGTATGGGGATAATATGTGGACCCAAACTATGGATAATGAAAACATATAATTTAGATGTAGAAGATGTCATGATGTGGGGCATATTGAGAGATAATGCCCTAAGAAGAGCCCAAAAAAATCATTTGTAGAAAATCACAAGAGAAACAAATGTTTATGGATGAAGATGGTTTTCTACTTCCAAAAAATAGATCTATAAGAATAAAATAAAATAAATAGTGGATACCAATAAGAAATAATATTGGAAGAAATACCAACTCTTTTGAGGCTTTAGCCTATAAATAAAATGTAGATCAAGACTTAGAGGACACAGTACAACAATTTCAACATATTAACAAGGAATAGTCTGTCTAGTATGATCCTAAGTCAAGGAAGAAAATTATTGATTAACCTAAGGAATGTGTTTCATTATATTTTTAGGACTCTCTTGCAGTACCATGCACCATTTAGGAGAAAAAAAATGGTAAATAAAATGTAGTTTTAGAAGTTAATATCTTTGTCATTAATAAGGCAATACCATAAAATGAGTAGGATAATTCAAAAGCTTCTATAATAGAGCTAGGAGAGGATAAATATGATGAAAAATAAAATTGTGAAAGAATATTGAGGAATAGAATAATAAGACCTACTCGTGAAATAGGCAAGGCAAAAAGAGGAAAATCCTCAAATTATCAAAGCAAGATCTAGTGAAGCAAGAACAAACATAGAGAAACAAGCACAAACTAAGTTAGTTGAACTTCTCTTTACCAAAAAATAAAATTATATTGGTAATACGCAATTGGGGTTAAAATTCCCTAATGAGACATGATTATCATCTCATGGAATATAAGAGGTGTTAATACCCCTCAAAGTAGAGGTGTATTAGGGACCTATGTTAAGTAATAAACCTGATATTATCTGTATCCAAGAAACTAAATTGACAAAAGAAGTTTAAAAAACTATTAAAGCAATATGGGTAAGATGTGAATGAGATGCTATGGATTCTAAAGAAGTGATAGGGGTAATTCTAACTTGTAGGAAACCTTCTAGAACCTTTTGTGTAACCATTCATAAAACTAGGCATTGGATAGCCTTTTTAGTCTCTTGCTATTTTGAATATATTGGTTTCATCCTTATCAATATCTATGGACCTAAAACTAAATCAGGTGGATTAGAAGCTTGGAGTGGATTTGAAGCCTTTATGAGAAGTAAAGACCAAGAAAACTGATTTATGATCATTGGAGATTTTAATGCCATAACCAAGTTGGATGAAAAATTTGGGGGAATTAGGAAATTGACCCAAAGTATGAAATATTTCTCAAATTTTATTCAAAATAATAATCTATGGGAATTTTATTTTGAAGAAGACAACTATACTTGGATCAACAAGAGGAGAGACCAAAATCTAATAGCATAAAACTAGGTAAATGCATTCTCTCGAATAATTGGCTATATGAAGGAACTTGTGCTAAAATTAATACCTTAACAAGGATTGGTTGAGATCACTGGCCAAAAAGAGTTAAAATAATGGTAAGTAAATTCAAAAAAAGATCATTTTTGGGAAAACCATCCTCAATTTATTGATATGATAGCTCAAACGTGGAATTATTTAGGCAACGATGGGTTGTATGCTCTTTCAAATCAAATTAAATCTAAAACATCTAGGTGTTCTAATTGTTACATCACCTTATTTATTGTCTTGAAACTTTAAAAGACTACACCTCCTATGCAATTTATTTTATCAAAGAGAGTGTATAAAGAAAGTATAGATGAATACATAAATTAATAGACTAAAACAATGAAATTATAAGAAGTTATTCCTAAAATCTTATTTGAGGTATTTCAAATATCCAATAAATAACACATTCATAAGTGACCATAAATAAAGGAAATACAACATATATGAAATGCATGGGATAACCTCTTCAAATTTATTTCACATAAAACTAAATGTAGAGAATAGAATCACATGGAGCAACTCTAAAATAATTTAACCTACACAAGTAAATTTTTATGCTAAACACATAAAATGTATGGGATTATTTCTATATGTAGGAACCAATATAAATCATTATAGAATCATTTTATGTTGTATAAAAATTATTATTAAATTTTGAATCTAAAATCATTCCCACCAAAAAATCATCCAAGTATTTTCTTTATGAGCAATCCCTTATTATTTTTATATTATTTTTTGTTTTCTTTGTTTCTAAATAATATTTTGACATTTATGATTCTCCTAGATCAAAACTCACTAGTGGAGAGGATTTTTTTCCCCAATGCTTTGATCAATAAATATTTCAAATTTCATGGTTTCATGTCCTTATATCAGTAACCTTCTTATTTATATTAATATAGTATCCAAATCGTTTAGCATATTTGATGTTATCCCTATAATACTAAGAGGTATGATTTAATTTGATGCCCCATAATCCAATAATTTTAACATATATAGTTTATTATTTTAATGTTTACTATAGAATGGATATTCACATATCAAAGCAAATCAAGTTTTAAAGAATTTTTTTACCTTTTGAGAGTTTTATATATTTCACATATTAAGGGATTTAAACTTTACAATCTCTTTATAATTGATTTTGAATTAAATATAAACATAAACAGTCATTAACTTGAACTAATGTTTGGAATGTTGTGATTTATATAGATTATGGATCACATCTATTTTTCTTGAATTTTCTTGTGGAACTGGTATAATTATTCAAGAAATTCATTTGATTTATTTTCATCATTAAAAAAGGAATTTTATTCCTCTTAAGTTGTTATACAGTAAAAGCATATTATTTTGACATGGTTTTAGCTTATTTTATGATACCAATTTCGTGTAAAATATAGTATGCTCATTCTTGTCAAGGAATAATTGCTACTTTGGTTAAGAATTAGATGGGGGTGTAAATTGATAAAATATTATAAATAAAGTATTATATGAATATAATTTTTATTTTTTCAAAATTTTAATATATGGATATATTAAATTATCTATTTTATTAGAGATTGTCCTTATTTTTTAATTTTTTTATCGTGACAAATTAAGGATGGAATACCATATAACATCAATTTCTTTAAAATCATTTTATGAATATATCTTCTAAACACATAAATCTATTGCAAGATATTATTTTTGTAATGTTATTGTCAATATCCTAATTCTTATTTATTTTTAACTCAAGGACTGTATAGTTTTTGATAAATTCTTATGAGGATATATTTTGAAGAACCAAACATTAATAAATTTTCATAATATTTATGTACAATGAAATGTCCTGAAATTTGAAGGGAAAAAAATTCTAGTGATTCATGTACAAATGTAAATTAAATCTATTTTTGAAATTCTAAAAATCTCTTGAAAATCAAAATTGAGTACGCATATATGAGCACTAATAGTGGATCATATGAAGCCATGGGCCTTCTTTGATGGATCTTTCTAGGATACCCTAGGTAGGTGGAGTCCTTTACTTAAATAAAAATTATAATATCACTTTCAAGGCAGAACAAATAATATGACAAAATGGAAACCATCGGTCCTCTTGATGAGAATAGCAATGGAGCAAGAAATTACAACTTTATAAATTTATGGAGATTCAAAATTAGTAATAAGTTGGGTTGCAGATCATGTAGAGATGAAAGAATTATTCCTTAGTCCTTTTTATGAGTAAGTGAAATTATTAGAATATTATATAACTGAATTTTCATGCAAGCACATCTATAGGGAACTAAATATAGAAGCATATGGCATTTCAAAAGATGGTTTGAACCTTCTAGTGGGAACTTGGTAGAGGGAAGAAGTTGTTAGAGGACTTGGAGTTTTCTCAAAGTCTTCCTCTTTTTAAGTATCAAATTAGAGATCTATTAATAGAAAAAAAATAAGGGCTTATCCACTCATGTACAAGAGTTGGAGAGCAAGTGGGTAGTTAAAACTCTCTAGTTGAAATCGAGAGGTCCCAGGTTCAAATATCTCCCCTCACATGCTGCGTATATTCTACGTATAGGAAATTACAAATAAAAAAATAATAATAAGGGTTTTCAAAGGGACCTATTGACCCATGTGTTCTATATATTTTCCAATAGGTGGAACACACACACACACAACATATGTTCCCTCTTGAAAAGGAAAGTTATATCCTCCAAGCATCAAGTAGGATGGGTCTCAACCATGCACGTTTTACTTAGTGGATGCTAAGTTGGTGATCCACAAGTTTTTTTTTTGGATTTTCTATAGCACATTTGATATATGAGATATAACTTCAATAATACCCATAAGCTTTAGTAAAACTCAAAAATTTACATCACAAACTACAAATATAACTAAGAGAAGCAACCATTTAATCTATACCACTAATTTACCATAGGAGATAAAAAAATGTAAAGAGAAGAGGGTCAAGAGAAATAAAACATGAATCTCCTAGATTCACCATAATATACAATAAGAAACGTAGGCATGAACACACCTTCAGGCAACTAATATGCACACAATGGCAAGGAAGAAATGTTGTAAAAATAGAACTGTAGCAACCATAAATATGCATATATTGCAATTACACTACTATCTTCAAATAATATTTTTATTCATGAAGTAGTTTTCCATACATTTGCAGTAATAATTAAGATCTTCCAGAAGAAAAATGCAAAAAAATAAACCTATTCTAATGCTGCTACTAAGAGTATTCCAAGTTTTTTTTTTTGCTTCTTTTTTTTTTTTGTGGGGGGAGGGACCTTTACAAATGAGCATAATTTTATTTTATAAGATAAGGAAGGAGGAAAAATTATTCTAGCTCTTTAAATCATGCATTCCCAAGTGGAAGGGGGACATCCAAATAATTTTGTAGCTATTGGTTCCTTACATAGTTGAAGATAAAATTCATGCCCAATAAAAAAATTTTGCAAAAAACATCCATGCATATTTAACTCTAAATCCAATTGGGGTTGAGTAAAGCTCGTTATAAGCTTTCCAACGTGTCTGGTTTGAGGTCAATTAGGGCTTTGGATGAAAATTTATGGTCTCCAAAATATTACTTGTCAAACATACCCAACAATTAGATTTTTTTTTTGGGGGGGGGGGTTTAAGTATGAACATAAAATTGAAAACCCAAAACTTTGCAAGATCTAGATCCAACAAAAAACATTGAAAACATAAAAACTTTAGAATTTTATAAACATGAGCTCACTAATCTTCATAGCCTCAAAGGTCCATGAAAAAATATAAAACTAACTCCAACACACAAAAAAGGGCGGGCTTTGTTTAGAGTGTAAAATGGGGGCATGTTGTCTAGGGACAATAGGACCCTTACCTTTATTTTATAGAAATATAGACTTCAAATAGTGTTTATCTTTAGAATTGAAATCTTAGTCCTCCTTAGTTTTGGTACTCATGTAAGATTCATTCGATAACTTTGATTGATCAAGAAGTTATTCCTACTTTCAAATTTTTAGTATTGTTATTAGGGTTCTATTTTTGGATTGTAAGCTAATTATAACATATTACAACAAGGAGGCCAATACTCCTCTTATTTTAGTTTAGACGTAATCCAGGGTTATGCATAGTGGCGAAAATTCGCCACTATGCATAACCCTGGATTACGTCTAAACTAAAATAAGAGGAGTATTGACCTCCTTGGTGTAATATGTTATAATTAGCTTACAATCCAAAAATAGCGCCAATTGGGTGAATATTAGGATTTTCAAAATTGGAAATTGGCGAATATGAGGACCCTCGACGTCGACCCATTCGCCTAAAATTTTCAAGATCAATTTTTTCTTAGGATCAATTCGCCACAATATATATCCAAACATAGGCATATTTGTACTCGTTGGAAAGCTCTTTTTAAGCCTAATATAATGGTGGTGTTTTTATGAAGTTATAATATGATTTAATAGGTCAAAAGTGGCCCCAAATATGACCTTACATTTTAGGGCTTCAAATACCTCAAATTTTGGTGTGAAGATGCTCGATTTGATTTTCTTAGTATTCTCCATGATTCACCTTGATTTTGATTAGGATTCACCATTTTTTTACAAGTATATTTTGAGTCCAACCCCTTATGCATAACCCTAACGTAATCCTAGATAGGATGTAATTCAAATTATTTAGGGTACTTCATACCCATAACATTGTAATTTATTTGTTAAATTTAAAAATAAAAAATACATTATTTTTGAGGAAAAAAATAAAAGTAGACATATAAAGATAGTGAAAGGATATGATTTATAATATTTATGCATTATGAAGGATTAGGGTGTTTTCCTAAAACATATCTCATTTTTTAGGAGTGATATTTTCACGAAGAGTTATTCGATTTAGCTAACTCTTAGACCGAATTATGCAGAATTTGAATAGATTTAAAATGAGTGGTCATTTACAAAACTCTAAGCAATTTTGATGGAGATACAACCTTGTGAAGTCTACCATTCAAAACAAGGGCAGTGACAACTTTTCAAGTTATGAAAAATAAAATTGAAAATATTTGTCAGCTAGGGTTCGAACGATGGGAAGAGAAATGAAGGGCTAGGAATTAAGTGAGACAAGACATTCTATCTGGACAAAGAAATTTTTAGCTAATTATTTTTTTCCTTTCTTTATCTTAGAAATTGTGTTTGAAAATTTTATAAAGTTTTTGTCAAATTTTATATTTGCTATAGGAAATAAAAGGGGGTCCTTGGTTTATGGGAAGAGCAAGACTCTTCCTTACCCACTAGTATGAAGGCCACATTAAAATGTAAATATATACCTAGTTATAGTATGGGTTAGGATGTTTGGGTTACCCATTAAATTCTGGAAAATAGATACCTTGAAAGTAATAGACAACACTCTAGGATAATTACTTGAAATTCTATATATGACAAAATATGGAAAATGGGCTATTTATGCTCAAATATGGGTCATGATTGATATAAGTAAAGCTTTACCAGAATCAATCATTCAAAAGTATGGGGATAAGATGTGGATCCAAACTATAGATTATGAAAATGTATATTTTAGATGTAGAAGATATCATGAGGTGGGGCATATTGAGAGATCATGCCCTAAGAAGAGCCCAACAAAATCATTTGTAGAAAAACAAAAGAGAAACTTTCAAATGGTTATGGATGAAGATGGTTTTCTACTTCCAAAAAATAGATCTAGAAAATTAAAAGAAAATAAATAGTGGATACCAATATGGAAGGATATTGGAATAAATACCAACTCTTTTGAGGCTTTAGCCTATGAAGAAAAAGTAGATCAAGACTTAGAGGACATAGTACACAAATTTCAACATATTAACAAGGAACTGTCTATTTAGTATGATCCTAATTCAAGGAAGAAAAATCTTGATGAACCTAAGGAATATGTCCCATAATATTTTGAAGACTCTCTTGAAGTACCATGCATCATTCAGGAGAAAAATATTGCTAAATGAAATGTAGTTTTAAAATTTAATACCTTTATCATTAATAAGGGAATACCAGAAAGTGAGCAAGACAATTCAAAAGCTTCTATAATAGAGCCAAGAGAGGATAAATATATTGGAAATTTGAGAATGATGAGTTGTCATTGATATCGAAATATTGATGTCATAAGTTGATGGCATTTTTATAAGGGTCTAAGGAAATATGGCAACAAGAAAAGATGATGCATTTACCATGGTGGTACTTGCAAAAGAAAAATATTTTATGGTGGCAAAGACAAAATATTTTTCCATGGTTAAGAAAGCAAGCAAAGAGAATTCTTCAAAGGGATTGAAATATTTAAATTTTAATATTTAAATTGAACAACATAAGCTTATACTGAGAGGGAGGGTGAACAATATAATACCACTTTTTATTTTTCTTTCCTAATTAATATTATGCAATGTATCAATAGCAATATCAACAACAGTAATCAAAGCAATGCCAAAATAACCACACACAATAAAGACACTAATTTAACGTGGTTCACCCAATGTGGGCTACTCCACGGAGAAAATATTTCACTAATATTTTCTCAATAAATCACTTGGGAATCCTTTCCCTATTACAATGCTTATGGACCTCTATCCAAAGGAGACACCAATATCTTAATCAAGTTTGTGGATCTATATCCATAGGATAACTCCTTTCTCCTATGCTCTAGCTGGTGATCTTCTAGAATAATGGTTGCCTCCACTACACTAGCTAATGGATCTCTATCCATTGAAGACTCTTGTTCTCACTTATAATACCTATCCTCACTACCCTAGCTAATGGATATCTATACAATGGAGATTTTCGTCCTATATACTTTATTACCTTCAAAGCTTTGTCTCAAATCTGCACTAAATACAGTCCTTCAATCTAGTATAAATCTACTCAATCTCTTTCCTCTAGTCTGGAACAAACCTATCCTTAAATATGTACCAAAATATGTTCTCAAATCTACACTAAACATAGTCCTTCGGTATAGTACAAATTTGCTCAATCTTTGTCTCTAGTATAACACAAACCTATCCTTAAATCTGAACCAAACTCTATCCTAAAATTTGTACTAAACATAGTCCTTAGGTCTAGCACAAATCTATATTCAATCTCTTTCCTCAAGCCTTAACACGAAGCTTGACTCAATTACAAATCAACTCTGTTGGATCTTCCCTAAACCTTAACTCAAGGTTTGAACAAATCAATTAATCAACTCAACTCACAAGTCTTCTCAAAGACTTGTCTCAAATCTATCTTGTAAGCTTCCACAAAATATCACACTAATATGTCCACAAGTCCTCTCTAGAACTTGTCCAATGCTCAACAATCTCTATCCTCAAACTCTATATTGTAAGCTTCAATAAAATCTCACACAAATCTGTCCACAAGTCTTCTCTAAGACTTACCTCAAATATTCTCAATAAGTCCTCACTAGAACTTTTCCAATCTCACAAAAACATATAGATAATTGTTAGAGACTCAATATGCTTCACATTCATCACAATGCTCAATCACTTTCAATATCTCTTTTATCACATAAACATATAGAGAATTGTTAGAGAATCGATATGATTCACATTCATTATGATGATCAATCACTTTCAATCTCTCTTTTTACCATAGAAATATATAAATAATTGTTAGAGACTCAATATGTTTCACATTCACAAACACTAAACCTCTTTCTCGAATCAATTTAGAATATGGAATAATTTGTTTCACATAACTTGAACTATCACTTCAATACATCCACTTGACTAGACTCAACAAACTCTACTCAACCAGTCACTTCAGCAACAATGCTTATCAAGTAATCCTCACATAATAATGATACTAATGATCAATTACAAACCCTAGTTCAAGTTCTTCACTCAACCAATAACTTCAACAACAATTCTTATCAAGTAATCCTCACATAAAAATGATACTCATGATCTTTGCAAACCCTAGTTCAAGATAGTTCACCACTTCACATAATAATGATACTCATGTTCTTTTTCAAATTCAAATAATAATTATACTCATGTTCTTTGCACACCCTAGTTCAAGTTCCTCACTCAATCAATCACTTTAACAATAATGCTTATCAAGTAATACTCACATAACAATGATACTCATGTTCTTTGCATAAACTCTACATAACAATGATACTCATAGTCTTTGCACAAAACTTAGCTCAAGCATATGAAAGCTTTACTCAATATTTCCAACAATGCTTATAAAACAACATTTTTATCATCAAATCTCACTCAGAAAAACCTTCAACAATCAAACTCAACAATGCTTTTCAAACAATCCTTTTCACTCCAACTTAGCATTCACAAAATCCAACAATCACTCACTAGGAATATGTGCCCATACCTTTTTGTTTGATGTAGAAGTTCCCTTAAAAACCTATCTCAATCACAATTTTCTTCTTTTCCAATTTCAATGGTTAGATGACAAAATATCACACTAACACTATCTCAAAAATATTTCTCAATTACAAAAATAATCAAACTCAAATACATCTTATTACTCCTTCTTGAAATTAGCAATCATCAAATCACACATAAAAATAATTACTCAATTGCTCCTTATAATCTCCTTAATCAACCTCCAAAAATTAACCTTTCAAAATAATATTTGCCTACACTTTTATCTCCCACAAATACTAAATATCCAAATTAATTTAGGCAAAAGTTAAATTTTATAACCAAAAATATTTTATTTTTCTCAACCTTAGCACATCTGAAATAATCAAGCAACCAAGATAAATGACATCAATGCATACCTTTAACACTACCAAAAGGCCTCGGTGGGTTTCAAACACAAAACCTACTCCCATTCGAGCGCCTTATCAAGGCGCTAGCCCACCACATGGGCTAGGCACTTCCACGAGGAAGGGAAGGTGTAAGCCTCCCTTTATCCCTTTGTTCACTGTTATTCGAAAACAAAAATGCCCTCACTACCTTGCAAAACCAAACTCAGTGGGGTTTGAACCCTGCACTCTTTGCCTTCCGAAACACTTAGAGCTATTATCTATCGCCAGTTGTGCTACCAACACCTTTGGTACTATTTTCAGTGCTCCCTTCGAGTTGTCTCTTCACCGCCCAATGTGGATTTAGCACATGCAAAAATCCTTTCATATTTTGCACTTGAACACTTAGCATACATGTGCAATATTTTGCATGGATGGGTTAATTAAAATTTTAACCCCCTTTTTATACACACTTGCATATGCGCTTTCAAATTTCGATGATAATATCGAATTTAAAATTCAATTTAAACATACAACCTTTTACTTTGGCGTCTAAACTATTATTTGAATTTAAATTTTAACTTTAGTTGAAATATTTAAATTTAAACTTTAGTTAAAATATTTAAATTTAAATAATTTAAAACTTATCCTTTTAAATTTGCTTTCTAGGTTTTTTAGAGAACTTGGATAATGATCACTTCATGGTCTTCAATTTTCTTGAAATCAACCTTTAACTGGAATATTGTAATAAAATATTATAATATTTTTTTTTGACCTTGATACATTATTCCTCTTGCACTGCTCACTGAAACCGACTCTTGACATCAATGAAAACTCAACTCTTGACATCAATGACAACTCATTTAATCAAAAACTCCAACAATATCCCCCTTTGTCATTGATGGCAACCCAATTACCTTTTACCATTTCCTTGACCTTTTTTGTTCTACTCCCCTTGGGAAACTACTCCCCTAACTCAATGCTCTCCTTAAATCAAATCTCTCCCCCTTACTCAAATATCTCCCCCTTTGACATCAATTGCAAAGGGTCACCTTTGGGTATCGGGGCTAAGAATGAGTCTCTTAGCTCAGCCTCTCCTCCACCTTCTCTTGAGGTGGTTAATTCTAGGGTGGGAGTATTTCTACTCCTAGCATGCACTGATATTTACCTTTGTCCACTTTCCTTCTCATCTGATCCTTCTGATTTCTCTGACTATTCATGTTCCTGCTTGTCTTTGGAATTTTTTTTGTACACTACTTTGTTGTATGTCCATCATTATTGCACTTGTAACACTTAATATTTTTATTCCTTGAAGGTGCAAATATATTGGGATTTCTTCTGGCGAAGTCATATCTATTCCTATCGTGGACCCTACAATTCATTGTCTTGTGACCAAACTGATTACATGAGTAGCAATACCCATGAAAAAATTTACCTATTTTTGGGGTTCCCATATTCCTGTCTTTCATGTGTCCTACATTGTGGAGCCTTGTACCCAAATCTATGACATGAGAAAAATTGTCCATTGAAATTTACTTGCCTTGAACTCGTTGGTCTCTTAGTCTCTTTTACCCTGTGCTAGTTTATGTTCCTACTATTCCTCTTTTATGCATTGTTCTTTTCATTGTTGAACTTTTTATGTCCAACTCATCCTTAGAAGTCTCACTTTCTCTCACACTGTCTTCTTCTAAAATTTCTTTTTCTTCAGAATTTGAGATTGACTCTTCTTTTTTATTTTGTACCTGTTCAAAACCAAGACTTTTTTTATTTTTTGACCTTCTTTGTACCTTGATCATATTATCTACGATATTTGAGCTTTTTCCAAAGTTGTGTAACTTATCCTTAGACTTTTCTGCTTCTTCCCTTAGTAGAGCTACTTCTTGTTCTAATATTTGACATTCTAAGACCTTTGCTTCTAACTTATCCTTGAACTTCTTTGTCTTAGCCATTGACTTATTTAGATCCTCTATAAGGTTTCCCCTCTCTTCATCACATTCTTAAAACTGAAGCTTAAGTTGAGAGTTTTTCTTTCTTACCTTCTTTAATGTGTTAAAAGCATAAATAAGCTCTCCCTCAAGATCAAATTCTCCTTTCTCTGATTCTTCCTCTATTTGTTTACCTTTGAAAACATCTTCATTCTCTTCTGAATTGTATTCTATAGGATCACCCCCTTCTTCTTCTACTTCCATTAGAATATTATCTTTTGGTCCTTCAAGTGTATCTTCATATTCATCATCACTGAAACTAAAACCATTTTTTGTACAACTATCTTCAAAATGTCCAAAATTACCACATCTAAAACACTTGAGAATTATTGGTGATCTTTTCATAACTTCTTATTTTTCATTCTGTCAGAAATAGAACTTCATATTTATTATCTCAAAAACTAATTTCACTATCATTTGAGTACTTACTTGTTGTACTTACTTGTCTTGTCTGCATAGTAACTCCTCTTCTATATTTGAAATAATTTATTTCCTTGTTTGCCTTATCCATCATTACATTTATTTTGGTGCTTGTATATTTCTAATTCCCTATTCTTATGATCCTATTTTTCTTCAGCATTGCTATTTCTAGGTTCTTGAAAATCAGTTGCATAGTGACCATACTTTCCACGGTTGAAACATCTAACAGATTTTGCATCTTTAAATCTTCTTGGATCCTTATTTCTTCTACAATAATTTTCTTCTTCATCACTGGATGACTCATTGCTTGAATCTCACTTATTGCCCTTTGTATTCTTAGTAGCTTTGAAGGCTACTTCCTTCTGAATATTTGGTTCCTCTTTTGTTCTCATCTCCAAAGCTATAATAATACCAAGTAATACATATCTTATCAAAATATAATCATATTTTAATTCCTCTATAGCAGAGATATTTTCACTAAACCTTTTTGGGAGAGATCATAAGATCTTATCACAAGCATCAGATTCTTCAATCTCAAGTCCAAGTCCTTGCATGGTGTTAACAACCTCGTCTACATGAAGTAGATAAGCACTAATGTTTTCTTCATCCTTCATCCTTCATTCTTAATTCTTCAAATTGTCCTTTGAGATTTCATATCTTTACCTTTTTGACACTTTTATTTCCTTCATATATTATTTGCAACTTATCCCAAATTCCTTTTTCTGATTTGCAATGCATAACTTTTATAAACTATGTTCTATGCAAACCTCTCAAAATTACATTCATTAATTTTGAATTGTAATGATGTAGAATCTTACCATATTTATCTTTAGGTGGAGTAGTTGGTGGTGTGTATCCATTTTCAACTGCTTCCCATATTTCATTGCTAAGTGCCATCAGGTGAATCTTCATTCCCATACACCAAAATACATAATCGCTTCCATCAAATATTGGTGTTGAATTATCTGAAAATCCATTCTTAGAATCCATTGTGTTCTTGTAAGTTTTTTCTTCAAGTTGTTAAACTCTTTCGAAGGAACCCGCTATGATACCAATTTAAGAACACAAGCTTATACTAAGAGGGGGGTGAAAAGTATAAAACCACTTTTTACTTTTCTTTCTCAATCAATATTATGCAATGTATCAATTGCAATATCACCAATAGTAATCAAAGCAATGCACAAATAATCACACACAATAGAGACACCAATTTAGCGTGGTTCACCCAATATGGGCTACTCCACGAAGAAAATGTTTCACCAATATTTTCTCAATAAATCTCTTGCAAATATTTTCCTTATTACAATATTTATGGACCTTTGTCTAAAGGAGACACCAATCCCCTAATCAATTTTGTGGATCTCTATACACTGGAGAACTCCTTTCTCCTCTGCTCTGGCTGGTGATCTCCTAGAAGAACTGTTACCTCCACTACACTGTCTAATGGATATCTATCCACTAAAGACTCCTATCATCACTCATAAGACCTGTCCTTACTACCCTGGCTAATGGATCTCTAACAATTGGAGAATGTCATCCTCTATACTCTATCACCTCCAAATATCTATCTCAAATTTACACTAAACATAGTACTTTAGTCTAGTACAAATTTGCTCAATCTCCATCCTTTTATTTGGCACAAAATTGTCCTCAAATATACACCAAAATCTATCCTTAATTTTTCTCTAAACATAGTCCTATCTAGCACAAATCTGCTCAATATCTATCTCTGGTCTAGCACAAACCTATCCTCAAATCTGTACCAAACTCTGTCCTCAAATCTACACTAAATACAGTCATTCGGTCTAGCACAATTTATCCTTAATCTTTGTCTTCAAGCCTTAACACAAAGCTTGACTCAATCATAAATCAAATCTCTTGGATCTACCCCAAACCTTAACTCAAGGTTTGAACAAATCAATCAATCAACTCAGCTCACAAGTCTTCTCAAAGACTTATCTCAACTATGTCTTGTAAGATTCCATAAAAGCTCACACTAATCTATCCATAAGTCCTCCCTAGAACTTGTTTAATCTGCTCAATAATATCTATCCTCAAACTCTATATTGTAAGCTTCCACAAATTTATCCACAAGTCTTCTCTAAGACTTACCTCAAATATGCTCAACAAGTCCTCACTAGAATTTTTCCAATCTCATAGAAACATATAGAGAATTTTTAGAGACTCAATATGCTTCACATTCATCACAATTCTCAATCACTTTCAATATCTCTTTTATCACAGAAATATATAGAGAATTGTTAGATACTCAATATGCTTCACATTCATTATAATGCTAAATCACTTTCAATCTCTCTTTTTACCATAGAAACATATAGAGAATTTTTAGAGACTCAATATGTTTCACATTCATAAACACTCAACCTCTTTCTCAAATCAATTTAGAATATGGAAAATTTTATTTCATAGAACTTGAACTATCACTTCAATACATCCACTTGACTAGACTCAACAAACTCTACTCAATCAATCACTTCAACAACAATGCTTATCAAGTAATCCTCACATAACAATGATACTCATGATCTTTGCAAACCCTAGTTTAAGTTCTTCACTCAACCAATCACTTCAACAATAATGCTTATCAAGTAATCCTCACATAAAAATGATACTCATGATCTTTGCAAACCCTAGTTCAAGATAGTTCACTACTTCACATAACAATTATACTCATTTTCTTTGCACAAACTATACATAATAATGATACTCATATTATTTGCACAAACCCTAGCTCAATAATATGAAATATTTACTTAATATTTCCAATAATTCTTATAAAACAAGGTTTTTATCATCAACTCTCACTCAGAAAAACCTTCAACAATCAATCTCAACAATGCTTGTCAAACAATCCTTTTTACTCCAACTTAGAATTCACAACATCCAACAATAACTCACTAGGAATATGTGCCCATACCTTTTTGTTTGATGTAGAAGTACCCTTAAAAACTTGTCTCAATCACAATTTTCCTCTTTTCCAATTTCAATGGTTAGATGACAAAATATCACACTAACACTCTCTCAAAAATATTTCTCAATTACAAAAATAATCA
Source organism: Wollemia nobilis (assembly GCA_028583015.1). NCBI lineage: Eukaryota > Viridiplantae > Streptophyta > Pinopsida > Araucariales > Araucariaceae > Wollemia > Wollemia nobilis. Next base: position 15,494,572 of record JAQPPZ010000756.1, read on the forward strand.
AACTCAAATACACCTTATTACTCCTTGAAATTAGCAATTTATCAAATCACACATGAAAATAATAATTCAATTGTTCCTTATAATCTCCAAATTCAATTAATCAACCTCCAAAAATCAACCTTTCAAAATAATATTTGCCTACCCTTTTATCTCCCGCAAATACTAAATATCCAAATTAATTTAGGAAAAAATTAAACTTTATAACCAAAAATATTTTATTTTTCTCAACCTTAGCACATCTGAAATAATCAAGTGACCAAGATAAATGACATCAGTGCATATGATGCACCCGCAACATCCAGTGACACTTTCCTGATTTAGCCAAATTAAAGTTCCAACTTCCCGGGGTCATAACTTTTGATCCGGGTGTCCGTTTGAGCCCATTTTTTTTAAACACACATAATTGAGTTGACCTCATCATTTTCAGCACGTTGTCACTGAAGTGGCTGTTTCGACATGTTTTTGGGCCCTGAAACATCACTTGGTGGCCAGAAATAGGCTTGGAAGTTTTTGTTCTAGTTTTTTTTAGTTTTTTAGTATTTAATATCTTTTGTTGCATGAGTTAGTCTAGGGAGATATTTTAGAAAAGTCTTAATTTTGGAATAACATATGCATGATCTTTTTTTCAGATCCATCTGAGTGACAGTTTATACTTACTAAAAATAGTAAGTCCTGATACTTACTAAAAATAGTAAGTCCTGATACTTACTAAAAATAGTAAGTTCATGTTAGGTTAGGTTTTTAGTGAATATTATATGTAGGAAGTGATTTCATTGTAAGGGGATGGAGACCCAAGGAAATAATAAAATTTTGAGTAGCAGAGTTATTTTTTTCTCATTGATTTTGCATGTGTGTTTGAGAATCAATACGGATCTACATCATTTGGTATCAGAGCGAGTAAGATTTCGCTATTGGAGATATCATACCACCTAGGAGAGGCCAATCTAACTATGCTTAGATGAATAGCTAGATAGAAGATCTGCATGGGGAAGTAGCATGACTAACCAATGTGATTGACCGCATGATGGAGAGATGCCCCAGCTTGCATTCAGATCTAGGGTCTACTGACGAGGGTGTGGTAGGAGAGGATAGGTCTGAAGTAGGCTCAAAACACCCAAGAGAGGAGCCATGTTTTGAAGAAAAACTGCTCCTAGCCTTGGATGGAATCTGAGGGAACCGAGATAATATCAAGATCAAGGTTTATGAATATGCTGGTGGGTTAAAACTAGAGGAGCTCATTGGCTGGGTGAATAGTATGGAAAAATATTTTGAATGGAGTAATCTCGATGAGGAGAAGAGGGTGAGGCTTGGATGTATAAAGCTGAAGGGACATGCGTTGATTTGGTGGGACCATCTACAGAAGGAGCGACAGAATAATGGACAAGAGAAGATTAGGACCTGGGATAAGATGAAGAAGAAGCTTCAAGAGAAGTTTATACCTGTCGATTATACCCAAAATTTATTTCGTAGGTCTCAGAACCTTTGATAGAGGGATCTCAGTGTGGAGGACTACACCAATGAGTTCTACAAGTTATCTATATGGGTAGCACTTAATGAGACAGAAGATCAGAAGGTTGGGAGATGAGTTGCGCATGCATCACACTCCTATAGTAGATGTAGCATATGAGTTAGCCATGAGAGCCAAAGATAAGATAAAGAGCAGTCTAAGAAATTAAAAGAGGGGATCTACATCTTTTGCAAGTTGTGGGCATGGTGGATATAATTTTTCCAAGTGCGAATCTTCTACGCATGTAGAAAAATCATAAAAAAATGGACTGGAGTGTGATGCCTACCAATGAGGTAGAGGAATCCCGAGAGGTAGAGGTAATGGGGGAGGTCACACTAGGAGTGGACCATGCAGGCCCTTTATCTACTATAGTTGTGGGGAGGAAGGTCATAGAGCATCTGAATGCCCCCACTATGATGCTGAAGAGTGGGGATGCCAAGATAGAATTAATCTGGTTGAGGAAGAGGAGGAATATGAAATAGAATTTGTTGATATGGGCAAAATTCTCATGATACGAAGGACATTTATTGCTCCAAAGAAGGAAAATATGCAAGCAGAAAATGGCGATGAATCATGGCTACGTACAAACATTTTCCAAACAAGATACACCTCAGGAGGAAAGGTATGTAAAGTGATTATTGATCCTAGTAGTTGTGAGAACATGGTATCAAATGTTATGGTTGAGAAAATGAATCTACCATGTGAGAAGCACCCAACCCCTATCGAGTTTCATGGGTTAAAAAGGGGAATGAGGTGACTATTGATAAGAGGTGTCTAGTGAAATTCTCAGTTGGGAGTACCTATAAGGATGAAGTGTGGTGAGATGTGATTCCTATGGATGCATGCCATATTTTTCTAGGGAGGCCGTGGGAATATGACAGGAAGACCTCCCATGATGGATTTCGAAACACATACACATTTTGGAAGGAGAGGGTAAAGGTGGTTTTGTTACCTCTGAAGGAAGTTGGACAGAGCAAAAATTTTCTTACTGCAATTTTTTTTGTTTTTATAGAAGTGAAAGAAGTTGGTTGGTGTTATGCCTTAACATCCAATAAGGTCACAAATGAATAAACTATCATACCACTAGTGGTATCCAGGTTGTTGTAAGAATATGTTGATGTCATACCTGATGAACTACCAGTTGGGCTACCACCAAAGAGGGACATCCAACATCATATCGACTTGATCCCTGGGTCAGCTCTTCCAAATCAAGCATCCTACCGATTGAATCCAACACAAAATGTTGAGTTGAGAAAACAAGTAATAGAACTGATACAAAAGGGATTGGTCAGGGAGAGTATGAGTCCTTGCACGACTCCTGCACTTTTAACCCCAAAGAAAGATGGATCATGGTGGATGTGCATGGATAGCAATACCATAAATAAGATTACTATAAGATACAGGTTCCCAATGTCAAGGATTGATGATATGATGGATGCTTTAGGGGGGCTAATTATTTTAGTAAGATTGACCTACGAAGTGGCTATTACCATATCAGGATCAAAGAAGGGGATGAGTGGAAAACAACTTTCAAGACTCGAGATGGATTATACGAATGGTTTGTGATGTCATTCGGGTTATCTAATGCTCCCAGTACCCTTATGTGATTGATGAACAGAGTGTTGTGGGAATATAATGGTAAATTTGTGGTTGTTTATTTTGATGATATCTTAGTTTTTAGTAAGACTAAAGCAGAGCATGTGCACCATTTGAGGTTGGTGCTAGATCTATTAAGAAAAGAGAAACTATATGCCAATTTGAAGAAATGTAGTTTCCTTCAAGAGAGTTTAGTATTTTTGGGGTTTGTAGTTTCAAGGGAAGGCCTCAGGATAGATGAGGAAAAGATAAAAACAATTTTTGAATGGCCTATCCCAAGAAATGTAACAGAGGTTAGAAGTTTTCATGGATTGGCAACTTTTTACAGAAAGTTCATTAGGAATTTCAGTACCATTGTGGCTCCCATCACATAATGCACCAAGGGGAAGGAATTCATATGGACAAAGGCAGCAAGAGAAGGCTTTGAGCTTCTAAAGAAAAAGGTAACCACCGCACCTGTTTTAGTGTTACCTAATTTTAGCAAATTATTTGAGGTTGATTGTGATGCATCACATATTGGAATTGGAGTTGTGTTGAGCCAAGGAGGGCATCCAGTAGCATTCTTCAATGAGAAGTTGAATGAGGTCAGGAAAAATTACTCCACCTATGATGTTGAATTCTATGCTATTGTGTAAGCATTAAGATACTGGAGACATTACCTATTATCCAAAGAGTTTTTACTCTTCATGGACCATGAAGCATTAAGGTATGTGAATTCCCAAAAAAAATTGAATAGTAGACATGCAAAGTGGGTATCATATTTACAAGAGTATGAGTTTACTTTGAAGCATAAATTAGGAAAATAGAATAAGGTGGCAGATGCCTTAAGTAGGAAGGTAATGTTGCTAACTACCATGGAGAATGTTGTGGTAGGATTTGAGAGTATAAATAATTTATATAAGGCTGATGCTAACTTTGGACAAGTTGTGGCACAGTATAAGAATCCAGTAGGGGGTGTGTCTAGTAACATTTGTGTAGAATATGTTATGAAATATGGTTACCTATTTAGAGGTAAAAAGTTATGCATTCCTGTTGGTTCCATGAGGGAGAACATCCTGAGATATTTGCATAGTGGAGGTTTAGCTGGACACTTTGGGGTGGATAAAACTATTGCTCTTATGGTGGACAAGTATTTTTGGCCAAAGATGTGAAGAGATATAACCAGGTTTGTATCTCATTGTAGAGTATGTCAGATGGCTAAATGCCATGCCCAGAATACCAGGTTGTATATGCCTTTACCAGTTCCTACAGGACCTTGTACTAACCTGAGCATGGACTTTGTGTTAGAACTTCCGCGTACCTAGTGAGGTAAGGATTCCATATTTGTTGTTTTTTACAGGTTCTCTAAGATGGCTCACTTTATCCCTTGCTATAAAATTGAAGATGCCACAGGAGTTGCAATCATGTTTTTTGATGAGATTGTGTGTTTGCATGGCATCCCAAGATCTATCACTTCGGATCGAGATGTCAAATTTTTGGGCCACTTTTGGAGGACATTATGGAAGAAGCTTGATACCAAGCTCCAATTCAATAGTTTGTATCACCTACAGACTTATGGATAGATAGAGATAGTGAATCATAGTTTTGGTAATATTTTGAGGTGCATAGTTGGTACAAAGCCAAAACAGTGGGATCGAGTGTTACCACAAGCAGAGTTTGCATTCAATAGCTCAGTAAATCGCTCGACAGGAAATTCCTCATTTCAGATTGTTTATAGCCACAATCCCCATGGTGTGCTTTATTTAGTGGAATTTTTTATTATTGAAATTGTTAGTGATGATGCAGAGGCTTTTATAGAATATATACATAAATTGTAGGAGGAAGTTTGATAGCGGTTGCAGGAGAGTAATGCCAAGTATAAAGCAGCAACAGATGTACATAGGCAAGCAAAGGTGTTTCAGTAAGGTGACTTGGTAATGGTCCACCTTTGTAAAGAAAAATTTCCAAAGGTCACATACAATAAGATCAAAATGAAGAAGATTGGGCCCTGTAGGATTCTTCATAAAAGGAATGACAATGCCTATGTGGTCGAATTACCAGAGGACGTGGATATATCATTGATTTTCAATGTCTCTAATTTGTACCAATTTCATGGAGATGTAGGGGATGTTGAGGTGCCATAAGTGATAAATTGGGCATAACATATTCCCAAGAAGAAGAAGGGTCATGTTGAGCAAGTCTTGGATAATAAGGTGATCACCACACGCAATGGCAGCTACAACAAGTACTTGGTACTGTGGGAAGGATTATCATCAGCTAAAAGTACTTGGATTTATGAAGGAGAGTTGAAGAATATTGCACAGGATAAGCTTCAAGAGTTTCATCTGCAGAACTCGCAGGAGCTGAGTTCTTTTCAACCAGAGGAGAATGATGCACCCGCAACATCCAATGACACTTTCCTGATTTAGCCGAATTAAAGTTCCAACTTCCCGGGGTCATAACTTTTGATCCGAGTGTCCGTTTGAGCCTGTTTTTTTTAAATGCACATAATTGAGTTGACCTCATCGTGTTCAGCCATGTTGTTGCTGAAGTGGTCGTTTCAACATGTTTTTGGGCCCTGAAACATCACCTAGTGGCTAGAAATGGGCTCAGAAGTTTTTGTTCCAGTTTTTTTTAGTTTTTTTCGGTATTTAATATCTTTTGTTGCATGAGTCAGTCTCGGGAGATATTTTAGGAAAGTCTTAATTTTGAAATAATAGATGCATAATATTTTTTTTGGATCCATCTGAGTGATAATTTAGACTTACTAAAAATAGTAAGTCCTGATACTTACTAAAAATAGTAGATTCATGTTAGGTTAGGTTTTTGGTGGATATTATATGTAGGAAGTGATTTCATTGTAAGGGGATGGAGATCCAAGGAAATAATAAAATTTCGAGTTGCAGAATTGTTGTTTTCTCATTGATTTTGCTTGTGTGTTTGAGAATCAATATGGATCTACATCAGCATACCTTTAACACTACCAAAATGCCTTAGTGGGTTTCGAATACGAAAATTGCTCCTAGCCAAGCACCATATCAAGGTTCTAGCCCACCACATGGGCTAGGTGCTTCCACAGGGAAGGGAAGGCATAAAACTCCATTTATCCCTTCATTCGACGTTGTTCGAAAACAAAAATGCCCTCACTACGTTGCAAAATCAAACTCGATGGGGTTTGAACCCTGCACTCCTTGCTTGCTGAAACACTTAGCACTATCTTCTGCCACCAAATGCACTACCAGCACCTTTGGTACCAAGTTCGGTGCTCCCTTTGAGTTGTCTCTTCACTGTCGAATGTGGATTTAGCACATATGAAAATCCTTTCATCTTTTGCGCTTGAACACTTAGCCTATGTGGGCAATATTTCGCATGGATGGGTTGATTAAAATTTTAAACACCCTTTTATACACACTTGCATATGCACTTTCAAATTTCAATGATAATATAAAATTTAAAATTTGGTTTAAACATACAACCTTTTACTTTAGCACCTAAACTATTATTTAAATTTAAATTTTAACTATTATTTAAATAATTTAAACCTTATCCTTTTAAATCTGCTTCCTGGGTTTTTTAGAGAACTTGGAGAATGATCACTTCATGGTCTTCAATTTTCTTCAAATCAACCTTTAACTGGAATATTATAATAAAATATTATAATATTTTTCCTTTGGCCTTGATACATTCTTCCTCTTGCACTGCTCACTAAAACCGACTCTTGAAATCAATGACAACTCAACTCTTGACATCAATGACAACTCATTTAATCAAAATATACAACATAAATATTATTAAGGAATCTTGATAGTTACAAAGATTTTATTTGATAAATAAAAACCCAAGGGGGTTTCCAATTTGTAAAGGAAAGGCTAAGTTTACTTATTGGTGAAAAACACCCAAGGCAAATAAAAGGGTTTATTATAATATTTTTTAAAATATTATAAACCCGAAGTCTAATGTTTCAAGGCAGCCAAGAAAAATTAAATTATTCTTTTTAAAATTCAAAGAAGGGTCGACGTCTAATTTTTGAGCATGATTCAAAGGAGGGCTGATGTCGTTTAAAGCATGCATGAAACATATTAATACCCTCTCAATGCTTTTGAGAGACCTTCGATCAATTAGTGTACCTTGTGCATAGATAAATGATGAAAAAGAGGAAAGGACAGTGCTTTATTTTTGGCTAGCATGCAGCAGAATGAAAAAATTCTATTTGTTTGTGCATTGACGTCATCCACCAAGGTGGCCCAACGGTAGCTCATCTTGCGCTAAGGAAGAGTGGGGAAGAGGTTCGCAGTTCAATTCTCTCTAGAACTGGTTTTGAAGCATTTTATCCTTTTCAATGGATGTGGCAGGAGATAAAGGGTGGAGGCCACATGTTAGGTCTCAACTGCTTGGCTAGCACAAGCAGTATGTGCTTAGTAGTTTGAGTTCAGAGGGTCGATTCCTATCTGTGACAGTAATGAGATTAATTTTTATAAGCTATGCTATAAGTTGAATAATTTTGGCTATGCTTGGTGTTTGGCAGATGTGAATTGGTGCATAGTCTTAGCATATAGGAGGTATAAGGGGAAACTAATATTTGCATAATATTTTAGGGGTATTGTTGTTATTTATTTTATATATGTAAAGGTTGGAGTGATAAGGTGTAAATAGTTTATTTAAAATTATAATATTTGTTTTTATACATTAAAGTGGATTGGAAATTATTTTATGAATGTGGGATATAAAAGTTGTAAGAGATGATTTTATTGTTTGTAATTCTTGCTTGATGAAAATGAAAAATTTGAGAGGGTTTTTTTGAGCTTTAATGCATTATCCTTGAGAACAAAATAAGAGTCATAGAACAATATTTTTATATTTCATTAAGCACATATTTGAGGAAAAATTCATGTGGATATTTTAAAATAGAATCTTGCTATCTAACCCTTGAAGTGGCACAAAAAATATTGGTTGATTGTGAAATAGGGTTTAAGGTCATATTATCTTCAAAGCAATTAAGAGGTATGGGCACATCACTCCTTATTTAAAGTGTTTGTTGAAGTGAATATTTTGGAACATAAGGTGGAGTGAAAAATATTGTTTGATAAGCATTGTTGGAAATATTTGAGTTAGGATGTGTGCTTCATTGTTGTAAGTTTTGGAAATATTTGGGATAGAATTTGAGAATAATATGTGCTTCTATTATTGAAATAAGTTAAGACATTTGTGCTAGATATTGTGAACTACTTGTGCTAGGGTTGAAGACAAGTTAGTGCATCTTTGTGAAATATTTTAAAAATTCATTTTAGAGATATTGATTACAATTGTGGAAGTAGTTGAGATTAATTTTGTGAAGGGAAATTGTGCATGAGTGTAATTGATCTTTGAGAGAAAATTTGTAAGAACTATAGACTAGTTTTGTGAAGCAAGATATATACTGTGTTGATATATTTTGAAAAGGTTTTTACAAGATATAAATATTGGATTAGTTGAATGCAATATTTTTGAATATGAAGAACATATTGGGATTTTTATAGTGTACATCATTCTCTATATGTTCTAGAGGTTAAAAAAAATTGAGTAGAATATATCTTTTTTTAGAAAGCTTTTATGAAAAAGATATAAGCTTTGTTTGTGTGCAAATTTTAGAAATATTTGAGCAGGTTAAGTGAGCAGCATTAACATAGATTTGAGCAAGTATTTTGAGAATGATTGAGGGTAGATTTGAGCAAGTATTTGATAATACTTGAAGGCATATTTGAGATAGAGTTGATAGTATGTTTGGTTATTGATTTGATCAAGCTTTGTGTTAAGGTTTGAGGTACATTTGAGATAGATTTGATAGCAGGTTTTATTTTTGATTTGATCAAGCTTTGTGTAAAGGCTTGAGGTAGATTTGAGATAGAGTTGATAGCATATTTGGTTGTTGATATGATAAAGCTTTGTGTTAAGGCTTGAGGCAGATTTTAGAAGAGTCGATAGTAGGTTTGGTTGCTGATTTGATCAAGATTTGTGTTAAGATTTGATTTAGATTTGAGCAGAGTTGAGAGCAGGTTTGGTTACTAATTTGATCAAGATTTGTGTTAAGGCTTGGGGTATATTTGAGACATATTTTGGTGCAGATTTGTGGGCAGAGTTAGAGAAAATTTGTGATATACTTGTGTCATATTTTAGTGCAGATTTGTGAGTAGAGTTGGTGCAAATTTATGCTAGACTTAAAAAAATATTTTGTGTAGATTTGAGATAGATTTGAGATTAGGATTTGAAGGTGATATAGCAAAGAGGACAGTAGTCTCTAGTGGATAGAGATCCATCATCCAGTGCAATGGGAACAAAGGTCTCCTATGGAGAGAGATTCAAAAGCTAGAGTAGTGGGGGTAAAAGTCTTCTAGAAGATCACTAGCTATATCAAATGGAATAGAGTTCTCGTATGGAGAGAGATACATGAACCAGAGCAAGGGGAAAGAGTTCTCCTGTGGAGTAATATCCATGAACAAGTTGGGAAGATAGAGTTCTTTTGTGGAGAGAGATCCACAAACTAGTTGAGGAGATAGAGTTCTCCTAGATGATATTCAATGAACTAGACAAAGGGGAAAGAGTTCTCCTATGGAGATAGATCCAAAAACTAGAGAAAAGGGGATAGAGTTCTCCTATGGAGAGAGATCTACAAATCATATCATAGGGAATTAGTGTCTCCTTTGGAAAAATATCCATAAAAATTATAAATAAATATTGTAATAGGATATTGATTTCCAAGAGATTTGTTGAAAAATTTTAGAAGAAATATTTTCCCCATGGACGTAACCCACATTGGGTTAACCACGTTAAATTTATGTCTCTCATGTGTGTGATGATTTGTGCATTGCATTTATTAAATCTATTGATATTACCATTGATAATATTGTTTGGGAAAGAAAATTAAAAGTAGGTCTTATATTGTTCACCCCCCCTCTCAGTATAAGCTTGTGTTCTTCAATTAGTATGAGAGAAGGTTCCTTTGAAAAACTCTAACAACTTGAAGGAAGATATTACAGGAACACATATGGCATATAATAATGTATATTAATAAAATAATGTGCCATTGTTTGATGGGAATAATTATGATTTTTAGAGCATAATAATGAAGACTTACTTGATGGCACAAGGATATGAGATATGGCAATCCATTGAGGATGGTTTCACACCTACAACTACTCCTCCCACAGATAAACATGCTAAGATATTACATATGAATAATACCAAGCCTATGAATGGAATCTTAAGTGGATTACATGAAGCAAAATTTGTGAAAGTTATGCATTGCAAATCAACAAAAGAGATATGGGAAAAATTAAAGTAAACATATGAGGAAGATAAAAAGGTCAATATGAAAAATTAAAAAACCAAAAGAAAAGGATTAAAGATTTAAATATGGAAGATGAGGAAGATATTGCTACATACTTGCTTCGTGTGGATGAAGTTGTAAATACCATGCGTTGACTTGGTTTCAAAATTGAAGACTCCAGTGTTGCTCAAAAATTATTAAGGTCACTTCCTATGAGTTATGATGGAAAAGTTTTAGTTATAGAAGAGATGAGATACATTGAAAAATTGACTATGGATGCGTTACATGTAATTATCATAGCTTATAATATGAGAATAGTAAAGTATCCCAACTCCAATAAAGAGGCAGCTTTCAAAGCATCAAAGAAGACAAAATATAAGAAACCAGAATCAAGTGGTGAGTCACGCAGTGATGAAGAAACTAACTATGGTAGAAGAAATAAGGAATAAAGAAAGCACACATGTATGAAAATAGTGAAATGTTTTAACTATGGTAATTTTGGTCACTATGCATCTAATTATCCAAAAGTTGGAAGTAGTAGCAGTGAATAGAAACATGATCATAAGAAAAATGGAGGAAACTCTAGTTACAGTCAAGTCAAGAATGAAGAGAAATTTTTTCAAAGGTAAAAGAAGATTTTCCATGTTAACAATACAGGGAAGGTTTTAATTGATAGTGATGAAAGACCCTCATATGGTGAAGAAGAAGAGATTCTCTTTTTGGCAATAGAAGAGGAATAAAATGCTCCTATTGAATATACAATTGAAAAGTATGAAGATGTTCTTGAAGACCAATAAGTAAAACAAGATTCAAAAAATGAAGAGGAATGCACAGTAGATCTAGAAGTAGAACTTATTGTTGCTCTTCGATAATTGAAAAATGTTAGAAAGTAGAATTTAAGACTAAAGACTCAAGTTCAAGAATTTGAGGAATAAAAGGAAAGCTTATACAATACTTGAAAAACTCAATAGCTAAGGAAAGGAGACTTAAAGAGGTCATGAGTGAAAATTTAGAAGCAAAAGAGTCAGAATGTGAAAGATTAGAACATGAGATAATTTCACTAAGGATGGAAGTAAAATTATCAAAGGACAAGCTACACAAGTTTAGAAAAAGCTAAAAAACTTTGGATAATATTATCAATGCACAAAGATCATCATCTATCAAATAGGACTTGGTTTTGAAGAAGGACAATGGATACAAGAAGAAGGATCAAGCTCAAGCTCAAAATAAGAGAAAATTTTAGAGGAATATAGTCAAGAAGAAATTGAGACTTATGTGGATAAGTTGAAGAATAGAAGCTTAACTAAGAAAGGAAACAATTCACAAACAAGAAACATGGATCATCACATAGAAGGCAAAGAAAGGACTAAGATACCAAAGGGTTCAAAAATATCTCTTTAAAGGACATTGTTTTTCATGTAATCAGTTTGGTCACAGGGCTATGCATTGCAGGACTCATGGAAACAAGGAGTATGGCCTCACTAAAAGGAATGTTAAATTTTTCAAAGATGGATATTTCTTTCAAAGGTATTGCACTCTTGTAATCAACTTGGTAGTAATGCAATCCACTACAGGTTTCATGATAGAAATGATTATGGCTTCACCAAGAGGAACTTCAAGATATTTGCACCTTCCAAGAACTACAAAATTAAGTGTTATAAGTGTAATAATCTAGTGCATAAGTCCAAGTGGTGCAAAAACTCTAAATAAAGAAAAAGGACACTCAAAATGATCAAAAGGGTATGTTGAGAAAGAATGTTGATAAAGAAAAAGAGCATTGTATGCTGGAAGTAGAAATACTCCCACCCAAAAATTAATCACCTCAAGGAGAGGAGGTGGGGAGGGGGTTGAGCTAAGATTCTTATCTTTTATCCCAAAGGAGTCCCTTTTCCATTAATGTCAAAGGGGTAGATATTTGAGTAAAGGGGAGAGAATTCAGTTAGGGGGCGTTGCTTCTCAAAGAGAACAAAATTAGGGGGAGCAGTTTTGGGATCCAGTGGCAAGAAAAGTTTTTTTTTTCAAAAAGGGTTGTCATCAATGACAAAGGGCGAGATTGTTAGAAATTTGAGAATGATGAGTTGTCATTGATGTCAAAGGATTGATTTCATAAGTTGATGGTATTTTTCTAAGGATCTAAAGCAATATGGTAGCAAGAAAAATGAGGCATTTACCATGGTGGTACTTGCATAAGAAAAAATTTTATGGTGGCAAAGACAAAATATTTTTCCATGGTTGAGAAAGCAAGCAAAGATAATTCTTCAAAAGGATTGTAATATTAAAATTTTAATATTTAAATATTTTTAAGGAATCTTGATAGTGACAAAGGTTTTATTTGGTAAATAAAAACCCAAGGGGGTTTCCAATTTTCAAAGGAAAGTCTAAGTTTACTTATTGGTGAAAAAGACCCAAGGCAAATAAAAGGGTTTATTATTATATTTTTTAAAATATTATAAACCCTAAGTCTAATGTTTCAAGGTGCCAAAGAAAAATTAAATTATTCTTTTTAAAATTCAAAGAAGGGTTGATGTTTAATTTTTGAGAACGATTCAAAGGAGGGCTGATGTTGTTTAAAGTGTGCATGAGATATATTAATAGCCCCTCAATGCTTTGGAAAGACCTTCGATCAATTAGTGTACTTCGTGCATAGAGAGACGATGGATAAGAGGAAAGGATAATGCTTTGTGTTTAGCTAGCACACGGTAGAACGAACAAATTATGTTTGTTGATGCATTGACCTCATCCATCAGGGTGGCCCATCGACAACTCATATCATGCTAAGGCATAGTGGATAATAGGTTCGCGGTTTGATTCTCCCTAGCACCAATTTTGAAGTATTTTATCCTTTTCAGAGGACATGGTAGGATATAAAGGGTGAAGGCTACGTGTTAGGTCTCAACCACTTGGCTAGTACAAGCGGTTGAGAACTACACTTAGGAGTTTGAGATCAGAGGGTCGATTCCTATGCATGATAGCAAGGATATTAATTTTCATAAGGCATGCTATAAGTTGATTAATGTTGGCTATGCTCTGTGTTTGGTAGATATGATTTGGTGTATAGTCTTGGCATATAGGAGGTATAAGGGGAAACTATTTTTTGCTTAATATTTTAAGGGTATTGATGTCATTTATTTTATATATTCAAAGGTTGGAGTGATAAGGTGTAAATGGTTTACTTAAAATTGTATATATTTGTGTTTGGACATTAAAGTGGATTGGAAATTATTTTATGAAAGTGGGAGTTAAAAGGTGTAAAATATGATTTTATTGTTTGTAATTATTGCTTTATGAAGAGGAAAATTTTGAGAAGCTTTTATTGAGCTTAAATGCATTATATTTAACGTTGCTCACTTAACCTACTCAAATATTTCCAAACTTTGCACACAACTAAAGCTTATATCTTTCTCAAAAATACTTTCTACAAATAGAATAATTCTACTCAGAAATATTTTAGCCTCTGGAACATATAGATAATGATGTACACTATCAAAATCCCAATATGTTCTTCACATTCACAAATCTTGCATTCAACTAATCCAATATTTATCTCTTGCAAACAAATCAACATAGTATATATATTGCTTCACAGAACTGGTCTATATTTCTTGCAAATTTTCTCTCAAATATCAATCACACTCATGCACAATTTCCCTTCACAAAATTGATCTCAACTACTTCCATAATTGCAATCAATATCTCTCAAACCAATGTTTAAAATATTTCACAAAGATGCACTAACTTGTCTTCAACCCTAGCATAAGTAGTTCACAATGTCAAGCACAAATATCTTAATGTTTTTCAATAATAGAAGCACAAATTATTCTCAAATTCTATCCCAAATGTTTCCAAAACTTTCAAAAATGAAGCACAAATCCTAACTCAAATATTTCCAACAATGCTTATCAAACAATCCTTTTCACTCCACCTTATGTTCCAAAACATTCACTTCAACAAATACTTTAAACAAGGAGTGATGTGCCCATACCTCTTAATTGCTTTGAAGATAATATGACCTTAAACCCTATTTCACAATCAACCAATCCTTCTTGTGTCACTTCAAGGGTTAGATAGCAAGATTCTATTTCTAAATATTTACATGAATTTTCTCTCAAAAAGGTGTTTAATGAAATCTGAAAATATTGTTCTAGGACTCTTATTTTGTTGTATATTTTAGCAAGTCTTTTGAGAAGTCTTGAGGGTAGATTTGAGCAAGTATTTGAGAATACTTGAAGGTATATTTGAGAAATATTTGAGAGAACATTTTGTTACTGATTTGATCAAGCTTTGTGTTAAGGCTTGAGGTATATTTGAGATAGAGTTGATAGCAGGATTAGTTTTTGATTTGATCAAGTTTTTTTTTAAGGCTTGAGGTAGATTTGAGTACAGTTGATAGCAAGTTTGGTTGTTGATTTGATCAAGATTTGTATTAAGTCTTGAGGTATATTTGAGCAGATTTGAGAGTAGGTTTGGTTGTTGATTTGATAAAACTTTATGTTAAAGCTTGGTGTATATTTGAGATATATTTTGGTGTAGATTTGTGAGCAATGTTAGATCATAATTGTGCTACACCTATGACAAAATTTGGTAAATATTTGTGAGCAGAGTTAGAGAAAATATATGCTATACTTGGGATAGAGTTTTATGTAGATTTTAGATAGAGTTGAGAGAAGGATTTTGAGGTGACAAAGCAAAGAGGATAGTAGTCTCTAGTGGATAGATATCCATCAACTAGTATAGTGGAGATAGAGGTATCCTATAGAGAGAGATCCACAAGCCAAATCAGTGGGGGTAAAAGTCTTCTATGGAATTATCCTATGAGGAGAGAGATCCACAAACAAGATAAAGGGGAAAGAGTTCTCCTATGGAGTGAGATCCATGAACCATCTAGGGAGATAGAGTTCTTCTGTGTAGAAATATCCACAAACTAGTCGAGGAGATAGAGTTCTCCTAGATCAAGATACAAAAACCATAGAAAAGGGGAAAGAGTTATCCTATGGAGAGAGATCCACAAACCAAATAAAATGGAATAGAGTTCTCCTATGGAGAGATATCCATAAATCAGAGCATCGAGGATTGGTGTCTCCTTTGGACAAAGGTCCATAAAAATTGTAATATGGAATTGATTCCCAAGATATTTATTGATAAAATTTAGAAGAAATATTTTATCCATGGGTGTAGCCCACATTGGGTGAACCACATTAAATTTACGTCTCTCATGTGTGTGATGATTTATGCATTTATATGATTACTTCTATTTATATTGCCATTGATAATATTGGATAATAATATTTGGGAAATAAAAGTAAAAGTTGGTCTTATATTGTTCACCCTTTCCTCTCAGTATAAGCCTACATTCTTCAATTGGTATCAAAGCAGGTTCCTTTGTAAAATTCTAACATCTTGAAGTAATATATTATAGGAACACAGATAGCATCTCAGAATGGATCTTCATAAAATAAGGCACCATTGTTTTATGGGAACAATTATGCTTTCTAGAGCATAATAATTAAGACTTACTTGATGGCACAAGGATATGAGACATGGAAATCCATTTAGGATGGGTTCACACCTATAGCTACTCCTCCCACAGATAAATATGATTATATGTTACATGTGAATAATTCCAAGGCTATAAATGGAATCTTAAGTGGATTACGTGAAGCAAAATTTGTGAAATTTATGCATTGCAAATTAGCAAAAGAGATATGGAAAAAATTGAAGCAAACATATGAGGGAGATAAAAAGTTCAAGATGGCAAAACTACAAAACCACAAGAAAAGCCTTGAAGATTTGAAAATGGAATATGAGGAAGATATTGCTACATACTTGCTTCGTATGGACAAAGTTGTAAATACCATGCATGGACTTAGTTTCAAAAGTGAATACTCCAGTGTTGCTCAAAAAGTATTAAGGTCACTTCCTATGAGGTATGAAGTAAAAGTTTCATCTATAAAAGAGATGAGAGATATTAAAAAATTGACTATGGATCAGTTACATGGAATTATCATAGCTTATGATATGAGAATAGTAAAGGATCCCAACTCCAATAAAGATGTAGCTTTCAAAGCATCAAAGAAGACAAAATATAAGAAACTAAAATCAAGTGGTGAGTCAAACAATGATGAAGAATCTAACTATGGTAGAAGAAACAAGGACTCAAGAAAGCACAAAGGTATGAAAACAGTATAATATTTTAACTATGGTAATTTTGGTCACTATGCATCTAGTTGTCCAAAAGCTGGAAATAGTAGAAGTAAAGATAAATAGGATCATTAGAAAAAGGGAGGAAAATCTAGGTATGGTCAAGGTAATCATGAAGAGAAATTATTTCAAAGCCACAAGAAGAGCTTCTATGTTAACAATACAGGCAAGGATTCAAGTGCCAGTGATGAAAGACCCTCATATAGTGAAGAAGAAGAGATTCTATTTTTGGCAATAGAAGAAGAATAAAATGCTCATGTTGAAGATAAAATTAAAAACTATGAAGATGCTCTTGAAGACCATGAAGTAGAACAAGATTCATAAAATGAAGAGGAAGTCACAGTAGATCTAGAAGTAGAACTTATTGTTTCTCTTAGAGAATTGAAAATTGTTAGAAAGTAAAATTCAAGACTAAAGAATCAAGTTAAATAATACGAGGAAGAAAAAGTAAATATTATACAAGACCTATCAAACTCAATAGCTAAGGCAAGAAGACTTAAAGAGGTCATGAGTGAAAATTTATAAGCAAAAGAGTCAAAATATGAAAGATTAGAACATGAGATAATTTCATGAAGGATGGAAGTAAAATATTCTAAGGACAAGCTACACAAGTTTAGGAAAAAACTCAAAAAAATTCTATAATATTATCAATGCACAAATAACTTTATCAATGCTCAAAATAAGAGAAAATTTTAGAGGAAGAGAATGGAGAATAAATAGAGACTTATGTGGATATGTTGAATAATATAAGCTTCACTAAGAAAGGAAACAATGCACAAATAAGAAACAGGGATCATCACAGAGAAGGCAAAGAAAGGACTAAGAGACCAGAGGGTTCAAGAAAATATTTCTTCAAAGGACATTATTTTTCATGTAATTAATTTGGTCATAGGGCTATGCATTGTAGGACTCATGGAAATAAGGAGTATGGCCTCACTAAAGGAATGCCAACTCTTTCAAATATGAATATTTCTTTCAAGGGTATTGCTACTCTTGTAATCGATTTGGTTATAAAGCAATTCGCTATAGGGTTCATGACAAAAATTATTATGGCTTCACCAGGAGGAACTTCAAGATATTTGCACCTCCAAAGAACTACAATATTAAGTGTTATAAGTGTAATAATCTAGTGAATAAATACAAATGGTGTAGAACAAAGTTTCCAAAGATTCCAAATATAAGCAAGAATAGGGACATTCAAAAGGATCAAAAGGGTATGTTGAGAAAGAAGGTTAACAAAGAAAAGAGCATTGTATGCTGGGAGTAGAAATACTCCAACCCCAAAATTAATCACCTCAAGGAGAGGAGGTGGGGAGGGGGCTGAGCTAAGAGTCTTAACTTTATCCCCAAAGGATTCCCTTTGCAATTGATTTAAAATGGAGAGATATTTTAGTAAGGGGGAGAGCATTTAGTTAGGGGGAGCAGCTTCTCAAAGAGGGTCAGAATCAGGGGGAGAGGTTTTGGGATCTAGTGGCATGAAAAGTTTTTTTTTATAAAGGGTTGCCATCAATGACAAAGTGGGAGATTGTTGGAAATTTGATAATGATGAGTTGGCATTGATATCAAAGGATTTATGTCATAAGTTGGTGGTATTTTTCTAAGGGTCTAAGGTAATATGGTAGCAAGAAAAGATGAAGCATTTACCATGGTGGTACTTGCAAAAGAAAAATATTTTATGGTGGCAAAGATAAAATATTTTTCCATGGTTAAGAAAGCAAGCAAAGAGAATTCTTCAAAAGGATTGGAATATTTAAATATTATTAAGGAAGCTTGATAGTAACAAAGATTTTATTTGGTGAATAAAAATCCAAGGGGGTTTCCAATTTGTAAAGGAAATTCTAAGTTTAATTATTGGTGAAAAAGACCCAAGGCAAATAAAAGGGTTTATTATAATATTTTTTAAAATATTATAAACCTTAAGTCTAATGTTTCAAGGTGCCAAATAATTATTAAATTATTCTTTTTAAAATTCAAAGAATGGCCTATGTCTAATTTTTGAGCATGATTCAAAGGAGGGCTGACATCGTTTAAAGTGTGCATGAAACGTATTAATACCCCCTCAATACTTTAGAAGGACCTTCGATAAATTAGCATACCCCATGCATAGAGAGACAATGAATAAGAGGAAAGAACATCACTTTATTTTTGGCTAGCACACAATAGAACAAAAAAATCCATTTGTTTGTGAATTGACGTCATCTAGCAGGGTGGCCCATAGACAACTCGTCTTGCACTAAGGCATAGTGGGGAAGAGGTTCATGTATTTATTCTACCTAGTACTTATTTTGAAGTGTTTTATCCTTTTCTATGGATGTGGCAAGAGATAAAGGGTGGAGGTCACGTGTTAGGTCTCAATCGCTTGGCTAGTGCAATCAGTCAAGCACTGTGCTTAGGAGTTTGATATTGGAGGGTCAATTCCCATCCGTGGTAGCAAGGAGATTAATTTTTATAAGGTGTGCTCTAATTTTATTAATTTTGACTATGCTTGGTGTTTGGTGGATGTGATTTGGTGTATAGTCTTAGCATATAAGAGGTATAAGGGGAAACTAATTTTTACATTATATTTTAAGGGTATTGCTATTATTTATTTTATATAATAAAATGTTGGAGTGATAAGGTATAAATGGTTTATTTAAAATTGTAAATCTTTGCTTTTAGACATTAAAGTGGATTAGAAATTATTTTATGAAAGTGGGAGATAAAAGGTGTAACATATGATTTTATTGTTTGTAATTCTTGCTTTATGAAAAGGAAATTTTTGAGAGGGTTTTTTTAAGCTTTAATACATTATCCTTGAGAACAAAAGAAGAGTCCTAGAATAATATTTTTAGATGTCATTAAGCACATTTTTGAGGGAAAATTAATGTGGATATTTTGAAATATTTGACAAGCATTATTGGAAATATTTGAGTTAGGATTTGTGGTTCATTATTGAAATTTTTGGAAATAGGTTATGACATGTGTGCTAGATATTGTGAACTACTTGTGCTAGGATTGAAGACAAGTTAGTTCATCTTTGTGAAATATTTTAAACATTGGTTTGAGATATATTGATTGCAATTGCAGAAGTCGTTGAGATCAATTTTGTGAAGGGAAATTGTGCATGAGTGTGATTGATATTTAAGAGAAAATTTGCAAGAAATATACATTAGTTTTGTGAAGCAAGATATATGTTGTGTTGATTTCTTTTGAAAAGGTTTTTGCAAGAGATAAATATTGGATTAGTTGAATGCAATATTTGTGAATGTGAATAACATATTGGGATTTTGATAGTGTGCATCATTCTCTATATGTTCTAGAGGTTAATTTTTTTTTAGTAGAATATATATGTTTGTTGAAAGCATTTCTAAAAAAGATATAAGATTTATTTGTGTGCAAATTTTGGAAATATTTGAGCAGTTTAAGTGAGCAACATTAAGGCAGATTTGAGCAAGTCTTTTGAGAAGGCTTGAGGGTATATTTGAGCAAGTATTTGAGAAGACTTGAAGGAAAATTTGAGATAGAGTTGATAGCAGGTTTGGTTAGTAATTTTATCAAGATTTATGTTAAGGCTTATGGCAGATTTGATATAGAGTTCATAGCTGGTTTGGTTTTTGATTTGATCAAGATTTGTGTTAAGGCTTGAGGTAGATTTGAGAAGAGTTGATAGCAGGTTTGGTTACTGATTTGATCAAGATTTATGTTAAGTTGGTTGTTTTGATTAAGATTTGCGTTAAGGCTTGAGGTAGATATGAGCATAGTTGATAGAAGGTTTGGTTGTTGATTTAATCAAGCTTTGTGTTAAGGCTTAAGGCATATTTGAGCAGAGTTGAGTGAAATTTTTGTTGTTGATTTGATAAATCTTTGTGTTAAGGCTTGTGGTAGACTTGAGATAGAGTTTGGTGCAAAGTTGTGAGTGGATTTTGATCAAATTTGTGCTAGACCTATGATAGATTTTGGTGAAAATTTATGATAAGAGTTAGAGAAGATTTGTGCTAGACTTGGGATAAATTTTTGTGTAGATTTTATATATATTTGAGAGCAAAATTTGGAGGTGATAGAGAAAAGAGGACTATAGTCTCTAGTGTATAGAGATCCATTAGCTAGTGTAGTGGGGAAAGAGATCTCCTATGGAGAGATATCCACAAGCTAGAGTAGTGGGGTCAAAAGTATTTTGGAATATCACTAACCAGAGCAAATGGGTTAGAGTTCTCCTGTGGAGAGATATACATGAACCATAGTAAGGAGAAGGAGTTATACTATGGAGTGATATCCATGAATTAGTTGGGGAGATAGAGTTCTTCTATGGATAGAGATCCACAAACAAATTGAGGATATTTGAGCAAGTCTTTGAGAAGACTTGAAGGCAAATTTGAGACAAAGTTGATAGCAGGTTTGGTTATTGATTCAATCAAGCTTTGTGTTAAGGCTTGAGGTAGATTTGAGATAGAGTTGATAGCATTTTTGGTTTCTGATTTGTTCAATATTTGTGTTAAGGATTGAGGTAGATTTGAGATAGATTTGATAGCATGTTTGGTTGCTAATTTGATCAAGCTTTGTGTTAAGTCTTGAGGAATTTTTGAGCAAAGTTGATAGCAGGTTTGGTTGCTAATTTGAGATAAAGTTGAGAGCCAGATTTGGAGGTAATAGAGCAAAGAAGACAATATTCTCTAGTGGATAGATATCCATCAGCTAGTGTAGTGGGGATAGAGGTATCCTATGGGAAGATATTCATAAGTCAAAGTAGTGGGAGAAAATTTCTTCTAAAAGATCACCAACTAGAGTGGAGGGGTAGAGTTATCCTATGGAGAGGGATCCACAAACTAGAGCAAGGGGAAAGAGTTCTCCTATGGAGTGAGATCCATGAACTAGCTGGGAAGATAGATTTATTTTGTGGAGAGATATCCATAAACCAGATGAGGAGATAGAGTTCTCCTGGATCAAGTTCCACAAACAAAAAAAAAGAGAAAAAAGTTATCCTATGGAGAGAGATCCACAAACCAGAGAAAAGTGGATAGATTTATCTTGTGGAGAGAGATCCACAAATCAAATCATAGGGGATTGGTGTCTCCTTTGGACAAAGATCCATAAACATTGTAATAAGGAATTGATTCCCAAGAGATTTGTTGAGAAAATTTAAAAGAAATATTTTCTCCATGGACGTAACCCACATTGGGTGAACCACGTTAAATTTATATCTCTCATGTGTGTGATGATTTATGCATTTCTTTTATTATTGCTATTGATATTTCCATTTATAATATTGGATAATATTGTTTGGGAAAGAAAAGTAAAAGTTGATCTTATATTGTTCACCCCTTCTCAACATAATACTATGTTCTTCAATTGGTATCAGAGCAGGTTCCTTCAGAAAATTCCAACAACTTGAAGGAAGATATTACAAGAACACAGATGGTATCTAAGAATGTATCTTCATCAAATAATGCACCATTATTCAATGGGAATAATTATGATTTCTAGAGAATAAGAATGAAGACTTACTTGATGCACAAGAATATGAGACATGGAAATCCATAAAGGATGGGTTCACACCTATAGCTACTCCTCCTATAGATAAATATGGTAAGATGTTACATGTGAATAATGCCAAGGCTATGAATAGAATATTAAGTGGATTACATGGAGTAAAATTTATGAAATTTATGCATTGCAAATCGGCAAAAGAGATATGGGAAAAATTGAAGTAAACATATGAAGGAGATAAAAAGGTTAAGATGGCAAAACTACAAAACCACAAGAAAAGACTTGAAGATTTAAATATGGAAGATGAAGAAGATATTGATACATATTTTCTTTGTGTGGATGAAGTTATAAATACCATGCGTGGACTTGGTTTCAAAATTAAAGACTCCAGTGTTTCTCAGAAATTATTAAGGTCAGTTCATATGAGGTATGATGGAAAAGTTTCAGTTATAGAAGAGATGAGAGATATTGAAAAATTGACTATGGATGAGTTAGATGGAATTCTCACAGCTTATGAGATGATAATAGTAAAGGATGCCTACTCCAAGAAAGAGGTAGCTTTCAAAGAATAAAAGAATATATAATATAAGAAACCAAAATCAAGTGGTGAGTCAAGCAGTGATGAAGAAGCTAACTATGGTAGAAGAAACAAGGACTCAAGAAAGCACAAAGGTATGAACACAATGAAATGTTTTAAATGTGACAATTTTGGTCACTATGCATCTAATTGTCCAAAACCTAGAAGTAATAGTAGTGAAGAGAAACAGGATCATAAGAAAAAGGAAGGTGGAAAATTTAGGTATGGTCAAGGCAAGCATGAAAAGAAATTCTTTTAAAGGCACAAGAAGAGTTTCTATGTTAACAAGATAGGCAAGGATTTAAGTGACAGTGATGAAAGAACATTAGATAGTGAAGAATAAAATATTCTATTTTTGAGAATAGAAGAGAAATAAAATACTCCCGTTGAAGATAAAGTTGAAAAGTATGAAGATGCTCTTGAAGACCAAGAAGTCGAACAAGATTCAGAAAATGGAGAGGAAGGCACATAAGATCTAGAAGTAGAACTTATTTTTGCTCTTAGAGAATTGAAAAATGTTAGAAAGAAGAATTCAAGACTAAAGACTCAAGTTCAATAATGTGAGGAAGAAAAAGGAAAGATTATACAAGACCTGAAAAACTCAATAGCTAAGGCAAGGAGACTTAAAGAGGTTATGAATGAAAAGTTATATGCAAAACAATCAAAATGTGAAATATTAGAACATGATATAATTTTACTAAGGATGGAAGTAAAATATTATAAGGATAAGCTACACAAGTTTAGGAAAAGCTAAAAATTTTTGGATAATATTATCAATACACAAAGATCTTCATCTATCAAAACAAGAATTGGTTTTGAAGAAGGACAAGGGAAACAAGAAGAAGGATCAAGTTTAAGCTCAAAAGAAGAGAAAACTTTAGAGGAAGAGAGTGAAGAAGAAATTGAGACTTTTTGAGTGGTATTTTCACCCGGTTGTGAAAACACACTCTCCGATAGGATTTGGGTTCTAAATCCTCTGCTTGCAAAGAAATTAAACAAGTAACTTCTCCAAGGTTCCTGTTATGTTAGCATTTTGCATCTGTGTATTAATAATCTCAAATAAAGATATTCAATTAAAATGCTTGGAACACCTTAGTGGTTGCAAGTAACTGAAAACAAGGGGCACTGTGGTTTATTTTACTGTGAAACTTTAATGATTGTTCATTGAACCCGAATAAAGCAAATGTGATTTGGTCCTTAAATAACCATGCTGTAACTTCAAAATGAAATTTAATGAAATGCCATAAAATGAAGGAATTATTTATGGATTTTGAAGTTTTTTAATTTTTTTTATTTTATTTTAATGCTTGAAAAATAAAATTGGAACTTCTGAAAAATAAAGTGCAGCAAAAAGAAAATAAAATGCAAAAGAAAAAGAAATTAAAATTGCATTCAGTTTGATGCTATCCCGTTCTGGAAAAACCGAAGATGTGAGGTTTCCATGCATGCAACCTAACCTATTGGACACTGCAAACATGCACAATCCCGATAAGCTAAGTGTTGATTCAAAGGGTTTTGAAATAAAATTCAAATTTCGAACATTCGCCTAATGCAACCCACAAAAGTGGCATTTAACATTATCTATAAATCCGAAATCTAAAAAATGAAAGAATAAACATTAAATCTATAGCATGCACAGAAGATCTCCTTCTTTCTTGCCCACAAGATGCAAATTTCTGAACACTCCTGCATTAAAAATAAATCATGTTACAATAGCAGAATCTCTGGTTTTCTCAAAACCAGAAAAAGGGGAAGAAAAACACTCCCAAGCAGGCCCAGAATGGCTTCTCGCCTTCGGCACTGCAACTCTGCCATAGCGGTTTTTGACCCTCGTACCAATCTGTGCTTCCACTTTTAAAGTTTTGGTAAATTTCTTCTCCTTCCACGACGGTTCGTTTCGTCTTCCAGATTGCTTCGTTTCACCTTCCCCGCCTTTCCATTGCTTTTGACTTTATGCTCGACATTGAGACGCTTGATCTTCTCTATGAACTGTAACGCCTCTATAGCCCTTACACATGTACGCCACGTGTTCCGCACTTTTTTGCATGTTCCGTAACGGCCCCATGTAAATCATGACAAAAAATAGCATGTCGCGATATCACGACGTTTTTATGTATGCAGCTTTGCTCCTCTACCTGTATCATGAAAATGAGACATGTCACGATATCATGACATTTTTCTATCAACAACCTTGTTTGTCTTCATGCATCGTGAAAATGATACATGTCGTGAAATCGTGACATTTTTATGCTATCGGACCGCATGGATGCAACTTGTCGTGAAATCATGACGCTTTTCTCCTTCGTTTCCGCCTGTCATGAAATCGTGACACTTTTTCATTCCGTACCTCTCTTTCATCACGAAATCATGACGCTTTTCATTTCTCTATGAACGTCATGTCACAAATCATGACATATTTTCATTTCTACCTTCTTAGCCAACTGACATGTCGCGATATCGCGACGTTTTTCTGCTTCATACCCCTTTGTTGTTTTCTATCGTGAAATCGCGATTTTGAAAGTGACATGTCGCGATATCGCGACAACTTTCAGTGCCTTACCTGTTTCTCTTTGACCGATTTCACAACATGTCGCGATATCGTGACATTTTTCTTCATATCTTCTCTTCCCTAGCCACGAACGTGACATGTCGCGATATCGCGACAATTTTTCATTTCTAGCCGCGACGGAGCGACATGTCGCGATATCGTGACAACTTTTCATTTTCGGCCGCGACGGAGCAACATGTCGCGATATCGCGACAACTTTTCATTTTTGGCCGCGACGGAGCAACATGTCGCGATATCGCGACAACTTTTCATTTTCGGCCGCGACGGAGCAACATGTCGCGATATCGCGACACTTTTTCTCTTTTGTGAAATTTTGCCTTTTTCTTGATTTTTAGCATCTGGGTCACTGAGGTCTTCTTTGGAAGCAAGCAAAAAAGGTGGGTCCCCAATTTTGGGGTGTGTTGTGGATCAGCCACAACAAATGGCGACTCTGCTGTCAAATGCTCCTGAGCATTTGGTGAGAACCCAACCTGGAAGTATACAAACTCGGAAACCAGCATTAGCACATAAGAAATATAAACGAATGCCCATAGATCAAAAATACATGAATTATCAGAATTGTTGAGTATCAGCTCGGTGTGTGCAAGGTGTTTTCATTCCCTATCGCTTGAACTTGATCAACATTCCATTGTCAGTTTCACCCATGATTTGTATATGTGAGATTGTGAATGATTTGTGTAACCTAATAAATATGCTAAGAGATTTTGCTTTTATAAAAGGCACAGTCTTTCTTCTAGTATCATGCACAAACATTCAAGATTATCAAACCCTCTTAAGGCAATCAACTATATGTATAATGAATTGCTTTATTAGATCCCAAAGTTGGTTATGAGTCCCTACTATCTTGAACCCATGTGCAAGTGAAAGTGAAATCAGAACTTTGGGGAATCGGACTCCCAACCTAATCGAGATGGGAGTTTAACCCTATCCTTACTATTCCGATTTGGAATTCATTACCTCACTTTGAGCAAAATAATTTAACCAATTATGGAAGAAATGGTCATGCTAGTCTAACCCTTTGAACAATCAGTGGTCTTGTTTTTTAGACAAGACATGTTGCCATGCATGGGCATACTTAACCCCATAATCCATGACTTAGCTTCATTTCTTTTGGACCTTGGGGATGACTACCCATCCTTTGCGGAGGACAAGTAGTACGATCCTTCCAATCCAATATAAAGATGAGATGGGAAAAATTAATTTTTTACTTCTTGGACCTTGGGGATGACTACCCATCCTTGCTAGGGACATGTAGTACGATCCTTCCAATCCAAGCTTTGGATGAAAAATGGAGAATATTAATTTTATTGCTTGGACCTTGGGGATGACTACCCATCCTTTGCAGAGGACAAGTAGTACGATCCTTCCAATCCAAGATTTATCATGAAATGAGACATAGGAGCTTTGGGGAATCGGATTCTCAACCTAAGCGAGATGAGAATTTATGCCCTATCCTTACTACTCCATGTAGGTCAAATCAAAGCTTTGGGGAGTTGGATCCTCAACCTAAGTTCGATGAGGATTTAGCCCTATCCTTACTACTCTGATTTTAGGCTTTAAGCTTTATGGAAGTGGTCAAAACCACTGTTTTAAGGATCATGTTGCATAATAGGATAGACATGAAATACTTCTTTCGCCCAACCTTTTCTTCCAAGCAAGGTTTTGATCATTTTGCTCAAGATCCTTTTTAATGTGTATAAAATGTGCTTGGTTCTAGATATCTCAAGACTCAGTTCCCAACCTTAGGATTTTTTCACATTTATGTTTTATGTTATAGAATAACCCTAAGAGGATTTGACACACTTTCAATTATTTGTACATGAAATGCATATGCAACTTAGATGGCATGTATGTGCAAAGTGGGATGTAATATGAATGCATTGCTCTTTTGGAATTGCAGATGAAATATTGCCATATAAAACTAGACTACTTCATGCATCACAAGTTTCAAACGATACTACTTTAAATGTTTGTGTTACTTGTGGAGCTTCTACAACACAATTCCAATGTTCCATATTTCCCTGATCTAGAACATAAGTTAGCATCTCAAGACAACTTTTTCATCATTTTTTTTTTTTATATAGACAAACAAAACATGTCAAATGAAATCAAACACACAACTTTAACATGATTAAACTTATTCAATCCAAAAAAAAGAAACGAAACCAAAAACCAAACTGCAATCCCAAAAATGGAAATTTGAAAACACAAACCAAAAAACCCAAAAATTATATACATTATTGTACAAGATGATGCCAAGCTTGGACCATTACTTTCCTGGATCCCAAACATGATTAGAACATATCAAAAAACATATGACACAATAGACATGCCAAATTTTGTAGGAATCCAACAATAATAAGATCAAACCAAGCAATGCAACAAATTTCAACTTGCCATGCTCACCATACCAATTTGATTTAGTTCTATTACCAACATTATAGGTGAGATTCAAATCTAATTGATTAGACAATGGTTGGTATTCAATTTTATCTTGTCTATTCTTTAAAGTGCAAGTTTCATCATTCCATTCATGATTTAGAAGTAGGCTTCCCTTTTCAAATGTGAGATGTTGCAAACAAGAGCCTATTTCTAAAAGTCTTGAATTTAAATTATTTTCCAGGATTTTAAAGCAATCAAAATCATTCAAAACTTGACAAGCATCAACAAAATTTGGCATTTCCTCATTAATGATGTTAGCATCCAAAGGGACATCATGTAACTTATCACTTGAAATTTTTGTAGCTACTACCAAAGGTAGAGATTTCACCTTGTCATCCCTACTCAACCCATCATGATTAGAATTTACCACAACTTGATGAGTGTTAGTAGCTTTTTCTTTTTTCTCATTGTCTTCTTCATCATCCAATACCTGTTCAAAAACACCAAAGTTAGGCACCCAATCAAACATGCGTCCATATTTTTCAAAACAAGAGCCTAGCTTTTCAAGATATGTGTCGCGTGACACCTTTCCATGATCAATGGCTTGAGTTGCCTCAAAATCCATATTTTCATTAGGATCATCAATAGTATCAAACCCACACCACTTAGGTTTTGTAATTTCCTCATTTTGAGATGGCATAGACATTGTAGAAACAATAGGTGGATCAAGATTTTCGATTTCTTGCCCCTCAAGGGGAACAAAGACAATTGATTCTCCTTCTTCATCCATGGTAGTACAATCATTATCCTTCTTCAACCTTTGATGAGATTCCAACCCTTCTTCCAAAACATTCTCAGATTGTACAGGACTTGTAATATCCTCATATGAAAGGGCAATTGTATTATCCTGCATATCAATAGGCACACAAATTTCATCAGAAGGTTTGGAGTGAGCATACTCTTCCCAAGAATCATAATGATCATATTTCAAAATCAAGTTGTGATGCTCAACTATTTCTTCATCATATTTTAATTCATCAACATGTTTCTCATCAAATTTATTTTCTCCTTCCTTAGATGGTTCAATTACTTCCAAAATTGGGTTATTGCTTGTATTCAAATTGATAAGGTTATCATAATCCACATGTGTAACCCATGATTCACGTTTAACATAATTTGGAAGGTGTGAATTTTTTGGGCCATTACTTTCAACAATGTCATCCAATGTGTCATCCGAATCGGATTCATCCTCATAGAATTCATCTTTTGGTGAGTCAAGGGTTTCCAATCTGTCACATGTTTCCATACTAGTTGGATCTAGTACTCCTCCCTTGCCTAAAATCATATTCGTATGAAAATCATTGAAATTGATTTTAGAAACATCTTTTGAATCAAGGTGAGCATTTTGAAGTTGATTCATACTTAAGACAGATGGTTGATCTTGCATAGTAGGTTGAGGATTTTGAAATTGATTGAAGCTTGGGAATGATTGTTGATTCTGAAATTGATTCACACTTGAACTTGGTTGAGGTGGATAAATCATTGGGTGGGTAAGAGAGGCATTAAATGATTGAAGATTATATGATCCAAAACCCACACCATAATTTTGACAACTCAATTGTTGCTCAATTGCCATTGCTTGAGTATAGGCTTGTGACAAAGATGTGATTTGAGGTATCCCTCGCAAATATGTGGAGATGAGTGGGTCAAGAGCATTGATGTATATTTGGAGAGCCACTTCTTCTCGAAGAACATAAAATGTCACTAATTGAGTATATAATCCAAAGAACCTTTCAGAAAATGACTTCACATTTTCACTTGGTTCTTTTCTAATATAGACCAACTGATTGTACATGAGGATTGGGTCAACTCGCTTTTTGTTGAATTGATTAAGAAATGTTGCCTCTAGTTGAGCCCAAGAAGTGATAGACCCTAACGGTAGACTTGTAAACCAATCATATGCCACTTTGTCCAAGGTGTAAGGGAACATTTTACAAACAACATCATCATACCAAATTGTTAAGTGATTCACAACAAATTTGAATGCTTGAATGTGTTCTTCTGCAGTATTTGTCCCATTAGACAAAAATTGAGGAAGACATCTCTCAAAACCAACGGGCAAATAATGTTGAACTCCTGGTATATTCAATGGGCTACCTGTCATCCAAGGTGTAAACATAGCCATTAGTGAATCTTAAAGAATATAACTTTAATACCCAAAAATTCTTTTTTTATTTATTTATTTATTTATTTATTTTTATTTTTATAATCAAATCAAATCACATTACCTGTATGAACAATCAAAGCATTGGAACAGTGCATAGCAATTCCTGTCCTCCTTTTAACAGTACAGAGTTGTATTGTTAAAAGAGAGCTAAAAATAATAACCAATAGGGCATGAAATATTCAAAATTTAAATCCCTATAGCATTTAAATCACACTAAAATAAACCCATTCAAGCCCTCCTTCTAGCGCCAATCTGTTGAGTGGTATTTTCACCCGATTGTGAAAACACACTCTCCGATAGGATTTGGGTTCTAAATCCTCTGCTTGCAAAGAAATTAAACAAGTAACTTCTCCAAGGTTCCTGTTATGTTAGCATTATTTTGCATCTGTGTATTAATAATCTCAAATAAAGATATTCAATTAAAATGCTTGGAACACCTTAGTGGTTGCAAGTAATCGAAAACAAGGGGCACTCGTGGTTTATTTTCTTGTGAAACTTTAATGATTGTTCATTGAACCCGAATAAAGAAAATGTGATTTGGTCCTTAAATAACCATCTCTGTAACTTCAAAATGAAATTTAATGAAATGCCATAAAATGAAGGAATTATTTATGGATTTTGAAGTTTTTTAATTTTTTTTATTTTATTTTAATGCTTGAAAAATAAAATTGGAACTTCTGAAAAATAAAGTGCAGCAAAAAGAAAATAAAATGCAAAAGAAAAAGAAATTAAAATTGCATTCAGTTTGATGCTATCCCGTTCTGGAAAAACCGAAGATGTGAGGTTTCCATGCATGCAACCTAACCTATTGGACCTGCAAACACGCACAATCCTGATAAGCTAAGTGCTGATTCAAAGGGTTTTGAAATAAAATTCAAATTTCGAACATTCGCCTAATGCAACCCACAAAAGTGGCATTTAACATTATCTATAAATCCGAAATCTGAAAAATGAAAGAATAAACATTAAATCTATAGCATGCACAGAAGATCTCCTTCTTTCTTGCCCACAAGATGCAAATTTCTGAACACTCCTGCATTAAAAATAAATCATGTTACAATAGCAGAATCTCTGGTTTTCTCAAAACCAGAAAAAGGGGAAGAAAAACACTCCCAAGCAGGCCCAGAATGGCTTCTCGCCTTCGGCACTGCAACTCTGCCTATAGTGGTTTTCGACCCTCATACCAATCTATGCTTCCGCTTTTAAAGTTCTGGTAAATTGCTTCTCCTTCCACGATGGTTCGTTTCATCTTCCAGATTGCCTCGTTTCACCTTCCCCGCCTTTCCATTGCTTTTGACTTTATGCTCGACATTGAGACGCTTGATCTTCTCTATGAACTGTAACGCCTCTACAGCCCTTACACATGTACGCCACGTGTTTCACACTTTTTTGCATGTTTTGTAATGGCCCCTGTAAATCGTGACAAAAAATAGCATGTCGCGATATCGCGACGTTTTTATGTATGCAGCTTTGCTCCTCTACCTTCATCGCGAAAACAAGACATGTCGCGATATCGTGACATTTTCCTATCAACAGCCTTGTTTGTCATCATGCATCGTGAAAATGAGACATGTCGCGATATCGCGACATTTTTTTGCTTCGGACCGCATGGATGCAACTTGTCGCGAAATCGTGACGTTTTTCTCCTTCGCTGTGTTTTGTTGCACTCAGTCGCGAAAATGCAACATGTCACGAAATCGTGACACTTTTTCATTTCGTACCATCTCGTTGCTTTCTGTCGTGAAATCGTGACGCTTTTCTCTTTCGGTGCTCTCGCTGTATTTGGCCACGAAAACATGACATGTTGCGAAATCGTGACATATTTTCCTTCCGTACCATTTTGTCGCTTGGAGCCGCGAAAACGCGACATGTCACGATATCGTGACGTTTTTCTGCTTCGTACCCCTTTGCTGCTTCCTGTCGTGAAATCGCGACGCTTTTCATCTTTGGCATGTCTTGCTGCTTCAGGTCGCGAAAACGTGACATGTCGCGATATCGCGACAACTTTAGTGCCTTGCCCTGTTTGACTGGTTTGACCCATGATTTTGTGACATGTCGCGATATCGCGACATTTTCTCTTCATGATGCATTCTGCTGCTCCTAGCCGCGAAAACGCGACATGTCGCGAAATCGTGACAACTTTCCATTTCTAGCCGCGACGGAGCAACATGTCGCGATATCGCGACAACTTTTCATTTTCGGCCGCGACGGAGCAACATGTCGCGATATCGCGACAACTTTTCATTTTCGGCCGTGACGGAGCAACATGTCGCGATATCGCGACAACTTTTCATTTTCGGCCGCGACGGAGCAACATGTCGCGATATCGCGACAACTTTTCATTTTCGGCCGCGACGGAGCAACATGTCGCGATATCGCGACACTTTTTCTCTTTTGTGAAATTTTGCTTTTTTCTTGATTTTTAGCATCTGGGTCACTGAGGTCTTCTTTGGAAGCAAGCAAAAAAAGGTGGGTCCCCAATTTTGGGGTGTGTTGTGGATCAGCCACAATAAGACTTATGTGGATAATTTGAAGAATAGAAGCTTCATTAATAAAGGAAACAATGCACAAACAAGAAACCAGAATCATCACAAAGAAGACAAAGAAATGAGTAAGAGACCAGAGGGTTCAAGAAAATATTTCTTCAAAGGACCTTGTTTTTCATGTAATCAGTTTGGTCATAGGGCTATGCATTGCAGGAATCATGGAAAGAAGGAGTATGACCTCACTATAAGGAATGTCAACTCTTTTAAATATGGATATTTTTTTCAAGGGTATTGCTACTCTTGTAATTGATTTGGTTATAAAGCAATCCATTATAGGATTCATGGCAAAAATGATTATGGATTCACCAGGAGGAACTTCAAGATAGTTTAACCTTCCAAGAACTACAACATTAAGTGCTATAAGTGTAATAATCTAGTGTATAAGGCCAAGTGGTGTAGAACAGAGTTTCCAGAGCTTCTAGAGATAAGCAAGAACAAGGACACTCAAAAGGTGCAGCAATAGTATTGTCATTGTTGTCAACAAAGTCAGATAGATTTTTTGATGCTGTGGATAAGAAGTTCAAAAGCTATTCAGATGCAGAAGACAGGAGTTCAAAGGTTACTCAGAGTATGTACAATGATTTTCCAAGAAGACCGAAGTGGCCCATATGCAAAAGATCAAAGAAAAAGACAAGTAAGAAAAGTGTCGCGATATCGCGACATATACAATAGGCAAGAAAAACTGTCACGATTTTGTGACATGTTGAAAGAGAAAAATACGAGTGGAAAAACTGTCGCGATTTCGCGACATGTTGGAAGAGAAAGAGAAAGCTAGAAAAAATGTCACGATTTCGTGACATGTTGGAAGAGAAAAAGGCAAGTGGAAAAACTATCACGATTTCACGACATGTTGGAAGAGAAAAATGCAAGTGGAAAAACTATCGCGATTTCGCGACATGTTGGAAGAGAAAAAGACAAGTGGAAAAACTATCGCGATTTCGTGACATGTTGGCAGAGAAAAAGGCAAGTGGAAAAATTGTTGTGATTTCGTGACATGTTGGAAGAGAAAAAGGCAAGTGGAAAAATTGTCGCGATTTCGCAACATGTTGGGAGAGAAAAATGCAAGTGGAAAAACTGTCGTGATTTCGTGACATGTTGGAAGAGGAAAAGGCAAGTCGAAAAACTGTCACAATTTCATGACATGTTAGAAGAAAAAGAGAAAGTAGGAAGAAGTGCCACGATTTTTTGACAAGTTCGAAGAAAGAGAACAAGTTTGAAAAGTGTCACGATTTCACGACATGTCACATTTTCGCGACTAAAATAGGAGAGAGAAAGTAAGTTGGAAAAGTGTCGCAATTTCATGACATGTCGCATTTTCACGACAAAAGAAAGAGAGGAAGCGTACGAAAGCAGAACTATCGTGATTTCATGACAAAAGAAGAAAGCAAGACCTCGAAAGCAGAAGTGTCACAATTTCATGAAAAAATCAAAGAAGTGAAGTACGAAAGCAGAAGTGTCACGATTTCATGACAAAAACAGAGAAGAAGACTTCAAAGGTAGAAGTGTCACGATTTCATGACAAAAGCAGAAAGCAAGACTTCGAAAGCAGAAGTGTCGTGATTTCGTGACATGTCGCATTTTTACGACTCGAAAAGGATAGGAATGCAGAGAAGCAAAAGTGTCACGATATCGCGAGATGTCGCATTTTCGTGACTCAAGAAGGGCAGGTAGGCAGGATAACAAAAGTGTCGCGATATCGTGACATGTATTTTTGTGGGCAAAGCTAAGATAAAGAGCAAGGAGAAAAAGTGTCGCGATATCATGTTGTATTTTCGTGTTCCGATGCAACGAGAAAGAGCAAGGAGAAAAAGTGTCATGATATCACGACATGTAGCTTTTTTACGGTTCGATGCAAAGAAAAAGAGAGAAATAAAATGTGTCATGATATCGCAACATGTATTTTTGAGGGCCAAAGCAAGGAGAAAGAGAGAGAAAGCTAAAGTGTCATGATATTGTGACATGTTTTTTTGTGGTTGAGTTGAAGCCGACGAAGACCGATGATAGCCGACTAAAATTAGGGTTTGTAGTTGTCATGAAAGTCGACTAATATTAGGGTTTACAGTCGACTAAGATTAGGGTTTTCATCACAAAATTTTGTTATAAAAGGAGGGTTGTTTGGAGATTTCAGTGTGTTGAAGTGTGTGATATATGGTCGTTGTGCACAGAGAGGAAGTCGTATTGAATCAAGCTAAGTGTGAAATTTGCTAAGAAACTATAGTGTGCAAAAGAGAGAATATGATCGTGAAGTTCGACTGTAGAGAAGCAGAGTGTGCGAAGTGATTGCGTAGAGAAAGCAGAGTGCGTAGAGAAAGAAAAAGTGAAGAACACCAGTTAGAGTCTAGCAAAAACAAAGGTATCTTACTATCAATATTATAGTTTTAGAATTGAAGTCCAAGTTGGTACTTGGCATCAGGGGTTGGTGCTCCTTCCAGTTGGTGCTGGTAAATCAGGGGTTGGTGCTCCTTTCTATTGGTGCAGATAAATCAGGATTTGGTGCTCCTTCCAGTGGGTGCTGGTAAATTGTTTGTAAAGTTGTTACTTTGCATAGGCTAGATTTGGATGGTAGTCCAAGCAGTCATTTTTTAGGAGTAGCCACATTGGTGAACCTCGTTAAATATTATGTTGTGTGATGTTCTCTTGTGATACTTGCTTTATCTGGTTTTAAGGTTTCATTATTTTAGTTTTAAGAACTATGAATTTAAGTTTAAAAGAGCTACATTAATTCACCCCCCCTCTCAATGTCATTGTAAGACTAACAATTGGTATCAGAGCTAAGTTCTTGTACAAGCTTAACCATCTATGGTGATATTGGAAGTAACACAATGGTAGGTGGTGAAGGCTTCTCATCAAACAAAGCACCATTGTTTGATGGATCTAATTACACGTTCTAGAGAATCAGGATGCAGACATATCTCTGTGCTTTGGGTTATAACATTTGGGATTCAGTAGTTAGTGGATACACAATACCCACCACTCCTCCAAAAGAGGCTGACAAAAAGAAACTGTTTGAAAACAACTCAAAAGAAAAAAATGCTCTCATGTGCGGATTAGCAGATAGTGAACTAGTAAAGATCATGAGCTGTAATATGGCAAAAGAGATATGGGACAAACTAAGGAGTATTCATGAAGAAGACAATAAGATCAAGGAGGCCAAGTTATAGACTCATCGAGCTCAGTTCAAAGCATTGAAAATGAATAACAATGAAAACATTGAGGTATATATGCTGAGAGTTAATGAAATCATTAATGCGATCAAAGGACTTGGTGAGGATATTGAAGACTCTGCCATCATGAAAAAGGTACTAATATCTCTTCCTCAAAGGTTTGACTCTAAAGTCTCAGCGATAGAAGAAGATAATAATCTAAATTATTTTAGTAGAGATGAGATGTATGGTTCTTTGACTGCATATGAGATGAGGATAGTAAGATCTAAACCCACAGACAAAGAAGCGGCTTATAAAGCCCTTAAAAATAAAAACACAAAATAAGAGTCCGAGGAAGAAGAGACATCAGATGAAATGGAAGAAAACTTTGTTAGAAAACTAAAAAAGGAAAAAGGAAAATACAGAGGGAAGCTACCATTTAAATGTTTCAACTATGGAGGCATTGGGCATTTTGCGACTAAATTTCCACTTAAAGAGAAGAACAAAAATGATGAAGGATCACACCAAGAAAGAAGTGACTGGAAGAAGAAAACAAATTTCAGAAAAGACAACTTCAAGAAGAAAAGTTTCATCTCCAGGAATGCCAGTTCATCGAGAGACAGACTCCGGTGAGGAGTCTGAAGAGGAAACAGGTGAATCTCTTTTCATGGCATTTGAAGAAGTAAAATCAGAAAAGGAAGGAGTGAACTCTGAAGTATGTGGTGAAAACCTTGAGGCTAAAGTAGATCTAGAAGGTGAGTTGATCTCTGCACTTGAAGAGTGGAAGATAGAAAAGAAAAAGAATAAGAAACTTTCAAGAAAGCTTGAGGATGCAAATGAAATCATAACCAGTTTGAAAGTACATATAGAAGAATCCAAGAAAATCTCCAAATATCTCGAAGTGCAAATAACCATGAAAATTGATTATTACAGCAAGCTAGAAGACGAGATTGTTGGTTTAAGAATGCAGCTAGAAGAGATGAATAAGAAAATTAGTTGTTATCACAAACGTGAAGAAATTTCTATGAAGCTGGATAAGATCATAAATTACCAGAGGCCTGCAGGCATAAAATTTGGTCTGGGTTTCATCGAAGGAGAATCATCAAATGGATCAAAGGCTAGAAATGTAGAATCCATAAAGAATGAAGATAAGAAATAGGTTTATTAAGGAAAAACATCTCATGCAAAAGAAAGCAATAATGCGAGGCACAAAAGGAGAGTTGACAATGATGGTTTCACCAATGTCACACATCAAAGAAGAAGAAGACCTATGGCTCCTATGACAACATGGCAAAGACCATCACCTAGGTTCAATTATCCCTTTTCTGGTTTATGTTTTAAATGCAATGGCTATGGATACAATCTTAGACTACAAATATAATGTAAGACCAAGGAATTTCACTAGTAGAAATGCTTTTTCTCCTCTGATGAATTATACAGTAGAATGTTATAACTATCATAATTTTGGGCACATTGCAAGAAACTATAGAAGTACATTTGCATCAAATCAATTTTAGGGAAGAAAATTTCAACCAAATAGGATGAGACAAAATAGAAAACTTTTTGAAAAACATGCTCAACCTATTGATAAGGGAAAGGCAAAACAAGAACCCAAATCTACTATAAAAATGGAGTGGAAAGGAAAAGAGCGACTTAAGGAAGAAAAGGAATCCTTAATCATTCAAATAGCATTTAAGGCACAGAATAAATATGTACCATGGATACTTGATAGTGGATGCTCTAGTCATATGACAGGTGACAAACACAAATTTGAGAAGTTACAAAAATATGAAGGTGGTTCAGTAAAGTTTGGAAATAATGATGGAGCTAAGATAGTTGGCAAAGGTTCAGTTAAAATTAGTGAAGGAAAAATCAAGTCAGAAGAAGTCTTGTTTGTGGATGGTTTGAAACATAACTTGTTGAGCATAAGTCATATTGATAAATGTCATGAAGTAGTTTTTCTGAAGCAGGGTTGTGAAGTCAAAAAAACAAACAGTGGGAAATTGATAGCAACTGGATCAAGGACATCTGGCAACCTGTACACGCTCTCAGAGACTTTAGAAAGAGATTTTTTTATTGGACAGGAAGAAGAAAATTGGTTGTGGCACAAGAGAATCGATCATATCAGTTTTGATAATCTAGTAAAAATTAGCTCAAAAAGGGCATTGAGAGATATTCCCACCATCAGCAAACCTGCAAACAACATTTGTGCTTCATGCCAAAATGGGAAGCAAACTAGAGTCACATTCAAAACAAAAGAGTACTACACAAGAAAACCTTTGGAACTAATACACACTGATTTATGTGGACCCATGAGAACATAAAGCATAAATGGTGACAAATATTTTATGTTGTGCATTGATGACTATTCCAGAATGACATGAATATTTTTCTTGAAGCATAAATCAAAAGCTTTTGATATGTTCAAGATTTTCAAAAACCAAGTTGAGAATGAAATAGAAAAGAGGATCAAATTTTTAAGATCAGATAGAGGAGGAGAATTCATTTCAGAGGAGTTTACAGAGTACTATGAAAAATACGGTATTAGGAGATAGTTTTTAGCAGCCTGGACACCTCAACAGAATGGAGTGGTAGAAAGAAAGAACAGGACAGTGCAGGAAATGACACGGACTATGTTGGCTGAAAATAGAGTAGCATACAGATTTTGGAAAGAAGCAGTCCATACTACGGTGTATATCCAAAATAGATACATGTTGAGAACACATGAAAGCAAAACTCCTTATGAGTTGTGGTTCGGCAAAAGGGCAACAGCAAAATACCTCAAAGTTTTTGGCAGCAAGTGCTACATAAAAATAACTGAAGAAAATCTTGGTAAGTTTGAAGATAAAACGGATGAAGGTATTTTTTTGGTTATTCGCCAAAAATCAAAGCTTACAAATGCTACAAAAAGAGGCTAAAGAAAATTGTGGACAGTGCTAATGTTAAATTTGATGAAGGTAGAGAACGAGTAATTAGCTATGAAACGAACTACCCAATGTATGAAGAGGTTATTGAAGGAGATGAGGAAAATGAAACAGAAAAGATACAGAAAGTTGACTTAGATGATTTAAGTTGTGATTCAGAAGTGGAAGAAAATAAGAAATTCAAAATAGGCAGCTGGCAAAAAAATCATCCTAGAGAGAAAATAATTGGAGACCCCAAAGTTGGTGTTCAGACAAGAAGAAGAGTAGTAAGTAACTACTCTCTATTATCTAGCATTGAGCCCAAAAATGTTACTGATGCAAGCAAATATGAAATTTGGATGAATGCAATAAATGAAGAATTAGATCAGATCGAGAAAAACAAAACTTGGGAGTTAGTACCTAGACCTGCAAATAAAAATATAATTGAGACTAAATGGATTTTTCGAAACAAATTGAATGAAGACGGACAGGTAGTCACAAATAAAGCAATATTGGTATGTAAGGGTTATGCACAAGTTGAAGGCATTGATTTTGAGGAAACGTTTGCACCAGTAGCTAGACTAGAGGCAATTAGAATGTTTCTGGCTTTAGCAGTCTACAAGAATTTCAAATTTTATCAAATGGATGTGAAATTAGCATTTTTGAATGGGAAACTTGAAGAAGAGGTTTATATTGAGCAACCAGATGGTTTCCAACTTGGTGATGATCCCAACTTGGTTTGCAAGTTGAAGAAAGCATTATATGGCTTAAAAAAGGCACCCCGAGCATGGTATGCAAGGCTAGACAACTATCTCACTCAACAAAGGTTTAAGAAAGGTATGGTGGATAGTAATTTGTATGTCAAAATAGAAAATTGGCATCTTATTGTTCTTGTTGTATACGTAGATGATATCATATTTGGCAGCAAGGAAAGATGAGTCATGTAAAGATTTAGCAAATAAGATGCAGAAAGAATTTGAAATGTCAATGATTGGTGAACTGTCGTATTTCCTCGGGTTGCAAGTTAATCAAAGTAAGAAGGGCATATTTATTTCTCAAGTTAAATATGTAAAAGAGATGTTAAAAAAGTTCACAATGGAGGATTGTAAGCCAGTTAGCACTCCCATGAAGACAGGTTGCAAGTTGAGCAAAGATGACAAATCTCCACCTGTTGATCAAACCATGTACATATCTATGATTGGAAGCCTCCTGTACCTGACAGCTACCATACCAGATATTTTGTAGGCAGTATGCATGTTAGCACGATTTCAGGCTAATCCCAAGGAGGCTCATGTGATAGCAATGAAAAGGATTCTTTGGTACCTCAAGGGTACTATGGAATATGGGTTATGGTATTCGAAATGTAAAGACTTCACCATTATTTCGTATTCAGATGCAGATTGGGCAAGATGTGTAGATGATAGAAAGAGTACCAATGGAGGTGCATTCTATCTTGGAGACAGATTGGTCACGTGGCACAGTAAGAAACAAGAGTCAATTTCTTTATCGACAGCAGAGGCAAAATATATTGTAGCGACAACGTGTTGTACACAGGTATTATGGATGAAAAAAACCCTGAAAGATCTTGGTATTAGTTTCAGTGAGCCAATATCAGTTAAGTGTGATAAAAACAATGCCATTAACATCTCCAAGAATTCGGTTATGCATTCATGCACAAAATACATTGCTATCAGGTATCACTTTTTGAAGGAGAAAGTTGTGAAAGATGAGGTTAAGTTGGATTTTGTTCCAACTACAGAGCAAGTAGCGGATATCTTCACAAAACCATTGCCCAAGGAAGTTTTTGAGTACCTTTGCAATAAATTGGGAGTGGTCACACTTCCCAAGAATTGCCTAGCTACAGGGATCACATTCTCAGGGGGAGCATTTAAGCATTTGATTATCTTTTTGCTCATGTTCATGATTTTTGCTAAGTGTAATAAATTGTGCTTGAGAATGTTGTGCATGGACTTAGGGGGAGTCTGCAGTAGCCCTTTGGTATTATTGTCAAAGGGGGAGAAGAGTTACAGGAAATTGCACATGTGTTGCCAACAATTCCAAAGGGGGAGATTGTTGAGCAAGGTGCAGCAACAGTGTTGTCATTGTTGTCAACAAAGTCAGATAGATTTTTTGATGCAGTGGATAAGAAGTTCAAAAGCTATTCAGATGCAGAAGACAAGAGTTCAAAGGTTACTCAGAGTATGTACAATGATTTTCCAAGAAGACCGAAGTGGCCCATATGCAAAAGATCAAAGAAAAAGACAAGTAAGAAAAGTGTCGCGATATCGCGACATATACAGCAGGCAAGAAAAACTGTCACAATTTCGTGACATGTTGGAAGAGAAAAAGACAAGTGGAAAAATTGTCACGATTTCGTGACATGTTGGAAGAGAAAGAGAAAGCTGAAAAAATTGTCATGATTTCGCAACATGTTGGAAGAGAAAAAGGCAAGTGAAAAAACTGTCATGATTTCATGACATGTTGGAAGAGAAAAAGGCAAGTGGAAAAACTGTCGCGATTTTGAGACATGTTGGAAGAGAAAAATACAAGTGGAAAAACTGTCGCGATTTCGTAACATGTTGGCAGAGAAAAAGGCAAGTGGAAAAACTATCACGATTTCATGACATGTTGGAAGAGAAAAAGGCAAGTTGAAAAACTGTCGTGATTTCGTGACATGTTGGTAGAAAAAAAGGCAAGTGGAAAAACTGTCACGATTTCGTGACATGTTGGAAGAGAAAAATGCAAGTGGAAAAACTATCGCTATTTCGCGACATGTTGGAAGAAAAAGAGAAATCAAGAAGAAGTGTCACGATTTCGTGACAAGTTCGAAGAAAGAGAACAAGTTTGAAAAGTGTCACGATTTCACGACATGTCGCATTTTCACGACTAAAATAGGAGAGAGAAAGTAAGTTGGAAAAGTGTCATGATTTTGTGACATGTCGCATTTTCACGACAAAATAAAGAGAGGAAGCGTATAGAAGCAGAACTGTCGTGATTTCACGACAAAAGTAGAAAGCAAGACTTCGAAAGCAGAAATGTCACGATTTTGTGAGAAAAGCAAGGAAGTGAAGTACGAAAGCAGAAGTGTCATGATTTCGTGACAAAATCAGAGAAGAAGACTTCGAAGGTAGAAGTGTCACGATTTCGTGACAAAAGCAAAAAGTAAGACTTCAGAAGCAGAAGTGTCATGATTTCATGACATGTCACATTTTTGTGACTCAAAAAGGACAAGAAGGTAGAGAAGCAAAAGTGTTGCGATATCGCGACATGTCGCATTTTTGCGACTCAAGAAGGGCAGGCAGGTAGGATAACAAAAGTGTCGTGATATCGCGACATGTTGTATTTTCGTGGGCCAAAGCTAAGAGAAAGAGCAAGGAGAAAAAGTGTCGCGATATCGCAACATGTTGTATTTTCACGGTCCGATGCAAAGAAAAAGAGAGAAACAAAAAGTGTCGTGATATCGCGACATTGAGTTTTTTTGCGGTCCGATGCAAAGAAAAAGAGAGAGAAAGAAAAAGTGTCACGATATCACGACATGTTTCTTTTTCCCAGTACGATGCAAAGAAAAAGAGAGAGAAAGAAAAAGTGTCACGATATCGTGACATGTATTTTCGAGGGCCAAAGCAAGGAGAAAGAGAGAGAAAGCGAAAGTGTCACGATATCACGACATGTTTTTTCATGGTTGAGTTGAAGCCGACGAAGACCACTGACAACCGACTAAAATTAGGGTTTACAGTTGTCATGAAAGCCGACTAAGATTAGGGTTTACAGCCGACTAAGATTAGGGTTTTCATCATAAAAATTATGTTATAAAAGGAGGGTTGTTTGGAGATTTCAGTGTGTTGAAGTGTGTGATATACGGTCGCTGTGCGCAAAGAGCAAGTCGTATCGAATCAAGCTAAGTGCAAAATTTTCTAAGAAAGTAGGGTGCATAAAAGGGAGAAGACGATCGTGAAGTTCGACTGTAGCGAAGCAGAGTGTGCAAAGTGATTGCACAGAGAAAGCAGAGTGTGTAGAGAAAGCAAAGGTGAAGAACACCAGTCAGAGTCTAGCAAAAACAAAGGTATCTTACTATCAATATTATAGTTTTAGAATTGAAGTCCAAGTTGGTACTTGGCATCAGGGGTTGGT
Organism: Wollemia nobilis; assembly: GCA_028583015.1. Lineage (NCBI taxonomy): Eukaryota > Viridiplantae > Streptophyta > Pinopsida > Araucariales > Araucariaceae > Wollemia > Wollemia nobilis. Next base: position 15,537,096 of record JAQPPZ010000756.1, read on the forward strand.
GCTCCTTCCAGTTGGTGTTGGTAAATCAGGGGTTGGTGCTCCTTTCTGTTGGTGCAGATAAATCAGGAGTTGGTGCTCCTTCCAGTGGGTGTTGGTAAATTGTTTGTAAAGTTGTTGCTTTGCATAGGCTGGATTTGGATGGTAGTCCAAGAAGTCATTTTTGAGGAGTAGCCACATTGGTGAACCTCGTTAAATCTTGTGTTGTGTGATGTTCTCTTGTGATACTTGCTTTATCTGGTTTTAAGGTTTCATTATTTCAGTTTTAAGAACTATGAATTTAAGTTTAAAAGAGCTACACTGATTCACCCCCCCTCTCAGTGTCATTGTAAGACTAACAAATTTGAAGAATAGAAGCTTCATTAATAAAGGAAACAATGCACAAACAAGAAACCAAAATCATCACAGAGAAGGCAAAGAAATGAGTAAGAGACCAGAGGGTTCAAGAAAATATTTCTTCAAAGGACCTTGTTTTTCATGTAATCAGTTTGGTCACAGGGCTATGCATTGCAGGAATCATGGAAAGAAGGAGCATGACCTCACTATAAGGAATGCCAACTCTTTTAAATATGGATATTTCTTTCAAGGGTATTGCTACTCTTGTAATCGATTTGGTTATAAAGCAATCCATTGTAGGGTTCATGGCAAAAATGATTATGGATTCACCAGGAGGAACTTCAAGATAGTTTCACCTTCCAAGAACTACAACATTAAGTGTTATAAGTGTAATAATATAGTGTATAAGGCCAAGTGGTGTAGAACAGAGTTTCCAGAGCTTCTAGAGATAAGCAAGAACAAGGACACTCAAAAGTATCAAAAGGGTATGTTAAGAAATAAGGCTGACAAAGAAAATAGCATTGTATGTTAGGAGTAGAAATACTCCCACCCCAAAATTGATCACCTCTAGGAGAGGAGGTGGGGAGGGGGTTGAGATAAGAGTCTTATATTTAGCCGCAAAGGAGTCACTTTGCTATTGATGACAAAGGGGGAGAGATTTGAGAAAGGGGGAGAGCATTCAGTTAGGGGAGCAACTTCTCAAAGAGAGAAAAATTAGGAGGAGTTTTGGGATCCAGTGGCAAGAATTTTTATTTTTTTAAAGGGTTGCCATCAATGGCAAAGGGAGAGATTGTTGGAAATTTGAGAATGATGAGTTGTCATTGATGTCAAAGGATTGATGTCATAAGTTGATGGTATTTTTCTAAGGGTCTAAGGCAATATGGCAGCAAGAAAATATGAGGCATTTACCATGGTGGTACTTGCAAAAGAAAAATATTTTATGGTGGCAAAGACAAAATATTTTTCCATGGTTAAGAAAGCAAGCAAAGAGAATTCTTCAAAAGGATTGTAATATTTAAATATTATTAAGGAAGCTTGATAGTGACAAAGGTTTTATTTGGTAAATAAAAACCCAAGGGGGTTTCCAATTTGCAAAGGAAAGTCTAAGTTTACTTATTGGTGAAAAAGACCCAAGGCAAATAAAAGGGTTTATTATAATATTTTTTAAAATATTATAAACCCTAAGTCTAATGTTTCAAGGTGCCAAAGAAAAATTAAATTATTCTTTTTAAAAGTCAAATAAGGGTCGACATTTAATTTTTTAGCATGATTCAAAGGAGGGCCGATGTTGTTTAAAGCGTGCATGAAACATATTAATACCCCCTCAATGCTTTGGAAAGACCTTCGATCGATTTGCGTACCCCGTGCATAGAGAGACAACGAATAAAAAGAGAGGATAATGATTGGTTTTAGTTAGCACACGCTAGAATGAACAAATTCTATTTGTTCATGCATTGATGTCATCCACTAGGGTGGCCCAATGACAGCTCATCTCGCGCTAAGGCATAGTGGGGAAGAGGTTCACGGTTCGATTCTCCCTAGCACTAGTTTTGAAGTATTTTATCCTTTTCAATGGATGTGGTAGGAGATAAAGGGTGGAGGTCGTGTGTTAGGTCTCAACCGCTTGGCTAGCGCAAGCGGTCGAGCGTTGTACTTAGAAGTTTGAGGTCAGAGGGTCAATTCCCGTCCGCACCAGCAAGGAGATTAATTTTTATAAGGTATGCTCTAAGTTGATTAATGTTGGCTATGCTTGGTGTTTGGTGGATGTGATTTGGTGTATAGTCTTGGCATATAGGAGGTATAAGGGGAAACTAATTTTTGCATAATATTTTAAGGGTATTGTTGTCATTTATTTTATATATGCAAAGGTTGGAGTGATAAGGTGTAAATGGTTTATTTAAAATTGTAAATATTTGTTCTTGGACATTAAAGTGGATTGGAAATTATTTTATGAAAGTGGGAGATAAAAGGTGTAAAAGATGATTTTATTGTTTGTGAATTCTTGCTTTATGAAAAGGAAATTTTAGAGAGGGTTTTGTTGAGCTTTAATGCATTATCCTTGAGAACAAAAGAAGAGTCCTAGAACATTATTTTGATATTTCATTGAGCACCTTTTTGAGGGAAAATTCATGTGGATATTTTGAAATAGAATCTTGCTATCTAACCCTTGAAGTGGCACAAGAAGGATTGGTTGTTTGTGAGACAAGTTTTTGTGACATATCTTCATCAAAGAAAATAAGAGGTATGGGTATTTTTATCCTTCTTTGAGGTGTTTGTTGAAGAAATATTTTGGAACATAAGGTGGAGTGAAAAGGATTGTTTGATAAGAATTGTTGGAAATATTTGAGTTGGGATTTGTGCTTCATTATTGAATGGTATTGGAAATATTTGAGATAAATTTTGAGAACAAGTGTGCTTCTATTGTTGAAAGAGATTGAGACATTTGTGCTAGATATTGTGAACTACTTGTGTTAAGTTTGAAGACAAGTTTGTGAATCATTTTGAGAGAATATATTTGTTTGTAGAAAGAATTTCTGAGAAAGATATAACTTTTTTTGTGTATAAATATTTGAAATATTTGAGCAGGTTAAGTGAGTAGCATTAAGGTAGATTTGACCAAGTCTTTTGAGAAGCATTGAGGGTAGATTTGAGAAAGTATTTGAGAAGACTTGAAGGTATATTTGAGACAAATTTGAGAGCAAGTTTGGTTACTAATTTGAGCAAGTCTTTGTGAGAAGGCTTGAGGTAGATTTGAGATAGAGTTGATAGTAGGTTTGGTTGTTGATTTGATCAAGATTTGTGTTAAGGCTTGAGGTAGATTTGAGTAGAGTTGATAGTAGGTTTGGTTGTTAATTTGATCAAGCTTTGTGTTAAGGCTTGAGGTAGATTTGAGCAGATTTGAGAGCAATTTTGATTGCTGATTTGATCAAGCTTTGTGTTAAGGCTTGGGGTAGATTTGAGAATTTGGTTTAGATTTATGAGTAGAGTTAGAGCATATTTGTGCTAGACCTATGATAGATTTTGGTGAAGATTTGTGAGCAAAGTTAGAGAAAATTTATGCTATAATTGGGACAGAGTTTTGTGTAAATTTGAGATAGAGTTGAGAGTAGGCTTTGGAGGTGATAGAGCAAAGAGGACAATAGTCTCTAGTGGATAGATATCCATCAACCAGTGCAGTGGGGACAGAGGTCTCCTATGGAGAGAGATCCACACGCCAGAGTAGTGGAGGAAGAAGTCTTCTAGAAGATCACCAACCAGAGTAGAGGGGATAGAGTTCTCCTATGGAGAGAGATCCACGAACCAGAGCAAGGGGAAAGATTTCTCCTATGGAGTGAGATCCATGAACCAGATTGGGAGATAGAGTTCTTCTATGGAGAGAGATCCATAAACCAGTTGAGGAGATAGAGTTCTCCTAGATCAAGTTCCACGAACCAGATAAAAGGAGAAAGAGTTCTCCTATGGAGAGAGATCCACAAACCAGAGCAAAGGGGATAGAATTCTCCTATGGAGAGAGATCCACAAATAAGAGCATAGGGTATTGGTGTCTCCTTTGGACAGAGGTCCATAAACATTATAATAGGGAATTGATTCCCAAGAGATTTGTTGAGAAAATTTAGAAGAAATATTTTCTCCATGGATGTAGCCCACATTGGGTGAACCACATTAAATTTGTGTCTCTCATGTGTGTGATGATTTGTGCATTACTTTGATTACTGCTATTGATATTTCCATTGATAATATTGGATAATATTGTTTGGGAAATAAAAGTAAAAGTTGGTCTTATACTGTTCACCTCCCCTCTCAGTATAAGCCTGTGTTCTTCAATTGGTATCAGAGTGGGTTCCTTTAGAAAAGTCTAACAAATTGAAGGAAGATATTACAAGAACACAGATGGCATCTCAAAATGGATCTTTATCAAATAAGGCACCATTGTTCTATGGGAACAATTATGCTTTCTAGAGCATAAGAATGAAGACTTACTTGATGGCACAAGGATATGAGACATGGCAATCCATTGAGGATGGGTTCACACCTACAACTACTCCTCCCATAGATAAATATGGTAAGATGTTACATGTGAATAATGCCAAGGCTATGAATGGAATCTTAAGTGGATTACATGAAGCAAAATTTGTGAAAGTTATGCATTGCAAATCAACAAAAGAGATATGGGAAAAATTTAAGCAAACATATGAGGGAGATAAAAAGGTCAAGATGGCAAAACTACAAAACCACAAGAAAAGGTTTGAAGATTTGAATATGGAAGATGAGGAAGATATTGCTACATACTTGCTTCGTGTGGATGAAGTTGTAAATACCATGCGTGGACTTGGTTTCAAAATTGAAGACTCTAGTGTTGCTAAGAAAGTATTAAGGTCACTTCCTATGAGGTATGATGGAAAATTTTTAGCTATAGAAGAGATGAGAGATATTGAAAAATTGACTATGGATGAGTTACATGGAATTCTCACATCTTATGAGATGAGAATAGTAAAGGATACCAACTCCAAGAAAGAGGTAACTTTCAAAGCATCAAATAAGACAAAATATAAGAAACCAAAATCAAGTGGTGAGTCAAGCAGTGATGAAGAAGCTAACTATGGTAGAAGAAACAAGAAGGAATCAAGAAAGTACAAAGGTATGAAAATAGTGAAATGTTTTAACTATGGTAATTTTGGTCACTATGCATCTAATTTTCCAGAAGCTGGAAGTAGTAGCAATGAAGAGAAACAAGATCATAAGAAAAAGGAAGGAGAAAAATCCAAGTATGGTCAAGGCAAGCGTGAAAAGAAATTCTTTCAAAGGCACAAGAAGAGTTTCTATGTTAACAAGATAGGCAAGGCTTCAAGTGATAGTGATGAAAGACCCTCAGATAGTGAAGAAGAAGAGATTCTATTTTTGGCAATAGAAGAGGAAGAAAATGCTCCTGTTGAAGATAAAGTTGAAAAGTATGAAGATGCTCTTGAAGACCAAGAAGTAGAACAAGATTTAGAAAATGAAGAGGAAGGCACAATAGATCTAGAAGTATAACTTATTGTTTCTCTTAGAGAATTGAAAAATGTTAGAAAGCAGAATTCAAGACTAAAGACTCAAGTTCAAGAATGTGAGGAAGAAAAAGGAAAGCTTATACAAGACCTAAAAAACTCAATAGCTAAGGCAAGGAGACTTAAAGAGGTCATGAGTGAAAAGTTAGAAGAAAAAGAGTTAGAATGTGAAAGATTAGAACATGAGATAATTTCACTAAGGATGGAAGTAAAATATTCTAAGTACAAGCTACACAAGTTTGGGAAAAGCTCAAAAACTTTGGATAAGATTATCAATGCACAAAGATCTTCATCTATCAAAACAAGACTTGGTTTTGAAGAAGGACAAGGGAAACAAGAAGAAGGATCAAGCTCAAGCTCAAAAGAAGAGGAAATTTTAGAGGAAGAGAGTGAAGAAGAAATTGAGACTTATGTGGATAAGTTGAAGAATAGAAGCTTCACTAAGAAAGGAAACAATGCACAAACAAGAAACATGGATCATCACAGAGAAGGCAAAGAAAGGACTAAGAGACCATAGGGTTCAAGAAAATATTTCTTCAAAGAAAGTTATTTTTCATGTAATCAGTTTTGTCATAGGGCTATGCATTGCATGACTCATGGAAAGGAGTATGGCCTCACTAAAAGGAATGTCAAATCTTTCAAAGATGGATATTTCTTTCAAGGGTATTGCTACTCTTGTAATCGATTTGGTCATAAAGCAATCCACTGTAGGGTTCATGATAGAAATGATTATGGCTTCACCAGGAGGAACTTCAAGATATTTACACCTTCCAAGAACTACAACATTAAGTGTTATAAGTGTAATAATCTAGGGCATAAGACCAAGTGGTGTAGAACAGAGTTTCCAGAGCTTCTAGAGATAAGCAAGAACAGGGACACTCAAAAGGATCAAAAGGGTATGTTGAGAAAGAAGGTTGACAAAGAAAAAAAGCATTGTATGTTGGGAGTAGAAATACTCCCACCCCAAAATTAATCACCTCAAGGAGAGGAGGTGGGGAGGGGGCTGACAAAGAGTCTTATATTTAGCCCCAAAGGAGTCCCTTTGCCATTGATATCAAAGGGGGAGATATTTTAGTAAGGGAGAGAGCATTCAGTCAGGGGGAGCAACTTCTCAGAGAGAGCAGAATCAGGGGGAGCAATTTTGGGATCCAGTGGCAAGAAAAGTTTTTTTTTTTAGAAAGGGTTACCATCAATGACAAAGGGGGAGATTGTTGGAAATTTGAGAATGATGAGTTGTCATTGATGTCAAAGGATTTATGTCATAAGTTGATGGTATTTTTCTAAGGGTCTAAGGCAATATGGCAGCAAGAAAAGATGAGGCATTTACCATGGTGGTACTTGCAAAAGAAAAATATTTTATGGTGGCAAAGACAAAATATTTTTCCATGGTTAAGAAAGCAAGAAAAGAGAATTCTTCAAAAGGATTGTAATATTTAAATTTTAATATTTAAATATTATTAAGGAAGCTTGATAGTGACAAAGGTTTTATTTGGTAAATAAAAACCCAAGGGGGTTTCCAATTTGCAAAGGAAATTCTAAGTTTACTTATTGGTGAAAAAGACCCAAGGCAAATAAAAGGGTTTATTATAATATTTTTTAAAATATTATAAACCCTAAGTCTAATGTTTCAAGGCACCAAAGAAAAATTAAATTATTCTTTTTAAAAGTCAAAGAAGGGCCGACGTCTAATTTTTTAGCATGATTCAAAGGAGGGTCGACGTCATTTAAAGCATGCATGAAACTTAATATCCACACAACAAAATAAATAAATTCCATTTGTTCGTGCATTGACGTCATCCACCAGGGTGGCCCATCGGTAGCTCATCTCATGCTAAGGCATAGTGGGGAAGAGGTTCATGGTTCGATTCTCCCTAGCACCAATTTTGAAGTGTTTTATCCTTTTTGGTGGACGTGGTAGGAGATAAAGGGTGGAGGTCGCGTGTTAGGTCTCAATCGCTTGGCTAGCACAAGCGGTCGAGCGATGCACTTAGGATTTTGAGGTTAGAGGGTCAATTCCCATCCACGCCAGAAAGGAGATTAATTTTTATAAGGTATGCTCTAAGTTGATTAATGTTGGCTATGCTTGGTGTTTGGCGGATGTGATTTGGTGTATAGTCTTGGCATATAGGAGGTATAAGGGGAAACTAATTTTTGCATAATATTTTAAGGGTATTGCTATCATTTATTTTATATATGCAAAGGTTGGAGTGATAAGGTGTAAATGGTTTATTTAAAATTGTAAATATTTGTTCTTGGACATTAAAGTGGATTGGAAATTATTTTATGAAAGTGGGAGATAAAAGGTGTAAAAGATGATTTTATTGTTTGTAATTCTTGCTTTATGAAAAGGAAATTTTTGAGAGGGTTTTGTTGAGCTTTAATGCATTATCCTTGAGAACAAAAGAAGAGTCCTAGAACATTATTTTCAGATTTCATTGAGCACCTTTTTGAGGGAAAATTCATGTGGATATTTTGAAATAGAATCTTGCTATCTAACCCTTGAAGTGGCACAAGAAGGATTGGTTGTTTGTGAGACAGGTTTTGTGACATATCTTCATCAAAGCAAATAAGAGGTATGGGTATTTTTCTCCTTATTTGAGGTGTGTTTTGAGCAAGGTTTTCTGGATCATAAGGTGGATATGAAAGGATTGTTTGATAAGCATTGTTAGAAATATTTGAATTTAGGATTTGTGCTTCATTGTTGAATGGTATTGGAAATATTTGAGATAAAGTTTGAGAACAATTGTGCTTCTATTGTTGAAAGAGATTGAGACATTTGTGCTAGATATTGTGAACTACTTGTGTTAAGTTTGAATACAAGTTAGTGCATCTTTGTGAAATCTTTTGAACATTGGTTTGAGAGATATTGTGGAAGTGTTTGAGATAAATTTTGTGAAGGGAAATTGTGCATGAGTGTGATTGATCTTTGAGAGAAAATTTGCAAGAAAGATAGACCAGTTTTGTGAAGCAATATATATACTGTGTTGATTTTTTTTGAAAAGGATTTTGCAAGAGATAAATATTGGATTAGTTGAATGCAATATTTGTGAATGTGAAGAACATATTGGGATTTTGATAGTGTACATCATTCTCTATATGTTCTAGAGGTTAAAAGAATTTTGAGTAGAATATATCTATTTGAAGAAAGCATTTCTGAAAAATATATAAGCTTTGTTTGTGTGCAAAGTTTGGAAATATTTGAGCAAGTTAAGTGAGCAACATTAAGGCATATTTGAGCAAGTCTTTTGAGAAGGCTTGAGGGATTTAAGCAAGTCTTTGAGAAATATCAAATTTTGATTTGAGATAGAGTTGATAGCAGGTTTGGTTATTGATTTGATCAAGATTTGTGTTAAGGCTTGAGATAGATTTGAGATAGAGTTGATAGGAGGTTTGGTTGTTGATTTGATCAAGCTTTGTGTTAAGGCTTGAGGTATATTTGAGTAGATATAGAGAGCAAGTTTGGTTGTTGATTTGATCAAGCTTTATGTTAAGGCTTGGGGTAGATTTGAGATAGATTTTAGAGTAAATTTGTGAGCAGAGTTAGAGCATATTTGTGCTAACTGTGAAAAAGTTTGGTACAAATTTGTGAGTAGAGTTAGAGTAGATTTATGCTATACTTGGGATAGAGTTTTGTGTAGATTTGAGATAGAGTTAAGAGAACGATTTGGAGGTGACATAGAAAAGAGGACAAGAGTCTCTAGTGGATAGAGATCCATAAGCTAGTGTAGTGGGGACATAGGTCTCATGTGGAGAGAGATCCACAAGCCAGAGTAGTGGGGGTAGAAGTCTTCTAGAATATCACCAACCAGAGCAGAGGGGATAGAGTTCTCCTATGGAGAGAGATCCACAAACCAGATAAAGGAGAAAGAGTTCTCCTGTGGAGTGAGATCCATGAACCAACTGGGGAGATAGAGTTCTTCTATGGAGAGAGATCCATAAACCAGTTGAGGAGATAGAGTTCTCTTGGATCAAGTTCCACGAACCAGAGAAAAGGAGAAATAGTTCTCCTATGGAGAGAGATCCACAAACCAAAGCAAAGGGGATAGATTTCTCCTATGGAGAGAGATCCACAAATCAGAGCATAGGGGATTGGTGTCTCTTTTGGATAGAGGTCCATAAACATTGTAATAGGGAATTGATTCCCAAGAGATTTTTTGAGAAAATTTAGAAGAAATATTTTCTCCGTGGATGTAACCCACATTGGGTGAACCATGTTAAATTTGTGTCTCTCATGTGTGTGATGATTTGTGCATTGCTTTGATTACTGCTATTGATATTGCCATTGATAATATTAGATAATATTTTTTGGGAAAGAAAAGTAAAAGTTGGTATTATACTATTCACCCCCCTCTCAGTATAAGTCTGTGTTCTTCAATTGGTATCAGAGCAGGTTCCTTTAGAAAATTCTAATAGCTTGAAGGAAGATATTACAGGAACACAGATGGCATCTCAGAATGGATCTTCATCAAATAAGGCACCATTTTTTGATGGGAAAAATTATGCTTTCTAGAGCATAAGAATGAAGACTTACTTGATGGCACAAGGATATGAGACATGGCAATCCATTGAGGATGGGTTCACACCTACAACTACTCCTCCCATAGATAAATATGGTAATATATTACATGTGAATAATGCCAAGGCTATGAATGGAATCTTAAGTGGATTACGTGAAGTAGAATTTGTGAAAGTTATGCATTACAAATCAATAAAAGAGATATGAGAAAAATTGAAGTAAACATATGAGGGAGATAAAAAGGTCAATATGGCAAAACTACAAAACCATAAGAAAAGGTTTGAAGATTTGAAGATGGAAGATGAGGAAGATATTGCTACATACTTGCTTCATGTGGATGAAGTTGTAAATACCATGTGTGGACTTGGTTTTCAAATTGAAGACTTCAGTGTTGCTCAGAAAGTATTAAGGTCACTTCCTATGAGGTATGATGGAAAAGTTTTAGCTATAGAAGAGATGAGAGATATTGAAAAATTGACTATGGATGAGTTACATGGAATTCTCATAGCTTATGAGATGAGAATAGTAAAGGATCCCAACTCCAAGAAAGAGGTAACTTTCAAAGCATCAAATAAGATAAAATATAAGAAACCAGAATCAAGTGGTGAGTCAAGCAGTGATGAAGAAGCTAACTATGGTAGAAGAAACAAGGACTCAAGAAAGCACAAAGGTATGAAAACAGTGAAATGTTTTAACTGTGGTAATTTTGGTCACTATGCATCTAATTGTCCAAAAGCTAGAAGTAGTAGCAGTGAAGAGAAACATGATCATAAGAAAAAGGAAGGAGAAAAATCCAGGTATGGTCAAGGTAAGCATGAAAATAAATTCTTTCAAAGGCACAAGAAGAGTTTCTATGTTAACAAGATAGGCAAGGCTTCAAGTGATAGTGATGAAAGACCCTCAGATAGTGAAGAAGAGATTCTATTTTTGGCAATAGAAGAGGAATAAAATGCTCATGTTGAAGATAAAGTTGAAAAGTATGAAGATGCTCTTGAAGACCAAGAAGTAGAACAAGATTTAGAAAATGAAGAGGAAGGCACAGTAGATCTAGAAGCAGAACTTATTGTTGCTCTTAGAGAATTAAAAAAGGTTAGAAAGTAGAATTCAAGACTAAAGACTCAAGTTCAAGAATGTGAGGAAGAAAAAGGAAAACTTATACAAGACCTGACAAACTCAATAGCTAAGGCAAGGAGACTTAAAGAGGTCATGAGTGAAAATTTAGAAGCAAAAGATTCAGAATGTGAAAGATTAGAACATGAGATAATTTCACTAAGGATGGAAGTAAAATATTCTAAGGACAAGCTACACAAGTTTGGGAAAATCTCAAAAACTTTGGATAAGATTATCAATGCACAAATATCTTCATCTATCAAAACAGGACTTGGTTTTGAAGAAGGACAAGGGAAACAAGAAGAAGGATCAAGCTCAATCTCAAAAGAAGAGGAAATTTTAGAGGAAGAGAGTGAAGAAGAAATTGAGACTTATGTGGATAAGTTGAAGAATAGAAGCTTCACTAAGAAAGGAAAAAAATGCACAAAAAAGAAACAGGGATCATCATAGAGAAGGCAAAGAAAGGACTAAGAGACCAGAGGGTTCAAGAAAATATTTCTTCAAAGGACGTTGTTTTTCATGTAATCAGTTTGGTCATAGGGCTATGCATTGTAGGACTCATGGAAAGAAGGAGTATGGCCTCACTAAAAGGAATGTCAACTCTTTCAAATATGGATATTTCTTTCAAGGGTATTGCTACTCTTGTAATCGATTTGGTCATAAAGCAATCCACTATAGGGTTCATGACATAAATGATTATGGCTTCACTAGGAGGAACTTCAAGATATTTGCACCTTCCAAGAACTACAACATTAAGTGTTATAAGTGTAATAATCTAGGGCATAAGACCAAGTGGTGTAGAACAAAGTTTCCAGAGCTTCCAGAGACAAGCAAGAACAGGGACACTCAAAAGGATCAAAAGGGTATGTTGAGAAAGAAGGTTGACAAAGAAAAAGAGCATTGTATGTTGGGAGTAGAAATACTCCCACCCCAAAATTAATCACCTCAAGGAGAGGAGGTGGGGAGGGGGTTGAGCTAAGAGTCTTATATTTAACCCCAAAGGAGTCCCTTTGCCATTGATGTCAAAGGGGGAGATATTTGAGTAAGGGAGAGAGCATTCAGTCAGGAGGAGCAGCTTCCTAGAGAGAGTAGAATCAGGGGGAGCAATTTTGGGATCCAATGGTAAGAAAAGGTTTTTTTCTAGAAAGGGTTACCATCAATGACAAAGGGGGAGATTGTTGGAAATTTGAGAATGATGAGTTGTCATTGATGTCAAAGGATTGATGTCATAAGTTGATGGTATTTTTCTAAGGGTCTAAGGCAATATGGTAGCAAGAAAAGATGAGGCATTTACCATGGTGGTACTTGCAAAAGAAAAATATTTTATGGTGGCAAAGACAAAATATTTTTCCATGGTTAAGAAAGCAAGCAAAGAGAATTCTTCAAAAGGATTGTAATATTTAAATTTTAATATTTAAATATTATTAAGGAATCTTGATAGTGACAAAGGTTTTATTTGGTAAATAAAAACCCAAGGGGGTTTCCAATTTGCAAAGGAAAGTCTAAGTTTACTTATTGGTGAAAAAGACCCAAGGCAAATAAAAGGGTTTATTATAATATTTTTTAAATATTATAAACCCTAAGTCTAATGTTTCAAGGCACCAAAGAAAAATTAAATTATTCTTTTTAAAATTCAAAGAAGGGCCGACGTCTAATTTTTGAGCATGATTCAAAGGAGGGCCGACGTCATTTAAAGCATGCATGAAACGTATTAATACCCCCTCAATGCTTTGGAAATACATTCGATCGATTTGCATACCCCGTGCATAGAGAGACAACGAATAAGAGGAGAGGATAATGATTTGTTTTTGGTTAGCACGCAGCAGAACAAACAAATTCCATTTGTTCATGCATTGACATCATCCGCTAGGGTGGCCCATTAGCAGCTCATCTTGTTGTAAGGCATAGTGGGGAAGAGGTTCATGGTTAGATTCTCCCTAGAACCGGTTTGAAGTAATTTTATCCTTTTTGTGGATGTGGTAGGAGATAAAGGGTGGAGGCTGCATGTTAGGTCTCAACCGCTTGGCTAGTGCAAGCGGTCGAGCACTGCGCTTAGGAGTTTGAGGTTGGAGGGTCGATTCCCATCCACGCCAGCAAGGAGATTAATTTTTATAAGGTATGCTCTAATTTGATTAATGTTGGCTATGCTTGGTGTTTGGCGAATGTGATTTGGTGTATAGTCTTGGCATATAGGAGGTATAAGGGGAAACTAATTTTTGCATAATATTTTAAGGGTATTGTTGTCATTTATTTTATATATGCAAAGGTTGGAGTGATAAGGTGTAAATGGTTTATTTAAAATTGTAAATATTTTTTCTTGGACATTAAAGTGGATTGGAAATTATTTTATGAAAGTGGGAGATAAAAGGTGTAAAAGATGATTTTATTGTTTGTAATTCTTGCTTTATGAAAAGGAAATTTTTGAGAGGTTTTTGTTGAGCTTTAATGCATTATCCTTGAGAACAAAAGAAGAGTCCTAGAACATTATTTTCAGATTTCATTGAGCACCTTTTTGAGGAAAAATTCATGTGGATATTTTGAAATAGAATCTTGCTATCTAACCCTTGAAGTGGCACAAGAAGGATTGGTTGTTTGTGAGATAGGTTTTGTGACATATCTTCATCAAAGCAAATAAGAGGTATGGGCATTTTTCTCCTTCTTTGAGGTGTGTTGTTGAGCAAGGTTTTCTGGATCATAAGGTGGAGTGAAAAGGATTGTTTGGTAAGCATTGTTGGAAATATTTGAGTTAGGATTTGTGCTTCATTGTTGAATGGTATTGGAAATATTTGAGATAAAGTTTGAGAACAAGTGTGCTTCTATTATTGAAAGAGATTGAGACATTTGTGCTAGAGATTGTGAACTACTTGTGTTAGGTTTGAAGACAAGTTTGTGAATCATTGTGAAATATTTTGAACATTGGTTTGAGAGATATTGATAGCAATTGTGGAAGTATTTGAGATCAATTTTGTGACAGGAAATTGTGCATGAGTATGATTGATATTTGAGAGAAAATTTGCAAGAAATATAGATCAGTTTTGTGAAGCAAGATATATACTGTGTTGATTTGTTTTGAAAAGGATTTTGCAAGAGATAAATATTGGATTAGTTGAATGCAAGATTTGTGAATGTGAAGAACATATTGGGATTTTGATAGTGTACATCATTCTCTATATGTTCCAGAGGTTAAACGAATTATGAGTAGAATATATCTATTTGTAGAAAGTATTTCTGAAAAAATATATAAGCTTTGTTTGTGTGCAAAGTTTGGAAATATTTGAGCAGGTTAAGTGAGCAACATTAAGGTAGAGCAAGTCTTTTGAGAAGGCTTGAGGGCAGATTTGAGCAAGTCTTTTGAGAAGGCTTAAGGCTGATATATTTGATAGCATATTTGGTTACTTATTTGATCAAGATTTGTGTTAAGGCTTGAGGTAGATTTGAGATAGATTTGATAGCAGGTTTGGTTGTTGATTTGATCAAGCTTTGTGTTAAGGCTTGAGGCAGATTTGAGCAGAGTTGATAGCAAGTTTGGTTGCTGATTTGATCAAGCTTTGTGTTAAGGCTTTAGGCAAATTTGAGCAGAGTTGAGAGCAGGTTTGGTTGCTGATTTGATCAAGATTTGTGTTAAGGCTTGGGGCAAATTTGAGATAGAGTTTGATGCATATTTGTGAGTAGAGTTAGAGCATATTTGTGCTAGACTTGTTATAGAGTTTGGTATAATTTTTGAGCAAAGTTAGAGCAAATTTGTGCTAGAAATGGGATAGAGTTTTGTGTATATTTGAGAAATATTTGAGAGTAGGCTTTGGAGGTGGTAGGGCAAGGAGGATAGTAGTCTCTAGTGGATAGAGATCCATCAACGAGTGTAGTGGGGATATAGTTCTTCTATGGAGAGAGATCCACAAGCCATAGTAGTGGGGGTAGAAGTCTTCTAGAAGATCACCAGCCAGAGCAAAGGGGATAGATTTCTCTTCTGGAGAGAGATCCACAAACCATAGCAAGGGGAAAGAGTTCTCCTATGGAGTGAGATACGTGAACCAACTAGGGAGATAGAGTTCTTCTATGGAGAGAGATCCATAAACCAGTTGAGGAGATAGAGTTCTCTTTGAGCCGATCAATTCTATGGTGCACAAAAACTAAACAAATTTTAATAATCTTCATTCATCAATTAATTTGAAAGTACAATATATTTATAGGAGATAGGAGGCAGTGGAATGGCTGAGGATGGAGATAAGAGAGGAGAAAAAAAAAGGAATAGTAATATAGGAGATAGGAGAAAATATTGCAGAGGGAAGAGAAATGGGAAAGTGGAAGAATAGGAGAGAATATCGTGGGGGAGAAACAAAACTACTCTGCCGACAAAAATTTTGTCGACAAACTGGAGACATGTTCACACTATAATAAGAAAACAAGACATTTTTAAGCCGCTTCGACTGTGGTCTCATTCACACTTGCAACACTCTCCCCCTTAAATTTGAGAGGGCTGACCAGAAAGTCTCAGCTTTATAAATTGAGCTTTAGCCATGCCTTTGGTGAAGATGTCTGCAACGTTCTCCAAAGTGCGGTAAAATTTAAGCTCAACAATCTCTTGCTCCACCATGTCTTGGATGAAGTGATATTTCATATCAAAATGTTTTGTTCTGCTATGGTGGATTGGATTATATGCCAACTAAATGGCACTGATGTTATCATAGTAGATTCTAGTTGGACCACTTTGCTACTCTTCAATATCTTCCAATACTTTTCTTAGCCACACGAATTGAGTACTAGCATAGGTGACTGCTATATACTCAACTTCTGTAGAGGCCAAAGCTACTACAGTTTGATTTTTGGAACTCCATGTTATTAGTCCTGACCTTAGACTAAAACAGTTCCCTGAAGTTGATTTCTTGTCATCAATGTTGCTACCCCAATCATTATCACTGAAGCCTACAAGCTTGATAGTGTTACATTTATGGTACTGGATTCCAAAATCTGATGTACCCTTTACATATCTAAGAATTATCTTAGCTACCTACAAATGTAGCTCAAATGGGCTAGCCATAAATCGAGAGATAAGAGAAACATCATACTGAATGTCTAGTCTAGTGTTGGCGAGAAAAATCAAACTCCCAACCATGCTACTAAAAGTGGTCACGTCAACTTTAGGTGCTCCATCATCTTTGCTTAATTGGATCCCATGTCCAAATGGAGTTGCTACTGGTTTGCAATGCTCTATAGCAAACTTCTTGATCATTTCCCGAGCATACTTATGTTGAAAGATGAAGATCCTTGAATTTGTCTGATGGACTTCCGTTCCAAGGAAGTAATTCATTAAGCCAAGATCCTTCATCTCAAACTGCTTCATCATGGAGCGTTTGAACTCCATATTCACTTTTTCATTACTACCCATGAAACTAAGGTCATCCACATACAAGCAAACTATGAGGATGTCGTTACCTTGCTTCAGGGAGTAAAGTGTGGGTTCATTTCTGCTTCTGGTGAACCCAAAATCTTTGAAGTACCCATCAATGTGTGAGTACCAAGCTCGCGGTGCCTGCTTGAGGCTATAGAGTACCTTTTTTTAGTCTGTAAACAAGGTTCTCCTTACCTTGTTCTTGAAATCTTTGTGGTTGCTCAACATACACTTCCTCTGTTAAGTACCCATTAATAAAGGCACTCTTCACATCCATGTGTTGGAATTTCCATCCCTTGTGTGCAGCTAAAGCAAGAACTATTTTGATGGTCTCCTATATGGCTACAGGAGCAAATGTCTCCTCATAATCAATACCATACTTTTGTGTAAATCCTTTTGCAACCAATCTTGATTTATGCCTTTCAATGCTTCCATCAACATTGTATTTGGTCTTGAAGACCCATTTACATCCAACACACTTCTTTCCTTTAGGAAGCTCTACCAGCTCCCAAGTATCATTGTTTTTTATAGAGGTTATCTCCTCTTTCATGGCATCTTGCCAAATTTTTTGAGTACATGCCTTCTCATAACTAGAAGGTTCAAGTTGTGCACTAGTTAACAAGGCATAGTTAACTACATCTCCCCGAGGTTCAAGGGAGTCATCATCACCATATAAATGCATATTTTCAAGTATTTGCAAAATTGAACTCATTTCACTAGCTTGACTTCTAGTATACCTTCTTGGAAAATTTTTATCCAACATATGATAAGATGGATGATGCTGGAGAGTTATCTTACCTCTGGATGGAGAATCAATATCCATTGGTGAGGAACTGACTGACCTTTATGGAGAAGGACTTGGTGAAGAAGTTGATGAACTTGAAGTAGAATGTCTACTTGGGCTTGGAGGAGGAGTATCCTTGCATTTATTTGGAGCCATTTGCTACACTTGTGTAGAACCTGCATCATGATATTCAACATTGCTATAAATTTGGGGATTTTTGCATTCTCCCCCTTCATCAAAAATCACATCCCTAAAAAGTATTATCTTTCGAGTCCTAGGATTGTAGAGTCTGTAAGATTTTGTTTTCTCACAATACCCTACAAAAATGCATGCTTGACTCTTAGGATCGAGATTCTTCCTCTGTTCATCAGGAATGTGTGAGTAAGCTAGTGAACCAAACACTTTGAAATACTTGAAATTTGGTTTCTTACCATACCATGCTTGGTAAGGAGGTTTCCATTTCAAACTTGAAGTAGGGCTCCTATTCAAAATATACACACTGGTCCTAGATGCATCTGCCCAATACATATTACTTAAATGCTTCGTTTGAATAAAAGATCTTGCCATATATACAATGGTGTGGTTATTTCTCTCAGCCACACCATTCTATTGTGGAGTATAGGCAGTAGTGAACTGCCTCTTTATTCCATGTTTTTTACAAAAATTCAAAAATTCATTAGAGTATTCTCCTCCTTTATCTGATCTGAGACACTTAACAGAATATCCACTCTTATTTTCCACTCTTGCTTTAAAATCTACGAAGCAATCAAATGCTTCATATTTATGCTTCCAGAAATATATCTAGCACATTCTTGAAAAATCATCAATGAAAAGAAGAAAGTAAGAGTTATTACCAATGATCTTGGTCTGCATCGGACCACAGATGTCTGAATATACTATTTGGAGTGGATAACTAGCCCACCATTCTTGTCCATGAGGAAATTTGGTTCTAGCATGCTTGCCCAAGGCACAACCTTCATAGACTTCCTTATTGTCCTGAACTTTAGGAAGTCTGGTCAACATTGCCTGAGAAGTTAACATCTTCAAACTGGCTGAATTAAAATGACCACATCTCAAGTGCCACAACACACTTGGGTTTGCAATAACAACATTTACTAACTGATCTCCTCTTAGTTGGAAAAAATTTAGATGAAATAACCTATTTATTATCATTGACACTTGAGTAATGACTCTATCACTATTACTCTTATCAAAAATGGTACATTTACCTTCATAAAACAGTAATTTATAGTTCTTCTCTAACATTTGACCAACACTTAAAATATTGTGTTGGAGATGAGGTTTGAAATAGATATCACTTACTTGTTTCATGCCCTCTTTTGTTGGAACCTCCATGGCTCCAATGCCTTCAACTACAAATGACTTGTCGTCTCCCAATTTGATGCTGGATTTGTAGGAAGAATCCAGAGTAGCAAAGAGTTCTTCTTTGCCACTCATATGATTTGAACACCCAGTGTCCAAGATCTAGGTATCATTTAGGTTCTGATATGACTTACCATGTGAGAGAAAGAGATTTGAGGTCCCTTCCTCTTCTCCAAAATTGCCATACTAACTGATCTGACTGCTGCTCCCTTGAGAATATTTTGACCAACAGTCACAAGCAAAGTAGCCAAGTTTGCCACAATTATAGAAATATTATTTGTACTTGTCACTTCATTTTCCTCATCCTGGATGCTTCCCTCTGTTATGTTTTCCACCTCTATTCTAACCTCCAACTCTGTTTGAAGATCCTCCTCTAGTAGTAGTTCCACCTCATGGACTATTCCTACCTCTTCCTCTGTGCTGACCTCTACCTCAACTTCTGCCTTGTCCTTTTCCTTCTTGTGAAGTGAATGCTTTCCCATCACCTCCATGGCTAGTGGAAGGAGATTCCTACAATCTCTCTTCATGTGAAATAAGAGAACCAATTAGTGCATTAAAGGAAAGTGTAGTCAAATATTTTGACTCTTCAATAATTATTGCTACATGATTCCACTTAGGAAGAAGTGTTCGCAACACTTTCTTCACCACAAATTCTAGTTTAATATATTTACCTAGAGTGACCATTTTATCTACTATGGCTTTGACTCGCACGCAGTAGTCTCCTACTTTCTCATTATCTTGCATTCTAAAATTTTCAAAATATCTTTTCAAAGTTTGAAGCCTGACCTACTTCACTTGATCACTCCCTTGAAAAATTTCCCTTAAAGCATTCCAAGCATCATGAGATGTTACACAGGATGTTATTCTAGGAAATATGCTTTTATCTAGGGCTGCTTGCAAATGATACAGGGCAAATGAATTATTTTTCTATGCTTCTTTCCTAGCTTTTCTATCAGCAGCACTTAAAGCAGTCCAGTCAGTAGGAGAGGGTTATGTGTAACCCTCTTCAACTACATCCCACAAACATTTACCTATCAACAAGGTTTTCATATTTATTGACCAGCATTCATAATCACTACCATTGAATTCTAGAATTGGAAGATTTGAATTTGAAGCCATTTTTACTGCTCAAAATTAAACTTTTGATTTGACTAAAAATATGAAGTACAAAGCAATTACAAGTTCAAATAAAATCTATATTTCTTAACTCTCTCACTGATTTCTTCTTCTTCTTATGGATTGTCCAGTACTGGAGGTCCAAAATTGTCTACAATGGAATCCTCGTCATCATTGATGACAACTATTTCAAGAGCTACCGTTGGCTCAGCCTGTGCTAGCTCAACCTCTTCTGGCTTAGGATCTGGAGAGCATGGGGTATAAATTTCATTGGATTGTTGCTTTGACTCATCTGGAGAGTAGCTATCACTGGCTTGATCTACAGGTGCAGCTTCAATTGTATCGGACTCCTCCACTCGTTCTCCAAAAATATTATCTTCTAAGTCAGCCTCATAACCAGAATCTGGATTCCTCTGGTGGGCTATAACAACATTCTACAATTGACTAAACACAATGTGCAATCCATTTCTTCGAACTCGTTCATCAAATGATTCGACTGTATCTCCACAGTAGAGAGCATAAAGCATGGTAACATATGATATATCTGATCATCTTTTGTAACTGCCTCGCGAGTTCAAAATCATGACCTCTGATGCCTTAACGGAGAATATCTACCAATGCACCCACAACTCCTTTGGATATCAACAAGGCACACCTTGTACCCGTTATCTTCTGATGTCAGACGCAGAGAAAAAAAAACAAAAAAATATATCTCCCTTGCCATCGTCGGGTTTTGAACCCAAGACCTCCTGTCCACTACTCGAGCATCTTCTCCAAGCAAGCTACACCCACCGACACGATATGAAAGGCAAACGTATTAGTATTAAATGTGTCACATAGCTATTTTTTTTAAAAAACAAAAATGATTTATCCCATATCTATTGGGATAAGGATTGTGGGAGGTTATAATAATGCAAATGCGAGCGTTATGATTTGATTGCCCTTGGGCAATCATTCCCCATCCAAAATTTTGCCTCAGCACTCTAGCAACCAACTACACATGGACACCTCAACACATTTGCCAACTCATACGCCATGCTATACACTACGTTAGTCTCGTACTGCATGCCCATGTCAGCTCATATGCTTGTCACCATTCACCATGTGTCACCCTGCTGGCGACCATTTCACCTGCAATTGTTGCTCCCTTAGTCTGCCATGTATCAGTCTGCTCACACCTTAGCCTCAAACTTTGTACCTAGCTGTCAACTCATCCAGCGCTTGCCTCAAACTATGTATCACCTCGAGATTCATACCCAGCTACCACTTTAACCAGGACCTAACTCAATATCTATGCCCCTAGCCTCGGATCTCATGCCTTCTGTACCTATGCCTCAAAAAGCACACCCGACTCTAATACCAGAATGAGCCGATCAATTCAATGGTGCATGAAAACTAAACAAATTTTAATAATCTTCATTCATCAATTAATTTGAAAGTACAATATATTTATAGGAGATAGGAGGCGGTGGAATGGCTGAGGATGGAGATAAGGGAGGAGAAAAAAAAAGGAACGGGAATATAGGAGATAGGAGCAAATATCGCGGAGGGAAGAGAAACGGGAAAGCGAAAGAATAGGAGAGAATATCGAGGGGAAGAAACAAAACTACTCTGTTGACAAAAAAATTGTCAACAAACTGGAGACATGTTCACACTATAATAAGAAAACAAGACATTTTTAAGCTGCTTCGACTATGGTCTCGTTCACACTTGCAACACTCTTGTATCAAGTTCTACGAACCAAAAAAAAGGGGAAAGAGTTGTCTTCTAGAGAGATATCCACAAACCAAAGCAAAGGGGATAAAATTCTCTTGTGGAGAGAGATCCAAAAATTAGAGCATAAGGGATTGGTGTCTCCTTTGGAAAAAAGTCCATTAAAATTTTAATAGGGAATTGATTTCCAATAGATTTGTTGAGAAAATTTAGAAGAAATATTTTCTCCGTAGACGTAACCTACATTGGGTGAACCATGTTAAATTTGTGTCTCTCATGTGTGTGATGATTTATACATTGATTTGATTACTGCTATTGATATTGCCATTGATAATATTGGATAATATTGTTTAGGAGAGAAGAGTAAAATTTGAACTTATACTATTCACCCCCCTCTAAGTATAAGCATGTGTTATTCAACTGGTATGAAGAGTAGGTTCCTTTGAAAACGTCTAACAAATTTAAGGAAGATATTACAAGAATATAGATGGCATATCAGAATGAATCTTCATCAAAAAAGGTACCATTGTTTGATGGGAACAATTATGCTTTCTAGAGAATAAAATTGAACACTTACTTGATGGAAAAAGGATATGAGACATGGTAATCGATTTAGGACGTGTTCACACCTACAACTACTCCTCCCATAGATAAATATGGTAAGATGTTACATGTGAATAATGCCAAGGCTATGAATTATATCTTAAGTGGATTACATGAAGCATAATATGTGAAAGTTATGCATTACAAATTAGCAAGAGAGATATGGAAAAAATTGAAGCAAACATATGAGGGAGATAAAAAGGTCATGATGGCAAAACTACAAAACCACAAGAAAATGCTTGAATATTTGAAGATGGAAGATGAGGAATATATTGCTACATACTTGATTCGTGTGGATGAATTTGTAAATACCATGCATGGACTTGGTTTCAAAATTGAATACTCTAGTGTTGCTCAGAAATTATTAAGGTCACTTCCTATGAGGTATGATGGAAAATTTTCAGCTATAGAAGAGATGAGAAATATTGAAAAATTGACTATGGATGAGTTACATGGAATTATCACAACTTATGAGATTAGAATAGTAAAGGATCCCAACTCCAAGAAAGAGGTAGATTTCAAAGCATCAAAGAAGATAAAATATAAGAAACCAAAATCAAGTGGTGAGTCAAGTAGTGATGAAGAAGCTAACTATGGTAGAAAAAATAGGAAGGACTCAAGAAAGTACAAAGGTATGAAAATAGTGAAATGTTTTAATTATGGTAATTTTGGTCACTATGCATCTAATTATACAGAAGCTGGAAGTAGTAGCCGTGAAGAGAAACAAGATCATAAGAAAAAGGAATGCAGAAAATCCAAGTATGTTCAAGGAAAACATGAAAATAAATTCTTTAAAAGGCACAAGAAGTGTTTCTATGTTAACAAGATAGGTAAGGCTTCAAGTGATAGTGATGAAAGACCCTCAGACAATGAAGAAGAAGAGATTCTATTTTTGGCAATAGAATAGGAATAAAATGATCCTGTTGAAGATACATGCTCTTGAAGACCAAGAAGTAGAACAAGATTCAAAAAATGAAGAAGAAGGCACAATAGATCTAGAAGAAGAACTTATTATTGCTCTTAGAGAATTGAAAAAAATTAGAAAGAAAAATTTAAGACTAAAGCATCAAGTTCAAGAATATGAGGAAGAAATAGGAAACCTTATAGAAGACCTGACAAACTCAATATCTAAGGTAAGGAGACTTAAAGAGGACATGAGTGAAAAGTTAGAAGCAAAAGAGTCAAAATGTGAAAGATTATAACATGAGATAATTTCACTAAGAATGGAAGTAAAATATTTTAAGGATAAACTACACAAGTTTGGGAAAATCTCAAAAACTTTGGATAAGATGATAAATGCAAAAATATCTTCATCTACCAAAATAGGACTTGGTTTTGAAAAAGGACAAGGGAAACAAGAAGAAGGATCAAGCTCAAGCTCAAAAGAAGAGAAAATTTCAAAGGAAGAGAGTGAAGAAGAAATTGAGACTTATGTGGATAAGTTGAAGAATAGAATCTTCACTAAGAAAGGAAAAAATACACAGGCAAGAAATAAGGATCGTCACAAACAAGGCAAAGAAAGTACTAAGGTACCAGAGGGTTTAAGAAAATATTTCTTCAAAGGACGTTGTTTTCATGTAATTATTTTGGTCACATGGCTATGCATTGCAAGAATCATGGAAAGGAGTATGGACTCACTAAAAGGAATGTCAACTCTTTCAAAGATAGATATTTATTTCAAGGGTATTGCTTCTCTTGTAATTGATTTGGTCATAAAGCAATCCATTACAAGGTTCATGATAGAAATGATTATGGCTTCACCAGGAGGAGCTTCAAGACATTTGCACCTTACAAGAACTACAACAGTAAGTGTTATAAGTGTAATAATCTAGGGCATAAGGCCAAGTGGTGTAGAAAATAGTTTCTAGAGCTTCCAGAGAAGCAAGAAAAATAACAATAAAAAGGATCAAAAGGGTATGTTGATAAAGAAGGTTGACAAATAAAAAGAGTAGTGTATGTTGGGAGTACAAAATACTCCCATCCCAAAATTAATCACCTCAAGGAGAGGAGGTGAGGAGGGGGCTAAGTTAAGAGTCTTATATTTAGTCCCAAAGGATTCCCTTTGCAATTGATGTAAAATGGGGAGAGATTTGAGTAAGGGAGAGAGCATTCAATAAGGAGGAGCAACTTCTCAGAGAGAGCAGAATTAGGAGGAGCAGTTTTGGGATCTAGTGGCAAGAAAAGTTTTTTTTTTCAGAAAGGGTTGCCATCAATGACAAAGGGGGAGATTGTTAGAAATTAAAAAAAAAATGAGTTTTCATTGATGTCAAAGAATTTATGTCATAATTTGATGGTATTTTCCTAATGTTCTAAGGCAATATGGCAGCAATAAAATTTGATGCATTTACCATGGTGGTACTTGCAAAAGAAAAATATTTTATGGTGACAAAGATAAAATATTTTTCCATGGTTAAGAACGCAAGCAAAGAGAATTCTTCAAAAGGATTGTAATATTTAAATTTTAATATTTAAAATTTAGTAAGGAAGATTGATAGTGACAAGGTTTTATTTGGTAAATAAAAACCTAAGGGGGTTTCCAATTTGCAAAGGAAAGTCTAAGTTTACTTGTTGGTGAAAAATACCCAAGGCAAATAAAAGGTTTATTATAATATTTTTTAAAATATTATAAACCTTAAGTCTAATGTTTCAAGGTGCCAAAGACTTAATTTTTGACCATGATTCAAAGGAGGATTGACAAGAAGAGTTTCTATGTTAACAAGACAGGTAAGGCTTGAAGTGATAGTGATGAAAGACCCTCAGACAGTGAAGAAAAAGAGATTCTATTTTTGGCAATAGAAGAGGAAGGAAATAATCCTATTGAATATATATGCTCTTGAAGACCAATAAGTAGAACAAGATTCAAAAAATGAAGAGGAAGGCACAGTAGATCTAGAAGCAGAACTTATTATTGCTCTTAGAAAATTGAAAAAAATTAGAAAGAAAAATTCAATACTAAAGACTCAAGTTCAAGAATGTGAGGAAGAAATAGGAAACCTTATAGAAGACCTAACAAAATCAATAGCTAAGGCAAGGAGACTTAAAGAGGTCATGAGTGAAAAGTTAGAAGCAAAAGAGTCAAAATGTGAAATATTATAACATGAAATAATTTCACTAAGAATGGAAGTAAAATATTTTAAGGATAAACTACACAAGTTTGGGAAAATCTCAAAAACTTTGGATAAGATGATAAATGCACAAATATCTTAATCTACCAAAATAGGACTTGTTTTTAAATAAGGACAAGGGAAATAAGAAGAAGGATCAAGCTCAAGCTCAAAAGAAGAGGAAATTTCAGAGGAAGAGAGTGAAGAAAAAATTCAGACTTATGTGGATAAGTTGAAGAATAGAATCTTTGTTAATAAAGGAAACAATACACACGCAAGAAACAAGGATCGTCACAAAGAATACAAAGAAAGGACTAAGATACCAGAGGGTTCAAGAAAATATTTCTTCAAAGGACGTTGTTTTCATGTAATTATTTTTGTCACAGAGCTATGCATTGCAAGAATCATGGAAAGGAGTATGGCCTCACTATAAGGAATGTCAACTCTTTCAAAGATAGATATTTCTTTCAAGGGTATTGCTTCTCTTGTAATTGATTTGGTCATAAAGCAATCCAATACAGGGTTCATGACATAAATTATTATGGCTTCTCCAGGAGGAACTTCAAGATATTTGCACCTTCCAAGAACTACAACATTAGGTGTTATAAGTGTAATAATCTAGGGCATAAGGCAAAGTGGTGTAGAAAAGAGTTTCCAGAGCTTCCATAGAAGCAAGAAAAAGAACAATAAAAAGGATCAAAAGGGTATGTTGATAAAGAAGGTTGATAAAGAAAAATAGTGTATGCTGGGAGTAGAAATACTCCCACCCCAAAATTAATCACCTCAAGGAGAGGAGGTGAGGAGGGGGCTAAGATAAGAGTCTTATCTTTAGTCCCAAAGGAGTCCCTTTGTAATTTATGTAAAAGGGGAAGATATTTTAGTAAGGGAGATAGCATTCAGTCAGGAGGAGCAACTTCTCAGAGAGAGCAGAATTAGGAGGAGCAGTTTTGGGATCCAGTGGCAAGAAATTTTTTTTTTTTTTTCAGAAAGGGTTACCATCAATGAAAAAGGGGGAGATTGTTAGAAATTTGAAAAAAATGAGTTTTAATTGATGTCAAAGAATTTATGTCATAAGTTGATGGTATTTTTCTAAGGGTCTAAGGCAATATGGCAGCAAGAAAATTTGAGGCATTTACCATGGTGGTACTTGCAAAAGAAAAATATTTTATGGTGACAAAGATAAAATATTTTTCCATGGTTAAGAAAGCAAGCAAAGAGAATTCTTCAAATGGATTGTAAAATTTAACTTTTAATATTTAAACATTATTAAGGAAGCTTGATAGTGACAAGGTTTTATTTGGTAAATAAAAACCCAAGGGGGTTTCCAATTTGCAAAGGAAAGTCTAAGTTTACTTCTTGCTGAAAAAGACCCAAGGCAAATAAAAGGTTTATTATAAACCTTAAGTCTAATGTTCGAAGGTGCCAAAGAAAAATTAAATTATTAATTTTAAAATTCAAAGAAGGGTCGACGTCTAATTTTTGACCATGATTCAAAGGCGGGTTGACGTCATTTAAAGCATGCATAAAACGTATTAATACCCCCTAAATACTTTGGAAATACCTTTTATCAATTAGCGTACCCTATGCATAGAGATATGATGAATAAGAGAAAAGGATATCACTTTGTTTTTGGATAGCACACAAAAAAATGAACAAATTCTATTTGTTCGTGCATTGACATCATCTACCAGGGTGGCCAATCGGTAGCTTGTATTACGCTAAGCCATAGTTGAGAAGAGGTTCATAATTTGATTATCCCTAGCACTGGTTTTGAAGTGTTTTATCCTTTTTGATGGACATGATAGGAGATAAAGGGTGGAGGTCATGTGTTAAGTCTCAACCGCTTGGCTAGTGTAAGTGGTCAAGCATTGCACTTAGGAGTTTGATATTGGAGGGTCGATTCCCATCCACATAGGAAAGGTGATTAATTTTTATAAGCTATGCTCTAATTTGATTAATGTTGGCTATGCTTGGTGTTTGGCGGATGTGATTTGGTGTATAGTCTTGGCATATAGGAGGTATAAAGGGAAACTAATTTTTGCATTATATTTCAAGGGTGGTTGTCTTTTATTTTATATATGTGAAGGTTGAAGTGATAAGGTGTAAAAGGTTTATTTAAAGTTGTAAATATTTGTTTTTGGACATTAAATTGGATTGGAAATTATTTTATGAAAGTGGAAGATAAAAGGTGTAAAATATTATTTTATTGTTTGTAATTATTGCTTTATAAAAAATAAAATTTTGAAAGGGTTTTGTTGAGCTTTAATTCATTATCATTGAGAACAAAAGAAGAGTCTTAAAACAATATTTTCAAATTTCATTAAGCACCTTTCTGAGGGAAAATTTATGTGGATATTTTGAAATAGAATCTTGCTATCTAACCCTTGAAGTGGCACAAGAAGGATTGGTTTATTGTGAAATAGGGTTTAAGGTCATATTATCTTCAAATTAATTAAGAGGTATGGCCACATCACTCATTGTTTAAATTATTTATTGAAGTGAATGTTTTGGAACATAATGTAGAGTGAAAAGGATTATTTGATAAACATTGTTGGAAATATTGGAGTTGGAATTTGTGCTTCACTGTTGAAAGTTTTGAAAATATTTGGGATAGAATTTGAGAACAATCTGTGCTTCCATTATTGAAAGAGGTTAAGACATTTGTGCTAGAGATTGTGAACTACTTATGCTAGGGTTGAAGACAAGTTAGTGCATATTTGTGAAATATTTTAAACATTGGTTTGAGAGATATTGATTGCAATTGTGGAAGTAGTTGAGATAAATTTTGTTAAGGGAGATTGTTCATGAGTGTGATTGATCTTTGAGATAAAATTTGCAAGAAATATAGACCAATTTTTTGAAGCAAGATATATACTATGTTGATTTATTTTGAAAAGGTTTTTGCAAGAGATAAATATTGGATTAGTTGAATGCAAGATTTGTGAATATGAAGAATATATTGGGATGTTGATAGTGTACATCATTCTCTATATGTTCTAGATGTTAAATGAATTTTTATTAGAATATATATGTTTGTATAAAGCATTTCTAAGAAATATATAAGCTTTGTTTGTGTGCAAAGTTTGGAAATATTTGAGAAGGTTAAGTGAGCAACATTAAGGTGGATTTGAGCAAGTCTTTTAATAAGGCTTGAGGGTATATTTGAGCAATACTTTGAGAAGAATTGAAGGCAGATTTAAGAAAAAATTGATAGCAGGTTTGGTTACTAATTTGATCAAGCTTTGTGTTAAGGATTGTGGCATACTTGAGATAAAGTTGATAGCAGGTTTGGTTGTTTATTTGATCAAGCTTTGTGTTAATATTTAAGGTAAATTTGAGTAGATTTTATAGTAGGTTTGGTTGCTGATTTGATCAAGCTTTGTGTTAAAGCTTGAGGTAGATTTGAGCAGATTTGAGAGCAGGTTTGGTTGTTGATTTGATCAAGCTTTGTGTTAAGGCTTGGGGCAGATTTGAGATAGATTTTGGTGCAAATTTGTGAGCAAAATTAGAGTAGATTTATGCTATACCTATGACATAGTTTGGTGCATATTTATGAATAGAGTTAGAGCAAATTTATGCTAGACTTGGAATATATTTTTGTGTAGATTTGAGATAGAGTTGATAGTAATATTTGTAGGTGATAGAGCAAAGAGGACATCAGTCTCTAATGGATATATATCCATAAACTAATGTAGTGCTAATGTAGTGGGGATAGAGGTCTCCTATGGAGAGATATCCACAAGCTAGAGCAGTGGGAGCATAAGTCTTCTAAAATATCACTAGCTAGATCAGAGGGGATAGAGTTATCTTGTGGAGAGAGATCCACAAACCAGAGTAATGAAAAATATTTCTCCTATGGAGTGAGATCCATGAACCAGTTGGGAAGATATAGTTATATTATGGAGAGAGATCCACAAAATAGTTGAGGAGATAGAGTTCTCCTGGAACAAGTTCCACAAACCAAATAAAATGGAAAGAGTTATCCTATGGATAGAGATCCAAAAACTAGAGCAAAGGGGATAGATTTCTCCTATGGAGAGATATCCACAAGTTAAAGCATATGGGATTGGTGTTGATACATAACTCAATATTCTGAATCATATTTATTCTAACATATGCATAATATAAATACAAACCAAAGAATCACAAACTATTTGAAGGTTGCAATATCCTAAAACAATATGCTAAACAAGCAGTAACCACTCGAACTAAACCAATGTAAATATTGCTAGATACAAACAACCTAATAACAGACTAACAATGTAATCTACATGGGCAGATAATGCCAAATCATGTAATACAATAATGCACAATAATAATAATAAATAATAAATACTTAGGTTAAATAAATAACCCTAAGTATCCTCATCACTCCTCCCAACCATATAAGCATTGGACCCCAATGTTCTTAAAAAATGTGGAAAGTCATGGGCCATCTCATGGTGAGGAATCCTGCGACCCATGTGTGGAAATTGACCACAACGAGCGACAAGGTAAGTAGTGGAAGAACCTTGTCCAGTGTGATGAGTCTTCATCTAGAAAACTCTATCTAAAATTAGTGGAAGCTGACAATTAGGTGCCATTGCTTCTGTAGGGCTAAAAACATGATCAGGTTCCAAAATAGGATCCTAAAATGGTATCTCTGGAAGGTGACACTTATCCAAAGGAACCAAAAATATATCTCCAACCTATGGTGAATGAGAATTGTGATGCTTATGCACCACTCCCTACGGAGTCTCCTGCAAGTCTTGTGGTATCTTGCCTAGAAGGCTCTGTCAGTGCTCAGTGAATGAAGTAACCTTAGATTACTCCTCCATGTGTGCAATGGTGGGAGTGGGAAAAGACAAAGGTAACTTTTGTGGAACAAGTGGTTGTGTAGCAAGATGTGTACCCAAAATTATACCATTGGAGTGAATGGCATATTTCTCATGAGTGAGAATGGTGGGTTATTTAACCTCTTGTTCTTGTGCTTGTTCGTTAGGTGGGAGTGAAACTTATTCCTTATATGGTGCTTTTTATTTATTTTGTGTGGGACCCATGCTAGTGGGATCCAAAATAAGTGCTTGACTTAATGGATTTCTTACTTGCCTACAAATTAACATCAAAATGGAAGTAGGTGTAGTGCTTTGTATCAAGTAAGTTTTATCATGCAACTCTAATGTGTAGGTGTTCTAAGTATCCTCAATAGGTGTCTGCTTTGGATAGATGTCCACAAACATTGTAATAGGGAATTGATTCCAAAGAGATTTGTTGAGAAAATTTAGAAGAAATATTTTCTCCGTGGATGTAACCCATATTGGGCGAACCACGTTAAATTTGTGTCTCTCATATGTGTGATGATTTGTGCATTGATTTGATTACTAATATTGATATTACCATTAATAATATTGGATAATAATGTTTGGGAAATAAAAGTAAAATTTTATCTTATACTGTTCACCCCCCCTCCAATTATAAGCATGTGTTCTTCAAAATATGATGAAAAACAAAATTGTGAAATAATATTGAGGAATAGAATAATAAGACCTACTCCTAATATAGGCAAGGCAAAAAGAGGAAAACCATCAAATTATCAAGCAATATTCAGGGAAGCAAGAACAAACGTAGAGAAAGGAACACAAACTAAGTTGGTTGAACTTGTCTTTACCAAACAACAAAATGATATTGGTAATACCCATGTGGGGCCAAAAGTATATAATGATACATGATTATCATCTCATGGAATATAAGATGTACTAATACCTCCTCAAAGAAGAGGTGTATTAGGGACCTATGTTTAAGTAATAAACCTGATATTCTCCATATCCAAGAAACTAAAATGACAAAAGAAGAAGTTTTAAAAACTATGAAAGCAGTATAAGCAAGATGTGAGTGGGATGCTATGGATTCTAAAGGAGAATTAGGGGGAATTCTAACTTGTAGGAAACATTCTAGAACCTTTTGTGTAACCATTCATATAACTAGGCATTGGATAGCCTCTTTAGTCTCTTGCTATTTTGCATATATTCCTTTTATCCTTAGCAAAATCTATGCACCTACAACTCAATCAGGTAGATTAGAAGTTTGGAGTGAGATTCAAGCCTTTATGATAAGTAAATACTAAGAAACTTGATTTATGATCATTGGATATTTTAATGCCATAACCAACCTAGATGAAAAATTTGGGGGAATTAGGAAATTGAACCAAAGTATGAAATATTTCTCAACTTTTATTCAAAATAATAATCTACGAGAAGTTGATTTTGAAGAAGACAACTATACTTGGACCAACAACAAGAGAGGCCAAAACTTAACAGTAGAAAACTAGACAAATGCATTCTCTTAGATAATTGGCTAGATGAAATAACTTGTTCTAAAATTAATACCTTAACAAGGATTGGTTCAGATCACTGGTCAATAAGAGTTAAAATGGTGGTAAGTGAATTCAAAAAAATATCATTTTTTAAATATGAGAAAATGTGGGAAGACCATCCTCAATTTGTTTATATGATAGCTCAAATGTGGAATTCTTTAGGTAATGGTGGGTTGTATGCTCTTACAAATAAAATTAAATCTATGACATCTAGATTAAAAGAATGGAACAAGAACACCTTTGGAAATATTTTTGAGAAGAAAGAAGAACTAAAAGATAAAATTTCAAAATTCCAAAAAGGTGATGATAATAATCCAAGCTCAGAGAAAAGGGATTTGATTAATGAATATCATAATATTTTGAGTAAGGAAGAGAAATTTGAGAGATTAAAATCAATATAGACTTGGTTAAAATAAGGAGATGAAAATATAAAGTTTTTTCATAGGATGGCTATAGTACAAAGATCAAATTAAATCAATATAAGGGGTTTGGATTGAATATCAGAGTGAAATTAGAAAAGAGGTAAAGTATTTTTATTAGAATATTCTAGGTTCAGAGGAGATCGAAGTTCTTAATGATAAAATTCTTCAAGATGTTCCCTCAGTTATAACGAATGAAGACAATAGCAAACTAATGGAGCCTATTACCCTATATGAAGTTTATTTAGCTCTTTTATATTTTAATAAGGATAAATATCTAGGTCCATAGAGGCTCTATGTAGCTTTTTACCAATATAATTGGGATATAGTGAAGGATTATTTAATGGTGGCAGTGCAACAGTCTAGGGTAAAATAATACATACCTTATATAATAAATGCAACATATCTTACCCTAATTGCAAAAAGGAAAGATGCTAAATTATTTGATTCTTTTAGACCCATAAGCCTATGTAATATGCCATATAATATTATTTCCAAATTTATGGTGAACAGATTAAGGCCATTGTTAGATAAAATTATTTTAGAAGAGCAAGGACGATTTGTGAAAGGGAGACAAATTCTGGATGGGATCATAGTAGCTCATGAAGTTATACATTCATCAACTTCAATAAAAGAGAAAGCAAATTTCTTAAAACTTGATATGATTAAAGCCTATGATAGGGTTAAATGAGATTTTCTTTTTTAAAATTAGATAAGTTTGGTTTCAGGAAGAAATGGGTTAGATGGATTAAATATTGTGTCTCTATAATTTCTTATTCAGTGTTGGTCAATGGGTTAGTGATAGAATATTTTAAAGACAAGAGAGGCCTTAGACAAGAATATCCTCTATATCCTTATTTGTTCATTATTATGGCTGAAGTTTTCAGTAGGAAATTAAATAAAGATTACAAATATGGGCTTATAAGTGGACTTAAGGTTAGTAATAACATCAATAACATAACTCATCAATAGTTTTTAGATGATATAACCCTTTTTGGAAGGGAAAGAATATATGAGGCCAAATATTTGAATAATTTTTTAAAAGAGAATGAAAGAGCTTTAGGGCAAAAAGTTAATAGGACTAAATCTAAAATTTACTTCCTTAATACTCCTACTAATATCAAAGAAAGAATTTGGAGGTTACTTCAAATGGAATAGGTAAATTTACCAACAACTTATCTAGGGATGCCTTTATTTGAGGGGATAATGATGATATATTTATGAAATCTAGTTATTAGTAAAGTTTAGAATAAACTTTCATCTTGGAAAGGTAGATGGTTATCATTAGTAAGAAGAGTGTAGTTAATTAAGTCAGTATTATAAGCCATTCCAACATATTATATGTCATTGTATTCTATGTGAAAATAAATTTAAAAAAGTTTAATCTATATTATGCACTCATTTTTATTGTCAGGTGTACATGATAAAAGGAAATTTCCTTTGGTGAAATGAAGCAAGTTGTGTGATAATAAAACTAGGGGAGGTATTTTTTAAGAGTTCTTACATATGAAAACTTATCTCTTAGGGGACAAGTTATATGGAGATTGTACAAAGAGAGTCAAAGATAATGGTCAAGAATTCTTATAAGTAAGTACGTTGATCCCAACGATCTAGGTTTAATATTTACCACATTATCTCTACAAAATGGTTATACTCTTTGGAATGGTTTACAAAAATATATTGATCTTATGATTAAAGGTTTAATATGGGTGGTGGGAACCGGAGAAAAAATTCTATTTGGATGGATACTTGGTGTGATAAAAAACCACTCAATTTAGATCCAATTTTGAAACCATGGATGAGATTACTTCAAGATAAATATGGTGATATGATTTCAAAAATTTTGTACAAGGATAGAGAAGGACGATACAAATGGAAAGAAGATTTATTTTACAAGTATACATACAATATGGGATATATCAAAAGATACAATAATTTTGACTATATGGCTAGAAAGGAATAGAAGAACATTTAAAGGAAAGAAAACTAGTTAAGAGGTAATGAAAAATAAAATATTTTTGGCCATAGAGGATTCTATACTAACCCCATCAACTCACCATATCCCTAATTTGGAAGAAGAGAACCTTGATAGATGGAGTCAAGTCATTAAATATAATTATGATGTTAGGTACAATAGGAAAAAAGAAGGCAAATAATATAAAGTGGAAACCACCATATGTGGAGTGGGTTAAGTTAAATTTTGATGGAACATCTAAAGAAAATCCAGAACTAGTAGGAGGAGGAGGAATACTTAGAAATAATAGAGGATAATTTTATCTCATTTTACTTTCAATAGAATATTTAAGACAAATAATGAAGTTGAAGCTTGGATGGATTTAGAAGGGTTAAAAATATGTAAACAAATGAAATGGAATAGAGTATTTATAGAAGGTGATTCTCTCATAGTAATAAATGCAATTTTGAGGAAAGAAAAGACTCCATGGAACATATAAGAAATAAATGTCGAAATTCAAGATCTTGCTAAAGAGTTTGAAGAAATTAGGTTTACACATATATTAATGGAAGGAAACAAATGTGCAGATAAGCTAGCCAATATAGGGGTTTTTATTGAGGATCGTGAAGTTAAATTCTCCTTTCCATGATTAGAGGAAGTTGAAAGTTTAGTTGAAGCTGACAAAAAATTATTGATTGCCTAAATCAATTAATTATTAAGATTTACTTTAATGTTTTCAATTGGTAATATTTGCATCATTTTATAACAACAATGTGTTTTTATTTATACTATTTATTATAATTTTTGTGGTTGCACTTGTGTTTTAGGAAGGAAACTAGCAATCCAGATTTGGTAAAGAAAACTATGATAGTGTAATTTTTTGGAAATATTACTCTACGAAGATGCAAGGTATAGATAGTAGAGGTGAAGTTTTGGCATTGTGAATGCTGCTATAGGAAAATGTCAAGAAAGATGCTATATTATGGATTAATTTTATTCATATAGAAATTTGAAAATATCCAAAAAATAAAAATCAAGAATTCAGACATTTTATGTAAAATGATGTAGGTTTCTAGCTATAGCATCTCAATTGATATGAGAAGTGTATCTATTTATAAACTCTCAAGATCTAAATAAGAGATGTAATTTGTCAAGGGTGGGGGACCCGAGTACAACCTCTTATTATCCAACAAAAAAAAATAGCTATGCATTATTAAAACAATTCATGCTTGCCTAAATATGAGAGTTTATTTTTGACTTCAAACATATCTTTGATAATAAATAAATGAAAAACATGTCACTATAAAAACTAAATAAAATTATATTCTTAGAATATTCATTTCAATACCTATATCTAAACAAATTTCATTGTAAATAATATGATTTAACTCATATGAGACCTCCAAAGTTGTGTTAGTGACCCTATCTTAGGTAAATTTGATATGAATATAAATATGTAAATATGTAATCATAATAGAACTAAAAAAAATAAACATTTTAAATTTACATTCCAATAACTACAGGTCCACAAAGTTTATTACAAAGTGATGTGATTTAACATTAGTCGAGGCATTCAAATTTATATCAGTGACCTATAAATAAAAACCTTGGATGTACCTAAAGTGTATAAAAAAACCTTGGTTTTAGCATATAATACGTAAGGTTAAATAATGCATATCTTTGTAAAATAGGGTCTAACCTAAAATTACCTAAAAAATGGATTTAATTGTCATTTTTAAATAAATTCTAATATGAAAAATAGTCTCATTCCATCTTTTAGGATGCTTATAATTGTAGGACACTAGCAAGCATATCATACTTACTATTATTCACTTCATCCTTTTGAGTATCACCTTGGATATTGAAAGGAGAAGATATACAATATAATGTAATGAGTCTTTTAATAATGACATTCTAATGAGTAAGGTAGAGAGCATTCAGTCAGGAGGAGTAGCTTCTTAGAGAGAGCAGAATCAGGGGGAGCAATTTTGGGATCCAATGGCAAGAAAAGTTTTTTTTTTTCTAGAAAGGATTGCCATCAATAACAAAGGGGGAGATTGTTGGAAATTTGAGAATGATGAGTTGTCATTGATGTCAAAGGATTGATGTCATAAGTTGATGGTATTTTTCTAAGGGTCTAAGGCAATATGGCAGCAAGAAAATATGAGGCATTTACCATGGTGGTACTTGCAAAAGAAAAATATTTTATGGTGGCAAAGACAAAATATTTTTCCATGGTTAAGAAAGCAAGCAAAGAGAATTCTTCAAAAGGATTGTAATATTTAAATTTTAATATTTAAATATTATTAAGGAAGCTTGATAGTGACAAAGGTTTTATTTGGTAAATAAAAACCCAAGGGGGTTTCCAATTTGCAAAGGAAAGTCTAAGTTTACTTATTGGTGAAAAAGACCCAAGGCAAATAAAAGGGTTTATTATAATATTTTTTAAAATATTATAAACCCTAAGTCTAATGTTTCAAGGTGCCAAAGAAAAATTAAATTATTCTTTTTAAAATTCAAAGAAGGGCCAACGTCTAATTTTTGAGCATGATTCAAAGGAGGGCCGACGTCATTTAAAGCATGCATGAAACGTATTAATACCCCCTCAATGCTTTGGAAATACCTTCGATCGATTAGTGTACCCCGTGCATAGAGAGACGATGAATAAGAGGAGAGGACAACACTTTGTTTTCGGCTAGCACACAATAGAACGAACAAATTCCATTTGTTCGTGCATTGACGTCATCCGCCAGGTGGCCCAGTGGTAGCTCATCTCATGCTAAGGCATAGTGGGGAAGAGGTTCGCGGTTCGATTCTCCCTAGCATTGGTTTTGAAGCATTTTATCCTTTTTGATGGATGTGGTAGGAGATAAAGGGTGGAGGCCGCGTGTTAGGTCTCAACCGCTTGGCTAGCACAAGTGATCGAGCACTGTGCTTAGGAGTTTGAGGTCGGAGGGTCGATTCCCATCCGCGCCAGCAAGGAGATTAATTTTTATAAGGTATGCTCTAAGTTGATTAATGTTGGCTATGCTTGGTGTTTGGTGGATGTGATTTGGTGTATAGTCTTGGCATATAGGAGGTATAAGGGGAAACTAATTTTTGCATAATATTTTAAGGGTATTGTTGTCATTTATTTTATATATGCAAAGGTTGGAGTGATAAGGTGTAAATGGTTTATTTAAAATTGTAAATATTTGTTCTTGGACATTAAAGTGGATTGGAAATTATTTTATGAAAGTGGGAGATAAAAGGTGTAAAAGATGATTTTATTGTTTGTAATTCTTGCTTTATGAAAAGGAAAATTTTGAGAGGGTTTTGTTGAGCTTTAATGCATTATCCTTGAGAACAAAAGAAGAGTCCTAGAACATTATTTTTCAGATTTCATTGAGCACCTTTTTGAGGGAAAATTCATGTGGATATTTTGAAATAGAATCTTGCTATCTAACCCTTGAAGTGGCACAAGAAGGATTGGTTGTTTGTGAGATAGGGTTTAAGGTCATATTATCTTCAAAGCAATTAAGAGGTATGGGCACATTTCTCCTTCTTTAAAGTGTGTTGTTTGAAGTGAATTTTTTGGAACATAAGGTGGAGTGAAAAGGATTGTTTGGTAAGCATTGTTGGAAATATTTGAGTTAGGATTTGTGCTTCATTGTTGAATATTTTGGAAATATTTGGGATAGAATTTGAGAACAATATGTGCTTCTATTATTGAAAGAGATTAAGACATTTGTGCTAGATATTGTGAACTACTTGTGCTAAGGTTGAAGACAAGTTAGTGCATCATTATGAAATATTTTGAGCATTGGTTTGAGAGATATTGAAAGCAATTGTGGAAGTATTTGAGATCAATTTTATGAAGGGAAATTGTGCATTAGTGTGATTGATCTTTGAGAGAAAATTTGTAAGAAATATAGATCATTTTTGTGAAGCAAGATATATACTATGTTGATTTGTTTTGAAAAGGATTTTGCAAGAGATAAATATTGGATTAGTTGAATGCAAGATTTGTGAATGTGAAGAACATATTGGGATTTTGATAGTGTACATCATTCTCTAT
This sequence comes from Wollemia nobilis, assembly GCA_028583015.1. Classification (NCBI taxonomy): domain Eukaryota; kingdom Viridiplantae; phylum Streptophyta; class Pinopsida; order Araucariales; family Araucariaceae; genus Wollemia; species Wollemia nobilis. Next base: position 15,574,974 of record JAQPPZ010000756.1, read on the forward strand.
ATGTTCCAGAGGTTAAACGAATTATGAGTAGAATATATATATTTGTAGAAAGTATTTCTGAAAAATATATAAGCTTTGTTTGTGTGCAAAGTTTAGAAATATTTGAGCAGGTTAAGTGAGCAACATTAAGGTATATTTGAGCAAGTCTTTTGAGAAGGCTTGAGGGAATATTTGAGCAAGTATTTGAGAGGCTTTAAGGCTGATTTGAGATAGAGTTGATAGCATATTTGGTTACTATTTGATCAAGTATTTGTGTTAAGGATTGAGGTAGATTTGAGATAGAGTTGATAGCAAGTTTTTGTGATTTGATCAAGATTTGTGTTAAGGCTTGAGGAGATTTGATATAGAATTGAGCAGTTTGATTGCTAATTTGATCAAGATTTGTGTTAAGTCTTGGGTAAATTTGAGATAGATTTTGATGTATATTTGTGACTAGATTAGAGCAGATTTGTGCTAGATTATAGCTGTATATTTGTGAGCAAATTAGAGTAAATTTGTGCTAGACTTGGGATAGAGTTTTGTGTAGATTTGAGATAGAGTTGAGAGTAGGATTTGGAGGTGATAGAGCAAAGAGGATAGAAGTCTCTAGTGGATAGAGATCCATCAGCCAGTGTAGTGGGGATAGAGGTCTCCTATGGAGAGAGATCCACAAGCCAGAGTAGTGGGGGTAGAAGTCTTCTAGAAGATCACCAGCCAGAGCAGAGGGGATAGAGTTCTCTTATGGAGAGAGATCCATGAACCAGAGCAAGGGGAAAGAGTTCTCCTATGGAGTGAGATCCATGAACCAACTGGGGAGATAGATTTCTTCTATGGAGAGAGATCCATAAACCAGTTGAGGAGATAGAGTTCTCCTAGATCAAGTTCCATGAACCAAAGAAAAGGGAAAAGAGTTCTCTTATGGAGAGAGATCCACAAACTAGAGCAAAGGGGATAGAGTTCTCTTATGGAGAGAGATCCACAAATTAGAGCATAGGGGATTGGTGTCTCCTTTGGATAGAGGTCCATAAACATTGTAATAGGGAATTGATTCCCAAGAGATTTGTTGAGAAAATTTAGAAGAAATATTTTCTCCATGGATGTAACCCACATTGGGTGAACCACGTTAAATTTGTGTCTCTCATGTGTGTGATGATTTGTGCATTACTTTGATTACTACTATTGATATTACCATTGATAATATTGGATAATATTATTTGGGAAAGAAAAGTAAAAGTTGATCTTATACTATTCACCCCCTCTCAGTATAAGCCTATGTTCTTCAATTGGTATCAGAGTGAGTTCCTTTGAAAAAGTCTAACAACTTGAAGGAAGATATTATAGGAACACAGATGGCATCTCAGAATGGATCTTCATCAAATAAGGCACCATTGTTTTATGGGAACAATTATGCTTTCTAGAGCATAAGAATGAAGACTTACTTGATGGCACAAGGATATGAGACATGGCAATCCATTGAGGATGGGTTCACACCTACAACTACTCCTCCCATAGATAAATATGGTAAGATGTTACATGTGAATAATGCCAAGGCTATGAATGGAATCTTAAGTGGATTACGTGAAGCAGAATTTGTGAAAGTTATGCATTGCAAATCAGCAAAAGAGATATGGGAAAAATTGAAGCAAACATATGAGGGAGATAAAAAGGTCAAGATGGCAAAACTACAAAACCACAAGAAAAGGTTTGAAGATTTGAAGATGGAATATGAGGAAGATATTGCTACATACTTGCTTCATGTGGATGAAGTTGTAAATACCATGCATGGACTTGGTTTTAAAATTGAAGACTCCAATGTTGCTCAGAAAGTATTAAGGTCACTTCCTATGAGGTATGATGGAAAAGTTTCAGCTATAGAAGAGATGAGAGATATTGAAAAATTGACTATGGATGAGTTACATGGAATTATCATAACTTATGAGATGAGAATAGTAAAGGATCCTAACTCCAAGAAAGAGGTAGCTTTCAAAGCATCAAAGAAGACAAAAGATAAGAAACCAGAATCAAGTGGTGAGTCAAGCAGTGATGAAGAAGCTAACTATGGTAGAAGAAACAAGAAGGACTCAAGAAAGCACAAAGGTATGAAAATAGTGAAATGTTTTAACTGTGGTAATTTTGGTCACTATGCATCTAATTGTCCAGAAGCTGGAAGTAGTAGCAGTGAAGAGAAACAGGATCATAAGAAAAAGGAAGGAGGAAAATCTAGGTATGAAAAGAAAAACAGGTATGGTCAAGGCAAGCATGAAAATAAATTCTTTCAAAGGCACAAGAAGAGTTTCTATGTTAACAAGATAGGCAAGGCTTCAAGTGATAGTGATGAAAGACCCTCAGATAGTGAAGAAGAAGAGATTCTATTTTTGGCAATAGAAGAGGAAGAAAATGCTCTGATTAAAGTTGAAAAGTATGAAGATGCTCTTGAAGACCAAGAAGTAGAACAAGATTCAGAAAATGAAGAGGAAGGCACAATAGATCTAGAAGTAGAACTTATTGTTGCTCTTAGAGAATTGAAAAAGGTTAGAAAGCAGAATTCAAGACTAAAGACTCAAGTTCAAGAATGTGAGGAAGAAAAAGGAAAGCTTATACAAGACCTGACAAACTCAATAGCTAAGGCAAGGAGACTTAAAGAGGTCATGAGTGAAAAGTTAGAAGCAAAAGAGTCAGAATGTGAAAGATTAGAACATGAGATAATTTCACTAAGGATGGAAGTAAAATATTCTAAGGACAAGCTACACAAGTTTGGGAAAAGCTCAAAAACTTTGGATAAGATTATCAATGCACAAAGATCTTCATCTATCAAAATAGGACTTGGTTTTGAAGAAGGACAAGGGAAACAAGAAGAAGGATCAAGCTCAAGCTCAAAAGAAGAGGAAATTTCAGAGGAAGAGAGTGAAGAAGAAATTGAGACTTATGAGGATAAGTTGAAGAATAGAAGCTTCACTAAGAAAGGAAACAATGCACAAACAAGAAACAGGGATCATCACAGAGAAGGCAAAGAAAGGACTAAGAGACCAGAGGGTTCAAGAAAAGATTTCTTCAAAGGACGTTGTTTTTCATGTAATCAGTTTGGTCACAAGGCTATGCATTGCAGGACTCATGGAAAGAAAGAGTATGGCCTCACTAAAAGGAATGTCAACTCTTTCAAATATGGATATTTCTTTCAAGGGTATTGCTACTCTTGTAATCGATTTGGTCATAAAGCAATCCACTACAGGGTTCATGATAGAAATGATTATGGCTTCACCAAGAGGAACTTCAAGATATTTGCACCTTCCAAGAACTACAACATTAAGTGTTATAAGTGTAATAATCTAGGGCATAAGGCCAAGTGGTGTAGAACAGAGTTTCCAGAGCTTCCAGAGACAAGCAAGAACAGGGACACTCAAAAGGATCAAAAGGGTATGTTGAGAAAGAAGGTTGACAAAGAAAAAGAGCATTGTATGTTGGGAGTAGAAATACTCCCACCCCAAAATTAATCACCTCAAGGAGAGGAGGTGGGGAGGGGGCTGAGCTAAGAGTCTTATATTTAGCCCCAAAGGAGTCCCTTTGCCATTGATGTCAAAGGGGGAGATATTTGAGTAAGGGGGGAGCATTCAGTCAGGGGGAGCAACTTCTTAGAGAGAGCAGAATCAGGGGGAGCAGTTTTGGGATCCAGTGGCAAGAAAAGTTTTTTTTTAGAAAGGGTTGCCATCAATGACAAAGGGGGAGATTGTTGGAAATTTGAGAATGATGAGTTGTCATTGATGTCAAAGGATTGATGTCATAAGTTGATGGTATTTTTCTAAGGGTCTAAGGCAATATGGCAGCAAGAAAATATGAGGCATTTACCATGGTGGTACTTGCAAAAGAAAAATATTTTATGGTGGCAAAGACAAAATATTTTTCCATGGTTAAGAAAGCAAGCAAAGAGAATTCTTCAAAAGGATTGTAATATTTAAATTTTAATATTTAAATATTATTAAGGAAGCTTGATAGTGACAAAGGTTTTATTTGGTAAATAAAAACCCAAGGGGGTTTCCAATTTGCAAAGGAAAGTCTAAGTTTACTTATTGGTGAAAAAGACCCAAGGCAAATAAAAGGGTTTATTATAATATTTTTTAAAATATTATAAACCCTAAGTCTAATGTTTCAAGGTGCCAAAGAAAAATTAAATTATTCTTTTTAAAAGTCAAAGAAGGGCCGACGTCTAATTTTTGAGCATGATTCAAAGGAGGGCCGACGTCATTTAAAGCATGCATGAAATGTATTAATACCCCCTCAATGCTTTGGAAAGACCTTTGATCAATTAGTGTACCCTATGCATAGAGAGACGATGAATAAGAGGAGAGGACATCACTTTGTTTTCGGCTAGCACGCAGTAGAATGAACAAATTCTATTTGTTCATGCATTGACGTCATCCGCCAGGGTGGCCCAGTGGTAGCTTGTCTCATGCTAAGGCATAGTGGGGAAGAGGTTCACGGTTTGATTCTCCCTAGCACTGGTTTTGAAGTGTTTTATCCTTTTCGATGGACGTGGCAGGAGATAAAGGGTGGAGGCCACGTGTTAGGTCTCAACCGCTTGGCTAGCGCAAGTGGTCGAGCATTGCGCTTAGGAGTTTGAGGTTGGAGGGTCGATTCCCATCCGCACTAGCAAGGAGATTAATTTTTATAAGGTATGCTCTAAGTTGATTAATGTTGGCTATGCTTGGTGTTTGGTGGATGTGATTTGGTGTATAGTCTTGGCATATAGGAGGTATAAGGGGAAACTAATTTTTGCATAATATTTTAAGGGTATTGTTGTCATTTATTTTATATATGCAAAGGTTGGAGTGATAAGGTGTAAATGGTTTATTTAAAATTGTAAATATTTGTTCTTGGACATTAAAGTGGATTGGAAATTATTTTATGAAAGTGGGAGATAAAAGGTGTAAAAGATGATTTTATTGTTTGTAATTCTTGCTTTATGAAAAGGAAATTTTTGAGAGGGTTTTGTTGAGCTTTAATGCATTATCCTTGAGAACAAAAGAAGAGTCCTAGAACATTATTTTCAGATTTCATTGAGCACCTTTTTGAGGGAAAATTCATGTGGATATTTTGAAATAGAATCTTGCTATCTAACCCTTGAAGTGGCACAAGAAGGATTGGTTGTTTGTGAGATAGGGTTTAAGGTCATATTATCTTCAAAGCAATTAAGAGGTATGGGCACATTTCTCCTTGTTTAAAGTGTGTTGTTGAAGTGAATGTTTTGGAACATAAGGTGGAGTGAAAAGGATTGTTTGATAAGCATTGTTGGAAATATTTGAGTTAGGATTTGTGCTTCATTGTTGAATGTTTTGGAAATATTTGGGATAGAATTTGAGAACAATGTGTGCTTCTATTGTTGAAAGAGATTGAGACATTTGTGCTAGATATTGTGAACTACTTGTGCTAGGGTTGAAGACAAGTTAGTGCATCTTTGTGAAACCTTTTGAACATTGGTTTGAGAGATATTGATTGCAATTGTGGAAGTAGTTGAGATCAATTTTGTGAAGGGAAATTGTGCATGAGTGTGATTGATCTTTGAGAGAAAATTTGCAAGAAATATAGACCAGTTTTGTGAAGCAAGATATATACTGTGTTGATTTGTTTTGAAAAGGATTTTGCAAGAGATAAAGATTGGATTAGTTGAATGCAAGATTTGTGAATGTGAAGAACATATTGGGATTTTGATAGTGTACATCATTCTCTATATGTTCCAGAGGTTAAATGAATTCTGAGTAGAATATATCTGTTTGAAGAAAGCATTTCTGAAAAATATATAAGCTTTGTTTGTGTGCAAAGTTTGGAAATATTTGAGCAGGTTAAGTGAGCAACATTAAGGTAGATTTGAGCAAGTCTTTTGAGAAGGCTTGAGGGTAGATTTGAGCAAGTCTTTTGAGAAGGCTTGAAGGTAGATTTGAGACAGAGTTGAGAGCAGGTTTGATTGCTGATTTTATCAAGCTTTGTGTTAAGGCTTGAGGCATATTTGAGATAGAGTTGATAGTAGGTTTGGTTGCTGATTTGATCAAGCTTTGTGTTAAGGCTTGAGGTAGATTTGAGTAGAGTTGAGAGTAGGTTTGGTTGCTGATTTGATCAAGCTTTGTGTTAAGGCTTGAGCCATATGGTGGAGAACAGATCTTGCATAATACAGAAAAACCAGAGAAACAAGAGCCCAAGATTTGTATTCGGTACTTTGGAAGAATTTACAAGAATATACAGCCAAACTGCCGTTTGCCAACCCCCTCTCATTACAATCCATGGGTTTTTATTGAGGTCCCGATCCTCTGTGCTTTTACACTTCCCACGATCTACAATTGCCACTTGGAACAATTCTGGAAAGTTGCATTGATGAGACTCTAGGTGAGGTGCGCGACTGGCTGCCATATCCAACGGAATCTTCTTCTCGATCTGTTGCTTGCTGTTAGTTGCTTTAAACGCGTCTTCCATATACCCTGCGCGAGTGGCCAACATGCCCGTTGGAATCCTTCTTTGGAACAGCTACTTCACTGCCTCTTACTTGCCGCGCACGAAGGGATGTCTTTATGAAAGCTGGAGTGCGTGTTTTTCTGTTTGGTTGCGATATCGCGACATGTCACGATATCGCGACCATTTCCCTCCTACGCTTTCTCTCTCCAGCTTTCGTCGCGATATCGTGACATGTCGCGATATCGCGACATTTCCTCCGTCAAGCCCTTTCCCTCCGTTTTGGCCGCGATATCGCGACCTGTCGCGATATCGCGCCGTTTTCGTCTGTCGGCCTCCGTTCTCCTGCTCTGGTCGCGAAATCGTGACATGTCATGATTTCGTGACCTTTTTGTCTCCGCGCCTTGCTTTCACTGCCTTGGGTCGCGATTTCGACATGTCACGATTTCGTGACCCTTTGTCCTTCGGCCTTGCTTTCACTGCCTTGGGTCACGATTTCGTGACATGTCACGAAATCGTGACATGTCATGATTTCGCGACCCTTTGTCTTTCGGCCTTGCTTTCTATGCCTTGGGTCACGATTTCATGACCCTTTGTCTTTCGGCCTTGCTTTCTCGCTTGGGTCCGATTTGCGCATCTCACATGTCACGATTTCGCGACCCTGTGTAACACTTAGAAAAAAAAAAAAAAAAAAACTTTGCCACTTAGAAAGAAATAACAACAAAAGTTTGGTTGATGCTCGATTGCTTTGCTGCCCTCGGATGCTCCTCGCATCAGACACCCGGGTGGATTGAGAAGTGATCCTCACTTCTGATCTTTGGGAGGAAGACCCAGGTGGTCAACCTCTATTTTTGATAGCCAAGTTGCATCTTCTATAGGTCTGCCCTTCCACTTGATTAAATACTCATAATATTGTTTGTTCCTTGTGCTTCTGCCTTCACGAGTATCTAATATTTCCTCGATCTCGTCTTTGGTTGGTTTAGACGCTGGAATGCTCCACAATTCTGTGCTTGGTGCCTCTGTACTATCTCCTTCATGGTATTCCACTAAATCAGATATGTTAAAAATAGGTGAAATGTCAAGCCCACTTGGCAATTCCACTTCATATGCATTGCCTGAATCCCGTTTTTCCAGTATTTTGCATGGCCCAAACTTCTTCATCTTCAACTTGTTGTAAGTTTTGGCTGGAAATATTTCTTTTCTGAGATGGACCATGACTTCATCTCCCACTTTGAATTCTTTGAACCGCCGCTTTTGGTCTGCTCTTGTTTTATACTGAGTATTCATCTTTGCAATTTGTTTCTTTACTTCTTCATGCAGGCTTCTCATCTGTTTCGCGAATTCCTCACCTCTGCACTGCATTTTTCTCCTTTATCTAATTTTCTCAGCTCATAAACGTTTCTTGGACTGTTTCCATATATGATTTGGAATGGAGATTTGTTTGTACTCTTATTGACAGAATTGTTGTATGCAAATTCCGCCTGTGGCAAAACTAAATCCCATCCCTTGGGTTTATCTGCTATCAAGCATCTTAACAAATTACCCAGACTTCTATTTACCACCTCTCGTCTCATCCATCGCTTTGTGGGTGGTATGCGTAACCGAACTTCAGATCTGTCTTTAGCTTCTTCCACAATGTTCTCCGTAAATACCCAACAAACTTTGTATCTCTCGTCAAAACTATGCTTCTTGGTAGACCGTGAAGTCGTACCACTTCTTTGAAAAATAACCCCGCAATGTGAACTCGCATCACTTGTCTTTTGGCAGGGAATAAAATGTGCCATCTTGGAGAATCGGTCAACCACCACAAATACAGAGTCATTTCCCTCCTCGTGTTCTCGGCAATCCAAGAATAAAATCCATGCTTATGTCCTCCCATGGCCTCTCGTGTATAGGTAATGGCCGGTATAATCCCGTGTTTTGCCTTACGCCTTTTGCCATCTGGCATATTCTGCAACTTTGCACAAACTTCCTCACATCTTGCTGAAGTTGCGGCCAGTAGTAGTTTTCATCCACCAGGGCAATGGTCTTATCCCGACCAAAATGCCCAGCCAGTCCTCCGCTGTGCTTTTCCTTGATTAAGTTCTCCCGCATGGAGCTCCTTGGAATGCATAATTTACTTCCCTTGAACAACATTCCATCTTGGATTAGGAAATCTAACCATTTTGTCCTGTCCATAGTAACAGTGCCAAACAAGCCGTCCAGTCGCTGCAAAATCAGGATCTTCAGGATAAAGACCCTTCAGTTCTTCGAATCCTACTACTTCCACTGTCATTTCAATCAGCAGATTTTGCCTTCTACTTAAAGCATCTGCAACTCTATTTGATTTCCCGCTCCTGTGCTTTAACACAAAGGTATAGCTTTGGAGAAACTCAACCCACTTCATGTGCCGCTGATTCAGTTTTGTCTGGCTGTTGATGTACCGCAATGCCCGATGATCAGGAATAGAACAAACTCTTTTGGCAACAAATAATGCCTCCACTTCTTCGTAGCTTGAACTATAGCATAAAATTCCTGGTCATAAACCGAATACTTTTTTCGAGCATCATTGAGCTTTTCACTAAAATAAGCAACAGGTCTGCCTTCTTGGCTCAGTACAACCCCTATTGCACTGCCACTGGCATCACAGTCGACCTGAAATACTTTGTTGAAGTCTGGAAGTGCCAAAATAGGCTGTTCTGTGACCTTTTTCTTTAATGCATCAAAGCTCCTCTCAGCCCCTAAGGTCCACTTGAACTCTTTTTTATCCCCTCTCATTGTTTCTGTGAGGGGTGCACAAATGCTGCTGAAGTTTCTTATGAACTTTCTGTAAAAGCTGGCTAGACCATGAAATGATCTTACCTCTATTGTGCTTCTTGGGGTAGGCCATTCTATGATAGCCCTTACCTTCTCTGGGTCCATTTTTAGACCTTCTGCTGAGATTACAAATCCTAGGTATACTAATTCTTTCTTGACAAAATTACACTTTTTTAGATTTATTAATAACCGCTCCTCCCGCAGCTTTTCAAAAACCCTCTTGATGTGCATCTGGTGTTCCTCCAGGGTTCTGCTGAATATTAATATATCATCTAAATAAACAATGACAAATTTTCCTAAAAACTCTTTCAGTACCTCATTCATCAACCTCATGAAGGTACTTGGTGCATTGGACAGCCCAAATGGCATGACCAACCACTCATACAAGCCTTCTCTTGTCTTGAAGGCTGTCTTCCACTCATCTCCTTCCCTGACACGGATCTGGTGGTAACCACTCTTGAGGTCAATTTTGGTGAAGTACTTGGCTCCACTCAAACAGTCCATTATGTCATCCATCCTTGGAAGTGGAAACCTGTACTTTATTGTGATCTTGTTGATGGCTCGAGAGTCTCGTGCACATTCTCCACTCTCCATCCTTCTTGGGTGCTAGTACTCGTAGGTACCGCACATGGGCTAAGACTCTCCCTAATCAATCCCTTCTCCAAGCAACTCCCGGACCTCGCCTCGTTTAGTTCTTCGTTTCTATAGGTGTCATTCTATGTGCAACCTTATTGGGCAAGCTTGACCCTGGCACCAAATCAATATGGTGACTGATTTTTCTTACTGGGGGTAAACCCTCAGGCACATTATCAGATATGATATCTGGAAATTCCTTCAACAGCTCTTGGACTTCTACTGGTGCATCTTTGCATTCTGTATCCCTGACTCTAGGAATTAATGCATAACACATATGTTCATGCTTTAAATCATCTAAAAATTTTCTTTCGTCAACCAAGCAAATTCTTGCACTGCCACATACCTTTTCTTCCACCTCCTTCAAGGGTTTCAACTTATGGCGCATTCCATTCTTGGTCACGAAATAGGTGTTGGCTCGGCCATCATGAACCGCACACTCGTCAAACTGCCATGGCCTTCCCAACAAAAAATGGCACGCATCCATGGGCAGAATGTCGCACGTAACCTCATCATAGTAATTTCCAATGCTGAATTTTACCAGGCATTGTTCATTGACCAAAACCTTATGGTCTTTCTGCAACCATGCGATCCGATATGGATGCGGGTGTTTCTTTCTCTCCAGCTGTAGCTTTGTAACCATTCCATCTGAAACTAGGTTATCTGTGATACCGTTGTCAATGATGATGTTGCAAATCTTACCTGCACATTTACACCTTGTGCAGAATAAGCTTTTCCTTTGATCTGTAGCTCCCTATTCATTCAAAAATACTCTCCTTGCAATCATTACTTCTCCTCTCTTAGCTTCTTCGTAATGCTCAGACTCAAAGATCTTCATCAACGACTGCTACTCTGGCATTTCCTTTCGGCCTCCGATTATTTCTTTCTCACTGTTGTGGGCATTCATATTGGTGATGTCCCTCTTCACCACACTGGAAGCAAGTCCCTCGAAATCTTCCTCTTCCTTGTCCACGTCCAGCTCGGCCTCTTCCCCCTCGATAACCATTATTCTGATCACGGGGGCGGTCTGTATTTTCTCTCCTTTGTTCTTGCCTGCTGCTACCTTCTCCATTTTTTTGAGAATCTTCATTTCTTCTTCCACTGTTCCTTTCGCCGGTTCTTCCTCCATGACCTCTTCCTCTTTGCTTGTTTTCAAACCTCCTATTGAGCTTCTCTTCAACCTTTAAAGCAAATTGGTAAGCGTCCTCTATGGTGGTCATCCGGACTAGACTTAGTTCTTCCTGAATGCTTGCTCGTAACCCATTAATGTAACGGGCTACCTTCTCCTTGTTGGCCTCTCGAGTGGCCTGTTCTAATCATTATTTTATGAAATTCTTTCGTGTATTCTTTCATAGACTTGCTTGATTGCCTCAATCCTTGCATTTTCTTCAAGCAGGTCTAACTCATAATCACCAGGGATGAACTGCCTCTTTAGCTTTTCTCGCCATCCGCTCCCACTTAGTTATTCTCTCTTTCCCTCTTTTATTTTGCTCCACTCGCACTCCTTTCCACCACATGCTAGCATGACCTTTCAGCTTGGTCTTTGCAAATCTGACCCTATCAGGATCCTCAACCTCTTCGTACTCAAAGTACTCTTCCGTGTCGTTGATCCAGTTGATCAATTCCTCTCGGATCAAGGTTCCCAGAATATGTGGAAACCTCCATCTTCGGCCTCTTCCCAATCTGGGATATGGCTTTGTATAGTCCGGCCCGAGCCGGATCTACTCGCTTCTTCTTCTTCCTCAAAGTTGGTCTTCTTCCTCATCATCTTCCTCTTCACTACCTTCGTCTCTTCTTGGCTCCAATCTTCTCATGCATTTCTTCTTGCAGGGCTTGCATTTGCCGCTGCAAAGCTCGAACATCTTCTCGCTGCTGCCATGCCTCTCCCACCAACAGGATTTCTCCTTGGAGGCATTCTGCTCACCCAATTCCAAGCCCTTCCACAGATCTTGGTGTAACTGCCTCTCCTCCGGTGATCTGCTACACACTCAGGAACTACTGGCTCTGATACCACTTGGTGGAGAACAGATCTTGCATAATACAAAAAAACCAGAGAAACAAGAGCCCAAGATTTGTATTCGGTACTTTGGAAGAATTTACAAGAATATACAGCCAAACTATCATTTGCCAACCCCCTCTCATTACAATCCATGGGTTTTTATTGAGGTCCCGATCCTCTATGCTTTTACACTTCCCACGATCTACAATTGCCACTTGGAACAATTTTGGAAAGTTGCATTGATGAGACTCTAGGTGAGGTGCACGACTGGCTGCCATATCCAACGAAATCTTCTTCTCGATCTGTCGCTTGCTGTTAGTTGCTTTAAACGCGTCTTCCAGATACCCTGCGTGAGTGGCCAACATGCCCGTTGGAATCCTTCTTTGGAACAGCTGCTTCACTGCCTCTTACTTGCCGCGCACGAAGGGATGTCTTTATGAAAGCTGGAGTGCGTGTTTTTCTGTTTGGTCACGATATCGCGACATGTCGCGATATCGTGACCATTTCCCTCCTACGCTTTCTCTCTCTAGCTTTCATCGTGATATCACGACATTTCCTCCGTCAAGCCCTTTCCCTCCGTTTTGGCCGTGATATCGCGACCTGTCGTGATATCGCACCGTTTTCGTCTGTCGGCCTCCGTTCTCCAGAACTGATCTTGCATAATACAGAAAAACCAGAGAAAAAAGAGCCCAAGATTTTGTATTCAATACTTTGGAAGAATTTACAAGAATATACAGCCAAACTTCCATTTTCCAACCCCCTCTCATTACAATCCATGGGTTTTTATTGAGGTCCTGATCCTCTATGCTTTTACACTTCCCACGATCTACAATTGCCACTTGGAACAATTCTGAAAAGTTGCATTGATGAGACTCTAGGTGAGGTGCACGACTGGCTACCATATCCAACAAAATATTCTTTTGGATCTGCTGCTTGTTGTTAGTTGCTTTAAACGCGTCTTCCAGATACCCTGTGCAAGTGGCCAACATGCCCGTTGGAATCCTTCTTTGGAACAGCTGCTTCACTGCCTCTAACTTGCCACGCACGAAGGGATGTCTTTATGAAAGCTGGAGTGCGTGTTTTTCTGTTTGGTCATGATATCGCGACATGTCATGATATCGCGACCATTTCCCTCCTATGCTTTCTCTCTCCAGCTTCCGTCATGATATCACGACATGTCACGATATCGCGACATGTCTTGGTGGAGAACTGATCTTGCATAATACAGAAAAACCAGAGATACAAGAGCCCAAGATTTGTATTCGGTAGTTTGGAAGAATTTACAAGAATATACAGCCAAACTGCTATTTGCCAACCCTCTCTCATTACAATCCATGGGTTTTTATTAAGGTCACGATCCTCTGTGCTTTTACACTTCCCACGATCTACAATTGCCACTTGGAACAATTCTGGAAAGTTGCATTGATGAGACTCTAGGTGAGGTGCATGACTGGCTGCCATATCCAACAAAATCTTCTTCTTGATCTGCTACTTGCTATTAGTTGCTTTAAACATGTCTTCTAGATACCCTACGTGAGTGGCCAACATGCCCGTTGGAATCCTTCTTTGTAAAAGTTGCTTCACTGCCTCTTACTTGTTGTGCACGAAGGGATGTCTTTATGAAAGTTGGAGTGCATGTTTTTTTGTTTGGTCACGATATCGCGACATGTCACGATATCACGACCATTTCCCTCCTATGCTTTCTCTCTCCAGCTTCCATTGTGATATCGTGACATGTCGCGATATCGCGATATTTCTCTATCAAGCCCTTTCCCTCTGTTTTGGCTGTGATATCGTGACCTGTCGCGATATCGCACCGTTTTCGTCTGTCGGCCTCCGTTCTCCTGCTCTGGTCACAAAATCATGACATGTCATGATTTCGTGACATTTTTGTCTGCGCGCCTTGCTTTCACTGCCTTAGGTCACGATTTCGCGACCCTTTGTCCTTTGGCCTTGCTTTCACTGCCTTGGGTCACGATTTCGCGACATGTCACGAAATCGTGACATGTCATGATTTCGTGACCCTTTGTCTTTCGGCCTTGCTTTCTTTGCCTTGGGTCACGATTTCGTGACCCTTTGTCTTTCGGCCTTGCTTTCTCTGCCTTGGGTCGCGATTTCGTGACCCTGTGTAACACTTAGAAAAAAAAAAAAAAAAACTTTGCCACTTAGAAAGAAATAACAACAAAAGTTTGGTTGATGCTCGATTGCTTTGCTGCCCTCGGATGCTCCTGCATCACCATATTTGAGCAAAGTTGAGAGTAGGTTTTTTTATGAATAGAGTTAGAGCATATTTGTGCTAGAATTGGAATAGAGTTTTGTGTAGATTTGAGATAGATTTGATAGTAATATTTGTAGGTGATAGAGCAAAGAGGACATCCATATCTAATGGATAGATATCCATAAGCTAATGTAGTGGGGATAGAGGTATCTTGTGGAGAGATATCCACAAGCCAGAGCGGTGGGAGAAAAATTCTTCTAGAAGATCACTAGCTAGAGCATAGGGGATAGAGTTCTATTGTGGAGAGAGATCCATAAACCAGAGTAATGGAAAATAGTTCTCCTATGTAGTGAGATCCGTAAACCATTTGGGAATATAGAGTTATATTATGGAGAGAGATCCACAAACCAGTTGAGGAGATGGAGTTCTCCTGGAACAAGTTCCACAAACCAAAGAAAAGAGGAAATATTTATCCTATGGATAGAGATCCACAAACTAGAGAAAAGGGTATAGAGTTATTCTATGGAGAGAGATCCACAAATCTAGGCATATATGATTGGTATTGATACATAACTCAATATTTTGAATGGTATTTATTCCAACATATGCATAATATAAATACAAACCAGAGAATCACAAACTATTAGAAGGTTACAACATCCTAAAACAATATGCTAAATAGGGAGCAACCACTCGAACCAAACCAATGCAAATACTGCTAGAGACAAACAACCTACTAACAGACTAACAATGCAATCTACATGGGTAGATAATGCCAAATCACGTAATACAATAATGCACAATAATAATATATAATAAATACTTAGTTTAAATAAATAACCCTAAGTATCCTCATAACTCCTCTCAACCATATAATAATTGTATCTCAATGCTCTTAAAAAATGTGGAAATTCATGGGCCATATCATGGTGAGGAATCCAGTGAGTGATGCACCTTTCCGGAGCCATAACTTGTGAACCGTACACCTATTTGCCTTGAAATTTAATAGGTGGTTCCACATGTGTGATCTACATTAGGATGATCCTTGATCCTCATGACCCTCCAAAAATCATGTTTTTAGGACCTAACTTCGACATCTAGTGTCCCAAAATTAGCTTTTAGAATAGGTTCTCGAGTTTTTTAGGTTTTTTTGGCTGTTAGAAGTTTATTATCTTTTGTTATACCTTAAGTTGAGACCTAATATTTTAAATTAAGGTTCATTATTGTAATAGGGATGTGTGCATAGAATTTGGGTGCAATCCGGCTCATTTCTATTTTTAGCAATTTTTAGGAAAAAGATCTATTTTTAGTAGTTTTAGAAAAAAAACATTTTTAGGGTTTCTTTCATTTTCGATTTCTATATGATGGATTGTAATATTTTGTAGAAGATGTGTGAATTTAGAAATGAGAAGAATTACAATTGGCAGTTTTATTTCATTATTGCATTTGTGTTATGTGATTGGAGTCCATTTTGTTGGTCTCTTGTAGCTGAGTTTACACCATTTGGTATCAGAGCCAGGTTGATCTCGCTAGTGAAGGGAAGATGCCACCTAGAAGATATGCCCAAATGAATATGCAGATAGAGGATCTAAATGCAAAAATAACATGACTGACTGGTGTGATTGATCACATGGGAGAGAGACATCCTAGGGCACGTGCAAATCAAGGATCTGATGATGAAAACATACCTGACAAACGTGGATCTAAGGTCCATGTAGAAGTAGAACCATAGGTCATAGAGGAAGAAGGGCACGATTTTGAAAATCAAATGATACAAGCTCTAGAGGTGCTTAAGGGGAATCAATATGGGATCAAGATCGAGGTTCTTGAGTATGCTGGTGGGTTGAAACTAGAGGAGTTGATCTATTAGATCAATAGCCTAGAAAAATATTTTGAATGGAGTAACCTTGCTAAAGAGAAGAAGGTTAAGCTTGCATGCACAAAGTTGAAGGGACATGCATTGATTTGGTGGGATCATTTATAGAATACATGACAAAGGAATGGAAAGAAAAAGATCAGGGATAGGACAAAAATGAAGAAGAAGTTACAAGAAAAATTTATACTTGTAGACTACTCCCAAACCCTATTTCGTAGATTTTAGAATCTTTGATAGAAGGATCAAAGCATTGAGGACTATACTAATGAATTCTACAAGCCATCCATTCAAGTGGAGCACAATGAGATGGAGGAACAAAAGGCTTCCAGGTATGTAAATGGCCTAAGTTTTGCTGTTCAATATGAGATGAGCATGCATCGCACTCTTACAGTGGAGGATGCGTATCAAATGGCCCTCAAGGTGGAGGAGAAATTGAAAAGGATTAATAGAAGAGGTAAGAAGGGATTCACACCCTCTTTAGGTCAGGGTCGAAGTGGATCTAATTTTCTCAAGGGAGAATCCTTAATACCTGCTAAACAAGAAGAAGATGGGCAAAATCTGAGAGAAAGAGGATACCAACGAAGTAGAGGTTACGATGGTGGATGAAATGGGAATGATTCGAGGATGTAGTATACCTATTATGTATGTGGTGAGGAGGGGCATAGAGAATTTGAGTGTCCCCAACATGATTTCCAATAAATGGGTCAAACAGGACAACGAAGGGTCAATCTGGTTGAGATGGAAGAGCAGGATGAGGATGAAGTTGTTGTTGACATGAGGGAAGCACTTATGATAAGAAGGATGTTGATTGCTCCTAAGAAAGAGATGGTGCAGAGCAAATAAAAGGGGCAGACCATAGATGGTGAATATTCTTGGCTATGAATAAACATGTTTCGAACAAGGTGTACATTAGGAGGGAAGGTATGTAACATTGTCATTGATGGTGGTAGCTATGAGAATATGGTGTCAAATATCATGGTTGATAAAATGCACCTAAAATATGAAAAACATCCTTATCCATATCACATATCATGGGTTAAGAAGGGGAATGAGGTAACAATAGATTAGAGGTGTTTAATTAAATTTTCAATTGGGAGCACTTACAAGGATGAAGTGTGGTGTGATGTGATCTCGATGGATGCATGTCACATTCTATTGGAAAGACCTTGGAAGTACGATAGGGATACTAACCATAATGGGAGAAATAATACTTACACATTCTGGAAAGATGATGTAAAGGTAATTATTGTACCTCTGAAGGAGGATGGGCCAAGTGAGAGCTTGTTGAAAATGAAGGAGTTTCTTGCAGATATCAGGGATTCTAGCTTCTGTTATGCCTTAAAAACTAGGAATATAGATATAGAAGAAGTGGTTATGCCTACAGCAGCAGCAAAGTTGCTAAGTGAATATAAATATATCACACTAGAGGAGTTACCATATGGGCTACCACCAAAAAGGGATATCCAACATGACATGGATTTGATTCCAGGATCAGTGCTCCCAAATCAGGCAGCCTATCGGTTGAACCTGACACAGAATACAGAGTTGAGTAGGCAAGTGACAGAGTTGATAAAGAAGGGATTAGTTAGGGAGATTATGATTCCATGTGCGAATCCAGCATTATTGATCCCAAAGAAATATGGTGACTGGCGAATGTGTGTAGATAGTAGAGCCATAAACAAAATCACAATAAAGTATCGGTATCCTATGTCGAGAGTGGATGACATGATGGATGGATTGGTTGGAGCTAAATACTTCAATAAAATTGATCTGTGGAGTGGCTACTACCAGATCAAAATTTTAGAAGGGGATGAATGGAAGACAACTTTTAAGACAAAATATGGATTGTACGAGTGGATGGTGATGCCATTTGGGTTGTCTAATGCACCCAGTACATTTATGTGGTTGATGAACAGAGTACTACTACAATATAATGGTAAGTTTGTGGTGTATTTTTATAATATTTTGATTTATAGTAAAAGTTAATAAGACCATTTGTTACACCTAAAATTAGTGTTAGACGTGCTCAGGAAGGAGAAATTGTACATCAACCTAAAGAAATGTAGATTTCTTCAAGATAGTTTAGTATTTTTGAGATTTGTAATCTTGAGAGATGGTATGAGGATGGATGATGAGAAAGTGAAGGCAATTCTGGAATGGCCTCTTCCATGATCTATAATAGAAATAAGGAGCTTTCATGGACTAGCTACCTTTTACAGGAAGTTCATTAGGAACTTCAGTAGTATAGCTACCCCTATAACTGAGTGCACGAAGGGGAAAGAGTTTGTATGGACTACAACAACAATAGAGAGTTTTAAACTCTTGAAGAAGAAGGTGTCGGAAGCCCCTGTTCTAGTGTTACTATATTTCAATAAGGTGTTTGAGGTTGATTGTGATGCATTATTTGTTGGAATTGGTGGTGTCTTAAGTCAAGAGGGCCAACTTGTAGCATTTTTTAGTGAGAAGTTGAATGATGCAAGGAAGAATTATTCTACATATGATGTGGAATTTTATGCAATTGTGCAAGCATTGCAACATTGGAGGAACTACTTAATATCAAAGGAGTTTGTGTTGTTTACTGATCATGAAGCATTGAGGTATGTCAATTCTTAGAAAAATTTATATAGCAGGCATGCCAAAGGGGATACAGGAAGTTCATCAGGAACTTCAGTAGTATAGCTACCCCTATAACTGAGTGCACGAAGGGGAAAGAGTTTGTATGGACTACAACAACAACAGAGAGTTTTGAACTCTTGAAGAAGAAGGTGTCGGAAGCCCCTGTTCTAGTGTTACCAGATTTCAATAAGGTGTTTGAGGTTGATTGTGATGCCTTATTTGTTGGAATTGGTGGTGTCTTAAGTCAAGAGGGCCGACTTGTAGCATTTTTTAGTGAGAAGTTAAATGATGCAAGGAAGAATTATTCTACATATGATGTGGAATTTTATGCAATTGTGCAAGTATTGCAACATTGGAGGAACTACTTAATCTCAAAGGATTTTGTGTTGTTTACTGATCATGAAACATTGAGGTATGTCAATTCTCAAAAAAAGTTAAATAGCAGGCATGCCAAATGGGTTTCATTTTTGCAATAGTATACATTTGTCTTGAAACACAAGTCAAGAAAATAGAATAAGGTTGCTAATGCATTGAGTAGGAGAGTCTTTTTTTTTTACCACTATGGAGAATGAAATGGTAGGATTTGAGGGTATTAAATATCTGTATGAATCTGATGCGGATTTTGGTAATATTGTGCAACAATGCAAAAGTGCGGTAGGGGGTGAGTCTCGTACTATTTTTGAAGAGTATTTTTTACAGAATGGTTACTTGTTTAAGGGTAATCGATTATGCATTCCCAATGGCTCTATGAGAGAGAACATCTTGAGGGAATTACATAGTGGGGGTTTGGTTGGTCATTTTGGAGTCACCAAAACTACCACTCTTGTAGAGGAGAAGTACTATTGGTAAAAAATGAAGAGAGATATAATCAATTTTATCTCTAGATGCAGAGTATTTCAAATGGCTAAGGGCAATGCACAAAATACAGGGTTGTATATGCCACTTCCAGTTCCTATAGGACCATGGACCGATCTGAGTATGGATTTTGTGTTGGGGTTGCCCAAGACACAGAGGGGTAAGGATTCAGTTTTTGTTGTGGTAGACAGATTTTTAAAAATGGTGCATTTTATTACTTGTCAAAAAACTAATTATGCAACTAGGACTGCAGTCTTATTATTTGATGATATTGTGCAGTTGCATGGTGTTCCAAAGAATATTACTTATGATCGGGATACTAAGTTCTTGAGTAAATTTTAGAGGAAATTGTGGAAAAAATTGAATACCAGGTTGTAGTTCAGTAGTGCTTCCCACCCACAGACCGATGGGAAAATAGAGGTAGTGAACAAAATATTGGGAAACCTCTTACGATGCATAGTTGGAGAAAAACCAAAACAATGGGATTTAGCCTTGTCACAAGCTGAATTTGCATACAACAGTTTAGTGAACAGGTCAACAGGTAAATCTCCTTTTCAAATTATTTATGGTCAAAATCCTAGAGGTGTATTAGATTTTGTTGAGTTACCAATTGAGGAACAATATAATGATGATGCAGAAGCATTTGCTGAGCATATCCAGAAAGTGCAAGAGTCAGTGAGGGAAAAATTGTAGAGTAGTAATGCTCACTACAAAGAGTTTACTGATGCACATAGAAGGGTGAAAGTGTTTTAATAAGGTGATATGGTCATGGTTCTTATTAGGAAAGAAATATCTCCTAAGGGGATGTATAACAAACTAAAACTTAAGAAAATTAGGCCATGCAGGATTTTGAAGAAGATCAATGATAATGCCTATAAAGTGGAGCTGCCCGATGAATTTGATATTTAGATCACTTTTAATGTTTCCAACTTATTTTATTATCTTGGTACTGCCAAGGATGGTGAATTATAGGAGACAATAAATTGGGAACGACAGATGCCTAAGAAGAAAAAATATAGAGTTGCATAGGTGCTCGATAAGAAGGTGATCACCACCAAACATGGGAGCTATAACAAATTCTTGGTTTAGTTGGAAGGATTACCACAGTCAGGTAACACTTGGGTTTCAGAGTTAGAGCTAAAGAAAATTTATAACCAGAAGCTACAGGATTTCAATTCAGCTAAACTCACAGGAGCTGAGTTGTTTTTCACCAGAGGAGAATGATGCACCTTGTTGGAGCCATAACTTGTGAACCGTACGCCCGTTTGTCTTGAAATTTAACAGGTGGTTCCATG
This sequence comes from Wollemia nobilis, assembly GCA_028583015.1. NCBI lineage: Eukaryota > Viridiplantae > Streptophyta > Pinopsida > Araucariales > Araucariaceae > Wollemia > Wollemia nobilis. The sequence goes on from JAQPPZ010000756.1 coordinate 15,595,676, forward strand.
TGCATGTTCTACATCAGGAAGATATCTGATCCTCTTAAATCTCCAAAAATCATGTTTTTGGGACCTAACTTCGACATCTAGTGCCCCAAAATTAGCTTTTAGAATAGGTTCCCGGGTTTTTTGGGTTTTTTTGGCTGTTAGAAGTTTATTATCTTTTGTTATACCTTAAGTTGAGACCTAATATTTTAAATTAAGGTTTATTAATGTAATAGGGATGTGTGCACCGAATTTTGGTGCAATTTGACTCATTTCTATTTTTAGCTATTTTTAGAAAAATGATCTATTTTTAGCAGTTTTAGAAAAAAATATTTAGGATTTCTTTGGTTTTAGGTTGCTATATGATGGATTGTAATATTTTGTAGAAGGGGTGTGAATTCAGGAATGAGAAGAATATCAATTGGCAATTTTCTTCCATTATTTCATTTGTGTTATGTGATTGGAGTCCATTTTGTTGGTCTCTTATAGCTGAGTTTACACCAATGAGCCATGTGTGTAAAGTGACCACAACGAGCGACAAGGTAAGTAGTGGAAGAAACTTGTCCAGTGTGATGAGTCTTCATCTTGAAAACTATATCTAAAATGAGTGGAAGCTAATGATTATGTCACATTACTTCTATAGGGCTAAAAATAGGATTAGGTACCAAAAGAGGATCCTGAAATGGTATCTCTAGAAGGTGACACTTATCCAAAGGAACCCAAACTCTATCTCCAACTTGTGGTAAATGAGAATTGTGATGCTTATGCACCAATCCCTACAGAGTCTCATGGAAGTCCTATGGTATATTGCCTAGAAGGCTCTATCGGTGCTCAGTGAATGAAGTAACCTTAGCTTGCTCCTCCATGTGTGCAATGGTGGGAGTGGGCAAAGACAAAGGTAAATTTTGTGGAACAAGTGGTTGTGTAGCTAGATGTGTACCCAAAATTATACCAATGGAGTGAATGGCATATTTCTCATGAGTGAGAATGGTGGGTTCTTTAACCTCTTGTTCTTGTAATTTTTCATTAGGTGGGAGTGAAACTTATTCCTTAGATGGTGTTTTTTCTTCATTTTCTATGGGACCCATGCTAGTGGGAGCCAAAATAAGTTCTTGAATTAATGGATTCCGTACTTGCCTACAACTTAACATAAAATTGGAAGTAGGTGTAGTGCTTTGTATAAAGTAAGTTTTATCATGCAACTCTAATGTATAGGTGTTCTAAGTATCCTCAACAGGTGTCTCCTTTGGATAGAGGTCCACAAACATTGTAATAGGGAATTGATTCCCAAGAGATTTGTTGAGAAAATTTAGAAGAAATATTTTCTTCATGGACGTAACCCACATTGGGTGAACCACGTTAAATTTGTGTCTCTCATGTGTGTGATGATTTGTACATTGATTTTATTACTACTATTTATATTACCATTAATAATATTGGATAATAATGTTTGGGAAAAAAATAAAATTTGATCTTATATTGTTCACCCTCCCTCCCAGTATAAGCATGTGTTCTTCAAAATATGATGAAAAAAAAATTGTGAAATAATATTGAGGAATAGAATAATAAGACCTAATCCTAATATAGGCAAGGAAAAAAGAGGAATACCAACAAATTATCAAGCAATATTCAGGGAAGCAAGAAAAAACATAGAGAAAGGAACACAAACTAAGTTGGTTGAACTTGTCTTTACCAAACAACAAAATGATATTGGTAATACCCAAGTGGGGCCAAAATTCTCTAATGATACATGATTATCATCTCATGGAATATAAGAGGTACTAATACCTCCTCAAAGTAGAGGTGTATTAGGGACCTATTCTTAAGTAATAAACCTAATATTCTCTATATCCAAGAAAGTAAAATGACAAAAGAAGAAGTTTTAAAAACTATGAAAGTAGTATAAGAAATATGTGAGTGGGATGCTATGGATTCTAAAGGAGCAGTCGGGGGAATTCTAACTTGTAGGAAACATTCTAGAACCTTTTGTGTAACCATTCATAAAACTAGGCATTGGATAGCCTCTTTAGTCTCTTGCTATTTTGCATATATTCATTTTATCCTTATCAATATCTATGGACCTACAACTCAATTAGGTAGATTAGAATTTTGGAGTGAGATTCAAGCCTTTATGATAAATAAAGACCAAGAAACTTGATTTATGATCATTGGATAATTTAATGCCATAACCAAGCTAGATGAAAAATTTGGGGGAATTAGGAAATTGAACCAAAGTATGAAATATTTCTCAACTTTTATTCAAAACAATAATCTACGAGAAGTTGATTTTGAAGAAGACAACTATACTTGGACCAACAACAAGAGAGGCCAAAAGCTAATAGCAAAAAACTAGACAAATGCTTTCTCTCAGATCATTGGCTAGATGAAATAACTTGTGCTAAAAGTAATACCTTAACAAGGATTGGTTCAGATCATTGGCCAATAAGAGTTAAAATGGTGGTAAGTGAATTCAAAAAATATCATTTTTTAAATATGAGAAAATGTGGGAAGACCATCCTAAATTTGTTGATATGATAGCTCAAATGTGGAATTATTTAGGTAATGGTGGGTTGTATGCTCTTACAAATCAAATTAAATATATGACATCTAGATTAAAAGAATGGAACAAGAACAACTTTGGAAATACTTTTGAGAAGAAATAAGAACTAAAAGATAAAATTTCAAAATTCTAAAAAGGTGATGATAATAATCCAAGCTCGGAGAAAAGGGATTTGCTTAGTGAATATCATAATATTTTGAGTAAGGAAGAGAAATTTGAGAGATTAAAATCAATATAGACTTGGTTAAAATAAGGAGATGAAAATATAAAGTTTTTTCATAGGATGGCTATAGTACAAAGATCAACTTAAATCGATAGAATGGGTTTGGATTGAAGATCAGAGTGAAATTAGAAAATAGGTAAAGTCTTTTTATTAAAATATTCTAGGTTCAGAGGAGATCAAAGTTCTTAATGATAAACTTCTTTAAGATGTTCCCTCAATTATAACAAATGAAGACAATAGCAAACTAATGGAGCCTATTACCCTAGATGAAGTTTATTTAGCTCTTTTATCTTTTAATAAGGATAAATATCTAGGTCCATATGGGATCTCTGTAGCTTTTTACCAATATAATTGGGATATAGTGAAGGATTCTTTAATGGTGGCAGTGCAATAGTCTAGAGTAAAATAATACATACCTTATATAATAAATGCAACATATCTTACCCTAATTCCAAAAAAGAAAGATGTTGAATTATTTGATTCTTTTAGACCCATAAGACTATGTAATATGTCATATAATATTATTTCCAAAGTTATGGTGAATAGATTAAGGCCATTGTTAGATAAAATTATTTTAGAAGAGCAAGGAGGATTTGTGAAAGGGAGACAAATTCTGGATGGGATCATAGTAGCTCATGAAGTTATACATTCAGCAACTTTAATAAAAGAGAAAGAAATTATATTAAAACTTGATATGAGTAAAGCCTATGATAGGGTTAAATGGGATTTTTTAAATTAGATAAGTTTGGATTAAAGCTTGTGTCTCTACAATTTCTTATTCAGTGTTGGTCAATGGGTTAGTGATAGAATATTTTAAAGACAAGAGAGGCCTTAGACAAGAGAGGCCTTAGACAAGAATATCCTCTATATCCTTATTTGTTCATTATTATAGTTGAAGTTTTGAGTAGGAAATTAAATAAAGATTACAAATATGGGCTTATAAGTGGACTTAAGGTTAGTAATAACATCAATAACATAACTCATCAATAGTTTGTATATGATACAACCCTTTTTGGAAGGGAAAAAATAAATGAGGCCAAATATTTGAATAATTTTTTAAAAGAGAATGAAAGAGCTTCAGGGCAAAAAGTTAATAGGAATAAATCCAAATTTTACTTCCTTAATACTCCTACTAATATTAAAGAAAGAATTTGGAGGTTACTTCAAATGGAATAGGTAAATTTACCAACAACTTATCTAGGGATACCTTTATTTGAGGGGAGAATGATGATAGATTTATGAAATCCAGTTATTAGTAAAGTTTAGAATAAACTTTCATCTTGGAAAGGTAGATGGTTATCATTATAAAGAAGAGTGCAGTTAATTAAGTCAGTCTTATAAGCCATTCCAACATATTATATGTGTATTCTATGTCAAAATAAATTTAAAAAATTTTAATCTATATTATGCAATCATTTTTATTGTTAGGTTTACATGATAAAAGGAAATTTCCTTTGGTGAAATCGCGACACTTTTTCTCTTCAGGTGCATTTTTGCAACATGTCGCGATATTGCGAAACTTTTTCTCTTCAGGCGCTTTCTTGCATCATGTCGCGATTTCGCGATATTTTTTCTCTTCGGCTGCGGTCCTCCAATTTGTCGTGATATCGCGACACTTTTTCTCCTTGGCAGCGGTCTTCCATCTTGTCACGATATCGTGACACTTTTTCTCTTCCTTGCATCTTGTCGCGATATCGCGACACCTTTTCTCCTCGGCTGCGGTCTTCCATATTGTCGCGATATCGTGACACTTTGTCTCTTTGGCAGCGGTCTTCCATCTTGTCACGATATCGCGACACTTTTTCTCTTCGGCTGCGGTCTTCCATCTTGTCGCGATATCATGACTTTTTTTCTCTTTGGCAGCGGTCTTCCATCTTGTCGCGATATCGCGACACTTTTTCTCTTCGGTAGCGGTCTTCCATATTGTCACGATTTCATGACACCCTTTCTCTTTGGCAACGGTCTTCCATAATTGTTGCAATATCGCGACACTTTTTTTCTTTGGCTGCGGTCTTCCTTCTTGTCGCGATTTCGTGACACCTCTTCTCTTCGGCAGCGGTCTTACTTCTTGTCATGATTTCATGACACCTTTTCTATCCGGTCACGATTTTCCTTCATGTCGCGATTTCATGACTCTTCTTCTCTTCCGGCTCCAACCTAGCAACACGTCGCGATATCGCGACACTTCCTCTCTTCTGGAAGCAACCTTGCAACATGTCACGATATCGTGACTTCTTCCCTCCTTCGGCTCTGATGGCGCTTCTTGTCGCAATTTCATGACATCCTTTCTTCTATTGGCAGCAACAGTGCAACTTGTCGCAATTTCGCGACATCACCAATTTGGTCGTAATTTCGTGACACCTTTCCTCGTGTGGAGGTTTGCTCGCTCTTTGATCTCTATTTCTTGGACCACCTCGATCAATCTGGAATTCATGTAATTTCTCTTGTACAAGGTTCATGGACCTTTCAACACCCTTTCTACCAATCCAAAAAAAACTAGGGGAGGTATTTTTTTAAGAGTTCTTACATATGCAAACTTAGCTCTTAGGGGACAAGTTATATGAATATTGAAGAAAGAGAGCCAAAGACAATGGTCAAGAATTCTTCTAAGTAAGTATGTTGATCCCAACGATCCAAGTTTAATATTTACTAGATTCTCTCTACCAAAGGGTTATGCTCTTTGGAATGATTTACAAAAATATATTGATCTTATGATTAAAGGTTTAATATTGGTGGTGGGAACTAGAGAAAAAAATCTATTTGGATGGATACTTGGTGTGATAAAAAAACACTCAATTTAGATCCAATTTTGAAATCTTGGATGAGATTGCTTCAATATAAATATGGTGATATGGTTTCAAACATTTTGTACAAGGATATAGAAGGACGATACAAATGGAAAGAAGATTTATTTTACAAGTATACATACAATATGGGATATATCAAAAGATACAATACTTTAGACTATATGTCTAGAAAGGAATAGAAGAATATTTAAAGGAAAAAAAACTAGTTAAGAGGTAATGAAAAAGAAAATATGTTTAGCCATAAAGGAGTCTAAACTAACCCCATCAACTCACCCTACCCCTAATTTGGAAGCAGAGAACCTTGATAGATGGAGTCAAGTCATTAAATAGAATTATGATGTTAGGTACAATAGAAAAAAAAAAGGCAAAGAATATAAAGTGGAAACCACCATATGTGGAGTGGGTTAAGTTAAATTTTGATGGAACATCTAAAGAAAATCCAGAACTAGTAGGAGGAGGAGGAATACTTAGAAATAGTAGAGGACAATTTTATCTCATTTTACTTTCAATATCATATTTAAGACAAATAATGAAGTTGAATCTTGGATGGATTTAGAAGGGTTAAAAATATGTAAACAAATGAACTGGAATAGAGTATGGATAGAATGTGATTCTCTCATAGTAATAAATGCAATTTTTAGGAAAGAAAAGGCTCCATGGAACATATAAGAGATAAATGTGGAAATTCAAGATCTTGATAAAGAGTTTGAAGAAATTAGGTTTACACATATATTAAGGGAAGGAAACAAATGCACAAATAATCTAGCCAATATAGGATTTTTTATTGAGGATCGTGAAGTTAATTTCTCGTTTCCATGGTTAGAGGAAGTTGAAAGTTTAGTTGAAACTGATAAAAAAATATTGATTGCCTAAATCAATTAATGATTAAGATTTACTTTAATGTTTTCCATTGGTAATATTTGCATCATTTTATAACAACAATGTGTTTTCATTTAGAATATTTATTATAAGTTTTGTGGTTGCACTTGTGTTTCAGGAAGGAAACTAGAAACCATATTTGGTAAAGCAAACTATGATAGTGTGATTTTTTGGAAATATTACTCTACTAAGATGCAAGACATAGATATTAGAGGTGAATTTTTGGAATTGTGAAGGCTCCTATAGGAAAATTTCAAGAAAGATGCTAAATTATGGATTAATTGTATTCATATAGAAATTTGAAAAGATCTAGAAAATAAAAATCAAGAATTTAGACATTTTATGTAAAATGATGTAGGTTTCTAGCTATAGCATCTCAATTGATATGAGAAGTGTATCTATTTATAAACTCTCAAGATCTAAATAAGAGATGTAATTTTTCAAGGTTGGGGGACCCGAGTACAACCTCTTATTATCCAGCAAAAAAAAAATAATAGCTATGCATTATTAAAAAATTTATGCTTGCCTAAATATGAGAGTTTATTTTTGACTTCAAACATACCTTTGATAATAAATAAATGAAAAACATGTCACTATAAAAACTAAATAAAATTATATTCTTAGAATATTCATTCCAATACCTATATCTAAACAAATTTCATTGTAAATAATATGATTTAACTCATATGAGACCTCCAAAGTTGTGTTAGTAACCCTATATTAGGTAAATTTGATATGAATATAAATATGTAAATATGTAATCATAATAGAACTAAAAAAATAAATGTTTTAAATTTACATTCCAATAACTACAGGCCTATAAATTTTATTACAAAGTGATGTGATTTAACATTAGTCGAGGCCTTCAAATTCATATCAGTGACCTATAAATAAAAACCTTGGATGTCCCTAAAGTATATCAAAAAACCTTGGTTTTACCATATAATACGTAAGGTTAAATTATGCATATCTTTGTAAAATAGGCTCTAACCTAAACTTACCTAAAAAAAGGATTTAATTGTCATTTTTAAAGAAATTATAATATGAAAAATAGTCTCATTCCATCTATTAGGATTCTTATAATTGTAGGACACTAGCAAGCATATCATACTTACTATTATTCACTTCATATTTTTGAGTATCACCTTGGAGATGAAAAGGAGAAGATATACAATATAATGTAATGAGTATTTTAATAATGACATTCTAAAACTAACTCAAAAAATATTATCCCAATGGACTTAATCAAATCATATTTCTTCAATACTATTATGAAAATCTCCTATTCCATCCCTTGTGTGTCACTTATCCTCTTAGAAGGAATTAACACACATAACTAATTTTATCTAGTTACCAAAAATAACCCTATATTATTTTTATCTCAAGAAAACCCATATAAATACTTCCCCATGTTTAAAAAAAAATGATAATATATTTTACATACTTAATTCCCATAACTATTTTTTTGATAGGATATAGTGAAAAATTATGAAAAAAATGAAATCATCTCTGCTAATAGTAGGACAACATACATACCACACGTATGTTTTCCAAAGTCTTCTCCATACTAAATTTATCAACATTAATGGAAATAATCATGTTCTTATTTGGTTTCATGACCATATTGACATCCTTAGGTGCAACTAATTTTCTTTGAAGAGTATCCTATAATTGGTGTAACAACCCACCAAAACCAACCCAAGATATATATATATATATATATATATATTAAAGCACATGTAAGGATCACAAAGAAGTCCTAGTAATTCTCAATATTGTAAGGCATAACCATATTTTGAGTTAATGTCATTCTAGATGACACTCAAGTAGATAAGTGTCATAGCCCAATATTTCCAACATAAAATTTAATTCCTTAATGTGAGTTTTTTTTTCTCACACCTTGTTAGGTTTTGACCCAATCATTTCTTATTAATGAAGTCATGCCTAAAGTTTGACTATAAAATTTAACGGTCCTTAACCAGGTATTTGTACCCATACCATGTTGTGATAAGTTGACCGATTTAGACCACTAAGGAGTTACAAGTACATCCATCTCTACAACTTACACATGTCCATCTCTATAAGTGAACTAGGTGTAGATTTTAGATAAGCTATCAATCTTGTCCTTCCCAAACGAGCTAGCCTATTCATTTCTATTTGTTGAAAGGAGTTACAACTCAATTAAGCTATCAATCTCATTTTCCAAAACAAGCTAGCTTATCCCTTTCCATCCATTGAAAGGGAGCATACCAATATTTTACACCTTACATAAGCCTATCTATGTAGGTGCATTTGGTGTGTTGAGAGCAATTTTTCCATATCCTCTCTTGAAGAGTTAACACATCCATTAGAATTCCCACATTCTATCCTAAATCAGTATTGCTAATTAATAAAACCCTTTTCTAGAGAAATACTAAACACATCATGGAGGACCTAATCAAGTATGAGACAAATTTATAAAATCTTTCCCATTTACTCTCTACCAAGAATCTATTAGTAGAAGTAAAGGTCTTTATCTAATACCTAAAAAGTTTCACCTCCATAGGATTCATACAAACATAGAGAGCTTAATTATTTCTAATTCCTGATCTTCAATATTTTTCAATATTAATTTAACTTCTCAAGAATCCTTTATTGAGAAGTACTCCTCAATAAGCTCATATGGTTTGCACATTCCAATTCTACTCTAATTGTTTGCACCATACGTTTGTTCTCAGTGGAGGGTTAATTTTCATCGTAACTTGAGTTAATTCCACTTTAAGGAAAAGTAAAGACTTTAGCTCTCTTTTTTCCATACGAGCCCTTCAATTTTTTTTAAGGTGCATAATATAAATCCATCAAAACCATAACAAGAGCATCCAAGAGAACTGTAAAGAACTAATCTTATTATAGATTTTTTCAGTTATGTATCCCTCATAATATGTTTGGTTATTCATTCCAACAAATAAACGAGACAAATTATAATTAAGCCTAACCTCTTCGTACGTTTGAATTAGCATTCATTTCTTCTTGATAGTATTGCCAAAGTAAAAAGATGAAGGAAACATATTATTTTAGCTTCCATGAGAATACAAACTAAATAATATCATAATGAAATATCTCTTTGATAATATTTAATGCAAGAACCCAAAAAATAATGGATTTCATTAACTCCTTAGAAAGTTACACTCCTTTCAATTATTACAAAACCAATAATATTTTTTGTACTATACATGTATACCAACATCCTATTACAATTGATTGTCTAACATTTACATTATCCATCCACCGCATGGATTTTATAGAATAAACGGGTAATTATTTCATCTATTTTGTCTAAGTATTTGAATAGTCTTCATCCATAGGTTCTCCTTAAACCAACCAAGGAAGATATGTAATAAGGTATCAAAGACAACTCCCTACATGCAAATGCACTCTTAAATGCATATAGTCTTTTAAATGAAAATACATGCAACACAAAAATATATCCCATTTATTCATGTTTGCTCTCTCTAGCATCTACAGTTAGAAAAATACCTTTTTTTTTCCATAAACAATATTAAATTAAAAATAACATGCTTTTCTTTTAGCACAATAGGCTCCGTGCCATTCAAATCATAACAACCCGCAAGCGTCCGCCTCTTGTTTCATCTTGTCGAAGTTGTGTTACTTTTTTTAAAATAAAACAAAGTATAATTTTATTTTATTTAATAAAATAGATTCTACATCATGATTTTCTTATTCAAAGCAAAAACAAAATTTATCCAATATAAATTCACTCAGAAAAACTTTGTTACTTTCTTCCTTTGAACCTACTCTATTTCAAGAGTATAAATTCACCATTATAAGAACGCAGGAGTTGTATATAAAAACGAAGATATCAAACAATTTCCATAATTAACAAACAAAATGATATCATTCCTAGAACAACAAATATCAACCTTAACTCTTACATAATGATTCTACACCAACCAGCTCATTTTGGTGTATCCCACTTCGACAACTTGATGGAACGAAATTAGGTGAAAACGCACGTCTCTCCTTAGTCTTTTCAGTCAGGTGGAAGATACTGAATAAGGTTTCCAACCATCTCATGACCAAACCACTCAAAAAAGCATCATAAAGAAAACATTTATTTGCATTGAAGTTTTCCAATATTTTTCATCGTAATCAAACAAAAAAAAATGGTATAAATACTTTACCCTCTCAAGAATCATTTCTTAGCAACAAATACTCGAAACATAATGAAATTATCTCATGAATGGCTCATTAATCTATAACTAAAATTGAAACATACACCATGTTTATTTATAAAGACCAACACTGCAACCCAATCTCTTCACCTTCATTAACGGGTTTAATCCGATTACATTTGAAATCCAACTTAAAGTTAGAAGCCAAGAACTCGGTTTATATAGATTCAAATATCTTTTTTTTACCCCATGTAGATCGAATGGTGAGAATCAACACCTAAATCTGAATGTTTTCTAAAGCATTCTAGACTACTATATATTCTATTGGGTCTTTTTCTATTAAACAATTCTGGTAAGTAGTGTAGATGTAGGAGGATAAGCGTCCATCACAAGTTGAGCAATAATTGTTTTACTTTGGAACAAAGTAGAAATTGCAAAGACACACTTCATCGTGAAATAAAATTTATAAAACATTTCCATAAGCTTTTTCAACCAAAAGAGTCAAACTTTAAGGTCTACCGTAGTCCAATTCAAGCCAAAAAAAAAAAAATGCCCTATAACAACTTTGGTCCTCTTTTCCTTAGCTTCCCTCCTCCCATTCTCTCATATTTCTTTTATTTTTGTTTTTTTAGAAGTACCTCGTTGGGTGACATTCGTGGTTGTGTGTTCTCTTAACAAACTCACGCACGTTCCCTTATCTTTCTAAGCATGGTGCTAACTACCAAATTGGTGTATGCTGATGAATTCTCTAAAACTTGCACCCACGTCATGACAAATGATTTCACACATTATCATTTATTTGATTGCTAGCTCCGGAATAAATTTTTCTTTGGCAAAATAATAACTCAACTAATCCAAAATATAGGGTTATAAAGACTTCACTCAAATGGTCTTTCCTTCAAACATGCTTTTCTTCCTTTGGTAGAACAGAACACTAAAATCATTATTAATGATGTTACTGAACAACCTTAGCCACTTTTGAGTTCAAAAAAATAATAGTAGAAATGATCCCTTCCATATTATTTGTCAACACTATCATGGCAAACAAAACAATTTTTTTTTAAAACAAAGTAACGATAAATATTTATTTATTTATTTAATTATTTTTGCAAAGAATCATTTAATATCACATGAAATTTCATTTCCAATAAGTTTATAACCCATAAAATACATATAAACAAGACTATCATGCAATAAACAATTCCATCCAAAACTTTGTAAACCATCCTCATGCAAATCATGATATGCAACTACATGAATAAAGCAAATATCCATATTGTTTGAACTGTTAATGAAATCAATCATCTTATCATTTCCCTTCCTTACAACATCTCATTCTCGATGGTTAGTTCATTATTCCACCCGCAACAAAACCTATTCCTACAAAAGTGCAAATCTATTAGTAGCATCATATTCTTTCATAAAATAATTATTTGCAACAACTAAACATGAAATTGTCAATCATTTCATCAACATGGTAAATTATATTTTCCATAAAACATAAGTTTTGTAGAAACTAAGGTTGACACAATCAATCATTCCTTCCAAAGATAACATAGATAATAATTATTTCATCTAATGAAAAGTCTACCAAGGGAGGGTCATGACAACAATAGTGGCTAACATCCTATGTTTTTTAGGGTTCACCTTTCTAGACATCACTTTTTAGAAAAGGTGCCAACTATGGTTTCTCCACCTTTCTTGTACCCTCACTAATATAGGACAACTTGACCCTGGTGTAGGGATTACCCTTCAAGGCCCATAACACTTAAAGGATAATGTATTTTCCCTAAGTCCTTCTATGTAGGTCTATTCTAGCATAATGCCTTAGTGCTTAGTTACCACACCTCCATGGGCTAACTAAGGCCATTACCACTCACCTAGTAATGAGCATGGTCACCCAATCCTCATCATTCAAGGTACCATCACTACTATCTTGGGAATTATTCTTAAGCCTCACCTCTTAGGAATTCACAAAAGATCTCACCACCTTGAATACACTTCAGCCTCACCATTCAAGGTAAAAATTCACATATAATTGATTATTGCATCATCGCAACTCCTCCCATACTAGAATTATCTTCTTGACTCCATGGTTCTAATATGGCTTTAGATTTACCTAAATGTCCCCAAAACCCAAGAATCACATAGCATAAATCATATCATCTCTCTTAAAATGAAATAAAGTGCTATAATAAATCATGATGTTAATGCAAAATCTTAATCATTTCCATTCTTCATTAGCATCTAGTAATATTAAATAAAAAGATGAAAGAATGAACATCTTCCTAAAGACTAAAACTCACATAAATTTAATACATTATTTTCATATGCTCACAACAACATATTCTCAATACATAATATTGCATATAATCAATTCCCAAGAATCTTACATTAAAGAACTATATACAAATTTTTCCTTATTTTTCTATCAAATTTTGGTTTACTATAACAAAAAACTAGTACAAAACATTCTTTATTTTTTTAAATTACAATACAATTTTTTTCCAAAAATAATAAGCTCTTCTTCCAGCATGATATTACATAGCAAGATCAAAATCTAAAGTTCCAACTATTCTTTTAAGGTTCTTTCTTTTGATGTTTTGATTCCATGATATTAAATAAAAATATTTAAGGATTAGTAAAACTCATTTCTTGCAAATGTAAGTCTAATAATGTATTGTGCAAAAACATGTAGCCATAAAAATAAGCACAATTACTGATAGAATCCCATTCTTATCTCATTAATGATTTACCTGTCTTCTCAATCCTAGGAAACCATTAATAACATAACGAATCTTCCAAATTATTAAACTTCCAAACATTTCTATTTTCACAACACTCCTTTTAATTCCAAATTTTCCTTTTCATAGAAGAACAAAAAACTCCCTTACACATTCATGCTTAAACATTTTACCAATGCTTAAAAAATAAACCTTTAATGACTATCTATCATTCTTTATTTAATCAATGTAAAGTCAAATTAACTAAATCCCTTGCCCAAATTTACATAAAAGTGAGCAATTAATATTAATAAGGTAAATATCCAAAACATAACTAATGAAAAAATTCAAACATTAATCATTTAAACACAATGGAAATAAAATGGCATTAATAAAAATAACTAATAAAAATCATGAACAAAAAATATTAGGCTTCGAAGGCAGATTGGTGATGAAAAATATGATGCTAAAGCTACTGCCTATGTCTCCTGAACCTAATACTAAATGAATAACAAAATTAATGAACACCAAGCAAAATAATAAGCAAGGCTATAAGAAACTTCTACAATGATTACCCACACTGGATAAAGAAACTCAAACAAAACCCAAATAAACTACTTCCTTCAACAGATTTAACAAGAAGACTGTGTACAACATGGGAATTGGTATTAAGAACCATGTTGATTTTCAAAAACCTTCTTCAAACAATTATAGAATAATTATTCGTATTGAAGGACATCTATGAGAATAAACCAAAACAACAAGGATAATAGGGTCTCTACAAACAAGGCAACAAACATCAAAAGACTTACATGCATAGATAAAACCTACCATACAAAAGCACTATGAACTCCACGAAGCTCCAATGAAGACAAAAAAATTACTCGAGCAACATAAGACCTTAAGCACAAGCTAATGAGGTAAAAAAAAGTACAATATTACCAAAAATTATCGTCGAGTATTCCCTTTTGTATTGAGCTCCATTTGGCTCTCCTTTGTTCTATCTTTTTCTTCTTCCAAGCTTCTATTAACATGCATACACCTTGTCTCTGCTAACCCCCAATAATTAGCAACTAGATAATATATAGATTATAATAAAAGGATGCCTTCCATTTTCTTTCTTAAGTGAGTTGGTCGCCCACTACTTTGGTGTTCCAACCTACTAGAAAGTAATGTCCTTCCTTTACGTTCTCAATATTTGAGGATCAATGTTCCAAAGAGAAGCTTTCCCCACTTATTTAGATTTTAAAAATATACTCATCATGTAAAAATTTACCATCTAAATAATATTAACATTCATAAAGCCAAAATAAAATCTTACCATAAAGCTTTTATTTATAACAAAAATATTTTCAATACTAAGTTTCTTTGTGTAGAAGCAATAAAATAGCACCATAGCAAATAAAGACATAAAGTATTAATATACTAATGAATATTCAAATACAATAAAACTTCTTGGGGATTTTACAAATATGATATTAAATTAAGGGAAGGATTCCTTTTTAAAAGTCAAATAATAAATGGTGTAGTTCATCTTTTCATGTCACAATATTTTATGGGTGGGTTTTTCTATGACCACCACTACATGTGCTAGAGTTGCATTGAGGTGGGTTATCAGTGACCACCATTGTATGTGTTAAAGTTGTGCTGAGGTAGATTTTTAGTGACCACCGCTATATGTATTGGAGCTGCATTGAGGTGGGTTTTTTGTGACCACCATTATCTTCTGTTGTCTTTTATAGTTGTAAGGTACCTACACACAAGCCTTGTAACAACCCAAAAATCCAATCAACTCGAGAGATATTTTTTGTAATACATTAATTAGGGATTCACATTTCCCCACCTTGCATAAACCATTCTATGCAGGTGTATATTGGTGTGAAGCCCTATTATTAAGTTGTCTATCTCATCTTCATGATGAGTTGACTTATCCCATTTTAAATTGTTAAAGTGATATGCCCATTCCTACACCATACATAAGTCCATCTATATAGGGGCACTAAGTGTATTGGAAATTAGTTTATCCCACAATAATTTAATCTACTCTCTCTCTAAATATATCTATGCTTTTGATATGTAAGCACCAACATTAATGGAATTCATCCTTTACTCATCTACAATTCTTGTAGCAAGGACTATTAAATCATACAAGGAGTGCACATTGCTTAATCACCATAATTAGATCACTTCTAGTTTACCCACTTCAAATAACATGAATGGCTCTACATTACCAATTTCTTATAAATCTTAATAATTCTTAACAACTAACTTTAGAAAGCAATAAGGAATAAGATCATAAGATAACAATAATCACATCACATATGACACATCATATATCCTAGGAAACCTTTGCAAAAAAATCCAACCTTGGAATATATCCATATTTCATTTATTGCATTTTGAATATAATACAATCATTATAGAAATATCTTGATCTATCTTTCTAATATATTAATAGAATTATGGGAATATAAGGACCCCATAATCCTTATGCCCCATATCAAGAATTGATCCCTTTAATTTAGATTCCAAAAATAATGAATGGATCCCCATAAATTCCCTTGGATGAACTCCACGTTCACCCACCCAAGATAACCTCTATATTTTAATCCACACTCAAGGAATATCTTTCTTCCATGAGTCTAATGTGTCCATACATCAGTACCAAAATAATACATAAGAATCAATTTATTTAATTAGTTAAGAGCCCATACTCTTAATCAATCAACCACTTATCAAACCACTTTTCTTAACCAATTAAGAGCCCATAGTCTTAATAAATCAACCACTTACCAAACCACTTTTCTTAACTGATTAAGATCCCATAATCTTAATAAATAAATTGCTTAACAAAACCAATTTTCTTAACCAATTAAGATCCCATACTCCTAATCAATCAATTACCTATCAAAACCAATTTTTTTAACCAATTAAGAGCCCAACTTCTAACCATTTAGAACAAGGGCAATGATAATTTTTCAAGTCACGAAAAAAAAAATTGCAAAGTGTAAAGTATTAGGGTTTTTTCTTGAACACCATCTCATATTTTAGGAGCCATATCTTTGTGAAGAGTTATCCGATTTAGTTGATTCTTAGACCAACTTGTGTAGAATTTGAATAACTTTAAAATGAGTGGTCATATGCAAAAAATTGAGCAATATTAAGGGAGATACGACTCTGTGAAGTCAATTATGTAGAAAAAGGGCAATGATGATTTTTCAAGTTGCAAAAAGTAAAATTGCAAAGTATGAAGGATTAGGATTTTTTCTTGAAAAATATCTCATATTTTAGGAGCCATATCTTCACAAAGAGTTATCCGATTAAGCTGATTCATGGAAAAAATTATGTAGAATTTGAATAGCTTTAATATGAGTGGTCATATACAAATATCTAAGTAATATTAAGGGAGATACAATCCTATAAAGTCAACCATTTGGAACAAGGGCAGTGACAATTTTTCAAGTCATGAAAAACAAAATTGCAAATATTTTCCAACTAGGGTTCAAACAATGGGAAGAGCAATGAAGGACTAGGACTTCAGCGAGGAAAGACATTCTATCTAGACAAAGAATTTATTAGCTATTTTTTTTTCCTTTATCTATCTTAGAAATTGTAAATGAAAAAATTATAAATTTTTTATCAAATCTTATATTTTCTATAGGATTTTTAGATAAATTTAATATATTTTGAGTTATAGTTAAATCCTTAGAATCATATCTAGTGGTAGAGGTTATTGAGTGCACCTTAGAGATATCCTCATTACTCCAAGATAGGATAGTTTTTGTTTAATGGGTATTGGCTAGGGGCTTTGGCCTTGAGAAAATGGATTGATAGGAGTTGGAAGTCTCTAGGAGTGATTCTATCATTTCTTCCCAAATGTTTCTTCCTAGCCATTTTCTATTCTAGAGAAGAAAGATAAATAATTCTAAAATGGGATCATTGGTTTATGGGAAGACCATGACTCTTACTTACCCGTTGATATGAAGTATTTTCACCTGAAAAATGTAAATCTATCCCTAGTACCAACCTGGGTTAGTATTTTTGGGTTACCCATTGAATTTTAGAAAATAGATACCTTTGAGGCAATAGGCAACACTCTAGGAGAATCCCTTGAGATTTCAGATACACCAAAAGATGGATTTTTGGTTATTTGTGCTCGAATATCGATCATGATTGATATAAGTAAAGCTTTAATAAAATTAATCATTCTTAAGTATGGGGATAAGATGTGGATCCAAACTATAGATTATGAAAATATATATTTTATATTTAAAATATGTCATGAGGTAGGGCATATTGAGAGATCATGCCCTAAGAAGAGCCTAGTAGAAACATTTCTAGAAAACCGCAAGAGAAATTTATAAATGGCTATGGATGAATATGGTTTTCAAATTCCAAAAAATAAATCTAAAAAATAGAAGAAAAGAAATAGTGGATACCAATAAGGAAGGATATTACTAGAAATACCAACTCTTTTAAGGCTTTAGCCTATGAAGATAGTACAAAAATTTCAATATATTAGAAAGGATCTGCCTATTTAGTATGATCTTAATTTAAGGAATCACCTAATCAAGATCATCTTAGGTGAGATGATCTTTCCTATAGGACCATATCAGTAGAGATGATATTTATCGTAGACCTACAACTTTCTAAAATTAGGACAAGGCAATGTTAGGGTGATTCAAGGATGAGTTTTATCAGTGGATTGGTAGAACTATCTAAGAACTGATTGGTTCAATCGATCCAAAGCAACAACATTGATCATGCAAAGATAAGGATGGCGAATTCAAAGCCTATGTAACAACGAACTGGAATTGATGGTAATGAAGAAACTTGGAGAATGAATTTTACAATATTTCATTGCTTGGATTTAAAAATTGTGGATCTCTTCAACCAAGAGGGGATGCCTCCTTTTTATAACCTTCTTGTCTAGGTGCCAAAAGAGGTAATGTGGCAATCAAGGGTAGCTGATTTCCACTTTGTAGATGGCAGGAACAACTACAGGTTGCTAGGGGTGACTGTGGGTCATCATGGATGATAAGAAATCTATTGTCACATTGATAGATAATCGCACTACCTAAGTATTCTTTTTTAAATTATGTCCACACGACCATCTCGCAGCAATATGACCTCAACTTAGAGACCATCTCGAGTGAGATGGTATTGCTTCCCATGAGGGAAAAGTACACTTTTTTTTAGGAAAGATACTAAAATAGCCTTAAGGCTTCCCTAGGTGGGTTAGATGGACTAGAATTAGGTCTTTTGGAGAGTCTCCTTGTGATTATACATTTTAGGTATCTATAGATTCCCCTTTTTGGAATGCTTTGTGCCTAAGAACAATGCAGAGCAAAAATAAATGACCTAAAATGGTTGATTTGATGATGGATGATGTTAAATTGAAAAATTCAATGTGAGATACCCCAATCATAAAAAGGGTGCACGTCTTCAAATCATTGCTTCCCACACATTGATGAATTTGATTTGATTTTGATAACCCTTTAGTCATGGCTTCAGGCACTCAACTATGGATAGATGCTATTAATATACATATTTTAGACTTTAGTTCTACCAAAAAAGCAGTTTTGACTGCCCATTATTTGTTTGGTTTAAATTTTTGCTTGTTATTTGTCCCAACAAAAGGGGTTATGATAGTTTTTTGGCAATGATTTTTTGGATGAACACAATGTCTATTTTTGAGTGTTCGATTTGCTGACTTGATTTGATTTTGAAATGTAATTTTTTATTGTTATTGACTACTCCCTTGAGGAATGAATTTATGGAGGAGATGCAATTTGATAAAAATGATAAGTCGCTCGACAAGAAAAACTTTGTTAATATCGCTACCTTTTTGAAAAAGTGTCATATGATGTTTGGTTGATAAATTTTTTTATTATATTTTTTCCATGAGATCATATTAGATGGTCGAAGTGATTGTCTTGGATAGTAAAAATGTCAATCATCTCATACAATCGTGCCACATCATATGATCATCTAAGATGACCATGCCATGAATTTCATTATAAATAGAAAAATTTGTGGGACAGGCCCTCATTTTGCACTGCAGGAAACAAGGAGAGGGGGATATGAGGAGAGGAGTTAGTTTGGTGTAATGAAGTGTTGCTTGACTGAAGACTAACCAACATCATGGACCCAAGTGACACTTCCATGAGTGGAGGAGTCAAAGAGAGAAAGGTAAGGATGAAAAATATTGACCTTTCATTATTTAATGAAAATTAACCTTAATTAAATTAAATGGAAATGAAATGAATAGGGTGGGAAAAATGATGGATTTTAGGTGAAAATTAAATATGGGTTAGGTAATTAATTGGTTTTTTTTATAATTTTGATTTTTATATTTGATTTAGGGGTCATCTCAATTCAAGATAGCTCTATTTTGTGATCATCTCAATCAAGAAGGTTTATTGATGTGACGATATCGATCAAAATAATTGTATTCCATGGTCATATCAATGTGATATGGTCATGATGTGTACAAAGAAGGTTGCCCTTTTTTTTAGTTTGATTCTATGATTTTGTATGTTTTATTAGCTTATTAGAGTACAACATCACTTCCTAAACCATTATAAGGAAGTGCATGATGTAGTGATCAATGATACTGATGACTGGGATTGGTTGAAGGTTACCTTTAGCATACAATGCATCTGGATTCTATGCATAATGATCAGTCCTACCTGATGGCCTCGATTGACAGGTGGGATTCCCAAACCAACGCCTTCCATATGCCCATTGAAGAGATCACAATAACCCTTGAGAACGTCTATAGGATATTACAGATCCCTATAAAGGGGGGACCTGTTACTACACCTAGAGAGAGATAATATTGCATCAAGTGTATAGATATTAGTGTGATGTTGTAGACTATGATGTTGCTAATGATGGGATGCATGTGGATACTAGATACAACACCCATCTCTTGATTTCTAGACATGTGGTGTTGATGACACTCCTTTCAAACTTTATTCTTCCCGATTCCTCTAGGTATAGGTTCCCTTGGAACCTATTGGATCTTCTCCAGGATCTAGTGGAGTAGCCATGAATTATAGCATTGTGCCCCACTTTTTTAGTGTAGCTCTACAAAGATTTATATGATAACTATCAGCACAAGAGGTTGGGCTTGGAATGCAGCTTCCTTTTGTAGGTTTAGGATTAGGATTTCTTCAACATTGACTAACATCTCAAACTACATAGACTTTAAGGAGTTATATTATGGATAGGGAGATTTCCTATTTCATGCACTAGATAATTGATCATGAGCGAGGCAAGAGTTACCCTTGGTAGGGCACACCATAGCATTATACTAAGAGCTTTGATAGAATGTAATCATAGGATGTGATCTAGAAACATGGTTAGGAGCTCTAAGATAGGATAAGGATGAGGTGCACCTAAGGTAGGTGAAACATTCTAGATGGTTGATAGGGCACCATGGGATAGATCATGAGTACTTCCAATACTCACAAGTGACCTCCTAGTTGGGCGTTAGATAGGATTTACCTAAGGACCTAGTGGTTTATAGGTGGAGGATTAGGGAGACTCGAATACCAGTGGCACAGGTTGAGCCTCTAGAAGAGGAGGATGATGCACCATTGGTGATCTTAAATATATATAATCGAGGGACCAAAATAGTGTATGATGATTTTTTGACTACTCAACTATCTTAGGGAGGAGTAGCAGAGGTACGAGGGGTTGCAATAGGTGGCTGCCCATAGCGATGAGTTATTCACTACATATATAGGGAGTTAGGGACCTTCCAAGGTAGCATAGAGGAGGTCGAGACACATAAGAGGTGCAAGGGACTAGATGTAGATAATGCTCAAGAGTAGATGGGTGTGTTGAGGAAGTAGGTTTGGATCCTCTAATGTTAACTTAGTGATAAGGACACAACCAAGCCACTATACAAATCCAATGGGATACTGATAGATAGTGATGGTAGAGCTAGGTGAATTAGAGAGATATTCTATAGGCTTGGGTGGTGAGCCTATAGGAGGCTTTGGATAAAGTTAAAATAGAGTTAGATACTCTATGGAATCAGGGTGGAGTGCCAGTAAAATAAGCTATAGAGGTGGCCTAGCTGAGGGCTAGATTGATTGATGAGTAGGCTTGGTATCAAGTTGAGTGAGCCTATGTTTGCAACCTAGAGGATGATATGGATAGACTTGTTGGTTGATTACCTTCATGATTATTAGGGTCATATCACTCCTATTCACATCAAAGCTACTGAATCTAGACCATAGGGGAGTCATCTGTGAGATCTTAAGGCCTGTTTTCATAGAACCAAGGACCTAGACATCAGGGGATAGTGGATCTAGGAATATTGATAGAGATGAGGATGAGGGCAATGGTGAGATCCATGGCATAAGGCCACATTGAGCAAGGATATTGTATTAGCTATAGTTTTGGATGTGAGGTCTGAGGACCCACTTATCATTGTAGCTTGTAGATAATTTTGTATCATAATGAAGAACACAAGCTTATACTGAGAGGAGGGGTGGACAGTATAAGATAAAACCTTTACTTTTATTTTCAAAGAAATATCATCCAATATTATCAATTGTAATAATGAAACAATGCACAAATCACCACACACATAAGAGACACAAATTTAACGTGGTTCACCCAATGTGGGCTACATCCATGGAGAAATTTTTCTTATAAATTTTTTCAAAATATTTTGTGGGAACCAATTCCCTATTACAATGTTTGTGGACCTCTTATCCATAGGAGACACCAATCCCCTCTACTCTAGTTCGTGGACCTCAATCCATAGGAGACACCAATCCTCTCTACTCTAGTTTGTGTACCTCTATCCACAAGAGACACCAATCCCATCTACTCTAGTTTATGTATCTCTATCCATAGGAGACACCAATCCCCTCTTCTCTAATATGCTCCAAAACCTGCTCACAATTTTGCTCAAATATGCTTCACAAAACCTGCTCAAACCTGCTCATAATTCCTCTTAATTCTTCTCATAAAACCTACTACTCACAATTCTGCTCAATCCTGCTCACAAAACTTGCTCAAATTTGATCCAAAATATTACATACAAACAATGCTCATCTATCCCCAAAATCAATCATACACAATGCACAAATTTTTCCTTCTCATCTACTCCCAAAACCAATCATGAATAATGCACAAATTTACTCTTAAATATGATCTATAACCCTTGCACATTTACTCTCAATATCAATCAAAACCAATGCACATCAAATCAATCCTTATACCTCCAACTATATGACATCAAAAATATTTTCCTCAAACAAAACCACCCTTGAGAAAGGAATTAAATCACCATACCTCTAAATCTGCCACAATGATGATAATCTTCTTTTGCATGTGGTTTCCAAACCTATCTTGCCAAAATTAATTTTCCTTTATTTTACCACTCAAAAATAGGTTAGCATATCTCTTTTTATTTTCTTGATAAGATGTCAAATAAATCACATTAAAAACCCTTATCAAATATATGCACAATAAAGCTTAAAAATAATATCTTATACCTCCCTCTTTAAAACAATATAAAGCTTTATTAAGAAAAATCAAACCCTTATAACTCCTTTTATTAATTTCCAACAATGAAATATCACACTAACATAAAACTCTTATAACTCCTATTTATTTCCAACAATGAAGTCTCACACTAACATAAAAAACCTTATTTCACCCTTTTATTCACATGCAAAAATTATAACCTTAAACTTATACCAATGACCCTTATTTCTCCTATCCACCTTTATCAAATTTAATAAAAAAAATTAATACCTTGCACCACCGTGAATCGATCCACTAACCTCAAGAATTGCAGTGCTTTCCCAAGCGCTTGTAACTAGCTACGCTGATGCAACATGTGAGATTAGAATGACGTAAAAATAATTTTGACTCCTTCGTAACTTGATTTCTACTTCCAACAAAAATTCAATGTCGATGGGATTCGACACCTTGACCTCCTACCAAGCAACGTTCTACGCAAGGCTAGGCTACCATATGAGCTAGCCATACAAATGAAAACCAATGCACACAATTATTAACTTAAGATCTCCTTTCTATTTCTACCTCCAAAACATGTGCTCTTCTCTCCCTTGTCATCTTCCCACTGCATGAACTTCACACAAAGGATTTTTGAAGTTTTCTCACCCTTAGCATAGTGATTTGATAGCCTTTTAATAGGCTTTTGACTTTAGCGCTCAACGAGGTCAGTTGTCATATTTAAATTTTGAAATTTAAACCTTACCTTTGTATGGTGCACCCAAGGGATGTTGGCCCATGCAATATATATTTAAATTTATTAAATATAACCTTCCAAAACCTTTGATAAACCATTCACTTTAATATATAAATCTTTGTCCCTCTTTACAATATTTAAACATTTATTCCAAGCAACTTTTTAAATTGTTGTCCTTCTTTGGTGATATTCAATTTTTTTTTTGAAGCCTTTAAACCTTCTCTTTATAATATTTAAATATGATATTTAAATATTATAATCCTTTACTTTGAGATATACCTTGCCTTGAATAATTATCCATTGCTTGCTATCACCCAAGTCCTTTTTTGACATAGTTGATCTATTGTCCAACCTTGTAAACTTATCATCCTTGAAGAATATTTTTTCCTTGAATACCATGCACCCTTTGACATCAATGACAACTCAAATTTTCCAACAATATCCCCCTTTGTCATTGATGGCAACCCTACAAAAAATTTCTTCTACTGCAACTAGATTCCAAATCTGCTCCCCCTAACAAGTTTCTCCCCCTCACTGAATTCTCCCCTTTTGACATCAATGGCAAAGGGCTCCTTGGGACTAAAAATAAGACACTTAGCACAACCCCCTCACCACCTCCTTTTCTTGAGGTGATCAATTTTGAGATGGGAGTGAAATTACTCCCAAATTTCCTCTAAGATACTCAAAAGTTTCCTTTGGAAGTGGCTTGGTAAAGATGTCAACAATCTATTCCTTTGTAGCAATGTATTCCAATTTGACTTGCTGATCAGTCACTTGCTCTCTCAAAAAATGATATTTGATTGAAATGTGCTTGGTCCTTGAATGCATCACTGGATTCTTTGAAATATTAATGGCACTTGTATTATCACACAGTATGGAGATAGGATGATCATGTTCTATTTTGAAATCACTTAAAGTTTACTTCATCCATAAAACCTATGTACAACAAGCAACTATTGCAATGTACTCTACCTCTATAGTGGATAAGGATATTGATGCTTGTTTCTTGCTTAGCCAAGAGACTAAACAATCTCCAAGAAAGAATGCTCCTCCACTTGTGCTTTTTCTATCATCAACATTGCCTGCCCAATCCGCATCTGTATATGCAGTGAGTGTGAAATTATTGCATCTAGGGTACCATAGTCCAAAACTCATAGTTCCTTTCAAATACTTAAATATTCTCTTTAAAGTCTGTACATGTGTTTCTTTTGGTGTAGCTTGAAATCTTGCCACCAATCCGACTACTTGCATTATATCTGGCCTTGTAGCTGTGACATACAATAAAATTCCAATCATGGATCTATACAATGTCTGATTTGCCTCAGGAGACTCATCATATTTACTTAACTTACATCCTGTAACCATGGGGGTACTCACAGGATTGCAATCCTCCATCCTAAATTTTTCAACATTTCTTTTACATACTTGGTCTGAGAGAGAAATATACCTTTGTCTGATTGTGAAATTTGCAAACCAAGGAAGAAAGACAACTCACCAAGCATTGACATCTCAAATTCATTTTGCATACTCTTTGCAAATTTTTGACACATCTTATCATTACTGCCTCCAAAAATGATATCATCCACATAGACCACTACAATCAACAAGTCATTTCCTTCATTTTTTATGTATATATTGCTATCAGCTATACCTTTTCTGAAACCCTATCCTTGGAGATACTTATCCAACCTTGAGTACCAAGCCCTAGGGGCTTGCTTTAGTCCATAGAGAGCCTTCTTTAATTTGCATACATAGTCCAACTTATATGTCAGGTTGAAACCATCTGGTTGCTCAATGTAGACCTCTTCCTCTAAGTAACCATTGAGAAATATTGATTTTACATCCATTTGATACACCTTGAAGTTTCTAAAACTTGAGAAATCCAAGAATATTCTTATGGCTTCAAGACGTGCAACGGGAGAAAATGTCTCTTCAAATTCAATCCCCTCAACTTGTGCATAGCCTTTGCACACAAGTCTTGCTTTGTTTCTGACAACCTGACCATATTCATTCAACTTATTTTTGTAGACCCATTTGGTGCCAATTACATTCTTGTCTTTAGGACGTGGGACAAGTTCCCAAGTCTCACTCTTTTCTATTTGGTCTAATTCTTCTTCCATTGCCTTAATCCAATATTTATCTTCACTTGCTTCATTGAAATCCTTGGGCTCAACTTTAGATAGCAAAGAAAAATTTGCATGTTCACTTGTTCCTATTATCTTCCTCCTTGTTTGTCTCTCATATGGATTCCCAATAATCAATTCTCTTGGATGATTCTTTTGCACATACCTGGATGGTGTCTTAGGTGGTGCCCTTTGTGTCTCATCTTCTTTAGTTTCTTCACCTTCTTCTTCTTTGCAACTTTCTCCTTCTTGATACACAATCTCTTGAGCTGGTTCTCTTAGATCTATTTCTTCATCAACTCTTACATTTGCACTTTCCACAATTGTATGTGATATTTTATTGTAGCATCTATAGGCTTTGCTCTTAGTGGAATAACCAAGGAAGATACCCTCATCACACCTGGAATCAAACTTACCCAAATTTTTCTCTTCTCATCTAATGTAGCATTTGCTTCCAAAAATTTTGAAGTACTTCATAGTAGTTGGTCTTCCCTTCCAAATATTATAAGGGGTTTTGTGGTGATTTACTCTTACTTGAGATCTATTGATGATATAGACAGTTGTATGAATTACCTCTTTCCAAAAAGCATCAAAAATATTAGATTCATTTAACATAGCCCTAGCCATACCCTAAACAGTTCTATTTTTCCTTTCAACTACTCCATTTTATTGTGGAGTTCTTGCTACTGAGTATTGTCTCTTGATTCCATATTATTCACATAATTCTATAAATTCACCTGAAGTAAATTCTCCTCCTCTATATGATCTTAGACACTTGATATTTTTACCTGTTTCATTTTCTACAAGTGCCTTGAATGCCTTGAACTTTTCAAATGCTTCTGATTTTTCCTTTAAGAATGTTACCCAAGTCATTCTAGAGAAATCATCAATAAATAACATGAAATAGTTCTCACCTTGTAAACTCTTTGTCCTAGTAGGACCACATAGATCGGTGTGAACTAGTTCCAAAGGCTTGGATGAAGAAAACTCCTTTGATTTGAAACTTGATCTTGTTTGCTTACCATGCTGACATTGTGCACAAATCGTACTTGGGGGTTTTATTATCCTAGGTAAATCTCTGACTGCCTGTTTGTTGCTTATTTTCACTATGTTGTCAAAGTTCAAGTGACCCATCCTTCTATGCCATAACCAGCTCTCATCCTCTTGTGATAAAAAGTATTTTTCTCCCTTGATTTTGCTCAACATGTAGAGATTGTTTGTAGTTCTACTAGCATCTGCAATAAGCTTTCCTGTCTTGGATTTCCTGATCTCACATCCATTTGGGTGAAATGTGAGAGTGTGCCCTTGATCACATAATTGACTTACACTTAGTAGGTTGTGCTTCAATCCTTCAACATATAACACATTTTCTGTCCTTGATCTTCCATTATCCAAACTCAAAGTCCCTTTTCCAACAATTTTAGCAGAAGCATTATCACCAAATTTTATTGTTCCTCCATTTATTTTCTTGAGAGAAAGAAATTTGCTTTTGTCACCTGTCATATGACTTGAACAACCACTATCAATATACCACTGATTCCCTTCATTTTGCACATGAAGAGTTGTTTGTACCAACATGGACTTTTCTTTTTCTTGTTCCTTTTTCTTTTTCTAAAATTTTGAGGACATCTCCTTTTGAGTTGTTTGACCTTCCTCCTTCTTGCTTGATTTAGGAAGTTCAGGAAACACTATTTTACACCATTTAGCTTTGTGCCCAAAATTATCACATTTGTAACAGATGATATTGTTATCCATGAGAGGTGCAAATGAATTAAAATTTCTATCAACATCATTTTTCACATGGACCATGCAATGTACAACTTTATGACCATATTTGTTACATGAAAAACAATAACCATGGAAGAAATATTGAAACCTGTTAGATTACCTTGGATGATATGGTCGCATGGTTCTTTCATTGTTGTTTCTGTGATTGACTTTTGTCCATGATGATTCTTTATTTTCTTCCTCCTTGATGCTTTTGCCTTTCAATACATCAACATAGGTCATGGGCTCTTCTTTTCTTACTTTCTTTGATGTCTTTGTTCCTTTTGAGCTTGACTCCTCTTTCTATTTCTCTAACCTTATATTTTGTTGTAACTTATCCTTAGAATTTTCAACTTCCTTTCTTAGAGAGACAACTTCATGTTCCAATTTTTCACATTCTAACTCTTTTGCCTTTAATTTCTCAACCATAACTTCTTCAATTCTCTTTGCCTCTTCAACCTTCACTTTTAAGTCTATGAGATCTTGTAGAAGCTTTGTCTTTGTTTCCTCATCCTCTTGAACTTGAGCTTTCAAACTTGAATTCTTATTTCTAACTCTTTTCAATTCTCCAAGAGCAGCAATAAGTTCCTCTTTCATGTCAACCATGGCTTCTTCTCCATTTTTTGGATCTCTCTCTTTGATTTCAACCATAGGGGCATCTTATTTCATCTCAGTGGCCATGTGTGTTCTTAAGATCTTCCTTCAAGTTGTTAGGCTTCCATAAAGGAACCTGCTCTGATACCAATTGAAGAACACAAGCTTATACTGAGAGGGAGGGTGAACAGTATAAGATAAAACTTTTAATTTTCTTTCCAAAGCAATATCATCCAATATTATCAATTGTAATAATGAAACAATGCACAAATCACCACACACATAAGAGACACAAATTTAACATGGTTCACCCAATGTGGGCTACATCCATGGAGAAATATTTCTTATAAATTTCTTCAACAAATTTTATGGGAATCAATTCCCTATTACAATGTTTGTGGACCTCTTATCCATAGGAGACATCAATCCCCTATACTCGGTTCATGGACCTCTATCCACAGGAGACACCAATCCCCTCTACTCTAGTTCATGGACATCTATCCACAAGAGACACCAATCCCCTCTACTCTAGTTTATGGACCTCTATCCATAGGAGACACCAATATCCTCTGCTCTAATCTGCTCCAAAACCTACTCATAATTCTGCTCAAATCTTCTTCACAAAACCTGCTCAAACCTAATCATAATTTTGCTCAATCCTGCTCACAATTCTGCTCAATCCTACTCACAAACACTGCTCAAACATGCTCACAACTCTTCTCAAATCTTCTCACAAAACCTACTCAAATCTGATCCAAAATATTGCATACAAACAATGCTCATCTATACCCAAAACAATCATAACAATGCACAAATTTGTCCTTCTCATCTACTCCCAAAATCAATCATAAATAATGCACAAATTTTTTCTTTCAAATATGATCTATAACCCTTGCACATTTACTCCCAATATCAATCAAAACCAATGCACATCAAATCAATCCTTATACCTCCAACCATATGACATCAAAAATATTTTCCTCAAACAAAACCACCCTTGAGAAAGGAATTAAATCACCATACCTCTAAATCTGCCTCAATGATGATAGTCTTCTTTTGCATGTGGTTTCCAAACCTATCTTGACAAAATTAATTTTCCTTTCTTTTGCCACTCAAAAATTGGTTAGCAAATCTCTTTTTTTTCTTGATAAGATATCAAATCATTCACATTAAAAACCCTTATAAAAGATATGCACAATAAAACTTAAAAATAATATCTTATACCTCCCTAACAATATAAATATTTATTAAGAAAACTCAAACCCTTATAACTCCTCTTATTAATTTCCAACAATGAAATATCACTCTAACATAAAACCCTTATAATTCCTATTTATTTCCAACAATGAAGTCTCACACTAACATAAAAATATTATTTCACCGTTTTATTCACATGCAAAAATTATAACCTTAAACTTATACCAATGACCCTTATTTCTCCTATCAACCTTTATAAAATTTAATAAAACAAAAATTAA
The DNA here is from genome assembly GCA_028583015.1 of Wollemia nobilis. Classification (NCBI taxonomy): domain Eukaryota; kingdom Viridiplantae; phylum Streptophyta; class Pinopsida; order Araucariales; family Araucariaceae; genus Wollemia; species Wollemia nobilis. The sequence goes on from JAQPPZ010000756.1 coordinate 15,625,221, forward strand.
TACCTTGCACTGTCATGAATAGATCCACTGGCCTTAAGAATCACAACACTTTCCCAAGTGCTTGTAACCAGTTGTGCTGATGCATCACATGAGATTAGATAGGTGCAAAAATATTTTTGACTCCTCCGTAACTTGATTTTTTCTTCCAACAAAAATTTGGCATCGACAAGATTCAACACCTCAACATCCTACCAAGCAACGTTTTACACAAGGCTAGAATACCGTCTGAGCTAGCCACCCGAATGAAAACCAAGGTGCACAATTATTAACTTAAGATATCCTTTTGATTTCTGCCTCCAAAATGTGTGTTCTTCTCTACCTTGTCATCTACCCACTACATGAACTTCACGTAAAGGATTTTCAAAAATTTCTCACACTTAGCATAGTGATTTGATGGCCTTTTAATAGACTTTTAAGTTTAGCACTCAACGAGGTCAGTTGTCATATTTAAATTTTGAAATCTAAACCTTACCTTTGTATGGTGCGCCCAAGGGATGTTGGCCTATGCAATATATTTAAATTTATTAAATATAACCTTCCAAAACCTTTTATAATCCATTCACTTTAATATTTAAACCTTTGTCCCTCTCTTGCAATCTTTAAACATTTTTTCCAAGCAACTTTTTAAATCTTTATCCTTCTCTAGTAATACTTAAATATTTTGTCCCAAGCCTTTAAACCTTCTCTTTATAATATTTAAATATTATAATTCTTTACTTTGAGATATACCTTACCTTGAATAATTATCCATTTTTTTCTTTTTCCAACCTTGTAAATTTCTCATCCTTGAAGAATATTTCTGCCTTAAATACCATGCACCCTTTGAAATCAATGATAACTCAATTTTTCCAACATACGATGTATTTATGACTTTGATATATATGACATGATGTTTATTGATGGTTATCATGTGTTTATTGTGCATTTATGGATGTGATGATGGTGATTATGAGATGATGGATGATTATGGATTTATGCCTAGACTTGTAGATATGATGATGCATATATGTGAGATGGATGCCTAGATATATGATTTATTTGTGCATAGACCTAGATATGTGTGATGTACTAATGATATGTGATGATTTAAATGATATGAAATGTGAATGTATGTGTAAATGATAAAATGAAGTAATCTAAGATGCAATAACTAACTAAGTATAAGCACCATAGAATGTATAAAAGTCATGAATCAAAGTTAAAATAATTTCATCTAAGGTATACATTGAAACTAACACCAAATGAAAATAAAATGTGTATTGACAATGTGTGAATGTAATGGATGGTGATCAAAAAGAAGTCACAAGGGAACAATAAGATTTTCATGAGACTCAAACACCCTAGTTGACCAGTCAAAAGTTGTATATTGACCATGCAAGAACTTGAGAGATAAAAATCTACTAGGAAGACCAAGATATTCAATATCCCTATGTGTGCATAGTGAAGTTCATTAATGAGATAGGTGTGTTACCATGCATAAGGCTACCCCATTGCTAGGATGATATTTATAGCCCATTGTTGTAATGGAGATCACCCTATGGTCATCATTACCTTGATTTTGTATGTGGTTGGACTTAACTACTCTATAATGCAAGCCATCAAAAGCTAGCTCATCCACAAGCTGACATTGGTCTGTACAAGAGAAGGTCGCTAATGTGATAGATGTGTCACCATACGTAAGACTACTCCACTACCAGGTAATATCTATAGCCCATTGTTGGTGATGGAGATCATCCCATGGTTGTTGAAAAACTAAGAATTCCAAGGATTCAAGCTCTTTGCATATTTTTTTTGGGATACTTGCTCGTTTGGAGGAGAGCAAGGGATTTTTATTGTTTTTTTTTTAAGGGGCTTTCTCAATTTGAAGGAGAGCAAGGGATTTTATTGCTTTGATTTTTGGGAACTTGCTCATTTTGGAGAGGAGCAAGGGGATTTTTTTTTGGGGGGAGAGGGAGAGCTTGTCCTTTTGTCAATTCTTAGCTTTCTAGACCATGCGCATGATAGGAGAGCAAGGGAAAATTTTCGCTTTTGAGGCAAGAACCACTTTATAGTTTCATATTTCCTTGTTCAAAAATCGTATTTAAGAGTGTGAATTTTGTGTTGGGATTTTGAGATAAGCAAGGTACAATCAAAGCAAGACTCTACCTATCAAAAATCAAGATGGCTTTCTACAAAATCTGAAAATAAAACTAGGGATGGTTGAATGACCGAAAGACCCTATTGGACACCATGTGACAACTTACTTGGAAAAAATACAAATACCAAGAAAGGGATATGTGGATGGTAATGAACAATGTGATGGGGTGCTTTCCTTGTGAAATTTCAAAAATTAAGAGGTGTGCATAAAATAGTCAGTGGTTGGATGAACACCATTGTTGATGGTCATACAATATCTATCCTATCTTACATGAACCACTTAATAATAAAAAGACCATAAATAAAGGGGTGTATGCAATGATAAATGAAAATGGGTGCTTTCCTTATGAACTTTCAAAAATTAAGAGGTGTGCATAAAATAGTCAGTGGTCATATGAACACCATTGTTGATGGTCATACGGTATCTATCCTATCTTACATGGACCACTTAATAATCAAAATATCACAAGAAAAGGTGTAAATGATGACAAGAGAAAGAGTTTGATCAAAGACAAATGATAGTCATACAAACATGGTGCTATTCTTAGTGCTTACAAGAAAAGACTAATGCAAGTGTAGTGTTACAAGTGCCTAATGCAATATGATGACAAGTGTAGCTAAACACTATGAAATGCAAAAATGAAGACTTCTAAATGCATGGTGTAATAAATGAAGATGTGCAATGCAATGGCAATGTGCAATGAGATGTAATGCATGGTGAAATGAGAAGATGCTATATTTTTGTGTTTTTTATTGTTTTTATTGTTTTTTTTATGCATAAAATGCTTGTAGGTGGAGAATATTGAGGGGTTTAGGCTCCTCAACACCTTCAAGTGAAGCTAACCGATATGTTCTCGGTCCCACATTTTGTGTTATTATGAATGGGCCTAACCAATTTGTAGTGAATTTATCGCATAAATGGCTAGGTAGGTTGGAGTTCTACTGATTTTATTTGAGCACAAGATCACCAACTTGGAACTCCCTAGTGTGAAATTTTGTATCATAGGCTCATTTGATATGATCTTGATAAACACGAAGATGCTTGAGAGCATTAACTCATATTTCATCAAGAAGCATAAGTTGATCGAGGTGAGCCTATCATGCATCATCATCAGTAATGAACTCTTGTAGTGAGATGCACAATGAAGGGATTTCAAGTTCCAAGGGCATAATGGCCTCAATGCCATATACTAGAGAGAATGGAGTTACCCCTATTGGTGTTCGAATGCTCATCCTATAAGCCCAAAGTGCTAGAGGTAGTTGAATATGCCAATCCTTGTGATGATTGTTAACTATTTTCTTGAGGATGGTGATAACCATTTTGTTTGATGCCTCAACTTGCCCATTAGTCTATGGATAATAAGGGGTCAAAAATTTATGTTGGATATGATACTTTTTGCACAAAGCTTGAACATCCTTATTCTTGAATGATGGCCCATTATCCAAGATTATTTTGGATGGGATACCAAAATGATAGATGATATTATGGAGTAAGAACTCCATGATGTGTGCACCTATCATAGTGGTAAGTGGGATAGCTTCAACCCACTTTGTGAAATACTCAATGGCCATTATAATGAATGTGTGTCAGCCCAAATATGGGGGTGATATTTTTCCAATTAGATCAAAACCCCATTGAGAAAAATGCCACAAGGAGTGAATTGGTTGTAATGCTTGTGAAGGTACATGTGATAAATTAGCATGATGTTGACACTTGATGCACCTTTTGACATAAGTGCAACAATCCCACTCCATTATAGGCCAGTAGTAGCCCATTCAAAGAATGCACTTTATGATAGCCATGCCACTAAAATGGCCACCACATGTACCATCGTGAGCTTGCAAAATGGCCCAAGTAGATTCTTGGGGCTCTAGACATCGAAGAAGAACTCCATCATAACTTTGATGGTACAATATATCTCCTAGTAAGACATATTTAGTCACTTTTTGCTTGAATGTTCATTTTATGGCATGTGACAAGCCCGTAGGAGGGCTACCAAGTTTCAAGAAATATTTGATCTGGGAGAACCAATCTTGATATTGCTCAACTTGGACTAAATGAATGCTTCGCTCCTCTCTTGTCTCATCTCGCATGAATGTGGATTGTGAGAGAACCTTAAGATATATGGTTGTGACATTATCATAAGGGACCTGAGGGATTAGGGATCCCTAAGAAGCAAATTTCAAGAAGTCTTGAATTTGTAAGAACCAATCTTGGTGTGGTTTAATGTCTACCATGTGGATGCTTTGCTCTTCTATAGTGGCATCCCATGAGATTGTGGATTGTGAGAGCATTTTTACATGAATAGTAGTGACATCATCTGATGGGTTTTGTAGAATTAAGGATCCCAAGGAAGCCATTGTATCCATAAAATTATTGGAGGATCGAGGGATGGCCTCGATGTCATACCATTCAAACTTTGTAAGTAACTTGTCCATGATGGTCTTGTATGATTTCAAGATTGAGCATTTACATTGGTAGATTTATTTTACTTGATTAACTATGAGCAAGGAGTCACCAAATATTTTGAGTCTCTTGACATTCATGGTGATAGCTATTTGAAGACCCAAAAGGAGGGCTTCATATTCAACATTGTTATTAGTGCAGGGGAAATCAAGTTTGAATGAAAGGGGAATAGGAGCCCCTTATAGTGTGAAAAACATGATTCTTGCACCACCCCCTTGCTCACACTTTGAACCATCAAAGAACAACATGAGATCTTATTTATGCTCTAGTTCTTCTAGTTCTTCTAAGCTAGATAATACAAATATTGCATCATTAAGTAGCTCAAATATTATAGGCTTATCATCATGAAGTGGTGCTTCTACTAGTTGGTCTATGATGACCTAACCTTTAATAGACTTTTATCCAATGAATTCTAGGTCAAACTCCATCAAGAGCATGATCCACTTTGTAGTGCGACTATTATGATAAGTATGACTCATCATGTATCACAAAGGGTTCTCTTTAGATATGATATATGTTGTCTGATTTATCATGTAATGATGGAGCTTTTTGGTGGTGAAGACCACCACTAAGCAAAGTTTCTCGATGTAAGCATACTTTATTTCATATGAGACCATGGTGTGACTAATGTAGTAGATAGCTTATTCCTTATTTACCTCATTCTTTTGGGCCAACATGGTCCCTAAGGCAAAATTAGTGGTTGAGATGTATAAGAGAAAAGGTGCACTAGGTCTCGATGGAGATAATACTAGCATGGAAGCCAAGTATTATTTGATATCTTGGAAGGTTGCTTGGAAATCTTCATTCCAATTAAAGGTCACCCCCTTCTAGAGAAGATGATTGAATGGTCAACACTTATCCGATAGTTGCACGATGAACCATCAGATGGCCTATATCTTCCCCTACAAGCTATAAAGCTGCTTGAGGTTCATGGGGGGAGGTATGCTTGTGATTGCTTCAACATTTTGAGGGTCAAATTTGATGCCCTACTTAGACATAATGAATCCTAAAAATTTTCTAGATGTTACTCTAAAAAACACTTTTTAGGGTTCAAGCGTACATTATGCTCTAGGAGGTGATCAAAGATCTTTTCTAGAACACCAATATGGTCTTGATGCAATAAATATTTAGCCACAAGATCATCAACATAATCTTCAATAATTTTGTGCATGTAATCATGAAAGATATACATCATTACCCATTGATAGGTAGCACCTACATTCTTTAAGCCAAAGGGCATGACCTTATAGCAAAAGGTCCCCCATGGCATAGTAAAGGTTATTTTGGCTTGATCTTCAGGATTGACTCAGATTTGATTGTATCCTAAGAAGCCATCCATGAGAGAGAGCATTTCATGGCCTATGGCTGCATCTACCAATGTATCGATGTTCGAGAGTGAAAATTCATCCTTGGGGATTACTTTATTAAGATCATGAAAATTTATGCATATGTGCACCCCCCATTCAATTTTTGAACAGGAACCATATTGGACACCCAGTCGGGGTAGTCAATAGGTTGGATGAATCCTACATCCAACAATTTTTGTAATTCATATTTTATCATAATAGCAATTGTTGGATGCATCTTATAAATTTTTTCTTGATGGGTTTAATTTCTAGATTTAGTGTCAAGTTGTGGACAACTAGATTTGGATCCAGACCAAGCATATCTTGATATGACCAAGAAAAAACCTTTTTGTACTTCTTTAGAAGAGTGAAGAATACCTTGCATTCTTTAGTTGAAAGACCCTTCCCTAGTTTGAGAATCTAGGGGTGTTCAAGATCATCACTAACATCGATATCAACCATCTCTTCTATTAACATATGTGATCCCTCCTCCAATTGATGAGGAGTAGGAATCAAGTGAATATCATCAATTAGATTAAGAGAGTCAGATGCATTATCAAACTCTATCTCAGCTTGGAGGATAGCTAATGCCAGATAGGATGGTAGATGGTATATTTGTAGCATATCCTCAAAAGGAGAAACTCATATGGTGAGGGTGAAAAGGTGGCATGATCAAAATCAATAGCCTTAATATTGAGAGGTAATGATAGAGAAGGGTTACCAAGATAATGGAGTGGAGTGGTGAGATCAATGGAGATCATATTGATGGATGGTGGATGATCTCCATACATAGGTAGAAAGAGATGATCAAATATGGGTGGATACAAATTTATAGGGGGTGGTTGAGGTGGAATGGGGATGATAGGATGTCCCTAGGTGGGACTGGGATGATTGGATCCTTAGGTGGGAGAAGTTGGTGCTAGAGAGGTAGGGGTAATCTTGGAAAAATATGAAGATAGAATTCATCTAGATCCACAAGAGGCTCAATAGGGGTAGACTCCTCTTCTAAGCTAAAAGAGAATGGATAAGGTTTCCCAATTATCTTCTAATCCCTAATCATACTCTGACTCTTGATCATCTTCAAACTCCTCTTCTGATGAGTCACTATCAACAATAGCTAAGGTAGTGATATGTAGATGATCTCTAAGTAGATGAGCATTACCAGGATCGACATACTCATTGCCATCAATATCTACCCCCAAGCCTAAGTTAAGGTATTGTAGGGAATCGATAAGAAGCTCATCAAGCATGCGTATACCATATCCTAAGCCTGATTTATCTATTGGTAACTGGTAGTGTGGTTCTAGAGGAGTTTGAGGACCTTGCTCATATCACCCCAAGCCATTTCCATGCCAATTATGGTGATGGAAATACCTCATAGTAAAGGATGGATTTGAAAGATAATCGATATTTGCTTGAAATGGCTCTTCATCCTCTAGTATAGGTGGTGTGTCTATGGTAATATCAATACCACCATAGACAAAATTGGTTTGGCTTGGGTAAGACCCAAGAGGGACTATGGTACCTATGGGTAATGATGTGTTATGCAGTGACCAAAGTCTCTAATTGACTCAACGAGTGGGGTGAATGTGACATCTTGCACTTGATATTCACCTATACTCAGATTCATCATGCTAATGGTGACTTATGGTGACTCTATTGGGGGAGATGATGAAGAAGATGTGGGTTATGATGAAAGTGGTGTGATGATGGGTGGTTCCTCCTCTGTAGGGAGAAGCATGGGTGGAAGTGGTAAAAATGGTCAAAATCAAAGGTGTAGGAGGTGTGTTGGATGGTTGAGATGTGAATGTGTATGTTGGTGGAGGTGGAGATGAAGGTGATGTCATAGGTGCCTTCTTCAGATTTTGAGGTGGAGGATCAGATGATGATGAAGGTATATCTGATGAAATCGATGGTGAGGGTTTTGATGGAGGTGGTGGTGGTGGAGTGATGGATGATCATGGTGTGGCTTTTGTGGGTTGGATGGGGTTGTTGGGCTAAATGTCTAAAAGTGTGGAAGGTAAGGTGGACTCTTAGGGATGCACAACCATATTGCAATATTTGAAAGGCTCCAAGTCTATAGGGATGTAGTGAACTTGGCCTTCATGTATGTACTTTATGCACTGATGCAATATAGAAGGTATACATTTCATGTCTCAAATCTAGGGCCTACCAAGCAATATGTTGTATTGCATGGTGCCTTCCAAGATGTGACATAATACATGAATAGTCTTTTGTCCAACTAGAATAGGAAGGACTACTGTGCCAATGGTGGAACATAGGGCATCATTAAAATCTTGAAGGGTGAAAGTGGAGGTCATGATGGATGATGATGGAAGGTTGAGATGTTGGAGGGTGGTAGAGGTGATGATGTTTATTGATGATCTCATGTCAATCAAGATATATTTGAAGGGGATCCCATCCATACTAGCAATGATATGCAATGGTGGATTAGGTATCTCAATAGGTATCATCTAAATTTCATGATCCTAAAATGTAATTATAGGATCTTGACATGTTTGAACATGCCCCACAAAATTGATGAAAGAATTTGGGTCTTGTGGCTATAGTTCAATGGATCTCAAGATCTCCATCAGAGCCTCTCGATGTGGCTTTGATTGTTGAATCAGCTCATAGATGGAGAGCCTCACTGATGATATTCATAGACTTTGAGTAAGTTTACTCCTTAGCATGAGCACTAGGTGAGGTAGAGTAGGTGTAACTAGATTTGATATTGGTGGTGCCTATGATATTGATGGAACATTAGTAGGATCCACAGGTTGTGTGGGTTGCATTGGATACCATCTATTTCTCATCATAATATTAATCATTCCCATGAAACCTTGGTTAGGTGGGGTGGCATGCACTTGATTAACCTACTTAGGTTGCTCTATTTTGATAGTAGGTATTGGGTTTGCTCCACATTGGGGTAAGGGGTCTTGGAAGATACCTATATTTTGGTTGTTGGAGGCAAGAGGATTATCGATCTAAATCTCTTACCTCTCGATCATATCCTGCACTATATTCTTGAATGCATAGCATGATTGAATGTCATACCCCTTTTATTGATGATAGTTGTAGTATTGATCCTCCCTGTAAGATTTAGATTTAGGATGATTAGGATCCAATGGTCGGATCTCAGGGAGTGTAATAGCTTGTACCTTGCATAATCGATTGAATATTGATGCCAAAGACTTTGGAAATGGTGTATATTGGTGAGGTGGTCGATGAGGTTGAGTTTGGAGTTGTTGTTGTTGTAGTGGATTGGCCACTTGAGTATTGTACTATGTTGGTGGAGGTTGGGCTTGATAGTTAGGTGGTGGTGTTGGAGCCCAATTTGAGGGTCCAGGGGCACTTAAGACAACCTAGTTTACCAGAGCTACCTTAGGTTGAGTTTGGCCACCTTTTACATTTTTATTAGGCCACTCCTTTTTTGAAGTTTAATCTCTCCTTCCTAGACTTTGATGTCCTCTATTACCTTTGCCTAGGCCAAGGCCTCCTCGAAAGTCCTATACTACTGAAGTTGCAATAATAATGAGATTTTTTTGGTGCAACTTCGAGTGAACATTCGAGTTAGCTCGATGATGGGTAGGGTGAAGGACAATTTTGTTATGATGGCCCTCCACCTATTCCCATAGTCCATGACTGGTTCATCCTCGAATTGTCGAAGATTATATAGATCAATCAAGGTGGCATTTTTCTTGATATTGAAGGTAAAGTATTCTAGAAAAGCATCTGCCAATTGTTCAAAGGTTAAGATACTATGGCATGGTAGATGATTATACCACTCCAAAGCACCCCCAACAAGCATTATAAGGAATATTCATAGCATGAGGGGGTCATTATCCTGAAGATGGAAGCATGTGTTCATGAAGCTTATCACATGTTCCTGCACATCTTCATCACCCTTGAACTTATCTAACTTTGGCATTTCAAAGTGCTCAAGATAGGGTGATGATGGAACTGATGGGTGCAGAGGCTGATTTGTAAGCTATCATAGGGTAGGTTTTTGATAACCTGAACCTAAGGCTTGCTTTTCTAACATGTTAAGGTGCTCTATCAATCATTTATAGGCCTTGAGCAATATGATGGCACATGTTCATATTTGGCCTTGGTTTATTTGAAGGTTTTGATGTGGATGAGGTGGTTGATGAATGTGATCAATAGGCATATCATCATATGTTACCTCAGGATACATATCAAGTGGTTCTTGATACTCAGGTTGTTGTTCCTCATAGGCTTCATTATCCTATTGATGAGGGTATGCTTGATAGTATTCTGGTGAATGGGGTTGATGATGATGGATGGGTGGTGGTCTAGGATGTTGATGATGAGTTGGATTTGGGTATGGGTGAGGTGGAAGATTCTAGTTTGGGTATGATGAAAGGTTGTGCCATTGTGCTTGGTGCCTTAGGTGTTGTTGGGTTGGTTGCCTTTGTTGCATAGGCATGGGCAACCTTTGATGCATCACCCATTGTAATTGAGTGTCCAATGTTATCCTGGGTACCAATATTTGGTTTGCTAGGTTAGTGGTGTGTGGCCTATTCACACATGTGTGAGTGGCATGAATAGGCATTTGTTGTACTTCAACCCTAGAGAGATCGATGATTTATTTCCTAGGGTCATGAGAGGCCACATTAACTTGGTACTACTATCAAAATATAGGTTCTGTGTAATCAAGAGGTGTCAAAGTGCACCATCCTTGACCATACTGCATATCATAAGGTATAGTGAGAGGATGAAGATCATCATCCCTGGGCCCACGAGCCAACGTGGTAGCATTATGATTACCTTGATCATCGTATATGTTCAAATGATCATACTTATAACTCATCCAAGGATGATCAGCTAGAGTAGCTTGAACATCCCTATCTTGTTGCAAGGTGCACCCCTGATCCTGATCTAGGGGAGTCACAGGTCGAGTTGGGATATGAATGCATGGTAGGGGTTTTCTAGATGTTTCAACTTGGTTGTAGTTATCCCTATAAAAGGTGTGCAAGGTATCTTGATCAGGATAATCCATATCTTGATCATATTCAGTACTCATGGGTGAATTGTGCATTTGGGTGCCCAATGTCTCGGGGTCCATGGAGTGGTGGATGGCATTTGAGCCATAACGTGTTGAGTGGTAATTTTACCCAATTGTAAAACCACACTCATAGTTAGGATTTCATTAGAAAACTCTCTCTTGCAAAGAAATAAACTTTTCTCCAAGGTTCCTTTTACTTAATGTGTACATGTATGCTTATGAAAATGTGTTAAATAAGTACTAGAACACCTTAGTGATTTACAAGAAACTGTATCCATTTTTTTATTTCTAATTTTTTAAAGTGATCTTTCCCTAAATCCCTGTTAGCAGATTTCTTTTATCTTAAATTAAACAAGTTCTATTAACAAGTGTTGTAGAAAACCATTTCATTTTATCTTTAATTTAATGTAAATAGGAGTCAGTACTTGTTGTTAGTAGATTATTTTTATTTTTAAATTAAAATATTGTTGTTAGAAAGTGATGTGGAAAACCACTTCAATTTATCTTTGCCTTAATGTGATATTGGAGTTAGTAAATCCCTCCCTTGAATGCAAATTGATTTTATATTGGATGGTTAAGCTCTGTCCGAGCAAGAAAATAAAGTGACTGAATCTAAATGTGAAATGTGAATCCTGAATGATGCTTCAATCATTTTATATTGCATGGTTAAACAAATTTTAGTCTTGCATTATTTAAACAAACTTTTAATCTTGCATTGTTAAATAAAGAAAATGATAAGACTTGTGAAGTGCAAAAATCTGCTTTTTAATTTTAAATAAAATGCTTTAATCAAATAAAATGCACCTAAATAATTTAATTAGTTAACCTTAAGAACAAAATTATTTGGGTATTCTTATTACTCCAAAACCCTCATTAATGATTTTTTTGTGCAAAATGAATTAGCATTTTAGGGTTTTGAGTGCTTGATTGGAAATTGAACAAAAAGTAAAATAAAAGATGAAAAAATATAAATAAAGCTAGGGTTAGATAAAATATATAAAACAAATCTAAAATAAAATGAAAACAAAAATGCAAAAAATAAATGAAGGTAAGCTACTGTAAATTTTGTTCCTCCTTGTCCTGCAAAAAAGAGAATATCATAAACATAAAAAAATGAAACCAAATTAGACCTACATCCACACAATCTAAATTAGGTTAAGTTTGAGATTCTGAGGAAATAAACCATACATTAATTTCCTTAAATGATGCAACCATTAACATGCATAAAAATCATTTAATGAAATAAACATATGGAGGAGAAAAATATTCAATAAAAACTTTCATTCAAAACCTTATGTCTTTGTTTACAAGGTGAGGAATTCCATAGCAGTAGCTAAACAAATCTTCCAATCCTCCTCACATTCTTCTACTCTCAAAAATCCCAACCGCATTTGTTTCCTTTGCTTCTATGGCATTTTAAAGCTTTCCAACAATAAAGGAAACTATTTATTTCAGTTCTCCCCATTTTTCTTAAGCTTAGTCACGTAACTTCTTCTTTGTAACTACAATATCTTCCAAATGAAACACTTCTTCCATAATGATTTTTGTCAATAATAAATTGATAAATATCTTCTAAATGAAACACTTCTTCCATAATGTTTTTTGTCAATAATAGATTGGTAAATATATTCCAAATGAAACGCTTCTTCCATAATATTTTTTTGCTAGCAATGAATTAAATAATGCTTTTCTTTTATTTGGAAACATGCCAACATCAATATAAAGCATTAATTCAAACTAACTTTAATAAAATCATAAAGCCAACATAGAAATTAACACCAAACCAATATGTAAATAAATATTAGCGTGCCATGAGATAAATAAATATTACTATTAGAAGAAAGCATTATGGAAGAAACATTTCATTTAGAAAATATTTAATAATTTATTATTTGTAAAAATCATTATGGAATAAGCATTTCATTTAGAAGATATATATCAATTTATTATTGGCAAAAATCATTATGGAAGAAGCATTTCATTTTGAAGATATTGCAATTACAAATAAGTTATGTGACTAAGCCAAATGAAAGGGGAGGAAAATAAAATGAAAAGTTTCCTTTATTGTTAGAAAGCTTTAAAAGGCCATAGAAGCAAAGGAAACAAATGGGGCTGGAATTTTTGGGAGCATAAACATGGGAAGAGGATTGGAATATTTGTTTAGCTGCTACTATGGAATTCCTCACCTTGTAAACAAGGACAAAAGGTTTTGAATGAAAGTTTTTATTGAATAATTTTATCCTCCATATGTTTATTTCATTAGATGATGTTTATGCATGTTAATGGTTGCATAATTTAAGGTGATTAATGTATGGTTTATTTCCTTAGACTCTCGCACTTTAGATTGTGTGGATGTAGGTCTAATTTTCTTTCATTTTTTTTATGTTCATGATATTCTATTTTTTTTGCAGGACAAGGAGGAATAAAATTTACAGTAGATCACCTTCATTTATTTTTTGCATTTTTGTTTTTTTTTTTCAAATTCATTTTATTTATTTTCTGTAACCCTAGATTTTGTTATATTTATTATATTTTATTTTATTTTTGTTCAAGTTCCAATAAGCACTCAAAGCCCTAAAATGATATTTCATTTTGCACCAAAAAAATCATTAATGAGGGTTTTGGAGTAATATGAATACCCAAATAATTTTGTTCTTAAGGTTACCTAATTAAATTATTTGGGTGCATTTTCTTTGATTAAAGCATTTTATTTAAATTTCTAAAGCAGATTTTTGCACTTCACAAGTCTTATCATTGTCTTGATTTAACAATGTAAGATTTTAAGTTTGTTTAAACAATGCAAGACTAAAATTTGTTTAACCATGCAATATAAAATGAATTGAAGCATCATTTAGGATTCATATTTCACATTTATTTTTAGTCACTTTATTTTCTTGCTCGGACAGAGCTTAACCATCCAAGATAAAATCAATTTGCATTCAAGGAAGGGATTTACTAACTTTAATATCACGTCAAGGCAAAGATAAAATGAAGTGGTTTTCCACAACACTTTCTAACAACAATATTTTAATCTGAAGATAAAAAATCTGCTAACAACAAGTACTGACTCTAATTTACATTAAATCAAAGATAAAATGAAGTGGTTTCCCATAGCACTTGTTAACAGAACATGTTTAATTTAAGATAAAATGAATCTACTAATAGGTATAGTTCACTTTAACAAATCAAAAATCAAAAATGAATCAGGATCAATTTCATGCATTCATTCATCATTTTATATTGGCACATATGGGAAATCAAGCCCTTTTGATTAATGGAAAATAAAAGCATGGAAAAATCAAAGTAAGATCAACACAAACCCCTTGTTAATAGTTTCTTGCAAATCACTAAGGTGGTATAGTACTTATTTAACACATTTTCATAAGCATACATGCACACATTAAGTAAAATGTACCTTGGAGAAATGTTTATTTCTTTGCAAGAGAGGGTTTTCTAATCAAAATCCTAAATGTGAGTGTGGTTTTGCAATTGGATAAAATTACCACTCAACATTTTGGTGCTAGGAGGGTCTGATTTGGTTATTTTTGTTATAGATTCTAACTCGTTCATGTTAAATGCAAGGGTTTTTGGATTGGTATTGATTAATGAGGTTTTGTTGGTCATGTTCATTAATTTGAAAGTCCTTTAATTCATGATGTATTATTGCTAACCTTTTTTACAAATTAGAGAATATCATTTGATGCCATGGTTTAATTGATGTATATCTTTGGTTGATGCTAACTTGATAATCTATATGTTAAACATTTGAGATTTGTTAGTCATTTCATGCTTTGGAAGATATATTTATTTCACTAACAAGATTGGTACTAAATTTATATTCTTTAAGGTTCACTAATGACATTATTTACTCTAACCAGGGAAAAAATTACATCTTGGATAGGCTATTATTATAGCCATTTATACAGGCCTACCCATCAAATCCTTGAAGGTATAGAATATTATTTACCTCAGTTTAGGCATGATGTAAACTTAGATAAGGAACATATTCAGAGATACAAGGACATGTTGATTCATTTGTAAATTATGCATGTATATTTTCCTTGTAGGTTGTTTTTATACACATTGTATGAGGTTGCATTTGATTGGTACATCCACATACCTCAAAGTTCTATCACTTCTTGGGCTCTACTAGAAGCAACACTTATCAACCATTTTGGAAAATTGGTTGACCCAGTTAAAATGCTAAATTAGTTTATCTCTATCTATAAATAACCTAATGAATCCATGAGTCAATTCAATGATGGATTCCATAGGTTGTATACTAATGTGGTGACACATTACCTCATGTAAAAAGAAGTCATTAAAATATACATAGGATCCATAGACCCCTTACTTGCTACATTTCTAGGGAAAAATCTTGAATATCCATCCTTGCCTAGATCCTATGAGGCTATAATAATAGTATAACAATGGTGTATTTTGAAAAGGGGTGATGTGGATCAATCATCATTGCTTAACCCTAAGGCTCACAAGCAGACACCACCCATGAGTCATTCTGAGGCACAACCTCCTCCCATGATGAGCTATTCATTAGAAGTTATGGATTCCAACCAATACCAACCATCCAATCTAGCACCATTGAATTAAGAGATGTCTACTATGAGTAATCGAGGGGATAATAGTGAATTTCCAAATGTTATAACCACATTAGATATCATTCAATAGAAAGATATGAATGGCTTAGAATACTTATTTACAAGGGATAATTGGGATAATTATAGAAATTTGAATTCAACCTTTGATCCCATTGTAGAAGCATTTGGGCCATCAAAAGTGGTTGAAAGTGAGTTTAAAAAATAATTCGTGGATGAATTTGAAGACATGATAGAATTTCATCATTTATTTTTAGAAGATAATTATAATAATGATCAAGGAAGCCAACATGAACCAAGTTATGACAAGCAAGAAATGGAAGGCTTAGATTTATTGTTTAAAAAGGAGGATTGGGAAATATATAAGGAATCATTGGTTTCTCACCCTATTACTAATAAAATTTCCATTTCACTTGATATATATGACATTGAAGACGCTATATCACATGAAAATATTGCAATTTTTATACAATTTGAGTATGGCATGCTACTTACTGAAATAGAGAAAGTTCCATTCAATTAGTTTGAATATGAGTTTATTGAACACCTTGCTGAAATACAAAATGAAGAAATGGTAAATGCTTCTTATGATTCATTTTTTTTGGATGAGGAAGAGGTAAAAGCTTCTCTTTCATTTTTATATACTAAAAAAATGAGTATAAATTCACGTGATTTTTTTGGATATTCAAATAAAGAAATACCATTGGTAGTTAACAAGGAATTAGAATTGATTCCTATGCCTCCAAATGATAAAAATATTGCTTTATTCAAAATAATTCAAGTATTTGATCAAGAGGATTCATTGTTTGGGTTTGATATCATTGAGGATGTTGGCAATTTTGGGTACCTTGAGTACATTGCCTTTGCTCAAGTATAGTTGTTGTCATTGATGTCAAAGGAGCTCTTGGTAGTTGTTGTCTTTGATGTCAAGGAGTTCTTGAAGCAATTTGATTTGTTGTCTAAGTATGTGTTTTGATGAAGGTTTCAGCTGGTCAGTAAGTCTCCAAGAAAATTAGAGTAGCCCAGTTGCAAAAGATCAAGAAAAAGATAAGTTAGAAAAAGTTTACAGGCGGCTAGAAAAACTGTCGCGATTTCACGATATGTTTTAGGGCGATTTCGCGACATGCTGGAAGGCAGAGACGAAGCAAGAAAAACTGTTGCGATTTCGTGACATGTTTGAGGAGAGAGAAATTTTAGGCAAATCTGTCATGATTTCATGACAATTTGAGTTGGTAGAGTTGAGTTACAGGAAGCGTCGCAATTTCCCGAAAAGTTGAGTTGGTAGTGTTGAGTTGCAGGAAGTGTCGCGATTTCGTGACAAGTTTCAATGAAGTTGTACGGATGCAGAAAGTGTCACGATTTCACGACAGGTTGATTTGGTAGCTTGTAGGTGGTGAAAGCATCATGATTTCGTGACATGTTCCAGTTTCACGAGCAGTTGGAAGAAAGAGCTTAAGGCAGCGAAAGCGTCACGATTTCGTGACATGTTTGAGTTTCGTGCTAGAAAAGCTACAGAACAGTAGAGGCGGTTGAAGTCAACGGAGTTAACCTTTGCCGATGAAGTGTAAGGTTGTGCAGCCAACGATTGTTTTAAGGATATACAGCCGACTAAGATCAAGAATTTAATTATGAATTATTGCTATAAAAGGAGGATTATTTTTGAGTTTCAAGTATCGAATGTGAGCGTTGAGTTTGCGCAAGTGAATTCAGTTATGCGCAAAGAGCAATCGTATCGAATCGATCAAAGTGTGCATTCGAAGTGCAACTTTCGTAGAAGCAGAGTGTGGGAAGAAGTTTGATCGAGGAGAAGCAGACTGTGCAAAGAGGGTGCTATTGTGGTTGCACATAGGCACATAAGTTGTTGTGCGATTGAATGCTGCAGTGTTTACGAAGACTGTGTAAATGTTGGAATTTGATCAAGGGCAGCTGTGATTGCGACTATGTTCACGCAGTCTGTGTAAAGAAAGTAAAGTGCACGAAGTAGATGCTGCTGTAACTGCGAATAGTTGTGAAGGACGAACTGTGATCAAGTGCTGCTGTGTTTGTACAGTCTATGCAAAAGTTGTTCATGACCAAGTGTAGTTGTGACAAAGCAGAGAAAACAGTTGGACAGTATTAAGCAAGCTATGTTGAAAGTTTGTGAACCCTTTTTGAACCAGTTTTGAGGATCAGATTGAGGACAGAGATTCATGCAATTTGAGGACAGACTGGTACCAGGTTGAAGGACTGTGTTTGGTGCAGACTAGAGGAAAATATAGAGGACATATGTGCTAGGCCGAAGGACTGTGTTTAGTGCATACACGAGGACTAGCTTTGCGATGACAGAGTTGAGGACAGAGATCTCCAACCAGAGCAGGGAATATAGGTGTCTTCTTTGGATAGTGTTCCACTTGCTAAGGGCAGAGGAGGTAGAGGTATTCTAGAGGATCACCAACCAAAGCAGAATTAGGGGAAGGTGTCTCCTTTGAGCTGAGGCTCATAAACATTGTAATCAGGAAGGATTCCCAGAGGACTTTGATATAACTTTTAGAAGAAAAGTTTTTATTCGTGGAGTAGCCCACCTTGGGTGAACCACGTAAATCGTTGTGTCACTTTGTGGATTATTTTGTGTATTGTTTTTACTGCTATCTTTATTTTGCATATTATTGATTTGAAAGCTGCTTTGAAAGAAAAAGTTAAAAGTAGTCTTATACTGTTCACCCCCCCTCTCAGTATAAGCTTGTGTTCTTCAAGAGGATCCAAATGAATTTTTTTTTTTACTTTAAATAACTCAAGCAATTGATCATGGAGATATGTTATGTGGCACATCCCTTGACGAACAAGATTTGTGGTTTGAAAAGGATGGGTGCATGTTTTATTGGGTGATTAAATTTGGTGTCTTTGAAAAATAGGTCATTAATGAAGGGCTACAAGATGATGGTGATGAAGACCATGAAGAAAAGGAAGGTACAAGTGCTCATCAAGTCATGGTAAATGAAAGTGTACAAAAGGTAGAATCTCATCCCTTGTGTCCAACTATCCAAACTCCAAGTAAAATTTTACCTAATTGTTTGTTGGATTCGCATGTTATTTATGACGAACTACCATTAGAGATTAAAAAATAAATAGAGTGGATTTCTACACCCATTGATAATAATATTACTTTGCTGAATGGAATAGAAGTAGATGTCTTTGAGTTGTTGAATCAAGTTCATCTATAATTACTAATTGAATCTAGGATACAAACTTATAATGATCCTCAGTTAGTATATGTCCTAGATTCTTGTAAATTGTTGCATGAGTATGATTAACCTAAAGATATAGATGATGACTTTGCTTCAAAATTTTCAAGAATAGCCTCTTATTTGAAGGAAATCCTATCTACTTGTGAAAATGAAAGCTTAAGTAAAAGTGATGAAACACATTTTGAAATTTACACCTCATTGAACAAGCAAAGGATAGTTGAAAATCATGTATTCACTTGCAAGTTTAATGAATCAAATGCTCAACATGGAATTGCTAATACCCTTGAATCAAATTGGTGGGGTAATAGAGGTAAAGTGAGGATGTTTGTATTGTATGGCCTAATATGGTTTTGGTTAGATTTTGGTAAATCTTGGTATGCATATAATGTTATAGGTCTTTTAAAGTGTGCTAATCGTATTTGGGATCCAGGGAAGTGATGTCCAAATTTGTTGCATCATCTTGTATACTATTGTATATTTTTTTTGGTTTTTTGTGTGTTTGCCTTTTGGTTTTTCTTTATGTGGTATTTTTGTGTGTAATTTCTTGTTTGCAAGGTTCTATTTTTGGCTTTCTTGTTAATTTTCATTAGGTTAGTTTTTGGGTTTATTTTCAAGTTTTTGTTTGTAAGCTTTGTGTTTTTTGTTGGTCCCTCCTTTGGTGGTTGTGTTTTATGGTAGTTGCTAGTGTTTGATCTCTTGACTGATTGTTGTGTTACTTTGTCATGAAGGATGAGTTACCTATCATGTTGATCAAGTAAAAGGGTATGAATTTGTCTAGTGATCATTCCTAGATCTTGGGACTAAGATAGTGAAGTTTAGAACAATGAATCATTTGCTAATGCTACACATGAACACATAATATTAAGGGGTATGCCTCAAAAACATGAAGGATGAAGTTATTTTGATTTACAAATTAAAGCAAAAATCTTTATAGACTTCATATTTAGCCTTGAATGATCTCTAATCCAGGTGGTAGGTGAAGTTTGTAAAGTAATACAATGATGTTAAAAAAATCCAAATCAATAAAATGGATTAGAGCATCTCCATCGGGGCTATAGATTCCTGGCTAATAGTGGAGCAATGTCTATAAAAAAGGTAAATGCAAATTTAATCTAACACTTAGGTGAGTAAGGCCATATCCATCGGGGCTATAAATGCTTGGCTGGTAGTGGAGCAATGCAGAGACACATTATTTCATGAGTAATATTTTATAGCCTAATGCAAGGCAAATGATAAAATCCATATAGTTTTGAAGAATGCAAAATGAAATCACTCTCACACACATTCATAAAATGCAAATGATTCATGTGTTTCATTTGGATTTATCTATCCTGAATTTCTGGAGGTTGCTAGATGATTTATTTTTTGATCTTTGGTTTGTTTATTTTCAGAAATAGGTTCTTCATGCGAAATGGTCAGGAGCATTTCCTAGCAGAGTCACCATTTGTTGTGGTCATTCCACAACTAGCCCCAAACTTGGGGACCCACATTTAATTTTTAAATTTTCTATTAAATTTTAGTTTCTTTACATGATAATTTTGATAGGTTGGTGTGCTGACTAGTGTCTCCTTTTGGTTTCTTTTAAGTTTTTAGTGTGTTGGTTAGGTTCTTTATTATTTTTATTATTTAATTTTTTTGGTTAGTTTTAATGTTTTGAGTTAAACCAATTCAAATATTTGAAATTAATTAAATCAAATTTAATTTTTTTTTTTAAAGAGAAAACAAGTAAAATTTAAATAAAGAAATAAAATGTTAGGATCCTCAATCCTAACATTATTAGTTAGTATTAGTTAGTATTATTAATCATTTAATTATTATATTATTAACTTATAAAGTGAACCATCACAACCCTTCATAACGTGAACCATCACGTCTCTTCATACGTGAACCATCATGTCTCTTCACCAACGTAGCTTTAGGGTAGATATATATTAGGTTGGCCATCCATATCAAATCATCCAAGAAGAAGAATAAGAATCATAGATTCTAAAGGAGGGAGCCCCCTATAGCGGCAAAGCGATTACAAGGGAGCCCCCTTTATGTGGCCTGCGATTACATTTACATTAATTCATTAATATTTTTATAGTAATACCTTGGGGTCTTACCATTTGGTATCAGAGCCATGTGGGACCCAGTCATGTGGGAATTGCTCAAATATCTTCATCAAATCACTTTTGTGTGTGAGTATCAAACTCAATTTGAGGATATCACCAAACACAACACAAGATTGGATGAATCAATTCTCATAAATATATTCATTAGTGGATTGAAAGAGAAAATTAGAATGGAGGTGACAAGGTTCAATCCCTATACCATGATGCAAACCTATGGATTGGCCAAATTAGCCGAAGATAAAATCAATGCACAACATCGATTATGGAAACCACCTATGGAGAATTCATCAACCACTTACATCGCTCCCAAGCCAATGCATAATGCTGACCTTGATAAGGCAATAGAAGAAGAAAATGAACTTCATCAAATCACTTCCGTGCATGAGTATCAAACTCGGTTTGAGGATATCACCAAACACAACACAGGGTTGGATGAATCAATTCTCATCAATAGATTCATTAGTGGATTGAAAGAGGAAATTAAAATGGAGGTGATAAGGTTCAATCCCTATACCATGATGCAAACCTATGGATTGGCCAAATTAGTCGAAGACAAACTCAATGCACAACGTCAATTATGGAAACCACCTATGGATAATTCATCAACCACTTACATCACTGCCAAGCCAACACATAATTTTGACCTTGATAAGGCAATAGAAGAAGAAAATGAAATAGAGGTAGACATAGTGATGGATACACTTGAATATAGCACTAAATATGGTAACGATGAGGAAGGTAAGGAAGATGAGGAAGCCATGAAAGATAAAAAATAAGAGGAAGATGTGGAAAACAAGGACAATGAGCAAGAAATATCTCAAGACATTCCCAAAGTGACTCATTATAGCCAAACATGCACTCTACAAGAACTACACTCAATTTCCTCTCCAAAAGTGAGTTATCACCATAGGATCAAACCTATTCAAAAACAAGATAAAAATGTGATTACACACTCCTCCATTACCTCTCCTAGGGAACAACAGGAGAATGTAGAAGTTTTACCACCTCTTTTTATGCATCATTCTAAGGCATTTGAAGAACCCCAAGGATTGTCCTTCCCTCATCATCACACATTTACTAATATTTCTGGCAGCCCTCCGCTAACACTTCATCCTTCTCGATATCCCTGCTTACGGAAGGATGACATTAAAAGAGTCCAATAACTTACACAAATCCTTCTTGGAAAACAAAAGATAAAGCTCCTTACTTTGAGCTTTGAGGACAAAGCTCTTTTTAAGGAGGGTGGCATGTTAGGATCATCAATCCTAACATTATTAGTTAGTATTAGTTAGTATTATTAATCATTTAATTATTATATTATTAACTTATAAAGTGAACCATCATAACCCTTCATAACGTGAACCATCACGTCTCTTCATACATGAACCATCATGTCTCTTCACCAACGTAGCTTTAGGGTAGATATATATATTGGGTAGGCCATCCATATCAAATCATCCAAGAAGAAGAATAAGAATCATAGATTCTAAAGGAGGGAGCCCCTATAGTGGAAAAGCAATTACAAGGGAGCCCCCTTTAAGTGGCCTGTGATTACATTTACATTAATTTATTAATATTTTTATAGTAAGACCTTGGGGTCTTACCAGAAAAGAAAATAAAAAGAAGATATTTACCAATTTATTATTGGCAAAAAGCATTATGGAAGAAGCATTTCATTTGGAAGATATTTACCAATTTATTATTGGCAAAAAGCATTATGGAAGAAGCATTTCATTTAGAATATATTTACCAATTTATTATTGGCAAAAATCATTATGGAAGAAGTGTTTCATTTGGAAGATATTGTAGTTACAAAGAAGAAGGTATGTGACTAAGCCAAAGGAAATGGGGTAAAATGAAATGAAGAGTTTGCTTTATTGTTGGAAAGCTTTAAAAGGCCATAGAAGCAAAGGAAAAAAATGGGGCTAGAATTTTTAGAAGTAGAAGCATGGGAAGAGAATTGGAATATTTGTTTAGATGTTGCGATGGAATTCCTCACCATGTAAACAAAGACAGAAGGTCTTGAATGAAAGTTTTTATTGAATAATTTTCTCCTTCATATGTTTATTTTATTAGATGATGTTTATGCACGTTAATGGTTGCATCATTTAAGGTGATTAATGTATGTTTTATTTCCTTAGACTCTCGCACTTAACTAGATTTAGATTGTGTGAATGCAAGTCTAATTTGGTTTCGTTTTTTTTATGTTGATGATCTTCTTTTTTTTTGCGAGACAAGGAGGAATAAAATTTATAGTAGCTCACCTTCATTTCTTTTCTACATTTTTGTTTTCGTTTTATTTCAGATTCATTTTATTTCTTTTCTCTAACCCTAGCTTTTGTTATATTTTTTATCTTTTATTTTATTTTTGTTCAAGTTCCAATCAAGCACTCAAAGCCCTAAAATGCTATTTTTTTTTGCACAAAAAAAATCATTAATGAGAGGTTTGGAGTAATAATAATACCCAAATAATTTTTTTCTTAAGGTAAACTAATTAAATTATTTGGGTGCATTTTCTTTTATTAAAGCATTTTATTTAAAGTTCCAAAGCAGATTTTTGCATTTCATAAGTCTTATCATTTTCTTGATTTAACAATGCAATATTAAAATTTTGTTTAAATAATGCAAGACTAAAATTTGTTTAACCATGAAAGATAAAATGAATTGAAGCATCATTTAGGATTCACATTTCACATTTATATTAAGTCACTTTATTTTCTTGCTTGGACAGAGCTTAACCATCCAAGATAAAATCAATTTGCATTCAAGTGACATATTTACTAACTCCAATCTTACATTAAGGTAAAGATAAAATGAAGTGGTTTTCCACAGTACTTGCCTGAAGATAAAAAGAATCTGCTAACAACAAGTACTGACTCCAATTTACATTAAATCAAAGATAAAATGAAGTAGTTTTCCACAACACTTGTTAACAAAACATGTTTAATTTAATATAAAAGGAATCTGCTAATAGGGATTCAGAGATAGATCACTTTAACAAATTAGAAATTAAAAAAAAAAAGAATTATGATCAATTTCATGCATTCATTTTTTATCATTTTATTTTTGCACATAAGGGAAATCAAGCCCTTTTAATTAATGAATAATATAAGCATGGCAAAATCAAAGTAATATCAATACAAGCCCCTTGTTAACAGTTGCTTGCAAATCACTAAGGTGTTCTAGTACTTATTTAACACATTTTCATAAGTATACATGCACACATTAAGTAAAAGAAACCTTGGAGAAATGTTTATTTGTTGGTCATGAATCTACCTAAGTACAAAGTATTATCACTTGTGCACCCTAGAATCAACCAACATTGAAAGGTTGAAGGAAAGAGATGTCCTCCATGCCAATATCTAGAGGGGGTTGGCTCCCTTACTAAATCCTACATGGGTTTAAGACTAGAGTTGCAGGAAAGAAATTGGAAATAACAGAAAGAGATGGGAAATATGGCCACAGGCCGAAGTGTAGGATTTGGGGTAGACTAACATTGAGAATTTCCACCAAGCATTATATAGCATATCATAGAAAGTAAGCAGCAAAATTAACTCACAATATTGCAAAGACAACTTTCAGAATCACACTCCAGTACTCACTCCCTCACTAGCAATTTTTAAACTCAGACTATAGAATTTAAACGTAGATAATGAACATGAGCAAGAAATAGAAGTGCTAAAATAGAAAGAAATCACATAGAAATCACTTGCAAAATTTGGAAGTCAAGTTTCTTATATTATGCAGAAAACTTGAAGAGTTTCTCATAGAATGTCTCCGAAGAACACAAGCTTATACTGAGAGGGGGGGTGAACAGTATAAGACCACTTTTTACTTTCTTTCCAAACCAATATCAATTAATGTCCTTATTTACAATAAACAAATATAGTAATGTATTAATAACTCAGATAGCAGTAGTAAGCAATAGCACAAGTCACCACACAATTTAGACACAACAATTTACGTGGTTCACCCAATGCAAGCTACTCCACGGAGAAAATATTTTACTAAAACTTTCTCAATCAATCTCTTTGTGAATCACCCCTAATTACAATGTTTATGGATATTTATCCAAAGGATATGTTGATCCCCTAATCTCAAGTTTGTGGATCTCTTCCACAGGAGAACTCTTTCCCCTTTTGCTTTGGCTATGTGATCTTCTAGAATACTTTGTCTCTCTGCTGCACTGACTGGTGGACCTCTCTCCACTTGAAGACTCCTCACTCAGATTTATCTTCAATTGTGTTGGTTGATGGATATCTATCCATTGAGACTTTGTCCTCTGTACTTTGTCACCTCTAAAGCTCTGTTAATAGGCTCACTAAGAACCTGCTCAATAGGCTCACACAGAACCTGCTTAACAAGCTCACACAGAACTTTTCCAATGCTGAATAACAAGCTCACACATAACTTTTTCAATGTTGAATAACAAGCTCACACAAAACCTATCCATTGTTGAATAAAAAGCTCATACAGAACTTGTCCAAATCTACTCCAACAAGATCACTAAGAACTTGTCCAAATATGCTCTAGCAATCTCACAAAGAACTTGTTCAAATCTCTCCTAAAATTGTACACAAAGCTATCCTCAAAACTATTCACAAAGCTATCCCAAAACTACCCACAAAGCTATCCTCAAAACTTTCCACATAGCTGTCCCAAAACTGTCTACAGGGGCCTTCTCAAAGGCTTAATCAATCATGCAAAAGTAGCACTCAAATCTCATCCACAAATCTATCAAGGCAAAGATTAAAATATGAACTCAACAATGAATGGCAATGTACTCTTCAATTAATGACAACAATGATCCACAATGATCTAAACTCAACTCAACTCAAATCAACTTCATAGAAGCATAAATAGAATTTTTAGAGACTCAATATGTTCTAATTTCACTCTCAACCCAAATCAATCTCAACTCAGCTCAATTCAACTCATAGAAGCATAAAGAGAATTGTTAGAGACTCAATATGTTCTAATATCACTCTCAACATAAATAAATCTTAACTCAACTCAAGTCTTATAGAACCATAAAGAGAATTGTTATAGACTCAATATGTTCTAAACTCAATCACCACAAGGGACAACTCCCTCTCACATAATCCTAGTCCAAGTATGTATCAACCAACTAAAATGTTTCCAAAAATGCTCAACCACAAATCTCACATAACAATGATACTCATGTTCTTTTCCAATTCAAGTTCTTTTACAACCAATGGGCTTCAACCACTATGCTTATAACACAAGGTTTAAACACAACTCTCAATTCAGAAAACCTTGATGCATTCAACCAACCACTTTCGAAAAGGAAACCATAAACAATAATTTTCCATCCAAAGATATTTCAGAAATCAACCATCATAAACAATCAATAGGATAATGTGCTCATACCTTTTATGAAGTGAAGAAACCCCTTTGGAAATCTACCACACTCAACACGCTTTGAAACAAAATAACCTTAACTTTGAAACCCTTTATAAAAACAGAAATATATCTCTACATACACCTTATTTCTCCTTCTAAATTGTTTATTCAAATAGACCTCGAAATAATATTTTCAACGATATATAATATGATATACTTTTATAAAAGGAAAATACCAGAAATATCTTCTTTTCTAAAAGTTCTTTTAAACTTGCCTTCCAATTAAAAAAATCAAATCAACCCTCATCACCTTATTCCTCCAACATTAGGCAATAATAAAAAAATTCTTAATAAAAATGTTACTTGCCTCTTAGAGGGAACCGAACCCTTGTCTCTACCCAAACAATCCTCAACCACGGTGCCAAAGACCACGCGAGCTACGCGCTCGCATAGGACGAAGAGCGCAAAATGTGCTTTTGTCCTTCTCCCCTTGCTCACGTCAAAAAAACATGGGCCAATTCTCTTGCTTGAAACTCTAACCCATGGGAATCAAACCTCATCTCTTTCATAAGCAAAAACCTTTGCACTCCCCTCGCTCATCGTTGGACCATGCTGCCACATGAATATTTTAGCTCTTTTCGTCTTATCTCCTCTGCATTCGATTCCAAGGCTTTTGAAATAAAAGCCTTTGCATTTATATGCAACTTCCCTTTAATTTTACAAACGTCGGTGGCGCTTTTAAATTAATTTTTTTTTATGATGACATCGGTGCTGAGGTAATTTTAATTTTAAAAATTAAAATTAAATTTTAAAAATTAAAATTAAATTTTAAATATTAAAATTTAAACCAAATATTCAAAATTGAATATCTCCATCTCCGGGGCACCTTTTTCGACGAAACAAAAAGCCAACCTAGGTTTTAAGAAAAACCCATTTCAAATCTGCCATCCATGGTTTTAAATAAAATCTTTTATTTTACTTGCCTTGGTTTTCACAAAAACCTTGTATATATCCATGCTCTCCAAAATATGAATGCTTTGGTCATCAAAACTCAATGTTATCTTGTGATATTAATTTGACATCAATCACAACATAAAACAACTCAAATTGCCAATAGTCTCACTCTTGATTACATCAAAATGCTTAGTATTTATAGAGGCTTATGCCTCTTTAATTGAATGCATATACAAACAAAATACTGGTATATCAAAAACTAGCGTCCATATTTTTCTCCTCAGCATCAGTGACATCTTTAGTTAAAAAAATCACGATTCGGATTTTATGGGAGAATCACACAAAGAAGTCAATAGGAGTAAATTCTTGAAGCAATCTTGGGTGTCGGTGCATCAGGATGCATCAAAACCATCTAAAAATATGGCATTTGGTTGTTGAATTCGCTTCGCCTTGCACCTTAGAAATTCACTTTTGATAGGAAAGTGCACCAAGCATTAAATTTTCTTTGAAAACTGGAAAGGTTGGTAGGCAGTGCATTGGAAATGCATACCCACCAAAGTGGACGATGCTTTGAAAATGAACAAGATTACACTGGAGTCAAAGGAGCAATACTTAAATCCCATAGTTTTTTAGCAGTGATCTCGAATATATCTCTAAAATGGATTTTCGTTCAAGTTATGCCCGAAATGAGCTTTTCGATGATGAAATACCCAAGAAGTGTTTTTGTTGCACTTGGGAGCAAAAAGGAATTTTCGAGGAACAAAATGGTGATTTTTGGAAACGAAAAAGTATTTCGCTTTAATTTTACCTAGAGCCGTTTCGGGGAACAAATAGCCATTTCAATATTTCAATCAAAACTTTACAAAATTTCAATGTGGTAAAAATGCCAACATTTCTGGCAACTCACGAGGTATTTATCTCACTTGAATGTAATCGATCCCAGGCCTTTATCCATTGGGAAATAGAGTCATAACTACCAACTTCATCAAACTGTTTACTTATTTCACTAGCTTCTTTCTGCACTGCCTGATATTTTTCGATCACCTATTGATATTTTTCATCCAACACGAGGAACTTCACCGAGTTTGGATGATTTTCTCTGCTTCAAGTTATTCTGGCAAGACTTTGATCTTCGATGCTAATAGCTCCTGTAGTAAAAAAATTAATAAATAAAGGTTGTTGAGGTTTTGGCTCAATGGAAGGAGCATAACTAGATGCGGCCATAGCTACACTCACCCTTGATAGGGTTGTTAATGGTTGTTAATGATATTTTTAGAAACATGCATGGTTACCTTTTTACCTTGAAAAGCATGATGAGTGGCTGGAGTGAATATGGGGTGGAAGATGGAGTGATGCAAATTTTACAAGAAGGAAAGCATGTAAAATAGAGGTGCGTAGGAGAAGCAGGGTAGAAGGGTTTGTATGCATGTGTTTTTATTATTTATTTATTTTTTGAATGTAGAGTAAAATTCAAAACAAGGGGGCAAGGATGAAAATTGGATGAAAAGCATTTTCGATATGAGGAAAGGACTTTTCAGGGAGTCAAACATGGTATTATAGGGAGGGAAACAACCATTTCGGGAAGCGAGACAGTCATTTCAAGGGAAGGAAGGTTATTTGAGGAGTGAAAGAGAAAGTTTTGGCAATGCGAAGGTTTTTTTTTTCTATTTTCTCTTTTTCTTGTGAAGGAAAGCGTAGCGAAAAGGGTTTCCGGGGGTCCAAAAAAACCTAGTCAGGAGTAAGCAAGTTTTTTTTTTTTCGGGGATAGAAAAAGCATGTGCATAAGATAGAATTTGTTTTACTGCATGGTAAAAAGTAGCTTGTTAATTTTTACCACTAGTATTTACTTTTACTAGTTACCTAGGTTAGTTCTTTGGTTTACCGATATTTGTTTGTTTGACTGATATTTTGGATGACAAGTTAGTGGTTAGTCTACATAGTCAATTTGATTACGTTACTCTTACCTTTGTCCTATATATATTTTGCATATCAATAATATTCTTAATGTTTGCCTAATCTCCTATAGAAATGGCACTTTTGGGAACTGAAATAGGTATTTCGAACAACGACAAGGTAATTTCAGAAGAAACAAAAGCTTTTCAGAGGTAAAACAGTTTGGATTTTTTTTAAATATATATAACTTGGGTAAAAAGACTTGTGGGGAGAGCAAATTACATTTTGGGGATGGAAAAGGAATGAAATAGCCTTTTCGGGAGAGGGGAAAGCTTTTTGACACTACAAAAAAGATTTTACGGGTTTTTTTACACCTCCAGAACCTTGGACCTAAAGAACACATCACCCAAGCTAATTTTTTGATTTTCTAATTCTTCAAGAACTCCCTAGTTAAGAATTTTTCCATGGAGTAGTACTCATATGGGTGACCTCCTAGGAAGTCCCAGGTTCTAACCACTTTTTCACCTCAATTTTTTTTTTCTTCTTTTTTTTTCTCTTTTCGGATCACACCATTTAGTGCCCTAAGAACTTTATTTATCAGCCAGCCTATTTATAATATTTACACATAAATTTATGACATGATTGGTATACCACCACCATAAACCTAGCTTTAAATGCTTATCCAATGAATCTGCAGTGTTCATACCAGATCTGATTGCACTTCAAGCAATCATTGAATTTTAGTTGTCCTCTTTCCAAAGTTTTCCAGGTTGCAAGCCAGCTACAATGTGGCAGGTTATCATGCATGTCAATACTCATATAGTTAATGAAAAATGTATCAAAGATATTTACCACATGGAAGTCTTCTTCTAGTACCAGTTCGGGTGATTGTTGGTCCCAATATTGCCACTCTTGGGATTCCAC
The DNA here is from genome assembly GCA_028583015.1 of Wollemia nobilis. Lineage (NCBI taxonomy): Eukaryota > Viridiplantae > Streptophyta > Pinopsida > Araucariales > Araucariaceae > Wollemia > Wollemia nobilis. Next base: position 15,655,285 of record JAQPPZ010000756.1, read on the forward strand.
TAGCTACGGGATCTTGAGCACATGCTCCTCTAACTCCTTGATGTGACAACAAGATTTTTTTGATGATAGCCCTTCCATCAAGATCTCCTTAAGATCAACATTCTGATGAGTTATGCTTATTAGGATATAAAAAGGGTGCAAAATTGTGCCTTCTTCACTCTCAAAATAAGCCTCTTGAGCCTGTTCATCTTCTTGGTCCAACTTATGATAGAAATTACAAGAAACCATATTGTTCATTACTGGGGTAGTGCTTGCATACTCCCTTCATTGGCCCAAGATGATATTTACCTCTAGTGCCCCACACAATTGCATTTCAAGTATTTGCACAGTTTGAGGGATCTTCCATTGTGAATACTACGCAAGACATAAAGGAGCAGCAACTACTGGAGAGAGTGATGGAAAGGTAGTTTCTCTCCATGGTATTTTTCTTGAATGGAGCTTTGCTTGTACCACTTATTGAAATATTTGAGGGAATATTTTTTCCCCATATTGCAGCAGGAGGAGGCTTATGTCTAAGTGTAAAGCCCAAATTTGGTAGAGGTGGGCCTGGGTTGGTGTCGGCTGGATCTTCTTTGAAATTATCCTTCAACTCCTCCAAAATTGAACATTGAAGTCTATCATGCTCTCTAGATGTGCTCTTGTGATGGTGGAGAGGTGCATCAAGAGTTAAAATGGGTCATAAGAGCAATAAAATGTGTTGACTAGTGCTCCTGCTAGGTCGGACCATGAGTATATGCTCTTACACCCAAGCATTTTGTACCACTATAGTGCCCTTCCTTCTAGAGACAAGACCATAAGTTTGATCATGACATACTCATGGGCTATTCTATGGAGGGTTGCTAGAGTAGCAACATATTTGAGGTACTATTGGTACATACTCATGGGCTATGCCTTAGGTCTAATGGCTAGGTGTGGCCGCTATCAGCTTCAACGACCAGTTGTGGCAGTCACTCTGCTTAAGAGTGGCTAATCCTAGATGGGCTAGAACTGCTCTTTTTGAGTGGTTAGGACCACTGCTTGCTCTTGAAAATTTCCAATAGGATTCATATGGTTTGTGAATGTACCCATATTGGTAGTCTTCTAAACATGATGTATTTTATGTGTCTACAGATACCCCTTTTTGGGATACACTATGGGAAAACATGGTACAGAGTAAAAATAGGCCACCTAGGGTCACATTGTAGGTTGTGTGATGATCATTGATCTGATCAATATTGGATACCCTAGTAATGAGAAAGGGCATAAATCCTAGAATTATTGCTTCCAAAAGGATGGAAGGCTTAAATTTGCAAAAGCTTACACACGTCCAGTGGTGATCGAGTAGCTTGAGTGCTACTATAGTCTTTAGTGCAACTATAGATCCTAAAGGAGGAGAGCTACAAAATTAACTATCATGTTTGCTTTTTTTCCCAAAAAAGGGTAAGCTTATAATATTTTTTGGCAATGATTCTAATATAAACACAATTTGTCATGATTGAGTGATATTTTGTTGATTTTGATTATGATTGTTTGAAATTTTGACTACCCCCTCAAGAAATGAGTCGATGAGGAAAGTACAATTAATAAAGCGATGATTCGCTTGACCAAGATGAAATATTTGGACCTTTTTAGGGGTTTGCTTTGTTTTTTTTAGGTTAATTCCCATCTAGGTGTGATTTCAACCATTTTTTCTAATTGTACACTTCTATCCCATGGGACGGTCCGACCACAATGGCCTTCTTAGGGAATCAAAGTGATAATAATTCTTTTCTAGCTTTTGTTGAATCACTATGTTTTATGATCTATTGAAATGTTATGGAAGAAAGGATATGAATTCTCTCTCTCGTGTGGTAATACAGCCACCATGGCCTTCTTCGAGATTGAAATGAAGCTTCTCAATTCCACTATAACCATTTTTTCTTGAGTGGGCTTATGGTAATTTACTCATATTTTTGAATTGTATGGAGTGCTAGTCATTGCAATCACCAAGTGTATAGAGAAAATAACTGATTACAAGGCTCACTTGAGATTTTGTGTATTTAATTTTTATGATGTTTTTGGATTTTTATGTACTTTTTGATATTTATGGGCCATTAGGTGTGCTTAATGGTCTATTTTGAGGTGCTTTATGTAGAGAAATTTAGCCAAATCCTCTTTGTTTTCTAGTCATTGTCAGGTCCAGCAGCCAGAAATTTTGGGCCACTGATGCCATCAATAGCCAAGGTGCAAATGGAATATATAAAAGAATATTTAGGGTTTTAACGTTTAATTTTCCAGTTGTCAATTACACTTTTTAATCTCTAAGTTGAGAGTGATTGATTGTGACTTGGAAAACTACCAACTGTACTACATGGTTGAGCAGGGTGAGGCTTTGACCAGCGGAGGAGCGGATGACTCACGGGTATCTCTCAAACCCTAGCCTTTTATTTATTTTTAATGGGTAAAATGAACCTCACTAAATAATCAATAAATGAACAAAACTAAACCTGTTGGAAACAAACTAAAACCATAGGTAGGCTTAGTTTTAGGCTAATTTTAATGGGTTTTGCCCAATTTTAGGGATTTAAAAAATATATATATTTTTGGATGAGGGGGGACGTCGTTGGCATGTCGTCCCATGGTCGTTGATGCTCAGAGCAACCTCTAAATGTTAAAGAGGGGACGTTATCACCGTTAGCAGTCAACCTAAATTCCAACAGTCAAATTTTTAACCATGGTGATTGGTCATTGTTGGCTTCAGTGGACGCAACATGGCTGCTTTTGGCTTGAGTGGCTAGGCAACCTTAGGCTTTGTTTTAATTTTTTTTTGAAGTTTTTTAAGACATTTGACTGATTTTTTTTTAATTTTTGGAGTGTAAATTTGATTTTTAGGTGCATTTAGTTAATGTTTCGATAGTCTTAAACTTGTTTTAGACTATCTTGCACCGTTTTCATTTTATTCATCTTTTAGCTTGTGAGCGCATTTGATTTAGGCATTTATTTTGCACTTCTAGATTTTTTCTGCATGGGCTCGGGACCCAAAATTGCTTATGGATATTTTTCCTAACATGGATGACATAGACTGGCATTGGATTGATGCTTGAGGGCACCAGTACGTTACTAGGCTTCTAATTATCATGTTGGATAAGGCTTACCTTATTGCCTTGGCCCATAGGTGGGACTCTAGGACTAACACATTCCACTTCCCTATCAGTGAGATGACCATCACACCGAAGGATGTGTACAAGATCTTTAGTATCCCCTTTATGTATTTTCCATCGTGTCTTCTCCTACTGGTGCTAGAGATGTAGTCTTTGCGATGGTCTTTCGGGCACATGCAATTGCTACATTCTAGGATTACCATTATGTGGGCATGTTAGTGGATCGATGGTATTGGGAGGATGTCTTCTCTTAGTGACATGTATTATTGATGGTCATCTGTAATATCCTTCTACCTGACTACTGTAGAGTGAGGTTCCCATGGAACCTCTTGGTGATGGTTCAAGATTTTATGGACAACACAAAGCCTATCAATTATACCTAGGGGAACACCTTGTTGGCATAGTTTTATGATGAGTTTTATCGTATTCAATGATGAGGATGAGCTAGAATTGCTTGTAGCCTACTCCTATAGATCTAGGACTAGGAGCACATCAAGGTGGATCATCCAGGAGGTCTACCTATCAATTTTACTGAGGTAGTAGCTACTACTCAGTATTATGGGTCTAGATGGGCCCAACAGTGTGAGGAGCACAAGAGTCGATGCCACACAGGATAGCTCTCTAATTATACATCTCTAACTGGCGAACCACATATATAATTTGGAGGTCTTATCATGCTTACCCCACCTGGGAGGAGGCAGACAGGTTTACATCCTGAACTTGACACGATCAATGGATTATTAGTCATAAGGATGGCATTAGGGAGTTCTTACACTATTCTTGGGTGCTTTGATAGTATGACCTACAACAAGATATACCTATGGAGCTCATTCTATATAGGAGTATCATTATCAAGAGGCATCTTCCAATACCCCAAGTGATAGCAGTTACGTAGGATGATGATCCTATAGTAGTAGATGTTGATGTTGTAGATAGTAGGGTTACAGAGCTATACAATCAGTGGTGGATTACACGGCTCTAGCATGACGATGATAGCTTGGATAGGGATAGATATGATGCTACTACATGGGAGGATCCTGATGGACACTGAGTGTGGGCCCGTATAGATGATTAGGAGTAGGTGGAGTAGTAGGTGGCTGAGGAGCAGGTTGCTCCTAAGGAGGAGGAGGATTTGGCTCCAGAGGAGCAGGATTCTCCTCTATAGGCTTAGTTGCACCAGGTGGAGGCTAAGCTATAGGTGTCTCAAATTCAAATATGGTATAGGAACTCTACCATAACTAGGCTTTAATAATAGGTTTGAGGCTTTGAGGTGGAGAGGACCATTATGTAGACATAGATAGAATCAGCCCAGACTAAGATAGCCAAGATTATAGCTGAGATGGATGCTACCCTAGGTCATATTGTGATGGTTTCTCCTAATGTACAAGGAGCTACAATCTTAGATCTAGGTGTAGAGATCAGACACCTACAGGGTCTTATAGGAGATTTTGATGATCAAATTTCTGGAGATGTTGCATACATTGCTGCTCTACGGATGTAGATTAGGATGCTAGGTGTCGTTCCTCAAGAGAGACTTACAGCAAAAGGGTCACAACAGAGCCAATGGAGTACATAAGGGTAGTCTTAAATCCAACCTAGCAAAATAACTAGGACCTGCATAGATAGGACTATGAAGACTAGCTCCCACCATTCTCATAGGGATAGAGCCGAGGGCGAAGTCGAAGCAGGGGCGTAGGCATAGCTTGATGGATTTGATTGTACTGAATTTATTTTTTAGTGTAATGTCATATGACCTATATAGTTGTAGCCTACGGGTAATTTTGTACTCTTATATACTTATTTTATACACATTATATATGATATCTATATTTTGAGACTCATTATGTGTATTTATTATATTTTTCTTTTATTTTTATGTGATGCAGTATTATGATTTTATGTTATATGATGTGATGTATTGATATGCATTTAGCTTGATGGTAGATGTATGCTTTAGATGATATGATCTATATGTGTGGATGCATTATGATGATGGATGTATATATGGATGCAATGCTTATTGTTAAATGCATGTTTAATTTTGATTCTATTGTATGCATCTAACTTATGTTGTTATGATATGGTGAATTGCAATATGTGTAATGCAATATGATCATGATCTAATATAAATGAACTTGTTTGCTTTAATCACTTAAAACATAAGGTATGCATGCGATATGAGTTTAACAATATAATAGGCAACACCACATAATGTATAACAATCATGAATGTAAATAATAACTCTTAGCATAAGAATTAATTATTTAAGCATCCGAATATGAGATGAGATGATGTGATATGTATGTACTTTCTTCATAAGCTTTTGTAAGTTAAAATATATACCCAAAATAGTCAGTGGTCATCTAAATGTCATTGCTGACATTCATTTGGTATCTATCCTATTTCATGAACACCCTTTAATGAACAAAACCTCATAAAGAAATTTTATGATTTGACTGATGGAATGATTTGTTGTTATGAGGGAATTTTTGAGGTTTTCCATGAGACTCAAACACCCTAGTTGCTTCGTCAAAAGTTGTATATTGATAATTAAAAACTTTTGAAGGATAAATTTCTTGTTATGAAGACCTAGATACTCATTATCATTATGTGTGCAAATTAATATATTAGGTAAAACATAAGCATACCCCAGTACCAGGCATGATTCATTCAACCCATTGTTATATTGGGGATCCTAAAATATTTATCCTAATCCTAAGTTGGATGTAGTTGGATTAGACCACTAGGCGATAAACGACACCTAAAGCTAGCCCTTCCACATGTAAACATTGGTCTATACAAAAGCAAGATGCTAATATAACAAACATATCGTCGTGTGTAAGGATACCTTTTGGTTCGTCCATTTTGAGAATTCTAGGGATTCAAGTTCAATACTACCTTCTTTTCTTCATATTTGTTTGGGATACTTGCTCATGCTTAGTGATAAAAATCATTGTTTATTTTGACTTTTTATTTTTCTTTTGAGCAAGGGATTTATGTAGTGATGATAATAATTATTTATTTTGCTTTTGAATTTTTCTTTGTTCAGGATTTTTGCTTATTTTGATTAAATCAAGGGATTTATGTGGGTAGGTATGAACTTGTCCTTTTGCCAATTCTCAGTATTTTTGAACCGGTTGCACAGGGGGATGAGCAGGATAAAATTTTCACCTTAGGATACCTAATACCGCTTCATAGCGTTCATATTTCTCTTGTTCCAACTAGGATTTTAGTGTCTTGATTAGTGCTGGGATTTTGAAATATACCAAGTGCTATCAAAACCAAACCTCTGTTGGATATTTTGAGTCAAAGTTGTTATTGATGTCAAGGAACAAATTCATCATTGATGTCAAGGAATATGTCAAGGAAGAATGCAAAGGTTAATGCCAAAAAACTTCATAATATTTTTAATATAATGTGGAATAATATGAAGGATTTTTATTAAAACCATGGGTGAGCAAAAATAAAAGTTTTTTCCTTAAAACCAATGGTGGCACAAGTAAAAGTTTTTTCTGAATGGCAAAAATGAAAGTATTTTCCATTAAAACCATGTGAGCAAGTTGTAAGGTTTTTCTAAAAACCTAAAGAGGCCCTTAAGTTTGGTTTAAGGCCAAAATACCATGTTAATTATTAAATTATAATAATTAAATTATTAAAGAATTTATTATATTTAATAAATTACCAAAGCTAAAGTTTGGGCGCCAGTTTGTTCGCGTGCAAAGTTACCCCTCTTCCACCGATATCATCGCTTTCTAGACGATGTCTTGACCACCGACGTGGAGCAATGAAGGCATATGGTATATAAATACCATATCCTTCTCAAAGGTAAGGCATCCACTCACATTTGCCAAAAATAATTAACACCGGTTTTCATGTGCAATTCCCTCGTGATAGCAGTTCATGCAAATTTTTTGGATATCGTGAGTTAAGGAGCCAATTTGTGGATCGTGCGAATAGTGGAATTCAAAGGGTGTAAGGTAGTGGAGGTTCCAAAGGGAGCATGTGGCTCCACAACATTGTGAATCATGGTGAAAGCGCTTGTGGAGAGAAGCGCTCAGTTCGAATCTTCGTGCAATGCAAAGTGGTAACACTCTTTTAAATTAAAATATTTTGATTTTTGACTTAGGCTAAGGTTAGTCTTAGGATAAATAAGGAGATAAATAATTTTGGATTTTTTCCAAAGTTAAAAAGGAAGTTTTGTGGGTTTTATAAAGTTTTTGCTGAAAATTTAAGTGGTGGGTAAAAATTCTTTTACCTTAGAAAATGAAAGATTATTTGTTGCATTATTTTTCAAAATAATTATCTTAAAAAATGCAATTTTAAAGTAGGGAGTCATAAGTAGAAATTGGATTGATTTTTGAAGAATAAAATTTTGAAGTGGCTTATGTCAAATATTATTGATTGAGATAAATTTGTGATGAGTTAGGGTTTTTGAGAAGTGAATATTCAAACTATTATGGTGTTGGATATTATTTTAATAAAGGAGTAATAAGGTGTATTTGTGAGTGATTATATTATTTGTATTGTTTATCTAACTTCCTTAAGATTTGTAAAGTGATGTTTATGATTGTGATAGATTTGTATGGTCTACTTATCATCAAGCAAAAATGTATGAGCACATTCTTCCATAGTTGAGTTGATTGGTTGATTTTCTGGAATATAAGTTTGGATTGAAAAGGACTTGATTAGGGTTTCCTTATTGAGTGTGTTGAGTTAATGCTTCAATATTTTCTAGAATAAATAATTGTTGTTAAAACCTTATTTTATAAGCATTGTTGTTGAAGCCATTGGTTGTGTGAATAACTTGAACTAGGGTTTGAAAAGAACATGAGTATCATTGTTACATGAATATTGTGTTATAAGCATAATTATTGAAGTGAGTTGTTGTGTGAAGAACTTGAACTAGGGTTTGAAAAGAATATGAGCATCATTTTTATGTGAGAGTGGTTGATAAGAATTGTTGAGAACATTTTGAGTGAATTTCATGCGTTTGGACTAGGGTTTGTTAGGAATGATTGTTTCATTGTGTTATTGGTTGAGTAGAGTTGGTTGAGATTATTCAAGTGGGTGTGTGAAGTGATTTTTCAAGTTCCATAAAACAAAACTATTCTATATTATGAATTGAATTAAGAAAGTGATAGAGTATTTATTTGAAGCATATTGCGTCTCTAACAATTCTCTGTATGTTTCTAAAAGAGTGATTGAAAGTGATTGAGCATTGTGATGAGTATAGAACATATTGAGTCTCTAACAATTCTCTTTATGTTTCTATGATATTGGATAAGTTATAGTGTGGACTTATTGTGCATATTTGATACAAGTCTTTGAGAATACTTGTGGATAGATTTGGGTAAGTTTTTGTGGAAGCTTATAATACATATTGAGAGCAAATTTGGATAAGTTCTTGTGGGAACTTATTGAGAATATTGGACAAGTTCTAGAGAGGACTTGTGGATAGATTAGTATGATCTTTTGTGGCAGCTTACAAGGTAGATTTGAGACAAGTCTTTGAGAAGACTTGAGAATAGATTTGATTGGTTGATTTATTAAAACCTTAAGTTAATTTTTGGTGCAGATCTAGCAGAGTTGATTTGAGATTGAGTCAAGCTTTGAGTTAAGTCTTGAGGACAGAGATTGAGGATATATTTGTGCTTTATCGAAGGATTATGTTTAGTATAGATTCAAGGATAGAGTTTGGTATAGATTTGAGGACATGTTTGTGCCAGACCAGAGACAGATATTGAGGATAGATTTGTGCTTGACTGAAGGACTGTGTTTAGTATATATTCGAGGATAGTGTTTAAGTAAATTTAAGGATAGGTTTGTGCTAGACCAAAGACAAATATTGAGGATAGATTTATGCTATACCGATGGATTATTTTTAGTTCAAATTTGAGATAGAGCTTTGGAGGTGACAGAGTTAAGGACAGAGATCTCTAGCCAGAGAAGGGAAGACAGGTGTCTTCTATGGATAGAGTTCCATTTTCTAAGGGCAGTGGAGGTAGAGGTCTTATAGAGGATCACTAGCTAGAGGAGATATTAGGAGATTGGTGTCTCTTGTGGATAGATATCCATGAACTTTATTAGGGTATTGGTGTCTCCTTTGGATAGAGGTCCATAAATATTGTAATAGGGAAAGAATTCCCAAGATATTGATTGAGAAAATTTTAGTGAAAGATTCTCTCCATGGAGTAGCCTACATTGGGTGAACCACATAAATTCTAGTTTCTCAATTGTATGTGGTGATTTGTGCACTGCTTTGATTATTGCTATTCATATTGTTATCTTTACATTGCATAATATTGATTGGAAAGAAAAAGTAAAAAGTGGTCTTATACTATTCACCCCCTCTTAGTATAAGCTTATGTTCTTCAATTGGTATCATATTGGGTTCCTTCGGAAGAGTTTAATAGCTAACAAGAACACAATGGATTCTAAGAATGGACCTGCAGATAATTTAGTACCAGTATTTAATGGAAGTGATTATATATATTGGAGTTTGAGAATGAATAACTACTTGAAGGCACTTGGTAATGAAGTTTGGGAAGCAGATGAAAATGGATACAACCCCTTAGTTGATCCACCTACAGATAAGGAAGGTAAGCTTCTACAACATTACAATTCAAAATAAATGAATGCACTTTTGAGAGGTTTGCATAGAATAGAGTCCATAAAATTTATGCATTTTCAAGATACAAAAGGAATGTGGGATAAGTTTAAAAATATATATAAAGGAGATAAAGGTGTCAAGAAAGCAAAGATACAAAATCTCAAAGGACAATTTGAAGAGTTAATAATGAAATATGCAAAGAACATTAGTACCTATCTACTTTGAATCGATGAGGTTGTTAATGTTATGCAAGGACTTAGAATGAAGGTTGATGAATCAGATATCTATGATAAGGTCTTAAGATCTCTTCCAAAAATATTCAATGAAAATATTTTTGCTATAGAAGAGTCAGAGGATGGTGATTCTTTGACAAGATATATGTTTCTTGGTATTCTTACAGCTTTTGAGTTAATAACAAAAGAGCATATTCCCCAGAAGGAAGCAACCTTCAAAGAAATCAAGAAGACAAAGGATAAGAAGTCATAATCAAGCAATGAGTCATCCAATGATGAAGAAGCTAATTATGGAGGAAGTAATAAGGATTCAAGAAGATCCGAAGATACAAAATCTATTATATGTTTCAATTATGGAAAGTATGATTATTATGCAATTAATTTTCAAGAAGCAAAGAATAACAATGATGAATAAAAACATGATCACAGGAACAAGAAATTGGAAAGATACAGGCACCAAAATAAAATCAAGGATGGACAAAGCAGACAAGGAAAGAAGTTTTTTCAAATACAAAAGAGGAGCTACTATGCGTATAAGGTAAGTAAGTACTCAAGTGATAGTGATGCTAGTATTTCATACAATGATAGAGATGAAGTCCTATTTATGATTGAAGAAAAATAACCAGTTAAGAATAGGACCTCAGTAATTCTTAAGTGTTTTAGATGTGGTAACTTTGGACATCTTGAAGATAGTTGTACAAGGAATGGTTATAGTTTCAGTGATGATGAATATGAGGATGCACATGAAGGACCAGATGAAAAACTTCTAATGGCACTAGAATAAGGAGAAGGTGATTCTATAGAAGACAAGTAAAAAAAAAATGTAGATGTGGACAAAGGTAAACAAATAGAGGAAGAATCAGATAAAGAAGGATATTATCTTAAAGGAAAACTTATCTATTCTCTTGAAATAGTAAAGAAGGTAAGAAAGCAAAAATCTAAATTAGAAGCTTAGTTTCAAGAATATGATGAAGAGAGAAGAATGCTTATAGAGGATCTAGACAAATCAAAGGCTAATACAAATAAATTCAAGGATAATCTAGAAGCAAAGGTCTTAGAATGTGAAAGGTTAGAACAAGAAGTAGACCTACTAAGGGAAGATTTAGAAGACTCTAAATTCAAGCTAAAATGGTTCAAAAATAGCTCAAAGAATTTAGAAAAGTTCATCAAGATACAAAAGCCTACATCAAGCAAAATAGGTCTTTGTTTTGAACAGGTTCAAAAGAAATAAGAAGAAAATTCAACCTCAAGTTCTGGAGGAGAAGAAAATTTAGATGAAGACACTTTAGAAGATGATAACATAAGAGGAAATGAGACATATGAGGATGATTTGGACAATAAAAATCTCAACAAGGACAAGAACAATGCACAAAGAAGAAACGGATGGAACAATAATCATAATAGGAGACCAATGAAGGTTCAATGGAAGATGTTTTTCATGTCATAGGTTTGGGCATACGGATTCACAATGTAAGACACATGAAATACAAGTATATGGGAACAAACAAACTTTCAATGGGTATTGCTACTCATATAATTAGTTTGGTCACAAGGAAATGAATTGCAGGGTTCGTGACAGGAGAGGATATGGCTTAACTAGGATAAATACTAAGATATTTGCACCTACAAGGAACAACAATATTAAGTGTTATAAGTGCAATAATTATGGTTACACAACAAAGAGGTGTAGATCAAACATTGTAGAATCAAGTTTGCATAAGAATAGAAACAGGAATAGGAACAGGAACATAGATATGAACAGGAACAAGAACATGGATATGAACAGGAATAGAAACAAGAACAGGAACACGAATGTGGACATGGACAGAAATATGGACATAGAAAGGAATAGTTAGAGGATTCAAAAGGATCGGATAAGAATAAAAGAGGATAAAGGTAAATAATAGTGCTTTCTGGGCATATAAATACTCCCACCCTAGAATTAACCACCTCAAAAGGATGTGGGGCAGAGGCTAAGCTAAGAGGCTCATTCTTAGCCCCAAGCCCCAAAGGTGACCCTTTGCCATTGATGTCAAATGGGGAGAGATTTGATTAAGGGGGAGATATTTGGTATTTGAGTAAAGAGGAGAAATTTGAAAAGAGTATTGAGCCAGGGGGAGCAATGTCCAAGGGGGAGCAGAACCAAGAAAATGTTAAGTATTTGCTAAAAAGAATTTGGGTTGCCATCAATGACAAAGGGGGATATTATTGGACATTTTGAGTCAAATTTGTCATTGATTTCAAGGAACAAAGTCATCATTTATGTCAAGGAATATGTGAAGGAACAATGCAAAGGTTAATGGCAAAAATATTCATAATATTTTTAATATTATGTGGAAGCATATGAAGGGTTTTTATTAAAACCATGGGTGAGAAAAAATAAAAGGTTTTTCCTTAAAACCAATGGTGGCACAAGTAAAAGGTTTTTCTTAAAACCTATGGTGGCATAAAATAAAAGGTTTTTCCATTAAAACCATGTGAGCAAGTTGTAAGGTTTTTCTAAAAAACTAAAGAGGCCCTTAAGTTTGGTTTAAGGCCAAAAGACCATGTTAATTATTAAATTATAATAATTAAATTCTTAAAGAATTTTATTTACTATATTTAATAAATTTGCAAAGATAAAGTTTGGGCACATTTCATAAATTTTGGGCACCGGTTTTTCATGTGCAAAGTTGCCCCCTTACGCTGATGTCACCGCTTGGTAGATGACGTCCTCACTGCCAACCTAGAGAAATGAAAGCGTATGGTATATAAATACCATAGACTTCTCAAAGGCAAGGCATCCACTCACTTCTGCCAAAAATAATTAACACCAAATTTCATGTGCAATTCCCTCGTGACAATAGTTCGTGTGAAGTTTTTGGACAGTGTGAGTGAAGGAGCAAATTCGTGGTCATGCGAATAGTGGAATTCAAAGGGCGTAAGGCAGTGGAGGTTCCAAAGGGAGCACGTGGCTCCATGACATTAGGATCCATGGTGAAAGTACTTATGGAGAGAAGCAATCAGTTCGAATCTTCGTGCAATGCAAAGTGGTAACACTCTTTTAAATTAAAATATTTTTATTTTTGACTTAGGCTAAGATTAGTCTTAGGAGAAATAACGAGATAAATGATTTTGAATTTTTTCCTAAGTTAAAAAGGAAGTTTTGTGGGTTTTATAAAGTCTTTGCTGAAAATTTAAGTGGTGGGTAAAAAATATTTTATCTTATAAAAGGAAAGATTAGTTGTTGCATTATTTTTCAAAAGAATTATCTTTAATGCAATGTTAAAGTAGGGAGTCATAAGTAGAAATTGGATTGATTTTTGAAGAATAAAATTCTGAAGTGGCTTATGTCAAATATGATTGATTGAGATAAATTTGTGATGAGTTAGGGTTTTTGAGAAGTGAATATTCAAACTATTGTGGTGTTGGATATTATTTTAAGAAAGGAGTAATAAGGTGTATTTGTGAGTGATTATATGATTTGTATTGTTTGTCTAACTTCCTTGAGATTTGCAAAGTGATATTTATGGTTGTGACAGATTTGTGTGGTCTACTTCTCATAAAGAAAAAAGGTATGAGCACATTCTTCCATAGTTGAGTTGATTGGTTGATTTTATGGAAAATAAGTTTGGAGTGAAAATGACTTGATTAGGATTTCCTTATTGAGTGTATTGAGTTAATGCTTCAAGGTTTTCTGGAATAAAGAATTGTTGTTAAAACCTTGTTTTATAAGCATTGTTGTTGAAGCCATTGGTTGTGTGAAGAACTTGAACTAGGGTTTGAAAAGAACATGAGTATCATTGTTATGTGAAGATTGTGTTATAAGCATTGTTTTTGAAGTGATTTGTTGTGTGAAGAACTTGAACTAGGGTTTGAAAATAACATGAGTATCATTGTTATGTGAGAGTGGTTGATAAGCATTGTTGGGAATATTTTTAGTGAATAACATACGGTTGGACTAGGGTTTTAAGGAAGTATTATTTCATTGAGTGATTGATTGAGTAGATTTTTTTAAGCCTAGTCAAGTGGTGTGTGAAGTGATTGTTCAAGTTCCATAAAACAAAACTATTATGTTCTTAATTGAATAGAGAAAGTGACTTAGTATTGAGTTGAAGCATATTGAGTCTCTAACAATTCTCTATATGTTTCTAAAAGAGTGATTGGAAGTTATTGAGCATTGTAATGAGTATAGAACATATTGAGTCTCTAACAATTCTCTTTATGTTTCTATGATATTGGATAAGTTTTAGTATGGACTTGTTGTGTAGATTTGAGACAAGTCTTTGAGAATACTTGTGGATAGATTTGGGTAAGCTTTTGTGGAAGCTTACAATACAGATTGAGAGCATATTTGGATAAGTTCTTGTGGGAAATTATTGAGAAGATTGGACAAGTTATAGAGAGGACTTGTGGATAGATTGGTGTGAGATTTTGTGGAAGCTTACAAGGCAGATTTGAGATAAGTCTTTGATAAGACTTGAGAACAAATTTTATTGATTGATTTGTTCAAATCTTGAGTTAATTTTTGGTACATATCCAATAGAGTTGATTTGAGATTGAGTCAAGCTTTGATTTAAGGCTTGAGGACAAAGATTGAGGATATATTTGTGCTTGATCAAAGGACTGTGTTTAGTACAGATCTGAGAATAGTTTTTGGTGCATATTTGAGGATAGGTTTGTGCCAGACCAGATACAGAGATTGAGGATAGATTTGTGCTTGACCGAAGGACTATATTTAGTACAGATTCAAGTATGGAATTTGGTGTAGATTTGAGGACAGGTTTGTTCCAGACCAAAGATAGATATTGAGGATAAATTTGTGCTAGACCTATGGATTGTGTTTAGTAAAAATTTGAGATAGAGCTTTGGAGGTGACAAAGTTGAAAACAAATATCTCTAGCTAGAGCAGGAAATATGGGTGTCTTATGTGGATAGATTTCCATTTGCTAAGGGCGGTGGAGGTAGAGGTCTTCTAGAGGATCACCAGCTAGAGCAGATATTAGGATATTGGTGTCTCCTTTGGATATAGATCCATGAACTTGATTAGAGGATTGGTGTCTCCTTTGGACAGAGGTCCATAAAAATTGTAATAGGGAAAGGATTCCCAAGAGATTGATTGAGAAAAAATTAGTGAAATATTTTCTTCGTGGAGTAGCCCACATTGGGTGAACCACGTAAATTATGGTGTTTCAATTGTGTATGGTGATTTTTTCATTGCTTTGATTAATTATATTGATGTTGTTATCTTTACATTGCATAATATTGATTGGAAATAAAAAGTAATAAGTTATATTATACTATTCACCCCCCTCTCGATATAAGCTTTTGTTCTTCAACCTCATCTATTAAAAGCTAAGATAAATTTCTACAAAGTTTGATAAAACCACTAGGTATTCTTGAGTGGCTGAAAAACCCTAGTATATTCCTTATAGCAATAGGAGGGGTTGTTTTGAAAAATACAGTTACACACACATTGGTTATGGATGATGATGGATTTTGAAGATGCATGATTGAGGTACAAACATGGTGTCGTTTGTAAGATTATGAATACAACCTACTAAATGTAAATGCAATGGATGCAAATGCCTAATGCAATGCAACTATATGGATGCAAGCATGAATGCATAATGCAAATATTTTTGTATTTTTTATGCTTTCAATTGTTTTTGAGTTTTGATTATTCTAAATGTTTTGAACTTTTGATTTTAAATTTTTTATGTGCTTTTATGTTTTTTTGTTGACCAAAGGGCTTATGGTACCTTTGGAGCTTTTTGGGAGTTGATAAAAGGGCTTTAAAATGCCTTTGGAGTATTTTGGGAGTTGACCAAATTACTTTAAAATACCTTTGGATCCTTTTGTGATTTGACCAAACGACTTGGAGATACCTTTGGAGATTTTTGTGATTTGGTCAAACGAATTGGATATGCCTTTGGATCCTTTTATTTTTTTGACCAAAGGGATTTAATATGCCTTTGGAGCTTATTGTTTTTATGGTTTTCTATTGTTTTTGTGATTTTGAAATTTATGAATGTTTTTATATTTTATTGTGCTTATGTGTAAAATGCCTTTAAATTAATAATGTTGAGAGGCTCTAGCTCCTCAACACCTTCTATTGATGTTAGGCGATATGCCCCATGTCCAATATTCTCATATATGATATAAATACCTAACCATATGGTTGTAAATTTGTCTCGTATATACAAGGGCATATTAGAGTTCTATTGGTTTTCTTTAAGCACAAAATCCCCAACCTTAAATTTTCTTAGGTGTACTTTATTGTTATAAGCTTGTGTTAGACAGTCATGGTAAATGTAGATATGCTCAAGATCATTGATGTGACATTCATCCAGAAGGGTAAACTGATACAATCAAGCTTACCGTAGAAAGTCGTCATTGATGAACTCTTTCAATGTGATGTGCAATATTGGAATTTCCAACTCTAAGGGCATAATGGCCTCCAAGCCATATACAAGCAAAAATTATGTTGCCCTAGTGGGTGTACATACGCTAGTCCTATAAGCCCATAATACTAGGGGCAATTAAAAATGTCAATTATTATGATTTGCTTTCACCATCTTCTTTAAAATGGCTACTATTATCTTGTTGGGAGCCTCTGCTTGCCCATTTTCCTATAGATAGTATGGTGTCACAAAATTGTGTTGGATTTTGTATTTGGTTTTTAAAGCTTACACATTTTTATTTTTTAATGACAAACCATTATCTAAGATTATCTTGAAGGGTACCCCAAAATGACAGATGATGTTGTGAAGTATGATATTTGTAATTTGAGGTCCAATTATCAAGGTTACGGGGACCACTTCCACCCATTTGGTGAAGTACTCAGTGGCCATTAAGATAAACATGTGTCATCCCAAGGATGGGGGAGAAATATTTTCAATTAGATAAAAACCCCACTAAGAAAATGGCCAAGCCACCTGAATGGGTTGTAATGCCTGAGATGGCAAGTGCATCAAATTTCAATGCTATTAACATTTAACATATTTCTTGACATACTCGCAGCATTACTTGTCTATGGTGGGCCAGTAATAACCCATTCAAAGGATACGCTTAACAATGACTATGCAACTGAAGTGGCCACCGTATGTACCATCGTGAGCTTACAAAATTATCTAAGATAATTCCTGGGGATCTAAGAAATGGAGGACTCCATCATAGCTTTGATGATACAATATAGCTCCTAACAAGACATATCTTGTTGCTTTTTTCTTGAATGCTCGTATTTTGGTATGTGATAGTCCCTATGGTACAATTCCAAGTCTAAAGAAATCTTGTAACTAGGATAGCCAATCTTGATAGGCTACAACCTCAATAGATAAAATGATTTATTCCTCCTACAGTTTGATATGCACAAATGTAGATTGAAAAAAAACCTTGTGGCAAATAGTGGTACCATTCTCTATGGGACCCTGGGTGATCAAGGACCCCCAAGTTACCTTATTTAAAAAGTCTTTGGCTTTACGAAACTAGTCATGGTCTGACTCTATATGAATCATGTTGACTTATTCCTTGTTATCAAAAGCCTCATGCTACATCGCTAAGTGTGAGAGTGTTTTCACATGAATGGTAGTGAAATCAACAAATGGATTCTAAGGGATCAAGTATCCTAAAGACGCCATGGTGTCTACAAATCTGTTTGACAAATGAGAGATTGCCTTGATGTTGTATCATTTTAGTTGGTCTAGATAGGTGTCAAAAAGCTCCTTTTAAGCTTTCAAGATTTGATACCAGCATTGAAATAGTTTCTTGAATTTTTTGAATATGAGGAGGGAGTCATCGAAGATATTTAGCCTCTTGATTTTCATGGCAATGGTTTTTTGGAGACCCAAGATTAGGGCCTCATATTCGGTGTTTTTATTCATGTAAGGGAAGTCTAGTTTAAATGACAAGGGCATTGAGCACCTTGTGGCATGAAAAATACAATCCCTACATTGCCTCCTTACTCACACTTTGAACCATCGAAGAACAAAGTCATGTCAACTTTATTTTTAGGTTCTTTTGGTCTGGGTGCTTCTAATAATGTGAATATTGCATCATCAAGTTCTATGGTGAGGGGTCTACTATTCTGAAGAGGTGCCTCAACCAGCTAATCAACTATGACTTATCCCTTGATGGACTTTTAGATTACAAATTCCAAATAGAATTCTATCAATAGCATGATCCACTTTGCAGTACGTGTGTTATGATATGTCTTGATCATTATATACTACAAAGTATTTTGTTTGGATATTACATATATCATATGGTTCAACATGAAGTGGCTAAATTTCTTGGTTGCAAATACCACTGCTAAGCACATCTTTTCTACGTATGCATATCCTATCTCGTAGGTCACCAAGGTGCGGCTAATGTAATATATCACTTGTTATTTATCTTACATATTATTTTGAGCCAACATAGTGCCCAAATAAAAATCTATAGTGGATATATATAGTAGAAATGACACATCTAGTCTTGGTGGAGCTATAACTGGAGACATTGCCAGGTACTTCTTAATTTCATAAAATGCTAGCTAACATTCTTCATCCCACTAGAATTGGACCTTTTTTGTGTATCAGTCGATTTATGGATCGAAATTTATCTAATAGTTGTGTGATAAATCATTTTATGGATGCTACCTTGCCTTGTAGGCTTCTTAGCTCTTGATGTTTGTGGGTAGGGCCATTTATAGGATAGCCTTTACCTTTGCTGGGTCTACCTCGATGCCTTGTTTGAAAATGATGAATCCCAATATTTTTCCAGAAGTCACACCAAAGATGCATTTCTTGGGGTTCAACCTGACATTGTTCTCAATAAGGTGATAGAAGACCTTTTTGAGGGTCTCAGCATGCTCTTCACATAGCAACAACTTGTCTAGTAAGTCATCGATGTAGTATTCCAATATCTTGTGCATATAGTCATGGAAAATGTATGTTATAGCATGTTGATATGTGGTACCAACATTTTTAAGACTGAATGGCATCACTTTGTAACAAAATATCCCCCATGGAGTGGTTAATGTGATTTTATGCTAGTCTTCAGGTTTAATCCAAATCTGATTGTAACCAGCAACATCATCCATTAAGGAGAGCATCTCATGACCTACAGTTGCATCTACAAGAGCATCTATGTTGGAAAATGGGAATGAATCCTTTGGTGTTACCTTTTTAAGATCCCTAAAATATATGCAAATATGGATTCTTCCATCAGGTTTTTCTACAGGTACCATGTGTGATACCCACTCTGGATAGTTGATGGGAACAATAAAGACTACATCCAACAGTTTCTACAACTCGTTCTTAACCATAAAAGCAATGGTTGGATGCATATTTATGAGATTTTGCTTGACCAATTTCTTTGCAGGATCTAGAAAAAGGTTGTCGACAACCAAATTCAAATCTAGCCCCAACGTATCTTTTTAGGTCCAAGCAAAGATATTTTGTCTCTATTGCAATAGAGAAATAGTGATGGTCTGTTCTTCTAGAGATAAGTTTTATTTAAACTTGAATTTCTTTGGTTGAGAAGGATCGTCATTTATTTCCATCTCAAAATTATCCTCTATTGCCATATGTGACCCCTCCTCAAGCTAGTGAGGACTAGGGATTAAGTGGATGTCGTCTGCTAGATTTATAAGTCTAATTGAATCAAAATTAAGACCAACATGATAGATATCATGTGTGTAGCTTGGTGTAGAATGGAATGGTTGTAGCATCTCTTTGATAGGGAAGAAATATTCAGGCTTTAGGGGTGAATTAGTGTGATCCCAATCAATTACATCTAAGTTAATACACAATGGTTTTTAAGGATATGTTGGGTTGTGAAGTGGAGTGGTAAAATTGATGGATATCATGTTGATGGATGGAATGAAATCTCCAAAACCACGTGGGTGAAACTCCTCATTAGTGATTTACCTTCCATACCCTAGATGTGGCTTTGGGGGTATGGGGATATCAAGATATGGTCTATGAATAGACGAGATGATAGGATCGTTAAGCAACAATTGCTCTCTAAATATTGGTAGATCCGGGAAGACCATGCGATATATGATGTCTATATTTGGTGGTCTTCCTAGAAAGTGAAGGTCAAGATCTATGGTGCAAAGCATCACTTCTCTCTCAACAAGTAGATTGACTGGACACAAGTGACAAGGCCCAAGATAAGCCATTGTAGTCTTGTGCTCAAATTCATCATCGCTTATGAAGAAACCATTGGCATTTACTTTTGGCACTAGGATGGGATAGTGACTTACCTGTTGATGCCTAAGATAATCCATCTTAATATCATCTTCATAGTCATTATCACTTATGAAGAATCCATTAGCATTTACTTCTGGACTTATGATATGGCATTTATATTTGGGCCCTAGGTATGCCCTCTATGTTGAGTCCTCTGACTCATAGCCACTCTCCTTTGACATGTATCTATTCTCATGTGAGATGTATCCACTCTCATCTAATATGTATCCACTCTATACATGGTCTGTCCAAGCAAGGTTTTGCACATACTTAGGCCCATGGTAGGCTAGTCCAACTTCATCTTCATCTCTATTTGAGACATAATCATATTCCTCTTGCTCATATCCATAGACTAGCTCATCCTCCCATAGGATGGATCCTGATAGGTGTGCTTCAAGATAGGATTCAGGGTGATACTCATCAGGTGGTGCTATATTGACCATAGACACCCATCCATCATCCAAGTAGTTTCTTGTAGGGGCTGATAGGGATTCCCATAAACATCCTCCTCAAATCCTAAGCTTAGCCTATCTAGGGCAGCTACCAAAGAATCATTGTGGCTCTGTATTTGATATTCCAAAATGTACCTATCAGTAGGCAATTGGTATTATGACTAGAATGGAAGTCAGTGCCCTTGCTCATACAGACCTAATCCATAGCCATGCCAATGACACTACTCAAAGTACCTTAGAGCAAACTCAAGATTTGATAAGTAATGAAAATTCATGGTGAATGGTTCATCCTCATACTCTTCAATATCAAAAGTAGTATGGGCACAGTCCAAACCAGTATAGATGAAGTTGGTTTGGTTAGGGGAAATCCCTAATGGAACTACTATCCCTATTGGAAAATTTGGGATCCTTGGTTGTCTCATGTCTTGCACAGACTCAATAATAGGTGTGAAAGTCATTTTTTGCACAAGATATCCATCTAACCCTATGTTGGCTAAGTGAACTGTCACCTACGGTGTAGATGACGTTGTTGATGAAGTAGGCAAGGTAGGTTGAGGTACCTCCTTGACTATGTCTTGGGAATCTTCCTCCTCCATGGGATTTGGAAGCTCCTTAGTTTCTTCCCTTACTAGGGATACTTTTAGATTCTAATTATATTTTGTTTTCATAACTTCTAGTAGTCTTAGGTACAGGAGGTGGTGTCAATGTGGATGGGTCACATTGCACTAATTTGCTCTTGTATTTTTGCTTTGTGTTCAATGATGAAGTTATTATGTACAGATGTGTTTACAAAAGGACAAAGTCTCCCAGTAATTTAACCTAATGCATGTACTTGAATGACTCTTCATCATATGGAACCACATGAACTTGTCCCTCATGCACATACTTGACACATTGGTGCAAAATTGAGGGTACACACTACATGTCCCTTATCTAGGGATGCCCTATAAGGATGTTGTATTGCATCACCCCTTCCAAAAAATGACACATCACAGGGATGGTATTATGTCCTACCTTTATAGGTAGAATTATTGTACCCACTATGGAGCACAGTGTATCATTGAAAGCCCTTAACATGTATAAGGTCAGGATAATTTTAGACTTAGGGATCTTTAGGTGTCCTATAGCATTTTTAGTGATAATATTTATTGATGAGACCATATTGATTAGAACCTTCTTGAATGGTATGTCATTAATTGACATGATGATATTCAAAGGTGATTTTGCTAAGGTAGTAGGAACTATCTTACTTTTGTATCATAGAAATGGATCATAGGCTCTTGGCACTACTGCACTTGCCCCACAAAATATGTGAACGCATTTGGGTTTTGGGGTTGGAGCTCCATTGATATCAAAGTCTCCCTATGCCTAGGATATTATTGTATGATCTCATAAATTAACAACTTTATTGGAGTCATTTGTAGGTTTTATTCCAATATACTTCAAAAAGTTACTACAAGTCATGTTGGTGGACCTAGAGGATGTTTTTGCACCTACCTCTATCGATATGTAGTTAGGATATGAATAGGAGTCGTTGGAGGCTATGGTTTACCATATCACCGACTTCTAGTTGCCACATTGACTATATCAACCATTCTGATGCATCCCTGAATGGGTGGCTCAACTCAAACCTAGTTGAATTGGGTACCCTGATCTCTAGGGGTCTCAAGATTTGGAAATGGGTTCCTAAATATACCCATATCTCTATTATCAGGAGCTAGCAAGTTGTCAAATTTTAGATCTCCCTTCTCAATCATGTTTTACATGACATTATTGAATCTGATACATATCTCAATGTCATGCCTCTATATTCTATGATATGGGCAGTATTGATCTTACCTATATCCTTTTGGCTTGGAGTAGTTAGGGTCTAGAAGTTGTGCATCAAGAAATATGATTCTCTATACCTTACTCACCTAATTAAATATTGATTGCATCAATTCATTTAGAGGTGTGTAATAGTAAGGCATTCGATGCTATTTTTTTTAGCCCTGGTTGTTCTTTGGGTCGTAATTAGCTGGTGAGGGATGAGCCTGATAGTTTTGTAATTGCTAGCCATTACCTCCCTTTGGCATACTTAAAATGACCTGGTTGACTTGAGTAGGTTTGGCCTGATTCTATTGATTCTTATTGCATTTGGAATTATTCCACTCCTTATTCTAAATATTGAGATCTCCTTTATCAACATTTATGTCCTCTATAAGCTTGGCTTGATCCAAGGCTTCTTCAAATGATTTATACTACTATAGTTGCAATAACGGTGATATGTGTTTTGCATAGCTCTTGGTGAACATTCGGATGAGTTATTCAATGGGAATAGAGAATGATAGTTTCACCATGATTTTCCTCCATCTATTCCTATAGTCCATTATTGGCTCATCATCATATTGCTTTAAGTTGGCTAGATCGGACAGGTTCACCTTCTTCTTGGCATCGAAGGAGAAGCATTCAAGGAATGCATTCACCAGTTGCTCAAAGTTGATGATGTTGTGTTTGGGCAATTGATTGGACCATTTAGTTTTTGCACTCGATAATATCATAATAAATATTCTTAGCATTAGGGCATCATTCTGCTCAAGCTAGAAGCATGCATTCATGAAGTTGGTAATGTGTTCTTGTGTGTATTCTTATCCCTTAAACTTGTCTAGCCTAGGCATCTCAAAGTGCCTAGGATATGCAGGACTCGGGACCAAGGGGAATAGAGGTTGGTTGTGTATCTTGCTCAATGTCAGATTCTGCCTACCCGTGTTCTATTTTTTGAGAGACTTGACCCTCTCAGTGATTATCTGATATGACTTCAAAGAAATAATCTTTTTTCTTGAAGTTTCATCCATGGTGGTAAGGAAGGTAATTTTGTGTTTTCTCGATTTGGGTGTCTATACTCATCCCCTATAACCATGGATGGAGGTTCAAGATATGTCTATTACTGATCTTCCATCCCTACCTATTCCTCATTGAATTATGTTGGTTCAAGGTCCAGGTGTTTTTGATGTTGTGAAGCATGGTGAGTACGCTCATTTCTTTGTCTATTGCTTCTCTTTTGCTGAGAATCAGCATATCTCTCATGTTGGCATTTCTCACCATCTATGTGTGTGTCAGCTCAAGCTAGCCTATCTACTAACTCTTCATGCTCAACCCTTTCTTCTCTTGAGTGTTTCTCATGTAGTCATAGGCACATATTACTTCATTCTTCTTGCTCAAGAGTTTCTACACACTCTCGCTCGATGAAAAACGCTTCCTCTAACCTATGTATATAGTTGGACTAACCTGCTACTGAAGGTTCATGCCTTTCTAACTCTGTGTGAGGAGTTCTAATTTTTAGACCCCTTAGAGAGGCTCCTAATGTTTTCTTGCTCTTGTCCACCAGGGTGACTTGTTCTATGTATTGTATTATGTGTTGAGTACCCCCATGGTCAAAAGTAGTGTATGTGCTATGAGGTCACTTTGAAGCTTCCCCTGGTTCATTAGTGTGCCTAGTTTTTATGCTACATAAACTTCTTGAAGCAGAATATTTGGTAGAAATGCTTCCTGGAGCTGGTCTCGAGGGAACTTGATCCAACTCATCAAGTTATATGGTTCTCCATGGATGATCTCGTGGAGTCCTATTGACACCAATGAGCTCATAATATAAGGGTACCACCCCATCTACAAGGATGCTATAGGATGTCCTGGGTCTATGACTAGGCATAGCCCTAATGTCTTACCCCTTAGTGGGCTGATTTATCGTATGTGTATCATGTGAAGATTTGGGTCTTAAAACCCCTACATGCCCATGTGATGAGAGAGGCCTTGATGCATCCTCATGTCGATGTGATGACATATGTGTTGAGACCTCTATATGTCTGTACAATAAGGGATATCATGATGCCTCTACATGTCAGTGTGACAATAGAGGTCATGATGCCTTTGTATATTAGTGTGACGATGGAGGTGGTGATGCCTCTACATGTCTGTATGATGAGGAAAGACTTGAGGTCTCCTCATATCTGTGTGATGAGGGAGGTTACGATGCCTCCATATGTTTGAGTGATGAGAGAGGCCATGAGGTCTCCTCATATATATATTATGAATAAGGCCTTTAGACCTCCTCATGTCTATGTGATGAGGAACTAGGATCTGGTTCTCTCATTGGGGTTTCTAGAGGATTCCCCCCAAGGGTTGATTAATCACCGCTAAGACTTGTTGAACTTCATTCATTGACACTATGGATGGGTAGCTCAATGCTAGTGTGATTGTGAGTGTGTGGAGCATCAGTTCTCACCTCAGTATTAGACTGAGGGTAGTTGCTCTGTGTGTATACCATTATGACTTATGAGTTATATTCTTAATTAAATTCTAAACCACACAAACAAATAAAGTAGATGTTTATCTCATTTAAGGATTTATGTGTGTTCCCTAAACTATTTTGTGTGTTTTTATTTTTTGAATATATAAGCTAACTCTCATTATGTTTTGCACTTTTTTTGGATGGTATACTCAAATTTTTTAAGGTATTTCACCTATACACTCATAGCTTGACAACCTAGTGATGAAATCCAAGATACGTAATCCAACCTATAATGTGTGGTAATGACTTTCACACATGGTTAGGGAGCATAGGTCCTCTCAGTCCTCATAAAGTTCAACAGTCGGTGATATATCTCTTCGAAGAGATATACGTGTAGATTTTACATGGGTTATTATGGTTCTTGGATTCGGTATTGACCAAAAATAAAGGGTACATGGGATTTGAGATGGAATATGGAGATGAAAGCCACCTCACTGGATCTCTACTAGTGTTTGGTCATGAATTCCAACTCACTAGAATTTAAGTGATATGTGGTGTGTGTGGGGTTACTTTTAACCTTGCATGTAAAAAAATGCATCACCAAGAAAACATGATCTTTCCTATATGCCTAAGATAAAATACTTTTCATTTTATAAAGATGCATGTATTCATCTTATATGAACTTAAAATAATGATTTCTACTTCATGAATTAATGGCCACTGGTTGGGCCGCAAGCAAGCAAACTAAACATACAGAAGCCTAACATGCTGGAGACTAGGGTAGGCCTTAAAAGTAGAGGCTCACTAGTCCTAGCAGCGCCTAGAGGAAACTAAATAAAACTCTAAGAAACGTCCAATGCATTTTTTTTCATATTTATTTAAATTTTCTTTTATAAAAAAACATGATTTAAGTTGTTTTTTGGAAAAAAGTTGCAAACAAAAAAACATAGAGAAATAGAGAATGATACCAACCTCAAATCCCAATCTGATGATGGAAATTCTGCCCTCTGCTATACTTTTTGTGTTGGTTTTTATTGACCGGAGCAGATGTTGTTGGCCACTAATTGTAGGATTAGCTAAGATCTACTGGTTGCTGTCAACCAAAGTGGCCAAAATCTATTGGTCACTATTAACCAGAGTGGCCAAAATTGCACACAAAAAACTCATAAATATCAGTAAATCGATAAAAAATAAAAACCTGGTGGGGGTCCCATAATGATCGCCATTTGTGCGATCTTGGGAAGCATGTACCACACTTACCCTACTTGCAATATTATTATATCAAATAAAAATAAATAATTAAAGTACACGAGCACATATAATATGAAAATTATAAGCAATGAAATATTCTTTTATTGATTCTTCTAGATCTCAGTTGCATGTACGTCCCTCTAAGGGATACTCTTTTGATACAATATATTACAAGTGGGATAACAGTGAATGTATCCCTCACAAGGATATGGTGTGTCTTTGCAGGCCTCCTTATCTTACACACCAAACTATTTGAGGGCTTACAGATGCCTCCTTCTCCTGATCTCATCTTGGAGGGATCTCATGCTCTGGATACCTTGGAATGATCCTTTGAACCTATATCTACAGGCATGGAAACAACAAAGCACAATAAGTAGTACAAGCTACCTCTCTATAAGAGGCTCTTATTAGAAAATTTGATAAATAACATAAATGATCATGATAACAATGAAATACCAACATAAATTGAATAATAATAAATGCATTGAAAGCTTAGAAATACGATGCAAGTGCGATAATGAAATCAGAACTGAGCTATGCCTAACTAATAAATCAAGTAGTTATGGATCTAAGATATAAAAAATAAAATAAATTATGATGCCCTAAAATATGCCTGTGGGCCATTGTCGAAGACAAAGGCCATGAATGTAGCTTTCCTCCTTGTGAACTAGGGTTTGTAGCACTATATTCTTTGTTCCAATTGATGTTAAAGTATCACTATTTGTATCTGTTATACTGATGGGTGGTGAATAATAAATGGATCTGATAGCATATGTGTAGACGTAGCTCAACCGAACAATGTTTTGTTGCTCCTCCAAGGGGTGTTGATTCACTCTGAATATTCGTAGATCTTGTTTGCTTCTCAAGAGGGCCTATATATAGTCCAACCTCATTTTAGATCTAAATATTGGCTTCTTGGAGAAGCCTCAATCCAAATTGCATGTAACTGATCATCCAAGGTGGGAAGCATTAGTTATAAACTATCATTGAAGGGGTAGTTAGGAGGAACTTAGGGAGTTCCTCACCAAAATCCACCTACAAACAATGCAAGGTGCAGTTAGACTACATGATCTAGACCCGTATTCATGACCATACTGTGAATGGTGCTAGCCACTTTTAGGTCCAGCGATTAGGTGTGGCTGCTATCAAATTCAACAACTAGTTGTTGTAGATACTCTACTTGAGAGTGGCTAAGCTTGGATGGGCTAGAAATATCCTTTTTGAGTGGTTAGAATCACTGCTTGCTCTTGGAAAGGTCCAAGAGGATTCATATGGTCTATGAATATTCCTATATCGATAGTCTCCTAAACATTATATATTTTAGGTGTCTACAGGAGGCACAGACTGAGGGTTTAGAAGTGAAACCTTACCCCCAATCCTAACAAAACTAAAATCTACCCCATAAGGGCTGACTATAATTTTAGATCTACCAAAATCATGCCATGTATGAATCAAGCTTGATTTTGCAATAGAAGTGAAAATGCATCTAATTAATACAAAATGGGATACAAATATGCACAATTAATGATCTAGGAATGATAAAATGTAGTAATGAACCTGGTGGTAGTGAAAGAATAGACAAAAGGATGAAGACCTCCAAAAAATGATAGACTCCTCCTTAAGGCTCCGCACTTATCCACCAAGAACAACAAATCAATAGTAGAGAAACAAAATAACACTAGAAGACACTTGATCTTGATCACTTAGCATTTCTAAAATCACTTAGAATTTGGAAAACCTCTCTTGAAAAAACACTTAGATCACTTCTAGGAGGAAATAGGGTCCAAACCCTCTATTTATAAAAGGTTTGGAGGGTAAAAGGGTAGGAAAGCAAAAGGGAAAACCTAGGGGAGGGCCTGTGTCCTAGAGGTAAGCTCAAAATTTGGGTTTTCTAGGAGAAAACCCTAACTTGCCAAAATCATGCCTTGTTAATAGCGATCATGTTTTTGTCAAAACTAGGAAAATGGGGTAAAAAGAGGGTAAAATAGGCCCAAAATTATGCTTGAAAAGTTTGAGGGCCCTCTAAGGGACTCTCGAAAGATTGACTCATTTAGGTGGCTCAATTTTTCATGTCTACATTTTGCCCCCTCTTTGATGAATTTATGACCTAATAAAAGCAAAAAGAAATATGTAGAAACATATGGGCAAAGAATGACAAAAATAAAAAACGGTGGTTGTTTAAAAATAAAGGGGTGGTACAAAAATTGTGTCATTTTGGACACTCTAAATTTTTGCATGTAAATCTACATTAGGGACTTTAATGCCTCTCAAGCCAAGGTGCCCCCTCGAGGTTCATGTGGAATATAAATTTTTTGAGGAAACTCAAAATAAAGCTAACACGGAAGAAAATATAGCAGTAAATATAGGAAACATAGAAAAACATAAATAGGAGAGATAGAAATCAAGGGTATAAGAAGAGGGGAGGGTGAAAAGGAATTCATTTTAACCATGCAAGGAGAATAAGAAGAAGAGATCTAGATAAAATGAACAAATGGTGTTTCCCACACATTGTTCAACCATTACAAGGGGTGAGGATGGTGTAGTAATGGATTGAACACAGGTAAGGACTAAAATCCTTCCTCTAGACTAGGTTGGATAAGGTTTTTAGTACTTTTGAAAGCATTTTTTTCATTTTAGAAGAATTTTCCATGTGCGAACCCAACATAATTTTGGTTGGTTCGCCATGATTATCAGAGTAACACCCAAAATTTATAGGGTGTGATTTCAAAAATTTGTACCTTGTAAGCATGAGGCATGAAATTATAAGAAGAGAGAAAAATATAAAATTATTCCCAAGGAGAATGAGGCACGATTTCAACCAAGAGAAAATAAGAAGAAAGGAAACAAGTATAGAGAAAAATAATAAAATGAAAATAAAGAAAGACAAAACAAGTAGGCTTAGGTGTTGAATTGTTGCTTTGTGTTGCTATTTTTATTATTTTATTATTTATTTATTTTTATTTATGTGGAACTAATTATAATATTGTGATGTTTTTGGTTGCAGCATGATGTACTAGAGAGTTGAGAGTGACGATCGAGTTCCTTGGAGGTGGAACTATAGACACCAAAACAACACCAATCCGATTATGTGACTACAAGAACTAACCGAATTGGCATACATACCCCCTAGGGTAGCCTCCAGAGGTTAAATAGTGGTCCTAACCACTCCCAAATAAGTTTTGGAAGGTCAAAGGTCAGTTTTGCACCTTTTTAGCACTTTGCTCCCTTTTTGTCCCACCTTGGGATGATTAGAATCCTATTCGTCCCACCCCGGGATGATTAGCAGCAATCGCTCCAGGGTGGGATGATTAGTAGGTTTGACTAGCAAAAATTCAAACCTTGACAAATGGCAGCCTGAATCCACCACCTAACTTTGCCTTCAATGCATGGGAGTGTGAGGGAACGTTTCAAATCATGGAGGCCTCAATCAAGGAGCCCCTAATCAGGGAGGAATCTTCTCTCCCCCTAAAAGGCATAATGAGCCAAGTGGTGCCCTCGCATGCGCATGCAAAGGAGACCCTTAGGTCTATAAAAATGTGAGCCTCCTCATCCCAAAAAGAGGACAGAGCTGGAGCATTTGGAGCAATGAAGTGCTACAAAATTGTACACCCATTCCTCTTTGTGCTTCCTACATCCTTAATCTCTCTCTTCTGGAAGAGAGGTTGTCAGGTGAACACTAGGAAAGCAATCCAAATTCAAAACCCAAGAAATCGGCCACAATCCCACCCCAAACTCATCGACATAACCCCCTAGGGAGTTTTGGACCCATCCTACTTGGACTGGTGTCAAAACTAGGCCCTAAACGATGGGCGTCCCACCCCTAGGCGCCCCCCAAACTGTTGCAGTCCTAATCGCCCCACCCCGAAGCAATTAGAAATTTGTGCATGGTTTTGTTACGATTATTTTTACATTATTTTATATCTAATGTACTTATGCTGTTGTCCAAATTTCATTGCTTTCTGACATGATTTGACCTATTTTCTGTCATTTTATGCATCTACTAACCTACAAGGAGTGCCTTCAAATATAGGATGACCTAGGTGGAATATGCCAAATATGACCTCCTAGGTCATCTCAAAAAGCTATTTTTATTCTAACAACAAGTTTGCAGGAGTTTTGGAGGCCTCTGGATGGGACATTTGTAAGGTCACTTTTTGTAAGTTTTACTACAGTCCCTAGCGTCCCACCCTGGGGTGATTATAAATCCATGCATTATTTCCTTACTGTTCCTTTTGCAATATGTCCCAGATGATATCTTAATGCCCCTGTTAAAGCTTGAACTCATTCTGACATGATTTTACTGTTGTTCTATTATTTTATGTATTTTGCAGCTCATAGGGAGTACCTGTCACATACAAGAGAATCTGGGTAGGATATCCAAATTCTGAGCATCTGGGTAGTTTTATAATCACATATAATGCCTACCCCATGAGTTTTAGGTGATTTGGATAAGCATAGGTTGTACATTGGAGCGCTCACCTTGGAGAGGCCCCCTACGGGTAAATGAGCATAACGTCGCTTCGATGCAAAATCAGGTGATACCAATTCTAGAAGTTGTCCTTTCCATCTATGTATCATTCTGTAATCAATTTATCAAACTTATCACTTATATATTCTAAGAACCCGCTGGAGGCCTTGGGGATTGCATGCTTTTCTAGATATGCATATGCTATTAATGATTTGTTGTCTTTCTATGCGTAGGATCTCACCACTAGGAATACTAGAGGGGTAGAAAAGAAAAACAAACACATGGACACAAGTGGCGGCAAATTTTAGCCCACCCACTTCGAATGTGGGCATGCAGAAGATGTTGGAAGCGTATCATACGATCTTGGAAGCATATCTTCTTTTGAGCATCCATTAATGTAACAAATTGTATCAAATATTCTTATCCCTAGAAGGGGGACGTATTGTAAAAATATTAAAAGAAATATCAATAAAGGAGGCCCCGCTTTGTTTGCTCACATCTCGTTTCTACGTCACTTCCTTCATGCATTCGTAGGACTTAGCATCTGTATCTACTTTTGTTTGCATCACATCGGTACACCATTTTTATGCATGCTTTTAGTGGTGATCATGGTGGGACCCTATCCCCTACTGTTAGGATCAAGTTTCTAATCCAAATTTTGTGGTTTTTCTTTGCAGGTGTTACTCATTTGGGCACTAGACTGCTACTCGTGCCACCCCGGGATGAATGCATATTCATCCCACCCTGTGATGAATGCAAACCTGCTATTCATCCCACCCCGGTACGATTAGAGCTTTGTGCATTTTTTGAGAAGAAACTCATAAGCATCTAGTTCAGATAGAGAATATGTAGGCCTTCTAAACATCGTCTATGTTTTTCTACTTTTTGTTTCTGCAAATTTTTGCTTTCTTTGCTTTATTTTCAAAAACTTACATAGAAAGGTTAAGTAGTTTGTCTTCCTTTCTTGAAATAAAAAATAAAAAACATAGAGTAAATTAAGTGGAAGGAACTTGATTAGGAATGCATTCTTCTCTGGTTTGCTTTAATGATACTTGCACAAATGGCAAGTCCTCATTATAGGTTTCAGTTCTAGTTAGGTTTTGTGATTTCATTTTTGCTACTAATGGTTTTTGAAAGATAAAATGTACTTTAAAGCATTGCATTAGTGAAAATCATATTTTGCTGTATGTTTTCTTTCTTTACACAATTAAAAGGAACCACACACACCAACTAATAAAATTAACATCAAGGAGTTGGTCTTAATACCCCAACACTTGATCGAGACCAACGGTGGGTTTCATCACCACCTTGGCTTGGAGTTTGCATACATATACCCTGATCACGACTGTTGCTAGACGTAAATCCTGATGAAATATGACCAAGTGTAGCGGGGGTGATTCCCCAGCATGAGGATAATTCTTCTAAGGTAGGTGTCAAAAACAGAGTGATCCCCATTTCGTACCGCCTATGTTCCACTTACTGTTATGCTCTCGCATACCAATAGTTTCCCTCACGTAAGGGTGGGTATATTGAGAGGTTTGGTATAACGACCTGGCAATGGTATATTGAAGGGGTGACCATTTTGGAGATACAAGAGCCCTCATTATGCATGTATAACAAAGTTTTATTTACAAGAGTTACATAACAAAAATCAAACACACTAAACCAGATCTAGGACACACATTTAATCTGTAAACGAGATAATCATTTCTTTGTTTGTGTGGTCCCCTTTTGTTTGGTATAGCATAAAAATTGTAAAGGAGATAAAAATATACATTTCTTTTTAGAAAAACCACCACCATGGTGTATATCCGTAGCCAAGCCCAATCACGGGTAAAATCCATGGAAAGTATGCAAGGAGGCACAAGTTGCCTCCGTTATAGCCCCAAGGACTTGGTTATACCACCTTGGCAGCCTGACCCACAACATATTCCACACCATACCACTACATAACAGGACTATAGAGGTACCCCTTTGAGGGGCACTCCCATTCAACACAAACCCTCTCAGGAGTACACACATGGGAAGGCCCCCTTAGACACTCATTATGAGTGGCCACTGTGTGAAGAAGCGCTAGTGCAGCATAGGGTTCATAAGGAGGGCCCACATGATTATATCATTCCTCCTCCACCCCTCATTACTGTTAGAACTAATAGACAAAATCTAGAGTAGAAGGTTCTTCAGATGGGGTGAGCCAACTCTGCCCGTCCCATTCACATGTATGAAAGGGAGCACGAGGAAAACCATTATATTCCTCAAGAGAAATACATCGCACAGGAGCAATGCGCCTCCACACCTGCTAATTATCAAGATCACCTATTGAGGCCAGAGCCTCGGGTTAATGCTGCTAACCTCAATAGAGGAAAGCAACCCATAGAGATCTCGGATCACCGTGATCGAGATAGATATGTAGGGGAGGCATCTAGGCCTCCTAGACCTAGGATGACGAAACAAATCGACTTGGCATTTGCCAAACATGCCACCCGCCAAGCGCAAATCATGCAGCTTAGGCAAGATCAGCAGTAGTTAGAACAAATGTATCATCTTAACAAAGAGTGCATTCAACACCAAACATATGAGTTGCTCCATAACACTATGCATGAGAGGATTCCAACCCCTCTCACACATAGGAAAAAAATTTATGAGAGACACAACCCCTTGGTATGAGACAAGTATCCATGACCTTATCAAGCATTGCCTCCAAGACCTCCTAGACCTGAGTGGGAGGCCACTCCTAGAACCAATGATGGGCACCTTCCTCGGGAACCCTTCCATGTTTATAGGTCATGCCCAAAAACTCCTCAAGAGGCCTATGAGGAATTTGAGCGAGAAGAATAGCGGGCTGAAATGCCCTACCAAGGCAGGGGGGCGCTATCTGGCTACCCCTCCATAGGCCTCAAGTTCCTCGTAATACACAATGGGAACAAAACAAATAAAAGGAAATCAAATCATTTGATGCATACAAAGCACTACTAGAGCACTTAGAGTCTATGGATACTAAGACTTTGCAGCCCCAAATGCCCACCTTACGCCAGCTCTGCAATCACCTTGTGCATCCTTCAGTTCCAGCACCTCCATACCTCGATACACTTCAAAGTGCCTCAGTTGGCAATTTTTAGAGGGGATGAGGATGCCCAAGAGCACGTAACAAGGTTCCTGAGTCAATTATTTGGCATTCATGACAATGATGCATTGCTTCTGAGAATATTTATAACCACGTTCGTAGGCCCTGCCTTGGATTGTTTTACCCAGTTGTCGAAGCATAGCATCAATAATCTAGACCAGCTTATGGACACATTCTTTGAATGTTTTGCATTCAACACCAAGAAGAAGGAATCCTTAAGTGACCTAGCTGGCCTTAATTAGTATGATGATGAGACCATGACTGCTTATGGGAATTGATGGAGGACATTGCTTTCAAAGCTACCTTACCTCCCTCCCATGGCCGACATGACTCAAATGTTTTCAAAGAGTTGCTTAAGGTTGATCTCTGTGCTATTGTAGCTACAGCAATATGCCACCCTCGAAGAAGCCCTAGCGCAAGCCAGGATAATTGAGGAGATCAAAATACAAGATGGAAATATTGCTAAGCCACGCAAGAAAGAGTGGCCCAAAATGCTAAAACTGGGCCCATGCAACCAAAACCCATTGTAGTCAATCAGGTTTCCATAGCTATACCAAATCCTGCACAAACGACACAGCCTCCAAAGGCTAATTATCAGGTAGTTCCTCTTGATAACTATGAAAAGGAAAATCATAAACAAGAGCAAAATCGGTAGCGTCGCCCTAGGCAACAATTCACACAATTCACAGTCTAGAGACTCCTTGTTTGACCGCTTGTTCACGGAAAACCTGATAAACTTGTCAAAAATTCAACCCATAGACCCCAACACGCCAAAACCCAAGGGCTATAGGGAAGACTTATATTGTAGATTTCACCAGCATAAAGGACACAAAATCTCCACTTGTTGGAAATTCAAAAACTTAGTGCAGGACCTGATAGACAACAAAATGCTCACAGTAGATAATCTTGTAGCATTGAGCAACCAACAAATGTAGGTCTTCAAAGATCCCCTATCTGCCCATGATGTGCAGGCAAAGACTTTAAAAGTGAACGAGGTAACACAAAACTGCCCCATGCAAGGATACATAGGGATGATAAGCATCATGAAACAGAATAAAATATACCCAAACACGGCTGCACCTGCTGCAGCTATAGGAGATGTTTCCTCAATGTCACAACCTCCACAACAAACTACCCAACCTCCCCCGCCTAGACCAGTGGCCACAATTTAGACTAAACTTACTCAAATTTTAAGGACCACGTTGGCTAGGCTCTCCATTTATGAGCTCATCCAAAAATCATCGCCCCATCGGGAGGCTCTGATGGAGATACTCAAAGCCATTGAGCTACAACCCCACGAAGCCAATTCTTTCAACAATTTTGTGGGACATGTGAAACAGTGCATAAAATCAGTCATAACCTTCAGGGAAGACAAATTAAAATTGGTGACTAGTGATATGGTGGATCCACCCCTACACATCATTACGTGGGTCAACGAGATTCCATTCAAGAGGGTGTTGTTGGACACTGGCTCGTCCAACAACATAATCATGACAGCGGTATTAAAACACCTTAAGCTACCAACATCCCACATTGTGGTGTCCACTTACACTCTTCGAGTATTCAAAAACATGCTATGCTCGACAGTTGGCACAATTGTCTTGCCCATCCAAGTAGTACAAAAGACCATTCCTACATTGTGTCACATCCTTGAGGGTGATATGGCCTACAATATCTTGCTAGGCCGACCATGGATCGGGGACATGAAGTGTATCCCTTCGAAAGCCCATCAATGCCTTAAATACACATATGAAGGGCCAGTACATGTAGTCCTAGTGGACTTAGAGCCCTTTAAGTTTTGCAATGCAGTGCAGTTGATGCCACAATCGACCCTCCCATAAACACATTTGGACTTTCAATTGAATCCGTCCACACAAGGTCCGATTCTACCTACATCCTCATTGTTGAGTCCCTCAACTCACCAACCTGTCCCATCTTCATCGCCTATTCCTTCACCAACGATGCCACCTAGGGTGGCCACACCGAAGGACAATGGGAAGAAGCCCCTAGAGGAGGTATCACCATTAGTCTCAACCATCTCTACCAAAGAGGTGCCCAACCGAATGGAATTCGAGACACCTGGTTCACCAAAAATGGAGTGGACTTAGGGAGAACTCCCATTCCCTCCCCCTCAACCATCGATGATTATCATTGAGATGGCCAATACAGGCCTGGGGAAGTACCTAGTGTGAAACATTGTGGCAACACCCACGCTCGAATCCATGCAAGACATGGGGAGACCTCGTCTCCCCATCAACACTATCATCCCTTTAGGCTACCCGCCAAATCAGACCAATTTTGTATATGGGGGCCTCGATAATGACATTAAGCCTACCTGCAAGAGCAAGAGTATGAAAAGCCATTTTCTGAGAATGTTAACTATCTGTCCAGCCTGGACTTCACCTTGAAATACCTAGACCAATGTAATTGGCATGGATATGGATTAGGCAGATACGAACAAGGAATGCGCATTATTTGTCAACTGAGATACCAGATGCCATATGATAAATTAGGAGTAGGGTTCAACCACCCTTTGCCCCTCAACATCTTGGTAGAAACCATGCAAAGCTTAGGTCTAGGCAACAGGGATGGGTTGGCACAAGATCCATATGCCAATCCCAACACAACATACACATTGGGGGATTATCTCTCATTGTTAACAACAAACCTTGTTGACCTCAACAACCCCTCCCCTTTGACCAAAAAAGGGGAAAGTTCAAGAAGTAACCTCCAAGAGAGATATGAACAAGATCAAGGGCGGTCTTCATAATATGAGTTAGATTATGAGGTAGCACCTTGGGACCCTTTTGAGTCTGATAGTAATCACTCGTAGGTGACACCCATTAACGAATATCAGGAGAACTTCATGGCAATGTTCCCCTTTAATGTTCCAATCGGGCAATTGCTACCTCTAGAGAATCTAGCCCTCCTGCAGAGAGCAGAACAACCCAGAAGGGACCAAATCAACTTGCTCAAACAAAACAAGCCTCCCATGCTGGCCATAAGGCCAAGTGATCCACTAGAGGAAGAATATCCAAATATCTTCTTCAACATCAATTACCTGCCTACCATATTTTTGGTTCTCATAGAGAGTGAGGATAGTGATTAAGAAACGCCTAGTGGGAGGCTATACTAGCCAGAGGGGCACATAGTTTTCAGAGCCAATGAAGGCCTATGGATCTCTGATAGTGACTATGAGGATGAGACTGAGATGGCATATCTCAATAATATGAGGCAACAAGAATACCCCATAGACATTGATGGTATGTTTGAACATCTAAATATGGGACCAAGGCATAGGTGGCATTTAAACCAAGTACAGTTAAACCAAGTGCTTCGTCCACCACTTCAGGCATACATGGAGCACCTCTCACCTAGAGACCCTATAGAGCCATCAATGCCTAGGGCAGAACCTTGTTGAGCAAGGTGTTGCAAGAATTTTTTCATTGCTGTCAACACAGGCAGTTAGATCCAATGATGCAGTGGACAGACAGTGTAGGAGTCATTCAGATGCAGAAGATAGAAAAAATTCGAAGAAAAATTCAAGTGAGAAAACTATCGCGATATCGCGACATGTTTTCTGTCACGATTTCGCGACAACTTGGAGGAGAGAGAAGATGCAGCCGAAAATGTCATGATATCGCGACAAGTCGAAGGAGAGAGAAGGCTCAATCAAAAATGTCATGATTTCGTGACAAGTCGGAGGAGAGAGAAGGCGCAATCAAAAATGTCATGATTTCGTGACAAGTCGGAGGAGAGAGAAGGCGCAATCAAAAATGTCATGATTTTGCGACAAGTCGGAGGAGAGAGAAGGCGCAATCGAAAATTTCGTGATTTCACGACAAGTCGAAGGAGAGAGAAGGCATAGTTTAAAATGTCACAATTTTGCGACAAGTAGGAAGAGAGAGAAGGCGCAATGCAAACTGTCATGATTTCGCGACATTTCGGAGGCCAAGAAGCTAAGTCAAAGTAACTATAGCGATTTCGCTACATGTTTGAATTTTCGCTGGCCGAAGCAGGAAGAAAGTGTTAAGTGAAAAAGTTGTAGCGATTTCGCTACAAGTTGCAAAGGCACAACACAAAGGCGTAGCGATTTCGCTACGAGTTGCAAATGCACAGAACAAAGGTGTAGTGATTTCGCTACGGGTAAAAGTTGCACAAAGCAAAGGTGTAGCGATTTCGCTATGGGTAAAAGTTGCACAGAACTAAGGTGTAGTGATTTCGCTACGGGAAAAAGTTGCACAACACGAAGGTGTAGCGATTTTGCTACCAGACAAAAGTGGAGAACTTAAAGATGCAGCGATTATGTTCAAGTCAAAATTTCACAGGAAAAAGCAAGTTGGAAGCACAATGCACAAAGTTGTAGCGATTTCGCTACTGCATGAAGCTCAAAATGTACGGAAGCCGAAAGCGTCACGATTTTGCGACAAAGATGAGGATGACATCAGCGAAAGCTGAAAGTGTCGCGATTTCGTGACAGGTTGCAAGAAAAGCTGCTAGAAGCCAGAAGCATCGTGATTTCGCGACAAGAATGAGGATGACGTTAGCAAAAGCTGAAAGTGTCACGATTTTGCAACAGGATTTAAGAAAAGCTACTGGAAGCCGAAAGCGTCATGATTTCGCAACAAGAATGAGGATGACATCAGCAAAAGCTGAAAGTGTCACAATTTCGTGATAGGATGCAAGAAAAGCTGCTGGAAGCCGAAAGCGTCACGATTTCGCGACAAGAATGAGGATGACATCAGCAACTGATCAAAGTGTCGTGATTTCGTGACAAGAATGGAAGTGAAGCGTTCGAAGGCCAAAAGGGTCGCGATTTCACGACGACAAGGTCAAGAAGGCGTACGACCACAAAAAGTGTCGCGATATCATGACGTGTTGCTATTTCACAACAATAAGCTACAAGAAGGTGACGAAGGTGGCAGAAGAGTTTGAGGCCGATAAAGTTAAATCAAGGCCGACGGATTTTAGGGTTTGAAGCCAACATCTTCTAGGGTTCACGGTCGACATTTTCTAGGGTTCACAGCCGACGTTTCCTAGGGTTTGTCTCTAAGATTTTGTCTATAAAAGGATGGTTACTTCGGTTGAAAATATGAGGAAGAGAGTGCGAGAGCGAGCAGAGTGCATTGCGTTGAGATAATGTGCGAATGCGAATAGAGTGATTACGCAAGTTCGACCGTGTAGAGTGCAAAGTTGTAGTTCGAATCTGCATATCGTGATTGCATGGATGAAAAGCGCAATGTGTAGAGATGGAGTTCTAAGTTCAAAATATTAGCACGCGAATAAGCAAAAGTGTCGAACAGCCGATTGTAGTAGAGAGTGCAAATAAGAATATAGAAGCAGTCGGATAGTGCGAATCATGTCACGTAGAAGCAGTAGAATGCAAAAAAATAGCAGACTGTGAGAAATGAGGTGAAAGTTTTATTCTGTAATATTTATTATTGTTTTCCAAGTTGTAGCTTGGCACAAGGGGTTGGTGCCTCTTTCCAATAGGTGTTGGTAAAATAGGAGTTGGTGCTCCATTCTGTTGAAGTAGATAAAGTTAAGGGGTTGGTGCTCCTTCCAGTTGGTGTTGGTAAAGGATTATGTAAAGTTGTAGCTTTGCATTGACTAGATTTGGATGGTAGTCCAAGCAGTCATTTTTGAGGAGTAGCCACATTGGTGAACCTCGTTAAATTGCCGTGTTATGTGTGATGCTTTCTTGATGCATTTAGTATCTCTCTTATCTACTTTAAACTACTGCTGGATTTAAAACTAATTGTTTTAGAAGTTTTTAAAGAACACACTGATTCACCCCCCCTCTTAGTGTCATTGTGATTACAACAATTGGTATCAGAGCCAAGTACCTGAACAGGCTTAAATAGCTAAGGTGATCTTGGAAGTTACGCAATGGCAAGTGGTGAAGGGTTCTCCTCGAACAAAGCACCATTTTTTGATGGGACTAACTATGCATTCTAGAAAATTAGAATGCAGACATATCTCAGTGCTTTGGTTTTTGACATCTGGGGTGCAGTAGTTAATGGTTACAAAGCTCCTGCCACCGCTCCAACAGACATGGCTGGTAAAAGCATTTGAATATGATTCAAAAGCAAAAAATGCCATCATGTGTGGACTAGTGGACAGTGAGCTAGTCAAGGTCATAAATTGTGAATCAGCAAAAGATATATGGGATAAACTAGAGAACATCCATGAAGGAGATGATAGGATCAAGGAGGCCAAGCTTCAAGCACATAGAGCTCAATACGAATCTTTAAATATGGACAATGATGAGAACATAGAGACCTTCATGCAAAGAGTCAATGGGATCACCAATTCAATCAGAGGTCTCGACGAAGAATTAATCGATGTTGCTATCGTGAAAAAGGTATTAAGATCACTCCCTCCTAGATTTGATTCTAAAGTCTCTGCCATAGAAGAAGCCAAAGATCTAAATAGTTTTAGTATGGATGAGATGCATGGTTCTTTGACTGCATTTGAAATGAGAATAGGAAAGTCTAATCTCACAGATCGAGAAGCAGCTTTCAAAGCCCTAAAAGGCAAAAGCACAAAACAAGAGTCTGAATAAGAGGATGCTTCAGATGAAATGGAAGCAAATTTTGTCAGAAAGTCGAGAAAAGGAAAAGGAAAATACAAAGGAAAGCTACCTTTTAAATGTTTCAATTGTGGAGGCATTGGACGCTTTGCTATCAAATGTCCTCTCAATGACAAAAACAAAGGTGAAGAAACTCAGCATCAAGAAAGAAGTGAATGGAGGAAGAAAACAAACTTCAGAAAAAGCAATTTCAAAAAGAAAAGCTTTATCTCCCGAAATGCAAAATCTTCAGAGGATAGTTCTAGTGAAGACTCTTAAGAAGGAATAGGTGAGGCTCTCTTTATGGCGTTTGAAGTAGAAGAATCATAAGATGCAGAAAACACAGAAAAGAGAGAAGGAATGAACTCTGAATTATCTATTGAAATAGATGAGGCTGAAGTTGATTTAGAAGGTGAGCTGGTGTCTGCTCTTATGGAATGGAAATTTGAGAAAAGAAAGAATCAAAAACTATTAAGGAAACTTTAGGATGCAACTGACATTATAGCCAGTCTAAAAAC
Source organism: Wollemia nobilis (assembly GCA_028583015.1). NCBI lineage: Eukaryota > Viridiplantae > Streptophyta > Pinopsida > Araucariales > Araucariaceae > Wollemia > Wollemia nobilis. The sequence continues at coordinate 15,696,112 of JAQPPZ010000756.1, forward strand.
ACGACATGAATAGTACAAGAAAATGTCGGAAGATCTTGAAGTACGGGTAACCATGAAGATAGATTACTGTTGCAAATTGGAAGAAGAAAATGTTAGTCTCCGAATACAGATACAAGAGCTGGATCGAAAAATCAGTTGTCATTTAAAATGTGAAGAAAGTTCGATGAAGCTGTAAAAAATTCTAAGTGATCAAAGATCCATAGGTATCAAATTCGGTCTGGGGTTTACTAAAGGAGAATCATCAAGTGGACCAAATGCAAGCAATGTTGAAAGTGAAAAGAGTAAAGACAAGAAACAGGCTGTGGAAATAAAAACAAATCAGGCAAAAGAAAGTTGTAATTCCAGTCCTGAAATAGTAGCTGACAACGATGGCTTTACCAAGATCACACATCAGAAGAAAATAAGACCTAAGGCTCCTCCAACAACTTGGCCAAGACCATATTTCAGGTTCAATCATTATTTCTATGGTTTCTATTTTAAATGTAATGGTTATGGGCATAAAATTGTTGACTGCAAGTACAATATAGGTCCAAGAAGTTTCACTAGTAGAAATGCCTTTGCTCCTCTAATGAGTTATGCAGTAGAATGCTTTAAGTGTCACAACTTTGGGCATATTGTCAGAAATTGTCATAATATTTCTATTTCATATCAATCTCAGAAAAGAAGAACTCAACCATATAGGGCAAAACAAAATAGAATTTCTTCTGAAGGATATGTGCATGATTTTGAAAATGGGAAATCCCAGCTAGAACCCAACACCATAGTTAAAATAGAATGGAAACAAAAAAAATAGCTCAGGAAAGAACAGGATTCTTTAATAGTGCAGACAGCTTTTAGAGCTTAGAATAAATATGTGCCATGGATTCTTGACAGTGGTTGCTCAAGTCATATGACAGGTGATAAACAGAAATTTGAAAATCTATAGAAATATTAGGGTGGTTCTGTGAAGTTCGGCAATAATGATGGAGCCAAAATAATAGGTAAAGGATCTCATCAAAATTAATGAAGGGAAAATCAAGTCAGAAGAAGTTTTATATGTGGATGGTTTGAAACATAACTTGTTAAGTGTGAGTCAAATCTGTGATAAAGGACATGAAGTGGTTTTCAAGAAGCAGGGTTGTGAAGTCAGAAAAATAAACAATGGGAAATTGATAGCAATCGGTTCAAGGACGTCTAGCAACCTGTACACACTCTCAAAATTTTTAGAAGGTATGTTCTTCATCGGACAAGAAGAAGAGAACTGGTTGTGGCATAAGAGGCTTGGACACATAAGTTTTGATAATTTGGTGAAAATCGGCTCTAAACAAGCAGTGAGAGATATTCCAACCATTAAGAAACCTTAAAATAGTGTTTGTGCTTCATGTCAGAAGGGAAAGCAAACCAGAGTTTCATTTAAAACAAAATAATACCACACTAGCAGGCCTTTGGAACTCATTCATACAGACTTATGTGGACCCATGAGGACTCAAAGCATAAACGACGACAAATACTTTATGCTGTGTATCGATGATTATTCCAGAATGACATGGATATTCTTCCTAAAAGATAAAACAAAAGCTTTTGAAATGTTTAGAACCTTCAAACAGCTAGTTGAGAATGAAACAAGAAAAAGGATTAAATGCTTGCGATCAGACAGAGGAGGAGAATTCATTTCGAACGAATTTATAGAATACTATGGAAAATACGGTATCAGGAGACAATATTCAGCAGCCAGAACTCCTCAGCAGAATGGTGTAGTAGAGAGGAAGAACAGAACTATACAGGAAATGGCACGCACCATGCTGGCAGAAAACAAAATAGCAGATAGATTCCGGAAAGAAGCAGTTCACACAACAAGATATATTCAAAACAGTATATGTTAAGAACTCATGAATGCAAAGCACCGTATGAGTTGTGGTTTGGTAGAAAAGCAACAGCTAAACATCTCAAAGTATTTGGTTGTAAGTGCTACATCGAGAAAACCGATGACAACCTTGGAAAGTTTGAAGATAGAGCAGATGAAGGTGTTTTTGTTGGTTATTCTCCAAATAGCAAAGCTTACAAATGCTATAACAAGAGACTCAAGAAAATTGTGGACAGTGCAAATGTTAAATTCGATGAAGGGAGGAAACAAATAGCTAACTTTTAAGAAAACTACCCAATCTATGAAGAAGTCATTGAAGGAGATGAAGTGCATGGAACAGAAAACACGTCTACGACTGATGCAGATAACTTATCAGATGACTCAGAGGTGCAAGAAAATAGAAAATTCAAAATGGGCAGCTGGCAGAAAAATCATCCTAGAGACCAAATAATTGGAGATCCCACAGTTAGCATTCAGACAAGAAAGAAAGTAATAAGTAATTACTCTCTTTTATCCAGCATTGAGCCCAAAAACATAGATGAAGCAAGCAAAGATGACAGTTGGATGAAGGCAATAAATGAAGAGTTAGATCAGATTGAAAAGAACAGAACCTAGGAACTAGTACCTAGACCTGCAAATAAGAATGTAATAGGCACCAAATGGATATTTCAAAATAAATTAAATGAAGACGGTCAGGTCATTAGAAATAAAGCAAGACTGGTTTGCAAAGGCTATGCACAGGTCGAAGGCATTGATTTTGAAGAGACTTTCGCACTAGTGGCCAGACTAGAATCTATTAGAATGTTTTTGGCACTAGCAGTTCACAAGAACTTCAGAGTTTATCAGATGGATGTAAAATATATGTTTTTAAATGGGAAACTTGAAGAAGAGGTCTATATTGAACAACCAGATGGCTTTCAAATCAGTGAAGATCCTAACCTTGTCTACAAATTAAAGAAAGCACTATATGGATTAAAAAAAGCACCACGGGCATGGTATGCTAGGCTAGATAATTATCTCTCTCAACAGGGATTCAAGAAAGGTTTAGTGGACAGTAATCTATATGTGAAAACAGAAGGTGGGCATCTCATTGTTCTTGTTGTCTATGTGGATGATATCATATTTGGCAAGCAACAAAGATGAATCGTGTAAAGACTTAGCAAACAAGATGCAGAATGAATTTGAAATGTCAATGATTGGTGAACTGTCTTACTTTCTGGGGCTACAAGTTAATCAGAATGAGAAAGGTATATTCATTTCCCAAATCAAATATGTGAAAGAAATGCTAAAGAGGTTCACTATGGAGGACTATAATCCAGTCAGCACTCCCATGACAACAGGCTACAAGTTGATTAAAGAAGACAAATATCCACTTGTAGATCAAACCATGTATAGATCAATGATAGGAAGCTTACTATATTTAACTGCAACCAGACCTGATATTTTACAGGCAGTTTGCATGGTGGCCAGATTTTAGGCCAGTCCCAAAGAGACTCATGTAACAGCAGTCAAAAGGATTTTTCGGTATCTCAAAGGCACCATGGAGTATGGTTTGTGGTATCCAAAAGGCAAAGATTTCACTCTTATATCATATTCAGATGCAGATTGGGCTGGATGTGTTGATGACAGAAAGAGTACCAGTGGAGGAGCATTCTATTTGGGGGACAGAATGGTTGCATGGCACAGTAAGAAGCAAGAGTTAGTTTCTTTATCTACAGCTGAGGCAGAATATATTGCAGTAGCAACATGTTGCACACAAGTCTTGTGGATGAAACAAACCTTGAAAAATCTAGGTATTAATTTTAGTGAACCAATATCAGTAAAGTGTGACAACACCAGTGCAATCAACATTTCTAAGAATCCAGTAATGCACTCACGGACAAAGCACATTGCTATAAGGTATCATTTCTTGAAATAAAAAGTTGCAAAAGTAGAAGTTAAATTGGACTATGTCCCAACTACAAAACAGGTAGCAGATATTTTTACAAAACCTTTGCCCAAGGAAGTATTTGAGTATCTTCGAAGCAAATTAGGAGTAGTCACACTTCCTAAGAAGTGACAAGCTACAGGGATCACTTTCTCAGGGGGAGCATTTGTGTATTTGACTATTCTTTTGCTCATGATCATAATTTGTTCCAGTTGCAACAAATTGTGCCTGAGAAGTGTGAGGATGGACTCAGGGGGAGTCTGCAGCAGCCCTTTGGTATTATTGACAAATGGGGAGAAGAGTTACAGGAATGTACACAGGTGTTGCCAACAATTCCAAAGGGGGAGATTGTTGAGCAAGGTGTTGCAAGAAGTTTGTCATTGTTGTCAACACAGGAAGTTAGATCCAATGATGTAGTGGACAGACAGTTTAGGAGTCATTCAGATGCAGAAGATAGAAAAAATTTGAAGAAAAATTCAAGTGAGAAAACTGTCGCGATATCGTGACCTGTTTTCTGTCGCGATTTGGCGACAACTTGGAGGAGAGAGAAGATGCAGCCAAAAATGTCACAATATCATGACAAGTCGGAGGAGAGAGAAGGCGCAATCAAAAATGTCACGATATCGCGACAAGTCGAAGGAGAGAGAAGGTGCAATAAAAAATGTCACGATTTCGTGACAAGTCGGAGGAGAGAGAAGGCACAATAAAAAATGTCATGATTTCACGACAAGTCGGAGGAGAGAGAAGGCACAATCAAAAATGTCATGATTTCATGACAAGTCGAAGGAGAGAGAAGGCATAGTTGAAAATGTCATGATTTCGTGACAAGTAGGAAGAGAGAGAAGGCACAAGGCAAACTGTCGTGATTTCGTGACATGTCGGAGGCCAAGAAGCTAAGTCGAAGTAACTGTAGCGATTTCGCTACATGTTGAATTTTCACTGGCCGAAGCAAGAAGAAAGTGTTAAGTGAAAAAGTTGTACCGATTTCGCTACAAGTTGCAAAGGCACAACACAAAGGTGTAGCGATTTCGCTATGAGTTGCAAATGCACAGAACAAAGGTGTAGCGATTTCGCTACGGGTAAAAGTTGCACAAAGCAAAGGTGTAGCGATTTCGCTACGGGTAAAAGTTGCACAGAACTAAGGTGTAGCGATTTCGCTACGGGCAAAAGTTGCACAACACAAAGGTGTAGCGATTTTTCTACCAGAAAAAAGTGTAGAACTTAAATATGCAGCGATTATGATCAAGTCAAAATTTCACGGGAAAAAGCAAGTTGGAAGCACAAGGCACAAAGTTGTAGCGATTTCGCTACTGCATGAAGCTCAAAATGTACGGAAGTCGAAAGTGTCACGATTTCGTGACAAATATGAGGATGACGTCAGCGAAAGCTGAAAGTGTCATGATTTTGCGATAGGTTGCAAGAAAAGCCGCTAGAAGCCGAAAGCATCGCGATTTTGTGACAAGAATGAGGATGACGTCAGCAAAAGCTGAAAGTGTCACAATTTCATGACAAGATGCAAGAAAAGCTGCTGGAAGCCAGAAGCGTCACGATTTCGTGACAAGAATGAGGATGACATCAGCAAAAGCTGAAAGTGTCACGATTTTGTGACAGGATGCAAGAAAAGTTGTTGGAAGCCGGAAGCGTCGCGATTTCACGACAAGAATGAGGATGACGTCAGCAATTGATCAAAGTGTCACGATTTCGCGACAAGAATGGAAGTGAAGCATTCAAAGGCCAAAAGGGTCACGATTTCATGATGACAAGGTCAAGAAGGCGTACGGCCACAAAAAGTGTCACGATATCGCGACGTGTTGCTATTTCACGGCAATAAGCTACAGGAAGGTGACGAAGGTGGCAGAAGAGTTTGAGGCCGACAAAGTTAAATCAGGGTCGACAAATTTTAGGGTTTGAAGCTGACATCTTCTAGGGTTCACGATTGACATTTTCTAGGGTTCACAGTCGACATTTCCTAGGGTTTGTCTCTGAGATTTCATCTATAAAAGGATGGTTACTTCGGTTGAAAAGATGAGGAAAAGAGTGCGAGAGCGAGCAGAGTGCGTTGCATTGAGATAATATGCGAATGCGAATATAGTGATTGTGCAAGTTCGGTCATGTAGAGTGCAAAGTTGTAGTTTGAATCTGCATATCGTGATTGCATGGATAAAAAGCGCAATGTGTAGAGATGGAGTTCTAAGTTCAAAATATTAGCACGTGAATAAGCAGAAGTGTCGAACAGCCGATTGCAGCAGAGAGTGCAAAGAAGAATACAGAAGCGGTTAGATAGTGTGAATCGTGTCGTGTAGAAGCAGTAGAATGCAAAAAAATAGCAGATTGTGAGAAATGAGGTGAAAGTTTTATTCTGTAATCTTTATTATTGTTTTCCAAGTTGTAGCTTAGCACAAGGGGTTGGTGCCTCTTTCCAGTAGGTGCTGGTAAAATAGGAGTTGGTGCTCCATTCGTTGAAGCGAGATAAAGTTAAGGGGTTGGTTTTCCTTCCAGTTGGTGCTGGTAAAGGATTATGTAAAGTTGTAGCTTTGCATTGACTGGATTTGGATGGTAGTCCAAGCAGTCATTTTTGAGAAGTAGCCACATTGGTGAACCTCGTTAAATTGCCGTGTTATGTGTGATGCTTTCTTGATGCATTTAGTATCTCTCTTATCTGCTTTAAATTGCTGCTGGATTTAAAACTAATTGTTTTAGAAGTTTTTAAATAACACACTGATTCACCCCCCCTCTCAGTGTCATTGTGATTACAAAAAACCTATCCTTCTATCCACACATAGGGCCGATCCTTTTGTGCCAATACCCACAGAGCTAGATCTAGGTACAAGGATCACCAAGGATTCCTGAACCAACACCCATGTATTAATGAAGACCAAATTCATTCCACCAACATGATATCTATTGATTTAACCACCCCCATCCACAATCCAGCTGATCCAACATGACCATTGTATCTAGACCTAGATGCCATAGACTAGGATCATGTTGACTCACCACCATCCCCATCATAGTACTACCCTTGCGGTGAGATGTTCCATTTCACCCCAAGACAGACTTAGGATATCTTCCATGCTGAAGAGGAACCTGAAATTCCCAATGTAGATCTAAATTTAGCAAATGATATGCACCTGATCCCAACCCCACACCAGTTGGAGGATGGATCCCACATATCAGTCGAAGAGATGATTAACATAGACATCAGTTCTGATCTAATGAATTTGTAAATCATCAAGCTGGGGGTAATTTTATACCCCAAAGAGCAAGCTGATTACATTGCCCTTCTCAAAGAGAAGGAGGTTTTTGCATGGTCCTTCAAAGACATGCCAAGACTAGACCCGCAGCTAGTCATGCATAACCTGACACTTGATCTGAAATTCAAGCCATTCAAGCAAAATCTACATAATATGCACCCAACAGTGGCCTTAATGGTCAAATATGAGCTACAAAAGTTGTTGGATGCATTGTTTGTCATCTGCGTAAATTACCCACCATGGCTTTCTAGCATGGTACCCATCAAAAAGCTTGACGAGAGGATTCGTATATGCACCAATTTTTGAGATTTAAACAAAGCGAGTCCCAAGGACGATTTCCCCTTGCCTAGCATTGATGCATTGGTAGATGCTACAGGAGGCCACAAAATGCTTTCCCTCATGGATGGTTTCTCAAGATACAACCAGATTCGTATCAATCCCAATGATCAACTAAAAATGGCGTTCATGATACCTTGGGGGACATTTTGTTATAAGGTCATGCCCTTTGGCATTAAAAATGTTGGCGCCACTTACCAACGTGCTATGACATACATCTTCCATGATCACATGCATAAAAATTTGGAAGATTATATGGATGATTTGTTGGCCAAATCTCTTTTGCGCAAAAATCATCTCGATGACTTATGCAAGATCCTTGATCGCCTCATCGAACACAAGGTTAGGCTAAACCCCAAGAAGTGTGTATTTGGTGTCACATCTAGAAAACTCTTGGGTTTCATAGTCTCAAAATGAGGCATCGAGGTAGATCCAAATAAAGTCAAGGCAATCCTTGAAATGCTTCCCCCAACCACCATCAGGCATCTCAGAAGCTTGCAGGGTAAGTTCGCGTCAATCAAGCACTTCATAGTGCAGTTATCTAATAAGTGCCGACCCATGAATAAATTATTACACAAGGGGGTAGCATTTCATTGGGATGACGAGTGCCATTCAGCCTTCGATGACATCAAACAATACTTGGCTTCGCCACCAGTATTCGCACCACCTAGACCAAGAGTTTCATTCTATTTATACATATCAGCTACTGAGGTGGCACTGAGCGCCATTCTAGCCTAGAAAAATGAATCACATAAAGAACAGGCTAATTATTATCTTAGTTGCACCCTGGTCGTTTATGAAATTAACTATGCATATATTGAGAGGCTATGCTTGGCGGTGGTATTTGCCACCAAAAAGCTATGCCATTACATGTTGAGCAATATGACGTATGTTGTGTCTAATGAGAATCCATTGTGGTACATGATGAGTCATACTTATCACAATAGTCACACGGTGAAATGGATCATGTTGTTGACGAAGTTTGACATCGAATTCATTGGACAAAAGTCCATCAAAGTTCAAGTCATCGTCGATCAACTAGCAAAGGCTCCTCTCAAAGACGACCAGCCTCTGACCATAGAGCTACCAGATGATGGGGTCTTCCATGTCTCATAATTGCTATATTCTGATGAGCCTGAGTCACGGGTCGACATAACCTTATTTTTTTATGGTTCTAAATGTGAGCAAGGGGGTGGCACGAGAATCATGTTTTTCACATCGCAAGGGGCTCCAATTCCTTTGTCATTTAAACTTGATTTCCCATGCACCAATAACAATGTTGAATACGAAGCCTTGCTCATAGGTCTTCAGACGACCATCACCATGAACATCAAACGCTTGAATATCTTTGGTGATTTGTTGTTAATTGTCAACCAAGTGAAAGGGGTATTCCAACGCAAATGCCCAGTCTTGCAAACCTACAAAGCCCTTGTGGTTAATTCTTGGCAAAGCTTGAATGGTACGACATCGAGGCACTCCCTCGATCATCGAATCATTTTGCGAAAACTATGGCATCCTTGGGGTCACTAATCCCATAAGATATTTCTAGTGAAATGACAACCATTCAAGTCAAAATGTTATTGCAATCTACAATGGAGCATGCAAGCTCTGACATAACACGAGGAATCCACCTAATCCAGAGTGAACCATCTTAGGATAGGTTCTCTCGAATCCATGATAGTCTGAATCACACCAACTGGGGGTCTTTGTTCTCTCCAAATCCTCTTAATAGCAACACAACACTATTTTTACAAGTTCTTTTCCGCTCAACTTTTGCTAGGGATGAACTTCAAGAGGGATTGGTCATTCATACCATCAAGGTTTCTGATCAGCAAGATTAGTACACACCCATAAGATACTATCTCAAGTTAGGTAACCTCCCACTTGGATTGTCGCACACTGTAAAAAGATCATTCAAATAGAAAGTGGTAAAACATGTCTTGCTAGGAGACATTTTGTACCATCGAAGCTATGAAGGAATCCTCTTCCATTGCTTAGACCAAAATGAGTCCACTTGGGCGATCACCCAAGTGCACGATGGTATGTGCGGTGGCCACTTCAGCGATATGGCCATCACAAAGTGCATTATTTACATGGGCTATTATTGGCCATCTTTAGAGCAATATTGTTGTGCATATGTGCGAAAGTGCATGAAGTGTCAACACCATGCTAACTTGACACACGTACCTTCTCAAGCTTTGCAGCCAATCCAATTAGCTTGGAAATTTTTACAGTGGGGCTTAGATCTCATCAAAAAGATCTCCCCTGCATCGTCAAGTCATCACATGTTTATCATAACGGCCACAGAGTACTTCACTAAGTGGGTGGAAGCAATTTTTCTTACCTCTATGATTGGGCCCCGCATTGCGGAGTTCATTTTACATAACATCATATGTCATTTTGGTATTCCATCCAAGATCATCTCGGATAATGGGATGTCATTTAAGAAAAAATATGTGCATGCTTTGACAACAAAGTACAAAATTTAGCATAATTTTTTGACACCCTATTATCCATAGGCAAATTGACAAGTAGAGGCATCAAACAAAATGCTAGTTGCCATCCTTAAAAAAATCATCACAGATAGTCATAAGGATTGGCACATCCAAATACCACTTGCCCTATGGGCTTATCGCACTAGCATTTGGACGCCCACTGGGGCAACTCCATTTTTGCTAGTGTATGGCTCTAAGGCGGTCATACCTCTCGAGTTGGAAATACCATCCCTACGCATATCAATGCAAGATTTCATCGATGATGACACTGCACGGTAGGCCCGGTTAGACTAGCTTATGTTACTCGATGAACGATGTGTCAATGCTCTCAAGCATTTACGTATCTATCAAGAGCAATTTAAAAAAGCATACAACATGAAAGTTCACCTGAGGGACTTTCAAGTCGGTGACCTTGTATTAAAAGAGAACCAACAAAATTCTAACTTGCTGCCCCATTTAAGGGACAAGTTTAGGGTAAATTGGTTAGGTCCCTATGTAATCGATCCCTATGTAATCGATAGTAAAATAGGACCTGGAACATACCGGCTTGCCTCTCTTGAAGGAATCAAGGAACTAGAACCCTTGAACATTATTCATTTGAGGCCATTCAACATTTAGAGAGCCATGGCTCACTCCAAAAGCCCCAAGGATTCCCACAATCGCTTGGTCAACCAAAAATGCCCCAAAGGTATCCCTTTGGTCAAACCAAAATCTCCAAGGGTTCCCATAATCGCTTGGTCACCCAAAACGCCCCAAAGGTATCTATAATCCCTTTGGTCAAACCAAAAGCTCCAAGGGTTCCCATAATCGCTTGGTCAACCTAAAATGCCCCAAAGGTATCTATAACCCCTTTGGTCAAACAAAAAGCCCCAAGGGTTCTCGCCATCACTTGGTCAACCAAAAATGCCCCAAAGGTATCTATAATCCCTTTGGTCAAACCAAAAGCCCCAAGGGTTCTCGCCACCACTTGGTCACCCAAAATGCCCCAAAGGTATCTATAATCCCTTTGGTCAAAGCCTCCAAGGATCCATCAGAATCACTTGGTCCACACCCATTCAGGTTAAACTGTCCATAACGAATATTCAAAAACAATAGATAATAAAAAATAACAAAAAAATTGCATCTCACTATCATGCATAATCTTAAAAATCAAAACACAAAAAAAAAAAGAGTTGCATTAGGCGTCACATACATACATTACATATTTGCTGGTCATACATGTCAAACGCACCATAGGCTATAATTACTCAGCAATTCCATAATTTTTCATATTCATTCCATTTTGTAAATGATCCATCAAGAATAACGCCATTCGTATTTTCACCATATCATAGTTAGTGGTCTTCTAATGTCTTTAGGGTTTTTGTCATTCAGCTGTCTTTAGATTTCTAGTCAAATGCGATACAAATTTAGACTGATTTTTACAAGGTAGAGTTTTATTTGGATCACGCCTTGTTACATAGCATCCCAACACAAGCTTAAAACACATAAAAATTCCCAAGTGGTTTGAACGAAAGACGAAACCTGCAAAGTGGTCCAGGATACCATACATTGAAAATGTTAGCTCACTCATCCCCCTATGCGAATGACCTCAAGAATGCTCAGAGTTGACAAAAGGACAAGCTCTTTCCCATCCAATTCCCCAAAATAAATAGTGGTTTTCACCACTATCAAAAATCCCAAACACCCTTGATCCCCAAAGTCATAAGGATTCATACTACACGTCCCTGAGAAGGATGGGTAGTCATCCCCAAGGCCTAAAGGATCAATACCATTCCAAAGAAAAATCCCAAAAGTTCACCATCAAAAATCCCAAACACCCTTGATCCCTAAATTCATAAGGATTCATACTACACGTCCCTGAGAAGGATGGGTAGTCATCCCCAAGGCCTAAAGGATCAATACCATTCCAAAGCAAAATCCCAAAAGTTCACCATAAAAATTCCCAAACACCTTTGATCCCCAAAGTTATAAGGATTCATACTACATGCCCCTGAGAAGGATGGGTAGTCATCCCCAAGGCCTAAAGGATCAATGCCATTCACAATCCAAAAATCCCACAAGCTCAACTTTGAAATAAAAATTCAAAAAATAATAGTGGTTATCACCACTACTCAAACCCCTTGCTCAAAAAAGAAAAAAAATAAACAATGATTTTTATCACTATATGTGACAACAAGTATACCAACAAATTGAACAACCAAAAGATGCCTGAGCTTGAATCCTTGTAATTCTTAGCATTCGAAAGGTCATAAGGCGATCCTCGGTCCTGATTTGGTGGATAGCATGCTGGTCACTAGTGGCAAACCTCTCGCATGACGATATGTCTATCACATTAGCTTTTTGTGTGTGTAGACCAATGTTTGCATGTGGATGAGCTAGCTTATGGTATCCTATATTGCACCATAGATTAATCCTACCAAATGCAACAAAAGGAGTTAGTGGAGCTAATTAGGTGATCCTTAGTATAGGTTTTGTGGACAACCTACCTGGCACTGGTGGTATCCTTATGAATACCACATAAACTAGCTCAATCACACACACAAGGATGTGAAATAAATGGGTCAAACTCAAGTCTAATTCGTACCTTGTTCGAAAATCTTGTAAGATAATGTATAGTCTTGACTAGTTAATTAAAGCATCCGAGTCTCAGAAAAACCTTAACTACATTCTAAAACAATTGTTGTACATTTCATTACTTACATCACCATCAAAAAATACAAAACAAAATATTACAAATGCAAAGTTATTTCATAAAGCAATCACATAGTACAAAAAGCCAGTAAATCCTATACAGTCTATGGTGCCACCACCTGTATACCGATAAATCATTCCATCCATTCCATATGCATACATCTATATCATATAGTTAAAATCATCCGTAGTAATAATAGCATATGCATACATCAACATAAATAAATGTGCATAAAGAACAATAAACCATGACAAGTATATAATCAAACCAAAAAGAGTCATGTATATATATCAAGTCAAAATGCCCTCAGGCTACAATAAGAAGGTCCTCTGACCTCACAAAAACTAAAAAATCAAAATCCCCAAAGCCTAGGGAGTCGGCCACCATGATCATGCAGGATCGATGTGACTGGAACTACCCCCAATAGTATGGGTCCTATGGGACCTCTCAGGGTAGCTACTGCCAGCCCTCGCACCTTGCCCACCAACACTACCCTCACCTAGCCACCTACAACGAGATAATGCAGACTGCTTAGTCTCACTGCCCCTCGTACGGTGCAACGAACCACATCCATCAAGCACAGGCAACTGTCCACCAAGGTGAACAACCTCTGTCTCTAACTCTACCTGATATCTACCCCACTCCATATCTCGTTGGTGATACACAGCCAATGCACTATCTCACTATGCCAACTGAGTCTGTAGGAGATCCCTCTCTTGTGTTACCTCCACCAAAGCATCTCTATGCTCCTCCTCCCATCTCCGTAGGAGACCCTCCAATCATGCTATCTCAACACGAAGCCCAGCCTCCACATCCCCTGAGACAACCTAAGGCATGGGCACCTCCGGGACGGCCTGCTACTTTGGCACCCATTGCTCCGAGACATATTGTACATCTGACTGCTCTGAAACCCCCAAATCATCTCCATCGTCGATGAATTCATCAACCTCCACCATGTCAACATCATCAAGCGAAACCCCCAACCCTCAATCGGTGCCTCTGCACCCCCACCTCCTACTATTGTATCCATACCTCTTAGAGGCCCCTCACCCCGCCATCATCGCATAATTCACCACCGGTCATACTCTGTAGTCACCCCAACATCGTCCATGTCGGGTACATCAATAACTACATCAGATCCCTCATCCAATGGCTCAATGGTAGGCCAGACTAGAGTCTTCTTGTCACCATAACACCGATAGATCAAGGGATCACCAGGCAATCCCTTACGCACCCCAAACTATCATGTCACTCGAACATATGGGAAGTACTCCTACTCTGTCTCATGTCACCCAATCAACCATCTACCTATGCACACATGCCAAAGCCACTCTCCAACCTTAGGCCAGGCTGGACAGTCCTGATACGATCGCTAGAACACCTTCCCTGGCACTAGATGAGAGAAGGCATCAATATAGTGACCTACGTCACCTGCCCACCACCGACTCTATCCATGCTCCTCTGACCTCCACCATAAATTAGCATATCCAATTTCTCGATCCACCATCTCACCTTGGGTGGTCCAAGGCAAACCCTGCGGCCACTCCACAACTATGTGCTACCACCCCCAGCACTGCAAGAGATAGATACACCCGATCCCCTTTCACTTTCGATAGTGGACCTCGTACAACTCATCGTACAACTACGCCAATAATGTCTGACCCCATCTCATAATAAGTGGAGCTAATGTAGGACACTCTACTAATATGAAAACGAACTCAAGCAAGTTCCAATGGAACCTCGCACCTAAGGAGTCAAGAAGTAGCATATTGGAAATGAGGGTCATGAGAAAAGCATGTCTCACCCCTAATATACCCTTCTCCAGCCATCTTCACACCAGAATACCACCTATCTGGCAGTCAGCCTCTACCATCTCCACAGCCCTCTCCACCCCGCTCTCCATCGCCTGACCAAAAAAATGTATCAGTATCGTTGTCCGTTGGTTAGGGTGGGTCATCCAGATAGGTAGTCCATCTATCAGAATCTGCAAAATCCGATACACATCCTCCAAAGTAACAGTCATCTCCCATGTTTGGAGATGAAAAGTGTTGGTGCGGGGATCCCATAGATTGATCAGGGTAGTCAAATATACCCGATCCCCCACCATAGGCTCCAGATGCGTCATGTGCTTGAGCCCAAGGGCATCAAGCCACTCCTAATCCACAACTATCAGGGCATCCCGGGCTTTAGAGAAAATAGTCGACTGGCGGTAACGACTCCTCACAACATGAAAAAACAAAATAAAACAAAAAAAGATATTAAGTACATACTTAATATAAACAAAAACATCAAAATAAAACTTTACAGCAATGACAACATACATGAAAATAATTGTACAATCAACATAAAACAACAAAAATCATTTTAGGGTTTCAACCTTAATGTGAACCAAACAAAATAAATTAAAATATATATATATTAGGGTTTCAACCTTAATATGGCAAAAACAAAAACAAAATAAAACATAAAACAAAAAAAAGATATTAAGTAATACTTAATATAAACAAAAAAATTAAAATAAAACTGTACAGAAGAACAACAGGCTACAATTTACAATTGTACAACAAAAGTACAACATAAAAAGTACAAAAAAACAAAGTATAGCGACAGTACAGAATCATTAAAATAAAATTGTACAACAACGACAACAGACATGAAAATAATGGTACAATCAATAAAAATCATATTAGGGTTTCAACCTTAATATGGCAAAAACAAAAAATGAAATAAAACATATTAGGGTTTCAACCATAATATGAACAGAAACAACAAAATAAAAATGAAAATGTTTTGGGTTTTAAACCTAAATACAAACACAAACAAAGTTCAGATAACAGTTGTGTACTAGGTTTTTGACCTTAATATACGAAAATTAACAACAACAAAAAAAAACAAAGCAAATAAAGTTCCTATATTAGGTTTTCAACTTGATATACGAATGAAATCAAACCAACACACACAAAAAAATTAGGTTTTTAAAACCTTAAAAACAAAATAAAGCGAACAAACATTTTATATGTGAGTTTTAAATCAAACACGCATGAATAATAGGCAAAGAGATGGAACATAATACTTGTCTTGCCTCTGCTCCTCCACTCGAATATCTGGTTCTCACACTCATGACGTCAATGAAATTTCAGTAGCGCTCCGCTACACACACTCGCACTCCTCCTCACTGCTCCAAATCGCCAAGAAAAAAATATTGCAAATGAGCCCAAAACCTAGTTTTGGTCCTTATATAGGATGTTAGGCCTGTAATCGTTACACCCTGGGATGAGCACTCTAGTTAGTGCTCGTCCCACCCTGGGATGATTACAAAATTGGCATTTGTCCCACCCTGGGACGATTACAGAGCAAGAAATAAAGTAACAAAAATTGCATCCAAAAAATGCACCAAAAACAACAATAAATCTGCCGAACAAAGGTCCCTTTGCACCTGACATTCATGGCATGAAAAACCACCGTAAGGGTCACAAATACACACTATCCTACTTCTTAATAATGCTAGAATAGTCGGACCGCTCCACAGGAAGGAGGATTTTTGATAATTTCTACCCCAATAGGCATCAAAAAAAGGGTCAAAACCCACCAAAAATAGGTCCGATGGTTGGAAAAATGCATAAGCGTTCAACGAAAAACAACTGAAAGCACCCTTAAAAATGTCATCTTGGATCAAACGACTTGTCGTTTTTCTCATTTTTGGTCATTCCCTCATCGATTCGTCACTTGAGGGGGTAGTCACACTTAGTCACCAATCAACAAATACACACCCAATCAAGGAAATGGCATTCATTCAAAGAATCATTGACAAAGACAATCACGCTCCTTCTTGGGGCAGAAAACTAGCAATAATCATAGGCTAAACAAACACTCGGTATTCTGGAAGCATGAAGAAAATGTTCTTCAGACAAAAGGTTGTGCCCTTTGCCTATTCATGACTGAACAATGTCCAATATCAAGTACACCTCACTAAAAAATGTTACACTTGAGTTAAGCTCCTTAGCTCGTCAGAATCAAGGATTCAATAATGCGTACCCTTTCCATACTTGGGGTATCAAAATTTGGTTAGGTTACTAAGAAACCCTAATCATTAAGTGCTTTGGTCATCTATTTTTGCTCAGCATTGCACCACACACAGCGCATCCCAAAAAGGGGCATATGTAGACACCAAAACAACACCAATCCGATTATGTGACTACAAGCACTGACCAAATTGGCATACATACCCCCTAGGGAAGCCTCTAGAGGTTAAACAGTGGTCCTAACCACTCCCAAATCAGTTTTGGAAGGTCAAAGGTTAGTTTTGTACCTTTTAAGCACTTTTCTCCCTATTCGTCCCACCCTGGGACGATTAGAATCCTATTCGTCCCACCGCGAGATGATTAGCAACAATCGCTCTAGGGTGGGACAATTAGCAGGTTTGACTAGAAAAAATTCAAACCTTGACAAATGGCAGCCCAAATCTGCCACCTAACTCCGCCTTCAAGGCATGGGAGTGTGAGGGAACGTTTCAAATCATGGAGGCCTCAATCAAGGAGCCCCTAATCAGGGAGGAATCTTCTCTCCCCCTAAAAGGCATAATGAGCCAAGTGGTGCCCTCGCATGCACATGCAAAGGAGACCCTTAGGTCTATAAAAATGTGAGCCTCCTCACCCAAAAAATAGGATAGAGCTAGAGAATTTGGAGCAACGAAGTGCTGCCAAATTGTACACCCATTCCTCTTTGTGCTTCCTACATCCCTAATCTCTCTCTTCTAGAAGAGAGGTTGTCGGGTGAACACTAGGAATGCAATATAGATCCAAAACCCAAGCAATAGACCACAATCCCATCCCAAACTCATTGACACAACCCCCTTGGGAGTTTTGGACCCATCCTACTTGGACTGGTGTCAAAACTAGGCCCTCAATGGTGGGCATCCCACCCCTGAGCACCCCCCAAACTACTACAGTCCTAATCGCCCCACCCCGAAGCGATTAGAAATATGTGCATGGTTTTGTTACTGTTCTTTTTGCATTATTTTATATCTGATGTACTTATGCTGTTGTCCAAATTTCATTGCTTTCTGACATGATTTGACCTAGTTTCTGTCATTTTATGCGTCTACTAACCTGCAGGGAGTGCCTTCGGATACAGGATGACATGGGTAGAATATGCAAAATCTGACCTTTTGGGTCATCTCAAAATGTTTTTTTTAGTCTAACCATAAGTTTGCAAGAGTTTTGGAAACCTCTAGACGGGACATTTGCAAGGTCACTTTTTGCAAGTTTTGTTGCAGTCCCCAACGCCCCACTCCGAAGTGATTAGAAATCCATGCATGATTTCCTTACTATTCCTTTTGCAATATGTCCTAGATGATATCCTAATGCCTCTGTTAAATCTTGAACTCATTCTGACATGATTTTACTGTTGTTCTATTATTTTATGTATTTTATAGCTCATAGGGCACCCCTGTCACATACAAGAGAATCTAGGTAGGATATCCAAATTATGAGCATTTAGGTATTTTTAGAATCACATATAATGCCTAACCCATGAGTTTCAGGTAATTTGGATAAGCATAGGCAGGACATTGGAGCACTCACCTTGGAGAGGCCCTCGACGGGCAAACGAGCATAACGGGGTCGTCCGACGCTGCTTCAATGCAAAATTAGGTGATACCAATTCTAGAAGTTGTACTTTCCATCTATGTATCATTTTGTAATCGATTTATCAAACTTATCACTGATATCTTCTAAGCGTCGTTGGAGGCCTTGGGGATTGCATGCTTTTCTAGATATGCATATGCTATTAATGATTTGTTGTATTTCTATGCATAATATCTCACCGCCAAGAATACTAGAGAGGTAGCAAATAATAACAAACACATGGACACAAGCAACAACAACTTTTAGCCCGCCCACTTCAAATGTGGGCACGCGAAAGACACTGGAAGCGTACCATCCGATCTTGGAAGCGTAGCTTCTTTCGGGCATCCATTAATGTAACAAATTGTATCAAATATTCTGAGCCCTATAAGGGGGACGTATTGTAATAAGATTAAAAGCAATATCAATAAAGGAGGCCCCGCTTTGTTTGCTCACATCTTGTTTCTGTGTCACTTCCTTCATGCATTCGTAGGACTTAGCATATGTATCTACTTTTGTTTGCATCACATCGGTATGCCATTTTTTTGCATGATTTCAAGAACTAAAGGTATTGCATATGTAGAGAGGGAAACTCTTGATAGTTGGGCTATAAAACCTAGTGAATATGACCTAGGTGGAGGTAGATAGAGTTCAACTGATGGTGTTGGCAGAGAGGTGGTACCCAAAGTCGTCTACCTTTCAACTACTGATGGTGTTGGCAGAGAGGTGGTACCCAAAGTTGTCTACATTTTGACTACTGATAGGAGAGATGATAGTCACACTAGAGGATGTGTGGCACATCTTGCACATCCCCATTAGAGGAAGAGTAGTTTATAGGGCATGAGGGTAGTAGACCATATTATAGAGGTTATTTGGGGGTTGGTCCCATCAATTCTAAGAGAGTTAAATATTTGTCAATGAGTTGGTTGAGCACTATGCATTTGATGACTTGATGTATTTTCTCTATGGGTTAGCAATGATATTTATTGTGTGCCACACAAATAGGTGACACCTTCCATGGGTGCTAGTGGGAGTAGTAGTAGAAATGCAAGACTAGTAGTATTAGTTCATATGGGGCCCATATGTGTTGGCCCATATGTATAGGATATTGTACAATGTCATGTACAAATGACATACATGATTGGTCTACATGACGTTGCTCTAGGTGTGTTGTTGGGAGCACATAGTAGTCTAGAGACCATATACACTACAAGGGCCATTACCCAACCCAAAGTAACTAGTATCATACAGGTGATCTAGGAGCTTCGGGTAGGTTTAGAGGACATATGCCAGAAACCTACCACTATGGAGGTAGGTGCTAGATGAGCTACGAGACCACATGATGATATGGTAATCCTGGAACCTACACTCTAGGTGGATATATGCCGAAGAGAAGATAAAAAGGATCAAGAGGATTAGGTGGATATCTACAAAGAGGGGGAAGCTAGAGCTCTTATGATTTGATCAATTCTAGTGGTAGTTCGATATCTTCCAAGAGATACCAATCCTAGGTGACTACTGGTATAGGTGGATGTCAAGGTACCCATCAAGATTTAGAGGGGACCCTTATATGGGGAGACAAGCAAAGGAGGACATGGATGGCCCATATATGTGGACTCAATATAGATGATGTTGGGGTGGCCCTTGGGTACAAGATATGGTATGGGGGTATTGCATCCCCAAGGATATCCCCACCAGTGCTAGTGTAGAGGTACCAAGTTATGGGCTGATGAGGGTAGATAACACTTCAAGAGGTGATCCAATGCTTCACAAAGTGGTAGTATTAGGGATAAGAGACCCCATAGTACACATAAGCACAAGTCTGAGTAATGGTGGTAGCGACCATCACCACTTCAATAACCAATGAGGGAGAAGCAACTAGAGATACCCCCATGATAGTCAAAGCTAGGCCAATCAAGATAGCCAAGGAGACCTCCACATCGATGATAGTAGGACTAAGTAGGGTCATGGGTCAGGACGACCCTATTTCGAAGATGGAGGTACTACAGGTTTGGATAGTGACCATGTAGAGGGATATGAACCTTCTCTAAGAGGATAGATCCAAGAGTATAAAGGTATCATAGAGTGCCTTGAGTATGGTACTCATATAGTAAGACACGGTGAGGGTTGGGGTATACTGCCTTAGGGGAGAGGTGAGCCGATTGGACTGAGTTATAGTAGGCTTAGGAATAGGGGATGATTATTGTGATCAACAACTAAAGGGTGAGGGGATATTCCTACTATAGGTAGATCTATAGAGTATGGGGAAGAGGCTAGAGGCATTTGTATGGAGGGAGACCTTATACAAGACTTTTTACTTGTAGATATTTTCAATAGAGGAGAGGGTACCTCCACATTCATATCTTTAGACATAGGGTCGATTATGGTCTAGATCACAAATGACTATGTGGTTCATGAACATGCCTCAACTAGGACCACCTCCAACAAGTGGAGCATAGAAGATAGGATCCCAAAGCTAGGGTTGGGATTGAAGTGACATGCCAATTTTGAGTGTGGCATGCATCCCTGGGGAGGTTCAAGTGTGATGGGCTTGATATATGGCACACTGACTGAACATGCATGTGCACCCTATATTTCTTGAGTAATATCATGTTGCTTTATTTAAAATGTGTGTATTTATGTATGTTTGAGATTTATGTGTTATTATGTTGAATTATGCATGAATGGATGAACAAAACTTAACTTATGAATGCATGAATGGACTAAATTAATACAATGCAAGATGGGATGAATCTAGACAGGGAATAAAATGTATGTATGGATGAAGGAATGAAATAGAAATATGATTGAAGAAAGAAGAGTAGAAAAAGGAGAGAAAAACATGGCTCTAGAAAAAATCATGCCCTGTAAAGATAGAGTATGAATTCAACATAAAGTGAAGTCACAGACCATAAAGATAGGGTACAATTTTGGCAAAGATAAAATAAAAGAAGAAAATAATATGGATAAGAAGAAGAAAAATATGGAGAAGGTCAAAAAATATAAAGGTACCTGGAATATGATGTTTGAATCATCGTAGACCATAAAATATCAGTGTGATCAAATGAACATACACCAAATGAAAAAATAAAATAAAATAGTGAAGTAGAACCCTAGAAGGATGTATGCTTGTAAATGATTGAATGGAGAATACCCCTCATTTGTGGCCATGAATCTATCCTGTAAGGGTGTTGTACTAAAAAAAGACAAAAATGGGTAAGTGTGGAGTGATACTCATTATGTGTGTAGTATTCATTGATGGCCAAAGATGAAGAGATACCCACCAGGATATGTGCTTTCAAATGACCAAGATGGAGGCTATCCCTCAGGTGTGTCCATGAAACTTATTATGTATGGGGTGAGGTGTGTGATTGATTTGTTACAAATTGGAGCATAAGCAATAACATTAGTATTGATATGAATAATATTTAAATAACAATGCACTTAGGCTATGAATAGTCTAAGAGGTAGTCCACCCTTGAAGGTAGCTAACATGTTAGGAAATACCGCTTACTACTAACAATGTTTAATAAATAATAGCATGTCATTTAAATAGCCATAATATATTCGACATGAATATCTTCATGGTTAAGTAGATAGATAAAGTAATTAATCTAACCTACTAGGGTAATAATGTAATAACCTAATGGTAAAAGTAACAAATTACTTTTTACCCTAACATCCCTCCTTATTACATTATTTGGGTAATGTATATAACTTCTCCAATACAGTGAAAAAGATGTTTATATGTTGGATATTGATCTAGCTCAAGCTCTGTCATAGTACTCTATCTACTCTAAAACAAAGTGGGTCATTCCTCATATTGTTTTCACATCAACAAATGTCCTTATTGTAATCTTATCATCCAACCGGATTGCATGGGTAAAAAATTGTTGCAACCACTAGGTGTACTAGAGTAGATCACTACATACAAGGTTCATTACGTTACAATATGATTTTACAAAAGTTTTGATAAGGTACCGAATGTGTCAATCGCCACCAAAAATGCACCCTTATAAGTTTCCCTCCTTGTTGCAGAACATGTTATAATGGAATTTTGCAAGTGTGACTAAGGTGTTGGTCACTACCGAAAATTCACCCTTATAAGTATTCCTTCCTTTTTCACAAAATAATATGTGAAGTAGGAAAGAAATGCTTATTCCCCCTGAAGTACAAAAGATGTGCAACTCATGAAGCTTGTTTTGGCTTATACAAAGATTACCTCCTAGTCAAATTTCAAGTACTTCAAAAAAAATATTTTGTTATTAATGAAGCCTAAAATAGGTACAATAACCCCTTTATTGCAAGTACTTCAAACAAAAACATTTGCTATTTTATGAAGCCTAAAAAGAGGGTTGGAATGGTGCTTGTCTAGGGTGATAAATTTATTTTCCCTTACAAATTTGTATGTGCCATGAGCACCTTGTGTGCTCTTTCTAAACCAGAATTAGAATTATAATCAGACACTTCACTAGAAACATTACGTCTTTGTCTATTTTACCTTTGTTATGTGCCTTTGCCATTTTTTTTTGCTTGTTTTTAAACCAACACCAATTGGTGCAATGGTTGTCATTTTTACAATTTGTGCAAAACTTATTTTGAGTTTTATTTCCCTTATATTTTGAATATGATCCTGAAGATGATCCTCCCTTCTAAAATTTTTCTTTCTTCTTTACACCCTAATTTTTTGAGTAAAGTGCATTATTCAACACTTCATCGCTTTGGAGATGATTTTTTTCCTCTGTTTGAAGAAAATTGACTAAATCCACAAAGGTGACCATTCTTTGAGATACATTAAAGGATGTTATTAACATTTTGTAGTATTTTGGAATAGCCCTCAATATTACTGAAGTTAGGATAGTATCTTCTACTTTTGCTCCTAAAGAATTCATCTTTGACTTCAGTTTTACCACTCTATAGAAGAATAACTCTACTATTTCTCCTAACTTGATATTGAGTGTATGAAGTTGAGAGTTTGAAGCTTCAGAATAGTCGATTGATTCTTGCCTTAAAAAATGGTACTTAATGCATCCCATGCATCTTTACCAGTTTTGGCTTCACTTATGTGAGGTTGGATTTCATTAGTAGTAGCTAGGAGAATCAACATGAGAAGATGATTGTTCTTTTTTTCCATGCTTTCTGATTTGCTCCTATTGATGTGGTTCTTGTTTCAGTGCCATCCACTAAATCCCACATTTCCTCTACAGTCAAAATGACCTTCATATTGTTTTTTCATGCTGAATAGTTAGAATATTTAAGCAATTGTGTATCATTTAGGTATTTGTTGATAGTTGCCATGATGAAGGTTCTAGAATTGCACCAAGATGATCTTTTTTTTCACTCTTAATTGGTATTTAATGGCACCTTCCTAAAAACTCTCTTTGAATAAATATGATCAGTTTGAGGATATTTAAGCCAAAAAAATAAGAAATGAAAGAGAATTCACTCAAAAAGATATTTAATGGCACCTGCCTAAAAATCCTCCTGAAGAGGGATAATCAGTTTGAGGAAATTGAGCTAAAAAAATAGGAGTGAATTTTAGGGTTGTATGGAGAGAATATCAATTTTAAAAATGGCTTATACTTGTGCAATGACTTACATAAATTATTGTGAAATTTTGGGGTTTTGAGTTCTCTTGATTTTGATGACTTATAATTGCAAAGAACAAGAAATTAAATGCAATAATCAATAAAAGAGTGCCCACAAAATTTTTATCACTTAGGTGTCGGATGGAACTGAAAATGTACCTAAGTTGCCAATTTGTAATAAAGGTGTCGAGTAATATCAAAAATGTACCTTATTACCAATTTTTGAAACAAAATTTTGATTTGTGTTGTGCAAATATTTGATATTCAAAATCTCCTCTTGTTTTTCAATTTTGCAAAGAATGTGGCAAAAACAATTGCCTTTCCTTTTTTTATTGTGCAAAATAAACAAGTTGTAATTTTTAAGTGCTCCTCACTTTGTGTTACAATTTTGTAAAGAAATACAATTTCTTGTCTTTCCCCCTTTGATTTGCAAAATTAACAAAGTAGCACTCCTTTCAAGTCAAGTCGACACACGACCCGCATTTGAAAGGCTTTCTAGAACCATTCGACACACAACTTGGTTTTTATGGATCCATGGTCTTCAATTTCTGCTCATTTTTGAAAAAAATATAATGTGCAATTTCTTTTGTTTTTATTCCTTCTTAGAGAAAAAAATGCACAAATGTTAACTTTGAATTTTGCAAATTTTGTGTCTCCTTGTGTTACAATTTTGCAAGAAAGAATCAAATGTCTTGATTTTTTCCCCATTTGATTTTACAAAATAAACAAGGTTTTGAGAAGATTTTAGGGCTTCCTAGTTTTATAAAAGAAATGGTGCTCTTCTTTGTCTTACATCCTCTTAATGGAGAAAACAAAAGCCCTCTTATGTTTGAAATTTGCAAAAAAAAATAGGTCTTTTAATTTTCAATTTTATTGCATTATTCTAATTAATTTAAGCATAATTTTATTCATAATAGAATAATTTTGGTAAAAAATCACTTGATATATAAAAAATGATTTTAAAGCAAAAAAATATTAAATTATGAACAAAAAATACTAAAAAATAATAAAAATATATAAAAAATTTACCTTTTGAATAAAATTTTAATTTTCTTTTGTCCCATGTAGCAAAATAATGGTCTCTATGATCCTGATGAGAGTCGAACTAGGGTCTAGTGTGTGCCAATGCCCTAGTCGTGGCCTCCTAACCATTCCAAATAGCAGTTGGATGTGAACTAAAGTTCATGAGGGCTATCTTATACCCTTTTTTTGGCCACAAACTAGAATAAATTAAAGCTTTTTAAAAATATTTTGGGATAGAATTGTCCCACATCCGCAGTGTAGATGTTTCTTCACCTATTTAAAAGAAAAAATAAACCCCCCCCTTGTTGATTGCCTTTGGGTAATCACTTACTATATTTTACAGTGTGAAATGATGAATGCATAGATGACACATAGACTAGCCATGAGCCTATCACAATGCGCTAGGTGTCCTACTCACCAACTTCCACATTAGCTTTAGAAGATCCAATCAGATCACACCACTCGTACCTCAAAAATCATACTAACATGTCAATTGTACACGCAGTAAAATTGCCACGTTAGCTTCTTTGAACTATGTGCCCACCAGGTCAGCTTCCACACATCTGCCATATGTTCATCATGTCATAAAATTAGGAACTCATCATGTGTTCTCATTGAAGTTCATGCCTACCTTGGATTACGTGTAGATACAATTATAAGAGTTGATGTCAATTATGGATTTTGCACATGTTAGATCTATCAGTTTCTACCAAATCTGAGGTTGTCATCATCGAGGAATTTTATGCAGTGAGATTTGTCACTAAGGAGTTAGTGGGTATTCCACTTCTACCCACACATGGGCCCAAGTGACATGGGCTTCCCCACGTGAGCCTGATAGGTCCTGTAAGATCTAAAAGCTACTGTAAGACCTACGAACCTACGGGCTTGAATGTTAGCTCCAGATCTGTGGTGGATGATAAGTTTGCCAAGCCCTAGGATCTACATTGGCTGACAGGTCATAGATCCTATCAGGTAAATTCAAAAATTTCATCGAGCCAGCAAAATTTTAGTGCTAAGAAAACATTGCAAAGGCCGCACCAGTAAAATACCACTAAGGACCTCAAAAAACATGTTGAAGTAAGATATATAATTTTGTGCAAACACCTAAAAAATGAGCTCGATGCCTTTGGAAGTGTGTTATGCTACTCACGATCCGCCTCAGTATCTATTTCAAATAGTAGGTCCAAGGGGGTCCCATATCGGGATTTGTATCCCCTTGGATTCGGTTAGCTCTGCCCTTTTCCCAAGGATCTCGCTTGCCCTCACTCTGATACCAATGATACAAATTGGAGCATAATAAATAACCTTAGTATTGATATGAATAATCCTTAAATAACAATGCACTTAGGCTATGAATAGTCTAAGAGGTAGTCCATCCTTGAAGGTAGCTAATAGGCTAGGAAATACCGCTAACTACTAACAATGTTTAATAAATAATAGTGTGTGATTTAAATAACCATAAGATATTCGACATGAATATCTTCATGGTTAAGTAGATAGATAATGTAATTTATCTAACCTACTAGGGTAATAATATAATAATGTAATAGTAAAAGTAACAAATTACAACTTACCCTAACATTATTTTGCCAAAGTGAGTACTACCCGATAGGGTTGTGGTGTGTGCAAGAGATGAATGAGTGAAGCAAAACATGGCAAAACAATGTGAGTGTGTGTACAGATGTGATAAAAATAGAATAAACAGGATCAAAAGAGAGAGTGTTTGTGCATACTTAGTAAAATTTCAAGAGCTAAGAGGTGTGCATAATATAGTCAATGGTCGTATGAACACCATAAATGATATTCATGTGGTATCTACCCTATCCCATGAGGACCTCTTAATAGTAAAAGGAGAAGAAAAATATGTGATCAAAAGCAAATGCAGATAGAAGAAGGAATGTACATTCTTCTTCTTGGGGAGGAGAAGAAACGATGAAAAATTACAAAGGACAAAGGAGATATAAGATACGAATAACTATAACCCTTAACTTGGGGAAACATGATGATCATTTAAATTTTCAAGGTCAAGGAATTTATGATAAGATAAAAGAAGATAAGGAATGAGCAAATGCAATGATGAAAAATGCATGAAGAAGGGTCTTAGGTTGGGAATTCCTAGGAATCAAAGCCCTAGTATGAGTGCAATGTATGTGAGCTAAGACCTAACTAGGTTTCATCACTTGCCATCCTCATGAAGTCACAAAAAATCTATATGATCAATAATTCACGTAAGTTCAACCAAAAATGCAATTATATGACAAGTGAAATGCAATAAGAACAAAATTTCAAGCAAAAACCATGTAAAATATGTTAGGAAATCATGCTGAATGAGCACGTAAACCAAATGCAATATGAAAACTAAGATAAATTAAATATGAAAAATCATGCATAGTATATTTTTATGAGCATTATGTTCATTGGTTCTCTAAGTTCTTTACTATCTAACAAAGCTAAATAATAGGCTCCTAAGCCAAAATTGGTCGTTATAAATAAGGGGCCTAACCAATTAGGCTGGAACTTGCCTTTCATATTTGGTTGAGCATTGGTGTTCTTTTGATTTTCTTGGGGGACAAGGTACCCAACCTCAAAAAACAATTATGAAATATCTTGGAATAATATTTATTGAGCCTATTCTAATAGGCTTGAAGATGATCTAAGGAATTAATGCACTTTTCATCTAATAGCTCCAATTAGTGCAAATGAGAAAAATGATACTCATCACTGACCAAGGTATCTTGCAACAAGATGCACAATGAAAGGATCTCTAACTTGAATGTAAAGACTACCTTAGTCCCATACACCAAGATATACGAAGAAGCACCTATAGGATTTTACACACTAGTATGATAGGCCCACAAGGTAGGATAAAGTTGGATATGGTAGTTGTAACCAGTATTACTAACCAACTTATTGAGGATATTGATCAAAGACTTGTAGGATGCTTTGAATTGATCTTTACCTTTAGGGTAATACAAAGTTGACCACCTATGCTGAATCTTGTACTTAGCACAAATTTTATGGATATCTTTATTCTTGAAAGGAGTGTCATTGTCAAAAACAATCATTGAAGGAATCCTAAACCTATAGAGGATCTAGTTGAAGATGAACTTGGATACTTGAGCTCTAGTCACCATGGACAAGGGTATGGCTTCAATTCATTTAGTTAATTACTCTATTGTTATTATGATAGACTTGTGACCATCAGACAACCTTGGGTTAATCTTCCCTAGGATGTCCAATTCCCACATGGAAAATGACCAAGGATAAGAAATAAACTAAAGGTTTTGAGAAGGGGCATGAACAAGGTTGTCATGGTATTGGCACTTGTTGCAACATCAAACATGGTCACATGCATATTTTTCCATGGAAGGTCAATGATATACCATTTGAAGGAATTTCTTGGCAATCACATTACTGCTAAAATGGCCTCCACATGATCCTTCATGATCTTCACTAAGATCTAGTCAGGCTTCAATGAAGATAAGGCATCATAAGAGGATACCTTCAAAAGAATTTTGATATAAATTATTACCAATTATAATGAATTAGAATACTCTTTTGTGAAAATTATTGCATTTATTATGGTCTAAACCATCAAGAATTGAACCATCCTTAAGGAAGTCAAAGATGTCATTATACCATGGCTTAGATTGGGAAGCTCCAATGGTTATAAAATCTAATGATACAAGACTAGAACTAAGCAACGTAGGATCCTATAGTTGTCTAATGGAAATCGATGCTTGATCATCATACAACTCCAAGGGGAATAAGTATGTAGTAGTGGCCATGGTATTTGCATGGCAGTTGGAGGACCTAGGGATAGACTCTATGGTTACCCGATCGAACGTGGATAAAATCTTGGTGATAATATCTTTATAAGGTTTTAGTTTATCATATTGAGTCTCATAAACATCATTAAACTAATTGACCACAAGTTGAGAGTCACCAAAAATTAAAAGGACTCTAAACTACAAGGTTATGGCTTCTCTAAGACCAATGATCAAGGCTTTGTATTCTAGTATTCTATAGTATTGTGCATGGAAGAGAAATGAATCTTGAAAGAAAGGAGGATGATTTTAAGAGACTAAGAAACCTTTGAGCATCCTATTTAGCAAGTGTAACCCTAGGATTCCATACCACTTAAGAGCATTAAGTCATATTTTGAGAAATATGTAATATTAAGCATCATATTTAGGAAATTCAAATGCATGAGCGAGTGTAGCATTGCAATCAAGATTTACCACAAAATATAGAGTAGACTAAGGTAACATCCACACATTACTAATTAGAAGTGTTATTAGTAGGAAAGGTCCATTAAAATTACCTTTCATACATTTATTGCTTGGAGGGAAAGCAAGTATTTCAATTTAAATATTATTAAGTTTTTCAAGTAGATAATTATAAGGTTTTCTACCTTAATAGATCAATTTATTTTTTGAATTTTTTTAAAAGTTATTTAAGGTTTGGAGTGAAAATGATTTCTATTAGTATTTAAGTGTTTTTTAATTTGAAATCAATTATTTTAATATTTGATGATTAGAAGACTTAAGTTTTGAGTTTTTGAAAGATTGGAAAGTAGTGGAGTTAAAAGTTTTGTACATTTAAATTTTTGAAGTTTTTGAAATTTGAAGTTATTTGAAGATTTTTGAAGATTTTGAAATTTAGAAAAAAATTAAAATTTTGAATTTTGAAATTTTGCAAATTTAATTTAGTAGGGATCTAATCGGATTTCCAATTCAAAGGTTGAGAAAATTTTTAAAATTTTTAAAATTCTTATTTGAGTCTTTTTTAACAAGGAAGATATAAGGTTTACTACTTAAAAGGATTTCAAAAAAATATTTTAAATTTGAATGAGTTCCATTATGTCAAATAATAAAATTTTGCTTTTTGAATCTCAACTTTTGGAAGAACCAAATTTTGTATCATGGAAGAACAAAATCAAATCAATTCTTATTGTAGGAAAAGTATGGGATATAGTAAAGAAACAAAGAAAAAACCTAGGGAGGATGAAAGAGAAATACAAATATTTGAAAAACATGATGCAAAGGCACTCATGTTAATTACATTTGTTATAATTGATGAAGTACAACCATACTAAAGCAAATCAAAAATTTCTATAGATGCATGGAATACATTATGCAAAATATTTGAAGGAAAAATTAAAGCGATAGTTCTAAATTTACAATCTCAATTATATTCCTTAAATGTTAATAGTGGATAAAGTATAAAACTATTTCTTTGAAAAGTAGTATATATAAAGGAAAAAACTATTAACTTTGGGATAAAAAGTAGAAGATAAATTTCTTTTTCAAGTTACACTAAGGAAACTTCCAAAAATTTATAAACATTTAGTTACTTCTTTACAATTTCTAAGTAAGGAGACTACATTTGATGATTTAATCAATATTCTTTAGGAATATGAAGTAGAGAATTTATTCAAGGATGAAATGACTAATAATGTCTTGGTATCTAAAGAAAATATACCAAGTAATATTGCTACAACATATTGATATAGATCTAAATGAAATTCAAGATTCTATCATTTATGTAAGAGAAATGGTCATAGTATAAATTTTTGTACAAAATAATCAAGAAAATCAAATGAATAAAATAGTTTAGTAAAGACAATATCAACCTTAGTTTGTTATAATCCATAATGACAACAACAAATTCAACCTCAACATCAAAAATTAGAGAAGAAAATAAAAAATTGAAACTTAGTTCAATAAATTCATGAAATTCAAGATTTAGAAGAAACATCAGAAGGAAATGAATTCAAAGCTCTTACAGTAAAACTATTGGTCAATGAAGATATTCATTCTTCAAAGATTTTTTATGATACTAATGTTGCAAATATTCTAGAAAATCATAATACATAAGAAAAGACTTTAGAAATATGACAAGGCAAGCTCAAGACTGGAGTTAAATATAATATAATAAAGAAGTAAAAGAAGACATCACAACTAAAGAGGAAGAAAGATAAAAGAGATACAAATCAAAATTAAGTGTCAAAACAAGAACCTGATCAATCCCAAGTAGAGGTTCAAGGTCATATGAAGATTTAATATTGAAGAAAAATATTGAAGGCTAAAGTCTTTAATAACCAAATAATGTAAAAAACTATAAGATTAAACAATACTTGACCTCTATTCAAAATAGCATGAAAAATAAGTTGAATAGAAAAAAAACATGGTTGGTGATTCTGGATTTCAAACTGCTGAAGGCGGGAAGGCTTTTTTTCAAATTTCTGGAAGGTGGGAGGATGGCTCCCTCTCTGTTGAAGTGGAAAATTCACTGTCCTTCATTCAGGAGGTGGGCTCCATTGGTCCCCTTGAGAATGGAAACGGGCTCACTCAAAATTTTGGAGGAAATGAGGTTGTTTCCAATGTTGGTCCCACTTCTGCGCTAGTTGGCACTCAAAATTTTGGAGGAAATGAGGTTGTTTCCAATGCTGGTCCCACTTCTACGCTAGCTGGCATTTCTTCCTCCTCTGAACAGGTTGTGGGCTCCACTAGATCTATCGATGGCCAGACTATCAAAAATCATCTCCTTTCCTCAAGGTGGGAGGAAGCTTTCAAAACCACTAAGAATTTCAGAGATCAGGCTCATACTGCTTCTGAAAAGGTAGAGCATAGATGGGGGGATCATGTTCCTTCTTCTCCCAAGATTTCCTTCACAAAGGTTTTAAGTGGGCCTTCCACTTCTACCTTTTCTCCCCCCCCATTCGAGGTTTCTGGGAATAGGGTCAAGATTCCTGCTGACATTGCTAAAAAATTCATTGTTGAAGAATCCTTTTCCTTGGTCGGGAAAGTGGTTGGAGGTAATCCAAATCTTGACATTATTAGGCACTGGGATTTTTCCAGATGGAAATTTTGAGGGACCTTGCAAATAGTTGGCCTCTCCAGGGGTTTTTTGGAGTTCGCCTTAACACTAAAGAAGATGCTGCTCAAATTTTGTCTGGAGGACCTTGGTTCCTTGGGTCAAAGAGTGTCTTTCTGATGAAATGGAATCCGGAATTCAACCTAGAAATGCAAAGCATTAACTTTGCTCCTATCTGGGTCAGATTTCCAAACTTACCTTGGCACCTTTGGTGGGAATCTATTTTCAAATCCATGGCTTTGACTATTGGAGATCTACTTCTCATTGACAAGGTAACTCTCTCCAGATCAAGGATGCATGTTGCCCACCTTTGCATTATGGAAAACCTTGATTCTGCACTTCCTACCTTTGTGGAATTGGAACTTGGAACTTCTCTTCTCAAACAAGCCATTGAGTATGAGAACAAACCTCCTTTCTGCATTGAATGTCAAACTCAGGGTCATCTTCATGCTCATTGTCCTTCTCTCATGAAACATGTGGCCTCTTATGAGTGAATGAATGACTCTACTCCCATGGCTAAGGAGAACGCCTTTTAGGCTTCGTCAAGGAAGGATAAGAGAAAATTTCCTCCATCCAGAGGAATAAGTTTCAAGCCTACCAAAGAGTATAGAATCAAAGAAGGACATAACACTGCCCCTTCCATTAATTCTCCTGATGATAAAGGGAAAAATATTTCTTTGGTGAATGCATCTAATGAGGTTAGTATTTTTGCTCACCCTTTTCAATTTCAAATTCTTGCGGATTTAAACTCTGAGGATATTTTTGATAAAAATAATGATCCAAATTCCAATTCCAATCCTCCCTTGGATCCGAAGAAACTTATTCAAGAACCATCTTCTGAGCTCTTGATTGAGAACCCTGAACCCTCGACCGAGGAATTCTCTCTAAAGGATAAACAACCCATGATTGAAGATGCTTCTATTCCTTCATCCTTCCTTGAACCTGTGAGTCCTGTGATTCAGAGAATCTCCTCTTCTACTTTCAATCCCAAAATCCTTCAGAGCCAAAAGAAGTCTCCCATAGATTGTGGAATGGAAAAAAGAGAGGAAGACCTTCTCACTATGATCAAAGGAACCAAGATGCACATGAAGATATTGCTAATGGTGTACAAAAAACCTTGTTCTCTACTGGAATTAATATCTCTAAGGAAGAAATAAAGAGTACCAAACCTCCCCAACCACAAGGAAAGGGAGGCAAAATAATTTCCAAATCCTCCAAATGAAGATCCTCTCATGGAATGTGAGAGGCCTTAATGGCATAGCTAAGCAGCGGCTAGCTAAATCATTAAGGAAAGAAATCAGACCGACTATTTTTGTGATTCAAGAATCCAAGATTAGTGAACCTCTTGATAAAAATATCTACAATTTTATTTGGAAAAATTGTGATTTCTGCGCTTGCAATGCCAGGGGTGCTTCTGGAGGTCTTTTATGTCTATGGAATCCTTCTCTTGTGGAAGGAAATCTTATCCATTCTAACGATGAGATTTTGAGCATAATTTTTTTGATAAAGACAACAATTGTTCATGGGTTCTGACTAACATCTATGCTCCCAATTCCATTTCTGGGAGATTTCATATGTGGAATACTTTATCCTCAATCAGAAATGCTTTTTCTAACCTACCTTGGATTCTTGTTGGTGACTTCAACACCCCTTTGTTTCCTTCTGACAAAAGGGGAGGAGTTGGATCTTTTTCTAAGAGTATGGAGGACTTTTAGGATTTCATTAATGCACATAATTTGATCGATGTTAATCTAAAAGGCAATCAGTTCACATGGTCAAATAGAAGGTGTGGATCATAGCTAATTCAAGTTAAATTAGATAGGGTGTTGTTTTCTCAGGAAGCCTTTGACAACTGGGGAGATGCCACTCTTCAATCACTCCTCAAAATTGGCTCGATCACAGTCCCATTCTTCTAGACACAAATAATCCAAAAATCTACAAAACCCCTTTCAGGTTTGAAGCAATGTGGATGCAACATCCTGAATTTAAGGAAAGAATCAATCAATGGTGGCAAACCGATGTTCAAGGAAAAACTTCCTTCATTTTGGCCCGAAAACTCAAAATCATTAAAGAGAATATCAAAGTATGGAACAGAGATATATTTGGCAACCTTTTCCACAATAAGCAGGATGTAATGTTGAGGTTATCTTTGATTGAAAAAAATAACCAGGAGAATGGTGATTATACTGCTGAGATAAAAAAAGAAGAGAAGGAATTGTTAGCCAAGTATCACAACATTCTCCAATGTGAAGAAATTTTTTGGAGACAAAAATACCATGACTTATGGCTCCAAAAAGGAGATTCTAACACCAAATTCTTCCATACTTCTACCATGAGACACCGAAGCAATAACAAAATTAAGGAAATCCATACTCAGGATGGAGAAATCATCAATGATATCAAAGAAATCAGGAATGAAGGTGTTTCCCATTTCATGCAACTTCTTCAGGCAGAGAACAGACCAAATTCTCATATGGCAAAGGAATTTTTCCTTCAATTCATTCCTCATATTATTTTTGACAGCATCAATAGCAGACTCATGGCTTCTCTTTCTGATGAGGAAATTAAAGATGCTTTGTTCTCCATGGATCCTGACAAAGCTCTTGGCCCGGATGGCTTCTCCCCAAGGTTCTATCAAGCCTTTTGGGATCTTGTCAACAAGGATGTTTTCAAAGCCATAAGAGAGATTCAACACTCCAAAATCATTCCAAGGGGTTTCAATTCCACTTTCATCGCACTTATACCAAAAAAGCCTAATGCATGTAATTTCAATGATTTCAGGCCAATTAGTCTTTGCAATGTCATCTACAAGATTTTAACAAAAGTCATCACCATTCACATGAGGGAAGTCATGCCTTTGATTATTAATCAGAGCCAAGGAAGTTCTGTCAAAGGTAGATCAATCTTGGATGACATCATTTTAGTGCATGAAGCAATCCACTCAGTCTCAATCAACAAAAAAGTTGCCTTCCTTCTCAAACTGGACATGAACAAGGCTTATGACAGACTAAATTGGGATTTCCTTTTTGCTATCCTGAGCAAGTTTGGTTTCCACCCTGAATGGATTTCTCTAATTAAAGGTTGCATTTCTTCTGCTTGGTTTTCTAGTCCTCATCAATGGTTCTCCTACAGGATATTTTCAAAATAGTCGAGGTCTAAGGCAAGGAGACCCTTTATCTCCTCTCTTATTTATAATCGCTATTGAGGCTTTGGGAAGAGCAATAATTGCAACAAAAAATGTTGGTCTCCTTTCTGGAATCCAGACAACTTCTCAATGCGATCCCATCACACATCAACAATTTGTTGATGATACTCTGTTGTCCACAATCGCATCTGTCAATGAAGCAAATATTATCAAGAGGATACTTTTCCTATATGAGCTTGCTGCAGGTCAAAGGATAAATTTTCAAAAGAGTAAACTTTACTTCCTCAACACTCCTCCAAGAAGATAGAACATCATTGCTGACATCCTTAATTGTTCCATAGCTCCTTTGCCTTCAACCTATCTAGGTTTACCACTCTTCACTGGGAATGTCAAAGACAACTTATGGGACAATGTCATTGAGAGGCTTCAAAAAAAACTCACCACTTGGAGGAGCAATATTTTATCTCAAGATAGGAAAATTACTCTCACCATGGCTTACCTTCAGAGTATTCCTGTTTACTTCCTTTCTCTATTCAAAGCTCCTATGAGTGTTTACAAAAAAATAGAAAAATCCAAAAACACTTCCTCTGGACAGGATCTGAAAATAAACACAGATTTCATTTGGTTGCTTGGGATAAAGTGTGTAAGCCTAAATAATAGGGAGGATTAGGGCTCAGAAGAATTTATCCTCTTAATCTCTCCCTTCTTTCCAAACAAGCCTGGCATTTGATTTCTAACGAGAATGTTCATTGGGTCAAGATCATAAAGAGGAAATATCTTTAGGGATCCCATTTCCTTCATGGAGAGGTGCCTTCTTTCGGGTCTGCTTTCTGGAAGGCTATTTGTGAAGCTCGTTCCCTCCTGCTCAAAGGTCTAAGGTGGCAATTTGGTAATGGCACATCTATTTATTTCTGGTATGACAAATGGATTGGGGACCGACCTCTCAATCAAAATCCTATGTTTCAAAGGTTGAGGAATATCACTAATCAGTTGGTTGGACCTCTTGTGGTAAATTTCATATCTTGTATCGATGGTCATAAAATATGGAGAAGGATTGATGTCCCTGATCATGATAATGAAATTTCTTGTTTGTACAATCAACTTTCCACTATCAGAATTCCTTCAAATGACCAGTCTGATTGTCCTATTTGGGAACCTACTGATTCTAGAGATTTCACTGTCAAGTCAGCATATTTGCTCTCTCTCAACATTATTGAAAATCCTATCCCATTCAAGCTTGTTTGGACCAAATATTTGATCCCTAAGATTGCCTCCTTTTCCTGGTTATGCATTCAAGATCACATCCTTTCCACGGAAAACCTCATAAAAAGAGGTATTCTTTTGCCTAACAGATGCCATCTATGCCTTTTCGATTGGGAATGTACTTCTCACCTTTTCTTATTTTGTTCCTTCTCAAGAATGGTGCTTAACAAACTTTTCCTCACCTTCAAGATCGCCTGGGCCTGTCCTCCTTCCATTGTCGAATTATTCCAACAATGGCCAAATCCTTTCAAAAATCCTATACTCAGAGGACTTTGGAAGTTTTGTTTGCATCATTTCCTTTGGAAAATATGGCTAGAACACAATAAAAGAATATTTGACATGAAATCCTTGGATGCCAACATTATTGCCAATAAAATTATCCTTTATGCTAAGGAAAATGCCCTTGCTGCTCCTTTTGATCCTTTTCCTTGTTCACCTTTTGAGAAGGTCATCCTGAAGTCCTATGATATTTTTATTGATACCCCAAGGCCTGCTAATAAGTCTTCATCTAGGACCAACATTAAATGGCAACCTCCTCCATTTGGGTGGGTTAAGCTTAATTTTTATGGTGCTACAAAAGGTAATCCTGGCATTGCTGGCACTGGAGGAATCCTCTGTGATCACTTTGGCAATTCCATATTTGCCTTTTCTGAACCTTTAGGAATCCTGTCCAATCATTCTGCTGAAGCTAAAGTGGTGTGGAGAGGTCTTCAGTTCTTAAAATACATTCCTAGAAAATTCATCGTTGAAGGAGATTCTCTTAATATCATCAATTTTTAAAAACCTCCAAACCCAGCAGCTGGAAGATCAAGAATCTTGTTGAAGAAAGCAAGCAAATTCTGCATCAGCAAGTCAATGTTGTGGTTCAACACACTTTCAGGGAAGGCAATTTTGTAGCTGACAAATTGGCCAACATTGGCGTTAATGCACAAGGATTAATGACTTGGACGGATGTCCTCCCCAATGAAGTTGTCGAGTTGGTCAAATGCGATCAAAATACCATCAGTCGTGATGAATCTCGAAATCCTTGATTTTTACATTGCCCAAGACCTCCTTTTTTTCGTGATTCATTGGGTCCATGTCCAAAGTTCCAAAAAAATCCAAAACGGAGATTTTATTCATCATTCACATTATCTTTCTTTGAAAAGGGGTTCTATGTTTATATTTCCAAGTTCTCCACCGCCTCTCACTTATGCCCCTTATTTTTTGATAATTGTTTCCATGAGGAATCCCGATGCTAGGTCCACCCTAATTTTAAATCATCTCTTCCTCATGTGGAATGATGTTTATACTTTTACCTTTTTGAGAACCCTATCACAATGCTTTATCTTTCGCATTCTCCCGAGGCCTCCTGGAATGAGCATCCCAATCCTTTCTGGTTCTCGTGCCTGCTTTTGCCATTGGCTTCATTGTGTGAGTATTACCAGAAGATCCATCTTCCTTGGGATGGTGATTTTCCCTATTACTCCTACCCATTTTTATCACCCTTTTTTGCATCGTGCCCAATGTTCTAACCATTATTTTCCTTTCTGTCAAGGTTTTCCTTTTTGGCCAAGCTTCACTTTCTATTTATTCCTACTCTGGTTTTATCAACGGATGCATATTCTCATTTTTGCTCCTTTGGGTCTATGTTTTTTTCCTTCTAATTTCTTTCCTTCCTTAATTCCTTTTGCAACCATGAAGGAAGGGAAAGTTGTTTTCATTGAGCCCAAGACTGTTGAACTGGATTCTATTTCCATTGATATGTTCAAAGATAAAAAAGGAATCATTGATTTCTTCAACATGTTCTGCGGAGTGGACGATGAGGTAACTAAGGCTTTCATGACAACTTGGGACAATGGTCTTGTTTCCATCCACGACGTCCAGTTCTAGATTTCCTTCGAGTTGCTGGCGGACCTAATGGGGCAAGATTTGGACGAAAAAATTATCAGAAGAAATAAGCACAACTGGGAGGCGAGTTGACACTCTTCAAAAAAAATTCACCTATCCACAAGAAGGTAAAAAAAGGTTTGTTTCATCATCACTTGTCAACACCCTGGAAAGAAATTCTAAATCCAATAATGCAATATTTTACTTGTGACAACCCCGAGTCCCAACTTTGTTGTTTTCATCTTGCTTTTGTAAATCACTTTCGGGACTCAAAAATGATGAACATTCCTGCCGCCTTATTCTGGTCCATGGACTATACCATTACCACTAACCGTTCCAAGAAGGATGAGGCCAAACCTTGTCACCAGGGTCTTTTTAAGGTCCTTTACAAGTTCCTCCTATTGCATTTCCCTTCAGGTAATCTCCCTGCCCCTGATTCTGACGAAGAGAATTCTTCCTCAACCTCGAGCCCTAGAACCTCCAGATCCAAAAACAAAGACAAAGAGGACAAATCTATTTTTGATTTTTCTGCTAGGAAGAA
This sequence comes from Wollemia nobilis, assembly GCA_028583015.1. Lineage (NCBI taxonomy): Eukaryota > Viridiplantae > Streptophyta > Pinopsida > Araucariales > Araucariaceae > Wollemia > Wollemia nobilis. The sequence continues at coordinate 15,734,594 of JAQPPZ010000756.1, forward strand.
GGTCAAAGTTGAAAAGACCCCTGTCCATAGCTCCCAGAGGTTGAAACATAAAGAAATTGCCAAAACCCCTTCGTCCACCTCTGTAAAAACTCCAAAGGACAAGTCTAATTCTCTTGACCTAGTTGAAAGGTATATTCACAAGATGGTTGTGCATGCTACTTCAGCCACCATTGATCATCTTGAAACTGCTCATTTTGCCATTGGAAAGGTGATATCAACTCTCAAAGAACAGTGCCATGCACTAAGCCTCTTGTTTTTCTGTGATAATTTTGATAATGTTCCAGTATTAGCTGGTGTTGAGGTATCCTTTGATACCAAAATTGACGTCAAAGATGTTGTCAACGATGAAGATGTAATGGAGATTGCTAAGGATGCTTGCACTATTGTTCCTAAGGATAGTTCTAAAGATATTTCTAAAACAGATGCGAAATATGTTGGCCTGGAAGGTGTTGCTTCATCTCTCATGCAGATGGACATTCCCCTTGACGGCTGATGACTCTGGCTCTTCCTCTATTTTGGGTTCCTCTGTGGCAGAGGATCATCTCTTTTTGTGTTCCTTTATGGTGGAGGATCGTTTCTTTTTGGGCTCTGTCATCTTTCTGCCTATTGTCTCTCTGTTCCTTTTTGTCAAAGGCTATTTCTTTTGGCTCCTTTTAGTCTGAGGATGTAATTTTGTTCTAGCTCGCAGTTATGTGGTTCCTTTCGTCTGTTCCTCTTTTGCTCCTCTGATGTACAAGGCATTAGGGCACCTTTCAAATGCCCTATTTTTAATAAAGTTATTAATTTACCAAAAAAAAAATAACCAAATAATGTAATATGATGGGGTATTAAATAATATTACATTATTTGGTACATGTTAAAGTACCCCCATGGTACCTTCATGGTACAAATGTAAATATGTAATAGATTAGGGTTAAGTCTATAGTTTATATAATTGATTTATATTTCCCTTTTATGTAAGTTTCAATGTGCAGAATATGCATAAGTGTCATGTAAGAGTGCAATATGCAAGAAATGTATAGTGTCATATAAAAGTGCAATGAGTAGGAAATACACAAATTTCATGTAAGTAAGAGTGCAAATGTATATTTAGAGAATGTGCACAAGTGTCAAGTATGTAAGTGTGCAAATATGTAAAGTGAGGATGTGCACAAGTTTCTTATATTAGGAGTGCATGTAGCAGAGTAAGGATCTTGTAGAAGTGTGCAAGTGTCATAGAGTCAAGTATGCATGTAAGAAGATAGTGAAGAGTCTAGTATACAAGTGGCAAGATGAGAAGCCAAAGCTCAAGAATAGAAAAGTTTGCATCTCCTAATTATGTTAGGAGAGCAATAGAAAATTATTGAAGATTCATATTACTAATTTTATATTAAGGAGATAGAGCTCCATACAATGTAATAAAAATGGTCAGTAGTGATCACCACATAGAAAGTATTGATAATAAAGATTATATATAGATTTTGAGCATTTTTTATATTGTAAGTATTCTTCATGTATATAAATGAATGATTTTGGTCATTTACATTAATATTTGATATTATAAGTGAATGTTATTTTATTTTTGCATTAGCGTAGATATATATTTGATTGCTTATATACAATTTTACTCTTGATTATTGATATTTCGACCTATAATTGTGTGGGCTTATTTAAATTAGGATTTGTGATATTTTGAGATAGTTAGACTTAAAAGCCAACATATCTATAATGGATTGAATTCTAAAAATATTTATCTATATCCTCTAGCTCGACCCTCCATGTATTTCTCTAAAAATATATGGATGGACAAACCTGATGAATAGGATAATTTTGCTTATTTGGCTATGGTAACTATAAAAGAACATGTAGAGGAGTTAGATCCACTAGAAGGATATCTCTTTGAATATGAAACTATTTTATTAGAATCCTTAAGTAGATCTTTCTCAGATTATGAGTATACCATAGTCCATAGATTCATATGGAAGGATGAGGGTGAAGCCTCTAAATATTTATTGCCTATGTCACTATGAGACAACCCATTTACTTTGGCACATGGATAGAAAAGAAACATCCTCTCGCATTTTAAATGTACTTTAGCGAATACCTTTTTTAAAGGAATTACGTTTAACAAGAACACTAGAATTTTCCATTCCTTGTTACCCTGTCATTATCTCTTAAACTCATTATTGAGTAGAGGGGTTAACTCAATGCACTAGGCACTATGCAAATAGAAATACAACCAAGTAAATTTTTCAATATTAATAGTTGGTTGAAGGATGAATAAGAAGCCAAATTATTTGAAATCTTAAGCAAACATGTAAATGTGTTTGCATAGGACTATAGTGATATAAAAGGAATTCACCCTGACATATGCACTTTTAGAGTCTATGTCATCGATAAGAAACTTGTTTACCAACCACAAAGGAGGATAAATCCTACTTTGATGAATATGGTAAAAAATGAGATTGAGAAGCTATTAGATGCAGGTTTTATTTATCCAATATATGATAGCTAATAGCTCTCCCCACTAGTTATTATCCCCAAGAAGAATGAAAATATGTGTGTGTGTTGACTACAAAGAACTTAATAAAGCCACACAAAATATTACATTTTGTTACCTTTTATATATCAAGTACTTGACACCCTTTCTAAGAAGAAATATTTTACTTCCTAGATAGTTTTAGTGGTTATAAGAAAATATAAGTGGCACCCTAAGATCAAGATAAAACTACCTTTATATACCCCTAGGGAACATTTGTCTATAAATTCTTACCATTTGGGTTATGCAAGGATCTTGCAACTTTTTAATGGCCAGTTCTTGCTATTTTTGTGAATCTCACTAATAAATGTGTTGAGCTAAATATGGATGATTTTACAGTACATGGAGAAACCTTTGATGAGGCTCTCTATAATCTTGATCTAGTTCTCACCTAATGTAAATCTCATAACCTATCTTTGAGCAAAAAAATTATTGAGGAGACCTGACTAGAATATCCCATTTCATACTCATATTGATGCTTCCAATATCACAATAAGTGTATTCCTTGTTCAATAATGAGCCATAAAATTACTCATTTTTTTTACTATTGACCAAGGACTACAAATTATATATTATGGAAATTATTGACCAAGGTCAATAAGTGTAGATATAAATATTTTATAGAAATTATATATAATTGATCATTTATTTTGCATGTTCTCTTATATTTGTCTTTAAGTGTAATTTATGTAGATTTAGTGGAAATTATTACATTTTGGAATATTTTTGTCGAGGTCCCACTCGAATTTGGCACTTGCAATTTAATGAAGGAAAAACATCTACAAAATATCAATGAAGATGTACGAAGTTAGGCACCCAAATTCCTTTTAAGTACCTAACTTTCATTTAGCACTTAACTATTAGGTGTCTATTTCTCGTTAGGCATTTGCTCCCCGTTAGGAACTTGCTTCTCATTATGAGAGAAGGTGTATGCTTCCCATTGTACAGTGGAAGGCACCTACTTCCCATTGTATGGTGAAAGGCATCTACTTTTTATTATATGATGGAAGGCACCTACTTCCCAAATTATGCAAAATCGGTGTCTGCTTCCTGAATTCTTCAAACACAGCACCTGATTCCATTAACACCAAACTTAAGAATGACTCTGTGGTCAGTAGAATAGAGCAAAAATTTAGCAACCAGCATGAAATGAATTCCAGTATTAAAACCTAACATGAGACAACGTCAAAGGTAACTTGTCACCCATATTCCAGTTGATACGTAAATAATTTATGTAAATCAGGAAAATAAATATCAAACGTATTCTAGAAACAAAATACACTAAAATATCATGATATTTTGCTCGATTCCTTCAATTAAGCAAACAATTGTAACAGTGAATCATTTTTTGATTCATCCTAAGAATTATAACAGGGTTGGCCACATATCTTATAAATATGCAGGCCACCCCTAAAGAAGACCCCCCTCGGACTTTTATTGTAATTTTCTTCTGTTGCAACTATTAATAAAAACTTTGAGTATTTTCCTATAAAACTATTCTAAAACTTTTTATTATATGGTGGAAGGCACCTGCTTCTCAACATTTTATGGTTATCATCTCCGCACAATCGGGCACATGCTCAAAGAAAATTTACTATGGATAACCATAATAACTATTGATTATGGTAATTAACCACCTGTGTGCATGAACGTAGTTATTTTAAAAAGTTGTTTACCAACTACTGTGAATCCACATTAAGAGAAAAGAAAAAAATAGAGCAGTGAAGCACAATAGCAATTCATAGGGAATGCAAGAGCATCATTGAGTGAATTGTGAACTAAAGGTAAAGCATGGGGAGGAACTCAAAAAATCATGACCTCAAGAAGAGTGAGTTGATCGACTGCTTGGGTATTTTTGTAGATTTCCAAACATAGTTGGATGCTACAGAATGTATGGATTGGTCATTCAGGTCCAAGATACGATAGTGGGAAACGAATTTGTAGCATCAATGAGATATGGGGTCATGCACATGCGAGGACTGGAGATCCAATTCACTAAGTACTACATTGCTAGAGTTACGGGCCTCCCTGTGATAGGGAGTGCATGTACAAGGAGGATAACCTTGCTCTCTATGTGTAGAGATTTTTGTAGCACCAACCGAGTACCAAACGTGTGTTGGCTTGCAAAAATGATACCTTTCTAAGCTTTGTAGGGCAATTTTTGAGAAGATCACCTACTTATTTACATGTTCTGGTAGGTATTCCACACTGAATGTCAACCACTTATGTTTTCTCAATCACATTCTACATGGGGGTAAAATCAACATCCCCCATTACCTTGCATGCACCCTGAGAGATGAGGCTAGATGATACCAAGTAGACACAACCTCTGCCCTAGCTCACCATGGCTTAATTTTGGCCTTGGTGCGATATGCAGAGTCACATAGAAATATGACAATTGAGGAAACTATGGGCACTAGTGCAGAGGCAGAGGCACAAGCAGAGGGGGAGGTGCTAATTCAGAATGAACAGAAGGGGCAATAGAACGTGTAGAAATGATACCTACATCCCAACCTATAAAAACTATAGGGGAAGCAAGACATGCCTCGTCCCCTATTTTTGCCCAATTTGAGGAGGAAGTAGGACAAACTCTGTCTCCTTCTGCACCTTAAATCAAAGAGGAGGCAGAGTGGGATTTTATGCCCATTTCCACCAGGATGTAAAGTAGAAGAACAAAAGCATCAAGGATGGTTTTGAGCTCATATGACAAGGATACACCAATCAATGAGCTTAATAAGGAGGAGTACTTGGCCCATATTTTGTAGGATATTTCCTGTGGGCCAATTCCTCAATAGGAGGTGGCCACGGAATATGTACCACCAGAAGTCCAGGCAGAGGATTTGCAGCAACAATTATAGGATTTAAGAGAGTAGGCTTCCACTTGGGAAGCCAAATTTAAAGAATAATAGGCTTTGTTTGAGGATTTTGGAAATGAGGTTGCATTAAAAATGCATGAATTGTATCAAATAGTTTGACAACTATAGAGACAATTACAATTGCAGGGTGGACCAGTAGGAGCCAAGTAGCTGGCCAAAGTTGATGCAATAGTGCAGACCGATGGGGCAATAAAAGTGCCCCCTATTGATACAGAAACAAAATAGGGAGATGTTGTTGCAATGGAATTAGAGAAGCCCTATTCTACGTCTCCCTCTGTAGAGCAGATACTTCAAGAGGATGAAGTTGAGGTTGAGGAACCTTAAAATGTAGAACATCCTACAAAAGAAGGATATGAGGAGAAAAAAGAGATGGAGGTCGAAGAGCCTCAAAATTTAGGCAAGGAGGAAGAGATAGAGCACTCTCTAGTTGATGCAGGGGCCAGACAAGCTCAAGAGAAAAAATAAATGCTTTTTGAGTAGCAATTTGCTACAAATGAAAAAGAGGCTTAGAAACCTAAATCCCCTGTACACCAAGAAATAATAGTTGCACCAACACCCCCTAGGATATAGCAAATTTAGCTGAGATCAAAACAAAAAGCCACAAGGCCATCTCAGTGATGACCCCAACCACAAGGCCATCTCAGTGATGACCCCAAACTAGAGCAATATTTTTTGATTTGAAGGCATTGGGCATCAAATCTGATAAGGAATCAGAGCTAGATTATGATGAGGAATGAGAGGCAATAAAGAATCTGTTTGCTACCCAAAAATAGAAATTTGAGGAGCTTAAGGAGGAAATTAAGGCAGACAAGAAGAATTAGAATAAGACCTCCAAGAAAGCCCTCAATAAATTAGAAAAGGATGCCAGGGAGCAATATGGCAAGCCTTATAGGAAAATTCTAGTTGCCCAACCTGAGTAGTTATGGTACTTGTATGGGTCGGAGGATGGAAATCCTTTTAGGATGTAGGCATATTTTATGTGAATGGGATTTATAGGCCCTGTGCAATAGGAAGATCTGGCATTAACCAACATAAATCCCCCTATGAAAAAGACAAAGGTCCAAGCTAAACCTAAGCTTGAACCAACAGGGGTAGATTTGCCTACAGCTAGGGTTGCTAAGGAATCCCATTTGGTGATTTATGCATGTCGTTATTAGCATCATTGAATATTAATTATTTGTCAATCCAGGGTGGTGTCCAAGGCTATTTATGAGAAAATAATTAAGCAGGGTTGTAGTTTAGTTCATTTGGGAGCAGCAGGTTTTAATGGAAAAACATATTATGTGGGGGTTTTTTATCACATTTTAATCCTATCTTGCATAAAATAAACTAATTTACTTGCAAAAATGAAAACCTGATTCTAAATTGCAGAAACTAAAATCTAAGTACAATTGCAGAATTTAAATCTAATTACTTTTGCAAAAGGAAAATTGCTTGAAATAAATATTCAAATTAAACACCTGTCAGTGTTCTATTTTAGAAGGTTGTCAATCTTCTATTATAGTAGCTGACAACAAAAAGAAAAATGCAAGAAAACTTGTAAAATTATTGGAAGTAAAGAAATACTGCAAACTATTTTAATTGTTGAAACATGGAATAAGAAAAATACATATTTAACTAGTCTATCCACTGTCACACATTTATGCAATCTAAAAGTTCACTCTTAAACATGGAAAACAAATCTTAAAGCTACAACAATGGTTAGTGTGAAACAAGTAAAGAAATTGATAAATATCCACTAAATTTTGTTGCAGCAAAGTTCAGGGGAAAACCTGTCAGTTTGTCAGTCCTTATTCTAGGCCTAGAAGTGGCCCTTTCTTCCCTTTCTATAAGAAGGTATAATATCTCTTCTACTTGCTAAATGATAACACACTCATGCACAATGAAAACTGATGGAAAAAACTACACTTTATTTAGCTGAAAAATAACATTACACTTCTGCAAGACAATCCTGCTGCACACTATTACAACCTGATAACTACTGCTACTATATCCTATTTCCTAATAGCCTAATAGCTCTAAAAATATTTTAACTACACTATTTATAATATTTTATTTTTATTCTACGTGCCTAGAATATCTTATTCCTATTTTACATTGATTTTCCAAATATTCTACAATCTGACTTGGTCTATTTCAAGACAGTGCAAGCTGCATCAGTGGGTGTTGGTGCATGAGTTGTGTCTCTTGGTAGTAGGAAACAGTGGGGATAGTTGTATAAGGTTGTTCCTATATCTTCTCACCCTTGATTTACCCTTTCAACCACTTAAAAATCGTAGGTGTTCAAAAAGAGGCGTGTTCCCCTATTATTCCGAAGATCTTCGAAATAACTGGCTGTAGGTGCACTTTATGCCCAAAACACATTTAGAATATCCATTTCAGCTGGTTTTTTTAGGTAGGTTGTTTAATTCAACTTCCAGGAGGTGATCCCAACCATTTTTACCTTCTTTAGTTGGTAAATTCTAGGCCTTGCCATTCATTGGCAGCTGGCTGGAATTTACATGGTGATTTCTGCATTTCCCTGTTTCTGTTGCATAGTTACAAATAATTGGTGCTATTTGCAATTTTTTAGACCAATTAGCACATGGAAAATAATTTAAATATTAACACAAGGGAATATATCATGTTGCTTATCAAAATCATGCATTTCATTTATCAAGAAACCATGTTGAAACTATACAATAGTGTTGCTCTATTATACCCTATTGCTATCTATTTAGACCATGTGGGAATACTTCTAAATAGGTCAAATGTTTTCTTTAGTCCTTCTGAACTCATTCCATAAATTTCTTCATGCTTTTCTTGACATTTTCAAGGTGCTCCTATAAAGTGACAACTTGTTTTTTATATGGCTATCCTCTGTAGAATTTCTAGATTTATGACAGTCTTAGAATTTTGGCTCCAATGTGGATTTCAAACAAGTTAAAAAGGTGGGAAAACATTCAAAAACCTTTGCAAAATCATATTACCACATTTTTCTAATTGAAATGAATGTTTTAATTGCTACTTAATCAAGCAAAATCAGTCATAAAATACTAAAAATAGTCAAAACAGGGGTATAATATTCCTAACATAAAATCATGCAAATATTTAACAATTAATATATTTTAATCAATTATTTGGCAATTAAATTTGTCATGTTTGGTAATATGACAATTTTTTATATGTCAAACATAGTGTAATAATGAGGTATTTATAGGCATCATCAATGATAAAGAATCAGTGCCTGTGGGTGAAAAGTTGCCACTTCACCATGAGTACTGGAAAATGGTTGAACCTGCATTTCATAATGATACCACCCGTTTCTCTGGTTATTACCTTACTTTTGAAAAAGGTAAGGTGACTTGGACCACATAACCACCCAAGAAAAGAGCAGGGCCAAGCAAACCATTTTGGCACAGCAAATGCCAAAAGTAGCGGGGTTAGGAGATAGCCGCTCCCAAGGCACTAAAAGGGTGAAAGCCCCATGATAAAGAGAAATGCAAGGCCGATAAGAAGAAGAGGAAACTGACCAATAGGGCTTACTGGTATGTTTTAAATAGAACTAATAATTACTAGTTCAAAGTGGCAAAGGTGTGTGCCACCCCTTAAGCATGGGGGGACGATGAGCCATAGAATTGCTCATATTTTGTACTCTTTTCCCCATAATGTGTGGCATATTTTCTTGTTGATATAAATGTTTTATGAAAATTCTATATATAATTAATATTTTATTTTGCATGTTCTCTAATATTTATCTTTAAGTGTAATTTGTGTAGATTTAGTGGAAATTATTGCATTTTGGCATGTTTTTGTCAAGGTCCCACTCGTACCTAGCACTTGCAATTTAATGAAGGAAAAACATTTACGGATTATTGGTGAAGAGATACAAAGTTAGGCACCCAAATTCCTTTGAAGTGCTTGACTTCCTTTTGGCACTTAATTTTTAGGTGCCTACTTCCCATTAGGCGTATACTCCTCGTTAGGTGCCTACTTCTCGTTATGAGAGAAGGTACCTGCTTCCCATTGTACAGTGGAAGGTGCCTACTTTCCATTGTATGGTGAAAGGTGTATGCTTTCTATTATACGGTGGAAGGCACCTGCTTCCTAACATCTGCATACAAGGCACCTGCTTCTCAACTTATTCAAACATGGTACTTTATTTCCACTAACACCAAACTTCAGCATGGCTCTATGGTCGACAAAACAGAGCAAAAATTCAACAACTAGCATGAAAGGAATTATAGCATTGAAACCGAACATGGGACAACATCAAAGGTGACTCATCACCCATATTCCAGCTAATATGTAAATTGGTAAAATAAATATCAGACATATTCTGGAAACATAATACATTGAAATATCATGATATTCTGCTTGATTCCTTCAATTAAGCAAACAGTTGTAATATCGAATCATTTTTTATTCATCCTAAGAATTATAACAGGGTTGGTTGCATATCTTATAAATATGCAGGCCACATTTGAAGAAGGCCCCCCCAAAATTTTCTTATAATTTTCTTCTACTACAACTGTTAATAAAAACTCTGAAGTATTTTCCTGTAAAACTCTTCTAAAAGCATTCGGTGATAATTTTACCGTAGGAAAAACCTTCTAGAAGTGTGGGCACACTTACAATAGAGTTCTTCCCTATTTCCTCTATTTTTTGTATTTATTTTAATAGATTAATTTATTTCTATGTTATTTCCCCTATTTTTTGTGATTTCCAACAAGGTAGTAATTTATATTTTAAACACTTTCAGTCATGTTTTCTTAGACATAGCATGATATTATTGGTTTAAATAAAAACTTCAATGAATACCAAATACCCCCCAAACCATAATCTAAGGGACTCATCTCCGAAGGAGAAATTATAAGCATATATTTTGCATGGCTACTCACAAGACTACGAGCTACCTCGGTATGACAATTAAATGGAGGTAATTAATTGAAACATAGAAAACTAACCAATGTTTTTCCCAATAGTCAACAAGAAAAATAAAATAGAAAAAACTGTCATTTACTATATTCATAAGAATTTAATTGGTGTTGAAAAGAACCACATTGTGACTAAGAGAGAATTTTTTGGTAGTAGTTTATGCCATCAATATTTTTTGTCATTATATCATAGGATATCCTATGTATATCATACCGACCACTATGCAGTCAAGTATTTAATAAATAAACCAATGGCAATTCAATAGGTAGTCTAATGGCTATTGCTACTACAAAAATTTCATATCACTATCGTAGATAGACTTGGCAAAGAAAATATAGTTGCTGAATTTTTATTAAGACTAAACACTACTAGAGAAAAAAAACCATGGATTATTCTTTTCCTAGTGAATATTTGTTCAAAATATCAATGCACTCTCCATGGTTTGTGGGCATTGCTCACTATTTGGTAACTGGAAGCATTCCTTCTCATCTTATTGTAAATGAAATATGCCTATTAGTTCGACAAAGTTCATCATTCCAATGGATTAAAGGATTATTATTTATATGTGGACCTCATCACATTTTGCATAGACGTGTGAGGGAAGATAAAGTCTATGAAATACTTCAAGCATGTCATGATGAATATTTTGGAGGACACTATTTGAAAAAATGAACTACACAAAAGGTTCTAGGAGTAGGATATTGTTGGACCTCACTTTATAAGGATGTAAATAAATATGTGCAACATTGTGATCAATGTCAATGAATGGAGAAACCTGCTAAACAAAATGATATGTCCCTTCAACATTAGGAGCCATTTGAAAAATGGGGAATTGATTTTGTAGGACCTATTGATCCACTATCCTATGGGAAAAAACATATCCTAGTATGTATATACTATATAGCCAAATGGGCAAAAATAGTTGCTCTCTAGTATGCTTGTGAGGAGAAATTTGTTGATTTCTTATATAATCAAATATTTCAACACTTTTATTCCCATAAAAAAATTGTGTCTGATCAAGGACCCCAATTTACATCAAAATTTATTCAAGCATTTGGGGAATTTTATCAAGTAAAACATAAGAAGTTCTCACTTTATCACTCATAGACCAATAATCAAGTAGAAATTACTAATATAGAATTAGAAGATATTTTAAAAAAAATAGTAGCTTCACATAAAAAATATTGGGTCAATAGAATATTAGAAGTTGTGTGAGCTTACATTGTTACTTGGGATTCACCTCATATGAGCTATTTTATGGAAAGAAACTCATTTTACCTATTGAATTTTAATTGCAAATATTATGTAATGCACTTGATGTTCATATCAAGTTGTCATAGGTACAATAGGAAAGGATCTTGTAACTCAATGCACTTGATGTTCGTATCAAGTTGTCATAGGTACAATATGAAAGGATATTGGAACTCAATGCACTTGATGAGTTATGAAGGGATGTCCTTCATTAGATAAAATTCAACAATAAAAAGCATGGCATGATAGGCACATCAAGAGTAACAAGTACAAACCAAGTGATTGGGTGCTATTGTTTGGTTTGTGCTATCTTGACTTCAAGGATAAGCTTCAAATTTGATATCTTAGTTTGTACAAGATTGATAAAGTCTTTGATAATGGTTTCATATGAATAGTAATTTATGATGTCTTAAGATGAAATATGGTGGTAAATAGGCATCATCTAAAGTTGTATCACAAGCCAATATCAAAAGAATATTTATCTACTTATTTACTTTCACAATCCAATATATATGTTGTGGGAGGAAGCTCTTATTCCATAATAAATGAAGGATGGTTGTGTCTTTTCTATATTGAAAAAAAAATATTAGATTTAATGATGAAAACTCCTTTAGGAGTGTCATTGTGCCAAGACTAGTATGAAATTGGTTTCTGGTGTATTAGTTTTGTAAATAAAAACTTGGTTGCAAAAATGCCTCATGGATGTAGCCATAAAAGAAGTATATTGAAAACCAAAAATAGTGATCTCTTATATAAAAAATAAAAGAAAAAAATATTAAATAATAATATTAATAAATAGATAAATATATGGGTAAATCAATGTGTGTGCGCCCATGTATGCTTCTTCTAGTTTATTTTTAACCTTAAAAGTTTACTTTGGTATAATTATAGGTTCCTATCCTCTTTGGAGCAACATGATTGATCTCTCTTAAAAAGGTATATATTTCTCCTTTTTACTATTATTTAGTATAGCAACTTTTGCATGATTTTAGAATTTTCATGATCTATGGTGCATAGACAAAGGCTTTTGAAGGGACCCTAGTGGTTGGAAATATTATGCATAATGCTAGAGTTTTCTGGTTCTTTCCTCTTTTTGTATGGTTGAGCATTGAACTTGTATGGGTAGCATTATAATAGCCACAATAGTTTTTATGTTGACTAGCATAAGACAAGTCCTCTAGTACAAAATATTGAATTACTCCATGTGGAAGTAATCCACTAGAAAGTGTAAAGGTTACTATAGATTATAATCCACATGGAAAGTCAAAAAAGGTAAGGTCATGTGTCAAAGTGTTAGAAATGGAAAATATGCAATTCATGCATGGGAAAGGAACCACAATAGATATTTCAACCCTAACATTCTCTCTTTGTTTATGCATTGTCCTAGCATGTTTCTCTAGCCTAATAAAAAATTAAGTATCACAACAATAATATACAATGGTTTAGGAAGGATGTTGGCACTAGATTTACCCTATTTTGAGGTACAATATCAAGTTGATGCAAATAAAGGTTGATCGCCTTTCTCCCATGCATGCATGAATATAATGCACCCTCTTTGATCTCTCTAAAACTATAAATAGCATTAATAGACCCTATACATTACTTTATCCTTTCAACAATATATACATCATGGACTAGAAGAGAAAGTTAGAGCCAGAAATTACTACAAAACTATTGTAGAGTCCATACGTTACATGAATTTTTTATAGTATAGGGTGGCTATAGTTCTTTTGTTGCTTTAACAACCATAACATCAAAATTTTAGAGGATTTTGTATGGATATTACAATATGGGTCTACTAAAGTTAGGGGAGTTAAAATTCTGGTAAACCCTATTATGTAGAGTAAGATATCTAGACTTCTCCTTGATGGTCAAGAGTTCTTCTAGACCATGGAAGCTCCCTCTATGATTTTCAAAAAATATAGAAAAGAAGGATATCTAGACCCTATCTATGATATTCATCACAAACATTTCAAAGGGCTGGTGCACACTAGTTTATAAAAACCATGTGATACTATTTCCCTTTGGGTAATGAAATATCTCACCTATAATGGATAATTTACCTCCTTGTTTGGGTCAAATTTGAAGATGATCATCCACCTAATATAAAATAAAAACAATCCACACTTTCATATTATTTTTTCATACTATTTTGCATTACATGACATGGCTTCTAAATTTAGAAAAAGAAAATATCAATTAAAACAACATGGGTTGATTCAACTATTTTATCATAATCAAATTAGGACTAGTGAAGGTAATATTAAATGATGGCTTAAGTTATTCAATGTAGAATGGTAGGAGTAATAGGACAGTGATGAAGAAGCAATAAAAATGCCAATGCTGATAAAGCACTAGATAATTCTAGTGTCATTCAACCCTTGTTGGGGCCTAGGGTTTTAGAATCCCATAACCATATTTCATAAAGACCTAAGAAGAGACACAAATTGAATAGTGATTCCAAACCCTATTAAAAATAATAGGAAGCTATCAAATCCCCTAGGCCTACACCTCAAGGGTAGAAGTAGGCAAGACCCACAAAGGAATAATCAACACACATGTAGTTTTAAGGGCAGCTATAGTCTCCTCTAGTACCTTGTGAAGAATCACAAAAATGAAAATCAGGGTTATGCATAAGGGGTAGGCCCAAAAATGCATATATAATAATGGGGTAAATTAGTTTCAAAGCCAATGTGAATGTGATTCAAATTCATGTAGAAGACATGGCGAATTACCTTAATTTTTCACCAAATTTTTTTAAAAAATGGTGAATTTGATAGTTTTAACCGGAGTGGGTGCAAAACAATGTTTGACTATAAATCAATTGTAAAATAGGATCTAGCCATAAATCGGATGCAAAAAGAGCTCGGATATGGACTAGGTGTAAAATATTTTCCGTATTAACTTGGGTTATAACCCAAGAAAAAAAATCAGTTTAGAGGGTGCAAAACCAAGACTTCCTAGGAGGTCACCCATCCGAGTACTACTCCAGTTGAGCATGCTTAACTGTGGATTTTTTAATGGGTTGGAAAACATCAAATCATACTATTTTTAATTGTGTAGCTGTAATTTCATTGTTTTGCAGCATAAATGATGCTTTGAATTATTGCAATGTAACTTTTAACAACATGTAACTTCTATAACTTACATTGAAAGGAGAAACTTTTCAAAGGAAAGGTAAGACAAGTATGTTTTTGTTCTATGGTACATATATTGATGAATAAACACTAACATGCATTGCTACCACCACTGAGATTATAGATAGAAAAAAAGTAATCAAATAAGGTATGATTTCATGTCATTAAAAAAATGGCAAATAAGTGGATGATCAGAGAGGGTCTACAAGCACCAAACAAGGGACAATTGAGAATATGACTGCGAAAACCAGCCAAAATATAACCATAGAAAACCTATAGGAACCTAAAAAGGATGACCATAAGAAGGTCTAACACAAAACAAGGTACGACCAGGAGAATATCGATAGACACCAAACAAGGGTCGACTAGGGAGAGACTATAGGCAACAAATAAGAGACATGAAACAAGGGTTGACCATGAAGAGTCTATAAACTAGAAAAGAAGAGTCTATAAACTGCAAAAGAAGATTTTATAGACTTCATAAGAAGAGTCTATTGACTACAAAATAAGAGTCTATAGATTGCAAAAGAAGAGTCTATAGACTACAAAAGAAAAGTCTATAGATTACAAAAGAAGATTCTATGGACTATAAAAGAAGAGTCCTATAGACTATAGAAGAAGAGCCTATAGACTGCAAAAGAAGATTTTATAGACTGCAGATGAAGAATCCTTAATTTCCAATGGTTCAATATAAAAATAGTTATGTAATAATTTATTATAATAATTCTTAATATGGATAGTTTGGTTACCATGAAAATTTTATCTTGTAAAGTCTCAAAACATTACATATAAAACTTCAAGAGAACTTGTTATTGGTTTTTAATTGTAAAAAAAAATCATATTAATATTTATCTACATAAAACTAAGAAGTTATGGATGGAGATGAGAAACTAAGAGACATGAAACAAGGGTTGACCATGAAGAGTCTATAAACTGCAAAAGAAGAGTCTATAGACTGCAAAAGAAGAGTCTATAGACTGTAAAAAAAATCATATTAATATTTATCTACATAAAACTAAGAATTTATGGATGGAGATGAGAATTTTCATATTATTGACGATTCAAATATCATGCAAGTGCATCCACTAACATAACATAGTTGAGAACAAGCTCAATGATAATTATAGTTTTTAAGTTTTGATTTAGATGCTAAGCACATAAATAGACCAATATAAAATTTGCATGGATTCATATCCTTGAAACCTAAATTTACCACTATAGTTATTGTCAACTTTTGACTCTTGGATTATGCTAATGGATTAGCAAAACTATAGGAAACATATTCAAATTATGATAGGCTCATAAAATTACATTGTGCAATATATCTATCATTTCAAGATTATTAAGTTGTGTGTGTAAGTATATAGAAAAAGAGAGCATGTAACACATACTATTGTGAAATATGATGACATATAAGATTAAAGAACAAAATAGAAAATATATGATTAATTAAATAATAAGGGTTTTGAGTTACGGTTTCCTATTTCACAAGATATAAGTTGTAGTTTTCAAAATTTTATTTATAATATTTAATATGACAGATATTATGGGTAGAGATGTTTAATGGATTCATAATTACTTACTTTAGACTAAATATTTTAGTTGTTTATCAATGATGTATCAAATCCTTTTAACTTTACTTTATAATTAATGTTGATATGTAAAAATTGGTATTAAACATGATGATATAAAATTTAAATGACACATTAGTGCTTTACACAAAATAAATTAATTTATTGCATACATGATATCTTAGGTACAAAGCTAAGTGGAAAATAAGGAAAGTATTTTAGTTCGATCATAATTATCTATTTGTTGATGATGAAGAATACATAAAGGTGGATTTCAAAATAAATGTGGAAATAAGCTATGGATGTCACTCATGATTAATACCCATAGCTCTAGGAATGAATTTGGTCTTTAAAGGTTAATTAGGTTATGAAGTTAAATCGCCAAGGAAACATGATGGTTAAACACTTGCATCATCATCATAATCATAATAATAATAATGAAATAGTAATAATAATAAGCTATGTGTGGTTTTATTGGACAACCACTCCCATCAAAATAACAAAATATTATATTTTTTGTGAAGTCAATTAAATCATATCTAGCTTGCATTTTTAGGAGAGATATTATTCCTCTACTTTTCTATCAAATATATTATTTTGTAATCAAGTCTTTGACATCATTTCTTTGAATCTTTGTCTATATACTATAGACTAATATTCACTTATTACTGAATATTCACCATTGTGCATAACCCTAGTACATATATTGATGAATAAACACTAACATGCATTGCTACCACCATTGAGATTATAGATAAAAATAAAAGTAATCAAATAAGGCCTGATTTCATGTCATTAAAAAAATTTATGGTAAACAAGTAGATGATCAGAGAGGGTCTACAGGCACCAAACAAGGGACAAATGAGAATGTGGCTATGAAAACCATACAAAATCTAGCCAGAGAAAGCCTATAGGCACCTAAAAAGGATGACCACAAGAGGGTCTATAGAGTTTATATACTGCAAAAGAAGAGTCTATAGACTACGAAATACTGCAAAAGAATATTCTATATATTATAGAAGAAGAGTCTATAGGCTGTAAAATAAGAGTCTATAGGCTGCATAAGAAGAGTCTATAAACTATAGAAGAAGAGTCTATAGACTGCAAAAGACTATATGTTGTAGAGGAAAAATACTATAGACCGTAGAGAAAAAGATTTTACATCGTAGAGAAAAAATATTATAGACCACAAACAAAAGACTATAGACTGTAGAGAAAAGACTACAAGAAAAAGACTATTGATTACATATAAAAGACTATACATTATAGAAAAAAAACCATAGACCATAGAGAGTCTATAGGCACCAAACAAGGGATGATAGGATAAAACACTGAAATCTTTTCTTTACGGTCTATAGAAAAACAAAAGCAATCAAACAAGGCATCAAAATAAAATGTGTACATGTTGAGATACGAGACACAGTCCAACTAAGAAAATTCTATGAACACACTATGATCTATAGGTTTTTCTCTATGATCTATAGTCTTTTGTCTGTAGTCTTTTCTTTACAGTCTATAGTCTTTTCCTCTACAGTTTATAGTATTTTGCCTGTAGTATTTTTCCTACAATCTATAGTCTTTTACATATGGCATTTTCTCTGTGGTCTATAATCTTTTGTCTATTGCCAATCACTCTTTTTTATCTTATCAAGTTATATTATTTTTTAGCTTCTTTGTTTTCGCTTATATTTTGGTTTCTCTTTTTCCATCAAGGAGAACCAATATTTAACATGTATGTTTAGGTATATATAGTGGGGTGAATTTGTCTAGGTTAATAAAATTATATATAATTTTAAGGTGAATCAGTCCAAAATCTAGGTGGGAAGGCTAGTGATTTAAAATTTAAAAAGTAAAAGTATTATAATTTTTGGGTGAACCAACCCAAAACAAATTTACCCCAAAAAATATTGGGTAGATGGGCCGACCTCCAGGGTCTCGAAATTCACCTTAGCATTTTTAAAAATGATAATATTCACTTATTAGTTAATATTCACCATTGTGCATAACCCTGATGAAAATAATACCTAGAGGTCTTAGAAAAGAAAATCCAAGAGAGGGACAAGGTAGTCACCCCTAAATAATTAGAGTCCCTCAAACAATTGTAGTATTTTGATGCTAAGTAGAGATTCAAAAGGACCTATGCAAAAGAAGCTAGATAGAAATAACAATACGAAGTTCCCTTGTAATTGCAGTAGAATGATGATTCTTTGCTAAAACTCAAGATTTTTAACATCAATAAAAGAGAAACACTGCCAACTACTTTGAGTTATGAAAGAATTCATCAAGAAGAAGCAAGTAGATGCTAATATGTAGTAACTACTAAGGAGATATTGTAGCTTGCATCACCTAATTATGTAACACATTTAGACCTAAGGGAAAGCTTCGAAGCACCTACTCAACAATCTCTTATACTTAGCTCAAAATCAAAATAATCTAACTGACCAAACAATTATGACATAGACCTCAAAGTATTAGACCTAGAAGGAGTTAAAGTAGTTATATGAACTCTACAAATAATATTAGTAGCATCTAAAAATCTATTACAAGAAAAATAAGTAGATCACCCAACTTACAAATTAGTTAGTAGAGGTAAGAGTCAAAAGCAAAATAATTCAACCTTTTGATCCTAAGAGTGTACTTGGGTTGGTTGGAGGAATTTTTAGGGTTCCCATTATAGGACAACAAACTAAAACAGAGTATGAGCCTAAAAAGTAGTTTTCACTTGTAAAAATCATTTAATGCATGAGGACATACCTCCTAATAGGTTGGGGAGACTAATGAGGCTAAAAAATATCTCATTTTTGTTAGGAAGTGAAGTCACTATGCAGTATAGGTAGCCAAGAAACAGGATTGCAGCAAGTTCAAGCAGGCCAGATGTCTAGACTGTTAGATGTATAGACCTAACATTTAGGCTTCCAGACGTCTAGGTTGGCAAACATCTAGGTTTTACGTCTGGGCTACTAGACGTTTGGGCCTGATGTCTAGGTTGGCAGATGTCTGGGCCTGATGTATGGGCAGCCAGACATCTAGGTTGGTAGACATCTGGGTCTGACATATGGGCTGCCAGACGTCTAGGCTAGCAGACATCTCGGCCTGACATCTAGGCAGCCAGACGTCTAGGCTGGTAGACATCTAGCCTAACATCAAGCCAGGTAGACTTCAAGCCAAGTAGACATCATAGGAGTGTACGACTAGGTAGAAGACAAGAATACGAAAGACAAACAGTATTGGGAGTGGAAATGGACAGTATTTTGGAGGCTTTTGTTGGAAGATAAAACGAATAGTTTGGAGTCTTCCTTCTACTCTATAAAAGGTAATTGACCCCTTACATATGATAGAGAGGTTGTTGAAAATGTTGAAAGATGTGGATGTAAATTTTGTTGAAAATAATAAAATATAAGTTGTCATTACCTCATGGTTTTTCTTGCACATTGCAGGTTTTCACGTAAATCTCTATGTCACTTGTGTTACTATTTCTGTGTTCTATATTTTTTTTATTGTGCTTCTTCTTGTAGGTAAAAAATATTGGAGTTTTTCTTAAAATCTTGTATTAGAGCTAATGTTTTGTGTGAGTGGGAGCTACAACAATGACGAAAGGTGTAACCAAGTTTGAAATTGAAAATTTTGATGGTAGGAACTTCACTCTATGGAAGATTAAGGTGGAGGATTTCCTGGTTCAGAATGACCAAGCTCAAGTCTTGGAAGGGATCGCGAGTAAACTGAGGAGCATAAAATATGAAGAGTGGGTAACGCTTGATAGGAAGGTGATTTCTACAATTCATATATGCCTAGCGGACTCCATATTATTTAATGTAGCTGAAGAGAAGATCATAGAAGCCCTTTGGCAAAATCTTGAAAAGTTGTATGAAATAAAATCAGCAACTAACAGGGTTTTTTTGAAAAAGCAGCTTTATAGCTTGAGGATGAAGGAAAATTCATCCGTGGTAGATCATTTGAATGAGTTTAATACTCTGATCAGTAAACTAGTTTTATTTAATGTGAATATGGAGGATGAAGATAGGGTTATCACCCTACTTTGTTCCCTCCCAAAAACTTGGGATCATATGGTGATGACCATCAATAATTCATCATCAAGAAATTTCAAATTTGATGATGTATTAGTCGCTTTGTTGGCAGAAGAGTTGAGGCAAAAAACATATGTGGAACCCTTAATCAATGAAGCCCTATCTATGAGAGCTTAAACATTCAAGGGGAGTAAACACAGTAGAAAAATGTCCAAATCTAGTTATAAAGGATGTAAGCAGAAATGGAAGCGTTGGCATTATAGGAAGGTAGGACACTCCAAGGACTGTTGGTAATTAAAGAATGGTGAAAATAAAAATCATCCATAAACTAAGTCCAGTGCAGTATATTTAGGAGAGACAAAAATATTAAAACTCTTATGTATTAGTAACAGTAGATCAACTTTATATATCGGGGTTTTGGACTTAGGTGCATCCTTACACATGTCTCTCGACAGAGACTGGTTTGACAAATATCAGCCATACCGTGGTGGAAAGGTCTATTTGGGTGATTATCATCCTTTAGAAATTGTGGAAAGAGGGGATATAAGGATCAGACTGGACAATGGTAGAGAAAGTATGCTATGTGATGTGCGATATGTGCCTGATTTGAGGAAGAATTTGCTATCCATAAAAATTATGGATAAGCTAGGGTATTCTGTCACTTTCAGTAACAACTACTACAAGATTACCATAGGAGATCTTGTAGTAGCAAAGGGAGAATCTTATGGTACTTTATACCATTTATGCGGTGATACAGTGACAAACCATGCAGCAACAACAACTTCTGTTCAGGATGCAGTAATGCTATGACATCAACACCTAGGCCATATGAGTGAAAAAAGCCTAAAAATTTTGCATGACAGAGGTATGCTTTCTAGTATTAAGTCTTGTAATTTAGACTTATGTGAGCACTGTATTTTTGTTAAACAAAAGAAGGTTCGATTTACTGCAAGTCCTAGTAAGAGTTCTAATTTTCTGCAGCTTATACATTCGAATATATTTGGACCTATCCCCACTCAGTCCTTGAATGGTGCCATCTATTTTTTGACTTTTATATATGATTATTCTAAGAGAGTGTGGGTTTTTTTTCTGAAGAAGTCGAAAGCTTTGCAAAAATTTAAGGAGTTCAAAGCACAAGTAGAAAAGAGTTTGGGTAAGTCAATTTTGTGTCTCAGGTCAGATAATGGGGGTGAATATTGCTCCAAGGAATTTGATAAATTTTGTATACAAGAAGGTATTAAGCACCAAAATACTATTCCATACACTCCACAACAAAATGGTGTGGCTGAGCGGATGAATCGCACAATCATGGAACGTGCAAGAAGCATGCTTAGTGCAGCCATGTTGGAGAAAATGTTTTGGGTAGAGGTTGTTAATACAATTGTCTATCTTATTAACAAGTCACCTACAACTGCATTGGATGGAAATATTCTAGAGGAGGTTTGGTGTTGTAAGCCAGTTGATTACTCTCGTTTGTGCATCTTTGGTTGTGATGTGTTTGCTCATGTACCCAAAGAAAAAAGGTCCAATCTTGACCCGAAGTCAAGCAAATGTGTTTTTATCGGCTATGGAGATATAGTGAAGGGGTATAGACTATAGGATCCTATTGCCGACAAGGTAATTATTAGCCAGGATGTAATTTTTGATGAAAATTCCATGCAAAGAAATGAGGTGCAACAAAATCCTAATGTTGTACCTGTTGAAGTAGAATTTAGTGAAGATGAACATGCTGAAGTTTTTGATCAGCATGTAGAACAAGTAGAACAGGAAGTAGATCAACCACAATGGTCACAAGACCAAGATCCAAAATAAATAGATAATTAGGTTAAAATATCTACACATCCATAAAAATATTTGAAAAGGTATTCTCATGTGTATCAGTCCTCTTTTCCTTTGTTAACTGATGATGGTGAACCTAGTTTATTTTAGGAAGCTAGAGAGTCTAAAAATGCAGGAAAGTGGAGGAAATCCATGGAGGAGGAAATCGAGGCACTTCAAAAGAATAAAACTTGGGAACTTGTGGATCTCCCACCTAGAAGAAATATTGTTGGAAACAAGTGGGTGTACAAAGTGAAGAAGAACATCGATGGGTTTTTGGAACACTATAAAGCTCACTTGGTGGCAAAGGGTTATGTACAGAAGTCAGGCATTGAATTTAACTAAATTTTCTCTCCAATTGTTAATATGACTACTATTATAGTTCTACTTGCACTTGTAGCTGCATAGGATTTGGAACTGGAGCAGGTTGATGTAAAGACTACTTTATTGCATGGTGATCTTGAGTAAGAGATATATATGGATCAACCTAAGGGCTATGAAGTAGATTGAATAAATCATTGTATGGGTTGAAACAAGCACCAAGGATGTGGTACAGGAAATTTGACACCTTCATGAAGATCCAAGGTTTTTAGCAGGAGTGAAGCTAACCATTGTGCATAATATAAGAGGTTTTACAATGGCAGTTTTATTATTTTATTATTATATGTTGATGATATGTTGGTTGTAGGTCCCAACATGAATAAAATAATTGATATTAAGGCTTAGTTGGCTAGGACGTTTGAAATGAAGTATTTAGGAGCATCAAACCAAATTTTAGGGATGAAGATACACAGGGACAAAAAAGGAAGAAAGATATGTTTAAGTCAAAATTCATATGTGGAAAGGATTTTGTAGTGCTTCAATATGCAGAATGCTAAACCAGTTAGTACCCCACTTCTTCTACACTTAAAATTATCTTCCAACTAGTGTCCTATAACGATATTAGAGAAGACAAACATGTCTTATGTACCGTATTCTTCAGCAGTAGGAAGCCTCATGTATGCCATGGTGAGCACCAAACCAGATATTTCCCAAGCAGTGGGAGTATTCAGCCGATACATGGCAAATACTGGTAAGGAGCTTTGGAATGCGATGAAGTGGATATTCAAATATTTAAGAACCACTTCAGATGTTGCCATTTACTTTGGATCGATAGATTTACAAGTTACAGGTTTTATGGATTCTGATAATGGTGGAGATAGAGATGGGAGAAAATCCACTATAGGATATACCTTCACTCTTTTTGGAGGAGCGGTGAGTTGGGCTTCTAAGTTGCAATTTTTTGTGGCTTTATTAACCACTGAAGCATAATACATTACAACAACTCATGTCAACAAAGATATAATTTGGCTAGAGCAATTGTTGGATGACTTCAAGGTAATGCAGGAGAAAATTACACTGCATTGTGATAGCCAGAGTGCTATTCAGCTAGTGAAGAATCCAACATTCCATGATCACACGAAACACATTGATGTCAAGTACCACTTTATCATAAATATGGTGGAAGAAGGTAGGATCCTATTGCAAAAAATCAACACTAAAGTGAATCCTATAGATATTTTTACAAATTCGGTCAAGGTAGAGAAGTTTGAATGATGCAGAACTTATATAGGCTTGCTGGAAAAATAACAAGGGTAGCATTGGGTAATTGGCATTGGATGAAGATCTTTGGTAGAAGAATTCCTGAATATTGACTTCAAGTAGGAGAATGTTAGGAAGTGAAGTCACTATGCAGTACAGGTAGCCAGGAAATAAGATTATAGCAGGTTCAATCAGGCCATATGTCTAGACTTCTAGACATATGGGCCTGACATCTGGGCTACCAGACATCTGGGCTTGATGTCTGGACTACCATACATCTAGGTTGTCAGACGTCTAGGCTTGATGTCTGGGTTGCCAGACATCTAGGCTGGCAAACATCTAGGTCTGATGTCTGGGTTGTCATACATCTAGTCTAGCAAACATTTGGGCCTAACATTTGGGCTTCCAGATGTCTAGGCTGGTAGACATCTATGCTGGTAGACGTCTGGGCAGCCTGACATCTAGGCTAGTAGGCATCTAGCCTGACTTGAAGCTAGGTAGACGTCCAACCTGATGTCAAGCCAAGTAGACGTCATAGGAGTGGATGTCTAGGTAGACGACATGAATACGAAATACGAACACTCTTGGGAGCAAAAATGAACAGTATTTTGGAGGCTTCCATTGGAAGAGAAAACGAAGTTTTGAGTCTTTATTTTGTTCTATAAAATGGACTTGACCCCTTGCATATGATAGAGAGGTTGTTGAAAACGTTGAAAGACATGGATGTAAATTTTACTGAAAATAATAAAAGAGAAGTTGCCATTACCCCGTGGTTTTTCCTACACATTGTAGGTTTCCATGTAAATATCTGAGTCACTTGTGTTACTATTTTTGTGTTCTATATTTTTGTTATTGTGCTTCCTCTTGCAAGTGAAAAATCTTGGAGTTTTTCTTAAAAAATTTATGCATCATTTTTACCTTATTTTTGCATTATTTGATCATGTTTTGCTTCATCATTTGTATTAGTTTCTCGATTAAATGTAGTAGTTACGATTAATGCATACTAAGATAGGGAGTGTGATAAGATGTAAAACGAGATATTTTGTTGATTAATACTAAGTTTTAGGGAATGAAAAGGGTTATCAATTTTTTTCCTAATACCTAGAGATCTTAGGACAACATGGAGGATGATGCTAGAGATAACAGTCTACCTATAATAAAAAAACACTCTAGTAAGTGTTATACGTAGCACTACATAGTGCTAAACAAGCACTTTGTTGGCATCAAATATTAGAAAGATAGTATGACATTAGACGTTAGAAGACATAGTGTCTCTAAAAGTGGAAGATGAATACAATAGGGGATGTGATTGAAGACCAATGGTACCAACAACCTATAGATTCTATATTTGTTGTTTTATCCAAAAAAATACAAGTTTGCCATCCACCTATAAGTGACATCAATATATGGTCAATTGCATGTTGATTCAACATAGTTGGTAGTCACTCCTCGAAAAAGATAAAATAATTTTTCATGTATAGTCATGAGGAAATTATCCGAAAATAAAACCTCCTATTTCTAGTATTTTCCATTGTGGCAACTAATATTCCATGTAGGTGGGTATGGCCAAATTAGACTTTGTTACACATGTTTTTGTCCTTACCTTCCAAAGAGGATTTGCTAAGTATTCTATTGTTGCAAGCATTTTTTAATGTGATCAAACGGAGGGTCTTGTCCTCCTCAATTATAAATATAATTATAACTCTGTATACTAGGATAGTAGCTCCCAATATGATGTTTTTATAATTGTGACTATTACTTTCTATATTTTGTAATGATATTGTATCATTGTTTAGACCTACAATAATATGTTGATTTTAATTGTTGTAATCTTTCATTGGTGTGATCTGAGTTGAAAATTTTCTCTTCCACATTGCTATAAAGCAAGGGCCCACTCTAGATGAGGTGGAAGGTACCTCTTTATTGTATTTTATGTTTGTTGTAACTATAGCATAGATTAAATTGTTACTATTTATTTCATTTCATGACAATTAACCAGTTGTTTGAATTCATCTCCTAGGAGGACTAGATAGCCAACTAGCTTAAGATTATTACTACTATAAAATAGTGTTAAAAAATATTGTTTTATGTTCATATTTTCATATTTTTATTTATTTCCTTTATATTGTATCACTTTCATTTCTAGCATGCTATGTTTCTTAGCATAGTCCTTTCTATTTTGCTAAAGTGAATTTTATTGCTTTTTATTTTAATGCTCTATAGTAGAATACCTAAACCTAATTTTACCTAAACCATTCCTAGTGCATACAATCTTCAAATACCATATTGGATTTAATAATGAATTAAATTGAGGTATATGACACCCATCACCATATAGTTAAAATATTTCATCCTTGAATAATGAGAAGAACTAAACAATATGATCTTATCAACATTGCTATCAACTAATACCAATATTGATCATACATCCATCCAAGTGAAATCATGGTGTTGATGGTCTCTTTTGGTGCCAAGTTATTGTTGCATGACTCTACTATCCATTAGTGCTCCTTTTGTTACATGTGTTCATTATGGCAATTTGATATCCATACTTGTTGCTCCATTGATGCCATGTTATTATTGCACCACTTTGACATCCATAATTACTACTCTTTTTTCCCCATGCACTATTGTACTTGATGCATTTTTATTCCATCTAGGTCTATAATAGCACCTCCATGATTATTACAACTCATGGAGATGTGGGTGGTGATATGCTTTAAAGTTATCTCAATATTATGTGTTCATTTACTCTTTAAAATTTTTATCCGCTATTTTAGATTCTTCCTCATGCTCTTATCTCTTATGTTTATCTTTTGGTTCATCCTTATGCTCTTCTAACTCTACTTAGATTTTGCTTTCGCTTATATCTTGGACTCATCTACTACATTAGCCTTACACTATATTTCTTATTCTTCTACTGGATCTTTAGTTTATTCCTCTACAATGGATTATTCTTGTTATTATGTGGATCCTTTCTACTTATGTAGAGATATATCATATAGTGTTATCTTCTTTTCTTATACCATAACTTCATGAACATCTTTTACACATTAATATTAACAATACCTAAAGGATCCAACCAAGGAAAACCAACAAAAATATCCATAGTATCTATATCAATAGAATATAAATATGATCACAAAACATATTTGACCATAGTGATCTTTAAATATTAAAAAATCGGAACATTCTCACCCTCACATTTTATATCCTTAATATTCTTTACTTGAACCTACAACCTCTTAGCCAAATCAACATTAATAAAATTATACCTATTTCTAGGGTTTGTGGAAATAATAATCTTCTCTTTTTAAATGTATTTATGAACCTATAATATATAATTTTTATAATTGAAAAAATACCTCCAACCATTTTTTGGATTAGCTAACTCCAACAATATGATTACTTTAGCCTAAATATTGTCATCTAAATTTTTCCTTCTACAAGATCCTTGAATTTTTTTTAATTTCTTTTGTTCTTCATAAAACATATTTATTTATTTTGCAAGGATATTAATGGTATCTTTCAAATGAGCTATATTTCCATCAAGTACCCATATGCTTAAGAATTCTTGTTGAATTTCCACCCTAGTGCCACTACAACTAAAGAGCACTTTTCCACCAATGCAAAACTTCACCTTCAAAAACAATATCAATAAAAAATTTCTAATAAATTCTTTAGGATATGTAGATTTTAATGTTCTTAACCACTCTCTAGCATCAATATCATCTTATCTACAAAAGCTAGGCATTATCATGATCTTGCTTACTAAATAGATGACAATGATATTTAAGGTATAAACAATTACTTATTACAATATCACCATCATTTTAATGGTATAAACCTAAAACTAACGACTTAAACAACTAGTCACTTATATACTAACAATTATAATAAGATCCTTTGGATGCTTAATAGTTAAGTTTTTTTAAAATATTTTAATAATAATAAAATTTAATTCATTCATTGGATAGATAAATAAAAAATTATTTTTTTGCAATGTTGTTCTGCTTTAACCTAACGAGGGGGTTGTTGAGTTAGTTTGAACATCCAAATTTTGTATGGACTATACAAGGGTTGGGATCAAGTTATTGTACATACAGTTAGGTCCTACCATAAAATACATATCTAATCCCTCATTTTGACATATGTTCTAACTTATATATATCCCCATACAATAGGAATCAATAACTTTTACATTTTCATTGTCTCTTTGTGGATTCAGATCTTGTTCTTTGTTGACTATAACCTTCAATTGCACCAAGTAAATGTTTTAACATAACCACACTTCGATTTTACAAGACTAAAAAGATTTGAATCTTGGTCTCCACCCTTTCAAAAAAAATGTTTTAAACGACCAGACCCTCTACTTAATTTAAAATAATTAATTTAATGTTTAAAATAATTATCATTTAAAATTATTAAAAATAAAATCCACCGATTAAAATAAAAAAACCTATTTTGTGCATATATTTAAAAAGCACACACTACAAAACCCATAAATACAAAGGAAAGTAATAATAATTTAAATAAGTTAACAATAGACATTTAAAATAAGAACTTTCCTCTTAAGTCAACAGAGAGAACAGAGTGCTAATGGAGAGGACAAAGAATGTAATATGTTTTAAACTATGTTTAACCTATATTCTAAAGAAAAGTAGTTTTCATATTCATTAAAAAAAAAAAATGTTTTTAATGGGATAATCTAATGGTATATTTAAAAAATTTAAATTTAAATCATATTAAATATGTGAGTTTATACATAGAATATAAAAAATAATAATAATAGAGAAGATGAATTTTTTACATTTCTTGCATTTTTTAAGAGAAGTTTTCAATGTTTGGAAAAGATATTGATAACATCTTTTATTATTTTAAATTAAATGTAAAGTTGAGAGTCACACATAATTTAATTTAATAAATATTAATGATAATTAAAACATTACAGGTTGTAATTATTGAAGATAAAGAATTTTAAAATAAAATATTTGACATTAAAAAATTTGATAAAGGAAAAAAAAATATAAGCTTTTTAATATTTGTTTTAATTTATATCAAAAAATTATATAATAAATTAAACTAGAATATTAGAATGAAATCTTAAAAAATTTCAAGATTTGTTATATTTATCTATTTTTTAGATTGACGAAAGCTTTTATTATATTTTTAGTTTTTTAGTTTATTTTATATTTTAGGTTAAGATTAAGCAATTAGATTTTCTTTTAATTTTGGTACTTATTTTAAAGATTGAAGATTAAGAACTAAGTTTATAATGAATTTCATATACTTAATTTTAAACGACATAACTTAACCCATATAAAATTTAGCTTTAACATTAACCATTGTATATGCACCTTTCATCTACAAAAATCAAGTGGTTTTATCGAATCCAAAAACAATAGAGTTATACATATGCTCTAATATGCTCTAAAATTGCATATAGTTGAATAAACATATATTAAATAAAAAAACATTTTTCATGAGAATTGTTCCATTGTTCCATATAACTTGTAATAGTTTCAATATAACCACATCAGCAAAGTTTATTTTTATTAGCTTTGGGACCTAAGTTATGGTAGTCGACCCTTGAGCATTAGGTTTAAGTTACAAATGATTTAGTCTATAAATAAGAAGAGCTATGTTGGAGTTGGAATATCTTTCATGTTTGAATTTTTGCCATATTTAGTGTGCATACGAGACTTTGCCCTTCCCAAGTTGCTATGCGACTTCATGACTCTCTAAGTAGCTAAGGATTTGTATTGATTTTATTTTGATTTTCTCGTATTGAATCTGAATTTTGTGTTGTTAGTGGATGTTTATTGTGTATTATAGAATTGATATTGTCATTATTGTATTTCTTGAAGTTGTTTCATTACAGGTGGTATTGGAGCATAAATCTTGGTTCCCTATGGTGGTGCAAATTGGTGGCAAATATGAACCATTACAAAACCTCTATTGAACAATGTTGCTTTTTGTCTCATAGTAATTTTTGTTAATCTTTTGACACTTTTTTCTTCAATAATGTTGTGAGTTTGCTATTGTTACTTTCTTTTTCCAAAATCAACTATCAATTAAAATATTATTGGGTGTGGCCCAACCCATGTGGGAGACCTATCCCATACTATCATTTCTCTAAGTTAGTCAAAAAAAGGAGTATTTACAACAACACTTTTTCAAGAATTGGGTATGCTAGAACCCTTGTAGGAGACCTATCCCATCACAATTGTCCCTTGAAAATGATTGAAATAAGGATTATTTCTCATAATAATTTTTAGAAGTTCTCCAAAGGATTCTTTTAGGTTTTGGAAATTGCTCCTAGTGCATGAACAAACCTATTGTGCCTAATGGTTGTTTGAAAATTAATAGTGGATTGCAATGCATTGGTCATACAAAGGGTGAATTCATGAGTAAAAAAAAGTGCTAATCCAAAAATCCTAGTAAGCATCACAATACTACTAATATCAATAGTTTTGACTAGTATCTTCTTTCTTTCTTAAATTTCATGACTTCACTTCCTTCCAACACCACTCCTCCTCCTAATAATCCTTCCCTACCACTCTTCTCGTTACTTCTAGAATTGGTAATCCTATCCTAAATACCATTGATTTAGGTCTACATATTGAGAAACATGAAAATATGGTTAATTCCCTTATATCTCTTAAAATAAAATTAACCATGCCTTAGCCAGTATCTAGAACTTCCTAAAAATGCCCTTTACTATGCATTCTCTTGACCAAAAGTATTAACAATTCACTAGGAGGTAGCCATTGGGCATGCAACATGCACCAAATACAAGGGACACAAGCTTTCTTTGATAGCCACCATTGGATCATAGTCCTCTAGCTTTTAATGGTAGTCACACAACTTCCTATGCTGCCATAGGTACTCTTCTAAATATAAGTGGTTATATCCAAAGCTTTGATTTTGATCTTGAACCCTCTATAAATGGTGCTTCTAATTTTCTTTACTGACTTTATGATGTTACTATTCCACACATCGAGGTCCCCACCTTTGAAGGTGTCCATTCAAATGATAGATAGCCAAAATAAATAAATCATATATTTACACTGGTTCCTAAGACAATTGTATCACATTAACCACTATAAAGTTGGAAATCTACGATCATTGTTACCGAGAACTCTCTAAGTAATTGACGCTTTCTTTAATTTATATCAATTTAAATTTAATGACATATTCCATAATTAAAATTTATTTTTCTCATTATTAAATTACTAAAACAAATTCTACTTATAAGTTTACATCACTACTTGCAAGTACAATCAACCCTCACATGATGTGATGCCACGTCACCCAACTTGAAGGGACCCTCACATGATGTGATGCCACGTCACCCAACTTGACCCTTCAATGCTGTCTTTTGGGAATATTTAGATCCAAATAAATGAAAAGACATAGATTTTTGCGTCGACATTTGATTGGACAACAAAAATCTTGGTGACCGCCAAAGATGCCCAAGTGACGGTCGTCCACATATCTTTGAGTCATTTTTGTTATATGTGTAACTTAGTGAATATTATAGGCCTTACGTTTCTTTTAGTAGACATCATCCTTGACGTCAAAATTTATATAATTTTTAGTGGACGTCATGCATGACGTCTAGATTTTAATGTCGAACCCCCTTAGCAAATATCAAATTCGGCCATCTAATCTGAATCCCTTGGTGTCCTCCACCGATGTGTGGTTGAGATTAGGTGAGTTGTCTAAAATAAAATATTGGTTTTTTTTAATTATATTTTATTTTTAAAAATAATTATACTATTTTTAAAATAATTTATGTGGTTTTTATTGAAGACCGATTTTATTTAAATTTTAAATTTATTATTAGGTTAATTAAAGTATTTTCAACATGTCTTTTTATTATAATTATTTTTCAATTGTTTTTTTGTCTTATTCATCTTTTTCAAAGTATCACATTTTCGAATCATTTTCTTGACATCATTTTCATTAAAAGATAAAATCTCGTAGTCATAATTTGAGTTTCACCAAAATGAAGATTAACATCACGATTGATTGGTTAAATTATCTAATGCTTGTTTTCAACTTAAAGATATATTCACATTTCTAAGAGATTGCCCCCAATTGAAGATAATAAACATCAACAATAATATTATCTTTTATCTAGTCATCCCATCTACTTTTGTTGATAGTATTAATGGCAATTTGTGAATCATTCTCAATTGATATATACTTTCATCCTTTGTCTATTGTAATTTTAATTCGTGTAACAAGTGTCCTAACCTCTAAATAGATGTTAGTTAAAGTTTCATATTATTCTAAGTGAGGAGAATTTTTTTCCTTTATTATTTTGAAAAATACCACCTCCACGAGCTTTTCCTAGATTTCCTTTAGAAGCACCTGAAAATAATTTTGATAAACCTAATTTTTGGACATTTTCATTTTATCTTAAATCAAAGTAGATCCTTTGTTTTAATGCCATCATTGTAGACGACTCTTCCATGTATGTTCAAATCCTATAACCAAGTTGTTACCACCTCTTTTTCCATACTTTAGACTTTTTATATTGAGTACAATATCTATAAACATTATACAAGAAGCAATAGTATTGTTTTAAACTTGGGTATCATTTTGAGAATTATATTTAAAAATTATACGATGCCTTTCAAGCCACAAATTCCAATAAATAATAACAAGGTCAATCCTACATAGAATACATAATGCTTCAACTTTGAAATAGTTAATCCAACATTTTATTAACTCTTAATGTTGATCGAGCTACCCAATATATTTTTATATTAAAAAAGTAATCTCAAATGGTGTGAACAAAGGGATAATTAAGAAGTAAATGATATAATGTTTCTAAATCCTTCTTACATAAGGCACATATAAAAGGTCCATGCCATTATAGATTCTCTCTTGTAAGAATCTTTGAACTACTAATCGAAGGAAAGTTGAGGCCTTAGGGAGAGTATTTAGTGACCAAACATTCTTCCAAGGTAAATATTCAAGAGTAGGAAATTTTGATAGCTCTAAATCCTCATATCACAACATGAGCAAGTATCCACCATCTTTTGATAGATTTCAAACCAACTCATCCTTTTGTGTAAAAATAGGCAAATAAAACTCTTGAAGAATATTTTGAAGTTCATTTGCAATTTGTTTGAGTTCCTCTCCTTCAACTAGGTTACTAATAGAAATCAATGATTTAGATTTTTTTCTCATACTAATATAGTCTTTGAACTTTGGACCTTTACAAGCTAGGCATGCCCCAACCAATGGTTGTCATTTTAAGTCAAAGATAAGAGGATAAGGTTTCAAACAAGTATTAGACAAAAAAATTGCATAATTCCCCTCATTTATTGACCATCTAATATTTCTTGGTCAATTGCAAACTATCTAATATGAAAATTCATGTTGACAATCCTTTGGGTAGAGTTCTTTTCCTAAATGATTTCATTGCATCAAGAAAACCTATGTATTTTTGAAGTAATATTTTTACCCAATTCTTCCCTTGATCTATACTTGTAATTATTCAGTTACTTGACCATATGCACAACAGAACGAAATCAAATGCAAGAATGGAATAGAAATAAGCTAAATAGAATAATAAATCAGTGATATAAAATGGACAGCCACTTGAGGTGGGCACTCCCTCGCCGTAAAGGCAAAATGTGCGAATAGCGCAGATGATATTGAAAACGAAGATAGATGATTAAAATCAAAACCTTGGAAATATTAATAATCAAATTTTGTTATAATATAGTCGTCGACTATATTAATAATGGAATGTAGCATGACTCCCCTCCTCGAAAAGCTTTGTCCTCAAAGCTGGAAATGACTGGAAGATACTTTCAGATTCCCAGGTTGCATCTTCTTCAGGTAAATCCTGCCACTTGATGAGAAATTCCTGGATGTGACGAAATCTGAGTCTGCATGTTCTAGTTTGTAGTACGTCTTCTGGTTGTAGATAGATACGCCCTTCTTCATCCAACACTGGTAATTCCGATTTAGAGTGTACTTTCTGGCCAATCACCTATTTGAGACAAGAGACGTGAAATACTGGATGTATGCGAGAAGATTGGGGTAACTCCAGTTGATATGCTACCTTGCCAATGCGATGCACAATTCTATAGGGACCATAGAATCGTGGTGACAACTTTTGATTGGATTTGAGCTTCAATGATAGCTGCTTGTAGGGCTGAAGACGTAGGAATACCATATCACCAATATTGAATGTTCTTTCTGAACGCTTCTTGTCCTGTTGCTACTTCATACGATTCTGTGCTTGGACCAAATTATCTTTCAAGATAGTGAGCATTGCTTGTCGCTTTTGTAACCAATCATCGACTTGGGCCACTTTGGAAGATCCTGGTACATAATCGACTATTGTTGGTGGCTTCGTTCCATATAATGCTTCAAAAGGAGACATCTTAGTGGAAGAATGGTAAGAAGTATTGTACCACCATTCTGCCAATGACAACCATTGACTCCATTGATATTGTTTATCCTGAACAAAACATCTTAGGTAGGTACCCAAACATTTGTTAACCACCTCCGTTTGACCATCTATTTGTGGATGGTATGCAGAAGACATATTTAATTTGGTACCACTAAGTCGAAACAATTCTCTCCAAAAATTGCTAGTAAATATGGGATCACGATCACTTACAATATTTTTGGGCATTCCATGTAATTTAAAAATTGAATCCATAAATACCTTGGCCACTTTGCTTGCTGAAAATGGATGTTGTAAAGCCTGAAAATGAGCATATTTGGAAAGGCGATCAACTACCATGAAAATTACTGTTTTACCTTCCGACTTAGGAAGACCTTCAATAAAATCCATGGAAATATGTTCCCACTGGCGATCCGAAATAGGTAACGGTTGAAGCAATCCTGGTGATTTAATTGTTTCTCCCTTATTGCGTTGGCACACTTCACATTCAGCTACCCATTGCTTAACCTCGACTTTTAATCCTTTCCAACAAAAGGATTGTTTAACCCACATGTAAGTTTTCAAAAAACCTGAATGTCCTGCTGAAGGAGAGGCATGTGACTCCTCTAGAATCTGTATTTTGATTGGTGAATTGTTAGGGATGTAAATGCGATTCTTCTTACGTAATATTTGGTCATCATATGTGAAAAGGGGGTATTTAGAGGAACCCATAGATAATTCCTGAATTATTTGAGTTGTTTCATTGTTGGACAACCATTATGCCTGCAATTGATACACCCACTGTGAACATGGTCCTGAAATGGCATTAATAACTACTTCATCTTCGTATTTTCTAGATAAGGCATCTGCTGCCACATTTTCTTTCCCTTTCTTATATTCAATCACAAAATCATATCCCAATAATTTAGTCAACCACTTATTTTGTTCGGGATACGAGAACCTTTGTTCTAGAAAATGTTTGAGACTACTGTGATCAGTTTTAATAATAAAATGGCTATTGAGTAAGTAATGCCTCCATTTTTCCACTGCATGTAAAATAGCCAACATTTATTTTTCGTAGGTGGATCTACCCAGATTTTTTCCTGAAAGTTGTTTACTTTCAAATGCCAAGGGATGACCCTCCTGCATGAGTATTGCACCAATACCTGTTCCTGATGCATCGCATTCAATGACAAATGGTTTTTGAAAGTTTGGGGTGGCCAAAACTGGAGTCGTACACATTGCCTTCTTGAGAGCTTTGAAGGCTTTAGTAGCTACTACTGACCATTGAAAAGCATCCTTCTTGGTGAGAGCCGTGAGAGGACCCACAATTTTACCATAGTCACGCACAAATTTGCGGTAATATCCCGTGAGACCCAAAAAACCACGAAGTTTCTTGATGGTTTTAGGCAAGGGCCAATCTTGTATTGCCTTAATCTTATTGGGATCTACCTTAACACCTTCGTGAGATACTATATGACCGAGGTACTCAACTTCTTGAACACCAAAGGAGCATTTAGATCTTTTGACAAACAACTCTTCTTTGCGTAGGATACGGAGAACTCTGTCCACATGTACTAAATGATATTTCCATGATTTACTATAGATAAGTATGTCATCAAAGAAGACTAGAACAAATTTTCGTAGGAATGGACGAAACACCTGGTTCATGAGACTTTGGAATGTAGATGGTGCATTAGTGAGACCAAAGGGCATGACCAAGAATTCATAATGACCTTCATGAGTTCGAAAAGTTGTTTTGGGGATATCTTCTTCCCTAACTCGGATTTGGTGAAACCCCGAACGTAAGTCTAATTTGGTAAAGAATTTGGCACCATGTAATTCATCTAGTAAATCATCAATGACAGGGATAGGAAATTTATCTTTGATCGTGATTTTGTTGAGAGGACGAAAATCAGGACACATACGCCAAGAATTGTCTTTTCGACGAGCTAAGACTACTGGTGAGGAGTAAGGGCTCGTACTATGATGGATGATGCCATGGTCTAATAGCTCTTGGACAATATTTTCAATTTCTATTTTTTGGGGTTGGGGATATCGATACGGATGACCATTGGGTGGAAGACTACCAGGCACTAGATGTATGGCATGGTCATGAGATCTTTTGGGAGGTAATCCTTTTGGTTCTTGAAAAACCTCCTCATAGTTAGCCACAATGATTTGGAGATCATCTTCTTTGATTTCAGGAATATCTTGGTCTAATTTCTCTATGCAATTGATTCGGGCTATGAATCCCCCACCATATTTTCTTAATATATTTTCCATGCTATGTGAACTTACAACTTTTGATGGAGGTGTGGGTAGTCCTTGAAGACGAATAGTCCTCCCATTGGCTTGCCATTCGACAAAGCGATGTTTGTGGTTAAAACCCACTATGGTTTCCAATTGTTCCATCCATGCAACGCCTAAAATAACTTCTGAATTTCCTAATTCCATAACAAAAAGAGGACCTTGCCAAGTATACGTACCCATTTGTAATGAAACCGAAGATGTCTTACCTAGACATTGAGAAATTTCCCTGCTCGCGGTTCTGACTTGAAACCGATCTTGACTAGAAGAGAAGACGTGCAACCCTAATGTCCTTGCAAGTTTTGCATCAATGAAGTTGTGAGTACTTTCGAAATCAATTAATACTGTCACCCTCTATTTTCGAATGAAACCGACCACCTTGATTGTATGGTGAGAAGATAACCCCATGAGAGCATGTACTGAAATAGTCATAGTATCCTCCTCAGCGACAACTTCGTTGTGTTCATTTTGGTCCTCAACTGGGAGATCCTCAGGTGCGTCATACTCCTCTATTTCTTCTTCTTCCTTGTCGGCATATTCAATCTAAAAATTTTGTCGTGGTGTACATGCTTGGTATTTTGGATGTTGAGTGCGACATTTGTAGTAGAAGTACCGTGATGGTTGATCATTTCTGTGAAAAGAGTTGTTGCGAAATGGAGGTCGCCCATATGAATCACGTCGTGTGGAAGGGCCTACGTGCGCCTTCGTCTCCACCAAATCAGCAATCCTTATACACTCATCCAACTTGGATGGATTGTGTAGGTCTACTTCAACTTTAATATGTGCTTTTAATCCATTTCGAAAAGCCGCTACTACCACGTCCTGTTGTAGGTCTTGTGCATAGTGAAGCATGCTGGTGAATTCTGAAATATAGTCCCCTATTGATCCTGTTTGCTTAAGTGACAACAATCGTACTATGTATGAACCCGTGGGACCTTTGTCAAATCTATGAAGAAAGGCTTTTCTGAAAGTATCCCAATATAATGCATATTGGGGATCCTCATGTTTATACCATGTAAACCACTGGTAAGCTTCAGTGCCAAATTTGGTTGCAGTAAAAGGGACTTTGTCCCCATCCTGGAATTTGTAGAATTCTAAGATGCCTTCCATTTTTGCAATCCACCCGCGTGGATCCTGGCCTTCAAAGGTAGGCATGTCAACGCGTGGATGATTAACTCCCGTTGGACCTCTTGGTTGGGTGTGAACATTGTTTCTATCTTGTTCCTCGTTATGTCTCTGTCTTTGGTTGTTATTTTGATAAAAACCTCTTTGTTGCTCCCTATTTTCTTCATTACCCCTATCCTCGATATTTTGGTGACCATTGTGATTCATGGATTGACTATTTTGACCTCTATGGTGTGTATAGTCGTCATAGTAGACATCCGTACTCCAATGATCAAAACTAGAAGGATTTGGTTGGGGAGGTTTCCTAGATGCGTTGAAGCTGGCAGTCATCATCTGAAGATTTACTATTAACTCTTTTAACACCTCATCAGTGATCACTGGACGATTACTTTCTACTTGGGTGACGTTCTCATGTGCAAAATATGGAGAAGAATTGGATGCCATTGGGCTGACCATTGGATGACCCGGATTAAAACTACCAATACCGGATGGAGAAGGAGAATTTTTTGTACCTTGGCTACGACGAGCTCTTCGTGCATTGTTTTTGGGAGTTTTCGAGCTTGTTAATCGTCCATCAGATCCTTTGGTCCAACTTCTGCTCATGCACCTTCCAAAATCTCCTGCTTAGGAGCTTTTGAGCTTCAAATTTCTGCAAAAATTTGGTAAATTGTGCCAAAAATTGTTTGTTTTCCGCTTCAATTGTCGCTCCAACTACGATGTGGATTTGAATGTTTTGTTTGGCTCACCTCCTTTACAACAACTTTGAACGCTTTCTTGACAACTTTCTTGACAAGACAACAACTTTTTGACAATTTTCTTGACAGGACAACAACTTTTTTGACAATTTTAGACAAGACAACTTTTTTTTTGACAATTTTGGATAAGACAACAACTTTTGAACTATGACCAAGACCCAAGACTGACACGATAGCGACCACAAGGTACAAGGGACCTACACGTGGGAAGGACGTCGGACGCGAGGGACAAGGAACCGACTGACGTAAAGAATGACCACTGACACGAAGAAGGCGAACGGACACCAACGCGAGACTGATGTGAACACTCTACAACCAACGCGAGACTGATGTGAGCACTCTACAACCAAAAGGACAAGGAAATGAACATGAGGGATACATGGCAATCGAATGACTACACTCTTTGGTATCTAAAGAAACAAAATGAACATGACAGAGGGAAGTAACGGATGTGACACTGATATGAAGACACGATAGGGACTAACACACCGACCACAAGACATGGACAAAGACACAACAACAAACAAAGGGACTTAACATAGTACACGACAAGACAAGGCAAGGACAATACAAGATGGACACGTAACTCATGACCCAGAGATAAGAAACCAACTGGAACCCACTAACATGACATATGGACGGGACATAAGAGAACACGATAGGGAAGATACCACTAGACGGGTTGCGAAGAAAACACGACAAGAGAGCGATAGGTAATATGGAAAATGATAGCTAGAACTATGTGATTGTGAAGGAGGGAGGCGTGTGACCAAGGTCACAAGTAACTAATGGCATGTTTTCACTTATAAACTCCCCCACACTTCCCACACTGCTCATGTGGGATAAAACACCTGGAAAAAAATTAAAATTTATCCTATGTACCTTAGGTTAGATGCGAATATAATATTTTTCGTGTTTTTTGATTGGTCGACGACTTCTGGACTCCCTGTGATGGTTGTCTAGATTTTTCATCAACGATTTGGATGGAAGACAAATTGTTTCGATCATAGCACTTATGCCTTTGTTGCTTGGTTTCCAAACCTTACAAAATGACGTCAGATTCCCTGTTGCTGGCTACGTATTCGTTGAAATCAGAGACATGGTTGTTTTTGGAGAGACTTTCATCGTATTCACGTTGGTATGGGATTCATGGCTTTCGAATGATCTATTGGTTGGGTTTTGTTATTATAAGCGACGAGTTGATTCGTTATTCATTGGATCTGGCTTTCGATTGGCCGACGATCAAGTTTTCTATACCCACTCTGGACGGTGATTCGAATAGGTTGTAACACTAGATCCAAATATTTGTTAGCTGTGCCTGAATCATTTATGATGCACGATGATTTGAACTATGTAACCTAGCTTTGCGAATGCTTTACTTTTGAATGTTTTTAATTATTGTGTGGAGGTCTATTTAAATTTACTTCGTCAATGCATGCTAGCGAACTTTTACTTAATTTTATATCTTGTCAATAATTTTTTTTCTATCGTGGATGACTAAGTAGCATGGAATGATGTATCAACACGATGGATGGCTATCCATGAAAGCTGCGAAACCTAAACCTTGGAGATAACCTCGTTCTTCGTACTTCTCTCACTCCTGCGGTCATAAGAAGATGCACATGTGACGTCAGAAATGTTGTGTCGCTTGGATCTTATGACTTCTGATACCACATGGAGCAGACCCCTACGGGTTTGCTCTATCAACACTCTATACTTGTAATTATTTAGTTACTTGACCCTATGCACAACAAAATGAAATCAAATGCAAGAATGGAATAGAAATAAGCTAAATAGAATAATAAATCAGTGATATAAAATGGACAACCACTTGAGATGGGCACTCCCTCGTTCTAAAGGCAAAATGTGCGAATAGCACAGATGATATTGAAAAATGAAAGATAGATGATTAAAATCAAAACCTTGGAATTATTAATAATCAAATTTTGTTATAATATAGTCGTCGGATATATTAATAATGGAATGTAGCAATAATCTCCACCCAATATTTATCCCTAAGTCCAAACTAATGTCTACAATTCCACAAGATTTATCCTCCAATATTCTTTCCTTTGCAAATCCTATCCCACTTACAAAGAAAAGCCTAAAAATTTTCTTGCATCCTTTCCAAAGAAAGTCTCTTTGATTTTTTTAAATTTTTGATGCTATATCTACTTGAAAAATTGAAGTGACATCATATAAATAGGGATGAATTTCAATGTAGCATTTATGAGTTGTAGCCTTCTTGCCATGGTTAAAAACTTACCTCTCCAACCTACCAAACAAGATTTTATTTTGTCCAAATAAGAGATCAAAAGATCCTTTTTATTTCCTTTATGAGACAAAGGAATACTCAAGTAGGTTGATGAAAATTTTTAATTTTAAACCCTAAAATATCCACAATAATATGTTGTAAATCTAGGACAATGTTAATGAAAAATTATTGGATTTTATAGTATTAACCAATTGTCTAGTAGCCTTCTCATAGTATGGTAATATTGACTTAAAATACACGGCCTCAATCATTGAGGTATGACCTAAAAGAAAAGTATCATCAACAAATTGGAGATGATATTAGAAGCGACTATTTTTTACAACTTGAATACCTTTAATTTTCCTTCCATTTTTATCTTTGAGAAAGCTCTCCTTAATTCCTTTGCAAGAATAATGAAAAAGATAAGGAGACAGTGGATCACCTTGGTGGAGTCCACACAATGACATAAAGTAACCTTTAGGATGAACATTTATTAAAATAGAATATTTCGCAATGCTATAACACCATTTAATTCATTCACACTAATTGTAATAAAAAAATCATGTAGAAAACTCCAAAAATATGCTTTGCTTATATCTAAGTTTATAAGCATACCTGGCTTTTTTATAGAATGAAGATAATGTATGGTCTCCTATGCACTGATTATACCATCAAGAATCTATTTACTATAAACAAAACCACCTTGTTCTGCTAAGAAATAATAATCTAGAATTTTTTTCAACTTGTTTGTCTTAACTTTTGAATTGATATTATAAATCATATTTTAAAGGCTTATTGGACAACAATTATAAAAAAAAATTGTCTAAAATTTCTTGGTAACCAATATAATAATAGTGGCATTGTGTAATGAACCATTATATTTGGTATCTGAGCAACGATCTAGGCAAAGTGGGTTTGTTTTTGCAGAGCTAGGGCACATTTTTTAGAAAAACATCACATTTTGTTGAAGCCATAAATTTTATTTTAGCAGTCATTTTTTGAAGTTTTTGCACCATTGTGTAGATCCTTTTGAGTACTACAAAAGAAACTACTCATTTTTTAAGTTCTAATAAGTATTGAGAAAGTTATGGTTATTGAAGTTGTTTTTTGGTTGCACAATTTAAAAATAAATAATTCATATTAAATTCTTTAGTAATCATTTTGAGAATATTTTTGCACCAACATGTAGATTATTTTTAGTACTATATAAAAAACTATTCATTTTTCAAATTATGATAAGTATTGAGAGAGTTGTAGTTGCTTTAAGTTGGGCCGTTGAGGTTGTTTTTGGGTTGTGTGATTTTATTTCAAAAAGAAAAAAATTGTATTAAGATTTTTAGTAGTAAAATTTAGAATCTTTTTGTACCAGCATGAATATTATTTTGAGTACTACAAAAACAGACAACTCATATGTCAAATTTTTATAAGTTTTGAGAAAGTTGCAGTTGATTGAAGTTGGGTTGTTGAGGTTGTTTTTGGGTTGCGCAAATTATTTTTTAGAAAAAAAAATTCGTATTAAATTTATTAGCAATCATTTTCAAAATATTTTTGCACCAACATGTATATTATTTTTTGAATGAAAGGACCTTATATTAATTGGAAATAATCACTTTCATACAAAAAGGTTGGGTGGAATTAACACACCCCGTGGCACACACCCAGAAAATTACAGGATCACATGGATCAACTCAAAAAGCCAATATTACATCAGAACTGAGTAAAGAAAAGAAGACAAAACAAAGACAAGTGTATGCAGCCACTGGTGCAATTGGAATCAAATGAACATCCCATCCACTAGAGGTGCGAAATTGGAATGCAGTGGAGACCAATGATGCTAAGAAGTTGGAGCAGATAAATTAACATGTATATTATTTTGAGTACTACAAAAATGACTACTCAATTGTCAAAATTTGATGAGTATTGAGAGAGTTACAGTTGTTTGAAGTTGGGTTGTTGAGGCTATTTTTGGGTTGCACGATTTTTTTAAATAGGAAAAATTGTATTAATTGTTTTAGCAGTAATTTCAAAATCTTTTTGTACCAACATGCAGGTTATGTTGAGTACTACAAAAATAATTGCTCACTTGATAAATTTTGTTAAGTATTGAGGGAGTTACAACTATTTCAAGTTGGGCTT
Source organism: Wollemia nobilis (assembly GCA_028583015.1). NCBI lineage: Eukaryota > Viridiplantae > Streptophyta > Pinopsida > Araucariales > Araucariaceae > Wollemia > Wollemia nobilis. The sequence continues at coordinate 15,777,285 of JAQPPZ010000756.1, forward strand.
TTGGTGTTGTTTTAGGATTGCACGAAAAAGGGAATAAATTTTGATTTTTGGGTTTCTAGTTATTTAAAACCCTAGTTGTTTAAAAAAAAACATGGTGTTGTCGAAATTCCATGGAAGAGCTAATAGTAATGCCAAGGATTGATTGGAGTATAAAAATTTACTTTAACTATTCCTAAGTTAATGTGGAAAAATAACCTTCATTTTTTTGATTGATAGTATAAGGGGTTTTAAAAGGGTCCCCAAACCTATTACAAGTATGGTTTTAAAAGGCATCCCCAAACCTTAGATTTATAAATATGAAATCAAGAAATATTGAGTTGGATTCCACGAATCTAACCTGAAAATCCAATGAAACAACCTCCTAGCAAATAAGTCACAGATTTTTATCAAGAAAATACAAGAGATTGTCCCATGGTCAAACCACCATGTGCTCTGAATCTAAAGCAATGGAGAAAAACAATAGAATAATGAAAATGCTACTAGTTAAAAATAAATTTACAAATAAAAACTACCCAAACCAAAGCATTTTATGCCTAATATGAAAGGAGAAAAAAGGAATCCTATCATCACAATCAACAAATATATCCAACAAAGCACATAATAGGAGAACCCCTCATGAGAATAGTCAGTTTAAGAAAATAATACTAGAAATACCAGACAACAAAATCCACAACCTAAAAACCATCCAGGAGATCTGTACAAGAAATTCCATGAAACTCGTAAATCCCATTGGAGCCAGCCAAAAAAGTTTCAAGAAACTACTCTCAGGTACAAGAAAAAGGAGAGCAACATTTTGCACCACACCTAAGAGGGAGAATATTAAGATCCTAAAAAAATAAGCCTTGGAACCCTGGGATCAAACACACCATCATTGTTGGAACTGGAGAAAGAGATCTTTGTAGACCGTCGAAGTTAGGAAACCCACCAGAGACATGGGGCCAAAAGTCGAAAACCACCGCAGCATAACAACCAACTTTCACCCCAACTATTTTGGGTTGGTATTTGATCCTGTCTCCCCAAAACATCCAGATACATCAATAAATTACTGAACCTAGAATAAAGTAGCACAAACCAACCACGAACCCACTACTCGTAGAGAACCCTAGCAACAAATCCATCCAAGCACCATCCAACCAGAGCAACCAAGCCATCAAAGTTGAAGCCAGCTAAGGGAACACCATCATATTTTTGTAGCCAAAAATCATACCAAGCTCACCCCAATGGGATTGGGTTTTCCTATCCCTAAATAGCCAGATAAACATGAAACTATCAAACTCAGAAGAAATGTTGTACAATCCCACCAAGTCCCTGAAACTAGTAAACAACCCAAGAAATGCAACCACCCAACACACCTACCAACCAAAGCGAGAGCCAACCAAGGGGTCAACAACCAAATTTTTTTACTACATTATAACAACCCAGGATCACCCGTATAGGTTTGGGTCAACATTTATCTCTTTACCCCAAATAAGAGTGATAATTCTAAATCCATAAGAGAGTAGAAAATACCAGCAAGACCCCCAATAAGAAAAAAACCTTGGTCATGAACCACAGAAGAGAAACTAAACATGAGTAGCAACCAGATCCATAATGGGATAAAGGAGACCTCCCGCTCATGGGCCCTCTTTGCTATAGTGAGGCTCAGGCCCTCTCTGCCATGGTGAGGCTCAGGCCCTCTTAGATCCTATTTGCCATGATGAGGCTTAGACCATAGGAATCCCTCACAGAAGAAAACCTCATGGGCCCTGGAAAAATAGCCTTTATTTTACCTTGAAATAAGAATATTTTTCTTGGTTTCACGATTTTTTGTATGCTTATAAAAATAAATATACACAAGAAGAATTTGAAGTTGTAGTTTTAGGAAAATGGGCATCAAAAGAAAAGGATAATAATGTGTAGGCTAAGAAAACTATACCTTGTGTGTCAAGGCCAATCAATGGTCAAAAAGGAGAATTTGAAGTTGTATTTTTAAGAAAAAAGATATCAAAAGAATATGATAATAATTTGTAGGCTAAGGAAACTACATCAATTAATGGATAAACAAAAATTTTTGAATGTAAAAATTCTATTTTTCAAATTTATCGTTGCATTCAAAACAAAAAAAATATTGTTTCCATTAACCCTAAAAATAAATATAATTTTATCAATATGTCTTTGACTAAGAGATTGCAAGTTCAAACACATAAAATCAAAGACATACAACTTGAGGGCTACAATATTCAATTTTTTGAATATTTGAAAATCACCATGGATAAATATGTTTTACATTCAAATTTTTATATTACTGAGATAAATGATGTAGATATTGTCCTTGGTTAACCTTGGTTGCATTCTTTGGGTACCATTAACATTAATGTGCAAAAGCAATTCATGAAGTTATGGTACAAGAAGAAAAAATAACATTATAGGACATTTCTCAATGTAAGGAAAAACAAGTAGCTATTGTAGGGGGAAAAACTGAAGAGCAAACAAAAAAAACTAAAATAGAATCTCAAGAGGAAGCAGTAACATAAATCAAGGAAGAAAAAGTAAGGGAAGAATCAATGGAAGAGAGTAAGAGAGAAGTAGTATAGAGTTTATCCCTTACACCTTAGAGTTTTAAGAACAACATAATAAATAAAGGAGTATGAAAAGAGTATCCATTACAATTTAGTGTTTTCAAAGAAACACAAGTTTTGGGAATGTATGATATTATTTTATTGGCCTAGGTGTTGGATATTTTGAGTCCCTAAGCTAAAAGTTGTCATTGATGTCAAAAGGACCTATGCAAATAAGCACTATTATTTTGCTCCACAAAGACCTTCATGAGAAGCCAAGGTTTTGATCAAAGGTTCTAGAAGGGATGCATGACATTTGGTTCCAAAAGGAGCTTCAAGGGAAGCTTAGCAAATTTTTTTTATGAAAACCAAGGAAGGCAAGGAAAGGTTTGATTTAAAACCAATGGATGACATATTTGAAATGGGTTTTATTAAAACCCAAGTTGGATTTTCGTTTCATCAAAAAAGGTGCCCCGGTGATGGGGAAATTTAATTTTAAAGGTTTAGTTTAAATTTAAATTTATTTAAAATTTAAATTTAAATTTAAATTTTAAAATTAAATAAAAGGCTTTTTCCTCCTTTCTTATTGGTGTCATCGACGTCATGAGGGCAATGTTAAAAGGTTCGATGTATTCAAATTGAAATATGGCTTATATATAAGCCAAAGGTTTTACATTTAATAAACCTAAGGAGTGTCGCATGATTTTCGAAAACCCAAAAGTATTTTTGCATCCGAATGTTGTGCAACGAATTTCATGGAGTGTGATGTGTGTAGTCAATTCATGGACGGTAAAATTTTTGGTTCCTTGTGAGGAAAGCACACACAACTTAAGGAAGAGAGTGCCCAAGGAACTCACATGGGCAGTGTTAGCTCATGTGGCTTAGTTGTTGCTTGGGAACACGATGGGCAGAGGTTCGAAATGCCAAGGTCCTTTGAGGGTTTCTTTGAAAATATTGTGATTGTGGCATATTTCCAAAGAGGCTTCTTCATCTTCATAAAAGGTATGGGCACATTCTCCTATTGATTGATTATGGTGGTTGATTTCTAAAAATATATTTGGAGTGAAAAGGATTGATTGTGGTTTCCTTTTCGAAAGTGATTGGTTTAATGCTTCAAGGTTTTCTAGATTGAGAGTTGTGATTAAACCTTATTTTATAAGCATTGTTGTTGGAGCCCATTGGTTGTGCAAAGAACTTGAACTTGAGTTAGAAGAGAACATGAGTATCATTGTTATGTGAGATTTTTTGTTGAGCATTATTGGAAATATTTTGAGTTGATTGATACATGATTGGACTAGGGTTTGTGAGAAAGGGTTGTTCATTGAGGTGATTGGTTGAGTTGATTTGATTGATCCTCGTCAAGTGGATGCATGTGGTTGTTCAAGTTCCATAAAACAAACGATTATATATTCTTGATTTGTGTTAAGATTGAGATTTGAGAATAGAACATATAGAGTATCTAACAATTATCTATATGGTTCTATGAAATTTATTTGAGTTGAGATTGGGATTTGAGTATAGAACATATAGAGTCTCTAACAATTATCTTTATGATTCTATGAGATTGGACAAGTTCTATGTGAGCTTGTTAAGCAGATTTGAGACAAGTATTTGAGAAGGCTTGTGGACTGATTTTGAGTAAGCTTTTGTGGAAGCTTGCTATGAATATTTGAGCAAGTCCTAGAGAGGACTTGTTGAGCATATTTGGACAAGTTATGTGTGGACTTGTTGAGCAAATTTGGATAGGTTCTGTGTGGACATGTTGAGCATATTTGAGCAGGTTCTGTGTGGACCTGTTGAGTAGATTTTGATAGGTTCTGTGTGGACCTGTTGAGCAGATTTGAGTAGGTTTTGTGTGGACCTATTGAGCATATTTGGACAAATTCTGAGTGAGCTTGTTGAGCATATTTGAGAAGGTTCTGAGTGAACCTATTGAGAAAGAGCTTTGGAGGTGATAGAGTATAGAGGATAGAGTTTCCGTAGATAGATATCTAGTAGCCAAGACAATTGAAGACATATCTGAGTGAGGAGTCTTTAAGTGGAGAGAGATCCACCAATCAGTGTAGTAGAGAGATAGAGTCTTCTAGAATATCACTAGCCAGAGCAGAAGGGGAAAGAGTTCTCTTGTGGAATAGATCCATGAACTTGAGATTAGGGGATCAACATATCCTTTGGACAGAGGTCCATAAACATTGTAATTGGGAAGGATTCCCAAAGAGATTGATTGAGAAAATTTTAGTAAAATATTTTCTCTGTGGAGTAGCCCACATTGGGTGACCCATGTAAATTGTGGTGTCTCTATTATATATGGTGTTTTTTTCATTACATTTATTACTGCTATTGATACTACTATCTATACACTGCATAGTATTGAATTGAAATAAAAAGTAAAAAGGGATATTATACTGTTCACCCCCCCTCTCAGTATAAGCTTGTGTTCTTCACTAGGCTAACATTGGATGATATCAACGTGTAAGGATTTAGGTAATTATTTTATGGTGTATTAATATTAATTTATCTAAATAGTCAATAGGCTCATGGTTTAACCTTATGCAAGGATGGTCCATGATGACTTAGAAAAGTTCACGAGGGAAAACTATAGCTAATTTGGGTCCAGGATCGACTGTTTGTTTTGCATCTAGGGTATTTTTGGCTACTTGTCCTTGGCAGTTGTCTAGTTGATGGGCTGAATTTATGTTGTAAAAGGGTCTAGGCCCTTTCAAAATTCCTTTTTTACCCTAATAAAAAAACCTTATGCAAAAAACCAAATTGGATCCAACTAATTCTAATAAAATAGATCCTAAAATTAGCTAAATAGCATAAAAAATAATTTCAAAACCCTAAATCAAACTAACAATAAATGAACAAAATTCATCATCTTTTGGAAAAGGTTTTATATTAGATATATTAATGTATTAGTGCTATTACATAATGAGCAATATTGATGTTTGAATTTTAAATTATTTTGTGTTGCACCAAGCCATATCACCAACCCATCAAGAGAAACCTATTTTTGCATTAGTACTAATTTATCACTTATAAAATAACACTTTTTTTTTCTAATTTTATTGTTAAATAAGAAAAGAGAAAAAAATTAGATAGTCAACTGACATTAAGTATTTGCTGGCAGATCATCCAAATCCTTCCTCAATCTACCAACTTTTATTATAGTGCCTACATAACATTTTTTCTTTTTGGAAACTTCATCATTCATACAACTAACCAAGTTTCTAAATCTACCAACTCACCACTTTTTTTAAATAAAGCAATCTCAAAACAAGCAAAGTATTTGATCCTCCAAATCACACAACTCTATATCCTCTAATTCTTCTAATAATATAGTCATATTATCATTTATATAACGCATGATTATATTACTGATGAAGTTCTACTAATTTTGAAGACTTTTACCTTCTTAAATTTCTATCAATTAGGGTTGTATATTCTCACTACCAAATCTCTAGTGAAACTGCACCATGACTTTGTGTTTAAGGCATCTCATTTTCATATTCAACATGGCTTCATGAAATGAAACATTTATAATCTATCTTATATTTAGTTCTTGTATTGATTTTTATAATTTATTTTGTTAAAAACATAATATTTAATTACATATTATATCTAACTACTTTATGTTGCAACTTACATCTTCTTAGTATATTCTAGACATATTTTCTAGGAGTGGACCCCAAATATTTGGATATATTTTTGATTGTCACTAGCGCATTTTGGAGCATAGGCATAAATGCAAAGCAATCAAATAATTCAATACTTTTATTTGTATTCTTATAATCTGTACATCCCTTTATCCATAGGTCTTTGTTGGTTTGAATATTTTAATTATTAGAAAAATAACTATCATTTGTGTCTAGGATCCTAACACTTTTGGATTAATAGTAATTCTATAGCTTGGTAAGTAGCATTGCATTATTTTAGTGATTTTATTAGTGTTATAATACTATTATTTACAATAAGTATCTACAAAAATTCTATCTGATATATATATTAGGATTGTAATCCATCACACCATATTCATAAAGGTTACATTTTGCATTTTGTTCTAACATATTTTTGTAGGTTTGTAATAGATTATATGTGATAAATTAATCTATGACTTATCAATGGTACCATCCTATAATAGTTCCAAGTAGTTAGGTAAGGAAGGTAAGTATTTATTACCCTTTCCTTAAAATTTTGTCAATTAAATTTTTACTATTCATAAACTAGGGGTGCTACAATATAAAATTAGAAAACTATTCTATAGACTAATAATATAAAATCAGAACAATGTTAGAAAACGTGCTATAATTCTTTGATATTAGGTACTTTTTGTGGGCCATTCCCCTTGGTGACCAATTTGTCTTACCTTGTGCACTTTGTACATCTACGTGGATTGCCTTCTATTGGTCTTGGTCCATGTGTCAACAATTTGATACTTCTTCACTTGTTACAATATATCTAGATTAAGTTCCTTAATGTCCAACTTTTCTACTACTATGGAAGTTTCAAATAGAGGTGGATGATAACACATAAGAGGTTCAATATTTAAGATTGGATGCAAACCAAGAAAAGATGAAATATTCAATTCAAGGTATTTTCTCCCACCTTATTGGTGATGGTGTATGGTCCATAGCAAAGAGGTATGATCTTCTTATGGTTCCTACAAATATGTCTTTCTAAAGATAAACATACCTTATCTCCAACCTTTAAGTGATGTGGGACCTAATGTTGTTCATGGCATTTCTTGTATTTCTAATTTATTTTTTCCAAGAGGAAATAGACCTATTTGTAGATGTGTTGAATATATTCCAAAAATTGTGTTACCTCTTTTATTTCCTTTTGTCCATGATGTGAAAATTCCATGGGTTGCATAGGGAGAACCACATCAATAGGTTCCAAGGGTTGGAACCCAAATATACATGAAATGGGTTATGTTTGGTAGAGCTATGCAATATCAATTATACCTATATTGAATGTATGGTAGGATCTCATCCCATGTGCATGGATGCTTGGAATTGTACATTCAAATAATATGTACAAAAAATTAATTCACAAATTTTGGTTGGCCATTAGTATAAGGATAGAACATTGTGGACATGGTAAACTTGGATTCAATAATGCTCCATAGGGTGGACCAAAAACTTAATAGAAGTTTTCTATCCCTATTAGATACAATCGACTTTGGAAAATCAAATTTGAGCAACACGACTAAAATAAATATTAGCAGTATCCTTTGCTAAAATGAATTTCTTACAAGGAAGCATGATAGCCATTTTTGAAAACTTATCAACTACTAAAAAACACAATCATTACCATGATTAGACGTGGGAAAACCTAAAAGGAAATTCATGGAGATAGATTCTTGAGGCTTGGGTGGCACTGACAATGGTGTATACAACTCCTACTTCTTGTTGGTTGGTTTCACAATAACATAATGGGTACATGATGTAACTCTCAACATCATTCCTTATCTTGGGAAAATATAAGTACTTTTTAAGTACTTCAAATATTTATCCATTCTAAAGTGACTTGCTATACTAAATTATGCTTCCAAAATCATCTTTGAGTGTTCACTATTGGTACACAAATATGTTCCATATGGAGGAGGAGAAAATATTGTAAATAAAAATCATAAATATGCTTACCCACACAAAGAGCTTGGTATGCATTTATAAAATTAAAATCAACATCATACAAGGTAGACCAATTGGAAGTATCATTCCAACAAGAATCAAGAATGATTGTGAGTGCTATGATTAGAGGTCAACTCAAACAATATACTAATTAATTGGCACTTCCTCTCTTATTATTGATGATTAAATGAAATTGGTGTATATATATAGCTCATTTTTTGTCTTCTATTCCTTATCTTACTTTGCATCTAAATGAACTCTAGAGACCTATGATCTATATGGATGGTATTTTACTTTCCTTGATGTAGTTTGTCGGAGTATATTACATTATTTAGGTACATGTCAATGTACCACCTTGGGTACATTGTTAGATTAGGAGTTTATCTTAGGTTACTTGAGGAAGAAGTAATAAATGCACAAGTGTCAATGTGCAATGATGTAAATGTACAAGGAGTCCACTTGTACATGAGTCATAGGAAAGGTAGTTAGGAAGAGTAAGGGCCAAGTAACCTATCTTCTTATATATAGGCCCCATAGTGAATAGAAGAGTGTGTAGCAGAAGTGAGACTACTATTGAGTAGTGAGTAGGTACAATGTAGTTTCCATTAGAGTTTTGGAGTGTTCATTTCCTCCATTACATTGCATTGTACTATTTTTACAACTTTCCATTAATAGCATATTTCAGTCTTATTGTAGAATTCCATTATCTTACTTTTTTGCATATTTTACATCTTGTGATTGCTTTCCCCCATATCCTACATTATCAAAAGCTAACAGTGGTATCAGAGCTATGGTAGATCAGATAGGAATAGGGAGAGCCACAAGAGAGATTGAGAGGAGAGAAGCAAATCTCAGTTCCAAAATTTTTGAGATTGCATTTGGCTAGAGTCTTTCCATAGAGTTGCAAAAAAACTCGTGAAGACTAGGACTCAACATTCATTCCACTAGATTGACAAATCAACTAGTGAAGATTCATCACTTAGAATTTCTTCCATTACAGTCCTAATACTTTGTTGTAGGAAAAAGGAGATTCAAAGAAATTTGGGAAGCTTCCTACAGAGAGCTAGGAAGAATATCATCTTTAGAATCAATCCAACACCAGAAGCAACAAACAAAAGAAAAGGAGATTCTAGGAACCTGAGGGAAGTCCTATTGTAGACCTGCACATTACAGAAGAAGAAAAGGCCATAGTGGCCTCATTGTTGATCCAAGAGACTCCAGAGAAGAGTCCAGAAGAAGATAGGAGATTGGTGATCTCCATAGAAGACTACAGATAATAGATTGAAGAAATCAGCCTGAAGAAGCTGAAGAGACCCATAGAAGGTCCCATTAAAGAACTCCTAATTCTGGAATATTGGAGGTTGGTGATCTCCATTGAAGCCTACAGATTGTAGAAGTGAAGAAGGACTAGCAAGGTCCTATTCCAGATTCTAGAAGTAGCAGATTCTAGAGATATGAGAGATCTCATAGCCAACACTTCCACAGTAGAAGGTTGAAGGAAAGGTCTCATTGAGAAGACCAGAGAAGCTATGAGATTGAAGACCTTGGAGAGGTCTCAAGGAGAAACAAGGAGAAGGCTTGGAGAGCCTTATTGTAGAGTTTGAAGAAGCCATTAAAGGAGTTCCTAGAAGAACTCATTGGAGAAATTCACTACCAAGGAGAAGCTCCTGATAGTGAAGAAATTGGGACAATTATCACCATCCAACAACAAGCCCAAGAGAGAAGGATTTGGCAAGAAGTTTTCCAAATTTTGGAGGAGACCAATGAAGACCTCAAGACTTACATATTCTTGAGAAGAAGGCCTAGATTGAAGCCAAAATTTGACAAGGAGGTTGAAGGAGAACATAGATAGAAGAAGCCTACCAAATCCAAGATATTTGGAGATTGCATTTCATAGCTAAGAAGGCACATTTTAGAGATAGGGGTTTGTTGAATCTATAAAAAAATATTGAAGGGCTCTTGGAGGAGAATCCCAACTACAACACTTTAGATTTCTAGGGTACATCCTGAAGGAGAAGTTGAAGTCATCTACTACCATTCTAGACAACAACTTGGTGAATCAAAACACCAAGATCTACATCATCTTCAGAGATCATTAAAGGTATGCAACTTAGGTGCAAAGGGTTCATTACTTGAACACTTATATTCAATTCATTACTTAGCTTCATTAAGCACCTTATTAGAATCTAGAAGTTGCAAGAAGAAGGTTGTATTTTAAAGTCTTCAAGGGAAGTGCAGAAGATAGTTTCTATTAAGGGTTATTACCTGCACATTAAAATAGGAGTTGGATATATTTTGATAGAAAGAAAAATATCATCTACCTATTGTCTATCTAAAATCTAAAGAAGACTACATCCTACAACATTGATTGTAGTGCAAGTTTTAGATTGCTTTTAAAAAGTTCTTTATAAAGAGGACATTATTCTTAGTTGAAAGTTGCAGAGATTATTGGTGCATTCTTTAAGAGTTATTATTAGTGCATTGAAGGAGCAATAAGGTGAGACTACTATTGCACTATTCTAGATTGTTTAACTTATTACTCTTAAAGATCATTATGTGCATTGGTTGTTAACTTAAGGTGAAAACCAAAGGGCACAAAATCTATGTATATCAAAGTGTCTAAAGACACTATTCGATGCACAAAACCTACAATTTATTGTGGCCTAAAGAAGCCACCAAGTAGATCAAAATTCCTCCAAGGAGTGGAGAAGAAGAAGGTAACCATTAAAATCAGAGAAAGGAGCTACAAAATGAGACTTGGAGTGTCTCGGATTTAAGGTGCAAATAGAGGTTATTACAGGTTGGTATTTGAAGCACCAAACTCACCTCCTACTATTACATCAAAGGGAGAGATTAAGTGTCATAAGGACACTTTACATAGCTCTTGATCCTATCTACAACTATCCACTGGAAGCACTAGTAGGAGCCATTTGAAGGGGGATCAACATCTACCATTCGTGAAGAGCAAGCACTAGGTTAAGAGTGCATAAGAGATGAGCCAATGAAGGGCTCGATATCCACCATTGGTGCTAGAGCAAAGAGCCATCCTAAGGCTCAAAATATAGCTCGTATTGAGGTGTCCAAAGACACCCTATCATCCACCACATCGAGCATCTACAATAGTGAATGTCTACAAGCATCAAATCCAACATAAGGACAACATATTAGGGTAGTTATTATCTATTATATTACAACTCATTACAATGAAGAGAAGGGAGATTTAGCTAATACAAAAGGTGCATTACCATGGGAGAACTACCAACCAAGAGTAGCACCATAGAACCATATTCATCAAACCAGAGCCAATACCTTATGAAGGAGAGCACATTCTTTCACCTAAAGGAAGCATTGAGAGCAAGAAAATAATTATGTATTCACTAGAAAAGGAGTTTATAAGGTTTGATAGATATTAGAAGAGACTATACATGCAATTGTGAAGGCCACCACTTATCACAATCAATAGAGCACCCTATATTCCATAACGTTCACAAAATAAATGCTTAAGGTAACGTCTAAGTCTCAAACATTGAAAGGTATCATTCAAAGCATATTTATCATAGCTCATCGATTGAAGAAGGAAGGAGTGTTACTCAATACTAAAGCATTATTCATCATAGTAATGCCTCTCAAGTTCATAGTGACACGTGGGTGCAACTCCAAGGAGAACATAAGCTACATAAGTAAAACACAATGACATCCAAGGAAAACACAACAAAGTCCAAGCAAAGTGTAAGCAAAGTCCAAGGGGAATGTAAGAAAAATTTTAGCCAACATTAAAGCAAAGGTGCATTCAGTAGAGAACATATTCAAAGGAGTCAAAGGTGCAATTAAGGAAGTCCATTAAATCCTGTCATAAACCAATGAGAGGATACAACATGTTTCAAGTGATTACAACACCCATCAACCATTCAAAGTTCAAGGTGTTGAATGCTCATTGTCATACAACGAACACAATCCTAGAGATCCATTGAGAAGAGTGAAGTCTTAAGAAATCCAATGTACTACATTACTAAGGTAATTTTGATATTAAATTTTTTTCTTTAATTAAAGTAACATTGGAGTTATAAGGTGCTACATATATGGTCAAAATTACTATTATGTTGGAATAACCGAGCATTAGTAAGTTATAAAGCAAGTCCATTTTGAAGCATTATAATTGAAGTACATTATAATATTATAATATTTGCAAATAACCAAGTAGGAGATATAAGGTTGTCAACCTTGGTAAACTCAATATCAATTTGCAAATACTATTATTTTCTAACATTTCCAAAAGTAGGGAGTTATAAGGCATACTACACCAAACTATAGATACTTGGAAATTAGAAAATTAAATTATTGAATAGAGAAGCAAATCTATTGCTTACATATAGAGTTGGAACTAATTGGTAACACTTGTCTCATACTCATACTAAGGAGACAAAAAGAAATCCAACTATAAGAACTTCATTAGAGCATACTTCATTAGGAGAGATAAGGTAAAATTGAAAGTTGATTATTATTCTCAAAACATTACAAAATCAACTCAAAAGGTGAACTAATTATTGCTAAATCCTATAGCATATTCTAAATTACTTGGGAGATATAAGGAAGCCTACATAACCTAAATCTAAGAAAGGTTTTATCAAATTAGTTCATATACTCTTATCTAGGGAGCTATAAGGATGTCTACCTCAAAGAATACAACTAACAATGATATAAACAACACTATTAGAAAAGAAAAGGCAAGTGCCATAAATATTGGAATCATGAACTTACTTATAAAGTCTGAAGTAGTTTTAGATCTTACTTCAAAGGTGATTCATAGTGAAGCCTTAGAAGATAACTTTGATACTATGGAATATTATCTTCATGCTCGACTCACTGAAGCAATTGATAATGAGAAAAGTGACATTCTACTTCCTTTAGACTTTGTAAGCATATTATATATGGCATTACTTACATACAAATGTTACAAGGATGAGAATGTAGAACAAAAAGGATTGATAGAATCTCTTAAAAAGAAAATAGAGATGAATGAATCATACTTAGAAAAGATATTTCAATCCTCATGCAGTATTGGTACTTCAAGTTCTACTAACTCAAGATATTATCATGATGTCATGAGTGTCTATTCAGAAGCCTCTATACACAACAAGAACAATAATGAGAAGGACAAAGGAAAAGGAAAAATACTTTTGCAGGAATCAGGTAATAGTACGACCACTTATGAAAGTGCAAAAACTAGATCCAAAGATGAGAATAAAGAAGAAGAAGAAGAGGAACCATATCAAGGAGGCATATAATGCAATGTGAACTAAAGATAATACAAAGGACCAGATCAAGTTGAAGAACATCTGAAGATCGAAGATCCATATTGAAGACTAAAGTCTTCAATACCCAAATAATGTAATACAGGGGGTGTTAGAGTATATTACATTATTTAGGTACATGTCAATGTACCACCTTGGGTACATTGTTAGATTAGGAGTTTATCTTAGGTTACTTGAGGAAGAAGTAATAAATGCACAAGTGTCAATGTGCAATGATGTAAATGTACAAGGAGTCCACTTGTACATGAGTCATAGGAAAGGTAGTTAGGAAGAGTAAGGGCCAAGTAACCTATCTTCTTATATATAGGGCCCATAGTGAATAGAAGATGTGTGTAGTAGAAGTGAGACTACTATTGAGTAGTGAGTAGGTACAATGTAGTTTCCATTAGAGTTTTGGAGTGTTCATTTCCTCCATTACATTGCATTGTACTATTTTCACAACTTTCCATTAATAGCATATTTTAGTCTTATTGCAAAATTCCATTATCTTACTTTTTTGCATATTTTACATCTTGTGATTGCTTTCCCCCATATCCTACATTATCAAAAGCTAACATAGTGCTTTTATTGTTTATATACTTTGACAATGACATAGAGTTCTTTGTCATATATGGGGTATTTAAAAAATACTTCATTGAATTATTTAGTATGATAGATAATATGATGCACATGCTATATATGATCAACTCCCAATGCATATTCTAATGCATTAGTCATTACCTTAAAAGGTTAATACAAATTAAGTAGGAAAAATGTATTATTCAAACACAGTTGGTCCTTCAACCTCTCAAATTTTATTTTTTGTGTATATTCTAAATGGAACTTGGATTTGGAACCTCCTTTGGTCACTTAGTTTAGTCACCAAGCAATGCATGAGAACCCTAATATAAATATTTGATAGAAATTGACAAGATCTAAAAAACTGTAAAGCTTTGTTAGATTCATTAGGGTAGGTCAATATATAATTACCTAAATCTTCTTAGAATCAACATGGAGTACTTTGTCAACAATATACCTAAGGTACTACATATTTATCATGCCAAAGGATCAATTGTCTAAATTATCATATAGCATGTGTCTTCAAAGAGTCTAACACCTATCAAATATGTTGTAAATGTTCCTCCCATATCGTACTACAAATAATAATTCCATCTAAGTAGACTACCAAAATGAGCTTATGTGGGGATGTAGGATGTCATCTATCATCCTCATGAATGTGGTTTGTGCACTGGTCAATCCAAAAGGTATAACCAAACACTTAAATAATCCCTCCTTGTATTTGAATGTAGTACTCTATATGTCATACAAATCTATGGGTATTTGATAATTTGAGATCTAACTTTTGTTAGGAACATTACTCCATGGATCTAGTCTAATAAGTCATATATATTGGGGAGTAAATAATGGTTCTTCATAGTGATTTTGTTCAAATATCTATAGTCAATATAGTCTCCACATTCCATGTTTCTTTGGATCCAAAAAAATTGGATTACCACATGGTGAAACAGTTATTTTGATGCACCCCTTTTGAATAAATTCTTGGATCTACCTCTTAATTTCATCATTTTCGAGGAATGATCTAGGATAAATAGGTGTATTAGACAAAGTATAACCAAGAACTAAATCAAAAAAATGATTTACCTCATAATGAACTGCTACCCCAATGTGAATAAGTCATAATATTCTATTACACTTTGGTTCATCTACTTCTTTTGTGTATGGCTTGCAATTGAAGTAATGACTATTCCTTTTCTACTTTGTGGTTTAATCATCAATAGAATAAATTTTATTATTTTGGCTATCATATTTGTGCATTTTTAGCATTGATTAAGCATATTTAAGTAGGAGGAGATAACTTTAGGATACTATAACACTAACCTTTTATACTCATGGTGACACTTTGGGGCCTAGACTCATAGACACCATACCACTTCCACAAAAATGGTTGGTCTAAAATTACATCACAAACATCCAAGGGCACAACATCATATACAATTTAATATTTGAAAGGCTTGATGGGATATGAGAGGAGATATTTTTGAGTGACATGAATGCATTTCCCTCATTGTAACAATCTAATATTATATAGTTTCAAGTATGGTATAATAGGTATATTCAAATCCTTAACCATCTGAGTATAAATAATATTCTTTTGACTCCCATGATCAATAATAAAATGAAATGGTTTACGCCTAAATATATGAGTGAAATAAATTTTCCTCATATTGTGATTCCTCTAGTGCAACATGTGTGGTGGAAATGGTCACATTTAGTTTGACTTCCATGATTTGCTTCCATCTATCCTAAAATTGTG
This sequence comes from Wollemia nobilis, assembly GCA_028583015.1. Taxonomy (NCBI): domain Eukaryota; kingdom Viridiplantae; phylum Streptophyta; class Pinopsida; order Araucariales; family Araucariaceae; genus Wollemia; species Wollemia nobilis. The sequence continues at coordinate 15,793,081 of JAQPPZ010000756.1, forward strand.
GATTTTCAAGTAGTGGTGCAATGATATAGAGGTTTTGTGACCCAAGAAACAATGATTAAATTGCTCAAAATTCCTCCCTCAAATGTTGATTGCTCTTGTAATAGTCATACTATTTACCACTCTTGACCTTTGAGGGATTCTTTTTTTTGCTTTCAATTCTAATTTTGATACTAATCCTCTTTATCTTGATTCTTTAGAGAGTCATTCTTACCTTCTTTGGCTAGTACTTAGGGCTCTAGTTTTTATTATTTGCTCCTCCTTTTTTACTTTTGTTTTCATGCTTCTACTCTAATTTGATAGCAATTTTATATACCCCTTATAATGTATTGAATTTGAATAGGCCCATTTCCTCTTGATTGTACCATTATAGCCATTTTTACTGCTTAAGGATCCAATGCATTTTGGTACCTTGAAAACTAATTTTGGCTACCATGGAGTGGAAAACATTAGTATAATCTTGAACAAATTGGCCTTTATCTTGATGTGATTATTGTCATTGCATGTATTGGTATTTATAGGATTTCATGAAATAATATTTTTCCTTGATGACCTCCATGACATTATCTCATGTTAATGCTACATAAACTTTATTCTCTTATATAACCTTGTCGTAATATGCTTCCCACCAATTTTGAATAGGTAGTGAATCTTTGAAGAGTGCAAAAGTGATTTTTCATTTTTCAGTGAAATTATTTATAGAGAAGTACAAATATAAGTGATGCAACCAAATTTCTAGGGCATGAACATTATTTTTTCCTTCAAAAGTGGGAAAAAAATAATTATATACACCATAAAAGGTGTGGGAGAACTAAATTTTTCTAGCAAAATGAGAGGTTGTGTGGAGGATGTTGCAAAATTTTCATGGGAGAGCCATTGAAGAATTTGAGAAAATTGATCCATCATCTCATTCCTCTATTTCATGAGTTCTTCATTCAACATCTTCTTGAAAGGATTGACTCTCTCAATGCTATCCATTCCGATTCTTAGCTAATATAATTTCTATTAGAAACCTTAATATAAAAATAAGAATAACCATAATAGCAATGTAGGAATTAATAACAATGCTTATAAACTAAATGACCACGAAAAAAAATAATAAAATTGCTCAAGAAAATAACTAGATGGAAATACAACAAACTTAAATTAATCAAGAAAAACATATATTTTAGGTCTATTCGAGGGGGCAACCTCCTTGGAAGTAGAGCTCCAATACAATTTGATAAATATATGAGATACAATCTACTCCAAACTCATATCCTTATATAGAATATTATTTACCCTTAGCATTAACGCTCAAGGGTTAGACCACATGAAATAGGGGATCCAAGATACTAACTCCTACTTATAATAAAATTAAAGGTTAATTCATAATGGTACCATACACACTAGGTGCCCAAGGTGCAAATATACACCAATACTAGACAAGTACATAACAATGGTTGTGTTAAGATACTAACATGCCCTTCCCATTTGAGAAGATTTGTCCTCAAATTTTGAGGTGAGGAATTTTTTTTTGTAATTGATATAGCATCTACCAGGTGGCATATTTTGGCTATAATCCATGCCACTATACTAAAAAATTATTGAGTCCATTTATGAAACTGTGTGTGAACACTAATCCAAAATACATGTTGGTTCTAAGATGAATAAACCTTCCTCATCCAACTAGGGCAATGTTGGTTGGACTTGTATATAGTTTCCAAGAATCTTCTTTAAATATGACATATGGAAAAACTATATGTATTATAGAAGAAGATGACAATTCTAGTTTGTAGGAGATGGGGCCAATCTATTAGAGAATTTTATATACTCCATTGAACTTTAGTGCTATCTTTTGACTTCCATAAAGTTTTAGTGATGACTCCTTATAGGGGTGCAAGTGCAAGAAAACCATATCCTTGATGTTAAAAGTGCACTCAAAGTTGTGTTGATGTGCTTGTTGTCACATATAATACTATGCTATGGCTAAATTATATTTGAGATGTTTGAGTAGTTGTGCATGCTCCATGAGAGTGAAATACATTGCTTGAACCTTGGAACTATTACCGATTATTACATTATTTGATGTGATGTAAATATTAGGGGATGATTGATGATTTCATATCATATGAGGTTGAATGGTTACATCTCCCATAAGAATGAGATAAGGTAAAACACCAAAGTCTCTTAAAACTAAGAGATACCATAAAGCATAAATATGGATGACGTACATAGATTTTGTTTGGAAAAAATATTTGGAGAAATATGAAATATATTGTTGTGTTGAAATATTGTTTGCTCCTTGTTGTTTTTCAAAATCTAGTATTAGAACCATGGAGATTTTATGAGGATTTTAAGGCCAATAGAGAGTTTGTGAGGTTTTTGAGAATGAACAATCATCACCAACAAACAAAGTTCCCTATGTAAAAGAATTTATTGAGCAATAACTATAACCTTATTGTTGTTGTTAGATGCCATTCTAATTCTTGTGAACCTATATTTATGTTTCTAAGTGTATGCCCTCCACACAATCTCCTTTATAAAAATCTAATATTGTGAGTTTTATCGATGCCAAATTTGTTTCAACATTTTTTTGTAATAGGATATTCTTTCTTTGTCTCCTCAATCTTGTTTCTTCAGTCAAGCCATATAATTTATTCATGAATCCACCTACAATTTATTCATGTATCCACCACTATGAGGGGCCTCTTTGTTCCATGGTTTGTATTCACTATCTCCCATGAGTATATAATTTCTCTAAATGTTCTAGTGAGTTAATAGAAAAAACAAAGGTGTTATTTGAAAAAAAATAAATGCTTCCTTCTAATGTTGTGTGGATAACTCTGTCTAACATAATATATAACACAAATAAAAAAAATGATAACTTAATTATTTCTCTAGATGTGTAAATGGAGGCAAGGAAAGACATGTTGGAATTTCCCATATGGGTGCTTAAAGGTTTTTAAATTCTAAGCTAAAAGTTTAAGTAGCATCACCATGGAGTCTTGTTGTCTAGCATGTGATATAGAGGTAGTTGGAACCAAAGAGGTCACAGGTTCCAATTTCTTTCCTTATAATTTTTACTACAACATTTTTATTTAAGAAAATTATGCTCTCCAGGTATCACTTTTAATGCCTCCACATATTGAGAAGTTGGAAATATGGCATTTGAAGGAAAACATAAAAATTTTGAAGAAAAATATTAACGAATCAATTCTCATAGAGGGTATTTTTTTTCAGAAGAAAAACTACTAAAGAAAAAAAATATATAATAGATTATTTTGTAATAAAAATGGGAATAATAAATTACAAGAGGTGCATTTGTTAATGGGGATTTAATTTTAAGTCATGAAAAGTAGAAAAGTAGCATTTAGAAAAAAAAATATTCTAACAAGGAGAGTAAATTTTTTGGTAAAAAGGTGCATATTTGGTAGTGAATAACACCTTTTTTATTTACATAAAAAAATAATTTTGGATTCAAAAATAAAAAAAAATGTGCTTTTCACAATTGCAACATTCAATATAAATGACTCCTCTGACTTGCATTTACAAGTAATGCTATCATGTTAAATTACTACATCTAAAGCCTAATATAGCTACCATAACAACGTCTAGGAATCCACCCCATAAATTTTTGAGAAAAAAGAACACATTTTTGTGATATTTTGTTTTATTTGATTTTTACCCCATTTTTTACTATTATTAGATGTAAATTTTAAAATTGAGAAACTCCATGTATAAAGGAAAGTTACACCCACATACAAGGATTTCTCTCCAAGTAGATTTTCATTGATAGGTTGAATCCTTTTTAGTACCACCTTTGTACCATGTATTGATCTCTTTTATGTATCTTAAGGTCTCTACCACATACAACTACATATATAGAGAGGACTAACTTCTTCCACATACAGACTAGTATATAGAAAGAGTGGGTATATTGAAGGGTTTAGTATATAGGAATAGTGGTATATATAAAAGAGCACCATTTTGGGAGATATAAGGAACCTTCACCATTGTCTAATAAAAAATGTTTCTCATAAAATCTTAGTTTCTCAAGGGTCCAAATTTTGCACCATTGAAGACATAATTTAGAACAACACTAGTGGTCAAAAACTATGAGACATAGTTATTGGTGATGAAACTCGACTTGAGAAGACAATAACTAAGAAAAAGTATGATGGAGGAGATGCAAGAAAACTTATGCTCATAACTTTCACAGTGGAAGATAGAATACAACTACATATCAATGAAGCAAAAACATCAAAAGATGCATGGGACATACTTCATACCATATTTGAAGGGAGAAATGAAGCCACAATTATTTATCAACAATCACAATTTCATACATTAAGGGTCTAGGATAGTGACATTATTGAACATTTATTTGAAGAATAATTGACTTAAATAAAAAATTGAACATAATTAGAGAAAATATGGATGATAAGCTCTTAGTATATGATACACTTATATATATTCTTGAATCATTTAAAACATTGGTAACATATCTTGAAGTATCAAATATAAGGGTTCCATTAGAAAAATTGGTAAACAACCTTCAAAAATATGAATTAAAAAAATTAGTTGAGAGATGAGTTGTCCAATAATGCTCTTATCTCCACAAAGAAACCTCAAAAGGATTCAAAGGATTCTTCCACTTCATTTTCATCACAAAATCAACCTCAATGGAGGAGGAGGTATTGTCATATTTATGAAAAAGGACATGAAACCAAGTTTTACAAATATAATTTGATGACCCATGAGACTCAATTTTGTAGACCTCCTCAAAGGAAGCAATAGTTTCAACCACCATAACAACAAGAACAATAACAAGGGTATATTATTTATAAGGAACCTAAATCATATTGTGAAGAAGAGCGTGAAACAACAAATAAGGTGCTCATTTCCAAGGAAGTGACAAACAAAAAATAAAAGGGTTCATAAACAAGAAAATAAACAATGTGAAATTTAAAAGTATGTGTTATAAAAAACTAGTGAAGGTAGAGAATGTTTAAAATATAGGTCTTGTTATAGTCAATTCTCAAAAACATTTGTGGATACTTTGAAAATGGTGTGACAATATCTATTGGTGTAGTTATAAGAATGTGCATGGTATTATTCACTCTTGACATCCTTGAGATGCAATTTATAAAATACATAAATAATTGAAAATGTGTGAAGAACACAAGCTTATACTAAGAGGGGGGTGAACAGTATAAGACCAACTTTTACTTTTCTTTCCCAATATTATCCAATATAATCAATGGCAATATCAACAACAGTAATCAAAGCAATGCACAAATCATCACACACAATAGAGACACCAATTTAACATGGTTCACCCAATGTGGGCTACTCCATAGAGAAAATATTTCACTAAAATTTTCTCAAAAAATCTCTTGGGAATCACTTACCTATTATAATATTTAAGCACCACTATACAAAGGAGACACCAATCCCCTAATGCTATGATTTGTGGATCTCTCTCAAAAGTAGAACTATTTCTCCTCTTCTCTGGTTGATGGAACTTGACCTAGGAGAACTCTTTCTCCTCAACTGGTTAATATATCTCCATAGAAGAACTCTATCTTCCAAGTTACTTCATGGATCACAATCCAAAGGATAAATCCTTCTCCTTGCTCTGGTTCATGGAATTCTATCCACAAGAGAACTCTCTCCTCTCTGCTCTAGCTAGTGATATTATAGAAGACTACTGCCCCCACTGCACTGGCTTGTGGATCTCTATCCATAGGAGACCTTTGTCATCACTCAAAAGACCTATGTCCTCACTACCCTGGCTAATGGATCTCTATCCACTAGAAACTACTGTCCTCTGCTCTGTAAACTCCAAATTTTACTATTAAATCAGCTCAATATTTATCTCAAATCTACACCAAACACTATCCTCAGTCTAGTACAAATATGCTCTAACTCTATCTATGGTCTAGCACAAATATACTCTCAAATCTACACCAAATTTTATCCTCAAATTTGTCCTCAAGCCTTAACACAAAGCTTGATCAAATCATCAATCAAATCTACTCAAATCTACCCCAAGTCTTAACACAAAGCTTGAAAAAATCAAATATTATCTTAATGTTATCTCAAGTATTCACCAAGACATTCTGAAATTTGCCTACAAGTCTTCACCAAGACTTGCCTCAAATATGCCTACAAGTCTTCATCAAGACTTGCTTCAAAATTGCCTATAAATATTCACCAAGACTTACCTCAAATTTGCCTACAAGTCTTCACCAAGACTTGCCTTAAATCTACCTTCAAGTCTTCACCAAGAATTACCTCAAATCTTCCTACAAGTCTTCACCAAGACTTGCCTCAAATTTACCTTCAAGTATTCACCAAGACTTGCATCAAATCTGCCTATAAGTCTTCACCAAGACTTGCCTCAACTGCTCTCAAGTTTTCACAAAGACTTACCTCAAATATGCCTACAAGCTTTCATAAAAGCTTATTCAATATTGTCCTTAAGCTTTCACAAAAGCTCACACAACTCTATCCTTAAGATTTCACAAAATATTACTCAAATATGCTCAAAAACATGGTCAAAATAGCTCACAAGATATGCTCAATAAATCTCATATCTTGCACACAAATGCTATCAATTACTTTATCTAATCTTCAAAGTAATTTCTTTAACTTGAAGCAGTTTAGACATATTCTATTCAGAATTCGTTTAACCTCTAGAACATATAGATAATGATGTAATCTATCAAAAACTCAATAAGTTCTACTCAATCATTAAGTTTATCGCTTTCAAAAATCTGGTTTCTAATGTTTGCACATTCACTCAAATCCAATGATCAATAATTTCACTCAATCATTCAATCAATGAAACACAACTTGCTCACAAACCCTAAACAAGTATTTTCAAGCTTCTTCAAACAAAAAGCACAATTTGGGTCTCAAACCCTAACTCAAATATTTTGTAATCTATATCTCAAATCAAATCATCCATCAACAAGATGCACTTAAACTTTCTCACACATTTCCAACAATACTCATCAATCCTTTTCACTCCACCTTATATTTCACACATTCATTTCAAACACTCTAAACAAAATATAGTGTGCCCATACCTTTTTTCTTTGATGGAGATATGTCTTCAAAACCTGTCTTAATCACAATCAAATCCTCTTTGCCAATTTATAGGTTATATAGCAACAATCTATCTCAAAATATCCACACAAATACTCTCCTCAATAATTATTTTACCATTTAGGAAATACAATAAACTATCAAGTCTCAAATACACCTTATTATTTCCAATACTCTCAAAATAACATTCAACACATAAAAAAAAAGTTTCTTTGTTAATATGTTATAATCTCCAGTCCTCTCAAAATAACATTCAACACATAAAAACAAAGTTCCTTTGTTAATACCTTATAATCTCCAATCCTCTCAAAATAACATTCAACACATAAAAACAAAGTTCCTTTGTTAACACCTTATACTCTCCAATATTTATATTTTCAAAGCACCAAAATAAAATATTATTTTAACAACCCTTATGACTCCCTATACACTTCACACATGCCTTTTAATTTTCATGTGGCCTCAACAACCTTTCTGCATTCAAAACTTAGGAAAATTAATTTAAATGTTGCATACCTTAATAATGGCCCATGTCACCAAAATATTGCGCACGACTTCGACTATGCCCAAAATCAAACCTGCAACCAAATCCATTGAAGTACATTAGCCCAAGTCTAAGTTGCCAACTGGGCTACATGCCCACATGTGAATGACAATGTCCTTGCACCTATACACTATCTGCTTCCCGTGGAATTGAGAAAAAATGAAAAACCCTACCACCTTTACAAAAACAAACCGCATGGGATTCGAAACCATGACCTACTCCTTACAAGCACCTTAGCCACACCTATGAGTACCGTTTGTTCTAACCAGTGCATTGGAATGTGTTTGTCATGTCACATAAATTTCGAACCAAGTTTGCCTCCTTATCTTAAAAACCCTCACGTGCTTCTTATTTTTTTTAAGCAAAAAACCCCTTGTGGGGCTGCCTTGGTCTAAGAGACCATGAACAGGGGGTTCTACACCATCAAAGTCACCCGGGTCGCACCCAACCCTGCCCGCACCAAAATTATCAATTGGATTTTGGGTACCCAATTCAGCTTTTTGGTAGGGTGGAGATTCCAACCTGGGACCTCCCTTGGAGGATTGCCCTCTCCTCTCCAACTCACCTACAACACCTGGGTACCCTCACATGCTTCTTCATTTCGTATATGGAGCGCTAGATTTATTAGACACATAGGCATACAAATATTGCATGAGACTTAGTCTTAGGAAATGAAAAGCATTTCGTATTTATACTTTATCCTTTGCATTAAACACGTCGGTCCTTTCGAATTTTGATTTTTGAATTTGAATTTAAATTTTAAACCTTGGCACTATTTAATTATTTAAATTAAAATTTTAACCTTAGGTTAAAATATTTTAATTTAAATAAATTAAATTAAAACCTTTATAATATGCTCAATGGGTCTTGTTGGAGAAATATATTTTTAATGATTCCTTGGACCTCGTTATCTTTCACCTCTTTATTTTGTCCAAATATTATAATATAAAATATTATAATATTATTATTTATTTTTAAACTTGCTTCTCTTTCCTTGGGTCTTCAACCTTTTAGGCCTCTTTAGGCATATAATATTAAAAATAAATATTATATCCTTTTTTCTTTTAATCACTTCCTTGCCTTTTGTAAAATCAACCTTATGACATTAATGACGATAAAACTGGACATCAAACATCTTGACATCAATGAAAGCAAAACTTGCTCAAATTTCCAACAATCTCCCCCTTTGTCATTGATGGCAACCCTTTTTACTTTAAGGATTCCTTTTACCTTTTTTAGTTTTTCTCCCCCTAAGAAATTTCTCCTCTTGACTAAATGATCTCCCCCTAACTCAAATCTCTCCCCCTTTGACATCAATGGTAAAGGGCCACCTTTGGGGCTAAAGATAAGACTCTTAGCTCATCCCCCTCTTCGCCTCCTCTCTTTGAGGTGATTAATTTTGGGGTGGGAGTAGAACTACTCCTAATTTTCCTCTAAGATACTCAAAAGTATTTTTTGAAAGTGGCTTAGTGAAGATATTTGCAATCTGATCCTTTGTAGTAACATATTCCAACTTGACTTGCTTATCTGTCACCTGCTCTCTCAGAAAATAATATTTGATCGAAAGGTGCTTGGTATTGGAGTGCATCACCAAATTATTTGAGATATTTATAGCACTTGTATTATCACACAATATGGAAATAGGGTGATCATGCTTTATCTTAAAGTCCTCTAAAGTTCGTTTCATCCATAATACTTGTTACAACAAGAAACTAATGCAATATATTCTACCTCTGTTGTGAATAAGGATACTAATTCTTGTTTCTTGCTTATCCAGGAGACTAAATAATCTCCAAGAAATATTGCTTCTCCACATGTGTTTTTTCCGTCATCAATGCTACCAACCCAATCTGCATATGTATATGTTGTGAGAGTGAAATTGTCGCTTTTGGCATAGTCCCTTTTAAATACTTGAGAATCCTTTTTACTGCTACTACATGTGTCTCCTTTGGTGCCACTTGAAACCTTACCACTAGTCCCACTACCTGCATTATATCTTGTCTTGTAGTTGTGACATACAGTAAGCTGTCAATCATAGATCTATACAATTTCTGATTTTCCTCAGGAGATTCATTATCTTTACTTAACTTGCATCCTATAACCATGGGGGTACTCACTGGTTTGGAATATTCTAACTTAAATTTCTTTAGCATATGTTTTATATACTTGGTTTGTGAGAGAAATAAACCTTTTTTTTATTGTGAAATTTGAAGTCCAAGAAAGGATAACTCACCAAGAATTGACATCTCAAATTCATTCTGCATGCTCTTTGTAAATATTTGACACATCTTATCATTGTTACCTCCAAAAATGATATCATCCACGTAAACAACCACAATTAGTAAGTCATTTCCTTCATTTTTGATGTATAAATTACTATCCACTATTCCTTTCTTGAAACCCTATTCCTGAAGGTATTTATTCAATATTGAATACCAAGCTCTAGGAGCTTGTTTTAGTCCATAAAGTGCCTTTTTCAATATGCATACATAGTCTGGTTTATGAGTTAGGTTGAATCTCTTTGGTTTCTCAATGTAAACCTCTTCTTCCAAGACACCATTTAGAAAGTTTGGTTTAACATCCATATGATATACTTTGAAGTTTTTGAAACTTAAGAAGGCTAGGAACATTCTTATAGCTTTAAGTTGTGCAACTGGAGGAAACGTCTCATAAAAATCAATTCCCTTAACTCATGCATAACCTTTGCATACTAATATTACTTTATTTTTGACTACCTTACCATGTTCATTTAACTTGTTTTTGAATATCCATTTAATGTCAATCACATTATTACCTTTTGGTCATGGGACAAGTTCCCAAGTCTCACTTTTCTCTATTTGATCCAGTTCCTCATTCAATGCCTTGATCTAAAATTTATCCTCTCTTACCTCATTCAAATATTTGGGCTCTCTTGAGTCCTTGTTCCTTTTGCCATATTTTACTTCTTCATCACTGGATGACTCATCACTTGAATCTAAATTATTATCCTTTGTCTTCTTTGCTACTTTAAAGTTTGCTTATTTCTTGGGAATAGGATCCTTTCCTATTCTCACCTCAAAAGTTGTGAGAGTTCCATGTAGCTCATACCTAGTCAAATTTTCAATATCTCTTGTTTCTTCTATGGCTGAAATATTTTCACTATACCTCATAGGGAGTGACCTTAAAACCTTTTGACAAACATATGATTCTTCAAATTTAAACCCAAGTCCTTGCATGGAGTTAAAAACTTCATCCACATAAAGTAAGTATGTAGCAATGTCTTCCTCATCATTCATATTCAAATATTCAAATGTTTTATTCAAATTTTCCCAAATCTCTTTTGCGGATGTGCAATGCATAACCTTTAAAAAATATGCTTTCTATAAACCACTTAAGATTACATTCATTGCCTTCGAATTATTTAGATGTAGGAGCTTACCATATTTATTTTTAGGAGTAGATGGTGGTGTGTACCTATTAGTTAGAGCATCTGTTGGGTAGAGAAAATAAAAAATGAACAATTAAATTAAAGTTTCAACACCCACAACTTTATTCTCATTATTTACATTTATAAGAGAAGAGGAGGCGGTGGGAGTGGAGGGATAAGGAAGAGGAGGCAAGAATATTGGAGTAAGGGGAGGTGGAGAGATAAGGGAGTTAGAGATAATAATGGGAAGAGGAGATATTCGAGGAGAATCGTGCCGACAAAAATTTATTGCCGATAGCAAAGAAGTGCATTCACATAGCCTTAAAACAAGTTTTTTTTTAGGTCGCTAAGTGTGAAGACATGTCCACACTTACAACATTCTCCCCCTTAAAGTTGAGAGGACTGACTAGATAGTCTCTCAGATTTATAAATTGAGCTTTAGCCATCCTTTTGGTGAAGATGTCTGCAACATTCTCCAAAGTGCGGCAAATTTTAAGCTCAACAATATCATTTTACACCATATATCGGATGAAGTGGTACTTCATATCAAAATGCTTCATTCTGCTATGGTGGATTGAATTTTATGCCAACTGAATGGAACTGATTTTGTCGCAGTAGATTCTGGTTGGACCACTTTGCTGCTCTCCAATCTCTTCCAACACTTTTCTTAGCCACAAGGCTTGAGTACTAGCATAGGTGATTGCTATATACCCAGCTTCTGTAGAAGAAAAAGCTACCACAGTTTGCTTTTTGGAACTCCATGTTATTAGTCCTGATACCAGACTAAAACAGTTCCTTGAAGTTGATTTTCTGTCATCAATATTGCTGCCCCAATCACTATCACTAAAGCCTACAAGCTTGATAGTGTTACATTTATGGTACTTGATTCCAAAATCCAATGTACCCTTCACATATCTGAGAATTATTTTGGTTGCTTGCAAATGCAGCTTAGATGAACTAGCCATAAATCGAGAGACAAGAGAAACAACATATTGAATGTCTGGTCTGGTGTTGGCAAGAAACATAAAACTCCCAACCATGCTCCTGAAAGTGGTCACGTCAACTTTAGGTGCTCCATCATCTTTGCTTAATTGGATTCCATGTCCAACTGGAGTTGCAAATGGTTTGCAATGCTCCATAGCAAACTTCTTGATCATGTCTTGAGCATACTTATGTTGACAGATGAATATCCTTGAATCTATATTATGGACTTCCATTCCAAGAAAGTAGTGTATTAAGTCAAGATTCTTCATCTCAAACCGCTTCATCATGGAGCGCTTGAACTTTGTATTCACTTTTTCATTACTACCCATAAATATGAGATTATCCACATACAAATAAACTATGAGTATGCCGTTACCTTGCTTCAGGTAGTAAAGGGTGGGTTCATTTCTACTTCTGGTGAACCCAAAATATTTGGAGTACCCATCAATGCGTGAGTACCAAGCTCGTGGTGCCTGCTTGAGACCATAGAGTGCATTTTTCAATCTGTAAACAAGGTTTTACTTATCTTGCTCTTGAAATCCCTATGGTTGCTCAACATACACTTCCTATATCAAGTACCCATTTAGAAAGGCACTTTTCACATCCATGTGTTGGACTTTCCATCCCTTGTGTGTAGCTAAAGCAATAACTGTTCTGATGGTCTCCTATCGAGCTACAGGAGCAAATGTCTCTTCATAATCAATACCATATTTCTGTGTAAATAATTTTGCAACCAATATTGCTTTGTGCCTTTCAATACTTCCATCAGCATTGAATTTGGTCTTGAAGACCCATTTACATCCAACACACTTCTTTCCTTTAGTAAGCTCTACCAGCTCCCAAGTGTCATTTTTTTTTATAGAGGTTATCTCCTCTTTCATGGCATCTTGCCAAATTTTCTAAGTACAAGCCTTCTCATAACTAGAAGGTTAAAGTTGTGCACTAGTTAACAAGGCATAGTTAACTACATCTCCCCGAGGTTCAAGCTGGGAGTCATCATTACCATACAAATGCATATTTTCAAGTCTTTGTAAAACAAAACTCATCTCACTAGCTTGACTTCTAGTATACCTTCTTTGAAAATTTTTAACCAACATATGATAAGATGGATTATGCTGGAGAGTTCTCTTACCTCTCGATGGAGAATCAATATCCATTGGTGAGGAATTGACTTACCTTTGTGGAGGACTTGGTGATGATGATAATGAACTGGAAGTCAAATGTCTACTTGGGCTTGGAGGAGGAGGAGGAGTATTCTCGCCTTTCTTTGGTGCTATCTGCTGCACCTGTGTATAACATGCATCATGAGATTCAACATTGCTATAAATTTGGGAATTTTGCCATTCTCCCCCTTCATCAAAAATCACATCCCTGGAAAGTATTATCTTTCAAGTCCTAGGATTGTAGTCTGTAAGCTTTTGTGTCCTCACAGTATCCTACAAAAATGCATGCTTGACTCTTAGGATCGAGCTTCTTTCTTTGTTCATCAGGAATGTGTGAGTAAGCCAGTGAACCAAACGCTCTAAAATACTTGACATTCGGTTTCTTACCATACCATGCTTGGTAAGGAGTTTTCCCTTTCAAACTTGAAGTAGGACTCCTATTCAAAATATACACACTGGTCCTGGCTGCATTTTCCCAATACATATTGCTCAAATGCTTCGTTTGAAGCATAGATATTGCCATATCTACAATGGTGTGGTTCTTTCTCTCAACCACACCATTCTACTATGGAGTATAGGTAGCAGTGAACTACCTCTTTATTCCATGTTTTTTACAAAAATTCAAAAATTCATTAGAGGAGTATTCTCCTCCTTTATATGATCTGAGACACTTAACAGAATATCCACTCTCACTTTCAAATCTTGCTTTAAAATATGTGAAGCAATAAAATGATTCATATTTATGCTTTAAGAAATATATCCAACACATTCTTGGAAATCATCATTGAAAAGAAGAAAGTAAGAGTTGTTACCAATTCTCTTGGTCTGCATCGGACCATAGATATCTGAGTGCACTAGCTGGAGTGGATAACTAGCCCGCCATGCTTGTACATGAGGAAATTTGGTTCTAGCTTGCTTGCCTAAGGCACAACCTTCACAGACTTCCTTATTGTCCTAAACTTTAGGAAGTCCGGTCACCATCACTTGAGAAGTTAACATCTTCAAACTGACTAAATTCAAATGACCGTATCTCAAGTGCCATAGCACACTTAGATTTGTAATACCAATATTTAATAATTGATCTCCTCCTGGCTGGCCAAAATTTAAAGGAAATAACCTATTCCTTGTCATTGGTACTTGAGTAATGACTCTATCACTATTACTCTTATCAAAAATAGTACATTTACCTCATCAAATAGCAACTTATAGTTCTTATCTAAAATTTGACCAACACTTAAAATATTGTGTTGGAGATGAGGTGTGTAATAGATATCACTTGTTTCATGCCTTATTTTATTGGAACCTCCATGGCTCCAATGCCTTCAAATACCAATGACTTGTCATCTCCTAATTTGATGTTGGATTTGTAGGAAGAATCTAGAGTAGCAAAGAGTTCTTCTTTACCACTCATATGATTTGAACACCCAGTGTCCAAGATCCAGGTATCATTCAGGTTTTGATCTGACTTGCCATATGAGAGAAAGATATGAGGTCCCTTCCTCTTCTCTAAAATTCCATACTGACTGCTCTGACTGCTGCTCCCTCGAGAATATTTTGACTAATAGTCACCAGCAAAGTGGCCAAGTTTTCCATAATTGTAGCAAGCTTGTTTGGACTTGGCACTTCATTTTCCTCATCCTGGATGCTTCTCTTTGTTCTATTGTCCTCCTCTATTTTGACCTCCACCTCTATTTGAATATCCTCCTCTATTAGTAGTTCCACCTCATGGACTACTCCTACCTCTACCTCTATGTTGACCCCTACCTTATCCTTTTCCTTCTTATGAAGTGAAGGCTTTGTCATCGCCTCTATGGCTAGTGGAAGGAGATTCATGTAATATCTCTTGATGTGAAAAAAGAGAACCAATTAGTGCATCAAAGGAAAGTGCAGTCAAATATTTTGACTCTTCAATAATGATTGCTACATGATTCCACTTAGGAAGAAGTGTTCACAACACTTTCTTCACCACAATTTCTGGTTTAATCTCTTCACCTAGAGTGACCATTTTATCTACTATGGATTTGACTCACACACAGTAGTCTCCTACTTTCTCATTCTCTTACATTTTGAGATTTTCAAAATATCTTTTCAGAGTTTGAAGCCTGACTTGCTTCACTTGATCACTCCCTTGAAAACTTTCCTTTAAAGCATTCCAAACATCTTGAGCTGTTACACAGGATGCTATTCTAGGAAAGATGTTTTTATCTAGTGTTGCTTGCAAATGATATAGGGCAAAGGAATTATTTTTTTGTGCTTCTTTCCTAGATTTTCTATCAGTAGCACTTAAAGCAGTCCAGTTAGTATGAGAGGGTTCTATGTAACCCTATTCAACTACATCCCACAAACCTTTACCTATCAACAAGGTTTTCATATTTATTGATCAATATTCATAATCACTACCATTGAATTCTGGAATTGGAAGATTTGAATTTGAAACCATTTCTACTACTTGAAAGCAAACTTTGATTTGACTAAAAATAGGAAGTACAAAGCAATTACAAGTTCAAATCAAATCTAGATTTTTTAACTCTCTCACTGATTTCTTCTTCTTCTTGTGGATTGTCTAGTACTGGAGGTCCAAAATTCTCTGCAATGGAATCCTCATCGTCACTGATGACAACTATTTTAGGAGCTACCATTGGCTTGGCATGTGATGGATCAACCTCTGCTGGCTCAAGCTCTGGAGAGCATGGGGTATAACTTTCACTAGATTGTACCTTTGGCTTAGCTGGAGAGTAGCTATCATTGGATTGATCTACAAGTGCGGCTTCAATTGTATCAGACTCCTCCAATCATTATCCAAATAAATTGTCTTCTAAGTTAGCCTCGTAACAAGAATCCGATTTCCTCTAGTGGGCTATCACTGAATTCTGTAGTTGATTGAATACAGTTTGTATTCCGTCTCATCGGACCCTCTCATCAAATGATTCAACAAACTCTCTTTGCAGTGGAGAGCACAAAGCATGGTAACATCCGGTAGATCTGATCATCTACTCATTACCACAATAGATGAACTGAGTTATAACATCAATTTTCAAGGTGCCAAAAAAACTTTATCTCTGGCAAAGTATCTTTCCAATTCCACTTAAAAGGTTTTTCAAAAAAAAAATTTAGTCTTTAATTTTTTTTTAATAATTTTCTTTATATCCTTAATTATTTTTTAAATAAAATATATATTTAAAAATAATTAAAAATATAAAAATGAACAATTATTAAATTAATTATAAAGCTTTAAAAAAAAATTAGAAAAAACAATTTAAGTTAAAAAAAAAAACTTTTCTTAAGCGGTTCGAACCCTCGACCGCTTCGTTCCAAGTAAGGCACTTGGGCCACTACACCATGTGGCCATATATGGGACTAAAACACATGCACTTCACCTTAAACCTTGTAGCATGACGTGACAAAAACAAAAACAAAACTTTTATAGACTTGTTTCGGGGGGTTTTGAACCCGGGTTCTCCTTGTTGCTCGTGAGGAGCCTTTACCGTCACACCACGATGCCTGTCGAGTATGGAAGAAGACCTCCTTCTTCTTATACTATCGATGGGCATCAAAAATAAAAAAAAAATAAAGAAGGATTGTCCCACTTGCATCGGGATGGGGGGTTTTTAAGTTTTTTTATGTGTTCGCCTACATATACCATCGATTGCCTTCAAGTAATCAAACCATCCAACCTTTTACCAGTCAAGGACCAACTAGTACTTACCACATGGCATTCATGCCACTCATCGTGCCACATCAATGATTACATTTCCACCACATCAGTGTGCCATGTCAACGTCTGCCTTGCCACCATGTCACCTCTGCCAGCTTAGCTCCTCGAGTTGTGTTCCAAGTCTACTCCTACCACCTGGTGCCTCGAACTGCATGCCCAACTCTTGTTGGCTACCACCTCAGCCCTGTGTCAGCTTTCCTTAGTTTGCATGCTTCCCCACGTGCACCTTGGTCCACGTGCTATCATGCCAAACTCTTGCCTCAAACTATGTGCCACCAATCAGCGTCCACACCAGCTCATCTCTCTACGCCCACCTCGAGATCCGTACCCTCGAATCTACTTCGAATACTATCACCTCAGGATCTGTACCGTATGCCTCAGAGTCTGCACCCGCCTCGGTTCTGATACCAGTGTTAGTCAGAGCTTCTGTTGGGTAGAGAAAATAAAAAATGAACAATTAAATTAAAGTTTCAACACCCACAACTTTATTCTCATTATTTACATTTATAAGATAAGATGAGATGGTGGGAGTGGAGGGATAAGGAAGAGGAGGCAGGAATATTGGAGGAATGAGAGGCAGAGAGATAAGGGAGTTAGAGAGAATAATGGAAAGAGGAGATATTCGAGGAGAATCGTGCCGACAAAAATTTGTTGCTAACAACAAAGAAGTGTGTTCACACTTAGCCTTAAAACAAGTTTTTTTTAGGTCGGTAAGTATGAAGACATGTTCACACTTACAATAGTACCCATCCTCAACTACTTTCCATGTATCATTTCCTTGTTTCATTAGGTAAATCTTCATTATTACACTCCATAATGCATAATTTTTTCCATCAAAAAATGGTGCCTTATTTGTTGAAGATCCACTATGAGATGCCATTTGTGTTCTTATAAGATTTTTCTTTAAGATGTTAAACTCTTTTGAAAGAACCCGTTATGATACCAATTGAAGAAGACAAGATTATACTAATAGGGGGTGAACAGTATAAGATCAAATTTTACTTTTCTTTTCTAATATTATCCAATATAATAAATGGCAATATCAATAATAGTAATCAAAGAAATGCACAAATCATCACACACAATAGAGACACCAATTTAATGCGGTTCACCCAATGTGGGCTACTCCACGAAGAAAATATTTCACTAAAAGTTTCTCAAAAAATCTCTTGGGAATCACTTCCCTATTATAAAATTTATGGATCTCTGTCCAAAGGAGACACCAATCCCCTAATGCTCTAATTTGTGGATCTCTCTCCATAGGAGAACTCTTTTCCCTCTTCTCTGGTTTGTGGAACTTGACCCAGGAGAACTATTTCTCCTCAACTAGTTTGTGGATCTCTCTCCACATAAGAACTCTATCTTTCTAGTTGCTTCATAGATCACACTCCACAAGAGAACTCCTTCTCCTTGCTCTAGTTTGTGGAACTCTATCCATAGGAAAAATCTTTCCTATCTACTCTGGCTGGTGATATTATAGAATACTACTACCCTCAATACATTGGCTTGTGGATCTTTATCTATAGAAGACCTCTGTCATCACTCAGAAGAGCTCTGTACTCATTGCCCTGGCTAATGGATCTCTATCTACTAGAGACTATTTTCCTCTGCTTTGTCACCTCCAAAGCTTACTATCAAACAAGCTCAAAATTTGTCTCAAATCTGCAACAAACACTATCCTTGATCTAGTAAAAATTTGTTCTAACTCTATATCAAGTCTAGCACAAATTTACTCTTAAATATGCACCAAACTCTATCCTCAAATATTTCCTCAAGCCTTAACACAAATATTGATCAAATCACCAATAAAACTTGCTCAGATCTACCCCAAGACTTAACACAAAGCTTGAAAAAATCAAATCTACTCTTACTATTGTCTCAAGTCTTCACCAAGAATTGTTCAACTTTAGCTATAAGTCTTCACCAAGACTTGCCTCAAATATGCCTACAAGTATTCACCAAGAATTGCTTCAAATTTACCTACAAATATTCACCAAGACTTACCTCAAATTTGCCTACAAGTCTTCACCAAGACTTGCCTTAAATCTTCCTTCAAGTCTTCACAAAGACTTACCTCAAATCTGCCTACAAGTCTTTGCCAATACTTACCTCAAATATGCCTTCAAGTCTTCACCAAGACTTGCATCAAATTTGGCTACAAGTCTTCACAAAGACTTGCCTCAACTACTCTCAAGTCTTCACAAAGACTTACCTCAAATCTGCCTACAAGATTTCACAAAAGCTTGCTCAATACTATCCTTAAGATTTCACAAAAGCTTACACAACTCTGTCCTTAAGCTTTCACAAAAGCTTACTCAAATCTTCTCAAACACATGCTCAAAAAACTCACAAGATATGCTCAATCAATCTCAAATCTTGCACACAATGTTATCAATTGCTTTGTCTAATCTTCAAAGTAATTCCTTTAACTTGAAGCAGTTTAGACATATTCTATTCATAATTCATTTAACCTTTGGAACATATAGAGAATGATGTATAATATCAAAAAATCAATATGTTCTACTCAATCATTAATTTTATCACTTTCACAAATTTGGTTTCTAATGTTTGCACATTCACTCAAATCCAATGCTCAATAATTTCACTCAATAATTTAATCAATGAAACACAACTTACTCACAAAACCTAAACAAGTGTTTTCAAGCTTCTTCAAACAAAAAAAACAATGTGGATCTCAAACCCTAACTCAAATATTTTACAATCTATATCTCAAATCAAATCATCCATCAACAAGATGAACTTAAGCTTGCTCACACATTTCTAACAATACTCATCAATCCTTTTCACTCCACCTTATATTTCATACATTCATCTCAAACACTCTACACAAAAGAAAGTGTGCCCATACCTTTTTGCTTTTATGGAGATATATCTTCAAAATCTATCATAATGACAATCAAATCCTCTTTGCCAATTTCTAGGTTAGATAGCAACATTTTATCTCAAAAGCTCCACACAAATACTCTCCTCAATAATTATTTCATCAAGAAATACAATAAAATATCAAGTCTCAAATACACCTTATTATCTCCAATACTCTCAAAATAACATTCAACACATAAAAATAAAGTTCCTTTGTTAATACCTTATAATCTCCAATCCTCTCAAAAATAACATTAAACACATAAAAACAAAGTTCCTTTGTTAATACCTTATAATCTCCAATCCTCTCAAAATAACATTCAACACATAAAAAAAGTTCCTTTGTTAACACCTTATACTCTCCAATATTTATATTTTCAAAGCACCAAACTAAAATATTATTTTAACAATCCTTATGGCTCCCTATACACTTCACACATGCCTTTTAATTTTTATATGGCCTCAACAACCTTTCTACATTCAAAACATAGGAAAAATAATTTAAATTTTACATACCTTAATAATGGCCCATGTCACCAAAAGATTGCGCAGGACTTCGACTGCGCCCAAACTCGAACCCTTGACCAAATTCATCATAGTGGCTTATCCTAAGGGTAAGATGTCACCTAGGCTATATGCCCACACGTGAATGACAATGTCATTGTACCTATACACTATTTACTTCCCACAAAATTCGGTGAAAACAAAAAATCCTGCCTCCTTTGCAAAAATGAATTGCATGGGATTCAAAACCATGACCTGAACCTTACAAGCTCCTTAGCCACACCTGCAACCACCGTCTGTGCTACCCAGTGCATTGGAATGTATTTTTTGCATCACACGAATTTCAAACCAAGTCTACCTCCTTATCTTCAAAAACCCTCATGTGCTTCTTCCTTTCGTATATGGAGCGCTCGATTTATTACACACATAGGCATACAAATATTGCATGAGACTTAGACTTAGGAAATGAAAAGTATTTCCTATTTATACTTTATCCTTTGCATTAAACACGTTGGCCCTTTCAAATTTTGATTTTTGAATTTTGAATTTAAATTTTAAACCTTGACGCTATGTAATTATTTAAATTAAAATTTTAACCTTAGGTTAAAATATTTTAATTTAAATAAATTAAAGTAATACCCTTATAATCTGCTCAATAGGTCTTGTTGGAGATATGTATCTTTTAATGATTCCATGGATCTCGTTATCTTTCACCTATTCCTTTTTCCTAAATGTTATAATAGTAAATTTTATAATAGTATTATTTCTTTTTAAACTTCTCTTTCCTTGGGTCTTAAACCTTTTAGGCCTCTTTAGGCATATAATATTAAAAATAAATATTATATGCTTTTTTTTTTAACCACTTCCTTGCCTTTTGTAAAATCAACATTATGACAATAATGACGAAAAAACTAGACATCAAACCTCTTGACATCAATGACAAAAAAACTTGCTCAAATTTCAAACAATGTGAAGGATAAACTTATAGTGAATTTTCATTACACTCAAAGGCTTTTGCCTTAGGTGGAGTTTTAGAAGAAGGATGAGTCGAAGGCAAAGCTAGTGGAAGGTAAAGAAAGAGGCATTGGACCGATATGGGCAAGAAAATTCTGATCAAGGGCTGGTATCATTTTATAAAATTTTGACAAAAAATAAAGGAAAAAATTCTAATGGTGTATGCAACCTAAAATTCCCAAAAATGAGGAAGGTAGTGGAGAAGTTTCGATAGGCAAAATAAGAACAAAACTTATAAATATTGAAAGTTTGAAAAGTTTTGAGATTTGAGACCATGGTTCACAAGAAATTTCCAAAGGCAAATAAATAAAAGTTCCAAAAAATAAAACATCCAAAAGGTTTGGCAAGAAGGCAAGGGAAAAAACTTCCTCAAACCATCCAATAAAAGTCCAACCCATACTTGAAAGTTTATAAAATTATAACATGGGAAGATGAGAAAAAGATTTGACAACTGTCTATTTGAAAATTAATAACATTCTCTATCTTGAAAGATAAAAGTAAGTTAAGTAGAGAAAAAATAGCTCCAAGAAGTAGGACATAATGCAGAAGCAGACAAGGAAGAATGGTAAGATATTGTGAAGTGATGAGTAGGAGGAAGACCAGGTTATAATATATTAGTGCTCATGCAAAATATGCTAAAAGAGAAGATGAGATGAACTAATGAGCCATTATTTAAATAAGTTAAGGATCACCTACCGAAATCACTTGAGCTCAACAATCTAGGAAAATATCATTTATCTATTGAAGATAAGAGCATGGCAACCACAACAAAAGCATCCCCAAATCATATAGCATTGATTGTAGAAAGTGGTGCTAAGTTTTTATATTTAGTAGAATGGTAGTTAAGATTGTCAGTAGTGGTTGACCTCAGAATTGATGAGTTTAGATCTAGAGACCTCGAATGAATAAAATGATGTAATGCAAACTAGATCAAGGGAACAACAAGGAGGATATAATATGAATTATTAGACAAGTTTTAGACGGAAAATGTCCTCGTTTTGTTGATAAATAATAGTATTTTAAGAATTATAAAGGATCATTAGTTGCTATTTGTAGCTCTCCCTTCCTTTGTTTTGTATAATAGTTTGGACTTAAACCTTGAGTGGTCTTGTGAGTAAGATTTTGAGCCCTAAATTCTAGCATTATTTTTAATATTCATACTCACATATATATACTAGAATCCATGACTAATGGGATTTTTTGTCTCATTTCTAATGTGTATGTATTTTTATGTGCATGTATAAAAAGCCACGACTATATGATTTCTGTTTCATTTCTTATATGTGCAATTTGTGCTTAATTATGCTTGTCGAGAAGAGAAAGTGTTCACTTTGAGATATTGGTGCATTAGAATCATGCACTTATTTATCCCATTATTATATAGAAGAATATTATGACTAAGTGCATTGCCCTCAGTTAGATTAAGATTTTTATTTTCATCTATTTCCTATTATTTTTCTTGTCCCTTTTTTCTATGCATCAAAATCTAGGTAGGCTAGGTTAGAATAAAGAGTGTTGAAGATCACATCTTAAAAAAAGTTAACCTTGTAAAAAACCCTAGAAGTAGTTTGATTAACTTGCTTCCTATGCTCTCAAATTTGACTTTCTATGTCACTCCAAGCAAGGTATGGTCATCAGGTCATCTAGTCCCTCATAGCTGGTGATTATAATAATAATAGAGGATAATAGTTTAATGGTTCCCCTGGTGGAACCTAATTTATTTAGTTTAATTGGTCCCACTATAAAAAATAACTATATTATGTTGAGACCCTAGTGAAGGTCCTTGAAGTATTTGAAAGTCTTAGCTATAAATTCTACTCAAATGTGAATATGTAGAAGTATCTACTTAGAAACATACTAGATTGAGATTTTGATGAAGATATCAATATACCTACTTGAGAAAATGTTTGTATTCATTTGAAAACTCTGCTCAAAGCAAAGAATCAAAAAATTTATGAACAAAAGACCTGCAACTAGATTCAAGTATTGCTTCCACCAATTAACACCATTCCAACAAGAAGATGAGGCCAAGTCTAGATCATGGCTGCTCAACCACCCAAAAAATTCCATGCTTAGAATGACAAAGTTCCATTGTGACCTCCTCTTCCACTTGCAATATAGGATGATATTTCAATTTCTACACTAAAATCTCTCCCATACTATATTAGGGAATATATGACAACTTTGATTGAGTGCCTATAGAACATGGTTAGCTTATGTGTGCTTCATAATGTAATAGAGAAAAATAGGGCCTTGAGATTTCTTGTGGCATCATTCAAATGCAAGTCTCATAAGTTGTACATCTCACTTCAATTGCACTCAATTATTGACTAGGACCAACTTTCTACCTTATTTGTGGAGATATTTATAGATAAGGTAGATGAAGTGTCTCTCTTAGAGTAGTTGTCAACCATAAACAGAACACCAATGGAGACTATGGATGACTTCAAAATTTTATTTTATAAGGTATAAATTAGAATACCTAATGAGATATTATCCCTCCTATATATATAATTTATATATTATTTTAAGGCCTAGGACTTTAGGATATAATAATGATTAAGGCTAAGGGATAAAATTCTCTACCACATACCCATAGATTAGCCATCCAAGCTAAAAATGACTTGATCCAGATTGGAAGACTAGCCCCTAGGATCCTAATGCCTTTGTTTCCATTATTTAATCTCTATATTATAATTCTTACACCATCCAACCAACAACCTTTTAGCCAACCTTATATTTACGTACAATCCTTACTCCCATTCCTATCCCAACCTCCTCTACTTCAGATAAATTTAAGTTTGAGGCAATGAAAAGTCTACTCAATATAGTCACTAATAAAATATTATCCATGAAGGAAACACAATTCACAAAGGTTTTAGTATTAAAATAACATAATATCTCCTTTTTAGCAATGCAACAGAGTAATAAACCTCCTTATATTGGTTATCCAAGGCCTTAATTTTAGGCCAATTAGGATGCAGATCACATAGATCCATAACCATAAAATTGTGCTAGTACCAACCCCTCTATAGTAAGTACCTCTTAATATTTCTAGGAAGATAGCTCCTATTGTTGTCTTTGATTTTCCCTAGTGGGGGGGTAATTTCCCCTTGTATGGAGTGACATAGTAGGTCCATGACCAAAAGTGTGGGGTTTGGCTCAATCAAGAGCCTTTGAGAATTTTTACAAGGTTGGCTCCTTGTTAATATGTGATATTTAGGTACACGTGGAATCAATCAAAGGGAAAAGGGAGTGCAAGAGATAAAAAGGGAAATAAATCAACAAAAGGAAAAAGAGGGTGAATATTTTGCAAAAATAGGCTTGAATGCTATGTGCCAATGGTGAACACTTCCTCTCCTTGATACAATGAAGCAAAATTGAGAGTTACCAACCATAGGTATGCATAAAGAGATGGGTTCCATAGGAAATCCAATGATAGATGACTGATCCAAAAATAGAAGCAGACCCCTCACACATGCATATATTAGATAAAACCTAAAATAGGTAAAAATGTTATAGACACATACATACACACAAAAACAAGTTTTTAGGGAGGCACATATGCCTAAGTAAAAATTAATGAAGGCTATATATATATATATATATATATATATATGCAAACAAATAATTACAAATATTGTGCTAGAAGCAAGGGTTTGAAATTTCCCACAAGCCGCTCATGAGACAACTATTTTTACAAAAAGAAATGAAAGAAAATCCTACAATAGAATACAATTGAAAATTTACCAATTCTTTCTATAGTATAGGCTACTATTACTTATAGTTTACAACATGGGGCATTTTCCCTCCAAAGTTATCTATGAGTGGATTTGACAATATAAGCTACTCTTCCTAGGGATTGTCATCGCCATACTTTATCTTGAATGAATGTATGAGCCATTTAGTTTAATATGTATTCTAGTAGGTGATATTTGTCTTCATAATCAAGAAATGATTAACTCAAAAAATCTACCTCTATCATAGTTTATCATACATTTGACTTGACTTAGACATCATTGTCCTATTGACTTTCTAGCACATTTAATTATTTCAGATCCAAGGTCATCCTAGAGATATGCTAGGAGGTTTGTTGATTAAGAATTGCAAATATTTGATATTAGAACTTATTTAAAAATAAAAATTTCTACTGGTGCTTTCCTTATCACTTGATTTACCAATATTTTCCTATGAATAAAATTTTGCACAAATTTCAATTATTATGACTTATTTTGGCTTCCTCATATTCAATATAAAAAGCTTTAATTTCCTGTGATAAAGGTTTTTCCTTAGTCACAGATGAGTAGTTAGGAATCACTATAGTTTTGGTAGTTCATAGGGGACTTCTAGCTTACTTGAAGGAGTCAAAACACATTTACCCTTGGGCTCAGAGTCAAAAATTTCACAATCCTTGCAAAAAGAAAACACAAAAAATTAAAATAATTAGTAACAAAAGGTTACCACATGGAGATCTTCTCAAGCACTCCCTTGATCCCCTCCAAATATTTATCTGATGGGCATTGGGTTAATTGAAATGCATTTTACAAAGAAAGTACTTTATGTTTGTCATCTTAGGAAATGTCTTTGGTTTGGCTCACCATTTCATGTACTTACACCTTAAGCTTTTCTAATGGCCCAATAATTTGGTCTATTTCTCTAGCTTTAAGGGGGGTGATCTACTCTCTAGATCTAAGAGGAATCTATTTATTTTATTCAACCAAACTTTGGCATTCCTCTATTGAGCACAATTTATCACATTGTTGTTTCCTTGGTGAAGGTAGCCTTGTAGTCAACAACGATTCCACTTCTTCCTTAAGTATTCCTACAATGTTGCATAGGTTATAAACCTATTTGATACACTATTCAACTATTTATTCTCTTCTAAAAAGGGTGATTACCCGTTGTGCCATGGTTTATTTATTTTGTATTCATAAACAATAATCTTGGAGTCAAGTGCTTTGGTTAACTGAGCTCAGTAGGTTCTAGTTTCTTTGATTTTCATGTTAATATTTTTTAGGCTTACTTTTTTCTCCTCATATGTTCTAAGGCCCAGTAGTGCTATTGAATCTATAAACTCAAATATTGGAAATAGTTTTAGTGTTATGCTTCTAATATCATCCTAGTAGGCATATTGAGTTTATGTGATGATATTTCTTTATTTTATGTGTTACCTTTCTTTATTTTAGTATATGAGGTCTTCTAGTTCCTTTAGCAAGGTGTTTTTCTTGATAAAATTGGGCTTGTTGGATGGTAATATAGGTTGATATTTATTTTAATTGATGCTTCTTTTCTCTCAAAATGACATCAAAATCCTACTCTTTTAGTTGTCTCATCAATAAACTTATTTGTTTCTTTAGGGATTTGGATTCATCTTATGAGTCTCTTAGGAGCTTCTTGGTCTGCTCTAGCTCTTTTTATTTTCTTTCAATATTTCAGCTAGTTAAATTATAATCATGTTCAACTATCATGTTGGCCTCTCTAGTGAGTTTTAACACATCCCAAGGTTGTGCATCCTTTAAATCTATTCCTATTGTTGATGTTTGCTAGTCCTATTTTGTCATATCTCTTATTGGTTTTGCTACTAATGTTTTTTTTTTTGAAATTAGCAATGTCATCTGTTGAGGAGAAAAATGGAAATTCTCTTGGGTGGTAGGTATTTGCTTAGATTGTTGACCCTACCTATCCTAGTTATATTTTTCCATTTACTATTGGATTTTTTTCCAAGGGCTATGATATTTTCTAATGTTCCTTCCTATGACTAACGAAATAATGCAAATGCTTCCAATGGTTTTATTAGCAGTGTGACAACATCATGATATACTATAGTGGATGGAGCTGAATATAAAGAGGAAATTCTACAGGAAGACAATATCTATCCCTCCTCATAATTAGGATGGGTCATAGAATGCATTGGGGATAGTGCAATTTGCCTAGTGAGGGAATCTTAGGCCATCTCTAGTGGTGTCATTTATCTTGATTTTTTAAATCCCTCCTGAGTTGTACATGGGAAAATATGGCTTGAAACTGATAATTTAATATCACCCAATTCTTTCATTATTGTATTGTGTTTCCTTTTATTTCCCTTACTGGAACTATCTACATGTTTTGCTTCTTGACCTCTTTTCCTTAGGGTATTTTGCATTAGCAACTTAGGCAAGGGCTATTGTTGGGTTGATGAAGATGTTACTTTATTTTGATGCATAGGAGGGTGAGTACATCTTTTTAGAGGATTGGACAACTATTACAAAATTTCTTCTTGTTCCATCCCGGCTTCCACTAAGGTACTTCATTGATAATTCCTTCTTCACTATATTCCATGGATTCCAAGCTTTTGACATTAGTATGTTCCTCATTATACAATTTTCTAAATATTACATATTACTTTATTTATCTAAGCTTTGCTTCCTTATCTCCACTCAGTTGTCTCATCCTCCACCATACCTCTATTTTGGGGATTCTCCAATGTCATCTACTTAGTTCTTCTACATCATCTTGCTTTGCTTTGTTCCATGGACTAAAAATATATTTTATTCCATAAAATTATTCATAGGTTTTTAGAGCAAGTGGAGATCTAGTTAGTTCACTTAGGTGATGAATTGCCATTTCATCTTTGGATATATTTAAATTTTCAATATTTGTCCTTTGCTCGTGAGTGCTCTTTTTCCCTTTTATACCTTTTAGATATATAAAAAATTTCTATTCAATGTCATATTCCCATATATATTTAATTTGTTCAAGGCCCAACTTCTTTAATTTATCTTCTACAAGGGAGGCTCCTCTTTTTTTGTGCAAGGTTATTCCTCCTGAACTAATAGGATATAGATAATATGATGTCTTTTATTTGCCATTACCATGTTTGAAATCTAGGGTATCAATTTTTCTAAATACTTTTAAGGCAAATACTTGGTTAGCAACATATTTTGGTAAGGCAAGAAACTAAAATCATGCATTGTGATTATAGTCCCTTTTTTTAGAAAAGAACCAGTACCCCAATTCTAAAATATATTTGCAATCTTTTACAATTATTGGTACTTGAGACCCTTTTAATGAGGAAATGACTAGGTTAGAAATATAATCAAAAAAATCATAGTATTGATAACCCTTTTTAAACTTGTTTTCACAATTATAAACCAACATATATTTTCCTTTAAAATTATTTTATTTTATTCTTAAATCAGAAAATATGTTTAAATTCTGATATAAAATGAGATATACCATAAATATCGAGTACCCGAATATCTAGGTTGATGAAAAGTGCCCTAAGCCCCCTCTCATTCATTTTTCTATTAGTTGAGTGAAATCTAGGGTCCCTAGCCCCTACGTCATTCTATACAAGAGGCCCAACTAAGTTATGCTAACATTTTTGCCTTGCTCCCTACTCAAGAGGAAAGCCATTATGCTTGGTGCATCCCTTGAACTTTCATCAAATAAATTAAGGAAAATAAAACCTTGTAGAATTGGGTTATTTCATCTTGCCCACATATATATTCTGACCTTAAGAAGGTTATTTTCTCATTTTCCAAAATATTTTCAAAAGTTTATCTTTCCTCCTCTTCGTTAATGCATATTTGGAATTTTTGTAACAACATCATTCTTTTGATACTAGGACCATCAATTTTTATTATGAATTTTCTAAAGAGCTAATTTCTTATGCATTTTACTTATAAAATTTTGCACATGTATTTACCAGTTCATAGCAAAAATTGCACTTCAGACACCATATACTATGCCAAGAAAATTATCCATATTCATGCCTCAAAGCTTGAAGGATTTCTAGCTTTGAAGCATTCATAGGCATCTATTGTTAATATTCTAGCCCCCTTGCAAATCTCAATACCAGAGTAGTCTTTAGTTGTGTTAGTCAGCACTTTGATGCTGGAAGAGTATGTGGCTATTGGCACTTTCAACATTTCTTTAGCATTAGTCTTTTGTGTTTGTCATTTTGAGCTTGAAGTTGGCTTCATTTTTGTTGATAGTGGGTGCCAAATTGTAGGGTCTTTAGCTATGGCTTCTACTACATAGTAAAATGCTTATGCATTTTAGAGTTTAAATGGTTACTCCTTTAATCCTACCTTCTTTTCATTTTCCATGCATGCCTTTATTTAGTTTCCCTTGTCTACTAAATTTTTAGAGGACACCACATTTTTTGGATAATGGTTTCATGCATACTCATGCTTTTCAATGTTAATTTATTCCTATAATATTTCTTGTTAACTTTTGTTCGTGAATAGGGATCTAACTTGAGGTGGAATGCAAATTATTAGCCTAACCACCAAATATCCTTCCCATGGATTTTTTTAGTGGGAGAGCTTCCTAATTTTGAATTTCATCCATTTATTTTATGGTTGGCCTACTTTGGATTATGTCTCGCCTCTCTCTAATCACCCTTATTTTTTATTTTATTTTATTTAGGGAGGAAGAAATAAATTTTTATTAGCCTATGTCTCCAACTTTGGGTTTATTTGGACTTGGATCCCATATTATAATAATCCATTGATGCTTTTTTCATTACGGATACAAAGACTCCTAATTGTCACATTTCCTGATCTTATCATAATAGCCTTGTTGCTGACAATAATGAAATTAAATAATTTTACAATTCTTATGCCTATGTAGTATGTAGGAGTTGAAACATTTACCTCCAAATATCTGTTTGATTTATTTAAATGCTATCTATTTAGTTTTACAAGTTGATTATTTTTGGATGGCCACTTCTTCCTTGAATGACTATTTTGATATATTCTCCTTATTATGGTTCTAGAGATTTTGGCTATTTTTGATTGAGGAGAATTGGGTTGGCTACTTTGTTCTGCATGATGGGTAGGGAAAATTTCTCTCTTCTTGGTTGGATTGTTTTTTATTTTGACTACCTCACTTTTTATCGTAAAATATTTTATGAGTAATGATGCCAACTAATACCATTTTGTGATTGAATGAGGAGGAAGTGATTCATATTTCTTAAGTACTTCTTCTTTGAAGGATGCCACTAATAGCCTTAAGGCCACATCTTGCTCCACAATATTATGTGTTTGGTACATAAATACTAGTTCCTTTAGGTGCTCTAGCAAAGTAATAGGGGCTTTAATAGTATACCTAGGTAATATTTCCAGTATGGATTTTTAGAGTTTTCCCATATGTTGGATGGTCTTGGGGGGCACAAAGGAATTGAATCCTACAAACCTAAGGGGATGTTGAATAAGGATCTAACAATATTTTGAAATATAGCAATAAGCATTTAGTGGCATATTTTGCCTACATACCTTTGGGTTTATTTTGTTGTTGTAGAATTACCAGGTGAATGTAAATTCATGCTCTTAGAAAGCAGGTATATTGAGTTCTTCACCTAAATCTTGGTCTAGTACCTTTTATAGTGGCTTCTTTTGGTGTTTTTTATGGGGCAAAGTCTCTGGGTGAGTAAATAGGCACTTCAATAATTGGGAATAGATTTAGAAACTAACCAAGTCTAAGCCTTACTTCTTGTCGTGATTCTAGGACCAATGATATGTCATTGGGGTACCAATAGGTGTGCCATTAAACTATTGTCATCTCCAATTTTCCCTATTGGGGGGTAATCATGCCTTGTGAGGAGTGACACAATAGGGTTGTTATCGAGAGCATGAGTTTAGTTCAGTCAAGGGTATCTAGGAGTTTTTACAAGGCCAACTCTATGTTAAGATGTGATATTTAGGTGCACCTAGAATCAATCAAATGGAAAAGGAGGTGCAAGAGATAAAAAAGGAAATTATTCAATGAAAGGAAAAAGGGGACGATGTGCCAAAATATCTAGTAAGACATTTCTACAAAATAGGTCTAAACATTGTGTGCCAACAGTGAACACTTCCTCTCTTCAACACAATAAAGCACAAATAAGATTTATCAACCATAGGTATGCATAAAGAGGTAAGTACCATAGAATAACCAATAGCAAATGACTAGTCCAAAAATAGATGTAGGTCCCTCACACATGCATACACTTGATTAAAACTAAAAAGTATTACAAAAAAATACATACACAAAAAAAAATCCATAGGGATCCATAGATGGCTAAGCTAAAACTTGATGTAGGATTTCCTATATATAGACACAAGAAATAGAAGTAAGGGTTCAAAATAACCCACAAGCCTCCTAGGAGCTGAGTGTTTTTATAAAATAAATGAAAGGAGATCCTTCAAGAGAATACAATTGTAAACTTGTCAATCCTTTCTACAATCTATGTATAATGTACCAACCTGGAAATGATTTTCCTCATTGATTTAATTATGTATTGATGAGTGGATATCAAATGCATGATCCCATTTTATTCTATTAAGATGAGCTGCTAGTTTTACTTTATGCTTTCCAATGTTGGTTTATGCTATTTTTAGAATATGATACTACTGATGAATTTTGTGGTTGTAAGTCTATTGGGTGGATTGGTATGGGACGACCACTAGAGTTGAGAGAAAAGGAAAATGATAGATGAATTCTCATCGACAACTCAAGGGTAAAATAATCATGTAGATACATTTGCACATGTTTAATTTAGAATGCATCATCAGGCAAGGAGGTTGCTATAGAAGCAAAAGTTCCCTTATCCTTCTTGGGGATCCTCCATAGGTGGGTGATAATATTGTAGTTATCGTAAAGCCTTCTACTTAAAGAAAAATATTTTTTGCACATATTATAATTTACAAAAACCCTTGTGTTGTATATGTTTGAAGCATGGAAAATTGTTTGGTTAACAATTTTATCAAGTTAGGTATTAATAATAATGTTGGTATTATTAATACTTAAAATATTAAATATCGATGTTAATGGTTAATATTAATAGTCGATATTAATTAAATTAATTAGGTGAGAAATTAATTTAATTATATTATACTAATTTTAGTAAATAACACTAGCATTAGAAAATATTAATGCTATTAAACAAATTTTTAAGTGAATTATTTAATTGTTAATATTTTTTCCTAATGATATTAGTAAGCTAATATTAAATTTAATAGATAAACCTTTGAAAAAGAAGTTTAATTAATAGTTATAAAGGCTGGAAAGTGAAAATGATAAAAGTGAAAAATATGGAATAAAAGGAAATTATCTTAGAGCAAACATTACTTTTTTTATAATGGATTGGAATGCTTTGGTGGAAGAGGTGGAATGACAAGATGTATGGAAGGAACCAAGACAACCCCTTTTGGTCATTTGATCTTATTATTCCTCTAGGTATTATTTAAATCCTTGGTTGCCAAGTTTTTGGCATCATTAATGGGAAAAATATCTAGAAGCAAAGAAGGATAAGGAATTGCAATTTCTCGAGATTGTTTGGGAGTACTTTTGGAGAGCAAGTGCATAGGCCACCAGGTTTGTAATTCTAGAGCTTGATATATTTCAAGTATTCTTATTCTCATTTTTGCCTCATATTTTATCAACTGGTCCAACTGAGCATCACTATTTTAAGTGAGGATACTAATTTCTTCCAAAGTAAAATGGTTTTGTGAGGCAATGCATAGATGCTATTAAATATATGTGCATGTGTTATTATGTTTGGTACAATTAATATTGTGTGTTTCAACCTGTGTGTGCACCTGAATACTGAATATTATGTGGTATTGTTGTTTGCATAAACATACACCCATGTTATATATATTTTATTCCAAGCAAAACATGTTTTTACTTTAAACCTAAAGTATTAGTGAGCATATCTTAACCTATGATTTGTTCTATGTTTTTATATGTCATGTGTATATAAAAACACACATAATGCACATATTCCATTTCGCTACTACATACTTCTTAACATTCAATAAGAAATAATATTAATGATTATATTTGGTTATGTGAGTAGCATTACATGAGTTAATAGATGTTTCACTACTGCAATATTGTATTATGTTGAGTTATGTTCATAAAATATAAGTGTAAATATGATATTTGGTGTTATTTTAAAATTAGATAAAACTCTATATTTTCTTAATACTTCCACCCTTTTGCATATGTTGTATGGTGGTAGTCTTCCATTGTGTTTTGATAAGAAATGAGGTAGCTGTTAATGTTGTATCTATGACTCAACGTAGAGCCTATTTCCATAGATTTTTGGGTTTTTGGAATGACACATTTTGTAGTTGGGACTTGGTAAGAACTAAGGATTTTGAATTATAATTCCCTAAGCATTTTAAAGCTTATATCAGCCCAAAATAATCATAAATATTTTTTTAGATACACCGTTATCTCAAATAGTTCCTTTGAGTGTTGAACTCGTGCTTTTCTTTTTTAGTTTTAGAGTTCAATGTTGACATCCAGGGTCATATTGTTCCATATGTAGAACTAGAAAACTCATAGGGTGGAACCTTTGGCTATGCTTGGTGTTAATCAATTTGGGTGCAAATCCAACTTTTTAGTTAGGTAAATAATAAATTATTGTATTATCAAAAGGATGGAAATGTTAATTATTATTGAAGATTTAAGCTTCAATTTAATATATATATATATATATATATATATATATATATATATATATATATATATATATATACATATTCAAAATAATAAGTAATTCCTTTCTTATGATTAAATACAAATATATAATAATATAACCACATTATTTACTCAACACGCAAAAGTCTTCACATTGTAATATATATATATATATATATATATATTACAATGTGAAGACTTTTGCGTGTTGAGTAAATAATGTGGCTGTATTATTATATATTTGTATTTAATCATAAGAAAGGAATTACTTATTAATTTGAAGATGTTTGCTTTATTAATATTGATTGAAAATGGGTTGTTATTATTCAATATTAATTAAAAGGATATTTCTTTCTAATGGGTTTATTAGAAAGGTAGTTCCAAGATATAAGGATTGGAATAATTTTAAAAGGAACAATGTAATTGAATGATAGAAAAAGGAAAGTTATTATTTGGATTAAATAATATTATTTCTAAGAGATGGATGAGGCTTTAGTAGCTAGGGAATCCATATTTGAGAGAAGTATAGGATTCTCTCAATGTTTTTACATGGTATTACTTTTCATATTGTATGCTCTTGCTTTGTGGTATGTTTTATTGCATAGTGCATGTTAGGATTGCATATGCATTTAAGAGCTATATTTATCCCTAAAATTCTATTCAAAGTTTGTGGAAAAATATCTATCAAGAGGAAGACCTTGAAAGAGAAGATTAAACTACGGACCATTTATGTTTATATGTAATAATGTTATTGAAGATGAGAAATACATGGAAATTATGTTACACAAATATCATGATGAAGGAAAGGATGTTTTGAAAATACTCTTGTTATATTATTTTGGTATTTTTTCAAGAATGAAAGATTAAATAATGTTATTCTTTTATGTTTAAGTTCTTGAAAACAGTTAGTTATTTGTACAATGGAAAGGATGTGTTATTGAAGGAAATGCTAAAACCTAATTGATATATTATGGTTATGATTTCTTTAGATGTTGATTTCATCCTTTCATTATAAAAAATGAGATGCTAAATTCTAATGTTATGTTTTGAAGAAGTATTTTATTTAATTCATAATATTTAGAAATGTGTTATGTTAAATTTAATTATGACTTAACATAACACTTTATTTTCTTTGAAAAATGATTATGAATATTTGGATCCTTGGGTTCGAAGGGGTTTATTTTGGGCATGGTACTAGAGCCATATTAGTAAACCCTTGAGTTAATATGTACCCAATCCTACTTGAGTTGTTATGAGGCAACAACTATGTATTCATAAATGATACATCCTAAGTGATGAGTCTTGGGTGGCCTAGAGTGGTGATGCTTGGGTAGTCCTAGTGGTGAGGCTTGAACAAGTCCTAAGTGGTGAAGCTTAGGAATTTAATGGTGTATTGGTATGGGATAATCCATCGGATAATTCACAAGGTAGTAAAGTGGTGGCACCTTATGATAAGGTAAGCATGACCATCATCATTATCAAGTGAGTGGTAATGGTCTTAGTTATATCATAGTGAGGTGAAGCTAAATAATGACTAAGGAATCATGTCAGATTAATTTTATATAGATAGACTTATGTAGGGTTAGGAAATAGACATCCCCTTTAAGTGTTATGGGCCTTCAAGGATAATTCCTATTCCATGGTCAAGTTGTCCTATACAGGTGAGTGTATAGGAAAAGTTAGGGGATCATTGATGACATATTTTCTAGTGATGAGGTTAGAAAACTGAACCCTAGATGGTTACAAAAATTTGGCCACTCCTGTCCACTTGAGGGTCATCTGTAGTGACAATGAACTAAAAAGTGTTTGTCTTAATATTGGTGAAATATATTGGATATTCTTTGTGATTTTGGTTTAAAAAAATTAGTTCTCTCCCTTGGGTTGAGTTTGTGGGTTGTTACACTATGCTAATATATATGTTTCCTCTAAAATTATCTATGAGTGGATTTGACAATCTTAGCTACTCTTCCTAGGGATCCTAGACATTGAATGAAGTACTCTTTGATCATAATAACTGTCAAGCCTAGGACTATCATCACCATACTTCATCTTGAATGAATATTTGAGCTATTTACTTCAAGATGTCTTCTAGTAGGTGAGCTTTGTATTGTCAATAAAGAAAGTATTAACTCAACTCATCTAACTCTATCATAGTTTATCATACCTTTGACTTGACTCAAGCATCAGTGTTTTCTTGACTTTCTAGTGCATTTTGTTATTTTAGATAAAAGGTCATACTATAGATTGGTTGGTAGTTTTTTTTTGCTGGAACTTTATTGGGAGTTGTAAAATTTTTAATATAAGAACTTATTTCAAAATAAAAAGTTCCCTTGGTGCTTTCCTTAACCCTTGATCTATTGGGAATTTTATATGAATAATATTTTACACTAGTTTTAATTATCAGGACTTATTTTGGCTTCCTCCTCTTCAAGATAAAAAGCTCTAAGTGCCTGAGATTGAGGTTTTACCTTAGTTGTAGATGAGTAGTGAGGAATCACTACAAATCCCATCCAAAAAAATTATATGAAGTATTCTACTTCTTGATACTTACCAATTCTAAAAAACTACCCTACCTAGATCTATCTTAGAGAAAAATTCCATCTAAATATAGCTATGCCAAGTAAAATTATTCCTACATAAGTATCTACATCTTATCTAGGGGTTGAAGCCTAGCTAGAAAAAAACCCACCCATATCCCATCCTTACCTAAATCAAGTGGTGCACCTTTAGAGTAGATATTGGTAACATGGGATGAAGAGAAAGTGTATGTAATATCTAATGGAGTAGGCATTCTAGTAGTCACTAGGCCATAATTTTGAGTAGACTATGTGGTAAGAGCTAAAAAGTGGGTGATGAAAGAGTAGGAGAAGAGTAATAAAGCCATACCAAGCATTTAGGGAAGACTAGATAATTCTATAAAGGAGCTTCTTATCATACTCCCATCAAAGCAAAGTGCAAAAAAATCTCTAATGGTTAGCAAGTCCAAAAATCCAAAAGACCCAAAGTAGCACATTTCTCAATCAAAATCTATAAATATTCCTCAATCAATAATGGATAATCTTGAAGCTTAGAAGATGCCTAGTGCTCCTTAGAATATTAGTTTCCTTGGGTCACTTAGCATGGTGTATTACCTAAATAAATCCATGGTAGCTATACTTGTATGGAATATCTTGTCCATACCTATCATACCCCACCTTGGTAAGACTTTTCCAAATAGACTATGTAATGATAAATGACTAACTGATGTCTAATTTTGATGCTTGAATGACTATGCATTGTTTATAATAATTTATTTTTGAAGAATATGGTATTGCTAATGTATTGTTGATGTGCATAACCAAGTGTATTCGTGGGTGAAAGAGGTAGAATTGACCATCAAGGATGGATTACTTGAAAAGGGAAGTGATGATTTAGGCAGCTCAAGGTAACATGAACAATTACCCTCATATAGGTATGCATTCTCGCGTTTTAGGATGATATCTGGTGATCGAGATACCTAGATCCAAAGTTGACAAGCCTTGAAGATATCATAAATCCTTGGCTAGGATAGGTGACTGGGTTGACGATAATAACCACCTTATTTTAGTGCACCTAATTGCTTGATATGTTTGCATGTTTGTTGTGTGTAAAATGATTGGTTAAGAAACACCTTCAAAAAATGGACTAATGGGTATAGAGGACCCATTATCCTAAGTTTTCTCTAAATACCATGCTAATGTTTAATATTAGCATGGGTATTTTATTTAAATAATAATTTTTTTTTATTTAAATTAAAAAAAATATTAATGTTTAAAATAATAATGGTTTTTTTTAATAGAATAAATATTTTATTTATATAACAAAATATTCTTTATATTTTAGAAATATTTAGACTTTAAATGATACAATATTTAGTCATGATTTAATTGAGGAAAAATTTTATTTTTAAACAAAAGAGATATATATTTTTTTGATAAGTAACTAGAATTTTATATACAAATTGGGTTTTTTAAGAGGATCCCAAAACCTTATAACAAAAAGGGTTGTAGCACCGAGATTTAAAGTAATTTCTAAGTACATGAAAATAAACACAAAATGAAAGGAAAAGGGCCAGAAACAACCCTTGATCCAATAGAAAGACCAGATTCTAGAAACCATTAGTGAGACCCACTTCACCAAGGTATCATCCTCCCATTGCTGGTAGACTGGGATCCTCCTAGGGGTGGATACAACAGTCTGGGATCCACCTGGGGGTGGATACAGCAGTCCAGGATCCTCCCAAGGGTGGAAACAGAACATCTGCCTAGACCTGCATAGGGAGAGCGGGAAGGCCAAGGATAGCCTACAACCAGAAATCCTGCCCAAAAACCTGAAGCAAGGAAATTTAGAAAATTGGAGAGGATCCTCATCCAGGGATGCCACAAGATGCAATCCGGGGTGCAGCGGGGTAGCAAGCAGTCATGTGAGCAAAACAACAAGCAACACTAGGATACAGGCCAGGGATCAGCAGTGGGACAACCTGGAAATGGCATCAGGGTCCTCAAAGAAAAAATGGGATGCCTTCGCTTGAGCCTAAAAAGAGGAACAACACTATTGGGGATATCTACAAGCCAAGATATCCCTATGCACAACAAGGAGAAATATGAGGAAGCCGAAAGGATCTAGGGAAAACAAAAATAGGCATAAATACAAGATCTTGAAATCCAAAACTGAAGAAGGAAGGAGGGACCACAGCTGAAAACTCACTGATCTCCCCCCAGACTAGATAACATAGAAGGAATCCCACAAAACTCTAGAAGAAATGCCTAGGAACCACCATCCTTTCTCACGAATAGATCCAAGGAACTGGTACCAGAAGCCCCTGAGTAGGAACTAAAATGAATGACCTGAGGATCCCATGTGGGGAGCGAAAATAGACATAAATATGGGATCCTTGAAAGTCTAACCTGGGGGAACCAGGATCTGCATGCATTGATCATGGGCCCCCCCAAGATCTAGACATGCAACAAAAACCCTAGGAACCCTAGAAGAAGGGACCAAGAGCCCCCCATCCTTGCTCATGGAAGCTTCAGGGAACTAGGACTGGGGCTAGGAACAACCCAGGTAGAGGAAGAGGCCCACCCCGACGACCAACCAATGCCTTGGGTGTCCACCAAAAAGTAGATCCAGCAAGAAGAATCCTTCAAAAAGGATATCAAAAAGAGCCCTACCCAAAGGGACGGGACCAACAGGAACCACAAGCATCCTAGAGAGGAGTCACTAGTAGAAGAGGAAACTGGCCCCCCCAGACCAACCCCGAAGTAGAGAGGACCTCACGGGATGCACCAAGAAGTAGTAAAAAACCCAACCTACCACCACCACCGATCGAGGAAGCCCTAGGAATTGGATCCAAGAAAAAAATTGCAAAAAACCCAGGGGGAATCCTGAGGGATATCGGGGAAGGGATCCTTAAAGCATGCAGGGAACCCTAGGAGACCCCTGGGATGCACAGACCCTAGGCTCGGGCAGGGAAACCTTGAAACTGTTGGGAAAGGAGCAGAAAGTGGAGAAGGATCTCTCCCCAAGGAGATCATCTACTACAAATCATTCCCAGAGTGGGATGACCTAGGATGAGCCAGGGACTAGGAAAGAACTAGAACAAAAGAGATATTTAAGTTTTATGAAACTTATAAATAAAATGAAATATTTATTCCTTACTTTTATTAAAGAAATAAAATATATTTGAAGCTCGATATTATAGGATGGAGAAATAATTTAAATATTAAATATCCTAAACTACCATGGTCAAATAAGAACGCTTTAAATTTTTTAAGGTAGAATTGATTTCGAACAAGACTTTGACTATGGGCATATGGAAAATTCTCATGTTAAGAGGGTCAAATGTCCTGGGATGGGGGACTTTTTTTTTAGATTCATCTAGATGAAGGCCTTAGACAAAGAAAGGAAAAATACGAGGATTGGATTTGTAGAAAAAGAATATGCTCCTATTTTGAACTTTTAACCATACTAGGTTGGATCTTGGAACTCTCTTTCCCTATTGAATGGTTTTGTTTGATAGGAAGCTCTTTATATTATAAAAATGAATGTTTTAATTTATCATCTATGCTCATTGTTGTATATACCAATGAAGGCACCATTTTAGATATGCACCCCTATTTTGCTTTATTTATACTACGTTTTCATTGTCTATGAGATGATGTATATGTATGCTATTATGGTAAACCCCACCTCATATTTTTTTTTGCTCATAGTAAATCTTACTTAGTCCAACCGGGCAATGGTTACTGGAATCAATGCTATTTATACGTTGAAAATATGCTCCTAGTTTTGGGATGTTGATTTTTGCCTTCTATATTTTGCTTGAATTAATAGTGGTTTACCCCTTTTTAGCAACCTTATGATGTCTTTTCTAGTCTTATCATCTCTAAAGAAAACATCATTAACCGTTGTATCCAAGATATGCTTCCATATTTGCATACAAATCCTATGATGGTATATCTCACATGTTGTTGCCATGTATCATTCGTGCACCTATAGTTATATTTGGAATAGGTTTTGTCTCTATTTAGGGGAGGGTTGGGGCCTCTTGTGGTCACTCCTAAGCCACCACGATGCATTTTTTGTGCTTGGCATGCTCAGGGGGAAGGCCTCCATAGCCTTCTATAAGCATTGTCCCACATGGGGTGTGCTTGATCTAAAAAGGGATTTATGGGGAGTAAAGCTCCCATAACCCTTCGATAATGACTGATGGTCATGGTCAAGGCACTTGGTGGCCATCGAGTTGTAGATTTTGTATGTTGATGTGGAATCCTTCCATTTGTTTGACCTATTTATGGCCATTGGTTTGATTTATTGTTGGTCCACATGTGTGTTGTTGTTGGATTACGTGCAACCAAGTTTTAGAATCCTAGTCTTAAGTGGTTATATGTTGAACTCGCTTGTTTCAATTTAATAGATTAAAATGATAGTTTTTAATTTATTAATGATGAGTTCATTGAAGTTGGTTAAATAAATCTAAAAATAGTTAGTTTCAGACTTAAACACAAGAAATGAACTGATTGACTTGGAAAAAAGAGAAATCTTTTTTGATGCATTGATTAAAAGGAATGATTTGTGTGGTTTAAGAAAGATAGACTCTTAGTTGATATTGATTTAAATAAGGTTTTAAATCGCATGAATAGAAGAATAATTTAATGTCTATTAAAGCAATGTTGATTTAAGGAATGTTTTATTAGTATTAGTTAATATTAGTTTAAAGAATGCTTATTTGTATTTGATTGTATTAACTAGTTAAATAAATAGATGTTTTAAGTATTTAATTAATTAGGTTTTATGGGACCTTAATTATTTAAGAAAATGGATTTTTAAGTATATAATTAATTAGGGTTTATGGGGCCTTAATTAGTTAAATAAATGGGTCCTTAATTAGGGTTTTGAGAGCTCGACAAATGTGTGCCAATAAAATAATAATGATGTAAAAGCAATAATGAACACATGCACATAATCAAAACATGATGATAAAAATAATAAGAATGAGTCCTATCCTTTTTATTAATGATAAATTATCTTTATCAAAATATATTACAATCACGTCCCCTTGAGGAAGTTCATAAGTGCGATACAATCAATACAAAATAAGTTCATAAGTTCATAAGTATGATGTGAATCTTGTGCTCCTCTTTCCTTGTGGTCCTATAGTCTGCACACAAATAAACTAGAAACATATCAAAAGAATATGAAGAGCCCATCGAAATTGGGCTTGTATTAAATGATATGAATGAGATAAATGAAATAAAATATTGACATATGCATAAATAAACTGAAATCTAATTGATGCAAAAATAATAAAAATGTTGTTCTAAGCTATGTTGATAAAAAAAAATAGAAAACCAAGTTTTTGGCTGAGATCCTCTCAGGTCAAGATGACCTTGTCTACGGATTGTATCGGGTCGAGATGATCGTTGTTGCAAGACTGTGTACTTTCATAACCAGTTTTGGGCAGCATTTGAGATACCTTAGGAGTGTTTTCGATGGATTATTGCACTATGAAAGTGACTTGATGGATCACATCGATCACTAAATCTTGGATGTTTGATTATATGCAATATAGGAGTGTGGATTTCAATCCTTTATAATAGTCTAACAACATAGTCTTAGTACTGGGCTTGGAGGATCGAAAATGGTAGCACTTCGTTACGCAAAATCTTGAACTCTATGTCATTAGAAACTTTCCACAAGAAATCAGTGGTTCAAATTGAAAGGGTGAGTGCCAATTTATAGATTTCTCAGGTGGAAGCTAATAATGGCAAAAGCACCTTGCATAAAAAAGTAGAGAGATAGTACACATTAAAAAAATTAGATGCTTATATTTGGAATTTCATGTGATTGATATTTGCATGTGTTTTTCTAATTTGGCCTATGCGGGATGCTTAATGCTTTTTGCAAGATCATGCGTGGGGTTAACTAGTAGTTTCGGGTGCTAGTTATGCATAATTTTATTTTTAGACTTGTTTTTTGGTGGTCATATCAGGTGGAGATGGCCATGGTTTGGAGGCCATCTCATATCAAGATGACCATAGTTTTATGGATAATTGTACCCATTTAAGTGGTGAAAACCACTATTTTAGTCCTAAGGCTATCCAAGGTGGGTTATGTGTTCTAAAAGGAGTCCATTCAGGTAGTCTCATCAAAATGAGGTATTTTAGGTGTCTATAGATGCCCCTTTTTGGGATGCATTATGCAAAATCATAATGTGAAGCAAAAAAAATAGATAACCTAAAATGATCGATTTGATGGTTAATGATATTCATTAAATAAATCAATGTAAGATGCCCCAATCATGGAAAGAGCATGCAATTTTGAATCATTGCTTCCAACTCATTGATGGATTTAATTTTAGTAAACTTTTCAACCATGAGTAGACATTATGATATGAGTCCATAATCGATGGCTTTGAGTATACTAAATTTTTGGTAACCTTTCAGTCATGGGAAGATAGGATTTAGTCTACACTTTAGACTTTAGGGATACCAATCAAGTGGTTTAGCTACCCAGTTTGTTTTGTTTGAATTTGTTTTTGCTTGTTGTTTTCCCCAAGCAAGAAGGGCGTATGATTGTCTTTGGCAATGATTCTTGAACGAATATAATTTTCATTTTTGAGTGTTTGATTATTGATTTGGTTTTAAATTTTGTAATTATATGACTACCCCCTTAAGCAATGAGTCAATAGAGGAGATGGAAAATTATGAAAGTGACGAGTCGCTTGACCAAGATGATTAAATTAGGTTTTTTTGGGTAATTTTGAAAATTTGAGGGCTTAGCAACCCCTTACAACCTTGTTTTGACCAATGTTGACTTTTTGCAATTTTTTGGAATTAATATATATATATATATATATATATATATATATATATATATATATATATATATATATATATATATATATATATATATATATATATATATATATATGTATGGAATTTTGCAATTTTTATGACTGTCTTGCATGACTGTGATTTGCCACACGGTTGTCTCGGACAGTCACATCTACGGTGACTATTTATAGCATTTTTTTGTGAAATGGATTTCATTTTTACCTTGTGATATGGGAGAAGAGTGAGACAATGAGAAGGAGAGATGATTTTTCAAAGTAGAGTGCTACCAAAATCTATACTAAACCTGAATGATGGACCAACTCGAGGCATATTCAAGTGAAGGAGCTAGAGAGCGAAAGGTAAGTATCACATTCTCATTTTTTTTATTAAAGTAAAATGAACCACATTAAGAAAAATGGGTAAATGAAGTTCACATTATCTAGATTAATGATTAATGTGTTCATTTGTTGGTATTATTTTTATTTATTATTATTTATTTATTTTTGTCATGATTTTGATTGTTTAAGTTGCTAGATTTAATAATTTTCTTTTTAAATTTGGTGTTTTTCATGGGTCAAGATGACTCCTCTTTAGATTTTTGATCATTGGGGAGGCCCTCTCGACTTGAGACAACCATATTTGGGGGTTGTATCAACCTGTGACGATCTCTTGGATACTTGGAATTTTATTATTTATTTTTGCTTATATTCTTTTTTTTGGACTATGTGTAATGGATGGTTGTTAAATTTTGCATTGCTTCAGTTTCTTAGGGCAGGACCTAGACACACCAACATCTTTAGGAGAGCACTTAATACTCTCACTAATGATGATTGGGATTTGTTGAAGGTCATTGGACTTATGTACGATATCATATTAGAGTCAGTACACGTAGAATAAGCCTACTTGATGAACTTGATCGACAAATGGATAGTTGAAAAAACACTTTTGAGATTCTAATTGGTAAGATTACAATTACCCCTAAGGATTTTTATAGGATACTACGGATCCATATAGAGGGAAATATGATTTTTGCAACTCAAACTAGTGAGTGGGCTCAATTATTGAAAAGGGTTTACCATTAGGATTGGCAATGATTAGACTACAATGTGGATAGTGGGGGAGTTAGGGTGGAAGTTGGTTATAATACCTAGCTTTTGATATCCTGATATGTAGTGCTTATATCATTCATGTAAAACATGATTTTACCTGAATATTTGAGTGTAAGGTTGTCATGAAATCTCTTACACCTAGTACACGATTTGGTGGAGGGCATAGTGGAGCAACAACTGATTATGTCTTGGGGCACCATATTGCTAGCACAACTCTATGACAAGCTATATGATATTCGATACCATCATTGGTTGGGGTTGGGATGTAGCTTCCTTTT
This sequence comes from Wollemia nobilis, assembly GCA_028583015.1. Classification (NCBI taxonomy): domain Eukaryota; kingdom Viridiplantae; phylum Streptophyta; class Pinopsida; order Araucariales; family Araucariaceae; genus Wollemia; species Wollemia nobilis. The sequence goes on from JAQPPZ010000756.1 coordinate 15,837,579, forward strand.
CCAAATTTGGGGATGGAAGCACATTCGAGTGGATAGGTTGACTATAACCCAAACATCAATTACACAACCTGTAATAACAAAAACATATAATGGAATTTATAGAGGTATGGAAAAAATATAATTGATGTTGTATTCATATTATAAGAATTCTTGTATAGTATATCCTTCATCATTGATCACAACAATAGACTCAACAACCATAGACATCAACAATGAATAGTATGCAACTCTACCATGAACAATCAATAACTCCATGAATGAATGAACAACTTCAAATATCAATGAAAAACCTACAAAAATGAATGAGGAGGATATATAATGCATGCCCAAACCATTCCAAAGTGGTTTTTGAGACATCACATTACTTACAACTGCCATCCCAAATTAACTCAAAAATAATTCATTACAAGGTTTTACTAAGTCTAATTTGATTTTTATCAAATTCATCCCAAAATTACACCTAATTTCATTGACATTTCACCTTGTACATTTGCAACCTTATACATTTTACACCTACTTGTACGTACGACACTTGTACATTTTAATAAAAATTGAGCAAAATTGAACAAAAATGTGCAAATCCCAAAATCATTTCTTCTTCTTCTAGGAGGTGTATTTGTTGCCTACATATGCCCTTCCCTTTAAATCCAGTGGTGTCCTAATTGAATTAGTCTTCTTGGTTTTTTCCAAAAATTCCTTTTGGTACTCATCATGATACATACGTAAAGTAGTACGCTCATCCTTCAATTAAGCTATGTATTGACTGAATTTTAGAGATTTTAACCCATACTCATTGGATTTTTCTTTTGTAGTAGCTAGAAGTGCATCTAGCTCCTTCTCATGCTCATATTCTCCCTTGCATAACTTCTTCATCAACATGGCTTCTATTCGGGTTGCTACAGATAATTCCTCGTTATTTTTTGTAATAACCTACAAATTCTAATGAATGCCAGCTTCATAAGCCACCATACACTCATCCTTAGCCTTAAGCTGAGACTTATGATCCATGATGATATCACTGTAGCACTTGGTATCCTTTTCCATCTCCTCAACCTTACGGTTCCTTTATTTTAGTTGTTCCTCTACTATCTTCAACTATTTTTTTGCTTGGTCAATTATTCATTTTGTGCTACCAGTTGAGCTTCCAACTACTTTGAGTGCTATTTCGCTTGCTGGATTACAAGATATTTTTTCTCTACTTGTGAGTATAGATTATCCTCATAAGCCTTCTTGATGTTAGCCCATTCTATTTCCACCTTCTTCAATATTTCCTTAGCCTCTGTTTTGTTGCACACTAATTCTTCCTCCATTGCAACCATTTCCCTTTGAGTAGCTTCCACTTCTTCCCGGTGTGCTTCCTTGGCTTGATAAATATTTTTAAGATCCAAAATGAGCCACTCGATCCAGTATGTCAAGAAATTTAATTTTCTTAGGGTGAAGTCCAATTCCAAAGGTATTCTTTGAAATTTTTTACCCACTATATTCAATGGATAAGTCTGACAGGTTACCTTATCCAAATATACGCATGGAAATGTATGGTAGTTGGTCTTTGCTTCCTCTGGTAAATCATGTATTCCTATCATCATAGTTACCTCTCCCATAGGTAACAACCATGGGTGTTGTGCATGAATGTGCACTATCTACCTTGTATGATCTCCATTCCACATCCACTCCACAATATTTTCCAATTTAGTGAAGGTTTTCTCCCTCTACTATTTCAACTTCCCAATGCCACCAATACAAAATTGTAGCCTGGTATTGGCAAATATTTTGCTAGCTTGTTGAAATAAGTGTTCCACATGCTCATCAATATTTTTCTCCTCACCCATAAAAATACCAAAGTGAGGTGCTTCAACTAAAAATATTGTAGGAAGCTCTATAGTATTATATTACGATGGGGTTTTTTCTTCCTCTTCTTCTTCTTGTGTATTTGAAATTCCTCCAAATTCTTTGATCACATTGGATACTTTATCTTCTTGTAGCAGAATGTGTACTACTATCCTATTTGTCTCTCTTTCTTTTGATGATCTAATCTCCTCAACATTGATGATTTTTTGTAGAGACTGCTGCTCTATCATAGGTGCTTGGACTTCTTCTTGTGGGTTAGGTAGGTCCTCCTATTGTATTTCTACCAACCCTTCCTCTTGTGGGTTTTATTTCACTCCCAATAGAGCTACAAAGTTTTGGTTAGGAGTAAACTCTTCCTATGGTGGATGTGTATTTGCCTACTCTTGTTGACTATTACCACCTCTCATTACATTCCTGTAGGTTTCTCAAATGGAACTTCCATCAATACTTTTACTTTCAAAGCTAGTGGTATCATTTTTCTTCTAGCTAAATATCTGGATGAATACAAAAAATTAAAATAAAAAATCTGAAGTAATGTTAGAGATCCCATTGCTCTTCCTACTTATTCTAGACCAGGTATATTAAAATTCAGAAAATCCAACTCTTCCAAGTATAAGTATCGTTCCTCTAGTACTAGTGTAGGTTGCTCTTTTTGTACAAGCTTATTCTTTTTCTCTCATTGCTTGTGTGTTTGAACCTTTATAGGACTGGATTTTCATCCTACTCTCTCATCCTCTTCAAAAGAGGTTGGCTACTTCTGTAATTGTTGGTCCTGTGCCTACTATTCTAAGGTAGGTTTCAACTATATTTTTCATTTCCTCTAAGGATGAACATATTAATTGGATGAAGTCTCATACACTTTTTGCATCGAAGTTATTGGCTGCTTTGTGCTCTTCTTGGCATTAAATTTCTCTGGAGTTACCTTTGATAGAGGTACAATATTTACCCATCATAGTATGGTAGGTTTATTTGGTAAAAAATCTTGAGGTTAGGTCCTAGCAGGAAAGGGAATATCCATTCTAGATACTGTGTCTAATAGAAGAGCAATTGCATGAACATTCATGGTGAAATTCTTCCTCCTGGTTTTCAGTAACTATTGCATCCGTTCCTTTAAATAGGTTTCCCAATCATACTTCACACCATTGTAGATACCTTCCATATATTGTGCCATCCATATTGGTATTTTTAAAGCTCATGATTCTCTAGAAAAATGAGCCATGATAACATTCATTGTGCAAGCCAATTTATTAGTCTTTAAGTGGCTCTATTTAATTCCATAGGTTCTAGAACCATAAATATTGCCTACCATAGTTAACTTCATACATATGAGTGTTGTAATCAACCTGTGAGCCTCAATTGGATCTACTATAATATTTAAAATTAGAGCTTTGTCCTTAGGCAATCCAAATGTTCTTCAAAATGCCTCCACTAAAAATTCCACCTTGACATACCTATTACCCACTCTCACAGTAGTATGATTTACAGTTTGTAGGACTGAAGAATTTATAGCAAGTATTCATTGAAGAATACTTTATCTTGTGATAGGATCTGCATGATGGTGCTCACTCTAGTATTCCTTAGTGTAAGATTCAATTGATGCTTTACCTCAATCCTTTCCTACCATTTTATTTAAAATTTTTCTATTGGCTCTCCAAAAGTGATATTATTGATATCAACTTGCTCTTCTTCTACTTCACTAAGCAATTCTTCTTGCTCCTTTGAAGTCTTATCTTGATGAAATTCATTGCAAATTTCCCTTCTATGTGCCCTATATGGGTCCATATCCTCCATCATATATTGTAGTGGTGTACCACCTCTATCACTATGCCAATATCTCTAACCCCTCCATGACCTACGCCCTATCCCTCTCCAAGGACGATTACCACGCCTCTCATGTGAATGAAATTGACATCCTTGGTCTTGAATAGGGTAAATTGATGGAGATTTTTTAGGTTGTGACTCTACTAGTGATATTTTCACCCTAGTTTCTGTAAGTCAATCAGAATGATCTCAAAACTCTCACTTGGAGCTCATGTTTCTACATCATCGAGTGGAAACCTTGTTCGCACACTCTCTGATCAACTTGGAAATTCTAGATAAATCTGCATAAAATTGCTTCAAAATCTGAATGATTGCTTCTAAAATGCATAAGGGCTATCAAAAATCATACAGGGTCTCAATAGATCATACACGTACATTTTAAAGTTGTACAACCCTTTCCAAATCGTACAACTCTAGTCGAAATTGTTCAATTGCACCCAATTTTGTACAAATGTTGTAAATCATACAAATGGAGCTTCAAATAATAAATTATTGATCTAAAATAATGCAAGTAGAATCCAAATTATACAAGGATGCCTCCATTATATACAATTTTATCAGAATATGTACAACTATGAAAATTTTTGTACAATCTCCTCCAAAATGCACAAATCGGGTCTCCAAAAGCCTAGAAATTGTACAATCTGCTCCAAAATTGTACAATCATACCTCAAAATCATATAGAAAGACCTACTAACCTTAAATTGGATAAAAAAACCTTGTTTTTTTTAGATTTTTATGATTTTTGGGAAGCCCATTTGCTGGGAGTAGGCAATCTTCCTTTCCAATACAATTTTAGTGCAATAATGCAGTTTCTCCTTTACTCGATGCAATAGTCCTCCAAAACAAAATTTTTAGTAGTATGGTAGCATTTTACAACCATCCTTTCCTAATTTTTCACACATTCATAGTTATAAAAATATCTTTGTGCTTTTATGGTTGATTTTCTATACTAGGGTTTGCCATTTTGCCTCCTTGCAATTTCACACTTCCCTATTTCTAAAAAAATCAAACCCTAGACCTACTTTTTCTGCAATAAGGGTTTACTTGGATGTCTTATTTGTTCAAACCCTTGTTTGTACAACAAATTTTCAACACCTGCAACAAGATTTTTGAAAAAATTAGCTTTTTGAAGTAAACCCTATCTTTGGAAGGTTTTTCTCCAATATGGTTTGCTTTTTTTCGAAATAAAAAAGGTTTTATCGTGCAAATATTTAATGGGTCATGAAAAATTATAGAAAACTATTGAATTCACATGTCCATATAGAATAAAATTGTTTTTTTGCACCATTTTTTCTCTTGAATCCTTTGAATTTCAATTTGCATATGTACCATTTGTCAAAAAGTTGTATGGTGCCTGCTTTTTATTTATTTTTGAAACCCTAACATCTCAATGTATGATATTATACCACTTGTAGACACCAAAACCTTGCCAAATGTCCTCCATAAATGCTTTCCTACAATTTCCATCCACTATTCATATATATTTATATATATTTATTTTATATATTTAAATATTAATATTTATATATTATATTATATATATTTAATAAATATATATTCATATAAGTGAATTAATCCTAGCCATCCGATTTCACTTAATCCTATTCATTCATCCACATAAATCCATGCCACAACCTAAATTTAATATCCACCCTTCGATGTGCTTTTATCTCAACCACATGATTAGTGTCATTAAAACCCTAAGTATACCCTAGTTTGGATTATTAATAGGAGCCATTTTGATGGCTCAACCCCTAAGCAATCCCTGAATCATAAGCATCTTCATTAAGTTCTTGTCATCAAATTATCTAGAGTATCCAAGTTCTCTTCCCTTCCATACTCACCATATCCCTCGCATCCACCATCACCTCCCTCGCTCAGATAGATCTACTTCTACAGACTTTCCCCTCAGCCACCAAATGCCTTTAGGTGCATCATGTCACTCTTGAGTGGCTCTAGGCACCTCATTTTCTTCTAAAAAGCACATATGGGTTCCTTACACCATCACCAAGCACCCACAGGTGTTTCCTATAGCCGTAAAGTACCTGTGGGTATTTTACACTAGAGATTTTGAAGTCCCCCTAGCCTCCAGGTGATGCTAGGGCATCATCGAATTAGTTCACTGCAACAAGATACATCATATCAGAAGATAAAAGATACATAAGGTAAATCCATTATTCCATATTGATCATAGAAGGCCTCATATTGTGGAGCCCTCATAGTTGCTACTAACTCATTTGTTATTTTAGTGTGTGCAGATCTGGAAGAGTGACATCAACATTGGATAACTACTAGAGTTGGAGTGGCCTAACATCGAATAACTAAAATCCCACTCACTTTTATTGGGAGTAAGGATGCATTTGAAGACACCACCAATGTTGTTTTGCTAGGGTTTCGAAGAACCCTAGCCATTGTAAAATCTGTATCAAAGGGATTCAAAGATACTCATTGTAACAATGGAGTTTTTAGGCTCCCCCCATTAATATAATATCATTCATTGTGCAATTATGTGTTCTTTGAGTTCAATTTATTTAGTATTATTTGGTGTTGCATTTTTGTCTCTTCAAATGGCGATCATGGTGGGACCCCCTAAGGGTTTATTTTTATGATTTACCTTACTGATTTATTTGATATTTTTTATCATCTTGCAGGGTTTTTAGAAGCATAGATTTCACATATTTCACTGGATCTAGGGTTTCTAGAGGTTTGCAGAAGTTTGTATAATGTTCATGAACACCCAATGATGCTTTAGGGATATCCAAAAACACCCATGTACATTTCATAAATGCCCAAGGGCATTTTATAGAGATTTGGAACAAAAGTGTAGGTTGTTTTGTAAGTCTACAACCAAAACCCTAGCTTTTCTATTTATGTATTTTGGGTAATTTTACATTTTTTTTAGATTTTTAAGCTAAAAAAAACATCATTAATTAATCTAGAAAAATACTCATATTATCTTGCATCTTAGGTTCCATATTAGTCATTTGCATCCATCCACACTTTCTATTTGAAGTTTTTGTTTTTTGCTGTGTACAAATTGGAAATATGTTGCATTCTGATTTCATGTAAATTGAAATTGCATAATTAGTTTGCATTATAGGGTTAGGGATTCCTCTTTTTGTAGTTCTAAGTAGGAACATTATTCATATACCAAGAGTATCCTTGTACTTGGGTGATTCCATATGGAGGAGTAGATGAACCCCCCAACTGTTTAGAGCGGTTCTTATGCATTATACTCTACATCCTTTGGAAAAATTGGTATTGTGAGTAGTGGCTTCTGATTTAGACCATCAAAAGTAGTTATATTTCTAACATTGTATGAACACCATAGAAATTTAGAAAATTTAAAAAGAACCACACACTACACAATTTACATTTAACAATAGTGGATGGATTTCATTACTTGCCATTGCTTGAGATTTTGTGATGGTGGCTTTCATATCCATACACCAATATCTACCCTTAAAACCCCTAGGTCACCCCCGAGAAAACTTGCTATATTTCATCATCAGAAAGAATCCCGTTTCTCTAGCTTAGCCATAGTTTTTACCTTTCTTTGGAGTAATTCAGATTAGCACATTTGAAACACACAAGATTGAAACCTAAGGAAATGAATTCACATTAAAAGGAGATAATCAATGAATGAGGTAAGACACACATGTTAAACAAACTTAGAATTGGTTGTTTATCTTTATTGTGAAATTTAAATTTGGTATTTCATTTTACTACATAATATGTATTTTGATTTATTTGTGTTATGGTCTTCATAAGGAAACAAAGGAAATCATTAAATCAAAATAATCCAAAGGAACCTTCATCCACTTACCCCACCACTCATGTGGTAGATTTTCTAAATGTAACATAGGCATATTTGTCTATAGGTTCCTCACATTCCTTGCCATCCATAACAATTCATATGGCTATGCCTCAAGAAGATTCAACCTCACCAATCATTGATCACCATCTTACCTGCATAGACATGGCATGAGTAGAAGCTCTCATGAAGTATTCTAACTATTGGACATTTTGAGTCCATGAAGTTGTCATTGATGTCAAGGAATGAAGTTGTATTTAATTTCAAGGAATGAGCTATCGTTGATGTCAAAATTTTAAAAGGAGAAATGCAAGAGAATGATGATAGATGAGCTCCATAATGTTTATTTTTAAATATTATGTGGAACATGATTTTAAAAGGTTTTTATTTAAAACCAATGGTGGGCAAGTTATAAGGTTTTTCTAAAAACCAAGGAGGATTTTAGTTTGGTTTAAAAGACCCAAAGTTTATTTAATTATTAATTTATAATATTTAAATTCTAAAAGAATTTAAATTATTATATTTAATAATTATAAGGCCAAAGTCTAAGTATGGCACTGACATTTTTGCATGTGAAGATGACGTACTCCCTCCATCGACATAGGAGATTATTGGAATGTGTATGGTATTTAAACCATAGCCTTTCCAAAGGCCAAAGCATCCATCCTCCTTCGCTAATGTTAACGCATAAGACTCGTGCGCATATTTTGCAGTGATAGTTTGCACAACGTGTAGTTTCCAAAAAGTGAGGGTGAATGAGCCTTTTGGCTCATGGGTTCTAAGGAGATCAAAGTATGGCAGGTGCTTGGTGGCTTCAAGAGGAGCAGTGGCTCAAGCGGTGTGGAATCCATGACCAAGGTGCTCGTTGGAGAGAAGTGCCAAGTTTGACTACTACACATGCTAAAGTGGTAACGTTTTGGTTTATGATTTAATTTTTACATGGGCTAAAGTTAAAGTTAGGAGAAATAAGGTGATAGTTTTATTTTTGAGGATTAGCCAAAATTCATAAGGGAAATATTATTAAGTTTTTGAAAGGTTATTTTGTTGAGATAAATTTTAGGGTAAAAATATTTTTATCTTAGAAAAAGGGAAAATTATATTATTGCATTGTTTTACAAGTGAGTTATTTAAGAAATGCAATATTAAAGTAGGGAGTCATAAGCAGAGATTTGTTTATTCTTTGAAGATATTTTTCTGAAGTGAGTTATGTTAAATATGAATGGTTGAGATGATCTTGTGATGAGTTAGGGTTTTTAAGAGGTGATTAATTAAATATTGTGGTGTTGGATATTATTTTAAGAATGGAGCAATAAGGTGTATTTGAGATTTAATTTATCTTTGTGATTAAGGTAAATTGTGAAAAGTGTTAGAGTGATAATTATTGTCATCTAACTCTTTGTACTTGGCAAAGAAGTATTTATGATTGTGGTAGGTTTGTATGGTCTACTTATAATCAAGTAAAAAGGTATGGGCACATTCTTCCTTGATTGAGTTGATTGGTTGATTTTTTGGGAAACACATTTGGAGTGAAAAGGACTTGATTAGGTTTCCTTATTGAGTTGGTGAGCTATTGTGAAGATTATTTTTTAAGAATTTTTGTTGAAGTGAATGGTTGAGTGAAGAACTTGAACTAGGTTTTGCGAAGAACGTGAGTATTATTGTTATGTGAGATTGGTTGATAAGTATTGTTGGAAATATTTGAGTGAGTGTTCATATGCTTGGACTAGGGTTTTTGAGCAAGGATTATTTCATTAAGTGATTGGTTGAGTAGATTTGGTTGAACCTAGTCAAGTGGATGTGTGAAGTTATAGTTTAAGTTCTATGAAACAAATTATTTTATATTCTGAATTGATTTGAGAAAGAGGTTGAGTGTTAATGAGTGTGAAATATATTGATTCTCTAACAATTCTCTATATGTTTTCAAAATAAGTGAGTGAAAGTCATTGAGCATTGAGGTGAATGTGAAGCATATTGATTCTCTAATAATTCTCTATATGTTTCTAAAAGAGTGATTTAAAGTGATTGAGCATTGTGATGAATGTGAAGTATATTGAGTCTCTAACAATTCTTTGTGGAGTAGCCCACATTGGGTGAACCACGTAAAATTGGTTTCTCTATTATGTGTGGTGATTTATGCATTTTTTTGATTATTTCTATTGATATTGCTATATTTATATTGCATAATATTGATTGGGAAAGAAAAGTAAAAAGTGGTCTTCTACTGTTCACCCCCCATCTTAGTATAAGCTTGTGTTCTTCAATTGGTATCAGAGTGGGTTCCTTCGGAAGAGTTTAACAACTTGAAGGAAAATCTTTCAAGAACACAATGGATTCTAAGAATGTGTCCTCAGATAATTCAACACCAATATTTTATGGAAGTGATTATATATATTGGAGTATGAGAATGAAGGTTCACCTGATGGCACTTGGTAATGAAATTTGGGAAGCAATCAAAAATGGATACATACCACTAGTTGATCCACCTACAGATAAGGAATGTAAGCTTCTACAAAATTACAATTCAAAAGCAATGAATGCACTTTTGAGAGGTTTGCATAGAACAAAATCAATAAAAGTTATGTATTGTAAAGATGCAAAAGGAATTTGGGATAAGTTTCAAAGCATATATGAAGGAGATAAAAGTGTCAAAAAGGCAAATATACGAAATCTCAAAGGACAATTTGAAGAATTAAGAATGAAGAATGATGAAAATATTAGTTCTTATCTACCTTAGGTATATGAGGTTGTTAATGCTATGCAAGAACTTGGAATTAATGTTGAAGAATCATATGTTTCTGATAAGATCTTAAGGTCTCTCCCAACAAGTTTTAGTGAAAAGAATTTAGCTATAGAAGAAGCAAAGGATAGTGATTATTTGATAAGAGATATGTTACTTGGTATTATTACAACATTTGAGTTGAGAAAAAAAGAGAAACCTAATCTTAAAAAGGAATCAGCCTTCAATGCAATTAAGAAGACAAAGGTTAAGAAGTCAGAATCAAGTAATGAGTCATCCAGTGATGAAGAAGCTAATTACAGCATAAGGAACAAGGATTCAAAGATGAAAAATCTGCTAGATGTTTTAATTGTGGAAAGTATGGTCACTATGCAACTGATTGTCAAGAAGCTAAAAATAACAATTATGAAGAAAAATAGGATCACAGAAAAGGGAATCATAAAAATATAGGTACCAAAATAAAGGCAAGGATGGACAAAGAAAACAAGGAAATAATTTCTTTCAAAGACAAAAGAGGAGCTATTATGCAAACAAGGCAAGTAAGTACTATAGTGATAGTGATGCTAATTCTTCAAGTAATGATAGAGATGAAGTCCTATTTTTGATTGAAGAAAAAGAAAATGTTAAGGAAAGGTCACCAATAATTCTCAAGTGTTTTACATGTGGTAATTTTGGACATCTTGAAGATAGTTGTACAAGGAATGGTTTTAGTTTCAGTGATGATGAATATGAGGATGCACTTGACGGACCAAAATAAAACATTCTAATGACACTATAAGAAGAAGAAGGTGATCCTATAGAATATAAGTTAAAAGAAAATAAATATGTTGACAAAGGCAAACAAATAGAGGAAGAATAAAAAAAGGAGGAGTTGATCTTGAGGGAGAACTTATCTATGCTCTTAAAACTTTAAATAAGGTAAGAAATCAAAACTCTCAACTTGAGTTTCAGTTTCAACAATGTGATGAAGAGAGAGGAAATATTATAGAGGAAATAAACAAGTCAATGGCTAAGAAAAATAAGTTCAGGGATAAGTTAGAAGCAAAGGTATTAGAATGTGAAAGGTTAGAACAAGAAGTAGCTCTACTAAGGGAAAATTTATAAAAATCCAAGGATAAGGTACACAAGTTTAGAAAGAGTTCAAAGAATTTGGATAATATGATCAAGGTACAAAGAAGGTCAACAAAAAAAATAGGTCTTGGTTTTGAACAGGCTCAAAAGAAACAAGAAGAAGAGTCAACCTCAAGTTTTGAAGAAGAAGAAACTTTAGAAGAAGCAAATTCAGAAGAAGACAATGTAATAGAAAGTGAGACTTCTGAGGATTAGTCAGACAATAGAAAATTCAACAAGGAAAGGAACAATGTACAAAGAAGAAATAAATGGAACAAAAATCATAATAGATTAAGAGAAACTAAGAGATAAATGAGGTCAAGACAAGAAAACTTCAATGGAATATGTTTCTCATGTCACAAATTTGGGCACATGGCTTCACAATGCAGGACACATGAAATATAGGAATATGGGAACTTTAGAAATAGATATTTTTTCCATGGGTATTACTACTCATGTAATCATTTTGGTCACAAGGCAATGAATTGCAAGGTACATGACAAGAACAGATATGGCTTTACTAGGAGAAATCCTAAGATATTTGCACCTCCAATGAATAATAACATTAAGTGTTATAAGTGCAATAATGATGGACATACAAAAAAGTGGTGTAGAGCAGATATTCCAGAACCAAGCATGAATATAAATAGGATCATGAACAGGAACATGCGCATGAAAAATAATAGTCAAAGGAATCAGAAGGATCATATGAGAAGGAAAGAAGACAAAGGTAAAGACGAGTGCTTGCTGGGAGTAGAAATACTCTCACCCCATAATTAACCACCTCAAGAGGAGGTAGGGGAGGGGCTAAGATAAGAGACTCATTCTTAGCCACAAGTCCCAAAGGTGACCCTTTACCATTGATGTCAAAGAGGGTGAGATTTGAGTAAGAGGGAGAGATTTGGTTTAAGGAGAGAGCATTGAGGTAGGGGAAGCAATGTCCTAGGGAGAGCAAAACAAGAAAAAATCAAGTGTTTGGTAAAAATAATTTGGGTTGCCATAAATGACAAAGGGGGAGATTATTGAAAATTTTTAGTCCATGAAGTTGTCATTTATGTCAAGGAATGAAGTTGTCATTTATGTCAAGGAATGGGCTATCGTTGATGTCAAAAGGTCAAAAGGAGAAATGCAAGAGATTGATGATAGATGAGCTCCATAATGTTTATTTTTAAATATTATGTGGAGCATGATTTTAAAAGGTTTTTATTTAAAACCAATGGTGGGCAAGTTATAATATTTTTCTAAAAACCAAGTTATTTTGGTTTAAAAGGCCCAAAGTTTATTTAATTACTAAATAATATTATTTAAATTCTAAAAAAAATTAAATTATAATATTTAATAATTATAATGCCAAAGTCTAAGTTTAGCGCAGAAATTTTCACATGTGAAGACAACGTACTCCCTATGCCGACATAGGATATTATTGGAAGGTGTATGGTATTTAAACCATAGCCTTTCCAAAGGCCAAAACATCCATCCTCATTTGCTAATGTTAATGCCTAAGACTTGTATGCATATTTCGTAGCGACAGTTCATGCAACATGTGGTTTCTGAAAAGCGAGGGTGAAGGAGCCTTTTGGCTCGTGGGTACTAAGGAGGTCAAAGCACGGTAGGTGCTTGGTGGCTCCAAGAGGAGAATGTGGCTCACACAAAATGGAAACTATGGCCAAGGTGCTCGTTGGAGAGAAGTTCCAAGTTTGTGGTATGAAACTAAATAGTGCGGGAAGTAGGATCATTTTTTATATTGAATCGTTTTTTGATTGTAAGGTAGAAAACCCACAACAGACTTAATTTATATATTTGTTTGATGATGCCTTATTATAATATTTGTATTGCATTTAAATACCTAGTATAATAGTTGTAAGAGTGAAGGGTTGTGACCCTAGAATATAATTAATAAATAATATAAGTATTAGGACATGTTAGGAGGGTCCTAACATGCCACCCCCCTTAAAGGAGCTTTGTCCTCAAAGCTGGAAATTTGGAAATTGCTGCTAGATATCTTGAAAATTTTCCCACATTGCGTCTTCTAAAGGTAGACCTTTCCAATGGATTAAAAATTTTGTGATATCGTGAGTACGAAGGTGACGAGAGCGGTGATCCAAGATAGCTTCTAGCTCGACTAGAAGTACTCCATCATCGAAGAATTTAGGGAGAGTGGTTTGTGTCATGATATGGGCTCCAACTGTGAGCTTAAGGAAAGATACATGAAATACAGGGTGAAGTTTGGAAGAGGGAGGAAGCTCTAGTTTATAAGCAACTGTCCCAATACATTGGAGAACTTTATACAGCCCGTAAAATTTGGGTGCTAACTTCTGAGAACATTTTTGTTTAAGAGAGGATTGACGGTAAGGTTGGAGACATAAGAAAACCATATCACCCCCGTGGAAACTACGTTCACTTCTATGTTGATCGGCTTGCTGCTTCATACGATGCTGGGTAGTGTGTAGGTTCTCTTTTAGGATCCGTAGTATGTCATCTCTATTAGCAAGTTCCATTTCCACCGCATGGACTTTTGTAGTCCCTGGAATATAGGAAGTGAGGGATGGTGGTGTTTGACCATATAGTGCTTCATAAGGAGTCATTTTGATGGGCGTATGGTATGAAGTGTTATACCACCATTCCGCTAGTGAAAGCCACTTTACCCAATGGAGTGGTTGAGTAGAAACAAAACATTGAAGGTATGTTTCCAAGCATTTATTTACAACTTCTGTTTGGCCATCGGTTTGAGGATGGTAAGCGAAGCTCATACAAAGTTGAGTACCTTGTAATTTGAACAATTCCTTCCAAAAGGTTCTAGTGAAAGTTGGGTCGCGGTCACTAAAAATTGTGGAGGACATACCATGTAATTTAAAGATGTTATCTAGGAAGAGGTGGGCTATAGTTCTAGCGGTATAAGGATGAGCCATGAAACAAAAATGGGCATATTTAGATAAACGATCAAAAACTACGAAAATGGTTGTTTTTCCTCGTGAATTTGGTAATCTTTCAATAAAGTCCATAGAAATATCTGCCCATGTTTTGGTGGGTATAGGAAGAGGTTGAAGTAATCCTGGAATAGTAAGGGTCTCCCCCTTTTGTCTTTGGCAAACTTCACATTCTTTTACAAAGTTTTTGATGTAATTTTTCATTCCTACCCAATAGAAGGAGGTAATGGCTCTTTTATAGGTTTTTAAGAACCCCGAGTGGCCTGTAGTGGGTGAGGTATGTAACTCATGAAGAAGTTTTTCATGATAAGTTGAATTGGGGGTGAGGACCATCCTCCCTTTGTATCTTAATATATTGTCCTTCCAAGTGTATGGAGGTTTGCTACTAGGATTATGTTGATGTTGTTGAATTAAGGCATGGATAGTAGGATCTTTTATCCATTCTTCATGCATATCTTGAGGCATATCTTCAAATTTTCTAGAAATTGCATCGGCTGCCATGTTGTCCTTTCCATTTTTATATGTAATTTCATAATCAAAGCCAAGAAGTTTAGTAACCCATTTTTGTTGTTCTGGGGTATTAGTCCTTTGTTTCAAAAAATACTTCAAGCTATAATGGTCAATGCGTATAATGAAATGTTGGCCAATAAGATAAGGCCTCCAATGTTGAATAGAATGGAAAATTGCCAACATCTCTTTTTCATATGTAGAGCGAGCTGAATTCTTAGGAGAAAATTCTTTACTTATAAAAGCTAGAGCCCTTTCATCCTACATGAGTACGGCTCCCATTCCTATTCCTGAAGCATCACTTTCAATGATGAACGGTTTAGAAAAGTTGGGCATGGCTAGAACAGGGGTGGTACACATTGTAGTTTTCAAGGTGATAAAGGCCTCATCCGCTTTAGACGACCATTTGAAAGCATTTTTCTTAAGTAATGATGTTATAGGAGCAACAATTTTACTATAATTTTGGACATATTTTCTATAATATCCTGTTAGTCCAAGAAACCCACGTAGAGCTTTTAAGGTTTTTAGAATAGGCCAATTTTTCACCTCCTCGATTTTGGAAAGATCTACCATAACTCCTTCCTTTAAGACAATATGCCCTAAGTATTCAATTTCTTGTTTTCCAAAGGAACACTTTGATATTTTTGCATAAAGTTGATTTTCCTTCAAGATTTGGAATGCTTGTCTAACATGGTCCAAATGTTCTTCCCATGTTTTGCTATAAATCAAAATGTCATCAAAGAAAACTAATATAAATTTATGAAGAAAAGGGTGAAATACCTTATTCATTAGACTTTGAAAGGTAGAAGGAGCGTTGGTCAGGCCAAATGGCATCACCAAGAATTCGTAGTGCCCTTCATGAGTGCGAAAGGCTGTCTTAGGAATATCCTTTTCATTGACTCGTATTTGGTGGTAGCCTGACCGTAAGTCTAACTTGGAAAAATAAGCTGCCCCGTGGAGTTCATCTAATAGCTCGTCTATGATCGGAATAGGAAATTTATCTTTGATGGTCATTTTATTAAGCACTCGAAAATCGACACATAAACGCCATGAGCCATCCTTTTTTCTAACTAAAATAATTGGAGAGGAGTAAGGGCTTTTGCTAAGTCTAATGACTCCTGCCTTAAGAAGCTCTTGTACTAATTTCTCTATTTCGGTCTTTTGGAGGTATGGATAACGATAAGGTCTAATATTAGGAGGTTGATGCCCTGGAAATTGTGGAATAGTGTGATCGTGACTTCGTTGTGGAGATAGTCCTTTTGGTTCATTGAATACCACCTTATGGTGGTCTAAAATCTTTTGTAACTCTGGTGTCTCGTCTTATTTATGATTTGGTTGAATTGAAAATAATTGGGTGACCATTCCTTTGTTTCCTTTTCAGATAATTTTCTCCATTCTATGTGAGCTGACGATTTGGAAAGGTCCTGATTTCAGGCCTTGGATAATATAGGTTTGGTTCTTTGCTATGAATTTCATCCATAGTTCATCAAATTCCCATTGGACTACCCACAAGGTTCGTAACCATTTTACGCCTAGGACAATGTCGCACCCACCTAAGGGTAGGACGTACATGTCACCTTTCATGTTATAAACCCCCATAGTTAGTTTTATATTTCTGCATTTTCCTTTGCATGCATTTTTTCCGCCATTCCAATCATCACTTCGAAGTTATTGCACGGGTATATAAAACAATTTGCTTGTTTAGCCACCTTTGGATCGATAAAATTGTGCGTGCTACCAGAATCTAGGAGCACGGTAAGGTTTTATTTCTTAAAATACCCTTTTACTTGCATTGTTTGAGGGGCAGAAAATCTGGCAAGGGCGTTGAAGGAAACCTTTGGTGCATTTTCTTTGTCACTTTCAAGTGTGTTGGATAATACCTCTACTTCGATTTTAGGTTCCTCTTCAGTAGAATTCCCTTCCTCTGTGGCATCTAGAATATATAATTTTCGTGAGGCACATTTATGATTTATGTCAAATTTCTCATCGCAATGGTAGCAAAGACCCTTAGCTTGTCTTTCCTTCATTTCCTTGAAACTCAAACGCTTAATTGGTAGAGCGGGGTTAATTTTAGGGGTTGTGTAGGAGTTTTGGGTTCATCCATTTTGCATTGGTTTGGGGTTGGTATAAGTGTTTGATGGTTTCCCCCAAGTTGGTTTTGTGAACCGATTTCGTGCCTTGATTTTGTCCTCTAATTTCGCCAAGCCGATGGTCTCTAACATGTTTGTAGGGTTATACATTTGCACCTCTATTCAAATTTATTCTTTTAATCCACTGACAAAACATTCTTGAAAGAAGGCAGTGTCTAATTCGGATGTTCGATTAGCTAGCCTTTCAAATTCTGCTTGGTATTTGCTTATCGAAGTGGTTTGGCAAATTTAGTGAGAGCCCCTATAAAGCTTTGAAACTTGCTAGGGCCGAATCGCACTAATAGATTATGTGTAAAGGTTGACCACGTCGGAGTGCCGTTAGTTTTCTCGAACCATTAGTACCATTGGATGGCATCGTTTTCCAAGTGGAAGGAGGTGATATGCATTTTTTGCATTTCCAAAATTTGATTTAGTGAGAAATATTGCTCGCTCGAGAGATCCAGTTTGTAGGGTCTCCTCCTTCAAATTTTGGGAAGTCTAATTTGGTCATCCATGGTAGAATGGAAGTTTGTGGACCTCCTAACATTGCTCGGTTTGATGACCCGTGGTTGGGTGAATTTGCATGTGTTGTTGCCTGATTTTGACTAATGGCATCAAGTTTAACATCCATTGCAAATATTTTCTCGAAGAGTTCTCTTGTGTTATGGGTATTCTCCTCTCTTTCCTGTTGAACTTCTTCAGTGAGCCTTTTGTGTTTCCCATGAATGGAATATAGTGATAGTCATCCTTCAGCCATTGCAGTTGGTGTAGGTGACGATCAATATGACTTGGTACAGGTGAGCAATTGCATTTCGAACGTCGAAAACCTTGATGCCATGTTGAAGATTTTAGATTTTTCAAAACAACCACCAGTCACCACGCGAAAACCTTAGGAGAAGGTTTAATTTTCTGTGAGGATTTTGACATGGATCCATGAAGCGTGAATGTTGTTTGCGTCCTCGTGAATGTGGATTGGCTAAAATGTGTGATGGGAAAATTTTTTAATGGTGAATTTGCTCCTTGATCTAGCTCTGATCCAGATGGTATGAAACTAAATAGTGCGGGAAGCAGGATCGTTTTTTATATTGAATCGCTTTTTGATTGTAAGGTAGAAAACCCACAATAGACTTAATTTATATATTTGTTCGATGATGCCTTATTATCATATTTGGATTGCATTTAAATACCTAGTCTAATAGTTGTAAGAGTGAAGGGTTGTGATCCTAGAATATAATTAATAAATAATATAAGTATTAGGACATGTTAGGAGGGTCCTAATAGTTTGACTCCTGCACATGCTAAAGTGTTAACATTTTGGTTTATGATTTAATTTTTGCATGTGCTAAAGTTAAATTTAGGAGAAATAAGGTGATATTTTTATTTTGGAGGATTATCCAAATTCATAAGGGAAATATTATTAAATTTTTGAAAGGTTATTTTTCTGATATAGATTTGAGGGTAAAAATATTTTTATCTTAGAAAAAGGGAAAATTATTTTATTGCATTGTTTTACAAGTGAGTTATTTAATAAATGCAATATTAAATTAGGGAGTCATAAGTAGAGATTGGTTTATTATTTGAAGATAATTTTATGAAGTGAGTTATGTTAAATATGAAAGGTTGAGATGATCTTGTAAAGAGTTACGGTTTTGAAGAAGTGATTAATTAAATATTGTGGTGTTGGATATTATTTTAAGAATGGAGCAATAAGGTGTATTTAAGATTTAATTTATCTTTGTGATTAAGGTATATTGTAAAAAAATTTAGAGTGATAATTCTTGTCATCTAACTCTTTGTACTTGGCAAAGAAGTGTTTATAATTATGACAGATTTGTATGGTCTACTTATAATCAAGAAAAAAGGTATGGGTACATTATTCATTGATTGAGTTGATTGGTTGGTTTTTTGGAAAACAAATTTGGAGTGAAAATGACATGATTAGGTTTCCTTATTGAGTTGTCGAGCTATTGTGAACATTATTTTATAAGCATTGTTGTTGAAGTGAATGGTTGAGTGAAGAAATTGAACTAGGTTTTGCAAAGAACATGAGTATCATTGTTATGTGAGAATGGTTGATAAGTATTTTTGGAAATATTTAAGTGTTCATATGATTGGAGTAGGGTTTGTGAGTAAGAATTATTTCATCAAGTGATTGGTTTTGTAGATTTGGTTGAGCCTAGTCAAGTGGATGTGTGAAGTCATAGTTCAAGTTATATGAAATAAATTGTTCTATATTCTAAATTGATTTGAGAAAGAGGTTGAGTGTTTGTGAGTGTGAAACATATTGAGTCTCTAATAATTCTTTATATTTTTGTGTGACAAAAGAGAGATTGAAAGTGATTGAACATTTTGTGAATGTGAAGCATATTGAGTCTCTAACAACTATCTATATATTTTTCTGTTAAAAAGAGTGAGTGAAAGTGTTTGAGCATTGAAGTGAATTGAAGCATATTGAGTCTCTAACAATTATCTGTATGTTTCTAAAAGATGATTGGAAAAGTGTCGAGATTGAGGTGAATGTGGAGAATATTGAGGTCAACAAGTCTCTTGTTTCTAGAAGACTTGATGAATAGTGATTGAGCATTGTGATGAATGTGAAGCATATTGAGTCTCTAACAATTCTCTTTATTTTTCTATAAGATTGGACAAGTTCTAGTGTGAAATTGTTGAACATATTTGAGATAAGTCTTTGAGAATAATTGTGAGTAGAGTTGATTGATTGATTTTGTTGAGCAAGGTGCAGCGACAGTATTGTCATTATTGTCAACATAGTCAGATAGATTGGTTGATGCAGTGGACAGGAGTTCGGAGGTTATTCGGAGTATGTACAGTGATGTTAAATTCTTATGAGGATGTTTTTTATTTTTGGGTGAAGTTGTTATAGGTTGTTTGTGCAAATTTGCAAAAGTTGAAAAAATCGTCAGAAAGTTGTCAAAGCAGCAAAATAGTCAAAAAGTTGCAAAAGTCGCCACGGGCACATTTGGATAGGATGGATCAGTTTGGAACATTCCAGCATGTCAAGAAATAGTCCAAAACAGCATTGGAGATGTCATCACAATGTTTGGAGTGATCGGTGGTGTTTCCGCATCTTGGCGGATGATTTGGCAAGTGGTTGTACAGGCTGAAAAAGTGCAGGTTTTGTTAGAAGAACTGCGAAAAAAAATAAGGAGTTATGTAGCAAAATTTTAATTGGAGGTGATTGTTATCTTCAAGAAAATTTTTTCCAAATTTCAACAAAAACGGAGAAACGAGACGAATTTTACAAGCATTTCAAGACTGTCACAAAAACGCTATTTTTTGAAAAAGTGTGTCAGTAGCAGTTTTTGTGGAAGTGGTACAGGCGAACTATAAGGAGTTAGGTAGTGAGTTTTGGTTTGGATATATTCAGTGTTGCAAATATTCTACGTTTCAAATTTCAGAGAAAAATGAGTTATGAGGTGAGAGTTATGATTTTTGCAAAAATGTTACAGGTCTCTTTTATGTCAATTTGTGCCACTTGGGCAAAATCCTTTAGTTGGTCGTTTCGACCTTGAAGAGTCGCCAGAGTTTCAGTTTCAGTGTTGTTACACCTTCAAGGCATCAAATATATCATATATTTTTTTAGTTTGAGTTGTCACGTGGCTCCAAAGTATGAGAACGAGTAAGGTGTCAATTCTTTGCATGTGACGTGTTTGACGAAATGCCTTCTCAATATAAATAAAGGGAGTTATATTATTTTAAATAGTTTCATTAAATAAAGATCTTTGGAGAAAGTGAAAAGTGAAAAGGAATGCAAGTGTGTGCATTTTAATTTAGAAGTGTTTTATTGAAGAGTGTGATTTTATTTTGTGCGGAGAGAAGAGTGTGTGGAGAAAAATAAAGAGTGAAAATCCGTGTTTTTGGGAAAAAGGTGAAAAACGTCACTTTAGTATTTTGGGAATAACTTTCTCATATGATATTATTTTTGGCTGAAATTTTTAGAGGATGTCATAGACAGAGTTCCGCACAATACCTAGAAAGAGTTTAGGAATTTATAGAACGAGCTAAGAGAACGGTTAATTTTTTTGTGAGAAGAGAAGATTCATATATGTCATTTTATTATCAATATCAAAATCAAGTGGGTGCTTGGTAGAGGCAAAAAAAGGGGGTTTAAAAAAAAAAAGGGTTGGTGCTCCTTTCTATTGGTGCATATAAATCAGGGGTTGGTGCTCCTTTCTGTTGGTGCAGATAAATCAAGGGTTGGTGCTCCTTCCAGTGGGTGCTGGTAAATTGATTATAAAGTTGGTGCTTTGTAAAGGCTAGATTTGGATGGGAGTCCAAATAGTCATTTTGAGGATGTAGCCAAATCGGTGAACCTCGGTACATCTTGTGTTGTGTGATGTTCTCTTGTTATACTTGCTTTATTTGGTTTCAAGTTTTCATTTTTTTGGCTTTAAGAGTTGAAGATTTAAGTTTTAAAAGAGCTACATTGATTCACCCCCCCTCTCAGTGTCATTGTGAGACTAAAAATTGGTATTAGAGCAAGGTTCTTGAACAAGCTTAACCGGCTAGGGTGATCTTGGAAGTGACACAATGGCAAGTGGTGAAGGCTTCTCATCAAACAAAGCACCATTGTTTGATGGAACTAATTATGCATTTTGGAGACTCAGGATGCAGACATATCTTTGTGCTTTGGGATACGACATTTGGGATTCAATAGATAGTGGATACACAATACCTACCACTTCTCCAACCGATGCTGCCGGTAAGAAAATTTTTGAGAATGAATCAAAAGCAAAGAATGCTATCATGTGCGGATTAGTGGACAGTGAACTGGTAAATATTATGAGTTGTAAAATGACAAAAGAAATATGGGACAAACTGAGGAGCATTCATGAAGGAGACGTTAAGATCAAGGAGGCCAAGTTACAAACACATCAAGCTTAGTTCAAAGTATTAAATATGAATGATGATGAGAACATAGAGGCATATATGCTGAGATTTAATGAAGTCATTAATACGATTAGAGGACTCGATGAGGAAATCAAAGATTCTGTCATCGTGAAAAAGGTATTAAGATCTCTTCCCCAAAGATTTGATTCTAAAGTTCCATCTATAGAAGAATCTAAAGATCTAAATTCTTTTCGTATGGATGAGATGCATGGTTCTTTGACTGCATATGAGATGAGAATAGGAAAATCTAAAACCATAGACAGAGAAGCCGCTTTTAAAGCCCATAAAAATATGAAAGCAAAACAAGAATCCGAGGAAGAAGAGACATTGGATGAAATGGAAGCAAACTTTGTTCAAAAACTAAAAAGAGGAAAAAGAAAATACAGAGAAAATTTACCATTTAAATATTTCAATTGTGGAGGCATTGAGAATAACAAAAGTGATGAAGGATCGCACCAAGAAAGAAGTGACTAGAAGAAAAAAATAAATTTCATAAAAGGCAACTTCAAGAAGAAAAGTTTCATCTCCAAGAATGTTAGTTCATCAGAAGACAGCTTCGGTGAGGATTCTTAAAAGGAAACAGGTGAAGCTCTTTTCATGGCACTCAAAGAAGAAAAAATAGAAAAAGAATAGGAATGTGATGAAGAAGAAATTGATGCGAAGTAAATTTGGAAGAGGAACTAATTGCAGCTCTAGATGAATTGAAGATAGAAAGAAAAAAGAATAAGAAAATTTCAAGAAAGCTTGAGGATGCAAATGAAATCATAACCAGTTTGAAAGTACAGATAGAAGAATCCAAGAAAATATCTAAAGATCTCAAAGTGCAAATAACCATGAAAATAGATTATTGCAGCAAGCTAGAAGAAGATATTGTTGGTTTAAGGATGCAGATAGAAGAGATGAATCGTAAAATTAGTTGTTATCACAAACGTGAAGAAATTTCTATGAAGCTAGATAAGATCATAAATAACCAAAAGACTATAGGCATCAAATTTGGTTTGGGATTTGACGAAGGAGAATCATCAAATGGATCAAAGGCCATAAATGAAGAATCCATAAAGAATGAAGATAAGAAACAGGTTGATCAAGAAAAATTGACTCATGCAAAAGAAAGCAATAATGCAAGGCATGAAAGGAGAATTGACAATGATGGATTCACCAATGTCACACATCAAAGAAGAAGAAGATTTATGGCTTCTACGACAACATGGAAAAGACCATCACCCAGGTTCAATCATCTCTTTTTTGGTTACTATTTTAAATGCAATGGTTATGGACATAAGATTTCAGATTGCAAGTATAATGTAGGACCAAGGAATTTTACCAGTAGAAATATTTTTTCACCTTTGATGGATTATGTAGTAGAATGTTATAACTGTCATAATTTTGGGCACATTGCAAGAAATTGTCGAAGTACATTTGCATCAAATCAATTTAAGGGAAGAAAATTTCAACCAAATGGAATGAGAAAAAATAGAAAATTTCCCTAAAAACATACACAAGCTACTAAAAAAGAAAAGTCAAAACAAGAGCCCAAAATTGTAATCAAACTAGAGTGGAAAGAAAAAGAGCGATCTAAGGAAGAAAAGGAATCCCTGATCGTACAAACAACATTTAAAGCACAGAATAAATCTGCACCATGGATACTTGATAGTGGATGCTCCAATCATATGATAGGTGACAAACAAAAATTTGAGAAGTTACAGCAATATGAAGGTGGTTCAGTAAAATTTGGAAATAATGATGGAGCTAAGATAGTTGGCAAAGGTTCAATTAAGATCAGTGATGAAAAAATCAAGTCAAAAGAAGTCTTGTTTGTGGTTGGTCTGAAGCATAACTTGTTGAGCGTAATTCATATTTGTGATAGAGGTCATGAAGTGATTTTTAAGAAGCAGAGTTGTGAAGTTAGAAAAGCAAATAGTGGAAAGTTGATAGCAACTAGATCGAGGACATCTAGCAACCTAGACACTCTCTCAAAGACTCGAAGGAGCTCTTGATGGGGAAGAATAAAATTGGTTGTGGCACAAGAGGCTCGGTCATATTAGTTTTGACAATCTAGTAAAAATCAGCTCAAAAAAGGTAGTGAGAGATATTCCCACCATTGGAAAACCATCAAATAGCATTTGTGCTTCATGCCAAAAGGGGAATAAAACTAGAGTCTCATTTAAAACAAAATATTACTACACAAGAAAACCTTTGGAACTAATACATACTGATTTATGTGGACCCATGAGAACGCAAAGCATAAATGGTGACAAATATTTTATGTTGTGTATAGATGACTATTCTAGGATGACATGGGTACTATTTTTGAAGCATAAATCAAAAGCTTTTGAGATGTTCAAGGTTTTCAAAAACCAAGTTGAGAATCAAATAGGAAAAAAGATTAAATGTTTAAGATCAGATAGAGGAGGAGAGTTCATTTCAGAGGATTTTATAGAGTATTGTGAAAAATATGGTATTAGGAGACAATTTTCAGCAACCAAGACACCTCAACAGAATGGTGTGGTAGAAAGAAAGAACAAGACAATGCAGGAAATGGCATGAACTATGTTGACTGAGAGCAAAGTAGCAGACAAATTTTGGAAAGAGGCAGTCCATACTACAGTATACATCCAAAATAGGTGCATGTTGAGGACACATGAAAAAAAAACTCCTTATGAGTTGTGGTTCGGTAAAAATGCAACAACAAGATACTTTAAAGTTTTTGGCAATAAGTGTTACATCAAAAGAATTGAAGAAAACCTTGGTAAGTTTGAAGATAGAGCGGATGAAGGTATTTTTCTTGGCTATTCATCAAAAAGCAAAGCTTACAAATGCTACAACAAGATGCTAAGGAAAATTGTGGATAGTGTCGATGTTAAAGTTGATGAAGGTAGGGAACGAGTAATTAGCTATGAAGAGAACTACCCAATTTATGAAGAGGTTATTGAAGGAGATGAGGAAAAGGAAATGAAAAAGAAACAAAAAATTGACTCAGATGATTCAAACAGTGGATTCGGAAATGGAAGAAAATAAGAAATTCAAAACAGTAGTCGAGTAAAGATCATCCTAGAGAGAAAATAATTGGAGACCCCACAGTTGATTTTCAGACAAGAAGAAGAGTAGTAAGTAACTACTCTCTATTATCCAACATTGAGCCCAAAAATGTTGTTGACGCAAGCAAAGATGAAATTTGGATGAAGGTAATAAATGAAGAATTAGATCAGATCAAGAAAAACAAAACTTGGGAGTTAGTACCAAGACCTGCAAATAAAAATATAATCGGTACTAAATGGGTCTTTCAAAACAAATTGAATGAAGACAGACAGGTAGTCAAGAATAAAGCAAGATTGGTATGTAAAGGCTATGCACAAGTTGAAGGTATTGACTTTGAGGAAACCTTTGCACCTGTGGCTAGACTAGAGATAATTAGAATGTTTATGGCTTTAGCAGTTTACAAGAATTTCAAAATTTATCAAATGGATGTGAAATCAACATTTTTGAATGGGAAACTTGAAGAAGAGGTTTATATTGAGCAACTAGATGGTTTCCAACTTGGTGATGATCCCAACTTGGTTTGCAAGTTGAAGAAAGCATTATATGGCTTAAAATAAGCACCCCAAGCATGGTATGCAAGGCTAGACAACTATCTTACTCAACAAGGGTTCAATAAAGGTATGGTGGATAGTAATTTGTATGTCAAAACAGAAAATGGCCATCTTATTATTCTTGTTGTATACGTAGATGATATCATATTTGGTAGCAGCAAAGATGAGTCATGTAAAGATTTAGCAAATAAGATGCAGAAATAATTTGAAATGTCAATGATTGGTGAACTTTCATATTTCCTCGGGTTGCAAGTTAATCAAAATGAGAAGGGCATATTTATTTCTCAAATTAAATATGTGAAAGAGATGCAAAAAAATTTCATAATGGAGTATTGTAAGCCAGTTAGCACTCCCATGATGACAGGTTGCAAGTTGAGCAAGGATGAAAAATCTCCACATGTTGATCAAACCATGTACAAATCTATGATTGGGAGCTTACTATACTTGACAGCTACCAAACCAGATATTTTGTAGGTAGTATGCATGGTAGCATGATTTTAGGCTAGTCCCAAGGAGACTCATGTGACAACAGTGAAGAGGATTCTTTGGTACCTCAAGGGTACTATGGAGTATGGGTTATGGTATCCGAAAGGTAAGGACTTCACCATTATTACGTATTTAGATGCAAATTGGGTAGGATGTGTAGATGACAGAAATATTACCAATGGAGGTGCATTCTATCTTGGAGACAAGTTGGTCGTGTGGCATAGTAAGAAACAAGAGTCAGTCTCCTTATCCACAACAGAGGTAGAATATATTGCAGCAACAACGTGTTGTACGTAGGTATTATGGATGAAACAAACCCTAAAAGATCTTGGTATTAACTTCAGTGAGCCAATTTTAGTTAAGTGTGATAACACCAGTGCCATTAACATCTCAAAGAATCCGGTTATGCATTCTCACACAAAACATATTGCTATCCGGTATCACTTTTTGAAGGAGAAAGTTGCGGAAGGTGAGGTTAAGTTGGATTTTGTTCCAAAAATAGAGCAAGTAGTGGATATCTTCACAAAACCGTTGCCCAAGGAAGTCTTTGAGTACCTTCACAATAAATTGGGAGTGGTCACACTTCCCAATAATTGAATAGCTATCGGGACCACATTCTCAGGGGGAGCATTTGTGTATTTGTTTATCTTTTTGCTCATGTTTGTGATTTTTGCTAAGTGTAATAATTTTTGCCTAAGAATGTTGTGCATGGACTCAGGGGGATTTTGCAGTAGCCCTTTGGTATTTTTTTCAAAGGGGGAGAAGATTTATAGGAAATTGCACGTGTGTTGCCAACAATTCCAAAGGGGGAGATTGTTGAGCAAGGTGCAGCGACAATATTGTCATTGTTGTCAACACATTCAGATAGATCGGTTGATGCAGTGGACAGGAGTTCAGAGGTTATTCATAGTATGCAAAATTATGTTAAATGCTTATGAGGATGTTTTTGATGTTTGGGTGAAGTTGTTACAGGTTGTTTGTGCAAATTTGCAAAAGTTGAAAAAATCGTCAAAAAGTTGTCAAAGCAGCAAAATAGTCAAAAAGTTGCAAAAGTCACCACGGGCATAGTTGGATAGGATGGATCAGTTTGGAACATGCCAGCATGTCAAGAAATAGTCCAAAATAGCATTGGATATTTCATCACAGTTTTTGGAGTGATCGGTGGTATTTCCGGTATCTTGGCGGATGATTTGGCAAGTGGTTGTACAGGCTAAAAAAGTGCAGGTTTTGTCAAAAGCACTACGAACAAACCATAAGGAGTTATGCAGAAAAATTTGAACTAGAGGTGGTCATTATCTTCAAGAATATGTTTTCCAAATTTCAACGAAAATGGAGAAACGAGGCGAATTTTGCAAATTTTACAAGATTGTCACAAAAACGCTCTTTTTTGAAAAAGTGTGTCAGTAGCAGTTTTTGTGGAAGTGGTATAGGCGAACCGTAAGGATTTAGGTAGTGAGTTTTTGTTTGGACATATTCAGTGTTGCAAAGATTCTATGTTTCAAATTTCAGAGAAAACCGAGTTACGAGGTGAGAGTTATGATTTTTGCAAAAACGTTACATGTCTCTTTTATGTCAATTTGTGCCACTTGGGAAAAATCCTTTAGTTGGCCATTTCGACCTTGAAGAGTCGCCAGAGTTTCAGTTCCAGTGTTGTTACACCTTCAAGGCATCAAATAGATCAATATATATATATGTATTTTGGTTTGAGTTTTCACGTGACTCGAAGTATGAGAACGAGTAAGGTGTCAATTCTTTGCATGTGACGTGTTTGACAAAATACCTTCTCAATATAAAAAAAGGGAGTTATATTATTTTAAGCAGTGTCATTAAATAAAGATATTTGGAGAAAGTGAAAATAAAAAGGGAATGCAAGTGTGTGTATTTTAATTTGTAAGTGTTTTATTGAAGAGTGTGATTTTATTTCGTGCAGAGATAAGAGTGTGTGGAGAAAAATAAAGAGTGAAAATCCGTGTTTTTGGGAAAAAGGTGAAAAATGTCACTTTAGTATTTTGGGAATAACTTTCTCATATGATATCATTTTTGGCTGAAATTTTGAGAGAAGGTCATAGACAGAGTTCTGCACAATACCCAGAAAGCGTTTAGCAATTGACAGAATGAGCTAAGAGAACGATCAATTTTTCTGTGAGAAGAGAAGATTCATATATGTCATTTTATTATCAATATCAAAATCAAGTGGGTGCTTGGTAGAGGGGTTGGTGCTCCTTCCAGTGGGTGCTGGTAAATTGATTGTAAAGTTGGTGCTTTGCAAAGGCTAGATTTGGATGGGAGTCCAAAAAGTCATTTTGAGGATGTAGCCAAATCGGTGAACCTCGGTACATCTTATGTTGTGTGATGTTCTCTTGTTATACTTGCTTTATTTGGTTTCAAGTTTTCATTGTTTCAAATTTAAGAGTTGAAGATTTAAGTTTTAAAAGAGCTACACTGATTTACCCCCCTCTCAGTGTCATTGTGAGACTAACAAGATTAGTGTGAGATTTTATGGAAGCTTACAAGGCAAATTTTAGATAAATCTTTGAGAGGAATTGTGGGTGATTTATTTATTCAAACCTTGGGTTAAGGTTTGGAGCAGATCTAGAAGATTTGAGTTGTGATTGATTCAAGATTTTTGATAAGGCTTGAGATAGATATTGAGGAAAGATTTGTATTAGATCGAAGGACTGCATTTAGTGCATATTTGAGGAAAAATATTGAGGATAGATTTGTGCTAGACCGAAGGACTATGTTTAGTAAATATTTGAGGATAAATTTTGGTGCATATTTGAGGACAGATTTGTGCTATACTAGAGATAGAGATTGAGTAGATTTTTGCTAGACCAAAGGACTATGTTTAGTGCATATTTGAGACAAAGCTAAGAGCAATATTTGGAGGTGGTAGATTATAGAGGATGATAGTCTCCAGTGGATAGAGATCCATTAGCTAGGAAAGAGAGGTCTTATGAGTGGGGATAGATGTCTTTAGTGGATAGAGATCCATTATCTAGTGCGATGGGGGTAACATTTCTTCTAGAAGATCATCAATCAGAGCTAAGGAGAAAGGAGTTCTCCTATGGATAGATATCCATGAACTTGATTAGGGGATTAGTGTCTCCTTTGGACATAGGTCCATACATATTTTAATAGGGAAAGGATTCCCAAGAGATTTATTGAGAAAATTTTAGTGAAATATTTTCTCCGTGGAGTAGCCCACATTTGGATGAACCACATAAAATTTGTGTCACTATTATGTGTGGTGATTTATGCATTGATTTGATTACTATTTTTGATATTTATATTGATACA
Source organism: Wollemia nobilis (assembly GCA_028583015.1). NCBI lineage: Eukaryota > Viridiplantae > Streptophyta > Pinopsida > Araucariales > Araucariaceae > Wollemia > Wollemia nobilis. Next base: position 15,866,762 of record JAQPPZ010000756.1, read on the forward strand.
TTGCATAATATTGATTGAGGAAGAAAAGTAGAAAGTGGTCTTATACTGTTGACCCCCCTCTTAGTATAATATTGTGTTCTTCAATTAGTATCAGAGCGGGTTCCTTTGGAAGAGTTTAATAGCTTGAAGGAAAAACTTTCAAGAACACAATGGATTCTAAGAATGGGTTCTCAGATAATTCAACACCAATCCTTGATGGAAGTGATTATATATATTAGATTATGAGAATTAAGGTTCACCTGATGGCACTTGGTAATGAAATTTGGGAAGCAGTCAAAAATGGATACACACCACCAACTGATCCACCTACAAATAAGGAAGGTAAGCTTCTACAACATTACAATTCAAAAGAAATGAATGCACTTTTGAGAGGTTTGCATAGAACATAATCCATAAAGGTTATGCATTGTAAATATGCAAAAGGAATTTGGGATAAGTTGCAAAGCATTTATGAAGGAGATAAAAGTGTCAAAAAGGAAAATATTTGAAATCTCAAAGGACAATTTGAAGAATTAAGAATGAAGGATGAGGAAAATATTAGTACTTATCTACTTCGGGTAGATGAATTTGTTAATGCTATGCAAGGACTTGGACTTAAGATTGAAGAATTTGATGTCTGTGATAATATCTTAAGGTCTCTCCCAACAAGGTTTAGTGAAAATATTTCAGCTATAGAAGAAGAAAAAGATGGTGATTCTTTGACAAGAGATATGTTACTTAGTATTCTTACAATATTTGAGTTGAGAACAAAAGAGGAACCTAATATCCGGAAGGAAGAAACCTTCAAAGTAATTAATAAGACAAAGGGTAAGAATTCAGATTCAAGTAATGAGTCATCCAATGATGAAGAAGCTAATTATGGTAGAAGGAAGAAGGATCCAAGAAGATTTAAAGATGTAAAATTTATTAGATGTTTCAATTATGGAAAGTATGGTCACTATGCAACTGATTGTCAAGAAGCTAAAAATAACAATGATGAAGAAAAATAGGATCACAAGAATAGGAAATAAAAAAAACATAGGTACTAAAAGAAAGGTAAGGATGGACAAAGCAAACAAGGAAAGAAGTTATTTCAAAGACAAAAGAGGAGCTACTATGAAGACAAGGCAAGTAAGTACTCTAGTGATAGTGATAATAGTTTCTTAGATAATGATAAAGATGAAGTCCTATTTTTTATTGAAGAAAAATAAGAGGTTAAGAAAAGGTCACCAATAATTCTCAAGTGTTTTAGATGTGGTAATTTTGGATATCTTAAAGATAGTTGTACAAGGAATGGTTTCAATTTCAATGATGATGAATATGAGGATGCACTTGAAGGACCATAAGAGAATATTCTAATGGAACTAGAAGAAGAAGAAGGTGATCCTATAGAAGATAAGTTAGAAGAGAATGAAGATGTTGACAAAGGCAACAAATAGAGGAAGAATCAGAAAACGAAGGAGTTGATCTTGAGGGAGAGCTTATATATGCTCTTAAAACTTTAAATAAGGTAAGAAAAAAAAACTCTCAAATTTAGTTTTAGTTTCAAGAATGTTATGAAGAGACAGGAAAGCTTATAGAGGATATAAACAAGTCAATGGCTAAGAAAAAAAAGTTCAGGGATAAGTTAGAAGCAAAGGTCTTAGAATGTGAAAGATTAGAAAAAGAAGTAGCTCTACTAAGGGAAGACTTAGAAAAATCCAAGGATAAGATACACAAGTTTATAAAGATTTCAAAGAATTTGGATAATATGATCAAGGTACAAAGAAGGTCAATAAACAAAAGAAGTATTGGTTTTGAACAGGCTCAAAATAAACAAGAAGAAGAGTCAACCTCAAGTTTTAAAGAAGAAGAAACTTCAGAAGAAGATAGTGTAAGATAAAATGAGACTTCTGAGGATGAGTCAAACAAAAAATAATTCAACAAGGAAATGAACAATGTAAAAACAAGAAATAGATGGAACAACAACCGGAATAGATTAAGAGAAACTAAGAGACCAATGAGGTCAAGGCAAGGAAACTTCAATGGATGATGTTTCTCATGTCACAGATTTGGGCACATGGATTCATAGTGCAGGACACATGAAAGACAAGAATATGGGAACTTCAGAAATAGATAATTTTTCCATGGGTATTGCTACTCATGTAATCGATTTGGTCACAAGGCAATGAATTGCAAGGTACATGATAGAAATAGATATGGCTTCACTAGGAGAAATCCCAAGATATTTTTACCTCTAAGGAATAAAAATATTAAGTGTTATAAGTGCAATAATTATGGACATACAACAAAGTGGTGTAGAGAAAACATTCCAAAACCAAGTATGGACATAAACAAGAATAGGAATAAGAATATGGGCATGAATAGGAACAATCAAAGGAATTAGAAGTATCATATGAGAAGGAAAGAGGATAAAGGTAAAGACCAATGCTTGCTGGGAGTAGAAATACTTCCACCCCAGAATTAACCACCTCAAGAGGAGGTGGGGGAGGGGCTAATCTAAGAGACTCATTCTTAGCCCCAAGCCCCAAAGGTGACCCTTTTCCATTGATGTCAAATAGGGAGATATTTGAGTAAGGGGAAGATATTTGGTTTAAGGAGAGAGCATTGAGATAGGGGGAGCAATGTACTAGGGGGAACAGAACAAGAAAAAGTCAAGTGATTGGTAAAAATAATTTGGGTTGCCATCAATGACAAAGGGGGATATTGTTGGACATTTTGAGTCCATGAAGTTGTCATTGATGTCAAGGAATGAAGTTGTCATTGATGTAAAGGAATGAGCTACCGTTGATGTCAAAATTTCAAATGGAGCAATGCAAGATATTGATGATATATGAGCTCCATAATGTTATATGTGTGGCATGATTTTAAAAGGTTTTTCTTTAAACCCAATGGTGGGCAAGTTATAAGGGTTTTCCAAAAACCAAGGAGGATTTTAGTTTGGTTTAAAAGGTCCAAAGTTTATTTAATTATTAAATTATAATATTTAAACTCTAAAATAATTTAAATTATTATATTTAATAATTATAAGGCCAAAGTATAATTTTGGTACTGACATTTTTGCATGTGAAGACGACCTACTCCCTCCGATGAGGTAGGACATTGTTGGAAGGTATATGATATTTAAACCATAGCCTTTACAAAGGCCAAAGCATCCATTCTCATTCACTAATGTTAACGCCTAAGACTCGTAAGCATATTTTCTAGCGACAGTTTGTGCAACGCGTGGTTTCCAAAAAGTGAGGGTGAAGGAGCCTTTTGGCTCATGGGCACTAAGGATCTAAAAGGGTGGTAGGCACTTGGTGGCTCCAAGAGGAGCACGTGGCTCACATGGTGTGGAAGCCACGACCAAGGTGCTCGTTGGATAGAAGTGCCAAGTTTGACTTCTGTGCATGCTAAAGTGTTAACGTTTTGGTTTATGATTTAATTTTTGCTTGGGCTGAAGTTAAAGTTAGGAGAAATAAGATGATAGTTTTACTTTGGAGGATTAGCCAAAATTCATAAGGGAAATGTTATTAAGTTTTTGAAAGTTTATTTTGCTAAGATAGATTTGAGGGTAAAAATCTTTTTATCTTAGAAAAACGGAAAATTATTTTATTGCATTGTTTTACAAGTGAGTTATTTAATAAATGCAATATTAAAGTAGGGATTCATAAGTAGAGATTGGTTTATTCTTTGAAGATAATTTTCTAAAGTGAGTTATGTTAAATATGAATGGTTGAGATGATCTTGTAATGAGTTACGGTTTTGAAGTGATTAATTAAATATTGTGGTGTTGGATATTATTTTAAGAATGGAGCAATAAGGTGTATTTGAGATTTAATTTATCTTTGTAATTAAGATAAATTGTGAAAAGTGTTAGAGTGATAATTATTGTCATATAACTCTTTGTACTTGGCAAAGAAGTATTTATAAATATGGTAGATTTGTATGGTCTACTTCTAATCAAGAAAAAATGTATGGGTAGATTCTTCCTTGATTGAGTTGATTGGTTGGTTTTCTGGAAAACAAATTTTGAGTGAAATGGACTTGATTAGGTTTCCTTATTGAGTTGTTGAGCTATTGTGAAGATTTTTTTATAAGAATTGTTGTTGAATTGAATGGTTGAGTGAAGAACTTGAACTAGGATTTGCAAAGAACATGAGTATCATTATTATGTGATATTGATTGATATGTATTGTTGGAAACATTTGAATGAGTGTTCATATGCTTGGAATAGGGTTTGTGAGCAAGGGTTATTTCATTAAGTGATTGGTTGAGTAGAGCTAGTTGAGCCTAGTCAAGTGGATGTGTGAAGTGATAGTTCAAGTTCTATGAAAAAAATTGTTCTATATTCTGAATTGATTTGAAAAATAGGTTGAGTGTTGATGAGTGTGAAACATATTGAGTCTCTAAAAATTCTCTATATATTTCTGTGATAAAAGAGAGATTGAAATTTATTAAGAGTTTGTGAATGTGAAGCATATTGAGTCTCTAAAAATTCTCTGATGTTTCTAAAAGAGTGAGTGAAAGTGTTTGAGCATTGATGTGAATGTGAAGCATATTGAGTCTCTAACAATTCTCTGTATGTTTCTAAAAGAGTGATTGAAAGTGATTGAGCATTGTAATGAATGTGAAGCATATTGAGTCTCTAAAAATTATCTTTATGTTTCTATGAGATTGGACAAGTTCTAGTGTGAACTTATTGAGCAGATTTGAGACAAGTATTTGAGAAGACTTGTGAGTAGAGTTGATTGATTGATTTGTTCAAACCTTGAGTTAAGATTTGGGGCAGATCTAGAAGAGTTGATTTGAGATTGATTCAAGCTTTGAATTAAGGCATGGAAATAGATATTGAGGATATATTTATGCTATACTGAAGGACTATGTTTAGTAAATATTTTAGGACATATTTTGGTGTAAATTTGAGGATAGATTTGTGCCAGACTAGAGACAAATATTGAGCAGATTTGTGCTAGATCGAAGGACTATGTTTAGTGTAAATTTTAGATAGAGATTTGAATATGACAGAGTATAGAGGATGACAATCTCCATTGGATAGAGATCCATTAGCCAAGGTAGTGAGGATAGGTGTCTTTAGTGGATAGCGATCCATTAGCTAGAGTGGTGGGGGTAATAGTTCTTCTAGAAGATCACCAATCAGAGCTAAGGAGAAAGGAGTTCTCCTGTGGATAGATATCCACTAACATTATTAGGGGATTTGTGTCTCCTTTGGATAGAGCTCCATAAATATTGTAATAGGGAAAGGATTCTCAAAAGATTGATTGAGAAAATTTAGTGAAATATTTTCTCTATGGAGTAGCCCACATTGGGTGAACCATGTAAAATTGGTGTCTCTATTCTATGTGGTTATTTATGCATTGATTTGATTACTGCTATTTATATTTCTATATTTATATTTCATAACATTGATTTGGAAAGAAAATTAAAAAGTGGTCTGATACTTTTCACCCCCCTCTCAATATAAGTTTGTGTTCTTCAATTGGTATCAAAGCGGGTTACTTCGAAAGAGTTTAACAACTTGAAGGAAAATATTTCAAGAACATAATGGATTCTAAGAATGTGTTCTCAGATAATTCAACAAAAATATTTGATAGAAGTGATTATATATATTGGAGTATGAGAATGAAGGTTCACCTGATGGCACTTGGAAATGAAATTTGGGAAGCAGTTGAAAATGGATACATACCACTAGCTGATCCACCTATAGATAAGGAAGGTAAACTTCTACAAAATTACAATTCAAAAGCAATTAATGCACTTTTGAGAGGTTTGCATAGAACAAAATCAATAAAAATTATGCATTTTAAAGATGCAAAAGGAACTTGGGATAAGTTGCAAAGCATATATGAAGGAGATAAAAGTGTCAAAAAGGCAAAGATACAAAATCTCAAAGGACAATTTGAATAATTAAGAATGAATATATAGGAAAACATTAGTTATTATCTACTTTAGGTAGATAAGGTTGTTAATGCTATGCAATGACTTGGACTTAATGTTGAAGAATCAGATGTTTGTGATAATATCTTAAGGTCTCTCCCAAAAATATTTACTAAAAATATTTTAGCTATAGAAGAAGCAAAGGATGGTGATTCTTTTACAAGAGATATGTTACTTGGTATTCTTACAACATTTGAGTTGAGAACAAAAGAAGAACCTAATCACCAAAAGGAAAAAACCTTGAAATTAATTAATAAGACAAAGGGTAAGAAGTCATAATCAAGTAATGAATCATCCAATGATGAAGAAGCTAATTATGGTAGAAGGAACAAGGATTCAAGAAGATTCAAAGATGCAAAATATGTTAGATGTTTTAATTGTGGAAAGTATGGTCACTATGAAACTAATTGTCAAGAAGATAAAAATAACAATTATGAATAAAAATAGGATCACAGGAATAGGGAATCAAAAAAATACAAGTACCAAAAGAAAGGGAAGGATGGACAAAGCAAACAAGGAAATAAGTTCTTTCAAAGACAAAAGAGGAGCTACTATGCAGACAAGGCAAGTAAGTACTCTAGTGATAGTGATGCTAGTTCTTCAAGTAATGATAGAGATGAAGTCCTATTTTTGATTGAAGAAAAAGAAAAGGTTAAGAAAAGGTCACCAATAATTCTCAAGTGTTTTAGATGTGGTAATTTTGGACATCTTGAAGATAGTTGTACAAGGAATGGTTTTAGTTTCAGTGATGATGAATATGAGGATACACTTGAAGGACCAAAATAAAATATTCTAATGGCACTAGAAGAATAATAAGGTGATCCTATAGAAGATAAGTTAAAAGAGAATGAAGATGTTGACTTAGGCAAACAAATAGAGGAAGAATCAAGAAAAGGAGGAGTTGATCTTGAGGGAGAGCTTATCTATGCTCTTAAAACTTTAAAGAAGGTAAGAAAGAAAAAATTTCAACTTGAGTTTCAGTTTCAAGAATGTGATGAAGAGAGAGGAAAGCTTATAGAAGATATAAACAAGTCAATGGCTAAGAAAAATAAGTTCAAGTATAAGTTAGAAGCAAAGGTCTTAGAATGTGAAAGGTTAGAACAAGAAGTAGCTCTACTAAGGGAAGACTTAGAAAAATCCAAGGATAAGCTACACAAGTTTGAAAAGAGTTCAAAGAATTTGGATAATATGATCAAGGTACAAAGAATGTCAACAAACAAAATAGGTCTTGGTTTTGAACATGCTCAAAAGAAACAAGAAGAAGAGTCAACCTCAAGTTTTGAAGAAGAAGAAACTTCAGAAGAAGACAGTGTAAGATAAAGTGAGACTTCTAAGGATGAGTTGGACAACAAAAAATTCAACAAGGAAAAGAACAATGTACAAAGAAGAAATAGATGGAACAAAAATCAGAATAGATTAAGAGAAACTAAGATATCAATGAGGTCAAGACAAGGAAACTTCAATGGAATATGTTTCTCATGTCACATATTTGGGCACATGGCTTCACAATGTAGGACACATGAAAGATAGGAATATGGGAACTTCAGAAGCAGATAATTTTTCCATGGGTATTGCTACTCATGTAATTAGTTTGGTCACAAGGCAATGAATTGCAAGGTACATGACAGGAATATATATGGCTTCACTAGGAGAAATCCCAAGACATTTGCACCTCCAAGTAATAATAATATTAAATATTATAAGTGAAATAATGATAGACATACAAAAAAGTGGTGTAGAGAAGACATTCTAGAACCAAGCATAAACATAAATAGGATCAGGAACAAGAACATGGGCATGAAGAGGAACAATCAAATTAATCAGAAGGATCAGATGAGAAGGAAAGAAGACAAAGTTAAAGACCAATGATTTCTAGGAGTAGAAATACTCCCACCCCAAAATTAACCACCTCAAGAGGAGGTGGGGAGGGGCTAAGCTAAGAGACTCATTCTTAGCCCCGAGCCCCAAAGGTGACCCTTTGCCATTTATGTCAAAGGAGGAGAGATTTGGTTTAAGGAGAGAGCATTGAGATAGGAGATCTTACTCCTAGGGATGAGCTCTCCTGTGGGTATGAGAACTATGTTTTAGAGTCAGACCCTAATTCACCAAGATAGGATCTTACTTTTGAGTAGGAGCCTATTTATTTCCAACCACCATATAGCTTTACCTAGGTGTACACCAACCCTATTTTGGAGGTGTCATTTAAACCTTCCTAACATATTCCATTTCCAAAACCCTCATGTGCTTCTAGCACTTCATACACATCCACATACACAAAACCCTTATATGAAGCACATGTAAATGTTGCTTCACAAGTTTCAACCTCACAAGTTACCATACCTAGTGTAACTTGTCCCCCAACCACATATTCCATACCATCTACTTCCATACCCTCAAATTTTGATAGAGATATTAATGAAGCATGGGAAAACCTGAACAAATTTATTAGACAACATAAAAACACTCAAAAACAAGTACAAGTGAACCCTAAGCCTTTACCAAACTCTAATTAGACTGTCCTTGTTAACTAGGGTCCATCATGGGTACCATAGTCTTCTGTGGTTTCTATCCCTATTCCTCCACCAAGTCATACCATTATCCATCCTATTACCATTGTCCAACCTATCCATAACCCTCATACATCAACCTCATTCTGTAATTCCCCATATTTTCATCATCATTCTCCTATTCATTTATTTCCATAAAATTCACCTAGCCATCATTACCAATCTCATAATCACTTAGTCACTCCACAACATTTATCCACTCCACTACAAAATCATTAGGTAATTCAGGGCTTCCACATTCCTGAAGAAGACCCTCAAATTAAGGCCATGCAAAAATAGATAGATAAATTGATACAATATACTTCTGGTTTGACAAACCATAAACCAACTTTATGCCAATTGATCAATCAACCCATCCATCCTTTGGTACCATACCCACCATATCTGGAAGATTTCATAGTGCCTAAGTTTGAAAAATTCAAGGGAACTGAGGATCCTAAAGAGCATGTGAGCACATTTGTACACACCTATTTTAGAATTCAAAATGACAATACTATCATGCTTAGAAATTTTCCTCAAATATTAGGAGGAGATGCGATAGAATGGTATAATAAATTACCCAGCCATAGTATTTATAATTTTGAGAAATTTATTGATAAATTCTTGAGTGTTTCATATTAAATGTTAAAAAGAAGATCTCATTGTCTGATGTCTATTCTTTAAGACAACATTATGGTGAGTCTACCTATGATTTTGAAAACTATTGGAGGGTTGTCATCACTAAATTGTCATTTACCTTGCCAATGGATGAGCTAATCAAGTTATTCACCAAGAGTTGTCTAAAACCTATCTCTTGGATGCTTCAACTACAAACCTATCATTCATTTGAAGAAGGTTTAGGTTAGGTTAGTGTCATTAAGGAAATCAAAATCCAAGAAGGTATACTTAAGCCTAAGAAGAAATAATGGAAAAATAAGGGTAATTATAAAAGCAACTATTATGACCAACCAAAATCAACACAGACTACCCTAATCATTCAGCCCAATCATGTTAATCAAGTGGTCATGAGCCAACCGATAATGGCTCAACAAAAATCAATGCAACAGTCACCGTAACAAATTTCTTATCATGTGGTACCCTTGACAACTCAAGCCATGTAGAACATAGTGCTAGCTATGAAAAACCATCCTCAATGATAGTTTGTCTAATAAAATCACTAGGACACCCCTTTAGTCGAGTCATATGCTTCCCTTTTTCAAAGGTTGTATGCCACAAATAAACTTGCTTTACCCAAAATTAGACCTGATGATCCTACCAAATGTACTAAACACTATTGGGAGCATCTATTTTATCCTTATCATAGTTAAAATGGGTTTGAAATTAACAATTACCATGCATTTAAATAAATAGTGCAAGACCTTATTGACTTGGGGGTGATCAAGCTTGATAATCCCCTTGCTCAAAAAAATCAAAACCTTGGTATTTTTCAAACACCACTTCCTCATCATGAGGATGTGCAACAAAATGTATGAGGGGCTAATGTCAAAACTTCTCCTAATAAATTCAATCATGTCCAACAATACCAAGGGTTTGTAAGCTTCATCCATGTGGTCACTAGAGTTCAAAGAAATAATCAACAAAATGCAAGGCAACCACCTCAAGCAAGTGTGTTACAACCTCCAACATTGCCACCCATTAAAATTTCTCCCAATCCTTCATCACCCATACATATTCCTAGTCAATAAAATCCTCCAAATACCCTAATCAATCATCTACCATGACCATTCATCTCATTGAATATCCAGTTAACCACAATTCTAAAGATGGCTTCCACCAAATCATCAATTTACGAGTTAATTCAACAATCTCCCACACATTGTGAGGCATTAATGAATATTCTCAAATACATTGAATTACAATATCAATATTCTAATGTCTTCAATAAATTTTTAGGGAGAAATAAAACATGCATGGAGCCTTCCATCACATTCTATGACTTTGAGATTAAGCCAATATCATCGGACTCAATAGACCCTCCATTGCATATTATGGCTCTAATTGAAAGAAGCCCTTTAAAAGAGTGTTAATTAACATTGGTTCCTCTATCTATATCATCACTACATCCACCCTTCATCATTTGAACCTTCCTCAATCTCATATCACCAAATAATCATTCACCTTAAAAGAATTCAATGATGCTTTGTGTTCCACAATTGGCACTATTTTTTTACCCATTGAAGTAGGGATCAAAACATTGCACACCATTTTTCACATCTTGGAAGGATCTATGGCATATAATTTACTCCTTAGAAGACCTTGGATGAGGAAAATGATATGTATTCCTTCTATTTTACATCAAAGATTGAAATATATTTATTAGGGACAAGTACATTGCATACTGGTGGACATCTAGTCATTTAAGTATTGCAATTTCATTTCAAATCCCTATGATTCAATGCTTCCTTCCACTCACCTTTTCATTTCACCATCAGCCAATCCATCTACCACTTCATAAATTTTGACATCAAAATATCCTATTCCTAAGAAGCTCCCTATCACCATTCCCATCAATTTTCCACAATCCCATCATCTTCAACATTGACTACATGCACATGTGGTCACAATCAATCCACATCATCAACATCGTTTCCATACACATCATCATCATCTATTCAACAAACTTCCCAATACAATACATCACCATAACCTAATGTTTCACAATTGGAATTAACGAATTGTGAGACATCTCCATATTCACCATTTCCCGAGCCATCATCCAGGTATGATCCATCCATATCCTCCCAAGTCGAAGTCCACCTCAATAATCTTGGTATTGGTGAATATGTGGTTCAAGACATCACCATCACACCCCTCACCATTCCTAAGGCTAAGGATTTTGATCACTCATGTGACCCACCTTTATACATAGGAGTAGTATATAACATGGGTTCAACTCCAAATAGCATAAATTTTGTGTATGGGGGATTGATTGTTCATAAAATCCAATACCCATAGAAGAACCCAAAGAACCAGTACTTGCCAATATTCCAAATATGTCAGGATTCCCATCTAGCTATTTTCACATAGTCAATTGTCAAGGTCATGGCCTAGGATTGCATGAACATGGTGCATGATTAAATGATTTAGTATTTAAAAACAACTCCATTCAATGATTTAGTATGATATATAATTGGATGTCCATGCTATATATGATCAAATCCCAATGCATGCTCTAATTCATTAGTCATTACCTTAAAAGGTTAATACAAATTAACTAGGAAAAGTGTATTATTCAAACACAATTGGTCCTTCAACCTCTCAAATTTTATTTGGTGTGTATATTCTAAATGGAACTTGGATTTGGAACCTCTTTTGGTCACTTAGTTTAGTCACCAAGCAATGCATGAGAATCCTAATATAAATATTTGATAGAAATTGACAAGATCTAAAAAAATGTAAATATTTGTTAGAGTCATTAGGGTAGGTCAATATCTAATTACCTAGATCTTCTTAGAATCAACATGGACTCCTTTGTCAATAATATACCTAAGGTACTACATATTTATCATGCCATAGTATCAATTGTCTTAATTATCATATAGCATGTGTCTTCAAAGAGTCTAAATCACCTATAAAATATGTTGTAAATGTTCCTCCCATGTCTTACTATAGATAAGAATTCCATCTAAGTAGACTACTAAAATAAGCTTGTGTAGGGATGTAGGATTTCATCTATCATTCTAATGAATGTGGTTGGTACATTGGTCAATCCAGAAGGTATAACCAACCACTCAAATAATCCCTCCATGTATTTTAATGTAGTATTCTATATGTCATACAACTCTATGGGTATTTGATAATTTGATATCTAACTTTGGTTAGGAACATTACTCCATGGATCTAGACTAGTAAGTCATCTTTCTGGGGGAGTGAATAATGGTTCTTCATAGTTATTTTGTTCAAATACCTATAGTCAATATAGTCTCCACATTCCATGTTTCTTTGGAGCCAAAAAAATTGGATTACCATATGGTGAAACACTTATTTTCATGCACCCCTTTTGAATAAATTATTGGATCTACCTCTCAATTCCATCATTTTAGAGGAATTATCTAACATAAATAGGTGTATTATACAAAGTATAACCAAGAACTAAGTCAAAAAAATGCTTTACCTCATAATGAAGTGCTACCCCAATGTGAACAAGTCATCATATTCTATTACACTCTGGTTCATATACTTATTTTGTGCATGGCCTACAATTGAAGTAATTACTATTCTTATTCTACTTTGTGGCTTGATCATCAATAGAATAATTTTTCTTATTTTGGCTATCATATTTGTGTATTTTTAGGACTAATTAAGCATATTGAAGTAGGAGGAGATAACTCTAGGATCCTAAAACACTAACCTTTTATACTCATGATGACACTTTGGGGCCTAGACGCATAGACACCATACCACTTCCACATAAATGGTTGGTCTAAAATTACATCACAAACATCCAAGGGAACAACATCATACACAATTTCATACTTGAAAGGCTTGATGGAATATGAGAGGTATTATTGTTGAGTGACATGAATGCTTTTCTTATTGTAACCATCTAATATTATATAGTTGCAGGTATGGTATAATAGGTATATTCAAATCCTTCACCATCTGAGTAGAAATAAGATTCTTTTGACTCCCACGATCAATAATAAAATGAAATGGTTTACCATTGGTCTAAATCTATGAGTTAAATAAATGTTCCTCATCTTGTGACTCCTCTAGTGCAACATGTGTAGTGGAAATGGTCACATTTAGTTTGGTTTCCATGATTTGCTTCCCTCTATCCTAAAATTGTGGATGTGCAATTAGTGGTGCAATGATATAGAGGGTTTGTGACTCAAAAAACAATGATTAAATTGCTCATAATTCCTCCCTCAAATGTTGATTGCTCTTGTAATGGTCATACTATTTACCACTCTTGACCTTTGAGGGATTCTTTTTTTTGCTTTCAATTCTAATTTTGAGACTATCCCTCTTTATCTTGATTCTTTAGAGAGTCATTCTTGTCTTTCTTTGGGTAGTACTTAGGGCTCTAGTTTTTATTATTTTCTCCTCCTTTTTTATTTTTGTTTTCATGCTTCTACTATAATTTGATAGCAATTTTATATACCTCTTCTAATGTATTGAATTTGAATAGGCCCATTTACTCTTGATTGTACCATTGTAGCCATTTGTACTACTTAATGATCCAATACATTTTGGTCTCTTGAATACTAATTTTTGCTACGATGGAGTGGAAAACATTAGTATAATCTTGAATAAATTGGCCTTTATCTTGATGCGATTATTATCATTGCATGTATTGGTATTTATAGGTTCCCATGGAATAACATTCTTCCCTGATGACCTCCATGAAATTATCCCATATTAATGCTACATCAACTTTATTATCTTATATAACCTTGTCATAATATGCTTCCCACCAATTTTGAATAAGTAGTGAATCTTTGAAGAGTGCAAAAGTGATTTTTTCAATTTTCAATGAACTTATTTATAGAGAAGTACAAAGATAAGTGATGCAACAAAATTTATAGGGCATGCACATTTTTTTTCTTCAAAATTGGGAATTTAAATAAATAGATACACCTTAAAAGGTGTGGGAGCACTGAATTTTTCTAGAAAAATGAGAGGTTGTGTGGAGGATGTTGCAAAATTTGCATGGGAGAGCCATTGAAGATTTTGAGAAAATTGATCCATCATCTCATTCCTCCATTTCATGAGTGCTTCATTCAACATCTTCTTGAAAGGATTTAATCTCTCAATGCTATCCATTCCGATTCTTAGCTAAGATAATTTGTGTTAGAAACCTTCATATAAAAATAAGCATAACCATAATAGTTATGTAGGAATTAATATAAATGCTTATAAACTAAATGACCATTAAAATAAAAATAACAAAATTGCTCAAGAAAATAACTAGATGGAAATACAACAAGCTTATATTAATCAATAAAATATATACTATAGGTCTATTCAAGGGGGCAACCTCCTTGGAAGTAGAGCTCTAATACAATTTGATAAATATATAAGATATAATCTACTCCAAACCCATCTCCTTATATAGACTCTTATTTACCCAAGCCCTATCGCTCAAGGGTTAGACCACATGAAATAGGGTATCCAAGATACTAACTCCTACTTATAATAAAATTAAAGGTTAAGTTATAATGGGCTCATACACACTAGGTGCCCAAGGTGCAAATATACACCAACACTAGAAAAGTACATAACAATGGTTGTGTTAGGATACTAACATGCCCTTCCCATTTGAGAATCTTTGTCCTCAAATTTTGAGGTGAGGAATTTTTTTTTATAATTGATATAGCATCTAGTAGGTGGCATATTTTGGCTATAATTCATGCCACTATACTATAAAATTATTGATTCCATTTATGAAAATGTGTGTGAACACTAATCCAAAATACATGTTGGTTCTAATATGAATAAGCCTTCCACATCCAACTAGGGCAATGTTGGTTGGACTTGCATATAATTTCCAAGAATCTTATTTAAAGATGACATATGGAAAAATTAGATGTATTATAGAAGAATATGACAATTCTAGTTTGTAGGACATGGGGCCAATCTATTGGAGCATTTTATATACTCCATTGAAATATAGTGCTATCTTTTGACTGCCATAAAGTTTTAGTGATGACTCCTAATAGGGGTGCAAGTGCAATAAAACCATATCCTCGATGTTAAAAGTGCACTCAAAGTGGTGTTGTTATGCTTGTTGTCACATACAATTCTATGCTATGGCTAAATTATCTTTGAGATGTTTGAGTAGTTGTGCATGCTCCATGAGAGTGGAATACATTTCTTGAACCTTGGAACTATTAGCCATTATTACATTATTTGATGTGATGTAATTATTAGGGGATGATTGATGATTTCACCTCATATGAGGTTGAATGGTTACATATCCCATAAGAATGAGATAAGGTAAAACACCAAAGTCTCTTGAAACTAAGAGATACCATAAAGCATAAATATGGATGATGTACATAGATTTTGTTTGGCAGAAATATTTGGAGAAATATGAAATACATTGTTGTGTTGAAATATTGTTTGCTCCTTGTTGTTTTCCAAAATCTAGTATTAGAGACATGGAGAGTTTATGAGGATTTCAATGCCAGTAGAGAGTTTGTGATGTTTTTGAGAACGAACAATCATCACCATCCAACAAAGTGCCCTATGTAAAAGAATTTATTGAGCAATAACTACAACCTTATTGGTGTTGTTAGATGTCATTCTACTTCGTGTGAACCTATATTTATGTTTCTAAGTGTATGCCCTCCACACAATATCCTTTATAAAAATCTAATATTGTGAGTTTTGTCGATGCCAAAGTTGTTTCAAATTTTTTTTGTAATAGGATATTCTTTCTTTGTCTCCTCAATCTTGTTTCTTCAGCCAAGCCATATAATTTATTCATGAATCCACCTGCAATTTATTCATGTATCCACCACTATGAGGGGCCTCTTTGTTCCATGGTTTGTATTCACTATATCCCATGAGTATATAATTTCTCTAAATGTTCAAGTGAGTTAATAGAAAAACAAAGGTGTTATTTGAAAAAAATTAAATTCTTCCTTCTAATGTTGTGTGGATAACTCTGTCTAACATAGTAGATAACACAAATTTTAAAAAAATGATAACTTAATTATTGCTCGATATGTGTACATGGAGGCAAGGAAAGACATGTTGGAATTGATCGTATGGGTGCTTAAAGGTTTTTAAATTCTAAGCTAAAATTTTAAGTAGTATCACCATGGAGTCTTGTTGTCTAGCACGTGATATAGATGTAGTGTGCTCCAAGGAGGTCACAGGTTTCAATTTCTCTCCTTATAATTTTTACTACAACATTTTTATTTAAGAAAATTATGCTCTCCAGGTATCACGTTTAATGCCTCCACATATTGAGTAGTTGGAAAGTTGGCATTTGAAGGAAAACATAAAATTTTTGAAGAAAAATATTAACGAATCAATTCTCATAGAAGGTAATTTTTTTTAGAAAAAACTACTAAAGAAAAAAATATATAATAGATTATTTTGCAATAAAAAGGGGAATAATAAATTACAAGAGGTGCATTTTTTAATGGGGATTTTATTTTAAGTCAAGAAAAGTAGAAAAGTAGCATTTAGAAAAAACAAATATTCTGATGAGGAGAGTAATTTTTTTTGTAAAAAAGTGCATATTTGGTAGTGAATAACACCTTATTTTATTTAAACAAAATTTACATAAAAAATAATTTCGTATTCAAAAATAAAAAAAATGTGCTTTGCACAATTGCAACATTCAATATAAATGACTCCTCTGACTTGCATTTACAAGCAATACTATCATGTTAAGTTACTAAATCTAAAGTCTAATATAGTTACCATAACAATGTCTTGGAATCCACCCCATAAGTTTTTGAAGAAAAAGAACACATTTTTGTGATATTTTGTTTTATTTGATTTTTACCCCATTTGTTACTATTATTAGATGTAAATTTTAAAATTGAGAAACTCCATGTATAAAGGAAAGTTACACCCACATACAAGAATTTCTCTTCAAGTAGGTTTTCATTGATAGGTTGAATCATTTTTAGTACCACCTTTGTACCATGTATTGATCTCTTTTATGTATCTTAAGGTCTCTCTCACATACAACGACATATATAGAGAGGACTAGCTTCTTCCACGTACCAACTAGTATATAGAAAGAGTGGGTATATTGAAGGGTTTAGTATATAGGAATAGTGGTATATAGAAAAAAGAGCATCATTTTGGGAGATATAAGGAACCTTCACCATTGTCTAATCAAAAATATTTCTCATAAAATCTTAGTTTCTCATGTTGGGACTGAAACTGATGGGATTATTTTATTGATACAAATGAGTTACATATATAGGTAGAAGGCCTATATGATAAACTGACAAGTGTTAATATAAACTAACAAGTGTTGAAACAGAGGCATAGTGCACTTTAATTCTAACATTCCTCCTTAAAGTGCACTATCCTAACTAAAGAAAAAACAAAACAAGTCAACATTAGGTAACATTCCCCCTTAATGTTGAATTCTCTAAAACAACCTATCATCCTATCTTATTGCTGATTTGGTCTAGTCTCGTGCTATTTGCGCTTGGATCTCCAACTATGAATAATGCTAGATTCACTATGTATACATCTCGGTCTGTTGCCTCAGGGTCAGCCACTTCCATGGGTCTGTTGCCACTGGGTCAGCCACTTCCACGGGTCTGTTGCCACTGGGTCAGCCATCTAAGTGCCTTAGGATCATCATGGGTACCTCAGGGTTAGCCACTTCTGGGTCTGTTTCCTCTGTAGGTCATCCTCAGAGGATGTTTCCTCTCATAGGTCACTGACTAGATCCACCATGAATATCAATCTCTCCTCATGGTGAACTCAATCTAGAAGGTGTTGGTCTCTGCCAAAAATGCACCTTAATACAAATGAAAAATGAGCCATATAAGAGTGTCGGTCTCTGCTGAAAATGCACTCAATACAATAAAATGAGCCATAGAATCCAAATATGGAGGAGAAGAAGAAAGAATAATAGAAGAGAATCTTCTGAAGTGTCTTTGTCTGTAGTCTTCAGAAGTAGATCCGAAAAAAACTTGAATAGAGTCTAGGGTGTCTATGTCTATAGTCCCTAGAATAAGTGTCCTTATGGTAGTCACATCATCTTACCGAAATGCATGGGTAACCAGCCGTTGCATCCGCCAAGTAGATAAAGGGTACTACTAGATACTAGGGTCACTTACAAGTGCCTTGGGAGTGTTGGGTACAACTAAAAGTGTACTCCAAGGTAGAAAAACTTTGAGGCTAAGAAAATCAATTGAAATAGCCTCAAAATTAAAAATTGATACCACCATTGTGTCCGTCACGAAAAAATGTTTCCAACGACTATAAATACCCCTATATTCCACCATCAAAGGGGCCTTCATCATGTGGAAAAACCATAATGCCTATCTAAGGCAGCAAAATAAACCTCAGGAATATCATATTCCTGGCATCGCACTGTGGCGGAATAAAAAGATAGACTCAATTTTCCCTCGCAGGGGAATTACATTTCCACTCTCTATGTGGATAAAAGCATTTTAATGTACCCATGCCTTTTTAAAAATTTTGACTATTCCCTCCATTTAAAAATTCCCATACAACCATACAACCATTGCCCAATTAAATCAATCACAAATAATTGGTAAAAACTGCTGAATGAGGTCATTCGATTCAATTTGATCCTGCTTGGCGAGTTCCCACTCACTATCCACCGAGAGTGCCTAAGTGGGGCCCACTTTCAAAGGGCCATGTTTGCCACCTGTCGTTCTTCACTTCATCATGTTCATTTTACATTTCAATTTGGTCATGTGGGCCCTCCATCCCCCTACATTTTCATCAAAAAAATAAAATAATGCCGCAGTAAGATGAAATTTCAGTCATAGAAAGCACGACTTCACGCATTGGCCCTGGCAGCTTGCATTTAAAAAAAAAAGTTTTCACGGTCTGCAATGGGTGTCGGTTCATTGATTCTGGTTGTATCACCTCCAACAACAAATTCTATGATGACATCTCAGATGGCTGACAAGCATTGAAACTGGGTTGAATGAATGTGCTCCACTAAGTCCAATGACCACGTCCATGTGGTCTTGCTAGTCCTCTGGAGGCCAAGCCAGGTCACATTTATCTTGACCTTGGGAACATCGTGAGAACTGGCCACCACGGCCCAGCGAGTGGCCTGTGTTGGTGCATGACATCCACGTGACCGCCAACATCTCGAAACTCATCCACGGGTAAAATCATCTGCACATTGCCATCGCTCAGTCCACATTCCACCGGTTTCATCGTCTTTCCATGAATTACGGGGTTCGCTTGTTCAGGTATGATTCCACTCATAAAAATCAAGTGATCTTTGGATACATAATTTCACTGTATCCACCACTGCCGCCTCCACCATAGTGCACACCACCACTGACGTCTTCCTCGACTCCTATCGAGTGCAGTCCCCAAACTTCTGCGACGTCAGTGCCTCTTTTGCAGGACTGCTGTGTCAAGCCCATTGTGTCGACGAGCAACAGCACCTTCCAGGTAAATAATGGCGAGATTCTTTATGTGGGAATGACCTCGAAAGAACTTGTTTCCACTCTTTTCAATCTTTATTTCATCACGTACGAACAACGATGTAGTGCAATCTAGCATAGGACTTGAAAAAGGCGCTCGAGATTGTTCCCCTTAGGAAATTACCAGACAAATCCAGCAAGCGCAAGCTCGATAATTTCCCTAAATCTAGAGGAACCGGCCCAAAAAATGCATTGTGGCTCAGATTCAACTTCCACAGCGATCGGATCTCCGCCAGCTCCACTGGAATTCTCCCGCTAAACTCATTTCATCTGCATCACAGCTTATCCTAGTCCAGTTACATGGGGATTCATAAGAGGACTTCCATAACTGTAATGTGTTAAATGTGTAAAAGAATGCAACACTTTTCCATCCCATTATTACATTGATGATTGCTCTAACATGGTGCTCTGAGACTTGGGCAATGAATACCGTCGATAGCGGCGCGTAGAGATCCCACTCGTCCGCCCACGAGTCGTAGATCTCGATCGCCAGGATTTTCATTCATTACCTCTTCCTGCTCTATCTTCACCATGATCTCCTCAGTTAGACACATCTGTAGGATTCAACGTGGGTAATAAAAACTATAGGTAGTTTTCTCGGTATTGGAGGACTCCATTAAACATCGCATGCAATTTTCAACGCGAACACCAGTAGAGGCATACCACCTCTTTTTTCTTTCATTTTCGTGGGCTGGTGCAGGTAAAAAAACCTAGCTTGCATTAGAAGGCATATTAAGGAACGATCATGTGCTGGGCCTTGTAGGAAGTTCCAAAAATCGTCATCTCCAGGAGGCCGGTGTGTCAAGCAACAATCTAAAAAAACTGCATGTTCTCTCAGCAATGCTGTCTATTTTGAATCGAAATAGATGTGAGATACAACCAAAATAGGTGTTGGGATTTTAAAAACAAATTGTGTGCCATCCAATTTGAATCTTCTCATCGAGGTCTGGCCTATCCTTAGCTATACACAACCTGCAATCACTACACTAGGGACCTGAAACTAAAAAAAAATTCTGAATAAATTTTCTAAAATTTAAATTCTTACCATTTGGTTTCTGATCCATCAAAATATGGAGAGCATACTCCCTCGGTAAAAAATTAAAAAAAATAGGAAAAAAAAAAAACTCAGGTGGAGGGAGGATTTCCATGAGGGAAATCCCCCCTCAAAGGTTTCACAGGCAGGAGAGGGAACCTGCTCTGATACCAAATGTTGGTACTAAAACTGATGAGATTTTTTATTGATACAAATGAGTTACATATATAGGCAGAAGGCCTATATGATAAACTGACAAGTGTCAATATAAACTGACAAGTGTCGAAATAGAGGCATAATGCACTTTAATTCTAACATCTCAAGGGTCAAAATTTTGCACCATTGAAGATAGAATTGAGAACACTAGTGGTCAAAAACTATGAGACATAGTTATTGGTGATGAAACTCAACTTGAGGAGATAATAGCTAAGAAAAAGTATGATGGAGGAGATGCAAGAGAACTTATGCTCATCACTTTCATAGTAGAAGATAGAATACAACCACATATCAATGAAGCAAAAACATCAAAATATGCATGGGACATACTTCATACCATATTTGAAGGGAGAAATGAAGCCATAATTATTTATCAACAATCACAATTTCATACATTAAGGGTCTAGGACAGTGAGATTATTGAACATTTATTTATTAACTTAAATGAAAAATTGAACATAATTAGAGAAAATATGGATGATAAGCTCTTAGTATATGTTGCACTTAGATCTCTTCTTGAATCATTTAAAACATTGGTAACATATCTTGAAGTATCAAATAGAAGGGTTTTATTAGAAGAACTGGTAAACAACCTTCAACAATATGAATTAAAAAAATTATTTGAGAGATGAGTTGTCCAATAATTCTGTTATATCCACAAAGAAACCTCAAAAGGATTCAAAATATCCTTCCACTTTATTTTCATCACAAAATTATCCTCAATGTAGGATGAGGCATTTTTGTATTTATGAAAAAGGACATGAAACCAAGTTTTACAAATATAATTAGATGACCCATGAGACTCAATTTTGTAGACCTCCTCAAAGGAAGAAATAGTTTCAACCACCATAAAAAAAAGAGCAATAACAACGGTATATTGTTTAGAAGGAACCTAAATCAGATTGTGAAGAAGAGCATGAAACAACAAATAAGGTGCTCATTTACAAAAAGTGACAAAAATAAAATAAAAGGGTTCATAAAAAAGAAAAGAAAGAATGTGAAATTTAAAAGTATGTGTTATCAAAAACTAGTGAAGGTACAAAATGTTAAAAACATAGATCTTTTTATATTCAATTCTCAAAAACATTGGTGGATACTTTGAAAATGGTGTGACAATATCTATTGGTGTAGTTAGAAGAATGTGCGTGGCATTATTCACTCTTGAAATCCTTGATATGCAATGTATAAAACATATAAATAATTGAAAATGTGCGAAGAACACAAGCTTATACTGAGAGGGGGAGGGTGAAGAGTATAAGATCAAATTTTACTTTTCTTTCCCAATATTATCCAATATAATCAATGGCAATATCAACAAAAGTAATCAAAACAATGCAAAAATCATCACACATAATAGAGACACCAATTTAATGTGGTTCACCCAATGTGGGCTACTCCATGAAGAAAATATTTTACTAAAATTTTCTTAAAAAATATCTTGGGAACCACTTCCATAGTATAATAGTTATGGACCTCTATCCAAAGGAGACACCAATCCCATAATGCTCTGATTTGTGTATATCTCTCCACAGGAGAACTCTTTTCCCTCTTATATGATTCATGGAACTTGACCCAGGAGATCAATTTCTCCTCAACTGGTTATTGTATCTCTCTTCATAGAAGAAATCTATCTTCCCAGTTGCTTCACGGATCACACTCCACAAGAGAACTCCTTCTCCTTGCTCTATTTTGTGGAATTCTATCCATAGGAGAACTCTTTCCTCTCTGCTCTGGCTAGTGATCTTCTAGAAGACTACTGCCTCCACTGCACTGGATTGTGGATATCTCTCCATAGAATACCTCTATCATCACTAAAAAAACTTTGTCCTCACTGATCTGGCTAATGGATCTCTATCCACTAGAGACTACTATCCCATGCTCTGTCACCTCCAAATATTACTATCAAATCAGCTCAATATCTGTCTCAAATCTGCACCAAACACTATCCTCGATCTAGTACAAATCTAATCTAACTCTATCTCAGGTCTAGCACAAATCTACTCTCAAATATACAACAAAATCTATCCTCAAGCCTTAACACAAAGCTTGATCAAATCACCAATCAAATCTACTCAGATCTACCCCAAGCCTTAACATAAAGATTGATCAAATCAAATCTACTCTTAATGATATCTGAAGTCTTCACCAAGACTTGCTCAAATATTTCTATAAGTCTTCACCAAGACTTACCTCAATTCTATATACAAGTCTTCACCAAGACTTACCTCAAATATGCCTACAAGTCTTCACCAAGACTTACCTCAAATATGCCTACAAGTCTTCACCAAGACTTACCTCAAATCTGCCTACAAGTCTTCACCAAGACTTACCTCAAATCTGCCTACAAGTCTTCACCAAGACTTTCCTCAAATTTGCCATCAAATATTCCTACAAGTCTTCACCAAGACTTACCTCAACTGCTCTCAAGTATTCACAAAGTCTTACCTCAAATCTGCCTACAAGCTTTCACAAAAGCTTGTTGAATATTGTCCTTAAGCTTTCACAAAATCTCACACAACTTTGTACTTAAGCTTTCAAAAAAGCTTACTAAAATTTTCTCAAACACATGCTCAAAACAACTCACAAGATATCCTCAAATCAATTTCAAATCTTGCACACAATGCTATCAATTGCTTTGTATAATATTTAAAGTAATTCCTTTAACTTGAAGCATTTTAGACATATTCTATTTAGAATTCATTTAACCTATGGAACATATAGAGAATGATGTACTCTATCAAAAACTCAATATGTTCTACTAAATCATTAAGTTTGTCACTTTCACAAATCTGGTTTCTAATGTTTGCACATTCACTCAAATCCAATGCTCAATAATTTCACTCAATCATTCAATCAATGAAACACAACTTGCTCACAAACCCTAAACAAGTATTTTCAAGCTTATTCAAACAAAAGCACAATGTGGGTCTCAAACCCTAACTCAAATATTTTGCAATCTATATCTCAAATCAAATCATCCATAAAAAAGATGCACTTAAGCTTGCTCACAATTTGCAACAATACTCATCAATCCTTTTCACTCCACCTTATATTTCATACATTCATTTCAAACACTCTAAACAAAAGATAGTGTGCCCATACCCTTTTGATTTTATGGAGATATGTCTTCAAAACTTGTCTTAATCACAATCAAATCCTATTTGCCAATTTCGAGGTTAGATAGAAATAATCTATCTCAAAATCTCCACACAAATACTCTCAATAATTATTTCACTATTTAGGAAACACAATAAACTATCAAGTCTCAAATACACCTTATTATCTCCAATACTCTCAAAATAACATTCAACACATAAAAATAAAGTTCTTTTGTTAATACCTTATAATATCCAATCCTCTCAAAATAACATTCAACACATAAAAACAAAGTTCCTTTTTAATACTTAATAATCTCCAATCCTCTCAAAATAATATTCAACACATAAAAACAAAGTTCCTTTGTTAACACCTTATACTCTCCAATATTTATATTTTCAAAGCACAAAAATAAAATATTATTTTAACAACCCTTATAGCTCCCTATACACTTCACACATGCCTTTTAATTTTCACATGACCTCAACAACCTTTTCACATTCAAAATTTAGGTAAAATAATTTAAATGTTGCATATCTTAATAATGGTTCATGTCACCAAAATATTGCACGACTTCGACTACGCCCAAACTCGAACCCTTGACCAAAGCCATCACAGTGTCTTAGCCCAAGGCTAAGATTCTATATGGGCTACATGCCCACACATGAATGACAATGTCCTTGCATCTATTATCTATCTGCTTCCCAAAGAATTTGGTGAAATAAAAAACCCTGCTTCCTTTATAAAAATGAATCGTGTGGTATTTAAAACCATGACCTTCTGCTTAAAAGCGCCTTAGCCACACCTGCGACCACCGTCTATGCTACCGAGTGCCTTAGAATGTATTTTTCGTATCACACGAATTTCAAACCAAGTCTAACTCCTTATCTTAAAAACCCTCACATGCTTCTTCCTTTCGTATATGGAGCGCTCTATTTATTACACACATAGGCATACAAATATTGCATGATGCTGACTTAGAAAATGAAAAGTATTTCCTATTTATACTTTATCCTTTGCATTAAACATGTTGGCCCTTTTGAATTTCGATTTTTGAATTTCAAATTTAAATTTTAAACCTTGGTGCTATTTAATTATTTAAATTAAAATTTTAACCTTAGGTTAAAATATTTTAATTTAAATAAATTAAATTAAAACCTTTATAATATGCTCAATGGGTCTTGTCGAAGATATGTATTTTTTAATTATTCCTTGGACTTCGTTATCTTTCACCTCTTCCTTTTGCCCAAATATTATAATATTAAATATTATAATATTATAATTTCTTTTTAAACTTGCTTCTATTTCCTTGGGTCTTCAACCTTTTAGGCCTCTTTAGACATATAATATTAAAAATAAATATTATATGCTTTTTCTTTTAACCACTTCCTTGCCTTTTGGAAAATCAACCTTATGACAATAATGACGAAAAAACTAGACATCAAACCTCTTGACATCAATGACAACAAACTTGCTCAAATTTCAAACAATGTGAAGGACAAACTTATAGTGAATTTTCACTACACTCAAAGGCTTTTTCCTTAGGTGGAGTTTTAGAAGAAGGATGAGTCGAAGGCAAAGTTAGTGGAAGGTGAAGAAAGAGGCATTGGACCGATATGGGCAAGAAAATTCTAATCAAGGGCTGGCATCATTTTCTAAAATTTTTAACAAAAAATAAAGAAAAAAATTCTAATGGTGTATGCAACCTAAATTTCCCAAAAATGAGGAAGGTAGTGGAGAAGTTTCGATAGGTAAAATAAGAACAAAACTTCTAAATATTGAAAGTTTGAAATTTTTTGAGATTTGAGACCATGGTTCACAAGAAATTTCCAAAGGCAAATAAATAAAAGTTCCAAAAAATAAAACATCCAAAAGGTTTGGCAAGAAGGAAAGGGAAAATACTTCCTCAAACCATCCAATAAAAGTCCAACCCATACTTGAAAGTTTATAAAATTATAACATGGGAAGATGAGAAAAATATTTGACAATTGTCTATTTGAAAATTAATAGCATTCTCTATCTTGAAAGATAAAAGTAAGTTAAGTAACCCAGGTGTTGTAGGTGAGTTGGAGAGGAGAGGGCAATCCTCCAAGGGAGGTCCTAGGTTCAAATCTCCACCCTACCAAAAATCTGAATTGGGTATCCAAAATCCAATTGATAATGTTGGTGCGGACAGGGTCGGGTGCGACTCCGGGTGACTTTGATGATGTAGAACCCCCTGTTCATGGTCTCTCAGACCAAGGCATCTTCGCAAGGGGTTTTTCGCTTTAAAAAAAAAATTAAGTTAAGTAGAGAAAAAATAGCTCCAGGAAGTAGGACATAATGTAGAAGCAGACAAGGAAGAATGGTAAGATATTGTGAAGTGATGAGTAGGAGGAAGATCAGGTTATAATATATTAGTGCTCATGCAAAATATCCTAAAAGAGAAGATGAGATGAACTAATGAGCCATTATTTAAATAAGTTAAGGATCACCTACCGAAATCACTTGAGCTCAACAATCTAGGAAAATATCGTTTATCTATTGAAGATAAGAGCATGGCAGCCACAACAAAAGCATCTGATTGTAGAAAGTTGTGCTAAGTTTTTATATTTAGTAGAATGGTAGTTAAGATTTTCAGTAGTGGTTGACCTCATAATTGATGAGTTTAGAACTAGAGACCTCGAATGAATAAAATGATGTAATGCAAACTAGATCAAGGGAGCAACAAGGAGGATATGATCTGAATTATTGGACAAGTTTTAGAGGGAAAATATCCTCATTTTGTATATAAATAATAGTAGTTTAGGCATTATAAAGGATCATTAGTTGCTATTTGTAGCTCTCCCTTCTTGGTTTTTGTATAATAGTTTGGACTTGAACCTTGAGTGATCTTGCCTTTTAAAGTTAATATTTGAGAATGCAAATCTATTTTAAAATATAAACTTTGATTAAAAATGCTTTTAACCTTATATTAAATGTGCATGAATCATTTAAAGCATTTTAAGTCAAAAATTACATTTATTTCATGAATGAAGCTTAAAATCAGATCTAATAAATGATGAATAAAATAAAAACCCTAATTATAAAATGTAAAACACTTTATAATCCCTATGTTTGGGCCTTTAGAATATTCTAAGTTTTATAATCCTTGCTTGTTTTCATAGAATATGAATAATTAATGTGTATGAATTCTAATTATAAAGTTTTGTACTTTATAATATAAAAATTAGAATTCATATAACATTTTAAACCAAATATTTATTTAGTTTCTAGGGTTTGATGAGGAAAAACTACTCTGCCAGGGTTTGATGAAGAAAAACTGCTCTGTGGGGATGGCAACAACTTTCGAAGGAGGTCTAAAAAATTGGAGGAATGTCATGATGGCATAGGGTCCGACACAGAGAGTGCATGCTCGTGATATTTTTTCATCTGAAAATGACTGGAAGGAACAAGATTTTCCAATGCATGTCGGGAACCGCTTTTTAAAAAACAATGGATGTTTGGAATGATGTGAAGCTAGGCCAATTCTAGTGGTTCAACTAGACTCGGTGGCGGAAGATGTGGAGTATCTAACCAAACATGCCCTTATTGGAAAATTTTTTGGGCATCCAAATTTCTCTCCCCTTTGTAGATGCTTAGGTCAGGAAGACTTGGAATCCTGAAGGCGATGTGGAGGTGATGCTGAGTGCGAACATCTATTTTATGATGGTTTTATCTTGTATTGCAGATCGTAACAAAGCATTTTAAGGGGGTCCTTATTTCTATAACCAAGTGGAACTCTTTCCTAAACCCTGGCATGTGGGTTTCAACCCATCAGAGGAGTGGCCATCGCAGGTTCCAGTATGGGTGCGACTTCCATGGCTCCCGTTGGAATTTTGGAGAACTAATATCTTGCATAAGATTGCCCTTCTACTTGGGAAGCCGGTTGGACCGTCATAATAGAAAATGGATAAAAAGGTAATATCTGTTTCCCGTATTTGTGTTGAAATTGACTTAAATAATCCTATTCCAAATTCTATTGAAATACAATTTGGATCAACTACATGGGTTCAAAAACTTGACTATGAAGCTCTTCCATTTCATTGCTGGATTTGCCGTGAATATGACCACCTGCAAAGAAAATACCCTAAGTTTTTCTCGCTTGTGGCTTAAAATCCTGGGCCCTCTCAGCCTGGACAAAGTTTGGATAAAGGAAAAGCCCTGATAAAGGAAGGGTAACGGGATAGGGAAGGTTTTGTTCTAGTAAAATCCCAAAATAGAGGACGAAGGGCAAACAAATATCTTAAGGATAGCCAGCCAGATGCTTTACTCAATCATTTTGAAATATTAGATGATCTTTATAAGTGCATGGAGATACCTAAAATGTCACTACCTAATGCAAATATAAAAATGCCGAATCAGATGTTTCTTCTTGAGGGGGAATTTAAGGAATTAGATCTAGGGGGTTTAAATGAAGAACAAAGGGCTTTGGATCTGAGTATAGGGGACATGGTTGGGTCTAGCCCTATAAGGGAAACTATTTTGGAAAGTGGTACAAATTTAATTATGCCCTCTCCTACTTAGGCACTGATGTAGTCATCCTTGGACTGCAAAACTCCTACAGTGTTGGTATTGCAGCAAAAAATAATTAAAAAAGTTTTTCAGATAAGAATATGAAGGTGGTTCGAAAGAAGGACCAAGATAAAATTAAGTTAATGGGGGAGACTTTGGTGGAGTCAGGCTTGGTTAGAACATTGGATTCCAATTTTTATAATCCCAAAAAATGATTATCCTCTCATGGAATGTAAGGGTGTTGAATAGCATCCCCAGACAAAAAGCTATTCGTTATTTGGTTCATGTGCATTCTCCGAATGTGGTGTTTATTTAGGAGACTAAATTGGATATTGATAGTATGTTCAATATTGCTCCCAAGTTGTGGAGAAGGGGGCAATGCCAGTGTATTGGTGCATGTGGATATGTTGGTGGTGTTGCTTGTTTATGGGATCCGGTTAAGATATGCCCTCTTACTTGGATTTCTAGCAGATGGTCTATTTCAATGGTCGGGCATGATAATGAATCTGGTGAAATCATCCTACTTACAAATGTGTATGCTCCTATTGATTACAATGGTAATGTGAATTTGTGGAAGCACATTTGCTTTGTGAGAAGTTTGGTTCCCCTATACCCATGGATTTTGGATGGAGACTTCAACTTTATCACTTGTCTAGAGGAAAAATGTGGTGGGGTGGACCGTATCGAGCCTTTTTCTCCTGTCTTCAGTGCTCATATCCAGGCCCTAAAACCTAGTTGACATCAAGCCAGATAATGAGATCTTTACTTGTAACAATAGAAGGTGTGGGGAAGCTTCCATATTAGAGAGACTGGATAGGTTTTTTATATCCAGTTATTGGATGGGTAATAACAGAGGTGCTAGTTCTATGATTCTGGAGGTAGGGGATCTGATCATTGGCCTATCAAAATATTTGCTTTGGAGTTAGGGCTAAAAAATAATCCCTCCTTTAAGTTTCAAATTATGTGGCTTCGTTATCCTAAGCTTCATTATTTCATGCGAGGCTGGTGGACCATTGACAAACCTCCTCATGGCACCACTATGTATTCCTTTATGAAGCGACTACAATTTGTAAAACATAAATTGAAGAGATGGAATAGATTGAATTTTGGGAACATTTCCTTGGCTAAATTGGCAGCTCTTAGGAGGATGGAAGAAGCTTCAAGGAATATTAGAGATCAATGATTCACAAAGGAGCTTCTTGTTGAGGAATTTGAGGCTACGAAAGACCTTGTTGAATGGGAACTGAGGGAAGAAATTTTTTGGAAACAAAAAGCTCGAGTAGATTGGCTTTAGGAAGGGGATAGGAATACAACCTTCTTTTATAACTTAGTTAAGGCTCACCATAATGGTAACTTGATTACCTCTCTTGTGAATTCTCAGGGTGCCCTGCTCTTTTTTTTCAGGGATATTTTAGAAGAGACTAAGAGGTATTTTTCCTCTCTCTTCAAGGACTCCCTATAAGATGATGAGAATGAAAAGCTTATTCTAAACTGTATTCCAACGATTATTTCTAGAGAGATGAATGAGCACTTGATGGGTCCAATTTCCCTTGAGGAGTTGGAAACTGTTGTATTCAAGATGAAAAAAGGAAAAGCCCCAGGTCCAGATGGATTCCTAATTGAGTTTTATCAGGAGTTTTGGGATTTAATAAAATTTGATATTTTTGAGGTGGTCCATGAGTCCAAAAATAACAAACAGATGCTAAGGGCTCTAAATGCTACCTTTGTGGTGCTTATACCCAAAAAATAGGGAGCAAATTCCTTGGATATGTTCAGGCCTATTGCTCTCTACAATGTTATGTATAATATCATCACAAAAATTATTGCTAAGAGGCTGAAGATATGGTTGAGCAAAATCATCTCTGAGGAGCAAGGAGGGTTTGTTGTTGGCCGACAAATATTGGATGGGGTTTTTATTGCTATAGAAGCTATTCAATCGATGGAAACTTCTAAGGAGAAAACTATGTTCATTAATTTGGACATTGCCAAAGCCTATGATTGGGTCAGATGGTCCTTTTGTTTAGAAAGTTCTTACTGCTTTCGGATTTGAGGAGGAATGGATTAGATGGGTGATGAGCTGTGTTTCTTCTTCCTCATTCTTTGTTCTTGTTAATAATGAGCCATCATATCTATTTGAGGCCTCAAGGGGATTGAGGTAAGGATATCCTTTATCTCCTTATTTGTTTATCATTATGGTGGAAGGGTTGGGAAGATTGCTGAAGTCTCAAGTCATATAGGGTCTCATTCAGGTGTGGAAGTAGGATAGTAGTTTGCCACCTCTTTCCCACCTTCAATTTGTTTATGATACTGCTTTGTTGGGAGTTGCCACTATCAGGGAAGCTGGCAATATTAGATAGTCTCTTGACATATATCTTGGTGCTTCTAGATAGTTTATTAATGAGGAAAAGTCTTATATTTTCTTCTTCAATACCCCTCCCATTATTCAAGCCAGGATTGCTCG
The DNA here is from genome assembly GCA_028583015.1 of Wollemia nobilis. Lineage (NCBI taxonomy): Eukaryota > Viridiplantae > Streptophyta > Pinopsida > Araucariales > Araucariaceae > Wollemia > Wollemia nobilis. The sequence continues at coordinate 15,897,707 of JAQPPZ010000756.1, forward strand.
TATTCTAAGATTCCATGTTGGGACTCCCCCCTTCATTTATCTTGGTATTCCAATTTCATATCACCCTCTACCTAGATCTTCTTGGAAGTATATACTTGATAAGTTTAGAAGGAAGGTGAATCACTGGACTTTCAGATGGCTATCCACTGTAGGTAAAGTGTTGCTTTTAAATTTTGTTGTTCAAGCTTTACCCATTTATAGATGTTTTGTACAAATAGCTCCCTCTCACTTCATCAAGGACATGGATGCTTTGTCAAGATAATTTTTATGGTCTAGAAAACTTGATCAATATAAATGGAGTTTGGTTAGGTGGGATTCTATATGTAGGCCAGTGCAAGAGGGAGGCCTTGGGTTGCGATAGACAACTCTTTTTGGGTAGGCTTTGGCTGCAAAACTTTATTGGATATGGTGTACCTCTCGAGATCATATTTGGTCTAAAATATCATCTTGCAAATACTTGAGAGGTATTTCTGAGGCTGAAATCCCTAGAGTCAGCTTGGTTGGGAAAGGTTTAGTTATCTTGGACACTCTAAAAAGAGGAGCTAATTTAATTAAGTAGGGTTTGTTTTAGATTTGCAATCATGGGTCAAATGCTCTTTTTTGGGAGGATTCTTGGGATGGCCACCCTCCTATATTGAATCAATATCCTAGGTTATGTTCCCTAATAATTTTTTTCTTGGAAGCGAGCTGGTCTCGTGTGGAGGACTTTAAAAAAATCTAGTCTTTTGGAAATATGGAGATGTACGAGTGGAAAGATCCATAATAATGGCCCCAAGGGGGACTGGTCAAGGATAGATAGATGCTTACTCTTATTCTTATGGGGAGACCTTGCTATTCATTGAGGGGTAAAGATATTTTGGCTTGGAACCCTGATACTAAGGGAACCTAATCGATAGCCTATGGTTATCAGGTTCTTGATAAGAAAAAGTATGGGAGTCTTCCTGTCACTTCATGGAAAAATGTGTGGAAAACATTTGCCTGGCCAAAATGTAACTTCTTTCTCTGGTTGGTAGCTCGTAATAAATGCCTCACTTGGGATAATGTGAGGAAGAGGGGATTTTAGGGTCCCTCTTTTTGTGTCCTTTGTAGTAAGAATGAGGATGAATCTTCTCATTTATTTTTCCAATGCTCCTTTTCCAGAGACATTTGGCACCATTGGTGGAGTGCCTGGAACCATCCATGTTTTCATTTGTTGTCCCTAGTGGAGTTTTGGAGTAGTCTAGGCAGACATCCGACCAAGGCCCCCTTCCTTCGGGTGGCTTGGAATTTGGGCCCTTCTTGCATCATCTGGAAAATTTGGCTCAAAAGGAATTGACACATATTTTAGGGTAGTTATTTGGTTCTTCAACAGATCTGGCAAAGGATCATGTATATGGTTCAGGAAACCATCCATACAAAATGTGATGTGGACCCTCTTTTGGATTCTAGGGAGGAGAAGGTACAACAAGCCCTTGGTCTCTTTGGGGATGGTGTTAACTCTTCTAGCCCTAGTAGGGTTCCTCAACTCAGCAAGAAGGTTAGGAGAGATGGTAGGTGGAGGCCACCCCCTAGAGGAGTTTTAAAAATTAATACTGATGGATCGTCCAAGGGTAATCCTGGACATGCTGGCATTGGCGATGTTGGGAGAGATTCTACTAGTGGTGTCAGTTTTTTCTTTTCCATTTATAAATGTGTTCACTCCAACAATTTTACGGAAGCTCTTGCAAATCTTGAGGCCTTTCAGAGGGGGTTTTCTCTTGGCTAACATAGGATTATATGTGAGTCTAACTCTCAAATTGTAGTTAATATTTTAAACAGTAAAAGGGTGGAGGAATTTAATTGGTAGTTGGCCTTTGTAGCCGTTCAGATTCTCATAATGAGTGAAGATTTTGAATTTATATCCTTTGTTCACATTCCAAGGGAATGGAATGTGGTTGTTGATTACCTGGCCAAAAGGGCTTTTGAGCTACTGGATCCTTGGAGTATCGATAATTGGGAGAGTCTCCCGTCTAGGGACTCTCAATGCCTATGGGAGTTGATCCACAAGGATGTACAGACTTAATGTGGTTTATTCTTGTTGTCTTTTTTGGGTGTCATTCTAGTCTAGTGGTTTTAGCCTGTTTAGCTATTTATTTGAGTCCTGGTTGGAAGCTCAGTTGTACTCTATAATCCAGACTTTTTATTATTAAATTTTTACTCCTTTATTTAAAAAAAAATCAAATATTTATTTATTCAAATATTTATTTATTCAAATATTTGAAATAAATAAATATAAATAATTAATATGTATGAATTCTAATTATAAAGTTTTGTACTTTATAATATGAAAATTAGAATTCACGTAATCTTCCTTAATGTGATGTTTATTTATTTTCAAATATTTATTAAACTAAATATTTGAAGTAAGTAAATTTAATCGTTTCAAGTATACTTTGGACTTTATGATTTGAGATTGAAAATTTTAATAAATCAAAATTTTAGAAACATAAATAAATCTCAAATTATGGATTTTAAAATTTTATGATATTAAAAGCAATATTCCATAAAATCCTTCTATGTCTCTAAAATTTATTTGTCAAATATTTATTAACTTAAATATTTGACCTAAATAAATTTTACAACCCTTTCCATAAATCTGAATCTTTGAAATTCAACTTAGGGTTTTAATAAAAAAAATCAATGAACTTTATAAACTTTATGAATTCTAAAATCAAAAGCTCATTGATTCCCTCCTTCGTGAAATTTATTCACCTGAAATATTTATATAATTAAATATTTGAGTGATAAGTTTAAACTTTAACCTAGTTGTAAAATTTAAATCTTTTATAAAATAAACTAGGTTTTATCTTAAATATTAATGCCTCAAATAAATTAAAAAGGTCTTAGGGTAAAGAAACAAATTTGAATAAAACGTTTAAACAAACTGGCTACAACACAGAAAAACACAACTTTGAAAACCAAATTTAGGTAGACCAAATTTTATACAATCTTACCACAAATTTGGTGCTATCTTCTACGAGAATTTTAATAAAAAAATTATATCAATCAACTTATAAATTAAAAACACCACAATAGTTTTTGTTTTTAATAAAAAATGATTTTGATACAAAATATTAGATCTTACAATGAATCCAACAAAGTCTCTATATTCATGTACAAATGTAGCTTCCTTTGCAACTTGGTCTTCTCTTTGGCTCTTTTCAATATTTCCTCTTTTTCTCCAAACTATTCGACCCTGTTCTTGGATTTTCATTCTCCATTTATAGTTTGAATAATTCGTTACATTGTTGGTTCTTTCCTGTTCCATTATAGTTTCCATATAGTTGAAAAAATGAATTCTTAATGAAACCCTAATGTCACCAATGCCTTTTCAAAGGATTTAATATTTCTCCTCATTGGCATTCGAAAATTAAAGTTATAATCCTACCAACAAGACAAATATTAATTAGAATATAAAACATTTATAAAATAACCTTCTTAAATATAATTAAATTATAAAGTTATAAAACTTTATAATTTAATTAATTTAAAACAAGTTTATAAAATAACAATTTTAAATATATTAAATTATAAAGTTATAAAACTTTAAAATTTAATTAATTTAAAACAAGTTTATAAAATAACAATTTTAAATATATTAAATTATAAAGTTATAAAACTTTAAAATTTAATTAATTTAAAACAAGATTATAAAATAACCATGTAACCATGTAACATAAAACAATAATAATAACATAACCAAGTAAACCTAAACCAAATAATATAAAATAACTATAAAATAAAACATAACACATACTAATCTTTACCCACACAACATAACCATATGAGAACAAATAAGAAACCCATGAATCGCGAGATAACATTTGACGTTGAAACCAAAATGATAATTACGAATATGGATTCTCAAAATCCAAGGATGAATAAAATCGACCACATATATAGATGACTTTTAAATAACTTTTAAATTTCATCTGGATCTCCAAATTTTGGGGTCATTGTGAAGGATGTCACAAAAAATGGCGACTCTGTTGATAAATATCCCTGGACATTTCGGACTTAAGAATTCAACTTCAAAAACAACAAAAACTCAAATATTATAATCATGAGCATCAATAATATCTAGAGAATATGAACAAACCAATTCAACATGAAACAGTAGAATCATCAACATTGGTTCAGTGTGTGTAAAGTGATTCATTCTATATCTTTGAAACCGTTCAACCTTCCATTGTCAATTTTGCATTTCAGGCTACAAAAATTCTCTTTTGAAGTATACCTCCACCTGGATTTCTTCATATATTGCTCTACTACCAGCAAAGCATTCATAGCCCCGATAGATATTATATAAATCTCCCATATATAAGGTGAATTTTTGTATTTTGTATTTTTCATTTCAGTCTAGACCTATCTCCACTACCAGTCAGGCGTCTATAGCCCTAGTGAAGGCTATCTAGACTACGGTGATAGATTTATCATTACTTTTATTTGTATTCATCATTTTTTCTCTTTTTTTTTTCTTTTTCTTTTATCCTATACTATGGTACTTTACAAAAATAAATCCACCTTCCATTTGGGTTAGAGATCAAGTAAGGCTGAAAGAGTATATAATTTTTTTCATCTTAATTTGCAAAATTGACAACTTCATACTTCCATAATTCCAAAAGATATTCTTTAATGTGTTTGTAGTACTTGTGAAGCTTTTGCAATATGATTCTAATATTTCAAATTTTCTTATCTTAATTCAGATTCATGAAGATATACACTAATATTTCATTTTCCTTTTTCTTCAGGTTTTACATGTTTTAAAAATAGGTAATTTTATCCTATATGACCCGGGCTTAAATACCAAAAAAAATCATCAAATGATTATTGTAACTACCACAACTACCTCAATAGAAGAAACCATACCAAAAATCTCACAAACAACAAAATGACAACTTGAATACCAAAATTGTGGTATAAGCCAATATTATTCAAAAACAACAATGGAAACACATCCAATGATTTCACAAAACCAAAACATCAACAAACAAGCAAATAACAAAATTTCACAAAACAAAAAATTATGTACAAAACAAAACAAAAACACAAAAACCCAAAAATCTATTTACAGAAATATACACTATGTACAAAATGATAAAAAATTTATGCTATCACCTTCCTGGATCCTAAATACGATTGACACACTGTAAAAGACATATATGATTTGCATTCCAAGATTTACATAAATCCAACCAAAATAATATTAAGTGAAATGATGCAACCTTCATTTTGCCTTTCACACCCCACTGATTTAATTCAAACTTATAAGCAATTCATGTTTAAAATTTGAACTATTAACCTTACAATTAAATACATGATCTTCCATGATCTTATGCTTATTCAACAAGATGGGAATTTCAAACCTTGATTCATCACTTTGATTTAAATTCTCATTTTCACAAGCATATAATATTTATTTCAAATAAGAAGCAACTTATGAAAATTTTAAAGAAAAATAATCATCTATGTTTTTAGGCCAATCATATTCATGTAACAATTTACAAGAACCTAGGATATTTACAAAATAAGAATCATTATAGTTTTGTATCCTAGATTGAATTGTTAACTGTTGTTGAACTTGGTTCAATGATTTAAGCATATCTTCTTTTTCATTTAGCAATGCAATATTATTTGTAGTGGGAAAAGAAATCCACTTTAATTCTTGATCAACCTCCAATGGCATTTTATTATAAACAACATCTAAATCCAATAAATGATTATACAAAATTTTACCTGATTCTTGGATGTTTGAATGCAAAAGATAATATTCTACCTTTTGTACACTTTAATTTACCATTACTTGATGATCCACTATAGTATTTTATTTTTCTTCATGATCTCTATCATCACCACCATCATTTCGTATTCTTTCATCAATGACCTGTTTTTCAAAAGCATCAAAATTAGGCATCCAATCAAGAATATGTCCATCTTTTTCAAACCATAAATATTGTTGATAAAAAAAAGCAATAGTTTCTTTAGGATGAATAGGAAATTCTAATTCTTTGTTAGCCATGCATGAAGTTTCTTCATTTGAATATTCAATACAATCATGAAAATTTTACTCAAATATTCAAGTATTCAAGAATGAAAGAAAAGAATTTACCTCTTCTTCATATAAAATAGATGAATCATAAGAAACCTTTACCATTTCCTCCCTTTCTATTGCAGAAGAATATTATACAAACTCATGTTTGAAATGGTCAAATATTGGAACCTTCTCTACTTCGAAAATTGACATGCCATCTTCCAATTAGATAGAAATTGCCGAATCTTAACACAATATAGATGTTTCAAAATCCTGCATATCAAGTGAAATGGAAAATTCATCAGTAGGATAATTAGAAACAAAAAATTCCTCATATCATTCCCAACCATTTTAATAATAATATTCCTGAAACATTTGATGAGATTGCATCCCTTATTTCATTTCTTCTTGATCATTATTTTGAGAATACTGAAAATTTTGATCATCATTTTCAATGATCTCATCCAAATTTATGGAAGGTCTTGATTTATCATGTATTTCAAAAATAGTCCACTCTAGGACTTCTCCACTGTCTAAAAGAATATCACTTTTAGTGTATTCAATATTTATCTCATGAGAATGATTTATATAATTATCCAGATATGCATCTTGATGCATTTGTCCTTATGCTTGATCATTGTTTCTTTTAAGCTGTAGGATTAAGTTTTGCAACTTGTCCTGCATTTTATGTGAAGTAAGTACTTCATTATAAATGGAGGAAAAATCATCCCATTTATTCCATCAACAATAATCATCCTCTAAAATTAGAGAGTGATGTTCAACCACTTCTTTGCACTCTATAAATTCAACAATTGAATGCTTTTCAATTTCACCTTCATCACTTTCAAAAAATTATCTTCAATGAAAAACTCATCTTCGTCAAGCAATAAAATTTTATGATCATTCATAATGAAATTACCACTAGTTCTGGAGCTTTAATTGTTTCATTCAACTCTATGGAATATTCTATTCTATCATATGTTTCAAAACTAGTTAGATCTAAAACTCCTCCAATATCTGAAGACTCATGTATTTCTACATTCTGATAAACTTGATTACTATAATCCTCATTTATGGATATTGGGTTTGAAACTTGAACTTCCTCTTGAAAAATATCAAAAGTGGTTGAAAAACTAGGACATTCAATTTCATTCGATGGTGTCGAAAAATGTGTATCATGACTCATAGGTGGTAATTGATTTGAGACCTTAGGGTTAAGTAATGATAATCTACCCACATCAATTCGTTTTAAAATTAACCATTTTTCTACAGCTACTGCCCCACCATAGACACTAGATAAGGATAAATTTTTAGGAAACTTTTCTAACAACTTAACAGTAAAAGGATCTAAAACTTCCAAGTATATTTGAACTTCTTCTTCTAAAATGATAAAGTGTATCTTTTTTCAGTATACAACTTATGAAACCTATAATTAAATTAACTCATAGAACCACTCAATTCTTCCCCAAGAAAAACAATTAGCTCGGGCCTTAAGTATTGAGGACAAACTTTCCATTCCTTTGCCTAATCCCAGAAATGGGATTTCTTGGGAGCCACCCCCCAGGGTTGGTTTAAACTAAATTTTTATGGTGCAACCAAGGAGAACCCGGGAAGAGCTGGAGCTAGAGGAATAATCAGGGATCATCAAGGAAATATGGTCAAGGTCTTTGCTGAACCATTGGGAATCAGAACTAATAACGAAGTAGAAGCTAGAGCCCTTTGGAGAGGGTTGCAAGTAGCCCAAGCAACTCAAGGTAACTTGATGATTGAAGGTGATTCTATGAACATCATTAACCTGTTAACCAATGGCAAAAAACCTCCATGGAGAATCGAGGGAGTCATCCATGAAGTGAGGATCCTTTTTGCGGCAAGACAGAACATGAGGGCTCGTCACATGTACCGTGAGGCCAACAGGTCAGCTGACAAATTAGCCAACATAGGTTTTAATTTTGGTAGTTTGGTGACATGGACACAAGGTGTGCCACGTGAAGTGGAAAACATTATTAGTCATGAAAAGGAACCTACCCATTAAGAAGAAAGATGAATGGGTGTTCTTTCCCCATTGAGTTGGTAATAACTATGGGGTTTCCCTCTAAATCATACCAAATTGGAAATGAAGGTAATAGGGTGTAAGCCTTGGAAGATTCCAACAGAGAATAGGAAATGGGTAAGCAATAGGTTTCACAAGTGCAAAGTTCCAAACTTCAATTCCTATCAATGTAAGTAATGTTTACAGTTATGTTTAAGTATGAGTGTGCTTTGTTAGTAAGGTGTTGTAGGGGATGCAACACAATTTTTGGTAAGAAAGTTTCAAGGATGACTAGGATCTACAATCTTAGCATAAGGTTGGATATTGTAATAGGTTTTGGGTTAACCTGCAAAACCCGGTAATTAATGAAGACTTTTATTTACAAAAAAAAAATTAACTCATGGATTCATTAGGGTTTTTACAAATAGAGGAAAATTGATTTGATAACAAATCCATGTCAACCAATGTTATAAAATGTTCAACAAACATTGTTTCTAGTTGGTTCCAAGAAGTGGTATAACCTGCAGGTAAATTGATAAACCAATATTTAGAAAATTCATCCAATGTGTATGGAAACATTCTATAAAGACCATCTTCTTGCATAATTTGAAAATGAAACATAATGTTTTTATATGCCTTAATATGTTCTTCAGCTGTAATCGTCCCATCATGCTCAAAATAGGGTAAATCAGTTTTTGTCATTGAACAAATTTTAATATGCAAGGCCATGTATAAAAATTCACAAAAATTGAATCATAACCTAATTTTTGAATTTATGACAGATTAACATTAATACAACATAAATTGAAAAAAACCATTTTTTTAAACAAATAATTGAAAGAGTTCAAATGAAAATAAAATATTTATCTTTCATGCCCTCCTTCTAGCACCAATTTGTTGAGGTGTGATTTGTCCTATTACAAATATCACACAACAATTAGGATTGTAATACTCTATTGCAAATAAAATATGTTTCTCCCAGGTTATTTTACGTAACACGTTATGAATTTATGTCAATTAAGTGCACATAACATCTTAGGGATTAACAATCAACTGTTAACAAGGGACCTAGTATAACAAATATTTTGATCTTGAAATCATTCCTTGCATTTTCATCAGTATAATTTACTTCCTCAAAATGAATAAACTTGCATTTTAAAGCTAATATTTGAGAATGCAAATCTATTTTAAAATACAAACTTTGATTAAAAATACTTTTAACCTTATATTAAACTTGAATGAATGTTTCAAAGCATTTTAATTCAAAACTTACATTTATTTCATGAATGAAGCTTAAAATAAGATCTAATAAATGATGAATGAAATAAAAACCCTAATTATAAAATGTAACACTTTATAATCCCTATGTTTGGGCCTTTAGAATATTCTAAGCTTTATAATCCTTGCTTCTTTTCATAAAATATGAATAATTAATGTGTATGAATTCTAATTATAAAGTTTTATACTTTATAATATAAAAAATAGAATTCATATAACCTTTTAAACCAAATATTTATTTATTCAATTATTTATTAATTCAAATATTTGAAATAAATAAATATAAATAATTAATATGTATGAATTCTAATTATAAAATTTTGTACTTTACAATATGAAAATTAGAATTCACGTAAGCTTCCTTAATGTGATGTCTATTTATTTTCAAATATTTATCAAACTAAATATTTGAAGTAAATAAATTTAATCCTTTCAATAGTATACTTTGGACTTTATGATTTAAGATTGAAAATTTTAATAAATCAAACTTTCAAAAACATAAATAAATCTCAAATTATGTATTTTAAAATTTTATGATATTAAAATCAATAATCCATGACAATCCTTCTTTTCTCTGAAATTTATTTATCAAATATTTATGAACTTAAATATTTGACCTAAATAAATTTTACAACCATTTTTATAAATCCGAATCTTTGAAATTCAACTTAGGGTTTTAATAAAACAAATTCAATGAACTTTATAAACTTTATGAAATTTAAAATCAAAATCTCATTGATTCCTTCCTCTGTGAAATTTATTCACCCAAAATATTTATAGAATTAAATATTTGAGTGATAAATTCAAACTTTAACCTAGTTGTAAAATTTAAATCTTTTATAAAATAAACTAGGTTTTATCTTAAATCGTAATGCCTCAAATAAATTAAAAAGGTCTTAGGGTAAAGAAATAAATTTGACTAAAACGTTCGGACAAACTGGCTACAACACAAAAAACACAACTTTGAAAACCAAACTCAGGTAGACCATATTTTACTCAATTCTACCACAAATTTGGTGTTATCTTCTACGGAAATTTTAAGAAAAAAATTATATAAATCAACTTATAAATTAAAAACACCACAATAGTGCTTTCTTTTAATAAAAAATGAATTTGATATAAAATATTAGATCTTACAATGAATCCAACAAAGTCTCTGTATTCATGTGCAAATGTAGCTTCCTCTGCAACTTGGTCTTCTATTTGGCTCCTTTCAATATTTCCTCTTTTTCTCCAACTTGTCCGACCCTGTTCTTGGCTTTTCATTCTCCATTTATAGTTTGAATAATTTGTTACATGGTTGGTTCTTTCCCGTTCCATTATAGTTTCCATACAGTTGAAAAAATGAATTCTTAATGAAACCCTAATGTCACCAATGCCTTTTCAAAGGATTTAATATTTCTTCTCATTGGCATTCGAAAATTAAAGTTATAATCCTACCAACAAGAAAAATATTAATTAAAATATAAAACATCTATAAAATAACCTTCTTAAATATAATTAAATTATAAAGTTATAAAAATTTATAATTTAATTAATTTAAAACATATTTATAAAATAACCATTCTAACTATATTAAATTATAAAGTTATAAATCTTTATAATTTAATTAATTTAAAACAAGTTTATAAAATAACAATTTTAAATATATTAAATTATAAATTTATAAAACTTTAAAATTTAATTAATTTAAAACAAGTTTATAAAATAACCATGTAACATAAAACAATAATAATAACATAACCAAGTAAACCTAAACAAAATAATATAAAATAACTATAATAAAAAACATAACACATACTAATATTTACCCACTCAACATAACCATACGAGAACATAAAAGAAACCCATGAATCTAACGTTGAAATCAAAACAACAATTACGAATATGGATTCTCAAAATCCAAGGATGAATGAAATCAACCACATATAGAGATGAATTTCAAATAACTTTCAAATTTCAAGTGGATCCCCAAATTTTGGGGTCGTTGTGAAGGACGTAACAATATGTATGCATAAAGATATGGGTCCCATAGGAGAGCCAATGACAGATGACTGGTCCAAAAATAGAAGCAGACCCCTCACACATGCATACGCTAGATAAAACCTGAAATAGGTAAAAATGTTATAGACACATACATACACACAAAAACAAGTATGTAGGGAGGCACATATGCCTAATTCAAAAATTAATGAAGGCTTTATATATATATATATATATATGCAAGCAAATAATTACAAAGATTGTATGAGAAGCAAGGGTTCAAAATTTCCCACAAGCTGCTCATGAGATGACTATTTTTACAAAAATAAATAAAAGAAAAGCCTACAAGAGAATACAATTTCAAATTTACCGATCCTTTCTATAGTATAGGCTACTATTACTTATAGTTTACAACATGGGCATTTAATTAATTTAAAACATATTTATAAAATAACCATTCTAACTATATTAAATTATAAAGTTATAAAAATTTATAATTTAATTAATTTAAAACAAGTTTATAAAATAACCATGTAACATAAAACAATAATAATAACATAACCAAGTAAACCTAAACAAAATAATATAAAATAACTATAAACAAAACATAACGAATACTAATCTTTACCCACACAACATAACCATATGAGAACAAAGAAGAAATCCATGAATCACGAGATAACATCTGGCGTTGAAACCAAAACAACAATTACGAATATGGATTCTCAAAATCCAAGGATGAATGAAATCGACCACATATAGAGATGAATTTCAAATAACTTTCAAATTTCAAGTGGATCCCCAAATTTTGGGGTCATTGTGAAGGATGTCACAATAGGTATGCATAAAGATATGGGTCCCATAGGAGATCCAATGACATATGACTGGTCCAAAAATAGAAGCAGACCCCTCACACATGCATACACTAGATAAAACCTAAAATAGGTAAAAATGTTATAAACACATACATACACACAAAAACAAGTATGTAGGCACATATGCCTAAGTCAAAAATTGATGAAGGCTTTATATATATATAAGCAAATAATTACAAAGATTGTGTGAGAAGCAAGGGTTCAAAGACACACACATACACACAAAAACAAGTATGTGGGGAGGCATATATACCTAAGTCAAAAATTGATGAAGGCTTTATATATATATATATATATATGCAATCAAATAATTACAAAAATTGTGTGAGAAGCAATGGTTCAAAATTTCCCACAAGCCTCTCATGAGATGACTATTTTTACAAAAAGAAATGAAAGAAAAGCCTACAAGAGAATACAATTGCAAATTTACCGATCCTTTCTATAGTATAGGTTACTATTACTTATAGTTTACAACATGGAGCGTTTTCCCTCTAAAATTATCTATGAGTGGATTTGACAATCTCAGCTACTCTTCCTAGGGATCCTAGACATTAAATGAAGTACTCTTTGATCATAATAACTATCAGGCCTAGGATTGTCATCACCATACTTTGTCTTGAATGAATGTATGAGCCATTTAGTTCAATATGTATTCTAGTAGGTGAGATTTGTCTTCTTAATCAATAAATTATTAACTCAACACATCTACCTCTATCATAGTTTATCATACCTTTGACTTGACTCAGACATCATTGTCCTCTTGACTTTCTAGCACATTTAATTATTTCAGACCCAAGGTTATCCTAGAGATAGGCTAGGAGGTTTGTTTCTAATGCTTGATTAAAAATTGCAAAATATTTGATATTAGAACTTATTTAAAAATAAAAATTTCTATTGGTGCTTTCCTTATCACTTGATCTACCAAGATTTTCCTATGAATAAAATTTTGCACAAGTTTCAATTACTAGGACTTATTTTGGCTTCCTCCTCTTCAAGATTTGATTGCCTGTGATAGAGGTTTTGATTTAGTCACATATGAGTAATTAGAAATCACTATAATTTTGGTAGTTCATAGGGGAATTCTAGTTTACTTGAAGGAGAACTCAAAATCACATTTACCCTTGGGCTCAAAGTCAAAACTTTCACAATCCTCGCAAAAATAAAACACAAAAAATTAAAATAATTATTAACAAAAGGTTACCACATGGAGAGCTTTTCAAGCACTCCCTTGATCCCCTCCCAATATTTATATGATGGGCATTGGGTTGATTGAAATGCATTATACAAATCAAGTACTTTATGTTTTTCATCCTAGGGAAAGTCTTTCGTTTGGCACACCATTTCATGTACTTAAACCTTAATATTTTCTAATGGCCCAATAATTTGAGCTATTTCTCTAGATTTAAGGGGGGTTATCTACTCTCTAGATCTAAGAGGAAGCTCTTTATTTGATTCAACCAAACTTTGACATTCTTCTCTTGAGCACAATTTACCACATTGTTGTTTCCTTGGTGAAGGTAGCCTTGCAGTCAACAACGAGTCAACTTCTTCCTCAAGTATTCTTGTTGCATAGGTTATCAACCTATTTGATACACTATTCAACTATTTATTCTCTTCTAAAAAGGGTTATTACCTATTGTGCCATGGTTTCTTTAATTTGTATTCATAAATAATAATCTTGGAGGCAAGTGCTTTGGTTAGCTAAGCTCAGTAGGTTCTATCTTCTCCGAGTTTCATGTTAATATTGTTTAGGTTTACTTTTTCCTCCTCATCTATTTTAAGGCCCAATAGTGCTATTGAATCTATAAACTCAAATATTTAAAATAATATTAGTGTTGTGCTTCCAATATCATCCTAGGAGGCATCTTGATTTTATGTGATGATATTTCTTTATTTTATGTGTTGCCTTTCTTTATTTTATTGTTTGAGGTCTTCTAGTTCCTTTAGCAAGGTGTTCTTTTCTCGATCAAATTGGGTTTGTTGGATGGTAAGCTAGGTTGATAGTTCTTTTAATTGATGCATATTTTCTCTCAAAATGGCCTTAAAATCCTACTCTTTTAGTTGTGTCATCAATAAACTTATTTGTTTCTTTAGGGCTTTGGCTTCATCTTATGAGTCTCTTAGGAGATTCTTGGTCTACTCTTTTCTTTCAATATTTTAGGTAGTTAAATTATAATCATGTTCAGCTATGATGTTGACCTCTCTAGTGAGTTTTAACGCATACCAAGGTTGTGCATCCTTTAAATCTATTCCTATTATTGATGTCTGCTAGTCATGTTCCGTCATATCTCTTATTGGTTTTTCTACTAATGGATTGTTTCTTGAAATTATCAATGTCCTCTATTGATGAGAAAAATGGAAATCCTCTTGGGTGGTAGGTATTTGCTTAGATTATTGACCCTACCTCTCCTAGTTATATTTTTCCATTTTCTATTGGATTTTTTGATTTTTTTCCAATTAAGGGCTATGATATTTTTTGATGTTCCTTCTTGTGACTAAGGAAATAATGCAAATGCTTCCAATGGTTTGATTAGCAGTGTGACAACAACATGAGATACTATAGTGGATGGAGCTGAATCTAAAGAGGAAATTATACCGGAAGATAACATCTATCCCTCCTCATAATTAGGATGGGTCATAGAATACATTGGGTATAGTGCAATTTGCCTAGTGAGGAAATCTTAGGCCCTCTCTAGTGGTGTCATTTCTCTTGATTTTTTTAAATACCTCCTTAGTTGTACATGGGAAACTATGGCTTGAAACTGATAATTTAATATCACCTAATTCTTTCATTATTGTATTGTGTTTCCTCCCTTACTGGCACTATCTACATGTTTTTCTTCTTGATCTCTTTTCTTCAGGGTCTTTTTCATTAGAAACTTAGGCAAGGGCTATTGTTGGGTTGATGAATATGTTACTTTATTTTGATGCATAGGAGGATGAGCACATATTTTTAGAGGATTGGACAACAATTCTGAAATTTCTTCTTGTTCCATCCTGGCTTCCACTAAGGTACTTCATTGATAATTCCTTCTTCATTATATTCCATGGATTCCAATCTTTTGACATCTGTATGTTCCTCATTATATAATTTGCTAAATATTACATCTTCCTTTATTGATCTAAGCTTTTCTTCCTTCTCTCCACTCAGTTGTCTCATCCTCCACCATACCTCTATTTTGGGGATTCTCCAATGTCATCTACTTAGTTATTCTACATCATCTTTCTTTGCTTTGTTCCATGGACTAAAAATATATTTTATTTCATAAAATTATTCATAGGATTTTAGAGCAAGTGGATATCTAGTTAGTTCACTTAGGTGATGAATTGCCATTTCATATTTTGATCTCTTGAAGTTTTCAATATCTGGCCTTTGCTCATGAGTGAACTTTTTCCCTTTTATACCTTTTAGATATATAAAAAATTTCTATTCAATGTCATATTCCCATCTATATTTAATTTTTTCAAGTCCCAACTTATTTAATTTACCTTCTATAAGGAAGGCTCCTCTTTTTCTGTGCAAGGTTATTCCTCCTAAATTGATAGGATATAGATAATATGATGTCTTTTGTTTGCCATTACCATGTTTGAAATCTTGGGTATCAATTTTTCTAAATACTTCTAAGGCAAATACTTGGTTAGGAACATATTTTGGTAAGAGAAAAATAAAAAACTAAAATCATGCATTGTGATTATAGTCCCTTTTTTAGCAAAGAACTAGTCCCCCAATTCTATTTTTTTTTCAATATTTTTCAATTATTGGTACTTGAGACCCTTTTAATGAGGAAATGGCTAGGTTAGAAATATAATTGACAAAATCATAGTATTGATAACCCTTTTTAAACTTGTTTTCACAATTATAAACCAATATATAATTTCATTTAAAATTCTTTTATTTTATTCTTAAATAAAAAAACATGTTTAAATTCTTATATAAAATGAGATATACCAAAAATAACGAATACCTGAATGTCTGGGTTGATGAAAAGTGCCCTAAGCCCCCTCCAATTAATTTTGCTATTGCTTGAGTGAAATCTAGGGTCCCTAGCCCCTAATTCATTCTATACAAGAGGCCCAACTAAGTTGTGCTGACATTTTTTTCTTGCTTCCTGCCCAAGAGGAAAGCCATCATGCTTAGTGCATCCCTTGAACTTTCATCAAATAAATTGAGGGAAATAAAACCTTGTAGAATTGGGTTATTTCATCTTGCCTTTTTGTATTCTAATCTTAAGAAGGTTATTTTCTCATTTTCCAAAAGCTTTTCTAAAGTTTATCTTTCCTCCTATTCGTTAATGCATATTTGGAATTTTAGTAACAACATCATTCTTTTGATGCTAGGGCCATCAATTTTTATTCTGAATTTTCTAAAGAGCTAATTTCTTATGCAGTTTGCTTATAAATTTTTGCATATGTATTTACCAGTTCATAACAAAAATTGCACTTCAGACACCATATACTATGCCAAGAAAATTATCCATATTCATGCCTCAAAGCTTGAAGGATTTCTAGCTTTGAAGCATTCATAGGCATCTATTGTCAATCTTCTAGCCCCCTTGCAAATATCAATACTAAAGTAGTTTTTAGTTGTGTTAGTAAGCACTTTGATGCTGGAAGAGTATGTGGCTATAGGCACTTTCAACATTTCTTTAGCATTATTCTTTTGTCTTTGTCATTTTGAGCTTGAATTTGGATTCCTTTTTAACTTGATAGTGGGTACCAAATTTTAGGGTCTTTAGCTATGGATTCTACTACATAGTAAAATGCTTGTGCATTTTAGATTTTAAACGGTTACTCCTTTAACCCTACCTTATTTTCATTTTCCCTGCATGCCTTGTATTTAGTGCCCCTTGTCTACTAAATTTTTAGAGGACACCACATTTTTTGGATAATGGTTTCATGCATACTCATGCTTTTCAATGTTAATTTATTCCTATAATATTCCTTGTCAAATTTTATTAATGGATAGGGATATAACTTGAGGTGGAATGCAAATTATTAGCCTAACCACAAAATATCCTTCCCATGGGTTTTTTTAGCGGGAGAGCTTCCTAATTTTGAATTTCATCCATTGATTTTATGGTTGGCCTACTTTGGGTTATGTGTTGCCTCTCTCTACTCACCTTTCTTTTTTATTTTATTTTATTTGGGGAGGAAGAAATATCTTGATTAGCCTATATCTCCAACTTTGGGTTTATTTGGACTTGGATCCCATATTATAATAAGCCATTGGTGCTTTTTTTCATTATGGATACAAAGACTCCTAATTATCACATTTCTTGATCTTATCATAATAGCCTTGTTGCTGACAGTAATGAAACTGAATAATTTTACAATTCTTATGCCTATGTAATATGTAGGAGTTAAAACATTTATCTCCAAATATTTTTTTGATTTATTGAAATGCTATCTCTTTAGTTTTCCAAGTTGATTATTTTTGGATGGCCACTTCTTCCTTGAATGACTATTTTGATATATTCTCCTTATTATGGTTCTAGAGCTTTTGGCAATTTTTGATTGAGGAGAATTGGGATAGCTACTTTGTTTCGCATGATGGGTAGGGAAAATTTCTCTCTTCTCGGTTGGATCATTTTTTATTTTGACTATATTTTCCTCACTTTTTATTGTGAAATCTTTTATGAGTAATGAAGCCAACTAATCCCATTTTCTGATTGAATGAGGAGGAAGTGATTCATATTTCTTAAGTACTTCTTCTTTGAAGGATGTCACTAATAGCCTTAAGGCCACATATTGCTCCACAATATTATGTGTTTGGTATATGAATACTTTTTCCTTTAGGTGCTATAGAAAATTAATTGGGGATTTAATAGTATACTCATGTAATATTGCTAGTATGGATTTTTAGATTTTTTCCATACGTTGGATGGTCTTGGGGGGCACAAAGGACTTTAATCCTACCAACCTAAGGGAATTTTGAGTAAGGATCTAACCATATTTTGAAATATAGCAATAAATATTTAGTAGTGTGTTTTTCCTACATGCCTTCGGGTTTTTTTTGTTGTTGTAGAGTCACCGGGTGAATGTAACTTCATGCTCTTATAAAGCAAGTATATTGAGTTCTTCACCTAAATATTGGTCTAGTACCTTTGCTGGTGGCTTCATTTGGTGTTCGTTATGGGGAAAAGTATCTGGGTGAGTAAAGAGGCACTTCAATAATTGGGAATAGATTTAGACATTCACCAAGTCTAAGCCTTACTTCTTGTTGTGATTAAAGGACCAATGATATGTCTTGGGGTACCACTAGGTGTGCCATTAAACTATTGTCATCTCCAATTGTCGGGGGTAATCATGCCTTGTGAGGAGTGACACAATAGGGTTATGATCGAGAGCATGGGTTTAGATCAGTCAGGGGTATCTAGGAGTTTTTACAAGGCCAAATCTATGTTAAGATGCGATCTTTAGGTGCTTTTGGAATCAATCAAATGGAAAAGGAGGTGTAAGATATAAAAAGAGAAATAATTTAATGAAAGGAAAAAAGGGATGATGTGCCAAAATATCTGCTAAGATCTTTCTACAAAAATAGGCCTGAACATTGTGTGCCAATGGTGAACACTTCCTCTCTTCAACATAATGAAGCACAAATAAGATTTATCAACCATAGGTATGCATAAAGAGGCAAGTACCATAGAAGAGCCAATGGAAAATGACTAGTCCAAAAATAGATGTAGGTCCCTCACACATGCATAAAATTGATAAAATCCAAAAAATATTACAAACTAATACATACACACAAAAAAAATCCATAGGGATCCATAGATGGCTAAGCTAAAACTTGATACAAGATTTCGTATATATATATATATACAAGCAATAGAAGAAAGGGTTCAAAATTATCCACAAGCCACCTAGGAGCTGAGTGTTTTTATAAAAATAAATGAAAGGAAATCCTTCAAGAGAATACAATTGTAAACTTGTAAATCCCTTCTACAGTCTATGTATAATGTCCCAACCTGGAAAGACTTTTCCTCATTAATTTAATTATGTATTGATGCATGGATATCAAATGCATGATCCCATTTTATTCTATTAAGATGAGTTGATAGTTGTAAATTTCTAATGTTGGTTTATGCTATTTTTAGAATATGATACTAGAGATGAATTTTGTGGTTGCAAGTCTAATGGGTGGATTGGTATGGGACAACCACCAGAGTTGAGAGAAAAGGAAAATGATGGATGAATTCTCATCAACAACTCAAGGGTAAAACTCATGTAGATGCATTTGCATATGTTTGATTTATAATGCATCATAAGGCAAGGAGGCTGTTATAGAAGCAAAAGATCCCTTACCCTTCTTTGGGATCCTTCATAGGTGGGTGATAATATTATAGTTATCGTAAAGCCTCCTACTTAAAGAAAAATATTGTTTGCACATATTCTAATTTACAAGAATCCTTGAGTTGTATATGTTTGAAGCATGGACAGTTGTTTGGTTAACAATTTTATCAAATTAGGTATTAATAATAATGTTGGTATTATTAATACTTAAAATATTAAATATCGATGTTAATGGTTAATATTAATAGTCGATATTAATTAAATTAATTAGGTGAGTAATTAATTTAATTATATTATACTACTATTAGTAAATAACACTAGCATTAGAAAATAATAATGCTCTTAAACAATGTTTTAAGTGAATTATTTAATTGTTAATATTTTTTCCTTATGATATTAGTAAGATAATATTAAATTTAATAGGTAAACATTTGTAAAGGAAGTTTAATTAATAGTTATAAAGGTTGGAAAGTGAAAATGATAAAAGTTGAAAATATGGAATAAAAGGAAATTATCTTAATGCAAACATTACTTTTTTATAATGGATTGGAATTCTTTGGTGGAAGATGTGGAATGGCAAGCTGTATGGAAGGAACCAAGACAACCCCTCTTGGTTGTTTGACCTTCTTATTCCTCTTGGTATTATTTTAATCATTGGTTTCCAAGTATTTTTGGCATCATTAACAGGGAAAATATCTAGAAGGAAAGGAGAAGGAATAGCAATTTCTAGATAATGTTTGGGAGTGCTTTTGGATAGCAAGTGCATAGGCCACCAGGTTGGTAATTCTAGAGCTTGAGATATTTCAAGTATGCTTATTCTCATTTTTGCTTGATATTTTATCAACTAGTCCAACTGAGCATTACCATTTTAATTGAGAATATTGATTTCTTCCAAAGTAAAATAGCTTTGTGAGGTAATGCATAGATGTTATTAAATATATGTGCATGTGTTATTATGTTTGGTATAATTAATATTGTGTGTTTCAAAAAATGTGTGCACCTGAATGTTGAATATTATGTGGTATTGTTGTTTGCATAAATATACATCCATGTTATATATATTTTATTCCAAGCAAAACATGTTTTTACTTTAAACCTAAAGTATTAGTGAACATATCTTAACCTATGATTTATTCTATGTTTTTATATGTCATATATATATAAAAACACACATATAATGCACATATTCCATATCGCTACTACATACTCCTTAACATTCAATAATAAATAATATTAATGATTATATTTGGATATGTGAGTAGCATTACATAAGTTAATAGATGTTTCACTACTGCAATGTTGTATTATGTTGAGTTATGTTCATAAAAGACAATAGTGTAAATATGATGTTTGGTGTTATTTTAAAATTAGATAAAACTCTATATTTTCTTAATACTTCCACCCTTTTTAATATGTTCTATGGTGGTAGTCTTCCATTGTATTTTGGTAAGAAATGAGGTAGTTTTTAATGTTGTATCTATGACTCAGCATAGAGCCTGTTTCTATAGATTTTTTGGGTTTTTGTAATGACACATTTTGTAGTTGGGGATTGGTAAGAACTAAGGATTTTGAATTGTCATTCCCTAAGAATTTTAAATCTTAGATCAACCCAAAATCATCATAAACATTTTTTTAGATATACCATTATCTCCAATAGTTCCTTTGAGTATCGAACTCGTGCTTTTATTTTTTAGTTTTAGAGTTCAATGTTAACATTTAGGGTCATATTGTTCCATATGTAGAACTAGAAAACTCATGGGGTGGAACATTTGGGTATGCTTGGTGTTAATCAATCTGGGTGCAAATCTGGATTTTTAGTTAGATAAATAATTAATTGTTATATTTTCAAAAGGATGGAGTTGTTAATTATTATTGAATATTTAAGCTTCAATTTATTATATATATTACAATGTGAAGAATTTTGCCTTTATTAGTGTTGAGTAAATAATGTGGCTATATTATTATATAGTTGTATTTAATCATAAGAAATAAATTTCTCATTATTTTGAATATGTTTGCTTTATTAATATTGATTGAAAATGGGTTGTTATTATTCAATATTTAATTAAGTGGATATTTATTTCTAATGGGTTTATTAGAAAGGTAGTTCCAATATATAAGTATTGGAATAACTTTAAAAGGAACGATGTAATTGAATTATAGAAAAAGAAAAGTTATTATTTGGATTAAAGAAAATGTTTTTTAAGAGATGGATGAGGCTTGATTAGATAGGGAATCCATATTTGAGAGAATTATAGGATTCTCTCAATGTTTTTACATGGTATTACTTTGCATATTGTATGCTCTTGCTTTGTGGTATGTTTTCTTGCATAGTGCATGTTAAGCTTACATATGCATTTAAGTGCTATATTTATCCCTCAACTTCCATTCAAATTTTGTGGGAAAATATCTATCAAGATGAAGACCTTGAAATAGAAGATTAAACTAAGGACCATTTATGTTTATATGTAATAATTTTATTGAAGATGAGAAATACATGGAAATTATGTTACACAAATATTATGATGAAGGAAAGGATATTTTGAAAATACTCTTGTTATATTATTTTGAGATTTGTTCAAGAATGAAAGATTAAATAATTTTATTCTTTTATTTTTAAGTTCTTGAAAATAGTTAGTTATTTGTACAATGGAAATGATGTGTTATTGAATGAAATGCTAAAATCTAATTGATGGATTATGGTTATGATTTTTTTAGATGTTGATTTCATCCTATCATTGTAAATAAAGGAGATGCTAAATTATAATGTTATGTTTTGAAGAAGTATTTTATTTAATTCATAATATTCAGAAATATGTTATGTTGAATTTAATTATGACTTACCAAAACACTTAATTTCCTTTGAGAAATTATTATTAATGTTTGGATCCTTGGGTTGGAAGGGGTTTATTTTGGGCATGGTATTAGAGCCATATTAGTAATCCCTTGAGTTAATATGTACCAATTCCTAGTTGATTTGTGATGAGGCAACAACTAGGTATTCATGAATGATACATCCTAAGCGATGAGGCTTGGGTGGCCTAGAGTGGTGATGCTTGGGTAGTCCTAGTGGTGAGGCTTGAACAAGTCCTAAGTGGTGAGGCTTAGGAATATAATGGTGGATTGGTATGGAATAAACCACTGGATAATTCACAAGGTAGTAAAGTGGTGGCATATTATGATAAGGTAAGCATGACCATCATCATTATCAAGCAAGTGGTAATGGTCTTAGTTAGCTCATAGTGAGGTGAAGCTAACTAATGACTAAGGCATCTTTCCAGATTAATTTTATATAGATTGAATTATGTAGGGTTAGGAAATAGACATCCCCTTTAAGTGTTATGGACCTTAAAGGATAATCCCCATTCCATGGTCAAGTTGTCCTATACATATGAGTGTATAGGAAAAGTTAGAGGATCACTGATGGCATTTTTTCTAGCGATGAGGTTAGAAAATTGAACCCTAGATGATTACAAAAAGTTTTCCACTCCTGTCCACTTTAGGGTCATCTGTAGTGACAATGAACTCAAAAGTGTTTGTCTTAATATTTATGAAATATATTGGTTATTCTTTGTGATCTAATTCTGATTAAAAAAAAATAGCTCTCTCCCTTGGGTAGAGTTGGTGGGTTGTTACACTATGCTACTATTTTTTATAGTTTACAATAGGGGATATATTTCCTCTAAAATTTTCTATGATTGGATCTGACAATATTAGCTACTCTTCCTAGGGATCCTAGACATTGAATGAAGTACTCTTGATCATAGTAACTTTTAATCCTAGGACTATCATCACCATGATTCATCTTTAATGAATGTGTGAGCCATTTGCTTCAAGATGTCTTCTAGTAGGTGAGATTTGTATTGTCAATCAAGAAAGTATTAACTCAAATCATCTACCTCTATCATAGTTTATCATGCATTTGACTTGACTTAAGCATCGGTGTTTGCTTGAATTTCTAGTGCATTTTGTTATTTTGGATAAAATATCATCCTATAGATTTATTGGTAGTTTTTTTGCTGGCACTTTATTGGGAGTTGTAAAATATTTAATATAAGAACTTATTTCAAAAGAAAAAGTTCCCTTGGTGCTTTTCTTATCCCTTAATCTATTGGGAATTTTTTATGAATAAAATTTTACACTAGTTTTATTTATCAGGACTTATTATGGCTTCCTCCTCTTCAAGATAAAAAGCTCTAAGTGCTTGAGATTGAGGTTTTGTCTTAGTTGTAGATGCATAGTGAGGAATAACTACAACTCCCATCCAAAAAAATTATATGAAGGATTCTACTTCTTGATACTTTTTAATTCTAAACAACTACCCAACCTAGATCTATCTTAGAGAAAAATTCCATCTATCTATAGCTATGCCAAGTAAAATGATACCTACATAAGCATCTACATATTATCTAGGGGTTGAAGCCTAGATAGAAAACCAACCCACCCATATCTCATCCTTACCTAAATCAGGTGGTGCACCTTTAGAGTAGATCTTGATAACATGGGATGAAGAGAAAGTGTATGTAATATCTAATGGAGTAGGAATTCTAGTAGTCACTAGGCCATAAGTTTGAGTAGACTATGTGGTAAGATCTAAAAAGTGGGTGATGAAAGAGTAGGAGAAGAGCAATAAATCCATACCAAGCATTTAAGAAATACTAGCTAACTCTAGAAAGGAGGTTCTTATCATACTCCCATCAAAGCAAAGTGCAAAAAAATCTTTGATGGTTAGCACGTCCAAAAATCCAAAATACCCAAAGTAGCACATTTGTCAATAAAAATATATAAATATTCCTCAATCAATAATGGATAATCTTGAATCTTAGAAGATGCCTAGTGCTCCTTAGAATATTAGTTCCCTTGGGTCACTTAGCATGGTGGATTACCTAAAGAAATCCATGGTAGCTATACTTGTATGGAATATCTTGTCCATACCTATCATACCCCACATTGGTAAGACTTTGCCAAATAGACTATGTAATTATAAATGACCAACTGATCTCTAATTTTGATGCTTGAATGACTATGCATTGTTTATAATAATTTATCTTTGAATAATATGGTACTGTTAATGTATTGTTGATGGGCAGCACTAGATGTATCCGTGGGTGAAAGAGGTAGAATTGACCACCAAGGATGGATTACTTGAAAAGGGAAATGATGATTTAGGTAGATCAAGGTAACATAAACAATTACCCTCATATAGGTATGCATTCTTGCTTTTTATGATGATCTTTGGTGATCCAGACACCTAAAGCCAAAGTTGATAAGCCTTGAATCTATTGTAAATCCTTGGCTAGGATAGGTGACTGGGTTGATGATAATAACCCACCTTGTTTTAATGCACCTAATTGCTTGATATGTTTGCATGTTTGTTGTGTGTAAAATGATTGGTTAAGAAACACCTTCAAAAAATGGATTAATGGGTATAGAGGACCCATTATCCTAAGTTTGCTCAAAATACCATGCTAATATTTAATATTAGCATGGGTATCTTATTTAAATAATAAAAATGCTTTTATTTAAATTAAAAAATATTGATGTTTAAAGTAATAATGATTTTTATAATAGAATAAATATTCTATTTATATAACAAAATACTTTTTATATTTTAGAAATATTTAGACTTTAAATGATAAAATATTTAATCACGATTTAGTTGAGGAAAGGTTTTATTTTTAAACAAAAGAAATATTTAAGTTTTATGAAACTTATAAATAAAATGAAATATTCATTCCTTACTTTTATTAAAGAAATAAAATATATTTTAAGCTCGATATTTGAGGATGGAGAAATAGTTTAAAAATTAAATATCCTAGACCACCATGGTCAAATAAGAACACTTTAATTTTTGTTAGGTAGAAATGATTTCGAAGAAGACTTTTGACTATGGGCATATGGAAAATTCTCATGTTAAGAGGGTCAAATATCCTAGGATGGGGGACCTTTTTTTTAGATTCATCTAGACAAAGGCCTTGGACAAATAAAGGAAAAATATGGGGATTGGATTTGTAGAGAAATAATATGCTCCTATTTTGAACTTCTAACCATACCAGGTTGGATCCTGGAACTCTCTTTCCCTATTGAATGGTATTGTTTGATAGGAAACTCTTTATATTATGGAAATGAATGTTTTAATTTATCATCTATGCTCATTTTTATATATCCCAATTAAGGCATCATTTTAGATATGCACCCCTATTTTGGTTGATTTATACTACATCTTCATTTTCTATGAGATGATGTATATGTATGCTATTATGGTAAACCCCACCTTATCTTTTTTGTTGCTCATAGTAAATCTTCCTTAGTCTAATCAGGCAGTGGTTATTGGAATCAATGCTATTTCTACATTGAAAGCATGCTCCTAGTGTTGGGACATTGATTTCTGCCTTTTAAGTTTTTCTTGACTTAGTAGTGTTTTACCCCTTTTTAGCAACCTTATGATGTCTTTTATAGTATTATCGTCTCTAAAGAAAACATCATTAACCGATGTATCCAAGCTATGCTTCCATTTTGCATACAAATTATAGGATGGTATATCTCACATGTTGTTGCTCTGTATCATTCGTGCACCTATAGTTATACTTAGAATATGTTTTATCTCTATTTGGGGGAGGGTTGGGTCCTCTTGTGGTCAATCCTGAGCCACCATGATGCATTTTTTGTGCTTGGAATGCGCAGGTGGAAGGCCTTCATAGCCTTCTACAAGAAATGTCCAACATGGGATGTGCTCAAGTTGAAAGGGGTTTAGGGGGAGTCAAGCTCCCATAATCCTTCGATCATGACTGATGGTCATGGTTGAGGTACTTGGTGGCCATCGAGTTGTAGATTATGTATTCTGATGTGGCATTATTCCATTGGTTTGATCTATGTATGGCCATTGGTTTTACCCATGCTTTGTTGTTGGTCTACATGTGTGTTGTTGTTGGGTTACGTGCAACCAAGTTTTGGAATCCTAGTCTTAAGTGGTTATATGTTGAACTTGTTTATTTATATTTAATAAATTAAAAGGATAGTTTATAATTTATTAATGATGAGTTGATTGAAGTTGGTTAAATAAATCTAAAGATAGTTAGTTTCATATTTAAACACAAGAAATGGACTGAATGACTTAGAAAAAAAGAGAAATATTGTCTGATGCATTGAATTAAAGGAATTATTTGTGTGGTTTAAGAAATGCAGAATCGTACTTGATATTGATTTAAATAAGGTTTTAAATCGCATGAATAAAATAATAACTTAATGTCTATTAAAGCAATGCTGATTTAAGGAATGTTTTATTAGTATTAGTTAATATTAGTTTAAAAAATGCTTATTTGTATTTGATTGTATTAACTAGTTAAAGAAATATATGTTTTAAGTATTTAATTAATTAGGGTTTATGGGACCTTAATTAGTTAAGAAAATGGATGTTTTAAGTATTTAATTAATTAAGGTCACGATTTTGACCTGATTTGCGACCTGGATCACGATTTTGACCTAACTTGCGACCTGGGTTGCTATTTTAACCTAACTCACAACCTGGGCCACAAAATGGGAAGTAAGTATTATTTTAGCCTAAATATGCATGGCGGGGGCTCATTTGAACGATGCACGTGTGTGGAAAGCAACTTGGGAGAGCATTTGATGGCATGCAAGGAGTATGATTAGCGATTATGAAATCCAGGATGACAAAGGGACACAGACCAGCTGGCATCAGATGCGGGGATCCACCGGTAAGCGATATTTGACTTTATTTTATTTGTATTTTATTTTTTTGGGAAAATATGAATGATGGGGGGGAGGTTTTCTTCCTGATTTAAAAAATATTGTAACTTTTAAGTGAAATTTGAATATGTAGTGATAAACAGGCCAAATGGGTATCCAAAAGTGTGGTCGATTTTTCAATTGGATTTGTTTTGTCATCAATTTGACTGGTTAATGGGTAGAGTCGGTGTAGAGTTTGACTGTTAGTTTTTTAGGTAACGATGTATTGACATTGATATGTTTTTGTACTTTGTTCGCTAAAGAAGAAAATGGGTATTCCGTTATGTGACTATTTTATTTTTATGACTTCATTTGATGTGATTTTGGTATTCGATGGTTTGAGGTGTAATGTGTGAACTCTAGGGCATTAGATTTGCAATATTAGAGGTAGAATAAAAAAAAACTAATAACACTTTCACTGCAGAAGGGCAAAATGGATGTCCAAAAATGTTAGTTGTTTTGGTAGTTGATTTCATTTGACTTAACTTTGATTTGCATGCCACAGTGTAGATAGTAGTAAACTAAAAATGAGCTATAGGGAGCCCGATGTAGACTGTACTTGATGTCATTTTGAATTTCCACCATTAAATGGGCAAATGGGTATCTAAAAATGTGACTGTTATTTTTAGATTGTGTGCCTAGATATGTGTTTGATTTTGGTGTTTTTAGGACATATTTGACTGTTAGACCTGTATTGATTGGTGCTTTGTTTCTAAATTTTGTCGACAAATTTACCATTAAGTGGGAAAATGGGTATCCAAAAATATGATTTGTTTTTTGTCTGTCATCGTAATTGATCATGTTTTGGATTGTGTGCCATAGTAGTTGTACAGTTTGAGTCTGTTATTGGTCGTTGGGTGACCGATGTGTACTGTATGCCGTATGTGTTTGGATTATTGCCATAAAATGGCAAAATGGGTATCCAAATATGTGATTGTGTCGTGGCTATGTTTTGTCATTTTTTTTATTCATTGTTTTGTCTTGAGATGCATGTCAAATTAAATGTTTTTAATTTGATTTATAAATTGAGAGTGATGATATTAAGTTTGATTGATTTGTTATGTGGATTACTGATGTGTGTTGTGTTGTGTGTTGAACAGGTGAATTTGCTTGAACCCCATCATCGGGTAAGAAATTTTAAGCAAGGTTTTTAAAAACTAATGAAGACTAAGGAGGAATTACAGTGGTTAGATGACATACACTTCCGTGGTGTGTGGGAGTGTAAGAGCATATTTACTAATAGGGCATTTATGTCTGCCTTATGTGAGCGGGGGGATGCAGACCAAAACACATTTCATTTTCCTATGGGGGAGATGACCGTGACATTGGAGGATGTGTATCGCATCTATCAACTGTCAATTAAGGGTGTTCCTATGAGGACCGCTGAATATGGGAGGAAATACATGGTGTTGGAGAGATTATTTGGGGCTGGGTGGAGAGAGATCGATGCTGCCAAGATGGACTATGAGTGGCTATGGTTTCAGAAGAAGATATTCGATAGGCAGTGTGTGGCTATGATGATGATATCTACCTATGCCGTGCCTGATATTTCTGGGTTTCTATTTACCTGTAACATGTTGGACATAGTTAGTGACTTGGTGGAGCACAAGGTTGTGTTTACATGGGCACCTATGCTTCTGGCCCAAGCATATCGGGAGTTATATGATGTGGTTCATGGTAGATGAACGGGATTGAGTGTGATTTCCTTAGTCCAAGTATGGGCATGGGAACACATAACCATTGAGAGGCCCTCTTTGTTACTGCACCATGTTCATGAGAAGGATGAGGAGATTCCTTATGCCTTGCAGTGGAGTACGAAGGTTGAGCAGGGTATGAAGAGGCCTCATAAGGGTGATCTAGTTTTGTGGAGGGTTAAGTTCAGTGAGTTGACATCAGCTGATATTACATGGAGGTCATGGATGGGTGGAGTGAGGTGGATGGAGGATGATGAGAAACTATGGGCTATGTGATGGGGTAGGTGGTTGGTGGGAAGGTATACTCGGTAGACTGAGTAGTTTTAGTTTGATCGAGTACAATGCCAGTTCGATTTGCGATAGGATGCTCCAGGGACTTTTGTCACATATTTTAGGTGATAGGGAGATAGGGGAGAGTTCTCTATTGTACCATCTTGGATAGGGGAGAGAGAACCTCCTATGGATATCCCAAACATAGGGGATGTAGGGACAACACCATATTTTGATTCCTGGTGGGTGCTACAGTCTTGGGAGCCTGAGAGAGGTGTGGTGGATGGGTGGGTAGCACATGTTGTTGGGGCATCTCTGCCAGAGAGGAGGATGATCAGGAGGACTCGGGCTAGGGGAGCGATTATGGCTATTGTTGAGGAGGATTTTCCTATGCTACGATCATGACGTTGTATAGGTACCTTGGTGAGCATCCAGGGCATGAGGGTAGAGGAGGTAGATGTGGGTGTAGAGTTTGGGATGGAGCAGACTATTGGGACTCAGTCTAGGTGATGATGGGCATGATCCCAGGTTGTAGCCTTCAGGTATTTTGTATGGATGATATATATATACACTATTTATTTTGTCTATTATATACATGTGTTATTTTGATGGTTTGAATTGTGATCTTGTTTATGTTTGCATGGATTAGCGTAACATAGTTTGTAGATATGTCTGATGAATAGATGTACATGTATGACATGGTTTAGATCTATTATCATATTGTGGTATGAATGGATTGTAAAATAATACTATGATTGTATTTCCAATATGACATGATGTGATATCAATTATGATTTTGTAATGAATGTATGTATAGTAATTGCAATACTTATGACTCAATTTTGAAATGCATATGGGATGAATGCCATAAATGTAATTTGATATGAAATGCATGTAGGTTGGATGCAATACTATAATGTGTATCAAATGTATCTGACATAGATGCATGTATGCATGTATGGACTTACTGAAATGCGCTAAGGAAGCACTTGTATTGTTGCATTTACTTGTATGGATGCTATCCATTCCATGATTTTTGGATCGGTGGATAATGTAAGGCATTTGTAATAGTTTTGACTCACATAGTTATGAAAATAAAATCTCAAACCCTTAGCTATGCAAGTGTTGTGGCAACTTATAACATGATCGAGCTGGTTCAAAGTCAGTCTTGGACCTATGTGTGTGAATGTGTAATGTTCATTTATCAATTTTGAGGGAGGTAGGATTAACCCGTTGTAGATGCTATTGTACTAGCTAGCTCATCTGTCCACAACAATGATTTCTAAAAAAGTGAGATGCTAATATGAGAGATGTGTTGTCACCCATAAGACTATTCCACTGGTAGGCATGCTCTTGGAACCTTTTGCTAGCGATGGAAATCATCTCGTGGTGTTATGTTGAACCTAAGGATCAAAGGCGATAAGCATAACATGTGTGATATCAAGAGGCGTTTCCTTTTGTTTTTTGCCCCTGTTCTAGTGTTGACCTATATTATTGTGGTGGTGCTATTTTAGTTTCTTTTTCTTTTTTTCTTTTGTGGCACTCTTTTTTGTATGGGTGATGCAGTTTGTTTTCTACCCAATCATTTATTTTTGCTTATGCTTTAACTCTTTGTTTATCCCTAGGTTGTATGTTGACCATGCAGGTGATAGGACGAGCAGGGGATACCGTTCACTAGATGGCAATATATACTCAAGATGTCCTCTTTCCTAGGATTAAAATTGTTAATGTGTAACCTATTGTGAGCGATCCTTGAGAGAAGTTGAACCAGCCTAAAAGACCATAAGAAGAATGTACAAGACTCAATAGCTATAGGCAACACTTGATTGCCTAAAATATAGAGTAGTCAAAATTAAACACAACACCTATGTATATCCTGATCCTAAAAAAAGGGGGGGGATGAACATCTAGGTAGTGATGCTAACAAGTTCTTGTATTATTCCTATTGAGGTGCATTTTGGGGGAGAATATACAAACATGAAATAAAATTTTAACTATAAAGCATATGAATATGTGAAATGATGCAAATGGAGGAATGCAATATTTACAAGAGGAAAGTAACGTTGTGTAGAAATAGAAGTTTAGAAGAACTTATTTACAAATGAGTAAAATGCATAATGATGGCAAAAGGTGTGATGCTATGATCCTAGTTACCCCAGCGTGTGGGGTGCATGTGTAGTAGATATTTTACTGTGTGTTGTATATGTGTGTAAAAAGAAGAAATATGTAAAAGTGGAATGTATAAATGCAAGAAGTGGGAAGAAACCAGATTAGGTGACCAATCGAGATAAGGGGATCACCAATAGCTAACCATGATATAAGAGAAGAAATGAAACAACATATGTAGAAAGTAGAAGAATAATATAGAAGAAGACGAGTAACTAACACTACTATCGGGCGAACTAGCATAAATATGGGCGAGAGTGGGATGGTGAGGTGGTGACATGGCTAGAGTTGTAGTTGGAGCCATAGTTGGAAATACTATGAATATAGTGGGTGGGTGTTGTTAGGGTACTATGGGGTGGTAACATCCTAGGAGTGGTGCGGTGCATGATGGCAAGGATGGATGGGTCACGGAATACTATCATGGATGAACGTGGCAACAGTAGTGGCTCATCTACAACTTTAGAGATTCAATACGAGAGATGAGATGCTATATCTCATGGTGTGGTGACGATGGTATTGGGGAAGGGGGCAATCAAGATTTCAAGGTGAATGGAATAGCTCGATGCACGATATAAAAAGGATAGGGCTGTGATGAGGAAGCAACGAAATGAAATGATTATGATGATTGTAAGATTTGTTGGGGTAGTAAGCCTTGTAGTGGTGAAGGTGGTGTTTTGAGGACCGATGGCATGGGTGATGGCCCTGGACGATGGTGTGAATTGGAGGAGGGCATGTTTTCATGACTAGCTTGAGTAGCTTGGACCGTGCAGGTTTGTAAAACCTGGGCGTAGGTAGACTAGTCATTGGAAAGCAAAGCTGGTAGAAATGCAAGGTAATGTTGATGAGGCACGTACTCTCTATTAGGTGGGTGGTAGGATCCTATGGGATGATGGGGATGATTTGTTTGTGAGTAATTATGTTTGAGGTCATCAGACAGATGGGAGGATGATCCTTGTGCTTGCAGTTGGGTGTATTTCTCTTTGTCATCGAAAGAGGATATGATGATCTGGCTATCACCAGAGTGTGGTGAATAGGATGAGCCTCACTGGTGAGGGGAATGGTTTTGAGGTGAAGTGTGGTGACCTAATTAGGATGAGTGTGAGGAGCACCTGGCATGAAGGGTGGCTAGTGGTTGGGCGATATCGGCCAATGTAATGGGTTTTTGTTGCGGCTACAGATGGTCCTGCATGGTTGTAGGTGAGGCTGATGTAGTGCTTTCCTGCTGATGACATGAGTCCTACAAAAGGAAAAAAAATACCCCGAGCATAAAAATGGTAGAAAGGTGAAATGTACATGTATAGAGAAATAATAAAGCAGAAATAATATATTCATATAGTGATGTGCTTGGTGGTTTACTTTTAACACTATGTGACACTTGTGATGGTGAATGTGATTATGCATCATGCATTAAATGCACGAAGGTGTACGATGTTAATGGGTTTAGGATCTTTAAAGCCTTCAATATCGGCTAGATGATATGCTCTTGAATCGTATTTGTGTATAACCATGAATGGGCCTAACCAGTTTGGAGTAAATTTATCATGCTGCTAGCGAGGTTGACTTGTGATTTGTTGGTTCTCTTTGAGAACCAAGTCATTGATCTTAAATTCATGTTGATGTACCTTACTATTGTAGGAACAAAGAAGGTGATCTTGATATACTTGTGTGTGCTTGATGGCATGGATACGACATTCATCGAGGAGTGTTAGCTGATCTAGATGAGCTTGGTGAGTAGTGTCATCATTAATGAAATATTTCATGGATATTTGTAAAGAGGGTATCTCCAGCTCGAGGGGCATGATAGCCTCTGCCCCGTAGATAAGTGAAAAAGGTGTTGCCCCAGTGGGAGTATGAATGCTCGTACGATAGGCCCACAAGGCTAGGGGCATTTGGTTATGCCAGTCCCGGTGAGATTCCACTATAGTTTTACGGAGAATAGAGCAGATGGTTTTGTTAGTGGCTTCAGCTTGGCCATTTCCTTGAGGGTAATATGGGGTTGAAAAGCTATGATGTATGTGAAATCTATTGCACAGAGCTCGGATAGTTTTGTTTTTGAAATATTTCCCATTATCTAAAATAATTTGGGAGGGAATTCTGAAGCGGCATATGATGTGCTCCATGATGAATGTTGTAATTTTAGCTCCTGTAGTTTGGACCAGTGGGATGGCTTCGACCCACTTTGTAAAATATTCTGTTGTTGTAATGATAAATTTATGATTTCTAGAGGATGCAGGTGTAATTTGTCCAATTAGATCCAAGCCCCATTGGGAGAAGGGCCACATGGACTGGATTGGTTGAAGTGCTTGGGATGGTAAATGTGTTAAGTTGGCATGTTGTTGGCATTTGATGCAACATTTAACATACTCGTAGTAGTCTTGCTCCATTTTAGGCCAATAGTAGCCCATACGGAGAATGCATTTAGTAATCGCCATGCCATTGAAATGGCCACCACAAGTGCCATCATGGGTTTCTTGTACAACCCATTGCGATTCTTGTGGTTCTAGGCAATGCAAGAGTATACCGTCATAGCTATGGTGGTAAAGGATGTCCCCTAGCAAGGTGTAGCATATCACTCTTTGTTTAAAGGTTCAACATTGGGCGTGGGGTAGATCACATGGTAGGAAACCTAGTTTGATGTATTCTTTGATTTGTGAGAACCATGGGTCGTGAGGTTCAGTTTTTACCACATATACACCACCATCGTCTGTGGGGGTGTGGGTGATATAGCAGATTGTGTAAGCGTATGAATGGTTACAGATGTCATGCTAGACATTGGATTTTGTGGGATAAGGGACCCTAGGGAGGCCATGGTGTTTGCAAAATGGTTTGATGAGCACGGCACGGCTTTGAGGTAATACCATTCAAACTGGGATAAGAGTTGTTGGGCGATCTTCTTGTATTGTTGGAGAATTGGACAATTGCATAGCCAAAGTTCCTGCACTTGATTGACAATCAAGAGTGAATCGCCTATGATGTGAAGGTGCTTGATGTGCATAGCGTGTGCTTGTTTTAGTCATAAGATTAGGATTTCATACTCTGCATTGTTATTGGTATAGGGAAAATCAAGTTTGAATGAAAATGGGAGTGGTTCTCCTTCAGGTGTAAAGAAAACAATACCTGCACCCCCAGCATGGAGACACCTAGACCCATCAAAGAACATGGTGAGGTCAGCCATGAATTTTGGTTCAACGTATTGCTCATCTTCGGTTATGTGAAATATAGAGTCATCGGGGAGTTGGATGAGTAAGGGTTGATTGTCAGTTATAGGGGCTTCAACCAGTTGGTCAGCAATGACTTGCCCTTTGATAGAATTTTGAGATACGAATTCTAGGTCGAACTCAGTTAGGAGCATGATCCATTTGGCTGTGCGTGAGTTGTGATAACTCTTGTTCATCATATACCATAGGGGATTGTCTCAGGTGATGACAAAAGTTGTGTGGTTTAACATGTAGTGTCTTAGCTTCTGGGTGGTGAATACTACTACTAGGCATAGCTTCTCCATGTATCCATATCTCATTTCATAACTAACTAATGTACGACTGATATAGTAGATAGCCTGCTCTTTGTCGAGAGCATTTTTTTGGGCTAGGAGTGTACCTAGCGCAAACTCTATGGCTGAGATGTATAGAGTCAGTGGTAAGTGTGGATGTGGTGGTGACATAACCGGTGGTGATGTGAGGTAAGTTTTGATAGCATTGAATGCAGCTTGATAGTTTTCATCCCATTTGAAGTGTACTCCTTTTTGTAGGAGATGATTGAATGGTTGGCATTTGTCTGATAATTGTGCTATAAATCTACGAATAGAGGTGATCTTGCCCTGTAAGCTGCGTAATTGCTTTAAGGTAGTAGGAGGAGGCATCTCGATGATGGATTTCACCTTGCTAGGATCAACCTCAATGCCTCATTGGGAGACAATGAATCCTAGTATCTTTCTAGATGTAACACCGAACACACACTTTTTTGGATTGAGGCGCACGTTGTGTTCTAGTAGTCGATCAAAAATCTGATGAAGATCTTCGAGATGATCAACATATTTCTTTGATTTGGCTATAAGGTCATCTACATAGTCTTCCACAATTTTGTGCATTAGGTCATGAAATATGTAGGTCATGGCTCGTTGATAGGTTGCCCCAGCATTTTTAAGGCCAAAGGGCATGACCTTGTAGCAAAAAGTCCCCCAGGGTGTTGTGAAGGAAGTTTTGTGTTGATCTGCTGGGTTGATCCTAATTTGATTATATCCAAAAAATCCATCCATGAGGGAAATCATTTCGTGACCTACGATGGAGTCGACCAGGGAATCAATGTTGGGTAACGGGAAGTTGTCTTTGGGACAAGCTTTGTTTAGGTCATGAAATTCTGTGCAGACGCGAACATCACCAGATGGTTTAGGGACAGGGACCATGTTGGATACCCACTCGGGATAGTCGATGGGTATTATGAAATCAACATCTAGGAGCTTTTGAAGCTCGGATTTTACTATCAATGCGATAGTTGGATGCATGCATCATAGTTTTTGTCTCACTGGTTTGGCATTGGGATCTAGTATAATATTATGCACTACCACGATAGGGTCAAGTCCCGACATGTCTTTGTAAGACCATGCGAACACTTTTATATACTTGCATAAGAAGTTCGTGAAGGCGATACGCTCCTCGGGTGAGAGGTTGGCGGCTAGTTTGAGGATGTGTGGATTTTTTGGATCATCATCGATGTCTACGTCGATCGTGTCCTCGATGAGCATGCGAGATCCATCGTGCAACTATTCAGGGATAGGGATGAGATTGAAGTCATCGATGGCCTCGCTGAACTCGAATTCATCATCTACATAAATTCCCATGTGATGGACTTGAGGGATTTGGTGTGACGTGGATGAGGAAGGGGTATTTGCCATTCGCAAGATGTGAGGAGAGAGAAGGAAGTCTCCAGGTGCTGGTATGTGTGAGATGTGTGCGAGATCGATAAATTTTGGGTTTGGGGTATCATCTCGAATCCGTTGATGGCTGTAATGGAGGGGAGAACGTAAATCTACCTCCACCATGTTAATCGATGTTGTAGGTGAAGTAGGTAGTGTAGAATCGGGTGATGGAGGTTGAATAGGTTGTGCGCATCCAAAAAGACTCAAGGGAGGTCGCAGGATGATGGGTGGTGATCGAGGATGAGAGGCTGCTCTTTGTAACTGTCTATGTATAGGTGGGAATACAGGCAGGCGTATCGATGGTGGATCAGGTGGAACCGGGTCTGGCTCTATTGGTAATGGATCAGGCAGAACCGGGTCCGGCTCTATTGGTGGTGTAACTAGGGATAAGGTAGCAAAGTGTTCTACCAATCTCTGAACATCATAGAACAATGAGGTATCCGACGTGGGAGATTCTTGGAAGAAATCATAGGGGATGGTGATAGTCGATGTGGGCGAAGGCATGTCTTCTAGCATATCCATGTCAATGTACTCTTCCAAGGTGTGTGTTGGACATGGAGGAGGATGTAAAGAGAGATCTTGGATCTCATCTTCTAACGTGTAGATAGGAGTTGAGTGATAACCTAGGCCGGTTTTGTCGGTAGGTGATCGGACATGAGGGTTAATGGGTGTACGTAGCCCTTGCTCATAATGGCCTAGTCTGAACCCATGCCAATGAAAGCATTATAGGTAGCACAAGGTAAATTGAGGGTTGGCTAGGTGTGTGATTGCATCACCCGAGCTAGATTGTGGTGGTGGAGAAGCTGGTGAGGGGATTGAGGAATCTACTCTCGCATACACAAATTTGGTGTGGTTTTTGGGACTTCCTAGCTATATGACAGTTCCAATAGTCAATACCGAGGCTGAGGGATGACCAAAATCTTGGGTAGATTGGATAGGGGTGTCACATACATGGGCATCATGCACGTTATAGTCTCCTAAGCCATTGTTCATCATGAATATGGATATGCATGGTGTAGCACGCTCTGGTGATTGGGGTGGCATATCCGAATCAGATGATGAAGGAGAAAGTTGGGATTCTCTAATGGTGGCAGTCAAAGGGTGTGGAGGTTGTTTACCCAAGATGGGTGTTGGTTGTTTAGGTTCATGATGTTTGGTTGTTGTGGGTTGAATAGGTTGTTTGTTCTATGTAGGGGATGACATCGGTGTAGGTGTAGGGATGCGTGGAGAGGTGAATGTCTTAGGTTTTGGTCGGAAGGGAAGGGGTGGTGTTTGCGGTGTAGGAAGGATAGGGGCTTCCATATGCAAGGGTGAGGGAGGTAATGTAGTTGGTTGTGTAATGGGTGGCGATGGTGGTTGCGACACCGCAGGTGGAAATTGGAATGGTAGAGGTTGAGAAGGTTGTGGAGGCCATAAGGATGGTGATGGGGAAGGCATAGTATCAGCTTTAGGTCCTCTAGCAGATGATGTTAATGGTGCAGATATCGAGGCTTGTGTTGTCGATGAACATTGGGATGTTGAGGTGAAAATTGGTGAGGATGTCGATGCTCCTACTGACTGGTGGGAAGATACAGGGAACAGTTGGGAAGATGAGAATGAAGGTGCAGGGGGAAGGTCTATGATGTTACAAAACTTAAAGGGGTCTCCATCGGTTGGGACACAATGAACGAGTCCATTGTGGATGTACTTGAGGCAATGATGCAATGTGGATGGGACACACTGCATGTCTCTGATCCAAGGGTGACCAAGGAGAATATTGTATTGCATTTCTCCTTGAATGATGTGGAAGAGGATGGGGATCGTACGGATGCCTACGTGAATGGGCAAAACTACGGATCCTATGGTAGGTCTCATGGAACCATCAAAAGTGCGTAGGTCTAGGGAAGGTGTGGCAAAATGTGCTGGAGGGAGGTGTAGGTGATGTAAGGCTGTTGTTGATATGATACTGATGGATGAGCCCATGTCAATGAGTACCCGCTTGTAGGTAATGTCATTGATATTAGCTTGTATGTGGAGGGGAGGGTTGGCTCCTTCACCAACGAGTTCCATTATCTCATGGTCATGAAAGCTAATTGATGGTTGAAGGCATCATGGGATGTTCCCTATAAAATTGACAAAAGCATTTGTGTCATGTGTCTCTAAGTCAATGGAACGTAGGATGTCATTCAATGCCTCACGATGGGGTTGAGATTGTTGTAAGAGGTCAAATATGGATAACCGTATGGGGGCATTGCATAGCTGATGGGTTAGACTACCACATATGGTAATCACATTTTGAGGTGGTGGTGGTATGGCGTTAGGCCTTTGTGGTGTTTTTGGGGACATAAACTGGATAGGAGGAGAAACAATAGGTGTTGTCTGGGGTGACGGGTACCATTGGTTTCTCGTAGTAAGGTTGATCATGCCTACTACTCCGCATGATGGAGGATCACACTGGACATTTTTGACTTGGTGAGGAGGCGCTGGAGGATTGTTTGGAGGTCTAGGGGGATTGGGTCCTCTATGATCTGGTAGAGGGTTTTGGAAGATCCCTAGGTTTTGGTTCTATGGGGCTAGCGGGTTTGCTACCTGAATAATGCCCCTATCGATTAGGTCTTGAACTTGTCCATGAAAGGAGCGACATGAATCGATATTATGGCCACGTTGCCTATGAAAGGGATAAAATAACTATTCATTGTAGTCATGATATTTGGGTGCATTTGGATCCAATGGGTGGATGTCGGGTAGAATGAGATGGTTACCCTCATACAATCTATGGAATAGGGTTGGTAATGGTTTAGATAAAGGTGTAAAGTTGCATGGTGGACCCTATGGGTGCATACCATGGTACTACTATGGTCGAGGTGGGGCAGGTGCAGTAGCTTGGAGTGGTTGCGGTTGTGGCATATAGGGTGGAGGAGTCGGTACTAGTGCTAGGGTAGTAGCTGCAACTTGGTTGGTTTGTTGTGGTCATGGGTAAGGTTGAGTGGGTGCGGGTCTATTGAAGCAAAATTTGGAGTTGTAGTTGGTTTTGGCTCTCAACTTAATCTTCCTAGATTGCACTTTAATATCTTCGATCACTTTTGCTTGTGATATAGCATCTTCAAAAGTATGACTTTGATGAAGTTGGAGGGATGTGGAAATATGTTTGTGGTAGCTCTTGGAAAAGAGAGTCACAAGCTCCGAGGTGGGGAGGCTATGGGCAAGATCATGAATAATCGCTCTCCATATGGCGATAAACTCAGTTATGGGTTCATCGTCTACCTATCGTAAGGCATAGACATCAAAAAATGTGGTCTTTTTCTTGATGTTGATGGAAAAGTGTTCTAAGAAGGAATTGGCCAACTGTTCAAAGGTGTACAGGCTATGGCATGGTAGCATGTTGTACCAATCCAAGGCTGGCCCAGTGAGGGATAGGGAGAAGGTACGCAACATAAGAGGATTACTACTATGAAGTTGGTAATAGGACGAGTGGTAGTTGCTCACATGTTCTCTGGGATCTTCCTTGCCTCTATACTTGTCAAATTTTGGTATTTCAAAGTGATAGGGATAAGGAGGGATAGGAATGGATGGATGTACTGGCTCATTGCATAATTCATCATAGCAAGGCTTTTGTGGCCCATAGCTAGAAGTGCGTAGGTTCAATATTTTGACTTCATCTCATAAGAGTTGAAGTTTGAGTGTCATGGGAGTCGAAGGTTGGGCTATGATAGGATGACCCTGTGGATGTGGTGGATATTGGTATTGTTGTTCTTCATAGTATTATGGGGAATACTATTGTGCTTGATCATGATAAGGTGGGTATTGGGTGACATGTGTTGTAGTGTCTACAGGCACAC
The DNA here is from genome assembly GCA_028583015.1 of Wollemia nobilis. Classification (NCBI taxonomy): domain Eukaryota; kingdom Viridiplantae; phylum Streptophyta; class Pinopsida; order Araucariales; family Araucariaceae; genus Wollemia; species Wollemia nobilis. Next base: position 15,937,826 of record JAQPPZ010000756.1, read on the forward strand.
TAGGTTGTGGGGTAGGCATCTATTGAGGATAATAGTACTATGACTATGAGGCATATGGTTGTGGCATAGGTACTTGTTGGTTTGGGGCCTACTATACCAGTTGGACCGTAGGTGGTGATGACAAAACTAGAGGAGTAAAGAAGCTAGGTGTAGCTAGTGGTAATGTAGGTGTCGATGCTACTGGTGCTAGAGGTGGTCGAGATGAGGTATCAAAATATGGGATCTGTCTTTGCCCTGGAGGGTAGGAAGTAGGGAAGCTAAACTATGTGGAATAGTTTGGTTGAGTAGGTGCATAAGTTGCTGGTGTCGGTCCATAGGTAGGATGGATATGGGTAGTTGGGGCCTAAAAAGGCATAGGTGGTGGTATCCTAAAGGTCATCGTAGGCAAAGGTGGCTCCAAGGGTTGGGTGTCATGCACTTCGGATACCTGTGAGATAGGCGAGAATGCTGCTGAAAAGGTGGGATAAGCTACCGAGATAGGAGCTCGGGTTGAGGGGAAAGTGTAAGTGTATACTCCTGCTTGGGTTTGCATCTCTTGCTCTTAAAGAGGCTATTGGGAAGTACCCTCCGATATGGTGAAGAATGGCTCTTGGGAAGAGGATGGTTGGTACTCTTGTGAGGAGTATGGGCATGAGGTTTGAGGGAATGCTTGTGGTTCTTGCTAGGTAGGGATCTATTATGTAGTTTGGAAGGATGGAATTTGGCTTCCTATAGTGTATGAGGATGGGTTAGACACCATTCCTATGGTAGGGGTGAATGATGCGACCTCAGGACGGGTACGGTTTAGAAGGGAGGAATCATTCTCAAACAAGGATTGAGATAAATTCTAGAAAAAGGGGTGTGCAAAGGTGGGTGACATAGGCATGACCTCCTCATCTATGGTGAAGGCTGGAGGAGACTGTCCTGGTGCTATGTAGATTACATGATCACAGAACATGGTCGAGGGATTAGGTGAGGATGGGGCTGCAAAGAGCGGGTAATCCTCTGCGAGTGAAGTAGCAAGAATTTCACTCAAAGTTGATGTCTCATCATGAGGTGTCATGTGTGTGAATGGTACATCAGATTCTATGTGTGAATCATATGTGTCTATGATCTTATCCTTCATGATCAAAGGTGTAAGAGTAGGCTGACTAGAGGAAGGGGGTGGCCATTCCTCCATCGAGCGTGATTGCTCACGCGCTCTACTACGGGTAACCATAGGCATAGTGGCATGTGTGAAAGGGGTTTTTAAGAATAAATCCTGTGTGATGTGGACTCAACTGTGTCTAATGTGAGTGTAAATTAAGTGACATGTCATGTGTAGCAACACAATATGTGGTGTAATGTGTTGAGACCGATCTATGATCATGCAAACAATGGTAGACCAGAATCAATTCTAAATGCTGAGAAAATAAAAGTGTTATGTTCATTTTGTGTGTTATAATGTTGATACTCCCTATGTAGAATCATGGGTAATGGAGTGAATACTCTAGAAAATCAGGAATGTCATCAATAACAAACCTCCTACAACACCCAAATATGCACAAGATAGAATGGTACCGCAACGTGTGAATGGTGACCTGTATGGAAGGTGCAATAAAATGGTAACCTAAAGGGGTGGAACTCACTATGCTGAAGCGAGTTCACTAATATCCTCTCATGAGAAGAGGTGGCACTATCTGAGACATGCTAGGCATGGTCAACAACCCCATGCTTTCGCTTCACCCTCGGGTGGGCTTAGTCAAGAATGACAGTTACCAATTCCACAAATTATACAAGCCTTGTGGATGAAGGTGCTAATCCTATCCCACTCCGTAGGTAACCACTGGTGATGAAATCCAGGGCCCAATCACAAAAGTGGGGGATTTTCCGGTGATGAAATCCAAAAAACCGCTCCTGTGGGGCTACTAGGTGTCTAGGGGGGTTGAGAGCTGGTGGAGGGTAAAACTCTGTCGACACCAGTCTCGAGTGATGGATTGGGGATGAAGTCCAATCTCACCACTTGTTTAAGTACCACATGAGTGTGTGTGGGTTTGTGTTTCACTATCGATGTATGCAAGATAAGAAACTAGCTACTTGCATTTTCAAAAGAAACTAACCCTAATGCCTTTTCAAAAGAAACTAATCTACTTTCAAAAGCATATAAACAAACAATCCAAGTGTATGGAGTGGAGGGGATTAGAACCCTAATTTGAACTTTTGAATACAAAAATTTCTCTCAAACAAAGGAATAAGGGATTAGGAACCTTAATTTGTTGTTAGAATGAAAAGATATTTCAGAAATGGAATAGGGGATTAGAAACCTTGATTTTCTTGAACATGTATAGTTCTTTCTAACAATGAAAGCTATTAATGAAATGGAATCAACGTAGGCTTGTGCTACATGCAAGATACAAGGACATATGCAAACTTATTTGAGAAATAAATTTTATGAACTTGCTGGAAAGTTGCAGGTCCTAAAAATTTTAGAAACCCTAATGCTTTAACAACTTTGCAATGAAAGCAAGACTACCTTAAGCAATGATCATTACACTAATCTAGTACATTTTTGTATCCAAAACTCGCAACAGAGGTAGAATAAGGGAAAATACCTACATTCTGATGCTAGTAGGGGTTTATTTAGACCCTGAGGAGGTTACCCTAGCTGATTTGGGGGTTTTGAAGGTGTTTATGCTCAAATCATGACCCGGGTCATGAATTTGACCTAAATCATAGGGTGGGTCATGAATCAGGTGTAGAGGCTTCAAATCAGAGAGCTAAGGGTCTAGGAGGGTTCCTAGGGCTTTGGGAGGTCTTTGTGAACAACAGATTTGGTACCTGTAATACACAAAAATAGAGGATAATGTCAGATTTATAAGGAAACTAAACCTAGCACTATCCATTGTGGGGGTCCCACTAGGCGTGCTAGAATGAAATGACCAGAAGTTGAAATTTGATCTAACAACATGTAAATAACACAAGTCATTCAAAAACATATGCTTTATTCATTATCAAATTTGTATCGGTTACAAATAGGGAGAGTTTTCCCCTTTTCTTTTCATGAATAAACAATATAGGCATGATGCCTCCTTCTGATGTCCCTCAGTGTAGGTGGGCTTCGTTGTATGTGGGCCACCACTGGGTTGTTGTTTGTTGGTGTTCCTTTCTTTCAAATATGTTGCATAACCTGAAAGAAACTTGCAAGAAAGGGTCAATACATTGGGGGGCTTGCCCTAGTCAGGCCCCATATTTAAGAAGATGAAATGACTATAAAACTATAACATAAATCCAAATAAAATGTGCATAAGGTAATTATAGGCTGAAACAAAGCTTACCTCCCAAATTTGGGGTGATTTGGGGCTTGCAGATGTGATTCGTGACCCGGGTTGTGAATTGGGGCCGGATTCGTAGGGCAGGCTACGATTTGAGTTGTGATGCTCTTCTGGTGAAATCTCTTCGGTAGATCGATCCTAAGGTAGCTGGAGTGCCTCTGTGTGCTATCAAAATCTGACTGTGTGCATCGAGAAGTAACTGTTCAATGTTGGCTTTCCATTTTAGCAGAGTAACTATACTTTGTTGAATTAGGGAATCAGACTTAATTAGGGGTTTAGGACCCACTATTTATAGGCAAATGCAAGGTGCAGGGGGGGTTAGATAGACTAAACCTAGGTTTGGTTCTGACTAGGGTTAGGTTAAGAAATGCTATGTGGCAACATCTCATTCTAAGTAGGAAATATCCTATCCTCACACATGTGTGAGGAAGGATTAGTGCTAATCCTAATTAAGCCTTAAGCATGTTTAGGGGAGGATTAAAAGAAAACCCTAGGAAACCCTAAATTGGCACATGTGGGAGGATTTGATTAACACTAATTATGAATTAAGAGTTAATTAATCCAATTTTGCCCTAAAAAGGGGCTTAAGTGAAGTCAACATTAAATTAGAATTTGATAATTGACTTTTAATTGATTTTGCCAATTAATACCCTGTGGGGGTGTCAATTGAGTGTAAATGGGCTATGCATCACCTCGAGTTGTTGTCTAAAGGTATCTTGATGCATAAGATGTGGTTTTGTGGACTTATTAGGGTTTTGGACCTAAAAGCCACTTGTGGAAGTCTACACGTTACTATGGCAATCTATGGCGATCTATGCATGACTACACATGACTACAACCATCTATGCATGACTACACATGTCTACGCATAACTACAATAGTCTACAATAGCCTAGGGATGCCTGGAATCACCTATAGATATGCAAAAATAGCAATGTGTGACTTTTGGGTGTCTACAATTTCTTCAATTAAAAGCCTAATATATGACTACATATAAAACAAAAATTATTTTAATTAAAATCCAATTATATAACTTCATATAAACCCAAGTTTTCTTCAATTAAAATCCTAATATATGATTGCATATAAATCAAATATTCTTTTAATTAAAACCCAATTATATAACTTCATATAAACCCAAGGTTTCTTCAATTAAAAGCCTAATATATGACTGCATATAAATAAAATATTATTTTAATTAAAATCCCTATTATATAAAGCTCATATAATTTTAAAGTTTATTTAATTAATCCAAAATACACAGCCAATACGTAATGAAAGGCCTACATTTAGTGCTAACGCCTTCCAAGGCATACTGAAAAACCATGGTGCTAATTAAACCTGTCCTTAGACCTAAGGTGGCTTCCTTTTTCCAAATGTTGCATTCAACTTACACAATGTTGTTCCAATAATATATAGAATCCCACATTTCTTAAGGTAATTACAAACACACCCAATGCTTTCCATAGTGCACAGTGTTTTCTGCAAGGAACATTGAGTAGTTTCCAAACAACCACAAAGCTTCCATAGTGCAAGATATTTTCACAAGGAACACAGAGTAGTTTCCAAACAACCATAGTGCTTCCATAGCGCAAGGTGTTTCCAAAAAGAACACAAAGTAGTTTCCAAATAACCACAATGTCTCCATAGCGCAAGGTATTTCCACAAGTAACACAGAGTAGTTTCAAAACAATCACAATGCTTCCATAGCGCAAGGTGTTTCCACAAGGAAAATAGAGCAATTTTCAAACAATCGAAGCACTTCCATAGCGCAAGGTGTTTCCACAAGGAACACATAGCAATTTCCAAACAACCACAATGCTTCCATAGTGCAAGGTGTTTCCACAAGGAATTGTTGGTCCAAAATATGCCACAGGAAAGGATTTTACAAGTGCACCCTAGACCTGGCCAACATTGAAAAGCTGGAAGCAAGAAATGGCTGCCAGACCAATCTCCAGAGTGGGCTGGTTCCCTTCACTATTCTAAACTTGATTAAGATAAGGGTTACTGGAAAGAAATTTAAAAATGCGGAAAGAAACGAGAAATATGGCCATAGCCGAAGTGATAAGATCAGGAGAACAACAACAAAAAACTTGAAGGACAACAACAGCAAGTAACAGAAAGCATTAACTTAACTCTCTCGCACGATATATGCAGAAAATCCCTCCAAACTACACTCCAGGAATCATACCTTAACAGCAGTATTTAAATCCAATTATGCATAATTTAAATGGAATCACCATTAAGAAGTATAAATTCTATTAGAAATGCGAAAGGACAGAAAGGAAAATCACCCATACAACACTTGAAAATTAGAAGCCAACTCTTTTATTCCTGCAAAAGCACTTCTAGTTTCTAGCAGAAAACTCCCAACCCCTTGCAATGAAGTTTACATTGGTTTTTATAGAGGGCCGTCCTCTTTGCAGCATTTAATATTTGAAACCAACTTTCTTGTGATCTACAATTATGCCTTGGAAACCAAGAACACGATCCCCTTAATTGCAGCGTTAAAGAAGCAAAAATTAAATGCAATGAAACGTTCGTGGTCGCCTTCATTAAATTTGATTTTTCGAACATGTGCATGAAAACCGTCGATCCATGAACAGCAGCTTCGAATAAATAAAACTTTAATTTTGGTGGCCTGGGCGCTTCTTCGACCTTGACTGCCTTGGAAATCCATGAATCATTTAATTCGGGGCAGCATTTAATCTTTGAAATTCGAAAAAAAACTTCTCGGCCATTCATACTGTGTTCTGGCGGGAAATAGTCGTAGGTCGCAAAATCATGACGGGTCACGAAATCGTGACATCTTCTAATGTCGTACGCTTTGACCACCTTTGACCCGCGAGAACGGAACATGTAGCGATATCGCTACATGTTTCGGGCACTTTGTACGGTCTTGTGAAGGGGCCACGAAAATGATACAATCTTTTCCTTTGCAAGACCTTTACAAAAATGCAGCGCAGCGCTGCCATTTTACTCCTTAGACTTTCTCTGCACCTATCATGCAGCGCATCGCTGCAATATTTGTACTTAGTCTTTTTGCAACCAAATTGTAGTGCGTCGCTGTCACTTTTGTTTAGACTCCCTTTGTGACCAACGATTCGTGACTTTGCAACATTGCAGCGCATCGCTGCAACCTTTTAGCCCTCAAGCCTTTGAACTGCCCTTGTCCCGAAAATGCTACGGGTAGCACGTCGCTGCAACTTTCCCATGGCTTCCTCTTCTTAACAAACATGCAGCGAATCGCTGCAGCTTTTAACCTTGAGTCTTTGAAGCCAAACACCGCGCGAAAATGAGACGTCGGTGCATCGCTGCAATTTTAACTTTGTGTCTTCGGCAAAATTTTTTGTCGCGATTTCGTGACATTTTGTCGCTCTCACTCCTTTGCTTTTTTCAAACCGTGAAAACAGAACATGTCACGATATCGTGACGGTTCTCTTTGGCTACATGCATTGACCGCGTTGACCGTGATTTTGCGACATGTCAGCGAATCGCTGCAGTTTTTGGACTTAGTCATTTTTTGCTCATTTTCTCTCCTTTTTGCCCCAAAACTGCATCAAAGCCTGAAAAAAACGTTGGATTTGCAACATAAACATTAGGCTTCAATCAATGAAAATCAATGTGGAAAAAATGCCAACATTCTTGGTGGCTCGCGGGGTATACAGCTCGCTGTATGCAAGAATCCAAGCTTGAATCCATTGGGCACAAAGTCAAAAAACTTAAAGTCAGGTGCCGAGATACATTGCAATGGACTGCTGCAAAACTTCTTTGCTGCAAAACTTCTTTGCTGCTAAAGAGCTGGAACTGGAAGAACCTGCATAGAAATGATTATGAAATAAATGGAGTGGGATGGATAGTGGAGTGAGCTCTTGCGATTGCGTAAGCGGTGAATGCAATGGAGTGATGACAATAATGAAATGATAGATTGACAAAGCAATGTGGTAGACACAATAATAGAATGCTGCTGTACTACCATCTACAATGGATGGAATGAAAGTGAATGAACGGATGGAATGGAAATGGAAATATGAAGGTTGTGGAATGAGATTGAACTAAACTATAAATAAATGTGTAAAATTACAAAACTTAGAAGAAAGGGATAAGAAGGAACGGGAATAATAGGAATGGGGAAAAGAAACAACAGCCGTGGCTTTGTTTTTTTTTTTTTTTTACTGCAGAAGAAAAAGGAGGAAGATGAAGAAGGGAAAGGAAAGAAAAATGGAAGGGAAAAGAAGAAAGTGCTAGAAAGCCACCAAACTGTTGGGATTGGAAAAGCACAAAAGGAAAACAAGCACGGACGGCTCGCAAGCAACAAGAACCGAGGTGAACAAATAAAACAAATTTTTTTTTTTTTTTTTTCTCTTCTATTTTTTTTTTTTTTCTAGTTTTATATATCTATATACAAGGGTTTACGACATGATTGGCATGTATCCACCACAAACCTGATCTCAGGAGTTATCCGATAAATCTGCAATGTCCTACCCAGATTTGGTCATACTTGAGTCGGTCCCTGAAATTGGGTTGGCTTCTTCCTGTAGTTCTCCCTTCGACAGTGGCAGTGTCATGATTCAAGAAGTTGACTATCTGCTCATTATCTTCAATGACTTGCCCAAAAGACTTGCATAATTTTGCTCCTGCCCCATCTTTGGATTTAACCCCATCAAAATATAGATGCCATAAATGATCTGTGACAACATTCTGATCAGCTTGATTAGGCAATTCCTGCTTCATGTCATTCTTAGGCTTTTGGATGGCATAACAGCTGATTTCAGTTTCCAGCATGGCATTAAAATTAAGCATAGAAAACTGATCATCCAACTAAAGATTATTTAAAACTTCATTCAACAAAACAGAGTCTTCAGACTCATCAATAAGCATGTAAACAGACTGCACTTCCTTTTCTGTTTCTTCCAACTTTTCAATGTGAAAAGAAGAAGGCTTTTCATTTTGTATCCTGAGACGTCTACCCTTAAAAGGAATTTCTAGATGGGAATAATCTAGTGCCAAATAACCCCCTAATTTTGTAGTAAACTCCCTGGATAGACACATACTAAAGTAGGGCTCTAAATCTACCACAACGATTTCTTGAATGACAGTAACTTGGGGCATTGTATGCAGAGTAATTGGAACATCCTTAATCACACCCACTATTTTTATAGGCGTACCATCTAATTGCAAAACTCCAGGACTACTCCATGTGTACTCCATTCCCATTGCTTCACAGACTCCCTTGGGCATTACAGTTGTGGCAGCACCAGAGTCGATCATACAATTATGGACAATCCAACCCTCTATGTGCAATGACAAATAAAATGGAGGTGGCCTATTTTTTCCAGTAGCAGAGGTGGTTAAAGTTTGTGCATACACTGTCTGGGTAGGACCTTTTTCATTCTCCTTGACAGATTTTAATGACTCCTGTAATAAGTCTACTTGACCGGGTAATTGCAAAGCGTCATAGAGGCTTACCTTAGCAGGGGTCTTCTTAAGTTCTTCAACTATGTTATATGAAACTGTAGGGTCTTTCTTCTCAGCAGGTTGTTCAAATCTGGTACGATATTGCTATGTAGCTTCTACCCTTAGTCTCTTTGTCAGTGATGGATACTTCAACTTTTCACGAGCTTGCTCCTCTGCTTCTGATCTTACTGGTGCAGCTGTAGCTTTTTCTTGAACTCTGTTAAAAGCTGGATCTTTTGACAAAACAGGTGCATCAGACTTTGGAACTGGCACAGGAGCTTTCACTGGCCTCTTCACTTCAGTCGGTACTCTTAACGGCTCTAAGTCAGCAGGATCAACATTCATAGGCTTCTTTCCAGTCCTTGTTAGAACTGAAACTTGATCTTCCACTGCAGTCATCAAACTATAACCAGCTTCTGAGATCATGTTAACTTGTCCGCCTGAAGAGCTAGCAGCCAATGTCTGCACATAATTTAGGTGAACCATACATGTATCTTCTCCATGAGGGTCATTACAGGTCGAGCACCAATATACTCCATATGCATGGGCTGCTTCTTCATTTACTAGAGCAGTCAAGCCTTTTTCAGGTGCTTTGCTTGTGGAGGTAGCTTGATCTCTAGTAATTTGAGGAGGTTGAAATCTCCTTGGCTGGAAATCTCTTTCGGCTTGCTTCCTCTCAATGAGTGTGATCTTATTTCCCATAGCCCTAATGGCCGAGTTGGCAGACTTAACCTCTTGCAATAATGCTGTATATGGATCAGGGTTTGCAGGTGCAGGAGGTGCTGGTAAGGGCAAAGGAGCTGGTGGTGCTGGAAAAGCAGGAAATGCAGTGGAAATGGGAGATGGTTGAATGCTAGGTGCAGGAAGCGGTAAAGGAGCTAAAGCAGGCAACTGAGAAACTAGGACAGGTGCAACCTGAGGTGCTTTAGAACTCCATGATGGTGTGGGATACATAGCTGGCATGGGCTGTGGTTGTGAACCGTATAAATATTAAGGCAAATCTGGAATGAGAGGCATAGTTACCTTTGGAGGAAGTTTCCCTACAGCAACCAAATTTGCTTCTGCTTTAATTTCTTGTTCAAACAACTCTGGAAACGTTGTCACATTGGACTGCCGAATAGCCCAGCCAATATTTGAGTTGAACGCTCTCAGGTAATAAAGTGTAGCCAATTCATTAGCATGCCGAATACCATCAGGAATTCTATGCCAAGTTCTGGTAAATCAGACATTAAAATCAGGTATTTCTTCCTATGGATGTCACTGTATTACAGTAAACTAATTTAGCAATGAGAAGGGGTCAGCTTGTTCATGAAAATGTTTAACCAGCAAATCACCGAACTGATCCCACGATGTTATAGTGCCTGGAGGCAGCGTTCGGTACCAAAATAACAATTTACCTCTCAAAGAACATACCAACAACTTCACCATTACATCCTCATCAGTAATATCATGGATAGCAGCTAAGGAAGCTACATCATTTATGTGCTCATAGGCAGTCTTACCCATACCATCGTAAGTCGGCAAAGCCTTCAGTGCAGCCTAAGGAACTGGATTCTGAGCCTACAAGTTCAAGGCTCCAGAACTATTCCATGCCAAAAAAAAATTGGGTGGAGGATATTATGCCATTGGAACTAGTGGATATGGCTAGGAAAATGGAACACTAGCAACAACACCAGGGTTTTGTACAACAGAATATGGAAGGGATGAGGAAACCAACCTGGAATTCTCACCACTTCTCGAACTATCAAGCTCAAAAAATTGAACCAGATCACCAAATCTCTTGGACTGTGATCTCGTGATCATGAATAATTTCTAAGTTTAACAAAGTCACCAAATAACAGGCAGGCGTCCACGATCAAAAATCCGGATCTTCAACTCAGCAAAGTCGCCAGATGAACTTACAAATCTCCGCTATGAGGCCAAGACAACTCATCAAATCTTGAGACCTCCGGGTGTTAAAACAAATGTGGATTTTTGTGAGACAAAAGAAGTCTGTCCCACCGGGCATGCCAAAACTGTTGGTCCAAAATTTGCCACAGGAAAGGATTTTACAAGTGCACCCTAGACCTGGCCAACATTGAAAGGCTGGAAGCAAGAAATGGCTACCAGACCAATCTCCAGAGTGGGTTGGTTCCCTTCACTATTCTAAACTTGATTAAGATAAGGGTTACTGGAAAGAAATTTAAAAATGCGAAAAGAAACGAGAAATATGGCTGTAGCCGAAGTGATAAGATCAGGAGAACAACAGAAGAAAACTTGAAGGACAACAACAACAAGTAACATAAAGCATTAACTTAACTCTCTCGCACGATATATGCAGAAAATCCCTCCAAACTACACTCCAGGAATCATACCTTAACAGCAGTATTTAAATCCAATTATGCATAATTTAAATGGAATCACCATTAAGAAGTATAAATGCTATTAGAAATGCGAAAGGACAGAAAGGAAAATCACCCATACAACGCTTGAAAATTAGAAGCCAACTCTTTTATTCCTGCAAAAGTACTTCTAGTTTCTAGCAGAAAACTCCCAACCCCTTGCAATGAAGTTTACATTGGTTTTTATAGAGGGCCATCCTCTTTGCAGCATTTAATATTTGAAACCAACTTTCTTGTGATCTACAATTATGCCTTGGAAACCAAGAACACGATCCCCTTAATTGCAGCGTTAAAGAAGCAAAAATTAAATGCAATGAAACGTTCGCGGTCGCCTTCATTAAATTTGATTTTTCGAACATGTGCATGAAAACCGTTGAATTAATCCACGAACAGCAGCTTCGAATAAATAAAACTTTAATTTTGGTGGCCTGGGCGCTTCTTCGACCTTGATTGCCTTGGAAATCCGTGAATCATTTAATTCGGGGCAGCATTTAATCTTCGAAATTAAAAAAAACCTTCTCGGGCGTTCATACTGTGTTCTAGCGGGAAACAGTCACAGGTCGCAAAATCACGACGGGTCACGAAATCATGACATCTTCTAATGCCGTACGATTTGACCACCTTTGAACCATGAGAACGGAACATGTAGCGATATCGCTACATGTTTCGGGCACTTTTTACGGTCTTGTGAAGGGGCCGCGAAAATGATACAATCTTTTCCTTTGCAAGACCTTTTCAAAAATGCAGCGCAGTGCTGCCATTTTACTCCTTCGACTTTCTCTGCACCTATCATGCAGCGCATCGCTGCAATATTTTTACATAGTATTTTTGCAACCAACTTGCAGCGCGTCGCTGTCACTTTTGTTTAGACTCCCTTTGTGACCGACGATCCGCGACTTTGCAACATTGCAGTGCATCGCTGCAACCTTTTAGCCCTCAAGCCTTTGAACCGCCCTTGTCGCGAAAATGCTACGGGTAGCACGTCACTGCAACTTTCCCATGGCTTCCTCTTCTTAAAAAACATGCAGCGAATCACTGCAGCTTTAACCTTGAGTCTTCGAAGCCAAACACCGTGCGAAAATGAGACGTCGGCGCATCGCTGCAATGTTAACTTTGTGTCTTCGGCAAAAATTTTTGTCGTGATTTCACGACATTTTTTCGCTCTCACTCCTTTGCTTTTTTCAAACCGCAAAAACAGAACATGTCGCGATATCATGACAGTTCTCTTTGGCTACATGCGTTGACCGCGATTTTGCGACATGTCAGCGAATCGCTGCAGTTTCTGGACTTAGTCATTTTTTGCTCATTTTTCTCCTTTTTGCCCCAAAACTGCATCAAAGCCTGAAAAAAACGTTGGATTTGCAACAACATAAACATTAGGCTTCAATAAATGAAAATCAATGTGGCAAAAATGCCAACAGGAATATAAAGCAATTTCTAAACAACCACAATGCTTCCATATCGCAAGGTGTTTCCACAAGGAATACAAAGCAGTTTCCAAACACACACAGGGTGGTTTCCAAATGCAAAGCACTCAAAGTTGCTCTACCAGACTCCAAAAACACATGAGGTAGTTTCCAAATTTAGAGCATTCAATGTTTCTCTACCAGACCCCAAATTCACACAGGATGGTTTCCAAATTAACATAGGGTGCTTTCCAAATTAATTTATATAATTTAAAACCATAGTTTAGGCTTAGAACAACCCAACCTGTAGGTCTCTATTGTGATGGAAGTCTGATAACATTGGATCTTGGTGCATTTCCTTCCTTTCCCTTTGCTTCCTCTATTCCTCCCTTCCTCATTCCTCTCTCCTTCGTCGTTCCCCTCCTCCTTCATTCCCCTCCATTATTCCTATCCCTTCCTTCTCTCGCTTACGTGGCCATCCACCTAGGTTTTCTGTCCATCACCCTCTCGAAACCTGTGCCACTATATTTAGCCTACTTCCCTTCAATGTATGTCCCCTAACCTATGTGCATTCTTCCCATATTTTCCATCTTTGGAAAATTAATAGCACCGTAGGATTTTCCATAGGTTGCACCATGTAGGAAAGGTATCATGACATTTTATTTTATTTCTTTTAATAAATAAAGATATTTATACTATCTATATATTCTTTTTGTTCAATGAAAGATCTATTTCATTTACTATAAATTAATTAAAATCCTTTTAATTAATTCTCTCTTATCATTTAAATAATCACTTTTAGTTAATTTAAATGAATCATAACCACTTTTAATTAAAATAACCACTTTTAATTAAAATACACACTATTAATTAAAATAACCATTTTTAATTAATTTAAATGAAAACTCCTTAATTAATTGCAAATGAATTTTACAAATGAGCTCTAATGAGCCAATCATTATTTTATTAACTTCATTAATTAATTTAAAAGCATCTAAATTCAACATAAGAATTTAATTTGTTTTCTTTCACAAGGAGGATGCTTTGTTTTCATTTTCAATATGACAGTTAACCTTATGCATCTATAATCATCTTGCAATGGTTTCTATATAGGAACTAAATCATAAAACCATTCAAGTTATGATGCAGTGGAGAGTAAACACATTTATACAATCAATCAAAGAGGGAGTCTTTCCATCGATCCAATAACCCATCTTAGCCAAATATTTTATGATATCTACTAGGCTATCAACTAAATCTCAAGGTGATCAACCATAGATTATTATCCCTTCTGTTAATGCATACCTATATGAAGGTATTTATCCATGTTACCTTCGAGTACCTTAATCATCATTTCCCCTGATATTTGGTACCCTCGTTTCTCATGGGTAACTCTGCCTAATCCACCTATGAGTGTACATGATACTGCACACTTGGTAATATGTTAGTGATAACATGCCCTTATAAATCAAATAAATATCACATAGTTTGTTCAATTGTTAAAATTAGGTATCACCACATATTAGTTTAATACACTATTTTTTGGTGCCATAAAATCAGCTAGGGAGGGTCATTACATCCTCCCCCACTAGGATTAAACATCATCCTTAGTGTTTCTAATTTTACTTTTGTTGTTTAATAAATAGTAAAATTATTACATCATATAGATTCAAACAAAAAGGAAAATGTTTCCGCATAACCTCCACTTTCTCCCAAGTGGCATTCCTCTCAAAGAACTGGTCCCACTAGACCTTACACTATTCAAGAGTCTGATTCCATAGATATTTGGAATGAAACTCAAGAATATTCGTTGGTAGTACTTCAATGGCCTCTAGATTTGCCATCTATAATTTAGAAACATCCCACACATGTTCAAGGTTAGCAACATATTTTCTAAGCAAGGATATGTGGAAGGTGTCATGGATTTTGGATAGATTAGGTGGTAATGCAAGTTGGTATGCAATCAAAATGATCTTTTCCATGATCTCAAAGGGCCCCACAAAACATGGATCCAAATTTGTGGATTTGATAACACTTTTCTTTGTATTAACCCTTAAGAACACATTATATCCAACAAAATACTCTTTGGGAGTCCTTTTTAGATCTGCATAACTCTTCTATATATCCGTAGCTTCCTTAAGCCTTTGCCTAATTTCTTTTAGCTGCTCTTCCATTACCCTGACCATTTTTGGCCCAATCACAACTCGATCCTCTAGGTTGTCCCAAGACAATGGTGTTCTACACTTTCACCCATACAAGGCATAAAAAGGTGCCATTCCTAGCGAGGAGTGATATCCATTATTTTAGGCAAACTATACCAAAGGTAGACAATATTACCACTAAAATTTGTGATCCATGCAGTACATGAAGAGCATGTCTTCCAAAACTTGGTTTACTCGTTCTGTTTGTCCATCGGTTTTGGGGTGGTATGTTGAACTCATATTCAATTTCATACCAACTGCACTATGAAGAGATTTCAAAAATTCAAAAATGAATTTGGAGTCTCTATCTGAGATAATTAATTTAGAAAACCCATGCAATCAAAATACCTCTTTGATAAATCTACTAGCTACTACTTGATCATCGTCCTTAGTATGTCCTGATATGAAGTGGGCAACCTTAGTCAAAATTTTGACCACTACAAAGATGGCATCATGTTGGTACCAAGTCTTAGGTAAACCAACAATCAAATCCATGGATATAACCTACCATTTTTGTGTAGGTACCTCATGCAGATGAAGTTTCCCTATAGGATGCTAGCATTTTGCCTAAATTTCTAAAATTCAAGGCATCGAGCAAAAATATATATTTGATATCCTTATTCATTCCTATCCAAAAGAAGGCTCTTTTCATGTTTTCTTGCATTGTGGTTCATCCTGGATGAGCATATTAAGGATATCTATGAGCTTCTTGTATTATCAAGTTCCTCAAATCACCTATCTTTGGTATGATGACCCTTCCCTTATAGCACAGAAAGTCATATTTCACACCAAATTCCTTATTTCCTTCAATATATTTGTCCATATTGACTCGAATCCCCTGGAAATACTCATTCTGAGATTGCCTTTATCTCACTTGATCCATCAAATCTATGTGAATTATAGTGATAGCTGCTATATGTTTCCTTCTACTTAAAGCATCAACTACTTTATTCTCCTTTCCTTTTATGTACTCAATCTCGAAATCATACTCAACAAGTAATTCCACCCATCTTCTCTGTCTTGCATTAAGTATTGGTTGGGTGAATATATACCATAGAATTTGATGGTCTATTTTTAATTCAAAAGGCCTTCCCACCAAGTAGTGGCACCAAACCTTTAGAGCATGCACCACTGTAGCCAAATCCAAATCATGAGTAGCATAATTAACTTCATGATTTTTGAGCTTCCTTGAATTTTATGCCACTATTGAATCCTCTTGTGAGAGTACCCTACTCAACCCATATATTTATGCATCAGTGCATACTAAAAAGTCCCCTTGAGGATCAGGAACCTTTAGTATCGATGTAGAAGTAAGCTTATGCTTTAGTAGTTCAAATGTAGCTTCATGACTACTTGAATTCTTTCCCCTTATTTTGAAGGTTCATTATGGGTCCAAAAATCTTGGAATAGTCCTTTATATAACTTATATAATAGCTCGTTAATCCTAGGAAACTTCACACTTCAATGACATTAGTAGGGGGTGGCCAATTCAGAATAACCTCTATCTTTTTTAAATCCACAAAAATCTATTTTTTTGATATAACATGTCCGAGATATCTTAATTTTGAAACATAGAATTCACTCTTAGCTAGATTTCAATTAAGTTGATTCTTTCTCAACAATTCCAACATGATCCTAAGATGCTTCTCGTGCTCTTCTTTATCTCAAGAGTATATAAGGATATCATAGAGGAATACTAGGACAAACTGGTCCAAGTGTCTCTAGAACATGATGTTCATTAGGTTCATGAAAGCAGCTAGGGAATTAGTCAGTCCAAAGGATAGAACCGTAAACTCATAATACCCATACCTAGTATTAAATGTCATTTTGTGAGTATCTTCATCATGAATTCTTAACTGGTGATACCCTGACCTCATATCGATCTTAGTAAACACCTTGGCATCATTTAGTTGATCGAATAAATATTTAATCCTAGGTAAAGGATATCAATTCTTGATTGTAGCCTTATTTAGCATTATGTAATCAATGCACAATATTAGAAAACCATCATTTTTCATGAACATGACTGGTGCACCCCATGGTGACACACTTGGTTTTATCAAACCCTTTTCCAGTAATCCTTACAATTGAACCTTCAGTTCATACATTTTAGTAGGATTCATCCTATACAGGGATCTATGAATAGGTTTAACTACCATCATAAGTTCAATTGTAAAATTAAATTTCCATACAAGAGGTAACCCAGGTAGATCCTTTGGAAATACATCTTGAAAATATTGTAAAATTGGATGTTGTTCTAGTATTTCTTCTTTCTCTTGGTACTCCAACTCATTGAGTTTTACCACATACACTATCCCTCATCTCTTTAGGGCCTTCTTCAGTTGCATAGTGGACAACATTTTATGTTCAAAAGCCCCTTGATCACTATGAATTATTTGTCTTTCTATGTATTTATTTGAATACTCAATCCAACGATCTTGGAAATTGACTAAGGATTTATAAGCCTATAGAAAATCCTTCCCCAGAATTATATCAAAGGCATGTAGGGGAGCTACATACAAATAACATTTTGTAGTCCCTTAGGATATAGTAACTCCTACCATAGGATAACACTGGTTTACTGAGTAGGTCTGCCTAGAACCATACTCAACCTTCCACCCTTGAGCCAAATATTTAGGCATTTTTGATACATTCCTTGTTAGACTAGATGAAATAAAACTATCAATGGCTCAGCTATCTATTAAAATATTTACTTTCTTATTGAAAACCTTATCTTTCACAAGTAATGGGGTGGCTTTTCCCTCTAGCTTCTGCTTCCCAGTTGTGTCTTGTTCGGTTCCTTCCATTTTGCGCTAGTTGAGCTAGTCTTTGCTCAATATAGAAACTGATTATAGTAATGAGATCCTCGATAATTTTAGCACCCTTCCTTGGGTCCTTGCTATTTATCAGATTTCTCATTCCCATTCTTAACTACTGGAGTTGGAGCTTGCAACTTCTGTGATTGAGGTTTTGTATTTCCGGGTTTGTTATCCTTCTTACGAAAGTTCTTCTTGAACTTGTTCTAATTCCCATAGGGTTTATTCTCAAGATTTTGGGGATTCTTGGCTTTTCACTCTTGCTTAGCCTACCATTTTACAAAACCATAACTATTCCTCTTCTTTAATTCTTGTTGCACTTGCTCAGGTAGAGCGTCATACTTATAACATAAGTGTGACTTTACTTTCTTTGCTAGGTCATATACCTTTTGCAGTGATTTGGGCTCTTGCATCTCCACATCATGCCTTAATCTATATTCCAATCCAAGAATGAACTTATGGACTCAAATTTTATCATTATAAATATGTACATATTTGAATAGTCTTATTAGCTTCTTATAGTACACTTCTACTATGTTGGTTCTTTGTCCAAGACTAGTAAATTCTTCAAACTCTAGGGCATAGAAATGCTCTGTTAGAAATATCTTTTTGAAGATGTTTATAAATTATTCCCATGGAGTATCGATGGGTTCAATATTAGTTTCTTCATAGTGGGTTTCCCACCACTCCAGAGCAACCCCTTCTAAGTTAATCATAGCCTAGAGTGTTTAGGTTCCAGATGAGTATCCTTTTACTAGAAAATGAACCTCTACCTCTCTCAGCCATGCTTCCACTACATCCCCATCACTCTCTCCATAAAACTTGGAGATATTGATGTTTTTAATATCCCTAGATATTTCCTTTTCTACTAAGGATCTGGCTTGTAATTGTGTAGTTAGTCCATTATCTAGGCTAGCCTTTGATCCTCGAACTTGCGAGTTTTTATTTGCAACTATTTTGAGCAACTATCTTATCTGATCCTGCATAGCAGTGATCGTGGCGGTGAGGTATTCTACTTCCATATTGGTATTTTTGGTTCCTCATCTTGGTTTTTTCTTTGAAATTACTTTTTTGAGTTTTTCTAGGTGTAGGCCTCCCTCTTTTTGTCTTAGGTGGCATCTTAACCCGATTCCATACAAGAAAGGGGATTAGATTATAGTTTCATCCTAATTTGTATCTCTAATCAAGCCGTAATATATAGTTATCTTTGTTATATGCATAAAAAACCTAACTAGGGTAATATCTTAGGTTAGAACGTATCACTGATACCCAAGCCCATATTAAGGTATCCTGACAATACTCACTCCCTTGGGTTAATTCCCGTTAGATTCTAACATTTGGGGTATCCTAGATCATCCTAGCTTTAGCCTTTATCTTAATCAATTATTCAATGGACACATATAATTTCCCTTTATCTTGTACATAAGCTTTATACCCTCGTACCTAGAGCTTTGATACCAACTGTAATGAACCAAAAGCACACAAACAAAAAAATACAAAAATATAATTTTTTTTTTAGGGAAAGAGGTACATGAACCCTTCATGAACCCATAACCCCCTAGTATAACCTAAAGTTTCAATCACCTATTTTTCCTTGGAAGTTACATCTTATGAATTACCCTAACACAAGTTTTTCTGTGTAGGCATATATTATGTTTTTGTAGATAAGCCCATTTGTCCCATCATCCTCAATGAGATAGACCTATCACCCTTAGTCCATCGAAGGTATACACGTATCTCCATACCTTACACAAATCCTTATGTGTAGGTATGCTATGAGTATTACGAGTTAAGCTATCCATATCATCTCCATGATGAGCTATCTTAACTTAGATGTAATTTCTTCACCACTTAGTACTTTATCTACCTAAGGGGGTCTCAATTCACTTAGATATCCTATGTTCACCCTAAGGGATTCTCAATTATCTTAGGTTACCTATGTTCACCCTAAAGGGTTCTCAATTCCCTTAGGTTTCCTTTGAGTTCACCCTAGAAATATACACTATATTTCATATCATCAATCAATCAAACAATAATACTACTAGTTGCTACCACATCAGAAAGAAATCAAACAATGATAGAGAAAATAAAGCAAGCTTACACTAAATTAGATTCTACTACATGATACAACCAAATACAAAAATATAGTAAAATTACTTTCACTAATCCGGTAACAATTATCTCATTATTTCTTGCATAGTAAGTATTTTCTACTCAAAAGGTATCACATTAACTGCATTGGGGATATCTCCCCACAATTATAGTCTATTGAACATAAGTAAATCATGTTCAATTCAAATTTGACACGTGCAAGTGCCTTAGTGAATATGTCTGCAACTTGAGCATTGGTGGAGATGTACTGAAGCTGAATTCGATGTTTTGGTACTTCATATCGAATAAAGTGGTATTGTATGTCAATGTGTTTGGTTTTCTCATGATGTACTGGATTCTTAACAATATTCAAAACACCCATGTTGTCGCAGAAAAAGTGTATTGGAGATTTTTATGGAAGACCCATACTTGTGAGGATGCGACGCAACCATATCACTTCGCACACAGCTTCACGTGCGGTGCAATATTTTGCCTCTGTTGATGAAATAGAAACCACCTATTGCTTCTTGTTGTGCCAAGAGACAGGACCTGATCCAAGATGAAACAAATATCTTGAAGTTGATTTACGATCATCATATGATCCGACATAGTCAGAGTCCGTGTATCCCTGTAAGAAGAATTTGTTGTTCCTCTTGTATTCTAGGCCATATTCCATTGTGCCACGGACATAGTGAAGAACATGTTTTGCTACTTTCCAATGAGTGGTCTTAGGCTCCTGCATGAACCTTGAAAGATAGTTGACAACAAATACAATATCTGGCCTAGTATTGATCAGATATATGAGACTCCCAATCAACTGTCGATAGAGAGTACCATCTACCTGAGGTGAATCATCATATCATGATAACTGAATTCTTGTTTCCATCGAAATTGACATTGGCTTGTAATTAGTCATGCGATATTTTTCCAATAGGGTCTTGGCATATTTTTTCTGAGACACTTTGATGTAGTTCTCCTTATGGCTTACTTCCATACCAAGACAATAATGGAGAAGTTTGAGATCTGACATCTCAAAATATTGACACAAGTCTCTTTTGACAGTAGAAATCATAGTTTTTGAACTCCCTATAATGAGCAGATCATCAACATAGAGTACAAGAAACACTATTTCAGAACCTTGTTTCTTAAAATAGATGTTTGCATCTGATGTACATCGCTTAAATCCATGCTACAGAAGGTGATTATCCATTTTTATATACCAAGCTCGAGGGGCCTGTTTTAAACCATATAAGGATTTTACCAATTTGTAAACTTTTTTCTGTTGGCCTTCCACTTCAAATCCTTCTGGTTGAGTCATGTAGACTTCTTCTTGGAGATCACCATTTAGAAAAGCACTCTTGACATCCATTTGGTGTACTTTCTACCCATATTGTGCTGCCATAGCACAAAGAACTCGAATGGTTGTCATCCGAGCAATAGGTGCAAAAGTTTCCTCATAGTCAATGCCTTCTCTTTAAGCATAGCCCTTTGTAAAAAGTCAGGTCTTATGCTTATCTATTGTCCCATATGCCTTATACTTAACTTTATACACCCATTTGTAGCCTATGGGATTCTTTTCGTATGGCAGATCGACAAGCTTCCAAGTTTTGTTTTTCATCAAAGACTTATACTCTGCATCCATAGCGGCCTTCCACTGAGGCTCACCAAGAGAATCTTGCACTGATGTGAGTTCAAGATCATCTATTGAAGACAAAAACACCCTATAATTATCAATATCCATATCTTCTATATCTCTCTCTGGATCTACAAAAATTTCCTCAAAAGATTGACACAGATCATCAACCCTAGTATTCTTTGTTGTAGCTTTCTCCTATCAAGCCATGCTACGAGTACGAGGCCTATCCAATGTCAAATCTGGTGGAGTGGATATCTTAGAGTCTTTGATTGTATTTGTATACCACTTTGGATTATTCTTCTGAGGTGTTGAAGAAGATGAAGAAGGACCTCCAACATTTGATGAAGGAGATTTATCAACCTTAGTTTCCACAAGGTCTAGGTATACATCTGATGTGTTTTCTGATGTGAAAGCCTCATCAAAAACTACATCTCTACTATTGTGTATCTTCTTGGTCAAAGGATCAATCAAATGATAACCCTTAGAGTGCTCATCATAGCCAAGAAGAATACACTTCAATGTATTCTCATCTAGCTTCTTCCTTTTCTCTTTTGGTATGTGCATGAAATCTTTACATCTAAAAATGTGTAGATGAGAAATGGAGGGTTTCCTACCACTCCATGATTTTTGTGGAATCATTCCTTGTAGGGATTTTGTGGGTGCCCTATTCAACAGATATACTACTGTGGTGACAACTTCTGCCCAATATAGTTGCTCAAGACTAGCTCCTGTGAGCATGAAATGAACCATTTCCATGATGGAACGATTCCTACTTTCAGCAACTCCATTTTGCTGAGGAGTATAAGCAGTAGTTAACTATCATGTGATCCCATTTTCTTTCAAGAACTCAGATAATTCTTTAGAGGTGAACTCCCCCCATCGATCTGAGCGGAGGGTCTTTATAGAAGTTCCTGACTCCTTTTCAATAGATTTCTTGAATTGCTGAAAGAAGCCAAATGCTTCAGATTTTAGTTGAAGAAAGAATACACACATCTTTCATGAGTAATCATCCATGAATAACTAAAAATACCTCTTACCCCCACAACTTTTTGGAGTTAAGGGACTGCACAGAATGGTGTGAATCAAACTCCAGAGGTTTCTTTGCTCTTGTAGAGCTCCTTTCAAAAGGCACTCTATGCTGCTTTCCTACCAAGCAGTCAGAGCAAACTGGTAAAGTGGTAGAAAGGGAAGAAAGACACTTTACCATTTCATACTTAACTCAAGTAAGTAACCAGAACTCAAATGTCCATATCTCTTGTGCCATAGGGAAGTTGCCTCCTTTTTAGAAGCAATCATGGATACATCTAGAGAAGAGATAGTATCTAGGGCAAATAAGTCGTGCTTATATGAAGTGGTTGCAATTTTCTTCCCTATCCTAGTTATAGAACAACACTTCTTGCCCCCCTCAACACTGAAATTGACAACCATATTTTTGTCCAAAATTTGTGTCACTGACAATAAGTTGTTTGCCAGTCCTGGAACATAGAGGAATTTCTCAATCTGGAACTTGCCATTAGGAAGAGTGACAGAGACTGTTCCTTCTCCCTGAACCTTGTAGGTTTTATCATCAGCAATAGTGGCAGGTTTACCCTCTTTGGCCTCAAAAGACTCAAACCATGACTTGTCACCAGTCATGTGCTTACTGGCTCCAGAATCAACATACCATATAGGATCTATCTGCTTGGTGATGAGGCTTGAAAATGCCTCAATCATAACATGTTTTGAACACTGAAATTGCCTACAAACTCTTATGTTTAATCTAATATGCTAGTTAAGTTAATTAAATATGCTATGTATTAACTATTTGCATGATAAATGTATCTGAAATACTATATTCTGATTTTTACAGCTTTTTGCATAAGTTTTATGTTATTTTGTTATGACTTGCTAAATGAGATATGATTAGGTTGATAGCAGCATTTTACTAATCATGTTTTGATATGTCTCAAGCATTTATTTTACCTAAATCTAGAAACAGTGCAAGCAAACTGTTACTATGCAGCAAAAATTGGTTTTTCCCATGTAAATTCCAGCTAGTTGCCAATGAATGGCAAGGCATGGAATTCACATATGGAAATAGATGAAGACCATTGGAATCTAATCCTGAGAAATAACCCAAATGAGAAATGCAGAGGAAATAATTTAAAGAGCACACATTTGTTCATTTCGAAGTCTCTTCAGAATGAACAGATATCTTCGAAATGAGAAAACACAATGTCTTCGGAATGAACGGATCTTCAGAATGAGAATTATAGTTTCTTCGGAATGAGCCACTTATCTTCGAAATGAAAATAGAATGTGCTTTCTAACTTGTTGACCGATTTTTGATGCTGGAAAAAGGGAAATAAATATTGAAAAGGGTAAGGGAAAATATCTCAGATCTGACTTTGCCGTCCTTGCTGACTAAAGCCACCATTTATGGAAAGATCAAGTTTAATCTTCTTTTAGGATAAAAAACTAGGAATTATTGTAGCATAATAGGATTATATCTTTTGAGACATTCTCAGTTGTTAGTAGATCTTAGGACATCTATAAATATGGCTCCCATTCAGGTTGAGCTAGAAAGGGAGATAGAGAAAGCATAAAGTAGAGAAATATAGGAGAAAATAGACAATAATCAGAAAAGTGACTATTACAATCCTGTAATAGGTTTTCAGTAGAATTATTGTAATCATGTTCTTGAATAAATAAAGAGTACTATTTCTATTTCATATTGCTTGTAAATGAGTGTGAGTAAGATCTAGATAGAGAGAGAGACTCATACCTTCTTCTGGACAAGGAGGCTGGCCACTTCCAGACCTAGGAGGAGGACTAACAACGAGGTTTTTATTCTAATTTTGCTCCAGCAGAATGAGTTGTAGAACTTGTCATTTCATTTCTTTGTAAACAACTAATAATATTTGCAATATTAGCTTATTTTATGTTTTATGATTAATGGTTTGGTTGTAATCTCCACTTTAAGCAAAGCTTTCAATTTATTGCAAACTGTCATTTCCAGAATTTACTATTTTCTGTAATTTCTTGCATTTTGTGTTACTGTCAACCCCTGCACAAAATATTGACAACCTTTTGTTAAATATCCTTAACAGGGTTTCATTTCCATGCTATAAGTAGGTTTCCATTGCTGCAAAAGTAAATAGATTTCCTTTCTGCAATTATAATCAGACTTCTAATTCTGCAACTGTTATTTCTGCAACATAATTAGGTCTCATTATGTAATTATAATTAGGATTTCATTTCTACAGTTAATGATTAATTTCCATTTCTGCAACTTAGATTAAGATTTAATTTATGCAATTTAGATATAGGAATGTCCTAAATCCCCCACACAATCGGTTTCACCAATAAGACCTGTTGCTCCAAATTGACCTAAGTTATAACCCTATTCACCCCTTCTTTCACAGATAGCCTTGTACACTACCCTAAATTGACAAATTCATTGAGAATTAATGATGTGTATAATGACTACACATCATTTTGGTGTTGTTGCTGAGGAATTATGTTGCTAGAAGTTGACAACAGTCCAATAGCTATTAATTAGACTGAGCTATGAAGATTCAGGATAAAATCTGAATAGAATAGCTGGTTAAAGTAACAACTATTGACCTATAATTTGTCATTTAAGAGTAAACATGAATGAGTAAGTCTAGGGATGAAAAAGGTAGAATTACCCATAAGGATCCCTAGCTTGTTCCATTAAGAAGATCTTCATGCCTAAGGGGTGAATCACCTATGTTTGAATTACCAGAAAGATTGAAATAAAAATCACCAGTCTCACCATCATTAGAACATTCTAAGAAAGGAAAATCACCAGTCTCACCATCATTAGAACATCCTAAGAAATAAGAATCATCAGACTCATCATCAACAGAGGATCTTGGACCTCTTGAGAGTGAAATTTGGATAGGTTTAACTGTTCCCAAGGAATAGGAAACTATGGCAGAGGGAGGCAATCTAGATAGAGATGGCCAACATGGCTATGTCCATAATGAAGGAGATGATCAGGATATGCCCCAACCTTCTAGAAAATTTGAATATCCTATCCTTTTGAATCTAATACAAAACTCTCCCATGAAAACCATTTCACCTTAAGTACTTCCAACCTTCTGAGGTGTTGTATCTGAAGATCCTGATCAGTTTTTGTTTGAACTCACGGTAGTGTTTCAAACCTATGATTATGTAAATGACAATAAAAAACTTAAGGTTTTGCCATCAACACTTAAGGACTTAGCATTACGCTGGTTCATGAGCTTAGAGCCAAATTCCATCCGAACCTGGGATCAAATGGAAACTGTGTTTTTAGACAAATATCAGGAGTATTGCCGTGTAAGGAACATGAAAGATGAGTTATTCAAGATTAAATAGGAAGATGATGAAATATTAGAAAAATGTCTTGATAGGTTCTCCTTTGTTCAAAGGAGATGTGGACTTGTAGAACCAGAGTTATGTAAAACCATATTTTTGAGAGGATTACAAGATGAATCCAGAGAAGTATTGGATTTGATGGGAAAAAGAGAAGTAAATACTCTCATTAACGAGGAAATTGTGGGTCCCTGTATAAATTACTCTCGCAATAAGTAGGGAAGAAGAAAAAAGAGTACAAATGGCACTGATGTAAAGGACCTAATAGAGGAACTTGTAAATTTTAAAACTGATATCCTAGTGCAATTAAACACAACTTTGGGGGAAATGTCTGCAAATGCAAAAACCACAGAACCTTTGGTAATTTATTGCCCAAGACGTAGAAATAAAAATGCTTTACAGGAATGTCCTTTGAATAAAACATCTATCTCAACCATTTTTAGTATCTGTTCAAAGAAGCATTCAACTGATAAATGCCACCTGCTACCACAACTCAAAACTGTGTTAGAAAATCAGACTAAGGAACTCAAATATGTTGGACCAAAACAAGAGGGAAATTTCTTTCAATAACAAAATCCCCCTCATTTTCCTATAAATTGGGGGCATAATCCTTGGAATATGCCTTGGGGACAATCAGAACCACCCCAACATCCTTGGAATTATCCTTAATGGATAAATTCCCAAGAATGGCCACAAACAAATTGGAGTAATTCAGCCTGGAATCAAAATTAGAATAACCCATCATGGAATCAAAACAAACCATCATGGAATCAAAACAACCCATCCTGGAATCAAAATTAGACTAATCCACATTGGATGTAAAATCAACCACAGTGGAATCAGCAATACCAGTCCTATCCAAGGCAGCAAAGAAATCAAGGTCAAAATCAGCATTTTTTGCCTGCACCTAATCAAAATTTTCAAGAAAAACAAAACCAACCACAACAAACACAACAGGTGAAACAACCTCAACTTCCAGCTCAATTAGTCACTAATCCAAACAACATGAGACGGGCATCCCCTGTCTATGTGGCTAAAGCTGAAGAAAATGTTGAAATAAATGTTATTGATTGTAGTAACATCCAACTTCGTTTAGGAAAAGTTGTACCTAAACCTGTTTCCAATAAAAGCAAGAAAAATTAAGAGCAAGAACCTTTAGAACCAGTTAAATCAACAATAGAAGAAGAACAAACAGAACCATAGGCAGAAAAATTACCTTCATCAAAGATAATTCCATATCCTAAAAGATTCAATACCACAACAAAAAATTTTGAGTCAGACCTGGTCAAGGAACTTAAAAAGTTAACTATATTATTGCCCTTATTGCAAGCCATTAAGGATATACCAGTGATTAAAAGTACTATCTGATATTTGTGCATTAGAAAAGCAGGAAGAAAAAAGAAAGCATTTCCCAAGACTGTTCAGGTTGAAGGAAAGATAGCTGATCTCTTGTCTAGAAAACTAGTACCTCCAAAGTATAGTGACCCAGGAAGTCCAGTTATCATAGTTACCATAGATTCAGTGCCAATATAAAATATCTTAGTAGATCTAGGAGCTGCAATAAATGTCATGATCAAGGATATAATGAAATAATTACAGCTCAAACATCTCAGCCCCACATTTACAGTTTTAGAAATGGCTGATAGGTCAGTTGCAAAACTTGAAGGTATCATTGAAGATGTTCCTATAGAAGTTTCTTCTTGGGAATTCCCTGTATATTTTTTGGTTTTACAACCAAGAAATTCAGCACATGGATATCCCATCATTTTGGGAAGCCCTTGGCTTGCAACTGTAGCAGCCTTCATAGACTACAGATCTAGAAAAATGATTATTTCAAATGGTATTGATCTAAAATAGATCTCTCTGTATCCTCCTGCAAAACCCTCCAATAATTTTTCAGGTCAGTTATGGTTTCCTGATTCAGATGAAGAATCATAGGAGGTTATTTCCACACTAGCCACCTTGGTAGTAAGGGAACACACAAAATACCTCCATGACATAGAAAATTTAGAAAATGAAACTATCCTAATGAATGTTCTGCATGAACAAGGGTTAGAAGAGGAAGCAGTAAATATCTAGCAATTGTTAAGGAATGAGGAGAACCAAAACTCTGAAGGTGAACCATCTATACTATCACAGGAAAACTCTATTTCACTACCACATGGGTGGCACCATCACCTGATTTTTCCTTCTCACTATTCCATATAGGATATGCTTCCATCAGGAAGTAATGAAACATAAACTTCTTATTTCCTCCCATATCAGCGGTGTCCTCTTAACTCCCTAATCACCAGGTATGAAGAAGTGAATTCAGTCCTTCCAAATACAAAACAAATAGAAGTCCATCCAGGAAAATTTTTGAACATTTATAGCTGGCTTACTAGGGAAGAGGAAGAAAAATTGATAGCTATCTTGCAGAAGCATGTTCATGCTTTTGCTTAGGACTATAAATATATGTCAGGAGTTCACCCTGATATATGCACCCACAAAATTTATACTGAAGAAGTCAAGCCAGTAAGACAACCCCAGAGAAGACTGAATCCTACCCTAAGGGATATTGTAAAGGAAGAAATTAAAAAAATTCTGGAGGTAGGATTCATTTACCCAATTTTTGATAGCCAGTGGGTCTCTCCATTGGTTATAGTTCCTAAGAAAAATAGAAAAATGAGAGTATGTATAGACTATAGAGAGCTGAATAAAGTGACATACAAAGACCATTTTCCATTACCTTTCATAGATCAGGTGTTAGATACCCTTGCTGGAAAGAAATACTTTTGTTTTCTTGATGGATTTAGTGGATATAATCAAATTCAGATTGCACCTAAATATCAAGAGAAAACAACCTTTACTTGTCCATGGGGAATATTTTCCTATAGGGTTTTACCTTTTGGTTTGTGTAATGCCCCAAAAACATTTCAACGAGCAGTTTTAGCAATTTTTTCTGGTTTGAATACCAACAGTGTTGAGATATACATGGATGATTTCACAGTATGTGGACAGAATTTTGACTTTACATTAGAAAACCTTGACAAAGTTTTAACTCGTTGTGAAACATACTAGTTATCCTTAAATCTAGAAAAATGTTTGATGATGATGAAGGAAGGAATAGTTATTGGTCATCACATCTCTCTTCAAGGGATCCAGGTTGATCCAAAGAAGGTGGAAATTATCAAGAACCTTCTTCCTCCTAAAACTCAAACTGATGTCAAAAGCTTCCTAGGACACATTGGTTTTTACCGCAGGTTTATTCCTAGCTTTAGCACAATAGCCAATCCCATGTTTGCCTTATTGACTAAAGATTCTGAATTTTCTTAGACTGCAAGGTGTCAGAAATCATTTGAAGCCCTAAAAGAGAAATTATTAATTCCACCTGTGTTAAGAGGACCTAATTGGACATTACCATTTCACATACAGGCTGATGCTTCCAATACTGCAATTGGAGCAGCATTATGAAAAATTGACAATGGTGAACATTATGCCATCTACTATATTAGCAAGAATTTTATAGGAGTTGAGAAAAATTTATTGTAGCAAGGCGATTAATTTTATTAATTATAGTGGAATAAATACTACAAACTAGGCTCTAATTATCCCGTATGAATCGGATCTCACTAACAACTAAGAGCCTAGATTACATAACAAACATTAACTATATGCCCTAATAAAATATGCTAACAAATAATGAAATATATGCTAACATCCCCCCTTATTACATTATTTGGGTAATGTAATAACTACTAGCTATTCTATCATCCCCCCATACAACAATATTTAGGTAAAGTATATAACTGCACCAATACAATGAAGAAGAAGAAGAGAAATGAAAGAATGGTGGCTCGTGCTTTGTCTTCGGCTCTGGCTCTGGCTCATGGCTCTGGCTCTGGCTCTAAGCATACCTTTGGAATTGTACCTCTGGGTCTATCTTAAGATCTTCCTATGAATCTGCCTCTGGATCATTGCCTTTGGATCTACCTGTAGATCTGCCTCTGGAACTTTGTCTTTGGGTCTGTATCTGGGTCATTATCTTTGGGACTACCACTCGGTCTGTCACTGGATTTTCCTTTGGGTCTACCATAGGTTTTAACTTTTTGGTAGAAGCCATACAACATTTCTTTCATCATGGTCCATTATGTGAGATCTTTCCATCCACAATCAATATGAACCTTGTTGGCCATTTTCACTTTGTACCAAAATTTTGAAGAAGAATGATTCATACATCCACATAAATCACAAGGATGTAATCTCCAACACTTAGCTGCAACATGTCCTGCCTTTCCATAGTGACTGCAACAATGCTTTTTAGAAGTTGTAGGAGATTTAGGTTTTACAAACATAGAATTACTGGTACTTGCATGTCTAGTATAGCCAAGGCCTTCATTCTTTGCCCTGACATTTAGCATTATAGGAGTTTTAATGCCTTGTTCCTATTTACCTAATCTCTCACCATTGAATCCCATTTTATTCATCATTTTGGAACCAAATCCTTTGGTGTGTTTTTCAAAACACCTAATTTCATCATCTTCATCAATGATTTTAACAATATTGCATTTGTCGCTATTGATGAGATTATGGACCTCTTTTTGAGGAGGTTCAATTTGTAAGTCACTAGTGTCACAAGAAAAATATGCTACTAAAATGATATCATCTGTGTTACAACTGATATCTACCATAGAAGGTATGAGGTTGCCTGTATCACAACAAGCATGTGCCATAATGGGCTAAAGGTCACTTGTGTCACAACAAACATTCGCCTCAATGGGTTGAACGTCACTTGTGTCACAACAAGCGTTCGCCTTTAGGACCTCACTTTCCTTATTTATTTCCAATTTACGTTGGGCATGGTCAAGTGCAACAAATACCAGGTATATGCCCCTTAGAACGCCAATAGGAACTTGAGCACCATTTGTCTGAAGGTCTATACAAGACTCAGAATCATCGAGGCCCTACTAAACCATTGTTTAGTGTGAGGAATGTGCCCTCCTCATAAAAATCCAACCCATCCATCTCTGGTGGAAAGTATGGGTCTTTAACTGATTTAGCAACATAAATTTTTAGGGCTATATTTTTCTTTGATCTGCCTATTTTTAAGGTGTCGGTATCTGCCAAAAATGCACCTTTTACAGTAAAATTTTGCAACATAATTTGACTAAGGTGTCGGTCACTGCCGAAAATGCACCCTTATAAGTCTTCCCCCCTTGGTTTTGCAAAATTATATGCTCCTTTTGATGCAAAAATAGGAGATAGTGGAGAGAGAAAAAAATGTTATCCCCCCCTTGTGTGCAAAAAAAATGCAACAATTAAACCTAAAAAGGCTCTTACAAAGCTTGCCCTGTAGGCAGATTAGCACAATATATCACCAAAAAAAATCCCCCCTGTGTGAAGTACTTCAAACAAATTGCTATTTATGAAGTCTAAAAAACAGGTTTGGAGGTTTGATGATTTTATGCCTCTTTAATTGCTTTGATGGTGGAGAGAAAAAATCTATCCCCCCTTGAAAAAAATAACTCCCCCCTTTAAAATTTTCCTTTATAAAGCATTTTAAAACATTTTATATTCTAAAGTTAAAAAAAAAAAAATTATTCCTTATAGCAAAAATTCTCTTTTTTTTTTTTTTTAAATAATTTTAAACTATATAAAAGAAATAATTTAAAAATTTTAATTTTAACTTTAGAAAAAAAATAACTTAAAAAAAAAAAATTTACCTTTGTTTGGGGGGGGGTCGGTGGGTTTTGACCCCGCGACCTCAGGGCTCCCAGAGCCCTACCGCTCAGTCCACCCCAGGTGGACTAGCGGGCTGATCCGAAAGATCAGCGGACCCCGACTACTTGAGGGGTCTCCGCTTGCCTTTCCTCCGCTCGACTGCCACTCCTCTGCTCAGTGGCGGCTCCGGTGGTGGCAAACTAAAAAACACTTTTGTGTCGATCCTTCATGTTGGATGCACACTCACAATAGAAACAAATGAATTATTGTGTACTACTTAAAGTGTTAGGTCCAACAATGAGCTGTGCTCCTCAACTGATGACTGCGTAGCTTGCTATATCAACGTCTACGTAGCTCATTGTCTGTAGCTTGTCTCAATCAAATTCGATGATCTGGCTATGAATATTGATCTACAAATCCTCTCTTCATGGATCATGATCGGTTCACCATGATCAAACGTGCTGGTCTCCTTCAATGCTTCTTTCTAGATTTGACGAGTCGCTATGGCTTCTACCACCGAGTGGCTTAGACGTCCACGCCTTCAGATTGAATGCAACAAAAAATATTACATGAGTAATACTTTGTCTACGCTCTGGTGGGATTTCCTCCTCACGGTGTAAATTGATAGAACATCAGATCTCAGCACGCTGGTATTCACGTCTATTATAGAGCTGACACACGGCCAGTCTATCATGAAAAATGTCTGGCTTTCGTGCGGCTAGGCTGCTTGAAAAAAAACTTTGATGCATCTTGTGATGTATGTATCTGCAAGGAGATGGAATCTTGCAATTTGGTCACAGACATTCACCAGATTTTTGTGCAATGCTGGTATTTTTAGGGAGTACAAATGCAATATGGACCAATATCGCGATGTCCAGAAAGGATGCCAGTCCAGGTCACAACCGATCTTGACTATGCCCAGTCAGTCTCCGGATTGGAAATTTCCCAAATCCATCAGAGCAAGGTCTCCTCGCACCTGCTTTGATACCATATTGTATCAAGGCGATTAATTTGATTAATCACATAGTGGAATAAATACTACAAACTAGGCTCTAATTAGCCCGTATGAATCGGATCTCACTAACAACTACGAGCCTAGATTACATAACAAACATTAACTATATGCCCTAATAAAATATGCTAACAAATAATGAAATATATGCTAACAAAATTATACCACAGCTGAGAAAGAATTCTTGGCAATAATTTATGCCATAACAAATTCAGGCATTACATCACAGGTTATCAAATATTTATTCACACAGATCACACATCCATTAAGTATTTTATGAATAAGCCTATGGTAAGTGCAAGAATTATTCATTGGTTACTATTGCTGCAAGAATTTGATATCACTATAATCAATAAACCAGGAAAATCTAATGTTGTAGCAGATTTCTTGTCCAGATTACAGAACACATATGAAGGGGAATTAGTTGAAGACACCTTTCTTGATGAAAAATTATTTGCTATATCAGTCCAATCACCTTGGTTTGCAGATATAGCCAATTACTTGGTCACAGGGAAAGTTCCTCCACATTTCACTTCAAAATAGAAAAAATAATTGATCAAATAGAGTTCTTCTTTTGAATGGATCAATGGTATACTTTTTAAGTGCAGTCCTAACCATGTGTTACGTAAGTGCATTCGAAAGGATGAGGTGTATGATATCCTTAGGGCTTGTCATAATGAACCCTCAGGTGGACACTACTCTGTAAAAAGCACAATTAGGAAAATCTTAGGGACATGATATTATTGGCCATCTCTTCACAAGGATGTGAAAAAGTACATCAGGCATTGTGATGCATGCCAAAGAATGGGGAAACCCACTCATACAAATGAAATGTCATTGCAGCCTCAATTGGTTTTAGAGCCATTTTGATGCAGGAGCATCCGGCGGTAACAGAAAAATCTTGCATCAGACAAAAATTTTCTAAGTATTTTGCAATTGAGGAAAGCAAGGCAAAAGGCAAGGCAGAGGTCCGTCGCGATATCGCGACACCATTTGGAGTGCAGAGTGAAGCGGCAGTTTTGTCGCGATATCGCGACGTCGCAATATTGCAACACCATTTGGAGGCAAAGGTTGAGGGAGGGGGTCACAAAATCGTGACCCCAAAAGCGGTGGCAAGTCAAAGGCAGGTGGGGGTCATGAAATCGTGACATGTCACGATTTCGTGACATGTCACGAAATCGCGACCCTGGAGAGCAGTGGCAAGTCAAAGGCACGTGGGGGTCACGAAATCATGACATGTCATGAATTCACGACATGTCATGAAATCATGACCTCGAAAGCGTTTCGATAGGGGAAGGTGCTTTTGGTCGTGATATCGTGACATGTCGCGATTTCGCAACCTGTCGCGATATCGCGGCCAATAAGAAGACAGAGTAAAATTTAAAAGCGAACGGCCAGGAAAGGCCAAAAATTTACACGTGGAAAGCCACGTATATTAAGACAGTTGTGAGGGGCAATTGTATTGAAGATTGTGCGACAAGAAGGTAAAGCCGAATTTAACACGCGATCAGCTACGTGTATCAAAACAAAGATGAAGGCCATGTATCTTAAAATGAAGATGACAGTCGCGTGTATTAAATAGGAATAACCATCACAAGGACGTATTCTAACAAAGTGACAATTGCAGACCATAGACAGTATGGGATGAGACAGTAGTGCAGATCGGGCAGTTGCCCATTTATGGCAGACAAATTTGAAAACTCGGTCGAGGGGGAAAATCAAATTTGAAATTTTGTTGGGCGAGGGCATTAATTTCCTAGAGGATCGAGGCCTCGATAAAAACTCAGATTTTTGTATCAATGGGTGGTGGACCGGAGGACGGGAGGTAGATAGTTAGAGAGACCGAAGCCGAGCTTGGTCATTGTAAAGCCTGCAGGCTATTTTATTTTGAGGTGTGTATAATTTTTTGAAGATGTTAATGAAAAGCATGAATACTTTGTCTATGTGATCTCTCGGTCCCCACCAGTGGTATTAGATCCAGAGTTCTTGAGTGTGTGACAGATCGCCGGACGTGAGGCAGTCACACCAGGATCTGTGGGAAGGCTCATGAGAAAGTGAGAAGATGCCTTCGAGAAGAAACCCCATTGGTGGGAGAGGCATGGCAGCAGTCGATTTCCAAGCTTTGCAGTGGCAAGTTCAGGCCCTGCAAGAAGAACTACGCAGAGGATACGAACCGAGAAGAGATGTAGATAGTGAAGATGAAGTAGATGAAGAGGAAAACCAGTTTGAAGAAGAAGCTATAGATCCGGCACAAGCCAGACTATACAGGGCCATATCCCAGATTGGGAAGAGGCCAAAGATGGAAGTTTCCACGTATTCCAGGAACTTGAATCCGAAGGAGTTGATCGACTGGGTCAATGATCTGGAAGAATACTTCGAGTATGAAGAAGTTGAAGATCTCGAGAGGGTCAGATTTGCCAAGACCAAGTTGAAGGGTCATGCCAGCATTTGGTGGAGGGGAATATAGCTGGAGCATAATAGAAGAGGGAAGGAGAGAATAACAAGATGGGAAAAAATGGTGGAAAAGCTGAAGAGACAGTTTATTCTGACAGATTATGAGTTGGATCTGCTAAGGAAAATGCAGGGTTTAAGATAGATGAATAAAACTGTTCAAGAATATACGAAAGAATTTTATAAAATCTCCATCAGAACCGGCCATTTAGAAGCAAGCAAAGAAAATGTGGCCCGTTATATTAATGGGTTGAGACCTAGTGTCCAGGAAGAGTTGAGCTTAGTGTGGGTGAGCACCATTGAAGATGCTTACCAGTTTTCTCTGAAGGTTGAAGAAAAAATGAACAGAAGGTTTGAGAGCAAGCAAAAAGGAAGAGGGCCTGGAGGAAAGACCGATGGAAGAAAAGAGGAAGGAGAGGAAGAGAAGAAAGAAGAGGTTAGCAGCAGCTGAAATCAGAAAGAAGATGAAGAACCCAAATCGCAAGTTCAGAACAATGGCTACCCAAGAGGAAGAGGTATATCTGGATGCGGGTATGGAAGAAGAGTGTTTCGGGGAACATGTTTCCACTATGGAGAAGAGGGGCATCGGGCGTATGAATGTCCCCAGCACCTCGAGAGAGTGAACAAGAAACAAGTGGGTCCTGCCAGAGTTGCTGTGGCAGCAAAAGATGCTGAATCAAAACATTCTGAAGAAGCTGAGAAGGAAGAAGCCATGATTGTGAGAAGGACCATACTGATTGATGAAGACAAACCTGAGTAGAGGAGAAGCCTGTTCCACACACGATGCAAAAGTGCAAGCAAAGTCTATAATGTTATTATAGACAATGGGAGTACAGACAACTTAGTTTTTGAGGAGATGGTTGCTAAGTTGTAGCTGGAAAGGAGGAGACACCCGCATCCATACCAGATTGCGTGGTTGCGGAAGGACCACAGAGCATGGGTCCGTGAATAGTGTTTAGTCATGTTCAATATTGGGAAGTACCAGGATGAGGTCCTGTGTGATGTTTTCCCCATGGATGCTTGCAATTTGCTATTAGGATGGCCATGGCAGTTTGATCGGAGTGCAGTGCATGATGGTCGTGCAAATACGTACTCCTTGGCAAAATATGTAGTGCAGCACAAGCTGAAGCCCTTACAGACAGTGGATGAGAAGGTGTGCAGCAATGCCAGAATTTTTCTGGTAGAGGGCAAAAATTTTTTTTGCTAGGAGACGGGATTTGAGCAGGTTGCAGAGGCAAATGAATGTCGGGAGGTGTTGCCAAAGGCGGTGACCGGACAACACCGAAGTGAAGATCACTTCTCTATTTACCCCAGGTGTCTGATGCAGGAGCATCCGGCGGTAACAAAAAAATCTTGTGTCAAACAAAACTTTTCTAAGTATTTTGCAATTGAGGAAAGCAAGGCAAAAGGCAAGGCAGAGGTCCGTCACGATATGGCAACACCATTTGGAGTGCAGAGTGAAGCGGAAGTTTTGTCGTGATATCGCGATGTCGCGATATCGTGACACCATTTGGAGGCAAAGGTTGAGGGAGGGGGTCACAAAATCGTGACCCCGAAAGTGGTGGCAAGTCAAAGGCAGGTGGGGGTTGCGAAATCGTGACATGTCACGATTTCACGACATGTCATGAAATCACGACCCCGGAGAGCGACGGTAAGTCAAAGGCAGGTGGGGGTCACGAAATCGTGACATGTCACAAAATTGTGACCCTGGAGAGTGACGACAAGTCAAAGGCAGGTGGGGGTCACGAAATCGTGACATGTCACGATTTCGTGACATGTCGTGAAATCGCGACCCTGGAGAGCGGCGGCAAGTCAAAGGCAGGTGGGGGTCGCGAAATCATGACATTTCACGATTTCGCAACATGTCACGAAATCATGACCCTGGAAAGCAATGGCAAGTCAAAGGTAGGTGGGGGTCACGAAATCGTGACATGTCACGAAATCGCGACCCCGAAAGCGTTTCGGTAGGGGAAGGCGCTTTTGGTCGCGATATCATGGCCAATAAGAAGACAGAGCAAAATTTAAAAGTGGACGGCCAGGCAAGGCCAAAAATTGACATGTGGACAGCCACGTGTATTAAGACAGTTGTGAGGGGCACGTGTATTGAAGATTGTGCGACAAGAAGAAGGTAAAGCCGAATTTAACATGCGGTCAGCTACGTGTATCAAAACAAAGTTGAAGGCCACGTATCTTTAAATGAAGATGATAGCCACGTGTATTAAACAGGAATAACCATCGCAAGGATGTATTCTGACAAGGTGACAGTTGCAGACCATAGATAGTATGGGATGAGACAGCAGTGCAGATCGAGCAGTTGCCCATTTATGGCAGACAAATTTGAAAACTTGGCCGAGGGGGAAAATCAAATTTGAAATTTTGTTGGGCAGGGGTATTAATTGCCTAGAGGATCAAGGCCTCGATAAAAACTAGGATTTTTGTATTAGTGGGTGGTGGACCGAAGGACGGGAGGTAGACAGTTAGAGAGACCGAAGCCGAGCTTGGTCATTGTAAAGCCTGCGGGCTGTTTTATTTTGAGGTGTGTATAATTTTCTGAAGATGTTAATGAAAAACATGAATACTTTGTCTGTGTGATCTCCCAGTCCCCACCACATTTGAGAGGTGGGGGCTTGATTTTGTAGGATCTATTGATCCACCTTCTCAAGGAAAGGTGCATATTCTAGTATGCACTGATTACTTGACAAAGTGGGTAGAGGTTCATGCTTTCAAACATGCTCATGCAGAAAAGGTCGTTGATTTCTTGTATACTCAAATTTTTAGAGATTTGGAGCTCCTCGGTCTATCACCATAGACCAAGGACCCCAATTTGCATCTAAATTCATTGAGGCCTTTACAGAATTATATGAAATCAAACATAGAAAATCATCACCTTATCACCCACAAGCAAATGGCCAGGTTGAGGTAAAAAATAGGGAACTAGAATGAATCTTAACAAAAACAGTAGCTTTTCATAGGAGAAACTGGCTAGATAAATTACCTGAAGCAGTGTGGGCTTACAATACTAGGAAATCCACTACTAGATTCACACCTTATGAACTAGTCTTTGGTAAAAACCCCCTCTTACCTATTGAATTTGAGCTACTAACACTGCGCACAACATTGGAAATTGGAATTGAATTGTCACAGGCATAGACAGATAGGATTCTGCAGTTGAATGCATTAGATGAACTTAGATTGGATGCTCTGCACCAAACTGAAGTAATTCAAGAGCAGAGGAAGATGTGGCATGACAGTCACATTCAGCAAAAGAAACTTCAACAAGGAGATTGGGATTTACTATTTTATTCTCGCTATGAGGAATTTCCTGGAAAGTTGAGAACTAGATGGCTTGGACCTTACCGGATTGAAGAGGTATTTGACAATGGTGCAGCTCATTTATCTCCTATTGATGGGTCACAGAGAAAGTTGGTAGTGAATGGACATCGCCTCAGGGTGTACCATACACCTCTGACTAAAGAGGAATTCTTGCAGTAGCTTGATAGTTTGGATACACAACAGGTGGAAGAAATTTCCTCTTCCACTTCATAACAATCAGCATGATCATGGATTTCAAGAAAAAAATAGAAAAAAATTAGAAAAAAATAGAAAACAAAAAGATGAATAAATTTTGATTATGAATTCCTTCATGGGCATGATTTCAGGGAAATCATGAATTCCTTCATGGGCATAGTCAGAATAAAGAAAAAAAAAAGGGAATCAAGAAAAAAAAAGAGAAAAGGAGAGGTAAAAAAAAAAAAAAAAAAAAAAAAACCAATAAAAAAAAGGAGAGAAAAATGAATAACTCAACAGTGAAAACCTTTTCCAAGGCACTACTAGGTTGGTATGCATGAAAACTAGTTTTCTGGCATGCATAACCTTGAAAATTTATGAACCATCATTGTACAAATTCACCAACTACACTTGTTTTGAAATATTGTAGAAAATCTCAGCAGAACATCAACAAAGGCAGTCATTCTTCAAAAACTTGCATTAACTTATTTTAATCAGGTATATATTTCTTACATTTCTTCATTGTAAATGATTTATATATAGTATATAACAATTAACCATTAGCATAAAAGGTATCCATAAGAGTTGGAATACTTAAAACATGTTTTGAGAATGAGAATATTGATTTCTGCCTAATCTTCGGAACAAAAATGCCAAAAATAGTGCCTGATATCTTCTTCAGATTAATTGTTGTATTGTCTTCGGATTGAAATTGTCTTCGGAATGACAATAGAATGAATATTGCACTTTGTCTTCGAAATGAAGCTTTGTCTTCAAAATGACGATTTGTCTTTGGAATGAAGCTTTTTCTTCGGAATGGCAATTTGCCTTCACAATGAAGCATCATCTTCGGAATGAGGATTTGTATTCGGAATGAGGATTTATCTTTGAAATGAGGATTTATCTTCGAAAAGAGGATTTGTCTTCGGAATGAAGATTTGACTTCACAAAGAAGCATGATCTTCAAAATGAAGACTTGTCTTCGGAATGAAATCATAATATTTGGAATGAGGTTTTGTTTTTGCAATAGATCATAATCTTCGGAAAGAGCATTCAATATAACATCTCCATGTGGCATCCAAGGAAGAAAATAAATACGATCAAATAAAAATTCTTTTGCATGCATACGATAAATGAACACATGCCAGTTAGGATGTGGTTTGTTTTTGCACCCATTTAGAAAGTACTAGAATCACGGAGGATGTGACCAACAGTATGCCACCCTTTTTTTTTGCTAATAAACATGCACGTGAAAGTTCGCAAGCAAAACAGAAAAACTAAAAATGAGTAAGGTGGATCTGATGGCAAGGAAATCTGTGCAACCATTGATGGACATGTGTTCGAAGCAAAAATAGAAACACGTGCCACCCTTCTTTCTGAAGACATATTTGCTAGCATAAAATGACTACGAGGTACAATGCTTAGATTACGGTTCATTTTGAAGAACAAAAATAGGGCAATTAAAAACTTGGAACCAAACCCTAAAAATTTGCAAACACCAAAAACCAGAGATCTAGCAAAGGAAGAGCAAAAATATGTTGCAAAGGAAGAGACAACTGTTGAGCAACCAACTGTAGCTGACTTGTTTGCATCAGATTTTAAAGCAGAAACAGAGGAGGAAGACATCATAAAGCAGCTAAGAGCAGCAAGGAGTGTTGTCAAAACACAAACCATATGGATTGTAGAAAGAGAAAACATCATTAAGATGCAAGAAAGAAAAATTGTAGAGTTATAGTAGGAAGTAGCAGAATTGAGAGAAAGGTTGTCACAGTCTGAAAAAAAACCAATTGTATCCATTGATGAGGATGATTTGGCTCAATTGCTTGTGAATTTATCTAGGGCAGATGACTCTGTTAAGGCATACATAGGTGCTCATTATGAAGCAGGACCCTTTCATTCTGAAGAAGTGCCTCCTCATTCTGAAGCATTACCTTCTCATTTCGAATATGCTTTAGAATTTGCAAAAAGACTAGCAAAAAATATTGGAGATGAGTCACCAGCACAGGAACAGTCCAAGCAGCAGCATGAAACTATTCAAATAAGTATTTCTATTGATGTCCCTATATTTCAAACTATTACACCTTTAATAGAAATAGCAGATAAGGGGGTGCAAGTGGAATTACTGTCTGATGAAAACCCAATATAAATAGCATAAAAGGGGGTACAGGTAGAATTATTGACAAATGATCAACCAATAGAAGTGGCAGAAAAAGGGGTTCAGGTAGATTTGCTACCTAGAGTTCCACCTGTAGTCAGACCACCTAATACTGTGTCCCTAGAACAATACAATGCAAACATAGCCATTTGGGTGATTAGATATGAGAATCTTTCCACTAAGACTAAAAAATTCAAATTGGAAGGAAAATAGCTAGAGGCCAAGGAAACAGAGATTCAAGAATTGAAATCAAAGGTGTCTGATTTATGTCAAATTGCTAAATTTTTAGTCCAATTCAGACGGCCATCCAGATTTTACAGTATTATTCTAAAGGAGAAATACCTTAGATGGCAGGTCATGAGGATTAGCTCAGGTCTCCCATATAAATTGGACATAACTGCAGATTTCTTGGAAGCATATTTTTACAGCCCTATTGAGCAAAAAAATATCTTGTGTAAACTATTTTTACACAGCTTCTTTATTCTAGAAGAAGTAGAATTTCATCCTCAAATCTACATTAGAGATGTTCAATTGAGGGCATTCATGTCCACCTTGCAGAATCAGTTTTATTGGGACCAGGAGAAAAGGTAGAATAAAGAAATTGAAATAAGAGCTGAATTGTTAGTCAAAGAAATTCAGCAAAATCACCCAATAATCACCAGACAACACTTCACCATGATGAACAAGGATGATGTAAAGAGAATGTACTTGACAAACTTAAGGGATTGTGTGACCAGATTCCATAATTTTTGTAATGTCAATTTTGTGCCAGCATTATCAGTCTGTAGAAATAGATGGGCTAAAATTTCCATGTCTTTACAGAAAAGAGAACCCATCTCCCCCATCAACATAGAATGGTCCAGAAGAAGGAAAGAAGAAGTAATACAGTTGATTGAAATCATGTAACATAATTGGATAGGTCTCAGATTTAGGCCTCCAACCATCATCACTCCAGTTCCATTCTACTTTGAAGAAGATGCCCAACCTGATGAACAGTTTGAAGAATGGCTCAGGAACATTCAAAAAAATAGGGGATATTATATAGGCAAGAAGTTGTTCTACAGGTCATGGAATTTGACCATGGACATATGTGATTCCATAGCCCAACAGAATGCATGAGGACATGCATTGATATAAGTTGGGGGGAAAATGATGAGGCCTGAAAATGCCTCAATAATAACATGTTTTGAACACTAAAATTGCCCACAAACTCTTATGTTTAATGTAATATGCTAGTTAAGTTAATTCAATATGTTGTGTATTAACTATTTGCATGATAAATGTATCTAAAATACTATATTCTGATTTTTGCAACTTTTTGCATAAGTTTTATGTTATTTTGTTATGACATGCTAAATGAGATATGCTTAGGTTGATAGCAACATTTCACTAATCATGTTTTGATATGTCTCAAGCATTTATTTTACCTAAATCTGGAAACAGTGCAAGCAAACTGTTATCGTGCAGCAAAACTCGGTTTTTCCCATGTAAATTCCAACCAGCTGCCAATGAATGGCAAGGCATGGAATTCACATATGGAAAGAGATGAAGACCATTGGAATCTGATCCTGAGAAATAACCCACATGAGAAATGTAGAGGAAATCATTTAAAGAGTGCTCATTTATTCATTTTGAAGTCTCTTTGGAATGAACAGATATCTTCGGAATGAGAAAACACAGTGTCTTCGGAATGAGCGGATCTTCAAAATGAGAATTGTAGTTTCTTCGGAATGAGCCACTTATCTTCAGAATGAAAATAGAATGTGCTTTTTGACTTTTTGACCGATTTTTGATGCTGGAAAAATGGAAATAAATATTGAAAAGGGTAAGGGAAAATATCTCAAATCTAACTTTGTCGTCCTTGCCGACCAAAGCCACCATTTATGGAAAGATCAAGTTTGATATTCTTTTAGGATAAAACCAGGAATTATTGTAGCATAATAGGATTAGATCTTTTGAGATATTCTCAGTTGTCAGTAGATCTTAGGACATCTATAAATATGGCTCCCATTCAGGTTGAGCTAGAAAGGGAGATAGAGAAAGCAGAAAGTAGAGAAATATAGGAGAAAATAGGCAATAATCAGAAAAGTGACTGTTACAGTCCTATAACAGGTTTTTAGTAGAATTATTGTAATCATGTTCTTGAATAAATAAAGTGTACTATTTCTATTTCATATTTCTTGTAAATGATTGTGAGTAAGATCTAGAGAGAGAGAGACTCATACCTTCTTCTGGACAAGGAGGCTAGCCACTTCCAGACCTAGGAGGACTAATAGTAGGTTTTTATTCTGATTTTACTACAGCAGAATGAGTTGTAGAACTTTTCATTTCATTTCTTTGTAAACAACTAATAATATTTGCAATCTTAGCATATTTTATATTTTATGATTAATGGTTTGGTTGTAATCTCCACTTTCAGCAAAGATTTCAATTTATTGTAGACTGTCATTTTTAGAATTTACTGTTTTCTGTAATTTCTTGCATTTTATGTTGTTGTCAACCCCTGCATAGAAGATTGACAATCTTATGTTATAGATACTTGACAGGGTTACATTTTCGTGCTATAAGTAGGTTTCCATTACTACAAAAGTAAATAGATTTCCTTTTCTACAATTATAATCAGACTTCTAATTCTGCAACTGTTATTTCTGCAACATAATTAGGTCTCATTCTGCAATTGTAATTAGGATTTCATTTTTGTAGTTAATGATTAGTTTCCATTTCTGCAAATTATATTAAGTTTTAATTTATGCAATTTAGAGATAGGAATGTCCTAAATCCCCCACACAATCAGTTTCACCAATAAGACCTGTTGCTCCAAATTGATCTAAGTTATAACCTTGTTCACCCCTTCTTTCGTAGATAGCCTTGTACACTGCCTTGGATTGACAAATTCATTGAGAATTAATGATGTGTATAACGACTACGCATCACTTGGAAACTATGGTAGTCATGAGAAATTTGTGGGCTCTCTCAGAATCCATGTCAGATTCTTCAACAACAACATTCACTTGTTGTTTGTTCTTTTGTGGTTTTTTTTGGCCTTTCTTTTTTGATTGTTTATTCTTATGCCAACATCTGTTTGTATCATGATCTTATTTGTCACAGATCTTGCAATATCTCTTTTTCTGGTGAGGCTGTTGAGTTTGTTTCTCTTTTGAATCCTTTTGTGAATTCCCTCCCTTATAAAAATTACCCTTCTTCTGGTTCTGCCCTTTCCTATTGATGTAGAGGGCAGTGTTCGAAGAATCATCTTGCTGTAGTTGGCGTGCCTCCTCCTCTTGAAGCATATTAACCAACTCTATAAAAGTAACTTTTTGTTGCGATACCTGAAGGGAAGTGATCAACACGCAATAAGAATCAGGTAAATCTCTCAATACAATTGAGGTAAGGAGCTTGTCATCAACTGGTTCTCCCAAAGAATTCAACTTTGCTTTCAATTCAGACACTCTGCAAAGAAAAATTCAACTGTCTCCCCATGCTTCATGCTTAGACTGTGTAATTGAGATTGAAGAAA
Source organism: Wollemia nobilis (assembly GCA_028583015.1). Taxonomy (NCBI): domain Eukaryota; kingdom Viridiplantae; phylum Streptophyta; class Pinopsida; order Araucariales; family Araucariaceae; genus Wollemia; species Wollemia nobilis. The sequence goes on from JAQPPZ010000756.1 coordinate 15,981,808, forward strand.
TAGAATAGTGGAATTATTCTTTCCCTCATATATATTATTAAGGGCATCCCATGCCTCTTTACTATGTTCATAGTCAACAATATGGGGTTGAACTTCATCAGACACAGCAAGCAAAATGTGCACTTTTGCTTTGCTGTCTTTCTTGTCAAAGTCTTTTTGAGCAGTAGATGGAGTTGTAGCACCAACAACAGATGAAGGTCTTGTTGTTGCTCTAGATACAACATCCCATAAGTCATCCATTGCTAGGATGGCCTTCATCTTGTTTTTCCATGGTGTGTAATTAGGACCTTTCAACAATTGATGAGAATCAGTCATTAATTTTGCAGACATGGTGAAGGTTCCTTATAACACCAATTGGTACCCCTTTCAATATACCTTTTGCTAGGATGTTATACCATACAAAATACTCGCCCTTATGTGAGGGAAACTATAGGTATTTATAAAGATAAAAAAAATCACCCGCCCTTATGTGAGGGAAACTATAGGTAATTTGTAGAGATCATACGATACGTGGTACTTAAGCAGTACTGAAAGGGAAGAGTCTTGTTGATGGCACCTACCATAGAAAGTCTGCAATCCTCATACGTGGAACGTAACTTCCTTTAAACACTTTGGATTTTAGAACTTTCATCAGGATTTATGCCTAAACACAAGAACTATTAGGGTAATGGATGGAGTAAAAAAAATGCAAAATGGCAAACTTATCTCTCCTCGACAATTTATAGAGAACAAGCTCAGACGTCGTTGTAGCAGCTATATTAGGCGGAGGATACAGTAGTGCAATCATGACAGTTTTACCTGTAAGTTCTTGCCAGAGGTATCACAAATACCGAACACTATAGTTCAATAAATTGCACATATGGGTTTTAATTATTTCGGGGACTTAGAGAGTGAATTTGTTTTTTTTTTTTTTTAACTTTTAATGAAGTAGTGCAAAATAGAAAAAAATGCAACCTACAACATAAAAGTGCCCACAGGAATGACCCACTAGGTGTCGAGCGCAATCGAAAATGCACCTTTACAATAATGCCAAATTTGCTTTTAAAAAAAAATTTACTCACTTTCCCTTTTTGATTTTTGAAATGAGGAAAAAAAATCCCCCCTTCACTTATGCAACAAAAATGCCCCCCTTTTTAAGTTGAAAAAAAAATTCCAACTTGATCAAAGGTATTAAATTTAAGGTTGAAAAAAAAACTTCATTTTAATAAAACAATGAAAAGTAATTTAATTAAATATAATATTTCTTAATTTAATTTTTGATAAAAATAAAATTAAGAAAAGTAAAATATTTAATTAAAAACTAATTGTAAATATTAAAAGAAAAACTTTAATCAAACCAAAAATAAAAAAATATACCTTTTCTTCTTTTATGGGGGTCGAGGGGGTTTGAACCCTTGACCTGCGTTGCGACAGTGTCTTGCATACCATCTCCCAACCACCTCGGCTACCACTATCATTGGTGATAATTAGGGATAAGCCCCTATATGAAGGGGTCATTGCTCTACGTTGGGCACCGGCTCCTCTCCTCCGCAGCTTCTCCACGTCGGGCGGCACTACACCGATGGCTCCTCCACGGTGGTGACAACATTTTTTTTTTGTTTCTGGGAAGTCTTTGCTCGAAGCAACGTACGTCACAGCCAAAAAAATGAGGAAAAAAATTAAAATTAATGGCTCCCATTCATGATTGCATGATTTTACCATGCCTCCTATGTCGATTCTGGTCGTCTGTGAGCCGAGGTATGGAAGGACATCCACTGGTCCCAATCATGAATGTTCGACACCTCCTGAGCTTGGAACTCGAAGAGAACAGTCCCTATTGGTCCTGATCGTCGATGTTCAATGCCTCCCTGTGCTTGGGAGTGTAAGAGAACAGTACCTACTGGTACCAATCCTCGCACGAGGAATCATCCACCACCGTGAACGAGTTCTAGATTGGGTCACCTCTCCTTAGATGCCTGCACAGTGGGTAGATCCTGAGCAGGATCTAGTAGTAGCTCACCACCAGGACGACGGTGCCCAGTGCCATGATGAGGAAGATCACATGGGGACTAAGATTGTAGGGGCTAAGGGGTGGGGATTTTGGAGGGGCGCCATCAGTAAAAAAAATGGCTTTGCTTCTGCGATGGCTCAGATACCATATTGATAAAATCGAACGACTATGCATTATATTCATATCTGAATTTATATACACAACTGCAGCCATAAATAGGTAGAGGTTACAGAGATGTTACAATAGTATCCCAAACGGAGAGTCAGGATAAAAGAGAGTTGTAACAATAATATATGCCAACTATATATGCTAACAAATCAACATAAGATACAAATATCTATTTGTTGTCTCCATTGCATTCCTTGCTTCTCCTTGCTTTCATTTGGTTCTTTGAGGGTAGTAGGATATCAGGATACTCGTGGTTCAAGATAGCATACCTTTAAATGCATCTAATAATTTACTTTGCCAAATTGTAGCTATACAATATTCTACTAAGTTTCTAACCATCTAATGCATAATGGACAACATAAAAGAACCCTTATTTTTATTTTCACCTCCCAAATCTCTTTGGAGAGTCACCCATCATACTATCACTTAGATAAACATTAAAATTAAATTAAATTCATTCATGTCCTAGAGCATTAAAGTACCATACCTTTAACCTATAGAACAATCATTCATTCATTCTCTAAACCAAAGCCCCATAACTTCAATTTAAAGAATAAATCCTCATCCCATTTTATTTAGAGCTTCTAAGATAATCAACATTAATCCAAGGGGTTCTCTTTAAATTAAAACCTTCAGTATATTTCCACAAAATCAAAGGTTCCTTTTAATAAAAACCTAACATTTACATATCCCAAATAAATCAAATGTTCCTTCAATTAAAATCCTAATATATGTCTCATATAAATCAAATATTATTTTAATTAAAACCCAATTATATAACTTCATATAAACCCAAGGTTTCTTCAATTAAAAGCCTAATATATGACTACATATAAATCAAATATTATTTTAATTAAAACCCAATTATATAACTTCATATAAACCCAAGGTTTCTTCAATTAAAATCCTAATATATGACTGCATATAAATCAAATATTTCTTTAATTAAAACCCAATTATATAACTTCATATAAACCCAAGGTTTCTTCAATTAAAAGCCTAATATATGACTGCATATAAATAAAATATTCTTTTAATTAAAACCCAATTATATAACTTCATATAAACCCAAGGTTTCTTCAATTAAAAGCCTAATATATGACTGCATATAAATCAAATATTCTTTTAATTAAAACCCAATTATATAACTTCATATAAACCCAAGGTTTCTTCAATTAAAAGCCTAATATATGACTGCATATAAATCAAAGATTTTTTAATTAAAATCCCTATTATATAAAGCTCATATAATTTTAAAGTTGATTTAATTAATCCAAACTACACAGCCAATACGTAATGAAAGGCCTACAGTTAGCGCTAACACATTCCAAGGCATACTAAACAACCATGGCGGTAACTGGTTTCTTCTTAAACCTGCACTCCTAAAACTAAGGTGACTTCCTTTTACCGAATTCTACATTCGACTTACACAATGCTATTCCAATAATACAGAGCATCCCACATTACTTAAGGTAATTACAAACACACCCAATGCTTTCCATAGCGCATGATGTTTTCCACAAGGAACACAAAGTAGTTTTTAAACAACCACAACACTTCCATAGCACAAGGTATTTCCACAAGGAACATAAACAACCACAGTGCTTCCATAGCACAAGGTATTTCCACAAGGAACACAACAGTTTCCAAACAACCACAATGCTTCCATAGCATAAGATGTTTCCACAAGGAATACAGAGCAGTTTCTAAACAATCACAATGCTTCCATAGCACAAGGTGTTTCCACAAGGAATACAAAGCAATTTCCAAACAACCATAATGCTTCCATAGTGCAAGGTGTTTCCACAAGGAACACAAAGCAGTTTCCAAACATCCACAACACTTCCATAGTGCAAGGTGTTTCCACAAGGAACACATAGCATTTTCCAAACAACCACAATGCTTCCATAGCACAATATGTTTACACAAGGAACACATAGCAATTTCCACACACACAAGATGGTTTCCAAATATAGAGCATTCAACGTTGCTCTACCAAACTCCAAACACACATAGGGTAGTTTCCAAATGGAGAGCATTCAACATTGCTATACCAGACTTAAAACACATATAGGGTGGTTTCCAAATTAATCTATATAATTTAAAACCATAGTTCAGGCTTAGAATAACCCAACTTGTAGGTCTCCACTATGATGGAAGTCCAACAATTTTAGCTCCAAGTGTGTTTCCTTCCTTTCCCTTCACTTCCTCTATTCCTCCGTTCCTCGTTCCTCTCTCCTCCTTTGTTCCCCTCCTCCTTCGTTCCCCTATATTATTCCTTTCCCTTCCTTCTCTCCCTTACGTGCCCGTTCACCCAGGTGGTATGTCTGCCGCCCTCTCAAAACCTGTGCCACCGTCTTTAGCCTCCTTCCCTTCAATGCCCATCCTCTAATCTATGTGCTTTCTTCCCATATTTTCTATCTTTGGAAAATTAATAGCACCGTAGGCTTTTCCATAGGTTGCACCATGTAGGAAAGGGATCATGACATTTTATTTTATTTCTTTTAATATTTAAAGATATTTATACTATCTATCTATTCTTTTTGTTCAAATGAAATATCTCTTTCATTTACTATAAATTAATTAAAACCCTTTTAATGAATTCTCTCTTATCATTAAAATAATCACTTTTAATTAATTTAAATGAATCATAACCACTTTTAATTAAAATACACACTATTAATTAAAATAACCATTTTAAATTAATTTAAATGAAAACTCCTTAATTAATTGCAAATGAAGTTTACAAATGAGCTCTAATGAGCCAATAATTATTTTCTTAACTCCATTAATTAATTTAAAAGCATCTAAATTCAACATAAAAATTTAATTTATTTTCTTTCACAAGGAGGATGTTTTATTTTCATTTTCAATATGATAGTTAACCTTATGCATCTATAATAATATTGCAGTGGTTCATATATAGGAACTAAATCATCAAACCATTCAAGTTATGATGCAGTAGAGAGCAAACACATTTATACAATCAATCAAAGAGGGAGTCTTTCCATCGATCCAATCACCCATCTTAGCCAGAGATCTTACGATAGCTACTTGGCTATCAACTAAAGCTCAAGGTGATCAACCATAGATGATTATCCCTTCCGTCAATGCATGCCTATATGAAGGTATCTATCCATGTTACCTTCGAGTACCTTAATCATTATTTCCCCTGATCTTTGGTACCCTTATTTCTGGTGGGTAACTCTGCCTGATCCACCTACGAGTGTACCTGATCTTGCACACTTGGCAATATGTTAGCAATAACATGCCATTATAAATAAACTAAACATCACATAGATGGTTCAATTGTTCAAACTAGGTATCACCACATCTTAGGTTAATACACTATTTTTTGGTGCCATAAAGTCAGCTAGGGAGGGTCATGACAATTTGTGTAGGTAATAATCACTCTCAAAGAAAATAGTGGCACAAAGAAAAAAATGATCAAAATTGATGCTTGTGTTAGAATGGGATAAATTAAAATAAATATTCAATGGATTATATTAAAGGGAGTGAAGTTTTATGGTTGGAAAACATCATAATTTGTCAAATATCAAAATTTCCATGGAAAAAATGCAGTCTTGGAAAAATTGGGATAAATGATTTTTGCATCAAAATATAACCTAGGCCATGCTTGAGAAAGACTATAGTGACAAAACCTATAGTATAAATTATGTGGAATATTATAGAGATGTGGATTGATTCCAAATCTATATATATGTGGTAATTTCCCTTAGGTGATGACCTAAATAAAAATCAAGAGGTTGACCCAAAGGTGATGTTGAGCCAAAGGTAACCTAGAGGTGATTATGACCTAGAGGTAACCCAAATGCAAGAAACTAAATCTAATACAAAGGTAATTATGACCCATAAGCAACCTAAAATCAAGGACCTAGAGGTGACCTAGAGGAAATGATGACCAAGAAGTAACCCAAAGATATGGACCTAGAGGTAACCTACAGGCAAAGACACAAAGGTAATGGCCCAGTAGTAGACCCAGAGACTAATGCAAAAAGAGGAACATCTATTGGAGATTATCTAGACCTAAAGCTAACAAATACAAAGCTAGAGATAACAAATGCAAAGCAAGAGTGTTATCCAAAGCTAATGTTAGAGGTAGAGCCATAGCACAATTCTAGTGTACCACCCTTAGAATCATGACGGTAATTATCTTTATAACAAAAAAATTTAATAAAGGGGGGTGTTATCCATTATTAAATTATTTAATGTGATGTAATTATCATGGTATTATTGATGATTTCACCTCGCATGAGGTTGGATAGTCACATATCCCATGAGATTGAGAGAAGGTGAAACACCAAAAGTCTCTTAAAAATAAGATACACTATAAAGGATACATATGGATGATGTACATATATTAAGGTTGGAAAAAATATTTGGATAAATATGAATATTATTGTGTTAAAATATTGTCCGTTCTTCTAGGTTTTGAAAACATTGTTTGCTTCTATTTTTCAATAGAAACAACCCAAAATGCATGAAAAAAATTGAAAATGAAGGGTGTCCATAAAATAATTCATAGTGTCATCTTAGTGGAGTGATAAGAAGTATTATAGCACCACTTAGCCAAAGGAATCCATTTGACACAATGAGTCATTTGCTTAGATTTAAAGCAATAGAGATTCCAAGCACTTGACAATTTAAATTTACCCATTGTTTTGGGGATAATATGTTGAGCTCATATTAAATAATTCTTGCTAGAAATGACTAGAGAATGTGAATTCATGATCAAATACAATGGACTAGGACATGCCATGAAGATAAAAAATGGAATTAGGGAATATTTGGGTAATAGTTAAGTCCTTGTAAGAGTGGGCTAGAGGACAAAATGAGCATACATACTTAAAGATATGATCCACCACCATGATAGTTATTATTTCACCTCTAAAAATTGGAAGACCTTCAATAAACTCTATAGAATTTTTTTTTGAAATGGTTTTTTGGAATTGGAAGAGTCTAGAGTGTGCCCAATGTGTGAATATTCTCCCTTAATGCACTAACAAGTGTCCTATTCTACAACAAAGGTTTTGATATCCTTTTTCATCCTTTTATAGACAAATGTGTTTTTATCCCATTCATGTCTTTACAAATATTGAATATCCTATAGTTAGATAATCATGCATTTATTGTAGTATAGAATTGTAGAGTGGAAACGTTTTAGGGATAACAAGATGACCGAAGTATCATAAATATTATCCATCCCATGTATATCTTGGGTGAGACTCAAGATTAGTTTGAAGTTACTAAAATAATGGTTACAAGGTGGAATTTTGGTTTTCTTCTCCTTGAAGTTGAAATTATGTGGAAATGGAGTAGATAGGATACATATCATACTCCAATTTTCATATTGATGGGATAGTGCATCTACAACTACATTTTTATTTCCCTTCTTATAAATTATTTTATAGTCATACCCTAGAATTTTGGTAACCTATTTTTGTTATTTTAGCATGAATACACATTGCTAAAGAAAGTACTTAAGGATGTGGTAATTTGTTTTGATGGAAAAATGTTGGCCAATAATATAACACCTCTATTATTTAACAACATATAAGATTGCCATCATTACCTTGTCATATGTTTATTTTCCTATACTTTTGCTTGATAGTGAATTACTAGTGAAGGTAAATGGCCAAACTTATTGCATAAGCATTGGACCAACTCCACTTCCAAAGGCATTATTTTCAACCAAAAATGGCATGGATAATATAGGTATAAACAAAATGGGAGTAGAGAGGATAGCTTGTTTAAGTCACAAAACTTCATGTTTGATAGGTTCTAACCATAGAAATGAGTTCTTTTACAACATAGTCATTAAAGGGGATGCAATATTTCCATAATCATAGATAATTTTTTATTAATATCTAGTTTGGCCTAGGAGATCCAAAATAATTTTCAAAGTGTGTGGTTTGGGTCATTCTTAACTGCCAAAAATATTTTCAGGATCCACCTTGATCCCTTTCCCTAAAACTATATAGCCTAGGTATTTTTCTTCCTACAATCCAAAAGAAGATTTGGATTCTTTAGAACATAGTTGATTATCAACTAGGTGTTGTAGTTTTTGGTCTAAATGTTGCAAATATTCTACCCATGTATGACTATAAATCAGAATAGCATTGAAAAATAGCAAAATAAATTTACATAGAAATGGTCAAAATATTGCATTTAGAAGAATCTAAAAGGTTGATGATGCAATGATGAGGAATTCATTATCACCTTCATGAATGCAACATTTTATATTTGGAATATCTTCTTCCTATAATTTGACTTAATGATAACCTGAATGAATATCCAACTTTTAGAAGAGGTAAGCATCATGGAATTTATCTAGTAACTCATCAATGATGAGAATGAAAAATTATCTTTGATGGTAATTTTGTTGAGTTCTTAGAAATCAAATCATAACTACCAAGACCCATATTTGTTATGAACCGAAAGTACTAGGGAAGAACATGGGCTGACACTCGGTCAAATGACCCCTATTGCTAATAACTATTATACCATGTTTTCAATTTTAGTCTTTTGCACATATGGGTATTGGTGGGGATGAATATTTGGTGGTACACTTCCTAGGAAAAGCCTCAGAGCATGATTTTGGGTTCATCATGGTGGTATTCCTTGTGATTCTATAAATATAGGTGTATTTTTATCCATAATTTCCTCTAATTTAGATACTAAATTTTATCATTAGTAATTAAGGTATGCAATGCAAATAGTTGTGGCACCACCCATTGAGATGATTTCTTAAAAAAATCATTTTGTTTGAGTTGATGAATTGGGTAGTACCCATGGTCATGCTATAGAGTGTATTGTTTCCCATATTTGGTGCATTGCATCCATAGCTCAAAAAAATCCCATACTATTGGGCCTAGGGTACTGATCCATTGAGTTCATAATACAATGTCAAAAAACCCAACAAAAAGGTAAACATTTCCACCCTAAGGTTGTAGTAATCCATCATAACCTTTATATTTCTACATTTTCCTTTGAATGGTAGAGTTCCCACATTAGCAACCACAAATTCAAATGAATTGTGAGAGTAAATGTAACATTTGGTTTTTTAGGTACCCAAGGATCAATAAAATTTTATTTACTACTACAATAAATGAGGATTGAGTTGTTGGCACTTGAAATGCCCTACAAATTTCATGGTGTAGGGATTTGAAATCTAAGATAATATATATATACATATTTTAGATGGTTGGTCCTCCATTGGTTTATATTATTTAGGTTGATCTTATTATGAATGGTCCTTCCCTCTGTAATATGCTTCCTTGGTGGAAGGTTCACTCACATTATATAAATATAGTTTTTGTTGTCCACACTTGTGACCCAAAGAATATTTATCATCATAGCATAACATATTACCTATGCCCTATATGGTTCAATTTCTTCTCAGATAAGACATTTGACTTGGGGTGATTCATTTCATGAGTTTGATGATATTTGTGATGGAAACAAGGTTTGATATTTTGGAGGTTTACAAGTATACCTTTGTTCTAAAAATATATCTTTAGCAAGCCTGGTCAATCCTATATTTTTCATCATTATTTTTTTGAAAAGGAATTTGAAAATAGTTTCCATCATGTTTTTTTTGGTAAATAAAAGTCTTCATTAATTACCGGGTTTTGCAGGTTAACCCAAAACCTATTACAATATCCAACCTTCTGTTGATATTGTAGATCCTAGTCATCCTTGAAACTTTCTTACCAGAAATTGTGTTGAATCCCCTACAACACCTTACTAAAAAAGCACACCCATACCTAAACATAACTGTAAACATTACTTACATTGACATGAATTGAAGTTTGGAACTTTGCACTTGTGAAACCTGTTGCTTTCCCATTTCCTATTCTCTATCGAAATCTTCCAAGGCTTACACCCTCTTACCTTCATTTCCAATTTGGTATGATTTAGAGGGAAACCCCATAGTTATTACTAACTCCATCGGGAAATAACACCCATTCATATTTCTCCTTAACGTGTAGGTTTCTTTTCATGACTAATAATGTTTTCCACTTCACTTGGCACACCTTGTGTCCATGTCACCAAACTACCAACATCAACACCTATGTTGGCTAATTTGTCAGTTGGCCTGTTGGACTCACGGTACATGTGACGAGCCCTCCTATTCTGTCTTGCCACAAAAAGGATCCTCACTTCATGGATGACTCCCTCGATTCTCCATGGAGGTTTTTTACCATTGGTTAACATGTTGATGATGTTCATAGAATCACCTTCAATCATCAAGTTACCTTGAGTTGCTTGGGCTACTTGCAACCCTCTCCAAAGGGCTCTAGCTTCTGCTTCATTAGTAGTTTTGATTCCCAATGGTTCAGAGAAGGCCTTGACCAAAATTCCTTGATGATCCCTGATTATTCCTCTAGCTCCAGCTCTTCCTGGGTTCTCCTTGGCTGCACCATCAAAATTTAGTTTAAACCAACCCTGGGGGGTGGTTCCCAAGAAATCCCATTTATGGGATTAGGAAAAGGAATGGAAGGTTTGTCCTCAATACCTAAGGCTCAAGCTAATTATTTTTCTTGAGGAAGAATTGAATGGTTCTCATACACTAAGGTGCTAAGGTTTTCTTTCGCAAAGACAATAATCATGTTGAGGATGGTTTTTGGCATGTGAATGGTATCCTTAAAGGCTCTATGGTTCCTTTATAGCCAAATATTCCAAATAAAATGATGCCAAAAAATTTTCCATAGGTACTTAAGTTTTAGGCTAACAAAGGGTTGAGGCCATTGATGGAACACTTTGGATATAAGAGCAGGCTTAACCCACGAGATCCTAAAGGCTTGTAACAGTTCATCCAGGATGGACTCCGCTACCGGACACTCCAAAAATAAGTGTTGGGTTGTCTCCCATCCTGCCCTGCACATGTAGCAATGGTTAGCAATAACCATACCTTTGGATAACATATTGTCCATATTGAGGATTTTTTCTTGAATCACCAGCCATGAAACAAAGGATATTTAGGAATTAAGCCTTTGATCCAAACCAAACTCGGTTGAAATTGTTGACCTTCCACATTGAGAAGTAAATTATAGGCAGACTTAACTGTGAAGTCACCACTTTCAGTCTTAGCCCAAACAATGTGATCTTCATCCTCTCTAGAGGGAATAATTTGCTGAGTTAAAACATTATAAAGCTCTTTAGACTCCGCTTCAAAACCCTGTACTCTAATGTGTTTCCACATGTTGATATTTAAATCCTGCCACATATAATTTGCAACCTTCTTCCCAATATGATGCTCCATATGCTCTTGAATCCTAGCCAAACGAGGATTTAGGGATAACTCCTCAGCTCTCACCCATCAACCCTTCCAAAAGTCTATTGTTTGCCCATTTTATAGAATCCATCTAAGACCTTTCTTGACAAGATCCCTGCTCGTGAGGATTACCTTCCAAAAAGTAGACCCCATGCTTACTAATTTGTCATTAAGGAAGTTCACACCTTGGAGGTATTTCCTCCTAACTATGGCAGTCCATTCATTATTGACCTTAGTCAATAACCGCCATGCTTGTTTGGCTAATAGAGCTGTATTGAGATGAGCAAATCTCCTCAATCCTAACCCCCCATCAGATTTAGGTTTGCAAACCTTGTTCCAACCTACTAAATGGATACTTTTATTATCCTTAGTCCCTGACCAAAGAATTTTTTTTTGAAGCTGCTAAATTTTGTGATACACCTTGCTGGGAGCTTTGAAGACTGATAGGAAGTAAACGGGTATACTTTGAAGTGAAGCCATAGTTAAAACTGCTTTGCCTGCTTGAGATAACAGATGTCCTTTCCAACATGCTATCTTTTTTTGGATCCTCTCCAAAATTATGTTCCACATTGATCCTTCAGGTTTCCTCGTAAATAGGGGAAGACCTAAATAGAATGTGGGAAGGGATGCAATCTGACATTCCATGATCCTTGCTATGTTGTCTTGCCTAGGAATGGGGGTATTGATGAAATAAAGTTTGCTCTTATCAAAATTCACTTTTTGTCCAGTTGCTTCTTCATACATTATGAGAATATTTTTAATCCTTCTTGCCTCAACCATAGAAGCCAATGTCAGTAGCAATGTATCATCAACAAATTGCTGGTGTCACTAGGGTAGTTAGCGATGTGGCATTAATACCTGATATGAGTCTAGCTACTGCTACTGCCTTAATGGTTCTTCCCAAGGCCTCAGCTACAATGATGAACAACATAGGACTTATGGGATCTCCTTGTCTTAGACCACATTTACTTTGAAAAAAACCTACAGTAAACCCATTAACCAAAACTGAAAAACAAGGCTTAGAAATACACTCTCTTATTAACTTGACCCATTTCATGTTGAAGCCAAATTTTAATAAAACTGCCTCTAGGAATTCCCAATTTATCCTGTCATAAGCTTTGTTCATGTCTAACTTTAAAGCCATGATCGCTTTTTTGGTCTGAGTAGCTGTATGAAGAGCCTCATGAATAGTAATAACTCCATCTAAGATTGATATTCCATGTACGTAACTTCCTTGACTTGGATCAATGATAACCGGTAGAACTTTCTTCAAATGGTTGGCTAAAACTTTGGACAGAATTTTATAGGATATATTACACAAGCTAACCGACCTAAAGTCAGCCATAGTCTTGGGGTTGGGGCCTTTAGGGATCAAAGCAATGAAAGTTGAATTGAAACCCCTTGGAATATTATTTGAACTTTGGAACTCTTTGATTGCAACAATAACTTCTGTTCCAACAATATCCCAACAAACTTGGAAAAATCACGGTGAAAACCCATCCGACCCAGGAGCTTTGTCAGGATCCATGTTAAACAAAGCCTCCTTGATATCTTCGTCTAAAAAAGCTGCTATAAAAGACTTGTTAATCATTTCATCAATGAGTTGTGGAATGAATTGAAGGAGAGAGTCCTTTGCTTGGGCATTACAGGCCCGTTCTTCACCCAATAATGAACTGAAAAAATTAACAGCCTCGTCCCTGATCTCCTGAATGTTTTGAGTTGAGGATCCATCCACCTTAGTTAAATTTCTAATATTATTGTTGCTTCTATTGCTCAATGTGGTAACATGGAAATTTTTTGAATTAGAGTCCCCTTCCTTTAGCCATAATGCCCTTTATTTTTGCCTCCAATACATCTCTTCACAAGCTAAAATATTATAAAACTCACAAAGGGTTTCCTTCTCTTCAGTCCTTGTCACCTCATCATAGGTTCCATTTTGGATTTTTATTTCTATTATTCTTAGTTTTTCCCCCACTACTCTCTTATTCTCAAAAATATTTCCAAAGACTTCTTTATTCCATATTCTAAGGTTTTTTTTCACCATCTTAAGTTTTTGAGATAGTTTGAAGGAAGCACTTCCCTAGATAGGCTGCTACCACCATTCCTCTATTCATTTCTTGAAGTCCGGATGTTTAACCCACATTGACAAAAATCTAAATGGATTTTTAAAGGAGTTAGCCTGAAATGCCTCCCATAGAATAATATTATGGTTTGAAGCGCATTTAGGAAGGGCTTGTAACGCTGAATCACCAAACATTGTTGTAGATTTCTTGGATAAAAAAAACTTGTCCAACCTTTCTTGAATCAGCTGACTTCCTATCCTATTGTTACTCCATGTAAATTTGGCTCCTTTTAATCTTACATCCATTAATTCATTTGTGTTAATGAATTTATTGAAGTCCTCCATGCTCCTTGAGGGTAACCTAGATCCTCCCTTCTTATTAGATGGGTAAAGGGGGGTATTGAAATCTCCCCCAATCACCCAAGGAATTTCTTTAAAAGCTTGGCTCAAATGCCCCAAAAAATCCCACAGTTCAGACCGCCCTTGGACAGAGGTGGGGGCATAAACATTTGACATAATCCAATTCTTATTAGTATCAAAATCATGAAATAATATGCTTAAGACTCTTTCATTTTCCTGAATAATACTTCCTTCTATTTTAATAGGATCCCATAATATCATGAGGCCCCCAGATGCTCCTCTCTTTTGTTGAAAGGCCACTTCCCCTTGCTTCCAGATCCTTCTAGCTATAAGTGTTGATTGTGCCGCATATGTTTTGGTTTCTTGAAGAAAAATGATAGTAGGATTCCAATCCTTCCTTATAGACTTCACCATCCTTTGTTTTGGTGGGCCATTTAGGCCTCTCACATTCCATGACAGAACCTTCATTTAGACTATTTGATATTTTTTCCCCACCCCCTTACCTGATCCAAAGGGGGTTTGTCAATTTTGCTATTATCTTGGCCAGGAATAGCTTGCTGTAACAATGTTCTTTGCTTTTTGTTTGCAATTTCTTCATTGATTCTCATTCTATAGTGCTCTGTTGTAGATATTCTCCCTTTCTTTCTTTCACTTCCATAATCTATCGGAGGCTTGGTAGTGCTTCTAGTCTATTTTGGACTAAAATGAGGGGGCATATACTATGATAGTCTAGGGCTTGAACCTTCTTCCTCATTTTGGGGGTTTTCAATTCCCTCTTCATCCTCAACCTTGTTTTGGTTCACCTCTCCTATCTGGTTCCTAAACAGGGGGCTTCCATTCAAGGAACCTTTTACCATTGGGCTCATCTGATAAGGGATAATTTGCTCCACTACTAGATTAGGATCTACATTCCTGGCTCTTGTTTCCACAACTTCGACTCTTGACTCTATTTTTTCCATGTTTAAACTAAAATGACCTGGTAATTTTTCTTCATTTTTAGCATAGCTTTTGGGGCTTTTTGTCATAGTTGTGGATGGTCCCGATTTGGATGGGGAGTCTAGGGTTTTAGGAAACTTGACACTGATGGTATCATCCTTACTATTTTCTTTTTCAACTTCTAGATTTTCTAGGATATCAAACATGTTCAAGCTGGGATCTTTATTACATACCTTATGATTTTTGCCTCCCTCATTATGTTGCTTTCATTTCTCCTAGATTTTTGCTAGTTTTGTGTTGGCTTGGTCAGCCTGGTTATTCTTAACTTGTCTGTATCCTTCCAAGTTAAGACGCGGTCCTTGAAACTTTGGTATCCCTCTCCCATTAGATTTCCCCAAAAAACCTTCACTCGTGGCTTCCTTGTTTGTAGTTATTGTCAAACATTGGGTTTGAAGGTGGCCCTGGGTTTTACACACACTACAAAATGCCAGCTTGTTCTCATACTCCACAGGTTGAATCCTTAGAAACTCTCCATATGCTAGTTCCACCTGAGAAGGTAGATCAGAATCCAAGATTACATTTACATAGATCCTAGCATGCGTCAGTCCAGTCCTTGCCCGGGTTGAATGGTCTATAGCCATGAGCTCTCCTATCATTTTTGCTATGCCAGTAAGCCAGTACTCATTAACAAACTGGGCTGGGAGGTTTGGTAAGCAGACCCAAATGGGTGCTATATTAATGTTCTGCTTCTTAGGGTTGAAATCCTCCCCCCACTTCCTTCGAAAGAGGCTACGCCTTCCTAGAAACCAGAGTTCTCCTGTCAAGATGTGCTCTGCATCATCTTTGTTATTGAGTATTATCATAAAAAAACCTCTTGACATGGCTACGATTTCTAAGCTTCCTGAAGTTTTCCACTTTGCCGTGACCAATAGGCAAATAGTTTCAATGTATGACCTTCCTCCCAAAAACTTGCCAACTAAGTATGATGCCTCCATATCCAAGAATATTTCCATAATCTCCACTGGCGTAGTTAACCTATTATTTTTTGGTATTAGGGGTGGCAGTTCACTGACTGGCTCCTTCTTTTTCCCTTTCAACATTTCCAAAAAGGTTGGGCCCTTGTTGCCAGCTCCAAAACCCTAGTGGGACCCTTTATCTGAGGGTTTATCTAGAGTATTTGTACCTTTATCCTTTTCAAACTAAGCTGATAGGGAATCCTTTTCCTTTCCAGCTACAACATTCTGCCCTGCCTCTGGATCTTCTCCTTCCATTGGTTCAAAATTCTTGCCTGCAATTTTTGATCCTCACTTTAGTTTCCATCATGTTATCTAGCTTGAAAATTTTCATTTTAGTACATATATATTCCTTTAATACACTAATTATGTAGACAACTAGAATATACAATTCTCCTTGATATGATGATTTCTTATTGTTTGATGACTATCATTGTACAACCTTAAATTCATCTTGTATGGTACTTTATTTGTATGATTCTAATATCCTCTTATATGTACAATGAAACCTTCTGAATGGAAGCCTATTTGTATAACCCTGACCATTATACACTCATATTTATTGTATGACAATAACCTATCATGTGACAATATGGAAATTTCTATGTACATTAGTTTCAATGGTATGGCTTGTACAACAATAGTCAGTATGATGACAATGTAATTGAACAATTAATTCAATTTTTGTGTCATTATTAAGATGAATTTTCTTCTAAATATTTGCATGATATAGTCTAGCTTTGTAATATTGCCCTTGTACAAAGATTGATATGATTAGAATGAAATTAATCTTATTCCTTATTTGATGCTTATACTAGAGTGACACGAATCTCTTGAGTACCAATCACTTGATCAATAGTATCACAGGCACATCAAATATTTCTAAGGATGACAGATTCTCTCACTCCTATTCCAGAAGATACCTTCCATCGAATACCACCAATATGTATATAATAAACAATAGATGATGGTTGAAAGCCTATAATATAATTATAATATACACAAAAGCTTTGCAATATTTTATTCAAACACTTTCATATGACCATCATTCACACAATAAGGGTTTGGGAAAATATATGATTTTGTTTAAATTTATGCACTATTATACTCAAAATGTATATCCTTTAAGGAATTATTTTTTCCTTCCTATATGTTTTTATTTCAGTTGGACCATCTCAAAACCTTTTTTAGAACTCTCCTTTGTATTCCTCTTTCCTTCTCTATCACATCTCGATAATTCCATTCCAATAGTGAGCAATTTTTTCCCTAAAGTGTTAAGGATTGATCTTAGACTTTTCTCAGGGAATAATCTTAAGTTTTAACAATATACTTTAGGAACTCCAAACTTCAATATATGCTCACTCTATATTGATTTCCACTTATACCATTCTTTGAGGCAGACCCATCCCTACATCTTACATATATTAGACTATGTAAGTGTACTAGGTGTAATTACTTAGTTTATAAGCTATATTTCTAATTATTTCCAATGAGCTAGCTTACCCCTTTTCATCCTATCAAAGGGAGCACGCCAACCACCACACTCTACATAAGTCCATCTATGTAGGTGCAAATAGCCTATAGGATTTGACTATCCTTCTCATCTCCATTGATGAGATAACCATCCCATTTATAAGCCTCTTCCCTATCTTACCTAGTGGAAACAATATTTTAGATTGCTTTCCCCTCTACGGAGATCCCATAAGAATAAGGTTCTTCATATCTAGAAATATTGAAGTATTACTTAACCAAATTTAATCATTATAACAAGTAAGTTTTACCATATCGTAATATTATTTTTTAATCTCAAATGAAGTTATCATTTTCTCAATATTTTGTTCCTTCCTGATCCTTGAGGCATCTACTAGTTAATCCTATCAAGATCCTTTATGAAGAAGTTGAGTAATATTCTAGCACATTACATTACAATTGCAAATTAAGATTTACCATGCATGGCTTAAACTATTCCATGGAGTCAATGACAAGCATTTATTGAATTCCCAAAGAAAGTATATTTCCATAATTAAATGCCCATATATTTGAAGAGTATAAAAGTTTCATTAACATTTTCAATATTAGCATGCCCATAGAAAAAGACATCACACATAATCTCACAACATTTTATTTATCTTGGGAACCCTCATGGGGAATAAACCTAGCCTTGAAATTATTTTCTTTATTAAATTCATAATTTGTTTGGTCCTTACATTGGGTAAAAACACCCCATAATGCCTTTACATCCAACTAAGGAGTTTCATAATATTTATGGCTTTACATTATGAATTATTCTTTCAATTCATATGTACAAATTTACTCATATCATGATTCAAATGCAATTCATGATGCTTTTCTTATCCATGTAAGATATCCTTCTTTCCATGGTTTCCAACATGATTCAATCATTCTTTATATAAGTACAAACTGGTTCTAAATACCAATTTCATGATTCTTCATCATAAGCATAATACAGTGTGATTTAAAGTATTATCAAAACCATTTAAAAAAAAGTACAAATCATATTACCATATTACAAACTCTCATTAATTCCTCTCTTATAGCTGAAAACAATACATATTATGTTATGTTTATCTTCATAAGATAAAATTATAGCTAGCTCTTTTATTTTATTTTGGAGTAGCAAATTTTAGGGAAAGTACCATAGTTTCTTTACAATAGTGGCTCTACACCACAAAAAAAGGGATATCTATGCATTCAATAATTTTGATCATATACACTATTCCAATGAATAAATATATATTACCATAACCATATAATCTATCACTATCCAAATTACCCCATGCATTGTTAAAAGTAAAACAAAATCCTTCTGCTCTATCAAGTTCATTTCCAATAACATAAAATTCAAACCATAATAGTTTTTCCTAGGTTTTGAATGCAATATTTTCTTTCTATGTTTCAAAATATATTCGTCACCACAGATATGGGAATGGTGCATATTCTAGCAATGTAAAAATCTTAATTTGGCTAATCCCTAATGTGAGGTTTAACTTATCTTAATGAACAATTTTTTTTTAAACAAGCAAAAGACCTCTAACCATTCTTACTCTCACACTTCTTTAAAAAGAAACCATAAGATATGCTCAACATAATTTGAACTCTTTCAAAATTGTGACTGAAACACCATAGAATATTCTCCAATATCAACCTAAATTTGTAGCTCTGTTATGGAATATGTCGGGTGCAACTGCAATTCTATACTTGATGATAGGGACATGATATACTGACTTTGCTTAATTCCCTTCCCAAGGTTTCACAAAGCATCAAATACGTCAGTCGGGAGCCAATTCTAGATATAAAGACATAATATTTGACTAAATTTTAAATATAAAACATCCAACTATTCGACGTCCTTGGTTTCCTTAACATTAAGAAAGTATTTCACTCAAAATCATCATGAACAAAGCACATATAAAGTATTTTCTCTAAAGTAACTTTCAAGTAAGTAATTCTCTCAACATTATTTCATGCTTAGCAACACATCTCACAAAACATATGATATAGCCATACTACATAGGCATGAATTATGGCAACCAAATATATCACCTAAATATTAAATATACCAGTTGTTCTTAACTCACCTAAAGCTTCAGTATATCCAACCTCAAACTGCACTTGCAAGACTGGAATTTTTGTAGACATCATTTTATCATAGATTCCAAGAAGAAATGGGTGTCTAAGAGAGTAATAACCCTTACATACTAAGCCATCATGCTACCAACTTGGTCACTCCATTCACAATATAGTATAGACACAGCAAACTCGATGGTATATGAATAAGACATTAATTTTTACGTAGGATAATTTAGTCAAAGAGTCACACCAAATGAAAATAGGTTCCAGAACCAGCTGGAACTTAAAAATCAATGATTTTAAGATTCAAATAAAAGATGCAATTTCTTAGAATCCTACATGGTGATCTCAAGATATTTTCAGTCGACGTTACCCAAGTGATAAATCTCATTTTTTTCTTTCTTCCCTCTAGTTCCACATTATTTTCAAAAATCCTCTTCTCCCCCAAAACAATATCCGTCTTTCGACTTTTTTCCTCCCTCCAATATCAAGGAACGTAACTATCTTTTGTCCCCATTATCCCATTCTATGGCTAAAAGTGTGGTTCTATTTGTTCATTCCATTATACACATCCTTATTTTTTATCAAATCATGTTGGGGCCAATGAGTAATCATTAGTACTCACCAAACCAGTAACCTTAAATACCCAAAATCATAACAATTAAAAACTATTATCTTTTTTTTCCATGGTGGATGAAGCAATTATCATTTAGAATACTGATAACAAAAATATTTATTCATTATTTAAATTCATGCTATCAAGATATTATTTTATTAATAATACTTAATCACTAATGCAAATCACCTATAATCCTTATATCTTATTTTCTTACAACAAGAAACCATGAAACTAGAAATTTATTCTTCATAACAAAGAATATATTTCCTTATCAAGTAAAATTCTTTTTCAAAATAGATCATCATACAACCAACAAACTTCATCATAAAATTGGTATATTTTTCTTATGAAAATCATGTTATGCAACTTATGACATATCATTCTTAATGGTTATCTCTTCTAACACCCACAAGGAAAAACATGTTTCTGTAAGCATGCAAATCCATTAGCAACATCACGTTATTTCATAAAATGTACATTCCTAGAGAAATTAAACATAAAATCGTTAGTCATTCCATTGATAAAATAAATCATAAAACACATATCATGTCTACACCAGTCATGAAATAGTCAACCATTTCATCCACAAAATATCATATCCATATATGATTCCAAGCTATAAAAGTTTTTCAAGGGAGGGTATTGACATTCTACCCCCCTTAGGCTTCACATAGTCCTTTGTGTTTCATCAAAGTTAAAACATAAAACAATAATTATAAATCTTTGTCAAACATAAATAGAAAATATCTCCACATATCTACCACTTTCTCCCAAGTAGCATTTCTCTCAGAATAGTGATCCCACTAGACCTTACATTTCTCCAAAGTACATTTTCTCATTTCCTTGGAACTAAAATCAAGGATCTTCACTTGACGTACTTCAATGGCCTCTGGATTTACCATATACAATTTAGAAAAGTTCCAAACATGATTAGGATTAGCAATGTATTTTCTAAGTAAGGATATATGAAAGGTATCATGAATATTTGACAAAATAGGTGGTAAGGCAAGTCTATACGCCATAGGACTAATATTTTCTATGATTTTGAAAGGTCCAACAAAATGAGGATCTAGTTTTATGGACTTTATGGCACTCTTATTTGGTCTCACCCTCAAACACTTTATCACCTACTAAAAACTCTCTTGGTGATGTTTTAAGATTGACATAACTCTTCTAATGATCCATGGCTTCCTTAAGCCTCTCTCTGACCATCCTTAACTATTTCTCCATTTTCCTAACAATATTTTGCCCAAGTACAACCCAATACTCTAGGTTGTCCCATGATATTGGTATCCTAAACCATCTACCATACAAATATTTGAATGGATCCATGCCTAAGGTCGAATGGTGACCGTTATTGTAAGCACATTCCACCAGGTGAAGATAGTCTTCCCATCAGGTATTTTGATCTATACAATACATGCAAAGCATATCCTCCAACACCTAGTTCATCCTTTTAGTTTACCCATAGATTTTTGGGTGATATGGAGAACTAATGTTTAGCCTAGTACCAATGTCACAATATAAATCTTATCAAAACTTGGATGTAAACCTTGAGTCTTTATATAAAATAATCACTTTCAGGAAACCATGAAGCCTAAATATCTCCTTGGAAAATTTACTAGCCAAAACTATGGCATCATCCTTGGTATTCTTGGGTATAAAATATGTAGCCTTTGTCAATCTGTCGACCACAACTAGGATTGCATCATGTTGGAACCTGGTTTTAGGCAATCCTACAATGAAATCCATAGAAATCACTTGCCATTTTTTCATGGGTACCTCATGGGGATACAATAGTCTTGTAGGATATTTTTGTTCTACCTTAACCTTTTGGTATTTGAGACACTAGGCAACAAATTCAGTGATGTCCCTTTTTATTCCTGGCTAGTAGAAATTTTTATTCATGTTTTACATCATCTTAGATCTCTTGGGTGAGCGAAATAAGGGGATATAGGTGCTTCATTCATGATCATTTTCCTTATATCACTTGCCTCAAGAATTATTACCTGATCTTTGAAGCATAGAAAACCATCCTTGATACCAAAATCCTTGCTTTCCTTGGGTTTTATTTCCATATTTGCCCAAATTTTATTACAAAATACATCTTGATGTTGCATTTATTTATCTTGATCCATAAAGTCTACATGGATGTTGGTAAAAGAAATAATGTATCTTCTCCTACTTAGATTATCATCAACCTTTTTTTCCTTTACTTTGATGTATTTTATCCCAAAATCATATTTGGTGAGAAAATCCATCCACCTTCTTTGCCTGGCATTAAGAAAAGGTTGAGTAAATAAATACTTCAAACTATGATGGTCAATCCTCAATTTGAAAGGTCTTCCCACTAGATAATATTATCAGATATTGAGAGTGTATACAACCACCGTTAATTCTAGATTATGGGTTGCATAGTTGATCTCACGTCTCTTGAGCTTTTTAGAACCATAAGCTACAACTGATTTATCCTGTGAAAGCACTCCACCCAAACCTTACAAAGATGCATCTGTGCACACTAATAAATTACCCTAAGAATCTAGAATTTTTAAGATAGGCATTGTGGTGAGCTTTTGTTTAAGTAAGTTAAAAGTTGCCTCACATTTATTTGTCCACTTGAGTTCTTTCCCCTTTCTCTAGAGATTAGTTTTTTTTTTTTTTTGGTTGGTTAAAATTAAAAGTGGGTTTTGAAAGGGCCCCAAAACCTTTTTACAATAGGTCAACCGACCAAACAAAATCCCAAAAGAAAGGCCAAAGAAAAATCCTGCACAAGCTTCCACCCATCAAGAAATAGACAGATTAAAAAATCCCACCCAAAGGGAAACAATAGAGTTGAAAAATCCCAGCTAGTGGGAAGAAACCAAATTGAAAAAATCCTGCCCAATGGGAAACCACCAGATTTGAAAATATCACAAGCAAAAAACCATTAGATTTAAAAATATTACCCAGTAGGAAACTAATAGAATTTAAAAAATCGCCCAGTGGAAAACCAATAGATTTGAAAATCCTACCCAGTGGGAAACTAGAAAATTTGAAAATCTTGTCCAATGGGAAACTAGCATATTTGAAAATCCTACCAGTGGGAAACCAGCAAGATTGAAAATATTACCTAGTAGGAAACCAACAAATTTGAAAAACCTACCCAGTGGGAAACTAATAGATTTGAAAATACCAAACAACGGGAAGAAACCAATTTGAATAATCCTACCCAGTAGGAGCCAAGTAGAAAGAAAAATATCACCCAGCGGGAAACTTGAAACTAGTATCCTGTCAAGGAAAAAATTGGAAACCAAAACTGTCTGAAAGGAAAACTACCCTAAGGAAGCAAGAGGACAAAAATAATCTATCAAAATCACTAAGAAGGGCCATCCTGCCCAAGGAGGGATGGGATAGATTCAAGGAAGCAAGAAAACTGGTATCCCATATAGGAACATCTTAAACCACTCCAAAAGAGTGGGTGTAGTCAAAGGCTTAGGAAAGAAGCCAAGATCCACCAAGGGACGACCTAGGAAGGATTTTTAGGAAGTAACATATTACAAAAGCGTAGAAAGTGGAAAAACAAATCTAAGGATCTTCATAGACTACCATATCCCATTGCAAATGAGGTTGAACTATGGAGGTACCAGAGGAAGCTAGGGTAGCAATAGAAACAACACATCAAGCCTCAGGAAAAGGGTCAGGAAGACCCAAAGGAATTTGAACTGAAGTAGCATAAGTAAATTAGGTTGCAGGCACTAAGAACAGGTCTCCTCACCAAGACTAAAAGAAGTAGTCGATATCCCAAGCAAACTCCATCTCTACCAAAAAATGATTCTTGGAAATAAGTTAGGAATTCCAACAGTGACTCAGTAGCAGGACACACATGACCCCATCCCAAGCTGATATAAAATGCTAAGAACCACAAAGAAGACCAAGTCCAAGAAACTCGAAAGGAATATTCACTAAAAATAAAGCACATGGTCCTCCCCTAGACCAAAAATAAATAATGAAAACCTCCCAAGAAGCACAAGGATAGAGTCAAGTCCCAATCCTAAAACCATAATGCACCATATCTGAAGAACCACTGAAATATAGCACCAAGTAGAAAACCTGCAACAAACTGGACCAAACCTAAGAACAATAGGGAAAAGGGTCCCTAAAGAAAATAGGAAACCCAGGGAAGGTCCCAGGGATGTTCTAGAATAGAGGCATAGTTAGGGAATCCTCAATCATGCTGGGAAACGACAAACAAGTGGAAAAGTGACCTCCCATACAAAGAAGATCATCTGCAACCATTGCCATCCAAGAAATAAGGGCCTAGGAAGTTCCAAGGAGCAGGGAAAGAACCAAAGGAGGGGGAAGTAGGGAAGTGTATCAGGACATCCCTCAGGATGTCCCCTACAAATTTTCCAAGAGATTAATTATTGTAGATGCTATCTTGGAGTAATCTTTCACATAATGCTTGTAATACCCAGTCAAGGCCATGAAGCTCCACACTTCAATCACATTGGTGGGTGCTGGCCAATTCATTGTAGCTTCTATCTTTTTTGGGTCCACTAATATCCCCTCAGTTGATATAATATATCCTAAGTACTACACTTTTGACACATAGAAGTTACACTTGGATAGATTCTTGTATACTTGGTTCTTCCTTAGTAGATCCAACATTATTCTAATATTTCTATCATTCTCTATATTATTTCAGTAGTATACCAAGATATCATCCAAGAATATAAGGATGAATCAATCCAAATGCTTCCTAAAAATACTATTCATCAAGTTCATGAATTTTTTTGCAGTATTCATCAGTACAAAAGGTAGAATTGTAAACTTGTAGTATCCATACCAAGTCTTAAATGTTGCCTTATGGGTATCTTTACATATTCTTAATTGGTGATACATAGATTTCAGATCAATCTTTGAAAATATGGTAGCATCTCTTAGTTGATCGAATAGATCTTCAATTCTATGTAGAGGATATCTATTTTTAATGGTTACCTTATTGAGCATCCTATAATCTATGCAAAATCACAAGAAATCATCTTTTTTCTTAACAAACAACATTGGTGCCCCCCATGGTGACACACTCGACCTAATTAATTCCTTATTTAGCAATCCTTGTAGTTGTACTTTCAATTCTTGCATATCAATGGGATTCATTCTATAAGGATCCCTATGAATAGGCTCTATTCCTAGTTTTAGTTCAATTATGTAATCAAATTCATGTTTTGGAGGTAGCCTAGGTAAATCATCTAGGAATACATCCCTAAATTCTTGGATTACTAGATGTTTCTTAAACACGTCTTCTTTTCCTTTTTAATTTTATTTATCTTAACTACATAGATTTTTCCTCCACTTTTAATGGATTTCTTAAGTTGCATTGGTAAGAGCATATAGGATTGAAAATCCCCTTGCATGTTATACACCCTCTATACTTTCCTATCATCTTTAGAATAATCAATCCATATATCCTAGAAATTGATCACAACATTACGTTCTTGTAACCAATCCATTTCCAAGGCAACATCAAAAGCATGTAGTGGTGCTACATAAAGACATCCAATGGTCATACTACTAGGTAATATAATTTTAGTCATAGGATAATAGTGATTTACAAAGTAGGTTTATCCTAAACCATACTCAACCTTCCAGCCATGTGCCAAGATTCCTAGCCTTTCTAATATTTCCTTGATCAAATTAGTAGAGACAAATCTATCTATATATCCATTATCTATCAATATTTTAACATTTCTACCAAAAATCTTAATTTTATAAGAGTGGCTTGCCCTTCCAAATTTTGATTCCCTGTTGCTGCATGGATCCTATGAGAAAGTTATTTGTGTGTAGGTATCTTATAAATGGGTCCTTTTCCCTTTGAACTAATTGTTGGCATAATGAGGACTTGGATGCATTTTCTGCTTCTATCCTTCTGGTTTCGGTGATAATGGAGGGTTAGACTATCTCTACGATAGTGGCTTGTTATTACTATTGTTGTGATAGTTAGGATTTTTATTATTTCCTTGGAACTTATTTCTAAACTTTCCTTGTTTCCTATAATTTATTTTATCCTACTCTTGGGATTTTTGTTTTTCTGTTCTCTTTTGCATTTCATTAATCCTGCACTATTTTTTTTCTTGAGTATTTCTTTGTCTTTCTTAGAAGCTTCTTCATAGTCAAAATAGAGCTTATCATAAGTCTCAACTTTCTTGGCCAATTCATAGGTCTTGTTAAGAGTACTCGGATCTCTCATGTTCACTTCATGCCCTATTTTGGGATCATCTCCTAATATGAA
Organism: Wollemia nobilis; assembly: GCA_028583015.1. Taxonomy (NCBI): domain Eukaryota; kingdom Viridiplantae; phylum Streptophyta; class Pinopsida; order Araucariales; family Araucariaceae; genus Wollemia; species Wollemia nobilis. The sequence continues at coordinate 16,008,116 of JAQPPZ010000756.1, forward strand.
TTTATGAATCTTCATATTTTCATTATACGTAGGCACATAATTTAACAACTTAATAAATTTTTAATAATAAGCCTCCACTATCTTATTTTCCTATCAAATATTGGTGAATTATTGGTATAGAAATGCTCTGTAAGGAACCTCTCTTTAAAGGCTACCACAAAGTCCTCCCATTCTAGATCAACTGTTACTTTAATTCCTCTTTCTGTACTAAAAGTCTCCCACCAATCTAGTCCAACACCCTATAAATGTAAGGTGGCATAGGACATTTGAGTTATAGTGGAGTAATTCTTCATATTGCAGAAGGTTTCCAATTCCTTTAGCTAGGATTTGGCTGCATCACCATCTTCCTCCATTAAATTTGGAGAATTTTATGTGCTTTAAATATTTACCCATTTTTGCTTCTAATTATTTACTTGTTTGTTGTGCCTCGGTAAGAGGTTAATTAGCTTGTCTATACCTAGAGCTCCCATATTATGAATCTTGATTCACTATGGATTCCAATAGTTTCTTCTTTATTTCCATATGTTCATGAACTAGAGCAACCGTTGCAATGAGATCTTTCCTCTTGTTACTTGGATTGTCTAAACCTACATCCTAGTTTCAACCTCAATATTAGTTTGTCGTATCTACCTTGTTGTTGGATCAATACTCCCTCTTCTCCTCTTTGGTGATATTGTCCCTGACCACACATAGGAGATATAGAAGGAACTTGATCGCAATTACTTATCCGAATTGCTCCTCCTACTAATAACTAAATACCTAGGTATCGTAAAGAGACAAATGGGTTTAAATTTTAGTAGATATTCTATTCATGTAAATTATAGCCCTTATGTAGATATATTCCCTAATTAACACCACCATCTAATATTACATAAGGAATATTATATCCCTATGACCAAGTTCTCTAATACCAAATGTCACATCTAGATAATTCCATTCTAATAGTGAGTATTTTTTTCCTAAAGAGTTAAGGATTGATCTTAGAATTTTCTGAAGGAACAATCTTAATTTTTAAAAACATACTTTAGGAACTCCTAACTTCAATATATGCTCACTCTATATTGATTTCCACTTATAACCTTCTTCGAGGCATACCCATCCCTACACCTTACATATATCCAATTATATAAGTGTACTAGGTGTAATTACTTAGTTTATAAGCTATCTTTCTCATTATTCCCAATGAACTAGCTTACCCCCTTTTATCCTGTCAAAGGGATCATGCCAATCACCAAACTCTACATAAGTCCATCTATGTAGGTGCAATTAGCATGTAGGATTCAACTATCCTTCTCATCTCCATGATGATCTAGTCATCCCATTTATAAGCCTCTTTCCTATATTACCTAGTGGAAACAATATTTTAGATTGCTTTCCCCTCTAAGGATATCCCATAAGAATAAGGTATTCATATCTATAAATATTGAAGGATTACTTAACCAAAGTTAATCATTATAACAATTGAGTTTTACCATATCATAAGCTTATTTTTTTGAAGCTCAAATGAATTTATTATTTTTGCATTTATTTGTGTCTTCCTAATCCTTGAGGCATATACTAGATACTCCTATCAAGATCCTTTATGAAGAAGTTGAGTAATATTCTAGCACATTGCATTATAATTTCAAATTAAGATTTAGCATGCGTAGCTTAAACTATTCCATGGAGTCAATACAAGCATTTATTGAATTCCCAAAGAAAGTATATTTCCATAATTAAATACCCATGTATATGAAGAGTATAAAAATCATTAACATTTTCAATCTTAGCATGCCCATATAAAAGAGACATCACACAAAATCTCACAACATTTCATTTATCCTAGGAACCCTTAGGGGGAATAAACCCAACCTTGAAATAGTTTACTTTATTAAATTCATAATTTTTTTGGCCCTTACATTGGGTTAAAAACACCCCATAATACCTTTACATCCAACTAATGATTTTCATAATCTAAATGGCTTTACATTATGAATTATTCTTTCAATTCATATGTATAAATTTACTCATATCATAATTCAAAGGTAGCTCATGATGCCTTTCTTATCCATGTAAGATATACTCCTTTCCACGATTTCCAACAAGATCCAGTTCTTATTTAGATAACTACAAACTATTCTAAATCCTGATTTCATGATTCTTCATCATAAGCATAATACAGTGTCATTTAAAGTATTCTCATAACCTTTTTTAATATAAATCATCTTATCATATTGAAAACTCTCATTACTTGCTCTCCTATAACTGAAAACAAAACATATTGTGTTATTTTTATCTTCATAAGCTAAAAATATAGCTAACTCTTCTATATTATTCTAGAATAGTAAATTTAAGGAAAATTCCATAGTTTCTTTGCAACATTGGCTCTGCACCACACAAACAAGGTATCTCTACGCATCCAATACTTCTTATCATATCCACTATTTAAATGAATAAATTTGGATTACCATAACCATATAATCTATCACTATCCAAATTACCCCATGCACTAATGAAAGTAAGATAAAAGCCTTGCGCTCTATCAAGTTCATTTCCAATAATATAAAATTCAAACCATTATAGTTTAGCCTGGGTTTCAAATACAATGTTTTATTTCTATGTTTTGGAATATATTCGTCACTGTGGACATGGGAATGGTGCATGTTATAACAAAGTAAAAATATTCATTTGGCTATTCAAAGAGTCACACCAAATGAAAATATGTTTCAAAACCAAATGGAACTCAAAAATCAATGCTTTTAAGATTCAAATCATAGATGCAATTTATTAGAAGCCTATCTAGTAACCTCAATATATTTTTAGTCAACATTCTCCAAGTGACAAGTCCTAGTTTTTTCCTTTCTTCCCTTTGGTTCCACATATTTTTTTCCAAAAATCCTTTTCCCCCAAAATAATATCAGTATTTTGACCTTTTCCCCCCTCCAATGTCAAGGAAGGTAACTTTCTATTCTCCCCATCACCCTATTCTATAGGACATTGCTAAAAGTGTGGTTTTATTTTCTCATTCTAATACACACATAATTATCTTAGCTCGAAGCGCATTAGGGGAAATGAGTAATCATTATTACTCACCAAACTCGTAACCTTAAAATACCCAAAATCATAACAATTAAAAACTATTCCCTTTTTTTCCATGGTGGACAAAGCAATGATCATTTAAAAGATTGATAACAAAAATATTTATTCATTATTTAAATTCATGCTAGCAAGATATTATTTTATTAATCATACTTAAGCACTAATGCAAATAACCTATAATACTTTATATCTTATTTTCTTTCAACAAGAAACCATGAAACTAGACATTTATTATTCATAGCAAAGAATATCTTTCCTTATCAAGTAAAATTCTTTTTCAAAATAGATCATCATACAACCAAAACATTTCATCATAAAATTGGTATATTTTTCTTATGCAAATCATGTTATGCAACTTATGACATATCATTCTCTATGGTTATCTATTCTACCACACACAAGGAAAAACATGTTCCTGTAAGCATGCAAATCCATTAGCAACATCACATTATTTCATAAAATGTATATTCTTGTAGAAACTAAACATGAAATCATTAGTCATTCCATTGATAAAATACATCATAAAACATATATCTTGTCTAAACCAGTCATGAAATAGTCAATCATTTCATCCACAAAATATCATAGCCATCCATGAGTCCATGCTATAAAATTTTACCAAGGGAGGGTCATGACAATCTCTTCCATTATTTAACTTATCTAATGCTATCTCTCCTCACAAATATTGGTTCCTTTTCTCCTTCCCAACATTCTCCTTCCACTTCCCTATTCTCTTTGTCTTTCCAAAATATATCATCTCCTCCTTCTTCCTAGCAATTATCTTCCCTTTATATTTATTTTCCCTAGACATTACTATTTTCTAAGCAATAAACATTAATTGTATACACATGGGTGGTAGGGAAGGTTACACATTTTATAATTGTCTGGATACCCTTGCATCATACACACTAGCAAAAGTAAATGTTCAATGAGATCTAGATAATGAAAATGATATTCTTCCAAGCTATTATCATTTTAACTTGGTTATGTCCATAAGGCTAATACTATTATTTTGTTTTATCCTTTCTATGAGAACTAAACCTCCTATTATAAAATACACTCAACATACATTTCACTTTGTCCCATTCCATCACTTACATCCAACCATAATTAGCATGTATTATTTTTGGCTACTTTCCCTTGGTGCCAACACCTTTTGGGGTGATTATATCCTTTGCATCTTCCACAATGATGCAAGTTCCAACACCTAGTTGCTACATATCTATATTATCCATTCTAACTATAAAAACCCTTCCTAGGACCTTCATTCCTTGTACTAATCTCTCTTCTGACATATCTAGTCTCACAACTTCCTACTTGACCTGTATATCCAATGCCTTCATTCTATTGCCTTATTTATGGTATTGTGAGCATTTTTATACCTTACACATATCTTCCCATCCCTTACCATTGTACCCCATTGTTCTCATTAAATTGGATCCAATGCCTTTTGTGTGCCTTTCAAAGCGCCTAAAATATTTATAATTACCTTGATATCTATCATCATTACAATGTGCTTCACCACATTTTGAAGTACCATTATTACTATCAACTCTAGAAATATGGCCTTTGTCATGGCCAATATGACAATCAAGGTTATTTCAACATTCATCTCTCTCTCTTATCGATTTATTCTTCCTTTTATTTTTTTCTTTTTTTTTCATCTACAACATGAATTATTGCACTGCTATCTTCATTGTCACTTTTTTTTTTTTGTGTGGAAAACATCCCAAAAGGGATGCCACTTTCGGGTAAGACCCAAGGAGGTAGGGGTATCCATCTTCATTGTCACTTATGAGATAATAAAATGTCTCATTATTTCAGTGTTCTTTCATATAAAAACTGCGTATTTTGCCAACATACTATAGGTTAATGCCAAGTAGTTTAATTATTATTTATGTTTATGTTGAATCTAACATGGTAAATTGTAGAAAATTATATGTTGTTGTTTGGATAGGTTTTCTATATTTTTTGAGGTCATTTTTCTGGTTTTAGTAGTTAATTAGCATAAATAAAGCATAGTGAAAAATAACTATCAATAATTTTTTTACTAAAATATGATTGGATGAATGTATTTGAAAGTGTTTCCTACATTAAAAATATTTATTGGATGAGGTGGCACCATAAAACCATGCTGCAACTAAAACAGGGTAAGAAAGCCTGCTAGAAATAGAACCTGTAGGTTTTGCTCCAAAACATCCGGGCATCAACTTGCAGGTTAATAGGAAGCTGAGGTGAAATGTCAAATTTGAAGTTGAAAATTCCTTGGGAGCATGAAACAAGAAAAGTGGGATATAACCAATCACCTAGAGTTGAATCAACACCAGTTTCCTAACTCATTTGCATAAATCACATTCTTAGCTTGATATTTTGGAGAAATTGTAGGTTTTTCTGCATATAAAAATAAGAATTTAATTTTGAATGATTTGGATGTGAAAATGGTGAGTTGGAAAAGTGAAATTTGGCACAAATATTTATAATATTATGTTAAGTCATCCCACAATATATTTAACACACAAAAAATATGAAATATCTTTATTCTAGCTCATTGTCTTAAAGTTGAAAAAGTCATTTACTTACAAAAATTCTTGCACACTGTTGTTGTGACTGATTTTGAGGAAGAAAATGTGGATTGGCATGTGGATGTTCAACATAATATAGTATTTAACCTTTCTAATCCTCATCCATAGCATTTGGAGGTATGGAAAAGTGGACGACTAGTTGCAAATAAAATTCTGTCTACTTGTGGATAAAATTTATTAACAGTAGATTAACAAATCAATTTTTGACAGCAAATGGATTGAATTGTATTTGAAAAATATAGGCTGGAAATGAGAGATAATTTGTATAAATATCCCCACCTACATAAATTGAAGTTAATAGGTGAATAGAAAAATATGAATCATCCATAACATTGTAGGAATTGTTTAGCAGTTTTTTGTAAGGACATTTTTTGTCAATAAAGTGCAGTTTGGTTCAAACATGTTATTTGGTGCATGAATGGATAGTTAGAACTTTGTACTTGGTGAAATAAAACTTATACTAGACCTAGGAACAAGGGCCTACTCTCAGGGTTACTGGAAAGAGTGTTGCTTACATTTTACAAGTTTTCTATTTGTTACTAATTTTATGTCAAAAGTTACTATTTTTCTGCTAGACTATTGTAAATGTAAAAATACTCTGTTTTGTTCTATTTTCTCTCCTATTTCCAAGTGTGCATGTTTTTGTGATATTTTTAGCTAAATTGCCTTCTTCTTTTTTGTCATTTTCATTTTTGTAGCAACAATTTGCATTCAACATTTAATTATTATTTTTAGCATTAAATTTTTGTTTTAGCATTTTTAGTTAACATTAATTTTTAGCATTTGTTAATTCTATATTTTTCATTCAAGTATTTTATTTTTCTATTATTTTAATTTAAAAAATTTAATATAGACTCCTTTTTCATTCAACAAGTTTAAATTCTACAAATTAACATAGTTTTTTTTGTAAACATTTCTCACTTTCCTAGGATAATCTAGTGTCTTGATATTTAAGTTGTAGTTCCAATGTCTCTTATGTATACAACCTTAGGATGCGTAATTGGATTTGATAATTTAAATTAAATTAAATTATGTGCATTAATGATACTCATCATTTTTGTGTCGTTATCAAGAAGCAAATTGGCATTGTTAGAGAACAAACAAGTTCAATGTTAATTGTTTTCTTGTGAAATTGATGACTTCACATAAAAATAGTTGCATTGCTTGGGATTGCATTTTGGACATTAGGACACTAGAATAGGAGTGTTGTTTTTAGCAAGTATGAATAGTATTATACATAAAATAAAATTTTCACAAACCACATAAATAAGACATTCATGACAAGAGGTTGAACCTATGTCAAAGTTGTTAGAATTAGAGATTCCACAAAATGACGAAATCTTAGAATCACAATCATCTATTTTAAAAAGTTAAAAATCCCTTGATAAAACATTATACGAAGAAAAAAGCATTAGTTCAACACCACTTTATCTTGACAAATCTACACAATTGGGACAATTTAAAAGGATTTATAATTGGTGTTGGGAACACATAATGACATTCTTACAAGAGAATCTATAAAGAGCTAATAATGTGCTTCACCTTGGTGTAACTATTAAATTTGCTAAAACTTTCTAAAACTCCATTCAATTAGATCCTAATCAAAACTCTCCAATGAAAGTCAGTTCATCTTCTGTATTACCAACTTTTAAGGGAGTTACATCTAAAGACCCTGATCTATTTCTATTTGAGTTTAAGATTGTATGTCAAACTTATGACTATACCAATGATAATAAAAAGCTCAAATTATTTCCTTCCACTCTTAAAGAATCAGCCCTATAATGGTTCATAATATTAGCACCTGATTTGATCTAAACCTAGGATGAAATGAAAAATATATTTTTGGAGAGATACCAAGAATATTGTCAAGTAAAGAATCAAAAGGATGAATTGTTTAGAATAAAATAATAGGAAGATGAAATTTTAGAAGACTATCTAGATATATTATCTTCTATCATAAGAGATGTGAAGGTGTTTAACTAGGACTTAGTAAAGCCATATTCTTGAGAGGACTACAATATGAATCAAGATATGTATTAGATTTTATGAAAAAATGAGATGTGAATACACTTGAATTTCTAGAAATCATTGAACTTTATAAGAATTATTCTTGTACAAGACATAGAAAATGCAAAAAAGATAATAATAAAAATGCTTTAAAATAATTTATGAAAGATTTTGATAATATAAAAATTGATATTTTAGTACATATTAACACAAAATTATATGAAATGAACATAAATAATGGATCCATTAAACCTTTAGCTATATATTGTTCAAGATGTAAGAATAAGCACTCTACATGAATGTCCTTTAAATAATACATTTATATCTACTATATGTAGCATTTGTAAAAAATGAGATCTTATAGATCAATGTCATTTGTTACCAGGACTCAAAAATATCTTGGAAAAATAGTCTAAACCTATGAAAGAACTTAATTTTGTAGGACAAAGACAAGGGAGTATTTTTTTAAAATATCCATATCAAAATTCTTATCGACTTCTTAAAAATTGGAGAAATAATACTTGGTATATGCCATGGCCTACTTCAAATCCACTTCAACAACATTATGGGCATATTTCCAAGAATCATTTTAGCCTAAATGGATAAATAAATAATCAAATCAATAACATCCACCATGGTTGCACCCACAAATGTAGGGACAACAATGGGTACAACAACAAAAATCATACCAAGGGCAACATCAATATTATAACCAACAATAAAATTTGTTGTCTATTTGTACCCATAATTTTACTCAGGGACAACAATAACAAGAAAAATAACCTACACTTTTCGCTCAACTTGTGGCTAATTCCAATAATGTTAAACAAACAACCCTTATCTATATGGTTGAATCAAAATATATAGCCATGATAAATATTATTGATTGTGACAACACTCAATTATGTTCAAGAAAAACACTTCTTGAACCTATTCCACCTATCATTGTAGAAATGGGAGCTAATAAGAATAAACAAGAAGACCCATCTACATTGAAACAACAAAAAGAAAAATAAAACCTCCCTCAAGGTGATTTAACAAAGAAAGTACCATATCCTAAACAATTTGAGATATCAAAAATAACATCTTCAAAATTAGATTTGGTAAAGAAATTAAAACATTTAAATATTATAATCCCTGTACTATAGGCTATTAAAAATTTACCTATAAAATGCACTTTAATTGAAAAAATAAATGGAGATATGGCAGGAGTGAGAGTAGGAGTAGGAGCAGGAGCAGGTACGGACATAGGGCTGGGGATAGGCTCAAAGAACGATGCAGGTTTTTGGGCAGGATCGGGTTTGAGATCAGGTTCAGGCACATCAGGGCCCGGTCCCGGGCTAGCAGGACCCTCAGTGGGCCTAGAGGATGGCTCTATGCCTAATCTGATTGGCAGCCAGGGTGAGGATGGCATCTTAGGCCCTAGCCCCCAGACCAGCCTCGATGCGAGTGTAAGCCTAAGAAAAAAGCCCCCTGATCCTGGGTAGGGCTCTGTCTCGAGGAACAAACCCTCCTATCAATAGATCTTGGTGAGCACCAGGGCCCCTTCTCGGGCCCTGGGGTTAGGGATTTCCCTCGAGGGCACCCACATTTCTATTTAGGAGGAGGTCTATGCCTCCTTGGTAGCTGGTTCCTCTGCCTCCCTGGTAGGGAAATTCTTGGGAGGGCATCCAGACATGGAAACCATCCACAGATGGGTGACTACCAAATGGAAGGTGTTCAGGCATATTCAGCTGGTTGCCCTGACCAAGGGTTTCTTCATCATCAAGTTAAATAATAGTGAGGACGCCAAAAAGATCCTATCAGGTGGGCCCTAGTTTCTGGGGCGCAAAAGCCTCTTCCTCAGGCGTTATGGAGTTGACTTCCACCCTAGCACCCAAAGCATCAATTTTGCCCTGGTCTAGGTTCATCTCCCAAACCTTCCCTTTCACTTGTGGCACAAAGATGTCCTAAGACTCATTACTCAGTCAATCGGGGACTTGGTGGACTTCGACCCCACTACCAAGGTAGGATCCTATATGGTGCATGCCAGATTTTGTGTCAATGCCAATCTTGAATCTGAACTCCCCTCTTCGATGACCATCTCATTTGGGTCCTTCTTGTGGTGCCAGCCCCTGATCTATGAAAACAAACCTACCTTCTACCCCACCTGCTGCACTCAGGGCCACCTCCCCCACCAATTCCCGATTTCCAAAAATTCTAACGGCCCTGTCCCCAAACTCCCTTCCTGATCAGGTCAGGCTCCGTCTCGAGTGCCCCCTTGCAACAGCCACAGATACCAGTCCTGGACCAGCAAGGAGGCTCCCCCTCCTACCCAAAAGGACTCTCATGTGGACCCCAATCTAGAGGACGATCTCCCCCAGGTTTCCCCTTTCGTTTCTCCCTCCCGTAGGTCATCTTCTAGAGCCCCGATCCCAGGTTATCCCTCCCTACCCGCTTTGAATCCCACCTCGTAGGCCCCTACTTGCACCCCCCTCCAGGCATGCGAGCTACCCGGGCTCCTTTCCCCGCTAGCTCCCACCTCTTTCGGGGCCCCCTTCTCCCCCCCACTCCTGCTATTCCCCCCTTGACCACCCCACCCCTCCCAATGATCCCTGCTAGGCTTCCTCCCTTGGAGTGTGGATCTGAGAGGTCAGATGAAGATATCGAAGCTAGTTCTCCATCCGGGCCCGATGAAGTCAGCCCTAAGATGACCCGGAGCAGGACTTTTGCCACAAAATTTGGCAGCAAACTCAAAAGAGGGCAGCCCACCCTAGGCAACCAACGGATAAGGTTCACTGAAGATGACATAGCCAATGGCTCCCAGGAAACTCTCTCTGACGTTGGTGCAAGCTTCTCCAAGATGGACGTCATCCGACCCAAACCCCCCGATCAGGCTGAGAAGGGGGGCCAGCGACCCCACAAGGGTTTCAAATGAAGCTCATCACCTGGAATATCAGGGGGCTAAATGGGGCCCCCAAGAAAAGGATCCTCGACCAACTTCGCAAGGATCACCGCCCGTCCTTCCTCCTTCTTCAGGAGATCAAAATAGATGACGCTGCTACCCAACGTGTAGCCCAAGCTACCTAGCGCAATTACGAGTCCCTATCTACCCCGGTGTTGGGCTCAACCGGGGGTTTTTTATGCATGTGGGACCCCCGATATTTTGAGGGAAGACTTATATCTTTGTCTCCTAAAATAATCAATATTCTGGTCCATTGCGTGAAGTTAAGGCGCTCGTGGATTCTGTCCAACGTCTATGCTCCTAACAACCTTGTCGATAAAGCAGCCTTATGGAAGGATATTAGCTTGATGAGAGAAGCCTTTGCCCCCCTACCCTGGATCTTGGTCGAGGACTTCAATAGCCCCCTGTTACTTTTTGATAAAAGTGAGGGCTCAACAGTACAAGGCAAGAGCATGGAGGACTTTGGAGCCTTTACCGCCCTCAATGAGCTCATGGACATCAATCTGAAAGGATCCAGGTTCACTTGGTCCAATAGAAGAGCGAGAGCAAATCATATATAGGTCAAACTAGATAGAGTTTTCTTGTCCAAGGAAGCCCTTCCCATGTTTACCGATGCCACCCTGCTGGCCCTCCCCAAAATCGGGTTTGGTCATAGCCCCCTCCTCCTTGAAACTAACCATCGCTCGTCCCTAAAGAGGCCTTTCCAGTTTGAGTCCATGTGGTTGAATCACCCTGACTTCCGGGCCCAGGTAGGCCATTGGTGGGATCCCCCAGTCCCTAGACACCCCGCTGAACAAGTTTTTCACAAGCTGAGATACCTCAAAGAGCAACTCAAGGTTTAGAATAAGGAGGTGTTCGATAATATCTTTGAAAACAAAGCGATTCTTAAAGATAATCTCGAAGACCTCGAGTCCATATTTCAAGTAGGCTCCCAAGACCCGGGGCTCAGGGAAGAGGAATGCCTTGCTCTCAGTGAGTATCACAACATTCTGGCCAGGGAAGAAACCTTTTGGAGGTAGAAGTCAATATCCCTGTGGCTCCAATATGGTGATGCAAACACTAACTTCTTCCATGCATCGAATCTCAGGAACAGGGGTTCCAATAGAATTGCTGAGTTGGTGGGTAGCGATGGTAGAATCATCAAGGAAGAAGAGGACATCCGGGCTGAAGCCACTCACTTCTTCTAGGAGCTCCTGGGTGACAGCCCCCCCATGTCCCTGGAAGTAGCTGAATCCCTTCTAGAACACATTCCTTCTTCCATCTCAGCCATGGCAAATGAGATGCTTATGCAACCCTTGTCTGATTTCGAAATCCATGCTACCACTTTCTCCATGAAGGCTGAGGTAGCCCCGGGCCCGGATGGATTCCCCCTTGATTCTTCCAATATTTTTGGGACATCATCGGGCAAGAAGTGTGTGCAGCCATTCGAGACCTACAGACTGCCAGCTCCATCCCCAGAGGTATCAATTCCACTTTCATAGCCCTGATCCCCAAGACCCAAGTGGCTAGATTCCTCTTAGATTTTTGTCCCATCAGCTTGTGCAATGTCCTGTATAAAATCCTGACTAAATCCATGGCATCCCACCTTAAGGATATCCTTCCCCTGATTATTAACCCCTGTCAGGGCATCTCAGTCAAAGGTAGATTGATCACAGACGGTGTTATAATCATGCACAAGGCCATTCACTCGACTGTCCTATCCAAAAAAACCTCCTTTCTGCTCAAGCTGGATATGAACAAGGCATTTAACAGGGTTGAATGGGATTTCTTGTCCAAGGTCCTCCTTAATTTTGGGTTCCACCCCTCCTAGGTCAGGCTCATCAGCAACTGTGTGTCCTCCTCATGGTTCTCCATCCTCGTCAATGGGTCCCCTGTCGGGTTCTTCCCCAGTTCTAGAGACCTCCACCAAGGTGACCCCCTATCCCCGATCCTCTTCATCGTCCTGGTTGAGGCCCTGGGGTGTACCATCTCGAGCACTGTGACCCACGGTCTCATTTCAAGAATTAGGCCTACACTGGGCCTATCCCCTATGTCCCACTAGTAGTTCATGGATGACACCATCCTCGCCACCTCTACCTCAATCCCTCAAGCCAAGACCCTCAAGCGTATCTTGACCCTGTATGAGGAGGTGACCAAGCAGAAAATCAACCTCTGAAAAAGCAATATTTTCTTCATCCATACTCCCTTGGCTAGGCAGATCAGAATTGGGCAGATATTGGGCTGCACCCCTGGTTCCCTTCCCTCCTCTTACCTCGGGCTTCCCCTTTTCACAGGTGCATCCTCCAAGGCCCTGTGGGGTGGGGTGATTGAGCGGATTCAGAGGAAGCTGGCCCCATGGAAAGGTCACCTCCTCTTGCAGGCTGGCAGAGCCACCCTCTTGGTGGCAGTCCTGTAAAGCATTCCTATATATTTCATGTCAGTCTTCAAAATCCTGGCCTCCATTGTAGCTCACATCGAACAAATTTAGAAATTATTTCTTTGGTCAGGCAGCAAATATAAGAAGAGGATTCCCTTGGTCTCTTGGCCCCTGGTATGTCACCCCAAAGGTGATGGAGGGATCGGGCTCAGGTGGGTGGTCATCATGAAAAAGGCCCTCTTGTCCAAACACGCCTGGAAGGTGCACACCAATACCCCTGATGAGTGGGTCAGCATCGTGCATAGAAAATACTGTCATAACCACCCCTTCCTCAGTGAAGCTCAGTCTTGAGATGGATCAGCCTTTTGGAAGTCCTTGATATTTACCAAAGACATAATCTAGAAAGGGACCAGATGGATCCTCAGGGATGGAGCCAAGATCGACTTCAAGAAGACATATGGATTCATGATGAGGCCTTGACTGCTGATAGAGAGCTTCTCATCCTCAAACCAGGGCTTATGGATAGAAGGCCCAGAGTGTTGGCCTATCTTACCCAGAACTAGGGGTGGGCTACCTAGAAACCCATCCTAGATCCCAGGCACCCACTCCAAGCTGCTAGGCTTCAGCACCTCCTTAAGGTGACCGTCATCCTGTCCTTCGGAGGAATCGATAGATGCATTTGGCATGGTACTCCTAATGGAGTATTTTTTATCAAATCTACTTACAATCTCCAAAGAGTCCCTAATGAGGCTCCCTTTCCAACCCGACAGGTGTGGGCCAAGAAGTTGATCCCCAAAATCAACCACTTCATTTGGGCGGTCGTCCAAAACAATATCCTGACGATCAATAATCTGATCAAGAGGGGCTTTTATATCCTGAATAGATGCTTCCTCTGCTGTGCTTCCTAGGATTCCACTAATCACCTCTTTATCAATTGTCCCTTTTCATTCAAATTCTTGGGCCTCATCCTTTTCCAATTCTCTATCCAATGGGTGGCCCCCAACTCCATATCTGACCTCCTATCTCAGTGGCCCAAACACTTTGCCCATCCCTTCATATGCTTCCTCTGGGGCTCCTACATTCCTCATATGCTTTGGCAACTCTTGCTAGAGCACTACAATAGAGCCTTCTCCTCCCCGACCTGCTCCCCTAGTGTATAGCGACCAAGGCAGTGACCTTTGCCCTTGAGATTTCCTGCTCCATCCCCTTGATTGAGGCGCCCCTGTTCCTGGGTGAGGCCACCCTCCTATCCTCCCTCAAAATTCAGATTCCCCCCCCTTGGCCCCCCCATGCCCCCTCTCGTAGGTCTACGACCAGGTGGACTACCCCCCTCTCGGATGGGTCAAAATTAACTTTGACGGAGCTTCTAAAGGAAATCTTGGGCCCTCGGGTGCGGGCGGGGTCATCCATGATAGTCACAGGGCCCTGATCTTGGTGTACGCTACTCCGCTTGGCATCCATACCAACAACTTCACCGAAGCAGCAACTCTCCTCAGCGAGCTGACTATCCTCAAGGAGTTCACCCCAAAATTCATCATCGAGGATGATTCCCAACTTATAATCAAAGTTGCTCGTAGCCCAAGAAGTTATTCTTGGCACATTCACAACTCCATCCGAGAAGTCCACACCATTCTCCAAGGGCTCCTTGATCACACCCTTCGGCATGTGTACAGAGAAGGCAACAAGGCATCCGACTTCATGGCAAACCAGGCCATCACAGCAGAATATTTCACTACCTAGACCACGAACTTCCCTGAAGCTCTGGCCCAAATAGTATCGCAAGACAATTCCAGCATTGATGAGGGCCCAGACACTTAGCCTACCTCGTGTCGAGGCCTTGAAGATGCACGGCCATGCCTCGTGCTTCCCCTATAGCTTCCAAATCTAAGGAGACCCCCTCCCCCGAAGGCTCCCCTTCCTCGAAAAGGCACTGGCCCACCCAAAAATGTAGAACTCTAGTCCAAGGCCCAAGCGAGGCCCCGAATCCTGCTCAAGTCACAAAGACCTGGCCCTAGGCAGCAGTAGGGCTGCTGGAAGCTCCAAGAAGGCCAAGGTGGAGGTCTCAGAGGCCACCAAATGTAGTTCTGACTTTGGTAGCAAGATGCAGAATTTGATGACTAGGGCCTTCCTTGACATTATGATTGGCTCCCAAAGTGACTTCCTCAAAAGGCCAATGCCCTAGTTGAACCCGTTGCAGGCTGGGAAATGTCCCTAACATGGAGAGGAGCTGCTCTGTCAGGTCAGGCCCCTTCCAGTCCAGGCTCGGTCATAGGGCCTCCCGGAGCAGCGGCAAGCAGGTTTTTGCATTTTTGGCATTTGCTATTTTGCGGTTTTTCCATGTTTTGGTGGCCACAGACCAAAGTTTGTAGTGCTGGTCTCATAGCTAGTCTGTCTTTTTGTAGGCACTAGGGCCCTGGGCCCCGGACTGTTGCCCAAGGGTGTAGCCCTAGTTTTTACTCGCAATTGTAGCCACGACTTCCTATGTAACTAAGGTTTTGGGATCCTTCAACAAAAAACCCGTTGTAAATATACTGTTACTTACAAAAAAAAAAAATTACCTATAATTTATCACACTATTTATGAAATTTATATTAAGAAACCAAGAATAAAGAAGTATATCCTAAAACCATACAAGTAGGTGAAAAATTAGTAGACTTGCTTGTAGGAAAACTTATTACTCCACCTAAGTATGGTGATCCAAGAAGCCTATGGTTTCTTGAATTAGATGAGGGAAATAAAAAGAAACATATTTTTCTAATTGAGTTTAAATTTCTAACACTTCATATATCTTTGGAATATGGCATTGAGTTGTTGTAGGTACAACAAGAGAAAATTTTATAGTCGAATGCATTGAATGAACTTTGGTTGGAGGTACTTCACCAAAAAAATATCATTCAACAATAAAAAATGTGGCATGATAGTCACATTAGGAGTAGTAGAGATGAACCAGGAGATTGGGTATTTTTGTTTGGTTCTTAATATGTTTATTTTTTTGATAAAATACAGACTCAATGGCTAGGACTATACCAAATTGAAGAAGTTTTCAAGAATAAATTTGTTCAACTTTCTTTAATTTATGAGTTGAGGAGGACATTGGTGGTGAATGAAAATCATTTATGATTGTACCATAAGCCATTAATAAAGGTGGAATTTGATTTATATATGTCATAATCAAACTTGCACATGATAGAAGAGGCTTCCTATTCTAACAAATATTTTGAATGATCATGTGTTTGAATCATTAAAAAAGAGAAAAAAATTATAACATAAGGCATATCTCACAAAATTAATATACATGAGGACATGCATCAATTTTAGTGTGGAGGAGGAGAAATGAAGTCAATACTTCATTTTGAGCAATAAGCAGGAAATGAGGGCATAAGAGGATTCTTATTGCTCATATGGAAAGAAAATTTGATGTTTCTTATTGCTATTTTCATGTAGAAAGAATAGACAAATATACTTTTGAAAAATAAGGATTGTTCTTATCCAAATAAAAATAAAAAATATTCTATCTCATTGTAGCTTATGAAAAACAAAGAAATAAAAAAAGATAAAACAAAAAAAGAGAATAATCTTGATTATGAAAATCCTTTATGTAGGGTTATGCATTAGGGATTGGACATGAAATGTACTTGTAAAGAAATGGTGAATCCTAAGCAAAATCAAGGCAAATCCTAAACAAATCAAATCAATCATATTCACACCAAAATTTGGGGGTATTTGAAGCTCTAAAAAGTAAGGTCATATTTGGGAATTTTTTTGACCTATTAAATCACCTTATAACTTCATAAAAACACCACCATTAGATCAAGCTCGAAAAGAGCTTTCCAATGAGTACAAATATGCCAATGTTTGGATATATATTGTGGTCAATTGACCCTAATAAAATATTGGTCCCAAAAACTTTCGACAAATTGGCCGACGTTGAGGGTTCTCATTTTCACCAATTTTCAATTTTGGAAATCCTAATATTCACCCAATTTGTGAATATTCAACACTGTGCATAACCCTACCTTTATGGATGCAATCGAGATAGAAGTTGGTTGAAAACTATAAATGATGGTCTCTTATGAGAAAAAAGAAAAAACAAAGAATAACTCAATAATGAAAACCTCTTGAGGCGATATTGAATTAAGGATTACATGAAAACTGGTTTTTGACTAGTTTGTCTTGAATATTTTTTAGCATTTGTACAAAAGTCTAACTACTGCATTTATGTGCTTTTCAGATTTCAAAAATATTAAGTGTGCAATTAACAAATAATATAAGGTGCATGAAATCTATTCAATAGCATGCATTTTTTAAATTTTACTATTAGTTAGCTTTAACATTGCATAAGTAAAGATTAAATGCTTCGCACACTTATGTATATAAATGGTAAAATTAAACACCCTACTAAGTACTCCCAAAAAGTTATTCTAGTATACCTTTGGTCATGGGGGATTCATGTTTGAAAGGTTTGAAAATGAGAAAAAGTTACTCTAGATGATTTGGCATAAAAATTGTTTAAGAAAGGGGTGAAAATAAGGGTATGAAATAACTCAACATAGTTTTGCATGAATAAAAGTGTTTCAAAAAAATATGAAAAAAAATGAATTGCACATCTTTCTAACCCATATTTCTATGTTCCTATAGTAATCTAGCACAAAATATTGTATTCTACCTTTGTTTTGAAATATATAAGGCTAAAATTAAGAGCTCTAAGAAGTGCTTCTAAACATATAGGCTTACAAAAAGGTTGTAGATAGTGCTCTAAAATATCACAAGGTGTATTGTGCTACTGCTCGAAAACATATAGACCTAAACATAGAATTGTAGGTTAGTACTCCGAAATATACATGATTGAAAACAAAATGTAGGTAATGCTCTAGAACATCACAAAATGTATTTTGCCTATGTTTCAGAATAGACAATATTAAAAATAGATTGCAAGTAATGCTCTGAAACATCACAAGGTGTATTTTGCTACTATTCTAGAACATACATACTTGAACATAATATTGCAGGTAAGTGCTCTAGAACATACATAATTGCAAAATTATAGGAAAATAATACAATTTGATCCAAGAAAACAAGCTAGAAAATAGTAGAAAAAATGCAGTTGGTTCCAGAACAATAAGTTGGAAAATAACAAAAAACGTGGAGTTGATTCTAGAACAACAAGATGGAAAATTGCAGGAAAAAGTGCAGTTGGTTTTAAACACAATTTGGAAAATTGTAGAACAAGTAAAATTGATGAAAACCATAGATGTTAACAAATACAATAGTAAAAAAATCAAAATTATAGCAATTACAAGAATTACAATAGTTTTAGCAATTCCAACATTTTTCAGCAATAGCAACATTTTTAGCATTTTTCAACAATTTCAACATTTTCAGCCATTTCAAAAATTTTAGCAATTTTAAATTTGGTTGAGAAAAAACAAAAGAAATAGAGGATGTCTTTTAGAAATCTAGAACCGAATGTTGCTATGAACCACTAGGATGCATGAAGACTTGCATCATGACAAGTAGGGAGGAATGATGAGATAATAAAATGTCTCATTATTTTAGAGTTCTTTTACATAAAACCTATCTATTTTGCAAAAATAATATAGGTTGATGCCAAGTATTTTAATTATTATTTATATTTATATTGAATTTAACATGGTAAATTGTAAAAAATAATATGTTGTTATTTGGATAGATTTTCTACATTTTTTGAGATAATTTTGCAGGTTTTTAGCAGTTAATTCGCATAAATAAAGCATAGTGAAAAATAGTTATCAATAAATTTTTTGCTAAAATATGATTGAATGAATGTATTTGAAATTTTTTACCACCTTAAAAATATTTATTGGATGTGGTGGCACCATAAAACCACACTTCAGCTAAAACACAGTAAGAAAACCTGTTGGAAATAGAACCTACAAGTTCTGCTCTAGAACATCTAGGCAACAACCTACATGTTAATAAGAAGTTGAGGTGAAATGTCAAATTTAGAGTTGAAAATACCTTGAGATCATGATATAAGGAAATTGGGATATAACCAATCATGTAGAGTTGACTCAGGACCAAATTTTCAACTCATTTGCATAAATCACATTTTCACCATGATGTTCTAAAGCAATTGTAGATATATTTTACATATAAAAAACAAAATTCAGTTTTGAATGGTTTGAACGTGAAAACGATGAGCTGGAAAAGTGAAATTTGGCACAAATATTTCTAATATTATGTCAAAGCATCCCACAATAGATTTAACATGCAAAAAGTAGGGAATCTCTTTATTCCAACTCATTATCTTAAATTTGGAAAAGTCATTTACTTGCAAAATTATTTGCACATAGTTGTTGTGACTGATTTGGTGGAAGAAAATGTGGATTGGAACATGGATAATAAACATCATCTGTTTTTGAATCTTTCTAATACTTATCCATAGCATTTGGAGACATGGAAAAGTGAACAACTGGTTGAAAATAGAATTCTATCCAAGTCTGGATAGAATTTATTAACAACAAATCAACAAATCAATTTTTGATAGCAAATGGATTGAATTGTATTTTTCAATTATAGGTGAGGAATGTGGGATACTTTTGTTGAGCAAGGTGCAGCAAAAGCATTGAGAAAGTATTGTCATTGTTGTCAACACAGACAGATTGATGCAGTTGATGTAGTTCAGAGGTCAGTCAGATCAAGTGCAGAAAGTTTCAAGGAAAACAGAGGTGATCCGGATTCAAAAATTGGCGGAAAGAGACAAGGAAGAAAACCGTCGCGATATCGCGACATGTTTTCGATCGCGATATCGTGACAAAAACAGGAGAGAGAGAAGGCACAGAAAAATTGTCGCGATGTCGCGACAGTAACCGAGGAGAGAGAAAATGCACTGTCGCGATTTCGCGACATAAACTAGGAGAGAGAAAGTGCACGCCAAATTGTCGCGATGTCGCGACATGTCGAGTTTTCCCGAGGAGAGAGAAAATGCGTGTCGCGATTTCGCGACATAAAGTAGGAGAGAGAAGATGCAAGCCAAATTGTCGCGATGTCGCGACATGTCGAGTTTTCGCAGAGGAGAAGGAGGGAAAAGGTGTCGCGATTTCGTGACATAGTTGGAGGAAAGGAGCTAAGTGCAAGTGAAGTAGAGTAGCGATTTCCATGCATGTTGAAGTTTTGCATTTCAAAGCACAACTGGAAATGTATGGAAACAAAGGTGTAGTGATTTCGCTACAAGTTGGAAGTTAAGGAAACTGAGGTGCAGCGATTTCGACACAAGTAGAAATTCACAAGGGAAACGAAGGTGTAGCGATGTCGCTACATGTTGAAACAAAGGGAAACTAAGGTGTAGCGATGGCGCTACATGTTGAAACAAAGGGAAACTAAGGTGTAGCGATTTCGCTACTAGTCAAAAGTGTAGAACTGAAAGATGCAGCAATGATATTACAAGTCAAAATTTCATGAAAAGAGGCAAGGTGAAAACACAAGGCACAAAGATGTAAAAATTTCGCCATTGCATGAAGCATAGTGTCGCGATTTCGCGACATGTTCCATTTTCGCTGGAGTTGGCAAGGAGAGTTGTACGGAAGAGCAAAGTGTCGCGATTTCGTGACATATTCCTTTTTCGCTGTTGCTGGCAAAGAAGAGTGTACGGAAGCCGAAAGTGTCACGATTTCGTGACAAGAAGGATGATGACGTCAGCAGAAGCTAGAAGCGTCACGATTTCGCGACAAGAATGATGATGACGTCAGCAAAGTCAGAAAGTGTCACGATTTCGTGACAGGGTGCTAGGAAAGGTGCTGGAATCTGGAAGCGTCACGATTTCGCGACATTATGAAGGATGACGTCAGCAAAAATTAAAAGTGTCGCGATATCGCGACAGGCAACTGTTTGGCGGGTAAAAGCCGCAGGAGCATGCAAAATGACACGTGTCAAAAAAGCATAATCATGCAGCCTGTTACGTAAACAGTAACTGATGTCAGACAGACAGTTACACATTGACAGGTGTCGAACATGCATGGAAACAGATGTAGATGCATGCTTGAAACGCTTTCTAAGTGTCAGTCATGCATTCGAACAACCGTTTGCATGTATTCGAAGAATCAAATATAAATTATCGAAAGGTTTTCGAAAAGTCTTTTTACAGCTTTCGAACGGTCGCACTCATGGAATCGAACAGACATTTTGCTTGTATTCAAAGAGCCGAATATGAAGGATCAAGATATGCTTTTCGAGAAGATATGTTTGCAGCATTCAAAACAGCCATACTACAAGAAATCGAAATGCCGTATTGCAGGGTTTCGAATAGTCGTTTTCGAACAGCCACTTATTTGCAGGAGAAAAGAATTCGAACAGTTGGGTATATGATTCGACTGCGTGCCGGATTGGATGTATATAAATGAATAGCTGCTATGAAAGAGAAATTGATGAAGAAAGATAGAAGTTGTTGCAGTAAGAAGGGAATTGCTATGAAAAGAGGGTCTGTATAGAGAAATAAGCAGAGACATGAGATTGTGCAGAGGTTGTTAAAATTACAGACCAGTCAGGGTCGAGTTAGTAGTGAAGACATTTTTATGTCATTTTGATTTGATTAGAATTGCAGTCCAAGTTGGTGCTTGGTACTAGGGGTTGGTGCTCCATCTGTTGCAGCAAAAAATTATAGGGGTTGGTGCTCCTTCCAGTGGATGCTGGTAAAGAAGTTGTAAAATTGAAATTTTGCAAAGACTGGATTTGGATTGAAGTCCAAGCAGTTAATTTTTGAGGAGTAGCCAAATTGGTGAACCTCGTTATATTGTGTGTTGTGGTGTGCTCTCATTTTGTTCTTCTGGTTTTATAAGTTTTCTGTGCTTCAGTCTTTGAATGTTGTTGTTTTGAAGTTAAATAACTACACTGATTCACCCCCCCTCTCAGTGTCATTGTGTGAACATCAATTGGTATCAGAGCAAGGTTCCTTGTACAAGCTTAATCAGCTAAGGAGATCTTGGAAGAAACAATGGCAGGCGGTGAAGGATTTTCATCCAACAAAGCTCCCTTATTTGATGGAACAAATTACACCTTCTAGAAACTCAGAATGCAAACATATCTGAGTGCATTGGGATATGATATTTGGGATTCTGTAGATAGTGGATACACAGCACCCACTACCCCTCCAACAGATACTACTGAGAAAAAGAAATTTGAGAACAACTCCAAAGCTAAGAATGCCATAATGTGTGGGCTTGTTGACAGTGAACTGATAAGAGTCATGAGTTGTAAATCAGCAAAAGACATGTGGGATAAACTGAAGAGCATCCATGAAGGAGACAGTAAGATTAAGGAAGCAAAACTGCAAACTCATCGAGCACAGTTCGAAGCACTGCAAATGAATGAAGATGAAAACATAGAGACTTATATGCTGAGAGTCAACGGAATTATTAATGCAATCAGAGGACTCGGTGAAGAAATTGATGATGCAGTTGTTGTGAAAAAGGTTCTCAGAACACTTCACAAAAGATTTAACTCCAAAGTCTCTACAATAGAAGAGGCAAAAGATCTAAACAACTTCAGCATGGATGAGTTGCATGGTTCCCTGACAAGCATATGAAATGAGAATAGGACAAACCAAGTCTACAGACAGAGAAGCAGCTTTTAAAGCACACAAGAATGTAAAAGCTGAACATGAATCTGAGGATGAAGGAACACTGGATGAAACAGAAGCCAATTTTGTTCGAAAACTCACAAAAGGAAAAGGAAAATATAGAGGGAAGCTACCTTTTAAATGCTTCAATTGTGGAGGAGTCGGTCATTTTGCAGCCAAATGTCCAATGCAGGAGAGAACCAAAAATGGTGAAGGTTCACACCAAGAAAAAGGTGACTGGAAGAAGAAACAAAATTTCAGAAAGAACAACTTCAAGAAGAAAAGCTTCATAACCAAGAATGTCAGCAGTTCTGAAGAAAGCACAGATGAGGAGTCTGAAGAAGAAGGAGGTGAAGCTCTGTTCATGGCACTTGAAGAAGAAAGAACAGAGGAAAATCAGGAAGGTGATGAAAATTCCAAGGATGAAGCTGAAGTGTATTTGGAAGGAGAATTGGTTGCTGCACTTGAAGAGTTGAGTGCAGAAAGGAAGAAGAATAAAAAATTTTCAAAGAAATTAGAGAATGCCACGGACATAATAAACAATCTGAAAATACAGACAGAGGAATTCAAGAAAATGTCTGAAGTTCTTGATGAACAATTAACTATAAAGACAGTTGAATGCAGCAAGCTAGAGGAAGACATTGTTAAGTTAAGGATGCAGTTAGAGGAGATGAATAGAAAATTGAACTATTTTCATAAGTTTGAAGAAAGTACTGTAAATCTGGATAAAATGTTAAATAACCAAAGGCCTTCTGGCATAAAATTTGGTTTAGGCTTTGATGAAGGAGAATCTTCAAAGGATTCAAAGAACTTGAATATAGAACCCATAAAGAAAGAAGAAAAGATCAGAGGTTGAACCAGAAAAACCAAATCATGCAAAAGAAAACAATAATGCCAGATTCAAGAAGAATACTGACAAAGATGGATTCACAAAAGTCACACATCCAAGGAGGAGAAGAGTCATGGCTCCTACTTCAAACTGGCAAAGACCGGCACCCGGGTTTAATCATGCATTTTCTCGGTTATTGTTTTAAATGCAATGCTTATGGCCATAAGATTTCGGATTGCAGGCATAATGTATCTCAAAGGAATTTTACCAACAGAAATGTTTTTTCTCCTTTAATGAATTATGCGGTTGAATGTTATAATTGTCATAATTTTGGACATATTGCTAGAAACTACAGAAGCACTTTTGCATCAAATAATTATCAGGGTAGAAAATCTCAACCAAGTGGGTTGAAACAAAACCAGAAATTTCTTGAAAAATAGGCACATGCTAATGAAAGGACAAAGGCAAAACAAGTAGCAAAATCTGCTATCAAACCAGAATGGAAAGAAAAGGAATCTTTGATTGTCCAGACTACTTTTAAAGCTCAGAACAAATCAGCACCTTGGATACTTGACAGTGGTTGTTCCAGTCACATGACAGGTGACAAGCAAAAGTTTGAGAATTTATAGAATTATGAAGGTGGTTCTGTGAAATTTGGAAATAATGATGGAGCAAAGATTGTTGGAAAGGGATCAATCAAGATCAGTGATGGCAATATAAAATCAAAAGAAGTCTTGTTTGTAATTGGCCCGAAGCATAACCTGCTAAGTGTAAGTCAAATATGTGACCAGAGGTCATGATGTAATCTTCAAGAAGGAGGGTTGTGAAGTAAGAAAGACAAAAAATGGAAAGTTAATAGCCACTGGATTGAGAACTTCTGGAAATCTGTATACACTTTCAGAAACTGCAGAAGGAACATGCTTGATTGGACAGGAAGATGAAAACTGGCTATGGCACAAGAGGCTTGGGCATATTAGTTTTGACAATCTGGCAAAAATCAGTTCAAAAAGAGCAGTTAGAGATATACCAAACATTGGCAAACCTGTAAATAGCATCTGTGAGTCATGCCAAAAGGGAAAACAAACCAGAGCCACTTTCAAAGCAAAAGAATACTTCACTAGCAAGCCATTAGAACTAATTCACACTGATCTATGTGGACCCATGAGAACTGAAAGCATAAATGGACACAAATATTTTATGTTGTGTATAGATGACTACTCAAGAATGACATGGGTACTATTTTTGAAACTCAAGTCAGAAGCCTTTGAGATGTTTAAAACCTTCAAAAATCTTGTTGAGAATCAATCAGGAAAAAGAATTAAATGCCTAAGATCAGACAGGGGAGGAGAGTTTATCTCCGAAGAATTTGCAGAATACTGTCAAAAACATGGGATAAGAAGACAGTTTTCAGTAGCTAGGACACCTCAGCAGAATGGTGTTGTAGAAAGGAAGAATAGAACAGTGCAGGAAATGGCAAGGACAATGCTGGCAGAAAACAAAATAGCTGATAGATTTTGGAAAGAGGCAGTTCATACTCGCAGTTTACATTCAAAACAGGTGCATGCTGAGACCACATGAAAGCAAAACACCTTATGAGTTGTGGTTTGGCAGAAAGGCAACAACAAGACATTTCAAAGTATTTGGCAGCAAGTGCTACATAAAACGGATTGAAGATAACCTCGGTAAATTTGAAGATAGAGCTGATGAAGGTATCTTTCTTGGTTACTCAACAAAAAGCAAGGCCTACACATGTTACAACAAGAGGTTGAAGAAAATTGTTGAAAGTGCTGATGTGAAAGTTGATGAAGGTAGAGAACAAGAAACTACTTATCAAGAAAACTACCCTATGTATGAAGAAGTCATTGAAGGTGATGATGAAAAAGAAACAGAGAAGAATCAGAAAATTGATCCAGATGGTGTAAAAACTGAATCTGAAGAAGAAGAAAACAGGAAATTTAAAACAGGCAACTGGCAGAAAAATCATCCAAGTGAACAGATTATTGGGGATCCCACAGATGGTATTCAGACAAGAAGAATAGCAGTGAGGAACTATTCTCTGTTATCTAGTATTGAACCTAAAAATGTTGTTGAAGCAAGCACTGATGAAAGTTGGATGAAGGCAATCAATGAAGAACTAGATCAGATAGAGAAAAACAATACCTGGGAATTAGTACCTAGACCAACAAATAAAAACATAATTGGCACTAAATGGGTTTTTAGAAATAAATTGAATGAAGATGGGCAAGGTTGTCGTAAATAAGGCAAGATTGGTATGTAAAGGCTATGCTCAGGTTGAAGGCATTGATTTTGAAGAAACTTTTGCACCGGTAGCCAGACTAGAGGCAATCAGAATGTTTCTGGCATTAGCAGTTCATAAAAACTTCAAAGTATATCAAATGGATGTAAAATCAGCATTTTTGAATGGAAAACTGGAAGAAGAGGTTTACATTGAACAACCAGATGGCTTCCAACTTGGTGACAATCCAGATTTTGTTTGCAGGTTAAAGAAAGCTTTATATGGATTAAAACAGGCACCCAGAGCATGGTATGCAAGGTTGGATAATTATCTAATTAAACAAGGGTTTAAGAAAGGTTTGGTGGATAGCAACTTATATGTCAAAACAGAGAAGGGTCATCTTATTGTTCTTGTTGTTTATGTAGATGACATAATATTTGGCAAGCAAGATGGATGAATACTGCAAAGACATATCAATTAAAATGAAAAAAGAATTTGAGATGTCAATGATTGGTGAACTTTCTTATTTCTTAGGATCTGCAGGTCAATCAAAATGAAAAAGGCATTTTTATTTCTCAAGTTAAATATGTAAAAGAAATGCTGAAAAAGTTCACAATGGAAGACAGTAAACCGGTCAGCACTCCCATGACAACAGGTTGCAAGTTGAGCAAGGATGATAAATCTCCAGATGTGGATCAAACAATGTACAGGTCTATGATTGGAAGCCTACTGTATTTAACAGCTACTAGACCAGATATACTACAAGCAGTATGCATGGTTGCTAGATTTCAGGCAAGTCCCAAAGAAACTCATGTCACAACTGTAAAAAGGATCTTCAGGTACCTCAAAGGTACCATGGATTATGGGTTGTGGTACCCAAAAGGCAAAGACTTCACTTTGATTGCATATTCTGATGCAGATTGGGCAGGGGCATTGATGACCGAAAGAGTACAAGTGGAGGAGCATTTTATCTTGGAGACAGGTCGGTAGCATGGCACAAGCAAGAAACAAGAATCGGTCTCTCTATCCACTCGCAGAGGCGGAATACATTGCAGCCACAACTTGTCGTACACAGATATTATGGATGAGACAAACTTTGAAAGATCTTGGTATCCACTTCAAAGAGCCAATATCAATAAAATGTGATAACACTAGTGCTATCAACATATCCAAGAATCCAGCTTATGCATTCAAGAACCAAACACATTGCAATCCGATATCATTTCTTGAAGGATAAAGTTGCGGAAGGAGAGGTCAAGTTGTATTTTGTTCCAACTAAAGAGCAAGTAGCCGATATATTCACAAAACCATTGCCCAAGGATGTTTTTGAGTACCTTAGGAATAAGTTGGGAGTGGTCACAATTCCCAAGAACTGACTATCATTAGGGATCACATTCTCAATGGGTGCATGCATGCCTATACTTATAGTTTTGCTTATATTTATGATTTTTGCTAACTATAACGATATTTTCCTGAGAATGGTGTACAGAGACTCAGGGGGAGTCTGCAGCAGCCCTTTGGTATTATTGGCAAAGGGGGAGAAGAAGTTGAGCAAGGTTGCAGTGTGTTGCCAACAATTCCAAAGGGGGAGATTGTTGAGCAAGGTGCAGCAAAAGCATTGAGAAAGTATTGTCATTGTTGTCAACACAGACAGATTGATGCAGTTGATGCAGTTCAGAGGTCAGTCAGATCAAGTGCAGTGAAGTTTCAAGGAAAACAGAGGTGACCCAGATTCAGAAATTGGCAGAAAGAGACAAGGAAGAAAACTGTCGCGATATCGCGACATGTTTTCTGTCGCGATTTCGCGACAAAAAGCAGGAGAGAGAAAATGCACGCCAAAATGTCGCGATTTCGCGACATGTCGAGTTCCGAGGAGAGAGACAAATATGTCGCGATTTCGTGACATAAACTAGGAGAGAGAAAATGCACGCCAAAATGTCGCGATTTCGTGACATGTGAGTTACCGAGGAGAGAGAAAATGTGTCACGATTTCGTGACATAAATGGAGGAAAGGAGCTTGCAATGAAAGATGTAGCGATTTCCATGCATGTTGAAGTTTCGCATTTCAAAGCACAGGTTGAAATGTATGGAAACAAAGGTGTAGCGATTTCGCTACAAATCGAAAGTTAAGAAAACTGAGTTGCAGCGATTTCGACACAAGTAAAAATTCACAAGAAGAAGGTGTAGCGATTTCGCTACATGTTGAAACAAAGGGAAACTAAGGTGTAGCGATGGCGCTACATGTTGAAACAAAGGGAAACTAAGGTGTAGCGATTTCGCTACTAGTCAAAAGTGTAGAACTGAAAGATGCAGCAATGATATTACAAGTCAAAATTTCATGAAAAGAGGCAAGGTGAAAACACAAGGCACAAAGATGTAAAAATTTTGCCATTGCATGAAGCATAGTGTCGCGATTTCGTGACATGTTCCATTTTCGTTGGAGTTGGCAAGGAGAGTTGTACGGAAGAGCAAAGTGTCGCGATTTCGTGACATGTTCCTTTTTTGCTGCTGGCAAAGAAGAGTGTACGGAAGCCGGAAGTGTCACGATTTCACGACAAGAAGGATGATGACGTCAGCAGAAGCCAGAAGCGTCGCGATTTCGTGACAAGAATGATGATGACGTCAGCAAAGTCAGAAAGTGTCACGATTTCACGACAGGGTGCTAGGAAAGGTGCTGGAATCTGGAAGCGTCGCGATTTCGCGACATTATGAAGGATGACGTCGAAAAAAATTAAAAGTGTCGCGATATCGCGACGAGCAACTGTTTGGCGGGTAAAAGCCGCAGGAGCATGCAAAATGACACGTGTCAAAAAAGCATAATCATGCAGCCTGTTACGTAAATAGTAACTGATGTCAGACAGACAGTTACACATTGACAGGTGTCGAACATGCATGGAAACAGATGTAGATGCATGCTTGAAACGCTTTCTAAGTGTCAGTCATGCATTCGAACAGCCGTTTGCATGTATTCGAAGAATCAAATATAAATTATCGAAAGGTTTTCGAAAAGTCTTTTTATAGCTTTCGAACGGTCGCACTCATGGAATCGAACAGACATTTTGCTTGTATTCAAAGAGCCGAATATGAAGGATCAAGATATGCTTTTCGAGAAGATATGTTTGCAGCATTCAAAACAACCATACTACAAGAAATCGAAACGCCGTATTGCAGGGTTTCGAACAGTCATTTTTGAACAGCCACTTATTTGCAGGAGAAAAGAATTCGAACAGTTGGGTATATGATTCGACTGTGTGCCAGATTGGATGTATATAAATGAATAGCTGCTATGAAAGATATATTGATGAAGAAAGATAGAAGTTGTTGCAGTAAGAAGGGAATTGCTATGAAAAGAGGGTCTCAGATAGAGAAATAAGCAGAGACATGAGATTGTGCAGAGGTTGTTAAAATTATAGACCAGTCAGGGTCGAGTTAGTAGTGAAGACATTTTTATGTCATTTTGATTTGATTAGAATTGCAGTCCAAGTTGGTGCTTGGTACTAGGGGTTGGTGCTCCATCTGTTGTAGCAAAAAATTATAGGGGTTGGTGCTCCTTCCAGTGGATGCTGGTAAAGAAGTTGTAAAATTGAAATTTTGCAAAGACTGGATTTGGATTGAAGTCCAAGCAGTTAATTTTTGAGGAGTAGCCAAATTGGTGAACCTCGTTATATTGTGTGTTGTGGTGTGCTCTCATTTTGTTCTTCTGGTTTTATAAGTTTTCTGTACTTCAGTCTTTGAATGCTGCTGTATTGAAGTTAAAATAACTACACTGATTCACCCCCCCTCTCAGTGTCATTGTGTGAACATCAACTTTGTATAAATATCTTCACCTACCTATACTAAATTTAATAGGGTAATAGACAAATAGGAATCAACCATAGCATTGTAGGATTTGTTTAGCAGTTTTCTGTAAGAATAATTTTTTTCAATAAAGTGGAGTTTGGTTCAAACATGTTCTTTTATGCATAATTGGATAGTTATAGCTTATAAATTTGTGAAATAAAAATTCTGCTAGACCTAGGAGAAAGCATTCACTCTCGGGGCTAGCGAAAGGAGTGTTGCTAACATTTTACAAGTTTTCCATTTGTTGCTAATTTTCTATTAAAAGTTATTATTTTTCTGCTAGAATGTTGTAAATGTGAAATTTTTTTGTTTTGTTATGTTTTCTCCCCTATTTCCAAGTGTTCATATTTATGTGATGTTTTCAACTAGCTGAATGTTTTTTTCCTTTTCATTTATGTACCAAAAATTTCCATTCAACATTTAATTATTATTTTTAGCATTAAATTTCTATTTCAACACTTTTTAGTTCAACAACATTAATTTTCAGCATTTGTTAATTCTATATTTTTTATTATTATTTCAATTTAGGAAATATAACCTAGAATCCTTTTTCATTCAGCAAGTTTAAAATTTTCAAATTAACATAGTTTTTTTTTTTTAAATATTTCTCACTTTTCTAGGATAATCTAGTATCTTGATATTTAAGTTGTAGTTCCAAGGTCTCTAATATATACAATTTTAGGATACCTCTATAGATTTGATAAATTTAATTAAATTAATGATGTGTATTAATGACACCCATCAGTCACTACTGGTAACCTAGGCTATATTCTTCTTTTTCATGTTTATTTTATTTTTTGGTTCTACCCTTTACTCATTCTCCATTGGTGTCATTCTATAATTGAACTTATTAGGTAAGCTTGATTTGGTACTAAAATATATGTGATGAACAATGATCCTCATGGGTGGTAGCCAATCCAAAAAATATTTTGAAAGAATATCTACCCATTATTTCAAAAAATCCCTTAATCCAAGTGGGGTTTCATCCATCTTATCTACTATCTCTTCTTTTAAGGAATTAGCTATGAAAGCAAAGTATGCTTACTTCTTCATTCCATTTAAGGATATTTTTTCTATACCTACGCACACTATAGGTATGTTTTCCACATTTTATCCTTTGGGATTAATGTATATCTCTTTCCATACTTCTCAATAGTGTAGGTGTTAATCCTACCATCATGAACTACCTTTCTATCAAACTACCATATATGCATAACATCACACAATATATCATACTTGTAAGAAACAATTTGGAAGTCTACCATACATTTTTCTATTACTAAAATTTGGTGCCCCCTTTGCAACCATGAGACTCTCTATGGGTCGATGTTCAATCCTTTTCAACCCAAGTTTTTCTACCATCTCTATAGAGACTAAAGTATTCATATTCCCATTATCCATAATCACTTCGGAATATTTACCTCTTAACTTACAAATTATCCAAAAAAAAATCCTTCTTTGCATAGGTTCATGCACCTCCTTTATGGGTTTTAATAACACCATCTTCATCATGAGTGACTCTCCTTGTTCTAGTTTGTCCATGTGCTTTGGTGAAACAATACTCTCTTCATCTACTTATACAATTTGATTATGGGATTTCTTTATATGCCCGCTAGTCTACTGTGCTTTAGGACACTCTTATGTTTTATTTCCTTCTTCCAAGAACCTATAACACTTGCCAATAAAATCATATCCTCTTCCTCTACCAAATACACCTTGTCCTCTTGATGATTTACCCTTTTCTTGAATACTTTGGTTGAAATCACTTTGTGAAGTACTGACTTATCCTTCTTGCATATGCTGACGTCTGCCACTATTTGATTATCTTCCTCAAGGATTTTTTTTTTGTTTACAGGTCAACTTTTATTCCACCTTGAGTTCATATTGGTATGCATCTTCCACTGTTCAAATTTAAATATTGTATGGATAACCTTATCCTATTAATGTATCTCGCTAATTTTCCCTCATCATCTTCAATATGATTGACTATTATGATAAATTTATAGAATTATTTGCTATATTATTCACTCTCAACTCCTTTTTCTTGAGATTTTAGAGTCTTCTACACAACTCTATTTGGTAATAAATAGGCAAAAATTTATACTTCAACTTGGTTACAAAATTATCCCACGCTTAGATTTTATCCTTACCTTTTCATTGTATTTATATTTGGATATGATCCCACCATAAAATTCATGTCCTTTCAGTTTCATGTAGGTAAACTTCACCTTCTTAGGATCTTCTATCAATTCAAAATTAGAACATTTCTCTATCTCTATAATCCAGTCTATGTGTTCCTTTGGATTTAAAATTCTATTATATTATGGAGATTCTATCTTTGGATTCCTACCAATGTTAGAAATTGCTCAGATTAATTGTTCCTATGGTCATTCCTCTTAATCTTCATTGTTATGTTCTTGTTGACCAGATTATTCTTTTTCAATATCAATCACATATTCTACTTGAATGCCCCTCCTTTAGGAAATTTCAATTACATCAAGTTGAGTAGTAATTCCTCTTATCATTTTTGCTATATCCATGGGTTGGGGTCCTAAACCATGTAGTATTCCTTTTCCTCATTGTACCACATTCCTCCTATACATATTAAAATATTGATCTAATACAAAAAATAATGCATATGACCAGATTATAAAATTCTTCTTTGTATGACAATGTCTTCCTATCATATGATGACCATCATTATACTATTCTAAATTCCTCTTGTATGATACTTCATTTGTATGGTTTTAATATACTCTTGTATGTATGATGAAGTCTCTTAAATGGAAGCATATTTGTATAACCCTAACCATTATATAATCATACCAATTGTACAACAATAACCTATCATACAATAATATGGCAATTTCTATGTATAATACTTTCAATGGTATGACTTGTATGAGAATATATAGTGGATGGAAATTTAAGTAAACAACAAGTTTATTTCATTGTAAGACATTATTATTTTTTCTATGGTGGAATTGGTAGCTGCCACGAATCCGGGTAGGCTGTCTAGTTTTTTATGGCCGCCACAGTATTCTGCACTGTCTGCCCCAGAATCCGCCACAAAGATCTTCATGCAGTCCGCACCTATAACCACCATGCCACAATCATTTTAAACATTTTATGCCGCTGAAAGCACCAAGAAAGGGACAAGCGTTCAGTCCGATGAGGCCCGAGATTTGAACCTTGGACCTCTGCCCCCTTATGGGGTTTGGATGAACCAATTGGTCTACACCTCGGACCTTTATTGTAAGACATTATTAGGTTTTTCTTATTAAAATTTACACGATATAGTTTTTGGAGTATATTACATTATTTGGTACATGCTAATGTACCCCTATGCTACCTTCATGATACATATCATAAATATTATACTAGGGTTGAGTCTTAGATTAGAGTGTGAATAATATTTTATATAATGTAATAATGTGCAAGAAATGCACAAGTGTTATGTAAGTGTGTATGTGCAAGAAATGCACAAGTGTCATGTAAATATGTGTGCAAGTGTAATGTGAGTATATATGCATAAGTTTCTTATATGTAAGAGTGCACAAGTGTCTTTAGATTAGAGTGTGCTAAGTGAAGAGTCATGTCTAGGTGTGCATACAAGATAGAGTCATGTGTATGCAAGTGTCAAGTAGAGAAGACAAGAGTCATGAGACTTGACATAAGGAAAGAAATAGTCAAGTATACAAAGAGTCATTCTACAATGGTTATATATTACTCCATGGAAGAACATAGAAAATATAGTGAACATAGTGAGTATAGTTATCATTATTGTAATAAAGCTTTGTGATACATTTGTAAGAAAAAGAGAATTAATAAATATTGCATACATTTTGAGCAGCTAATATTGTAAGTTGTGCTACATGCTTTGTACATGTATTATTTAGGCTATTTACATTCATATGTCAGCATATTAATGAATATTAGTTTATATATTATAAGCCTTGATATACATATTAGTTTGCTCATATTATTCTATTAACATCATTATCCAGATATTACTATATCACGATTATCTTATATTTGGTCTTGTAAAATTTATCCTATAAGTTTATATTAATATTAAGGCTTCAAAAGCCATCAGTGGTATCAGAGCTACAACAAGTAGTTTCTTACATAGGTTGAATTTGTTTAGCTGCATATAAATTAATTTTATCTAGTTTGATAAAATTGATTTAGAGTCTATCTACTTTTTTTTTTTTTTTTAGTGGTGGCCACAAGGGGTAAACAGACTGTGACCACGAGGGAACCATTACATAACATATCCGCAACATGTGAGGCGAGAGAATTGAACCTGGGCCTCTCAACAACTAGAGAGGTTTAACTACCCACTTGCTCTCCAACTCCTCTACATGGGCGGATAAACCCTTACCATGGTAGTAAACTTACAACTTTTAGAGTCTATCTACTTTAAAGGGAGATAGACCTAGAATATATTATAAGATCAAAGTAAGCAAAAAGGCTAGAGTATTTCCATAGTTGTAGGAACAACTAGTGAATACTAGGACTCAACTATAAAGTCTTTCCATGATTGTAGAACAACCATTAAAGAAAAGGACTCAACTATTGGAGAAAATCAACTCTAAGATAATTGATCATTACAAGGAAATAGCCAAACCTTTACATCAAAAGTATTTTAGGAATACAGATAATACTTGACACTGATTTCTATCAAATCAGGAGAAATTTGAAGGATTTGGTACAATCAATTCATCTTCATCTTGATTGAAATAGTTGAATTTGTTTAGCTACATATAAAATAGATTTTTTCTAGTTTGATAAAATTAATTTAGAGTCTATCTACTTTAAAGGGAGATAGACCTAGACTCTATTGTAATATCAAAGTAAGCAAAAAGGCTAGAGTATTTCCATAGTTGTAAGAACAACTAGTGAAGACTAGGACTCAACTATAAATTCTTTTCATGGTTGTAGAATAACCATTTAAGAAAATGACTCAACTATTTGGGAAAATCAACTTTAAGATGGTTTATCATTACAAGAAAATAGCCAACCCTTGACATAAAAAATGTTTTAAGGAAATAGATAATCCTTGACATTGATTTCTATCAACTCAGGAGAAATTTGAAGGATTTGGTACAATAAAGTTATTTTTATCTTGATTGACGCATCAAGGAAATTCATCGTCACATTAACATCATTGAAATTCTTAGATGTGACTTAAGATAGAGCTACAATAGAGATTGATTATCATAATAGTGAGAAGCTTCCTACAAAAAATAGATAAGAATTTCATCTTCTAAGTGCTAGAAGAAAGTAGAAAGTTTTCACCAAGCAGAGATTGATTTAAGTTGTAAGTTATTTAAGATTCAGGTCTTGAAGGAAGACCTTGACATAGATAAAAGGATTTAGGTCTTGAATATAAACCTTGACAAAGAATAATATTCAACAAGTTTTAGGTCTTGGAAAGAGATCTTGACATAAGGATAGATTCAGGTCTTGAAGAGAGACCTTGATATAGAAGTAAGTTGCAAGTCATTAATATTGACCTTGACATTGGAATACATATGAATATTTAGTGATTAAAGTACAAAGAAAAGGTATAAAATATAATATTTTGATTTGATTTAATTTAAATAAATAAGGTTGGTATATCAAGTCTTGAGAAAATAATATTAGTATCAAGACAGGTATATCATTCACTAAGCTTGAAGACAAATAATGTAGGCTTAAGTTCTAGCAAGAAAAGCAATCAATAGAAAAAGGAATAAAGAAACTCAACATCTAATATATTTCAGGATCATGGTTTTTGATATAGTAGAGGTACAAAATTTGAGATGTAGATTGATGTCTGAACTATCTAAAAGGAGCCGAATACAACAATATTTTTTGGATCATAACTAAAATAAAAAGGATAATATTATTCAAATCAAAGCATAGATAAAATAGAAGGATAAATCTAGTCTATCCAATATAGAAGTAAAGAAGGTGCAACTAATAGTATAAACCATTCGGTCGAAGCAGGTGCAAGTATAAGAATAAGTCATTCAATTTAATAATAAGTCATTCAACTTATTAAACACAATCAATCTTAGTATGTTAGTGTACCAAGAAAACAATGATATATTTTGATGGAAGACTATATTTTGAAGGATCAATATTAAGATGAGCATTGTCTAACCTGAAAGGAATAAGAGAGCAACATTTTAAAATTTGAAGCAACAATACAACAAGCTTGAATCACAATACATATAGTGAGTAAAGGTGGAAATATTATTAGATCGAAGCATAGAGGAATCACATAATCATTATCCAAGAGCCAACATATGAAGGTGATGTGTAACAAATGTACTCTAAGAACCAATGTGAGAAGGTTAATCACATAGACTATGTCTAAGAGCTAACATTGAAGAGGAAACACATCAATTGTTTTCCAAGTGTTAGTGTAGGAAGGAGAGTCACAATATTAATACCTAGAGTCAATCAAATGTTTTATGCGACATAAAAAAGAAGAGTAAATGAGCAGAGCTTAGTCTAAGATACATCATTGATAAAAAAAGGTAATGCAATACTTGCAGAAGATAGAAGCACAAAAGTGAAATGCTCCTAGCAAACATAACTTCCTCAATGCAATTTGAAACATTAAAAAACCCTAACATTCTATGTTTGCTTACATGAAGAGTAACATTCAATTGTAGGTATATAATATTTGAGTAGGTTAATCAAAGAATAGGTGCATTAGTTGGAAGAAACATTCAAAAGAAATATAGTGAAGCAAGCACGAAAAAAGTTAGAGGTAATTTCAAAATTAGGTTTTTCAAAGCTTAAGTTTTTGGAGTGATAAGTTTTAGGTTTTATAAAGGTTTATTTTTAGGGGAATAAATTATAAAGTTATATTTAATTTATTAAGGAGTAATAAGGTAGAACATTATTAAAATATTTTATTAAGGATGAATTAGCTATTAAGTTAATGGAGGGATAAGTAGAATTCTAACTTAATATTGGAGTTATAAGGCTTTATTAATAGTTTTTTTATTTCTTAGATAAATCTGAAATTGATTTGATTTATTAATTTTTTGAAATAAAATATTATTGAATTTTTTGCAAATTGATTAATTTGGGAGTGAAAAGGATTACAACATCAAACTTAGGAAAATTAAATTTGTAAAATTCATATTTCTTAGTTTCTAATATTTGGGAGACATAAGGACTTCTACTTCATAGGTTTTTCTAATTTAGAAACTTTGATTTATTTAAACCTAGGGAGTCACAAGGATGTCTACTTCAAAAGATAACAAAATGGAGTTCATGATTAGAAAAGAAAAAGTAAATGTCATAAAATTTGGGATAAAAAATTTAATTGAAAAATATGAAGGAAAGATAGATCTAGTCTCAAAGTTAATCTATAGTGAAGCTATAAATGAAAATTTTGAAATGTTTGAATACTATTTACATGTAATAATTGATGATGGAAAATATAGTATTATGATATATTTAGATATATATATTTTTATAAGTAACTGGAATTTTATATACAAATTGGGTTTTTTGAGAGGATCCCAAAACCTTATAACAAAAAGGGTCGTAGCATCGAGATTTAAAGAAATGCCTTAGTAAATGAAAATAAACACAAATTGTAAGAGAAATGGCTAGAAAAAACCCTTGAACCGGCAGAAATACTAGATTCTAGTATCAACTAGTGAGGCCCACTTCACGAGAATATCATCCTCCCATTACTGGTAGTCTGGGATCCTCCCAGGG
Source organism: Wollemia nobilis (assembly GCA_028583015.1). Lineage (NCBI taxonomy): Eukaryota > Viridiplantae > Streptophyta > Pinopsida > Araucariales > Araucariaceae > Wollemia > Wollemia nobilis. The sequence goes on from JAQPPZ010000756.1 coordinate 16,045,311, forward strand.
GTGGATACGACAGTCTAGGATCCACCTAGGGATGGATACAATAGTCTGGGATCCACCCAGGGGTGGATACAGCAGTCTGGGATCCTCCCAAGGATGGATACAATAGTCTAGGATCCACCTAGGGGTGGATATAGTAGTTTGGGATCCTCCCGGGGGTGGATACAGTGCACCTACCCAGACCTACGTAGGGAGAGTGGGAAGGCCAAAAATAGCCTACAACTAGAAATCCTACCCAAAATTCAAAAGTAGGGAATTATAAGAAAACTAGAGAGGATCCTCACCCAGGGATGGCTCGGGATGCAACCCAAGATGTAGCGGGGAAGCAAGCAGTTGTGCAAGCAAAGTAATAAGTAGCACCAGGATATAGGCTAGGGATCAATAGCAGGACAACTTGGGAAATGGCTTTAAGGTCCATAAAGAAAAAAAAATGATAAGCCTTTGCATGAGCCTGAAAAGTGGAATAGCACTACTGGGGATATCTACAGGCCAAGATATCCATGTGCATAGCAAGGAAAAATATGAGGAAGCTGGAAGGATCCAGGGAAAATAGCAACAGACGCAAATACAGGATCTTGGAAGCCAAAATTGAAGGAGGAAGGAGGGGCCACAACTGCAAATACACTAATCTCCCCCCAGACTAGAGAATATAGAAGGAAGCCCCCACCACTATAGCATAAAGGACTAGGAACCACCATCCTTGCTCATGAATAGATCTAGGTAACTGGGACTAGGAGCCCCTAAATAGGAGCTAAAATGAACAACCTGAGGATCCCAGGTGGGAAGCAACAATAGGCACAAATATGGGATCCTCGGAAGCCTAACCTAGGGGAACTAGGGTCTGCATGCACTGATCATGGGTCCCCCCAAGATCCAGACATGCAACAGAAACCCTGGGAACCCCAAAAGAAGGGACCAAGATCCCCCATCCATGCTCATGGATAGCTTCAAGGAACTAGGACTGGGACTAGGAACAACCTAGGCAGAGGAAGAGGCCCACCCCGAAGGCCAACCAATGCCCTGGGTGTCCACCAAATCATAGATCCAACAAGAAGAAGCCTCCGAATAGGAAACCAAAAAGGGCCCTACCCAATGATATGGGAACAACATCAACCACAAGCATCCTAGAGAGGATTCACTAGCAAAAGAGGAAATTGGCCCCCCAAAACCAAAATCAAAGTAGAGAGGACCTCACAGGATGCACCAAGAAGCAGTCAAACTCCCAACCTACCACCACTGCCAACCGAGGAATCCCTAGGAACTAGATCCATGAAAAAACCCTACAAAAAACCCTAGGGAAAAGCCTAAGGGATAACGGGGAAGGGATATCGGAATAAGCAGGAAACCCTAGGAGACCCCTGGGATGCACCAGACCATGAGCTCAGGCAGGGAAGTTATGAAACTTCTAGGAAATAAGCAGAAAGTGGAGAAGGATCTCCCCCGAGGGAGATCATATGCTACAAAGCATTCCCAGAGCGGGACCTGGGATGAGACAGGGACTGGGTAAGAACCAAAGGAGTGGGAGTAGGGAGAGGGAGAAGGACCCTCCCCCTCACCCCGTCAATCAATTAGCCATAAAAATAAATATATTTAGATATTTATAGCATAATGTATATGAAATTACTTATACTCAAGTTTCATAAAGAAGAAAATGTGAAACAAAAGGAGTTGATTGAATCTCTCAAGAAGAAATCAAAAGTAGATGAATCATTTCTAGAAAAAATATTTTATTCTTCATGCAATATTGGTAAACCAAGTTCATCTAACTCAAGAATCTATTATGATGCTTTAAGTGAGTGTTCATAAGTCTCTACATAGGAAAAATGGTCATATGATTCTAAGGACAAATGAAAAGGAAATATTTGAATGCAAGAATCTGATGACAATGAGAAATTTCAAGAGATCGGTAATCTTGAAGCTATAACATGAAGCCGAATTCAAAGATAAATTCAAGCAAGAAGAAGAACTCGATGAAGATCAAGGTAAAGATCAAATTCATTGCAAATTAACTTGAAGTAAAAATACCATGATTGAATACTAAAGTCTTCAATAACCAAATAATGTAATATAGGGGGTGTTGGAGTATATTACATTATTTGGTACATTCTAATGTACCCCCATGGTACCTTCATGGTACATATTGTAAATATTAGACTAGGGTTGAGTCTTAGATTAGAGTGTGAGTAATATTTTATGTAATGTAATAATGTGTAGGAAATGCACAAGTATTATGTAAGTGTGTATGTGCAAGAAATGCACAAGTGTCATGTGAATAAGTGTGTAAGTGTAATTCCCTAATTGCTTATCCAAAGGTGTCTATGTACCTATGTTGTCATCATAAATTTTTTTGAGCCTTCCAAGGTTTGTATGGATTCCATTGCTAAAGGGATCTTCTCGAGCAGGGGTTTCCTTCATTTTTTTCACAAATTTGAAGGGGAGGACCCAAAAATTACCATGGCATTCATGGATATGTGGGATAATGGTAGGGTCACCATCTATAACAAGACTTACGATGTTGACATCAAAGTTTTGGTTGAGTTAACTGGCCAACCTGCTAAGGGATGATCCATAAGAAGAGAAAAGCATAACTGGGATGCCAAGTTGAAGGATGTCAAAGATAAGGATATTTGCAGGAAAGCTCATGTGGGGATTCAATGTGATGAGCTTCATTTTCCTTGAGGGAGTGTTTTAAAACCTATAATGGAGTTTGTAATGGTTGATGACCCAGATAAGGCTCTTTGTAGTTTCTATTTTACTTTCTTCAATCATTTTTGAGATGTGAGTGTGGTTAACATTCCTCAATTTTTATTTAACTCTATTGGCCACACCATAGAGCACTATAGAATGAAGAATGGGTCTGAATTGCCCACTCATCATGGACTATTCAATGTCCTATATAAGCATTGGCTAATTCATTGTTCTCAAGGTATTATTGTGTCTCCCCCTCCTAAACCCAAGTTGATCCCCATAAAACCTAGTTCTTCTAAAACTATGCTGCAATCCTCAAGCACCCCTAGGCTCTCTGCTAAGAAGAAAAAAAATTGTTGATATTGTCCATAAATTAAGGAAGAGACCCAAAAGTGAATCCCTTGAACCTAAACTTGTGCCTAAGTAGAAACCCATGCACTCCTTCGTTCGATTGAAGAATAAGGCCTAGTAGAAATAATCCTTGATCATTGAGTCAGAGGATGATGAAAAGGATAACCCTGACCACTACATGCAAATTTTCATCATCAATTCTATCACAAAATGCATCTCCCAACTTGCTAATTTGCATAATGCACTTAACCTATACTTCTTTAGGAAATCCTTTGCTGACGATGTGGCCAGTGCTTCTGTTGAAGATATAAAGGTGACTATTGTTCCTGAGGATGTCCCTAGCAAGGGTAAATATGCTTAAATGGATACTTCCAATGATGAAATCCAAGAGGTTTCATTTGAACCTGATGAGGAAGCTTAAGAATTTCTTTCCTATGTCGAGGGGTTGTTGGCTGCATTTTTTCTACCTACTTCATATGTTTTCTATTATTTTTTGGGTCTTTTTAAGGGTATCCTATTTTATGTCTTGTTGTAGTGGCTACTTACTAAGGACAACCTTTATGGATTTGTTTTTTTATGGACTGCATCCTATTCTGAAATATTATGGACTCTTGGCTTCTTTAGCATTTTTGTAATCAGGTTTTGGGGGCCTGTTAAAACTCGTTAGTAATCTCAATTTTTTAACCGATAAAAAAAATGTGAGAGTGTAATGTGAGTATATGTACACAAGTGTTTTTGAATTAGAGTGTGCTAAGTGAAGTGTCATGTCTAGATGTGCATATAAGATATAGTCATGTATATGCAAGTGTCAAGTAGAGAAGCCAAGAGTCATTAGACTTGTTATAAGGAAAGGAATAGTCAAGTAGACAAAGAGTCATTCTACAATGACTATATATTACTCCATGGAGTCGAATATAGCAAACACAAAAAATATGGTGAGCATAGTTATCATTATTGTAATATATTTTTATGATACATTTATAAGAGAAAGGGGAGTAATAAAGATTGCATACATTTTGAGAAACTAATATTGTAAGTTGTGTTGCATGCTTTGTACATGTATGATTTAGACTATTTACATTCATATTTTTGCATATTAATGAATGTTAGATGATATATTATAAGCCTTTATATAAATAAATGTTTTCTCATATTATTTTGTTTACATAATTATCTTAATCTTACTATATTGCAACTATCTTATATTTGATCCTATGAAATTTATCCTGTGAGTTTATATTAATATTAAGGCCTTGAAAGTCATCAATAGTCTTGGATTTGTAATCTTCCCTTTGTATAAATATTGTTATAATTAGAATGAAATTTATCCTCTTTCTTCTTCAATGACTATACCATAATGACATTAAACTCTTGAGTATAATTCACTTGATTAGTAGTATCACATGCACATTAGGGATTCTTAAGGATGGCACATTGTCTTAATACTATTCTATAAAATTCCTTCCATCAAATATCACTAGCACGTATACAATGAATAATAATTTATGTTTGAAACACTTCAATATGGTCATAACTATAACGAACTTGAACGTTACTCTTTCTTGTCCGCAGATTTTTTTTTTTTAAACATATATGAATGTTCATATACATATGGCAAAGACCTAATCCATATCCTAATATAGGCATATTCCATTTGGATCATAACTTTCAAGGTAAATAGATTCAAAATCTATAGAGACTTGATTAGAGTCTCTTTATTATAAGTGATTAGCACCTATGAAACCCTCATACCCCATTTGGTATGAGGACATTGGCCAAGCATTAGGTTTCAACCTCATAAAATGAGGAAATCACCAAATGGTCCACCCAGACTAGGTGAATACCTTGAAGATGGAGAACCACACCAATGGTATCCCATCATAGATAAAATAACCACACTAATGGTTATTCATAAATATTAGCTCCGATCCATTATATTTATAAGGGAGTTCTAAGACAACTGTATCACTATCCTGATGCGAATCCATGGAATATCCTTTTTAACATGGCTACATATCTTTAAGCTTCTTAGAGTTTATTGGTACACATTCCATTTAGGCAACCCTCTCTACTTGTTCCTCTTGATTTTATTACAAACAAGGACTTCTCTTGTCCCATAAGGGTGTTCCCTTCAATTCTTAGCTTAAAATGTACGACCTATATTGGTTTGTAAATCAAGGTCAATGTGCCATCTTGAGAGTATCATTCCACAATACGTTCTCAACTAAACTACCTTGAGTGCATTTAATCCATGAAGCAAGATTTATTATATATTTTCCTTAGTTTTGAAGCATTATATAAAACTTTCCTTTTAGACGGGTTTGTGTTCCATTCTGTAATGTGCCAACTAAGGAAAAACCCTAACTATGCAATTTATATCAAATAAAATTTTGAATCATGCAGATATCAATCAGATCTACAAATACCCAAAAAATACTGAATCATGCAGATATCAATCAGATCTACAAATACCCAGAAAAGTTCACCACAAAACTCTAAGATTTCTCACAAACATACCACAATAATTTTATTATTTTTCCTGGAATCACAATTACATAGATCATACCCAAAACATTAATATAAAATCCTGGATCCTGAATAAACAACACAACCTCTGCTAAATTATTGAATGAAAACAACTCACAAATGCCCAACCACAACACTGCTAAACTCTGCTGCAAAAATCTGAAACTATAATGCCACACCAAATCTGAAATACCACACAAAGATGGGTTCCCAAAACCCCAAATCTGATCTCCTCAAATCTGATATGAATGTTGCCCAAGAAATCTTCAATAAATGATGCAGAATGTCTCAATAAACCCAATTGTAAACCCTGGCTAGATTTACCTCAAAGAAACTCTAGGGTTTTCGTCCTAGGTTTCTAGCCAAGAGGGTTTTCGTCCTCAAAGCTATCCCTTGCAGGGTTTCGTCCGCAAGAGAGAATTCTCTCGTAGGGTTTCGTCTACAAGAGAAAAGTGTATTAGCTGCAAAGCCAAATACAACAATGTAGAAGAGATAAAATGATCCAAGCCCCCTCAAATGAGCCCCCTACTCCTCTTTATATAGACATTCTTTTAATTCTTTATTGAGGTGGCACTTTTTGATTTCACTTAATAATACCTTAGAAAATAATAATAAAATGATACTTATTCTCCTAATGGGGCATACACCCTTATTTCCCCCTTTTTATTATTTAATTGCCAAATTTCACCAAAAACAATCTCAACACACCAAAACACATCAAGACTCCACTCCACAACTATGTATAATAAAAATATGAAAAATGGGGACATTACAATACCACCCCTCCCAAAATTGCTTGTCCTCAAGCAATTCCAACACCATATTCTCATCATCACGCTGAAACCAATGGTGATTCTAGGATCCCAAATAAATGTTAAAGGAGTAGGTCCATCATGCTGATGCTGCGCCACTATCTTCTTCTTGGCAGCATCAACATGTAGAGACACAATTCTCCAAGTATCCATCAAGGCCACTCCAAGGTCCATACATGCTGATTTCTAAAGTACTATCTTTGCCATATATGCTTCATCTTTCATGTTTTGCAAATAAGTGTATATGAAGTCTACCAATTCATGTTCCTCAATTCCCCTTTTCGAAACAAACTTAGTTCTGATTTCTGAATGAAAAGCAGTCTTTGACATCATGAAAAACATTCCTGCACACTTTCTATTATGAACAATTTCATTCCCCCTCTCAATAAAAACTGAAATTTGGTTTGATGTAGCAGCCCTTCTAATCAAGTAAAACACAACAAATATGAGAAAATCAGACCTGATATGAAGCGCAGCCCCTGATGTCTCACCAATTAGCCTATACAAAGTCAAAACTGTTTCCAATTCTGTCTCACAAAGTGTTGTAGGTGCAGTCATAGTTTGAATGCAAAATGAATCCCAATGAATTACCAGTGATGCCAACTTTTTATTCCCAAAAACAGTTCCAATGACTGCCCAAAAATCAGTTCTGAGAATTAGCAAGATATCATCACCAAATGCTAATGTCCTGCTCTAAAAAATACTCCATAATGCAGCCCAATTTCTTCCACATGACGTGATTATGCCATACCAATTACCAGCTCCATCCATCATCAATCTTTCATTCCCATAACTTATCAATGTAACCAACTCATGAATGCCAAAACTCTTCAAACAGCTGTCATAAAAATTAGAATGAATGTCATACCTTATGGAAGTAGTATCATGGCTGATCCATGTCTTCAAGTGGTGCAAAAGTGACCCCAAGAGAAGAACGTTTTCCCCCAAACACCCCAATACTGAAGATGTGTTCCCAAGATTATCCAAGAATGAAATGGTATCTTCCTCCTCCTTATCAAAACAATCTAAGCAAGGCTGATCAGAATGTAATGTCCCATGGATGATCAAAATTGTAGTCCTTCTTATAGAAATGGCAATCATCAATGAGTTATCAGCAGAATAAATTATGGTTGCTTTCATGACGCCATTAGCAACCTTCCAAGGCTCCCGGGATGCAACGTCTATCTTCCCAATGTTTGCAGTCCCTATTTTCCATCCTAGGAATGTTTCTAAGGCCCACCATGTGATAATACCAATGCCAAACTTGCCATTTACCTCAAATGCCCTTACCAATGCTGCCCAAAATAGCTCCTCAAGAAACACAGCTCTGATTTTTGAAGAAAAGACAGTCCTAAACAACATGCAAAACACCTTCTTATACATCATGTATAGTGCCAATTCAAACCTCATGAAGATCTCAATTATCTTGGGAGGAATTGTCCCAAACAATGTGTCACATGTAGCCCCAAAACTCATTGCCGACGCAGCTGCATCAGTCATCATTATTGCAGTCCTATTTGTCATGGAGTTTGCATTCTTCTTAATAAAAAACTCGGCCAAAGCTTCCCTCAAAAGTGCTGTCCAATGAGTCAAAAACACAGCCCCATCCATCATAAAAAATGCAGTCCAGTATGTTGTCAACATTTCAGTCTTAACTCTCTCAACAGATGTTGCCTCCAAAGACAAATATGCAGTCTCAAAAATCAACCAACATGTAGTCCCATACATCTCCAACTCTGTCCCAGAATTCATCACAAAAACAGTCCTAAAATACAGAGAAGATGCAACCTCAAAAATCAGCGAACAATCAGTCCAAGTTGCCCTTAGAAAAACAGCCTCATTAGTTATGAAAGATGCAGACCAAGGCGTCTCAAACAGAGTGGTAAGATTAGACACAGCAGTCACAAACACAACCTCTTTTATCAAGAAGTGTATGTCCTCATAGAACATGAAATGTGCAGCCTCAATCTCCATCAGTGATGTAGTCATTTTGAACAAAAACTCAGTCCATTCTATCATCAAAGATGCATCCTCATTCATTACCAAAAATGCAGTCTTAGGTCTCAACAAGAATGCAACCATAGGTGACATCAATGTCTCTTTTTCCACAATGCTAATGCTGCCCATAAATGGAGAACTACTGTTATATTGCCAACAAAAATCAGAACTGATAACATACCTTCTTGCAACTTCCTTAAGGCTGCTTTGTGCCTCCCCATGGCTCAAGAGTGGCTCCAAGGAGAGGATGTTTCTCAAGCTCACCCAAAGACTCTCAAAAATAGGACGAACTTCTTGGAAATTCAAAACTGTGTTTTTGGAACTCTGAAATGAAATGTGGATGGTATTGAAGTCAATAGGGCGTTCATTCCCCATGGGTACTTCCTCACATCTGGGTGCCAATATACCCGGATCCCAAGGTGTGAATCTGCTGTCCCAAATATTCACAATATCCCCATGTATGCTATGAGATCTACACACCCTTCCAAAGAACAGATGAAACTCCTCTATTGTTGTTAAGACGACTGTATCAATAGGGAAATGAGCAAATTCATTCATTACAACCCTCATATAATTGTTACCTCTATATTTGGCCAATTTGGTGATGTAATCCATGGGCATGTTTCCTTGTTTTAAGGCTGAAATAGTTACTCCTTCAAAATTTACCTCCTCTTCTTCTTGATCATAATCAGCCCTATGAAATAACAGTTTGGATTTGTCTTTAATGCAAGGATCAGCCATCTCAATGTCATTTCCTTTGCATGATTTTTGAAATAAATTTTGGGCAGCTCCTTGTTCAAGATGAAATTCATCCCAAACCGGTTCCTCATCATAACTAGGTGCTGAAATACTTGGATCCCATGCGTCTAATGGCTGATGTCTTTTTGGTGTTGCATGCTTATTGTAAATCTCATGTTCATTTTCCAAATCAAACCAATACTCACCAACTCTATCATTACTGAAATCTGATTTGTAAACTCCTATGTGTTCACTCTCATCATACTCTCCATCATGCTCTTCAAAGGCTTTGAATGTCACTTGTGTTTCATTGAACACATCAATGTCCAGAACAGAATTTGATTCCACAGAGCTGTCTACTTCATATTCATACTGCTGTACTATGCCATCAATTTGTTGCCTTGCTAATTTTTCATTAATTGCATTTGGTACTGATATCTGAGACAAAGGAGCTGAACTTGTAAGGTATCCAGAAGAAATATTATTCTGCTGCAAAACATAATTTTTTGTATCCATATTTGATAGAGGTCCTGAAACTTGCTGGGAAAATTCTTGATTTTCTTCATAGTATTCAAGACTAGATGTACTGCCATGGCTATCTTCACCTTGAAAAAAAACACCATGCAACAATGAACTGTTGCCAAAAAAAATGCAAGGCTCATCATACCTTATGTCCAAGGTCTCATAGACCTCACTGGATTGCTCTGGAAGCAATTCCACAACTATTGTCTTGTCATTACCCTCGGTACTATAGTTGTCCTGGGACTTGTGGGTTATGGGCCCACATATATGTCCAAGTGACCACTCTTCTTGGCAAGTGAAGCAACGTTGTTCTTTTCTCAACTGATTCTTGCTTTTGAGAGGTAGTCCTAGCATCTGTAAGTCACTCGGTCTCTTTTCCTTCTCTTGTTCCTCCTGTGCCAAGAGAGGTTTCAACTTCTTCTCACATTGCTTGGAAACATTGTCAACTAATTTACGTGTAGTTGAAGAGGTAATCTGTCCTTGCCTCAAAACAGCCATCAACTTGGGCAAGATGGGCTGGGTAAAGTCATCACTTTCCTCAATGATGCGTACCATGATGGTTTGCATGTAAGAGGATATAATGTCTTCATGATCTTCATTGATAGAAGCCATAAAATGTCGAAACATCTGGAGACTAAGATCAACACAATCTAAATCAAGCAAAAAGACATATATTCTAATTTTTGCCATCACTTCCAAAATTCTAGCCTTCTTACCATAGGATCGGTCCTTGATGTTATTCAAACCATGAAAACTGTCAACCATCAGTTGTAATCCCTCCTTCATGATGTCGTCATTGTAGGGTGCTTTCGGAGCTGTAATCCTTATGATCTCACTGAGACAAGAGGTGACTGCAAGTCTCACGTCCCTGTCTGCATGTCTCATAATCCAATGTTGGCCTAATGCAATTATAGGTACTTTCGTTGCCCAATTCAAAACCTCACAATCAGATTGATCTAGTTCAACTAGACATGTATTTATTTCCTTTAGACTATCAAGAAGAACATCTTTTGACAATTTTTGAGACTCAAGTTGTTTCCCCAAAGCATAGAGCTTACAACTTACATCCATTATTTTATTGAAATGTTCTGCAGATTGAATCTGTTTTTTGTTATTGGATGTGTGATGCTCAACCTTAGCTGACTTAGGTGACATAGCTACTGTCAACTACTTTTCCAACTTTTCTGGGACAACGAGCTCAACTTTATTAGCCGCAATATTAGCTGCAATTTTAAGATCTTGTAAAGTATTTTGTTCAACTCCAACTTTCTTCGACAACTTTATGAATGAAAAATCAACCTTATCCTGAGGAAAAATTGAAGGTAGAGAAATTTGCATCATTGCAGTTAATTGACTGATGGATTTTTGTATCTCACTTTGAGTCCTATCCCAATCACATTGTCTCCTAGACCAATCATTATAAGACTCCATGAATCTAAAATTTAATTAAGCTTCCACAGGCTGGCAAAATAGCCTGAGCTCTGAATTAACAATACCCAGAACTCTTAAAACCCAAATCAACCAAATGGGTATTCAAATCACCAATACCTAGAAACTGGAAACCCTAGATTTGAAAATGGCAACCAAACCCTAACTTCTGCTAATCTTCTATACTCCACAAATTTTCAAGCAATATAATTTCAGACAAAGAATTATTTCCACCAAATCAAACCTGAGAATTTTGTCTTCGATAGAAGACTTCACAAAATTCGCAATGAAACCCTGAACAGGTTGGCAGGAAAAACCAGCTCTGATACCACTGTAATGTGCCAACTAAGGAAAAACCCAAACTATGCAATTTATATCAAATAAAATTTTGAATCATGCAGATATCAATCAGATCTACAAATACCCAAAAAATACTAAATCATGCAGATATCAATCAGATCTACAAATACCCAGAAAAGTTCACCACAAAACTCTAAGATTTCTCACAAACATACCACAATAATTTTATTATTTTTCCTGGAATCACAATTACATAGATCATACCCAAAACATTAATATAAAATCCTGGATCCTGAATAAACAACACAACCTCTGCTAAATTATTGAATGAAAACAACTCACAAATGCCCAGCCACAACACTGCTAAACTCTGTTGCAAAAAATTGAAACTATAATGCCACACCAAATCTGAAATACCACACAAAGATGGGTTCCCAAAACCCCAAATCTGATCTCCTCAAATCTGATATGAATGTTTCCCAAGAAATCTTTAATAAATGATGCAGAATGTCTCAATAAACCCAATTGTAAACCCTGGCTAGATTTACCTCAAAGAAACTCTAGGGTTTTCGTCCTAGGTTTCTAGCCAAGAGGGTTTTCGTCCTCAAAGCTATCCCTTGCGGGGTTTCGTCCACAAGAGAGAATTCTCTCGTAGGGTTTCATCTACAAGAGAAAAGTGTATTAGCTGCAAAGCCAAATACAACAATGTAAAAGAGATAAAATGATCCAAGCCCCCTCAAATGAGCCCCCTACTCCTCTTTATATAGACATTCTTTTAATTCTTTATTGAGGTGGCACTTTTTGATTTCACTTAATAATACCTTAGAAAATAATAATAAAATGATACTTATTCTCCTAATGGGGCATACACCCTTATTTCCCCCTTTTTATTATTTAATTGCCAAATTTCACCAAAAACAATCTCAACACACCAAAACACATCAAGACTCCACTCCACAACTATGTATAATAAAAATATGAAAAATGGGGACATTACACATTCAATAATAAGGATATAATGCGTAAATCCAATTTTCCCCTTAAGGTTTGGTTTCTATAACATGAGTATAAATGGTGTTGCATATGGAAAGGTGCATCATTCATAATTAATTATCCCACAATGTTATAGTAAAATTAGACAAATGCCATTGAATCATTAACACATTTAAATAACATTCATCCATCACATGAGATTGTTATTTGAACAACTCTACCTACTAAAATCATTCATCATTACTCATTTAATTCCATAAATGATACCATTGATTTACAATAAATTATCAACGTAATAGAAATTGAGCATATTCTTCTAGAATATATACATATTTAACCTTACAATTACATATATATTTTTCATTTTGGAAACTAATGTAACCTCCACAAGAAATAATAAACAAACCACAATTCTTGACACAAGGATTTATCCTGGGAAAACCCTGACGAGAAAAACCCAACCTCCAAATATATGCTTCCTCATTTTCATAAACTTAAATGGTGAATTTACAATAATAGCAGGGCATCTACAAGCCCCTATTTTCTCAAATATAGATCAAGGAATACAACAGTCCCTTTTGATCTCTTGATGTAATTAAGGAATCACCTAATTCCTTTCTCCAAAACATCAATATAAAATTCACAATATCATTGAGGAATCCCTAATTCCTTTAGGTTCCTTTCTCTAAGTCATTTAATATCTTACATTGTTTATGAAATTCATTGGAATTATATTTTGGAGATATCGTTTTTCGAGGGAACCCTTTAAACTCCCTCAAGAATGAACTCCAAATTCATTCTTCATAAGTGACACAAAGTCTATGAATTAAAGTCCCATACCTTCAATTCATGATAACCAACAAAGATTATTTTGCATTAAATCATCTCATGGTAATTTCTTACTTCCTACTATTAAGTTTTTACATCAAAAATATAAGTAACCATTCCCATAGTTTCAAGGACCATAATTCAGTCCTTTTAATTAAAAACCTAAATTAACCATTATTACTCTTGTTCAACCTTTCCAAACCAAGTCTATTATTCTTCTAACATACACTATAATCTATATCATTGTTCCTTTAATTTAAATAAACAAGAATACATGATAGTACCTTAAGATAATACTATATGTAGGTCCCTATTACCTCTAGTAAGGCTTGATTTTAACTTCATTATGCTCATGTCTCGGCTCTCAATAACATACATTTGAATCAATAATCTTAATATCCTCATGAGATTCCTATATGACTAAATCAACTAAACCTTGTTCTTACATTATGGTAACTATATACCCTCAATATTCAAGTGGTTCTTGCAAGCGACATACTCCACTTAATCCCCTTTAATTTTTTTTTAATAATCATATTCTAAGATAGATAGCCCCTTTAATTCCCTATGGAACTTACAAATTTTCTTCATCTAATATTTTTGCTACCTTATTGAAGATGATTCTCCATTAAATTAATCATAATAGAATCATACCTATATATAATTTGATATTATTTAAGGTCCGAGGTGTAGACAAATTGGTTCATTCAAACCCCATAAGGGGGTGGAGGTCTAAGGTTCAAATCTTAGGCCTCACCGAACTGAATGCCTGTCCCTTTCCTTGTGCTTTCAGTGGCATAAAAGGTTTAAAATGATTGTGCCATGGCGGTTATAGGGGCAGATTGCATGAATATCTGTGTGGCAACTTTCGGGGTGAACAACGCAAAATACTGTGGTGATTATAAAAGCTGGATAGCCTGCCCAGATTTGTGGCGGCTACCGATTCCACCATGTTAAAAATAAAAATTGATATTATTTAGGATGACATTCAATGCCCATGCCACCATGGTTATTTCAATAACTTGCTAGTGAATATACCTTCAGTCACATAATAGGATTTAGACTGCACATCATTCGAAGCAAAAGGAGTAGGTTATAAATTTGTATTAGGATAACATTATGCTATCCATATTTATGTCTAGTGACTACAATATCCTTTGGTTTCAAAAATTAAATACTCATTCCATCCACTAGATAGAATTCGTTACCCAATAGTTGGTTCCACCATTAACTCATGGTTTATCTCTGAAGATGATTGTCACATCACATTGACTGTAGGTTAGGTGTTATTATGTGTTTAACCCAACAATTTTACATGTTGTGGGTTCTAATATTAATTCATAAAATGGTGTTCCCAAGGGTACCACTCCATCCAAAACTAAGTTCCATCAGTGCTATCCCAAGTTCAATATTGTGATGACTTAGATCTTCTACAGTGCTAGGGGAGTGTTATAGTGACATTGACCAAGGTTGCTCTCCCTTGCTTAGATACTACTCTACTTGATTACCTAGGATCCAAGACAACCATGTTTATGTTAGACACTATTGCAAATTTGAATCAAGTTATTGACAAACAAAGGACTCATCAGATACACAGTTGTTTATAAATATGATATTATTTGAGATTTATTTAGGTCTAACTAGTTTGATGCAAAGGTTTCCACTACATCTATCTTCTAGGAAGACCGAAACACCTGCAACTATTTCCAGTTCCCCCCTTCATCGACAAATTCCAAGATTTTTATTGTTAGGAGTTTTGATCCTAGATGGCCAAGGAAGGTAATACAGTCTTCTGATAGACCCTTATGTCCATGGGGTACTGTGGACATCGATTTGAACTTGATTATGATTTTTATGCAGGATTTAAGCTTAGGAGAAGCTGCGTAGGGTTTCAAATCTCGAATAGTGAATCTCGGATGAATACCATTGTCATTTTCTTCGACTCATAGCACAGTGTTGAAGGTGTTTATGACTAATTATTTACACATATATATCATTACTTCTTAAAATATCGATCAGGTGTGGCGTAGATTGGATTTGAATATGAAATCAAAGAAGTTGAGATTCACACCTTCACATGGTAGCATATTTGTTGGCTTAGAGTGGAATACTGAAGGAATTTATACAGGTAAAGAGGTATTCTTATTAAGTTTTAATTAGCAGCCTTTTGGAAAGTACCAATTTAACCTACTACCTGACAGAGGATGGATTCACCCAAGGGTGAAGAGCATACTCCCTAGTCCTCCTAGAGTTCCTAGATAGCCCATTCTTCACAAATGTCCTCCAATTTATAGGGAAATTTCTCCACAAATGGCCAAATAGTGGCCACATTATAATAATATTAAAAATATGCCTTGGCCTCATTATGACTTCATCATGTCCTTCAAGGGTTCTCTAGGGATAAGATGAGTGACAAAACTCATACTATTGAGGCATAGGGTAGTTACAAGGTTAAAACTATTTTTGATAAGTTGGGAGATTCCTCTCATAGTTCCCACAAATATCAGGTATCCACATGAGTACTTCCCAAAAGGTAGGATGACCCATAAGTTATTTAAAAATTCCTTAGTCCTTTTTAGGTCCCATCCACCTTGGGTCCACTAAATTTGCACATGATTTATTATATGGTTATAATTTTTGTAAAAGATAATTCTTTAAATTTATCTTTTACTAGACCTCATAAATAGCCCTCAGATAGTTAATATTTATTGTTCCTTAAAATTATTTTACTAGAATTTTTGTAGGATCCTTTAGGGTCTAAGCCCCTCTATTAAGCATTAATTGCTCCAAACCAATTAATATCCTTTAAATAACACAAGAGGGTGATGGGTCATAAAAATAACCTACACACAATCTTTGTAATATTTAATTCAAACACTTTTATATGATCATAATTAACACACACTTCGTATCTCATGCAGATGGATATTCTCCTTGATGGTTGATGACTCTTCCTCTATTTTTGGGTTCCTTTGTGGCAAAGGATCATTTATTTTTAAGTTCCTTCTTGGCTAAGGACCACTTCTCTTTGGGTCTTGTCTTCTGTCAGAGTGCTTCTTTTTGTTCCTACTTGTCTAAGGACTATTTCTTTTAGATCTTCTTAGTCTGAGGATGTTATTTTGAGGTTGTATTTTTGCTTTAGTTTGTAGTTTATATTGTTGTTCCAAGTTTCTTTCCTCTTTTCCTTTTTGATCCTCTGATGTACAAGGCATTGGGGCGCCTTTCAAATGCCCTGTTTTTTAAATAAAATATTTAATTTACCAAAAAATAATAATTAACACACACTGCACAGTAAGGGTTTAGGAAAATATATGATTTTTTTAAACTCATGCACTGTTAGAGTCAAAATGTTAGAGTCAAATATTATCAAAATTATTTATTTCCTTCCTATATGATTTTTCTTGCTCCTAGGTTATCTCAAACCTTTTTTTTTGACCTCTCCTCTCTATTCCTCTTTCTTATCTTTCTTTATTCCACCCATCTAACATTGTCTCTCTTCACACCTACTGGTTTCTTTTATCCTTCCTCTTTCCTTTTCTCTTTATCTTTCTAGATATGTCATCTCCTCTTTCTTCTTGGATATTTTGTCTTCCCTTTGTCCTTTTTATTTTCCTTGGGCATTACTACTTTTCAAGCAATAAATATGTATTATATACATGTGGGTGGTGGGGATGCTTACATTTTATATAACAATTTGGATGTCCCTACATCAAATAATGAAACAACTCTGAAAGAATTTGGTACTCAAGCCCCTAGTGTAATCTACCAACTTTTTAAACTATCTAGTAATTACAAATAAATGTTGTCTATCTTACTTATCATTTCTAATATATCAAGGGGGAGCTACTTGGTGTAGGAGAGTGTCCCTTAAGGGAGATGAAAAATAAGGGCCTCTCTATGTCCCCCTTAAGCTTAAAGGGGATGTTGGAATATGTGGTTGTTATACCTATTTGAAGTCCATGATCAAATTTTGTATCATATATTCATATAATCCCTTTGGACCCTTGCAAACATTAAAATGAGGTGTTTTTGTAATATGATATTATTTTAATTCTTAAGGTTAGTCTCTTAACCTTGTCTCAAAGATAAATTATATTTATGTATAAATACCTCTTCCTATTAACCATTTTGTTATCAGCTAAAGTGTAATTCTATTCTTCAATAGTGATATTATTTGGTGTCCATGGAAATCCCCATATAATGTGTGTATTTCATCTTTCAATAATATTTGGTAATGTGTTGATTCCATTTTCTTGTCAAAATGATGTAAAATCCAATAGTGGTTTCTTGAATATTTTTTATTTTTATGAATTTGTGAGGTAGGTCTTATACCTTTTATTTTCTTGTGAGTATTTGTCACAACCCATTTTTCCCTTAATCTTGACTCAATTTTTTTTAAACCTTTACCAGAACTAGATGGATATTTAAACATCAATCATTTGCAATCCCAACTTCATTGAAGAATATTTATTTTAATTAATTATTGACTATAATATTTTTCTAGGTTAACCCATCACTACATCATACATATTTTTGGTTATGCAGATGTACTAAGTGAGGACACTTGTTTCACAACCATTTCTCTCACTTGTCATTTAGTGAGTTGTATTTTATTTTCCCCTCTCATTCTTTCGAAAGGAGGATGTCATCCATATCACACCACATAAGTCTTTTTATGATGGTGATTAGAGTGTATTGCAATTCAACTATCCCCTCATCTCTTTAATGAACTATTCATCCCATAGTTATGCCTCATTATATCCTTAATTCATGGAATCACTAGTTTAGGTAAACCTATTTACCAATAAACCAATCCACTTATGTCACCTATTTACTACCCCCATCAAGATATCTCATGATGCTATTTATATTAGTCTATCACATTTATAATTCCTTTTCACGTTATGAGTTACCAAGTTTTACCCTAATCTATCCATTATTTAAGGGTAAGCAATGCAATACAAAAATAGAATACATAATGAAAGGTCTATTATTCAAGGATGACTAAATCCTCATATCTAGTTCTTTATTTTTAAAATACTTAATATAATAGAATATTTATAATAAGAATTTCTTAAATTAGTTCAATTAAACCATATCTCTTATTGATCTACTTATTCTCACAAGATTATCACAATCATAGCATAAGTCATTTGCATAATACAACACACTAAAAATATAGAACCACAACCAATCACATAACTCCCCCCTTTATCCTAGGAGAAACCCTAGAGGGAAAAACCAACATTTGAATCCTCTTTTATTTTATTTCCATATGATATTCAACTCATACATAGATATTAGACAATTCAGTCTGTCTTTAATCTCCCATAAGGGTCATACTATTTTCCCTCAACTTCTAAATCTAGAAAATATTCCTCTTATCTATAATTACAATTACATATCCATTAAACCGAAGCAACATTGCAATATGTCTTCCTTGTACACAAAGATATCCATGTTACCATTCTAAAAATAAATTATAATCTCATTTCCAATTACACAAACATATTTTGTAGTCCACATTGAGCTCATATCCCTATATGCTTACTCCATAATGAACAACGACAATAATCATTAAAAAAAAAGCTATTCTTAAAGAATATTTCTATTATGGAGATGTCATGGAACATCCAAAAAAAAACAACAATAAATTACCTTACAATTACTGAAAATAATAAGCACTTTGAATCATCTAAGAAAGTTTTGTTGGGTAATACTACCTCCATTATTTGAAATTCACCTAATCTCTATCGATCTAGGTAGAATAGGCTCTCACATTTCTCAAAAACGTGCTAATAGGAGAGCATAGTTACACTCATTCTTAGCACCCCAAGGTTGAAGAGTAGTGATAATCAATAAATTATTAACTTGTAAACCTTCTCTTACAAACTAAGTCAACTCTTCTTAACATGGTCATTAATCTACCCCAGCTCTCAAAACCTTCTACCCCAGCATAATTGGGTTGGTTAACCATATCACTAATGCCTAGAAGAGGGTGGTAACACTCGTAGTTATAATACCTTAGAACTAAAACCTTAATAGCTACAACATCTCGTATAAAATAAAATACATCTATGGTGAACTACGATGATCTACGCATGACTATGCATGACTAAAATAGCCTACAATAGCCTAGGGATATCTGGAATCACCTATGGATATGTAGAGACAACAATGTGTGACTTTTGGGTGTCTACACACCTACAACATCTTGTATAAAATAAATAAACATATCATATAAAAAATTAATTTCTTCATACCGAACGATATAACAAAAAGCTCAACTCACTGATAACTACCTTCACCATAGATTATTCTATCTACCCTTCCTTAATCCCATAGGTGTAATACACAAAATAAGGTCTTAAAATAAAATATGGAAATCACACAATTTTTAGTAATCATCTACTGGAGATACTTAGTTACCTACTTACCTGTATTTTCTCCTAAATTACAATAGTTACTCATATATAGGAGCATTCAATATAACAAATTATTTCTTCAAGATTTGGGTTCAACTAGAGAAACTTGCTACAAAGCTACGAAGCAACTAATTTCTTTTAGATATGTTCACTAAATATAACATAAGAGCAAGTTCTATTTTTATAAAGATACTACCTTTGGTAAGCTTGAAAATTCTCCAATGACATCTCTTAGCTATCCCGATGATGTCTTGCAACAACACAATGTTATATCCAAGGCATCCCAACGATGTTCCTCAAACCAAATGGTAATATCTCTAGCAAAACCCATAGTATCTCATTTATATAACCAAAAATTTATCACTATTAGAACCAACAATATCTCACGCTAATCCCAACAATGTCACACCCATCAATCAACTATGACTCACACATTAAAACCAACAATGTCTTATACCTCAAAAATAGCAATGACTCACACGTCAAAACCAACAATGTCATACACCTCAAACCAACAATGACTCATATGTCAAAACCAACAATGTCTCACACATCAAACCAACAATTACTCATACATCAAAACCATCAATGTCTCACACATCAAACCAACAATGACTCATACGTCAAAACCAACAATGTCTCACACATCAAACTAGAAATGAATCACACATGAAACCCAGTAATGTATCACACATCAAACCAATGATGACTCACATGTCCAAAACCAATATTATCTCACACATCAAACCAAAAATGACTCACACATCCCAAAACCATCAATGCCACACTGCTCATCCTCTACTCGCATCATCTCCTCCCTTATAGATTTTCTTACCATAATTAAGAGATAATCCTTACCTTCTCTTCCACTTTCGGTTCGATGGGATCCAAGGTTAACCAACTGAACCATCACATCTTGCAATTATCCCCAAAGCTTCTCTCTACTCTGAGTTAATAATTTATTATTTTATGTTTCTTTTTAACTCATAATTGGGTGGTGGCTTAGACTCCAAGTCAAGAGATAGTTCAAACATTCCCACTAATTTATTTACTCTGCCACATCAAATTCTCACTATATATATATATATATATATATATATATATATATATATCTTCCTAATTTAAACAAAAATAAGAGAAATAAATGCTCAATTTTCATTCTACTTGCAATGAATCTACTACTTAACTTCACTACCAATAATATTAGCATACAACCTTCATAATTCATAATTTTGTCATCTAAAAAAAAATAATTCTTTGATGTGGTTTGATTATTATAATTAAAGAATATTATCCCTTGTTGTTCAAGTTAAATGATAAAATGGATATCATATATTTTTTATTACATCTCATTCTTTATGGATAGTATTTCCTCCAAACATAAGAAAACCCTATTCCTGTAAAATGCAATTCTATTAGTAGCATCATAATCTGCATAATAATTGTGTTTAAAAGAAAATTAAGAATAAAATTATCCAACATCCCATTAATAAATACACATATCACATTTTCCATAAATTGTATGTGTTTGCATAGCTAAATTTGAAATATCCAAACATTCCTTCAATAAAGCAACATAGCAAAACATAAGTCCATCCAAACAAAAAAAGTCTACCAAGGGAGGGTCATGACATCCTCCCTCCCTTAGGCTTAACACAGTCATTTTCATGCCACGAACTTGAAACACAAAACAACATTTACAATAAATTTTCAAACAGAAATGGAAAGTGTCTTTGCATATCTACCACTTTCTTCCAACTAGATTTTCTTTCAGATTAGCTATCCTACTAGACCTTGCATTGCTCTAGAGTTCCTTTCCTCATCTATTTGGAATGAAAATCAAGGATATTTATTGGTCGAACATCTATAGCCTTTGGGTCTACCATCTGCAATTTAGAAAAGTCCCACACATGATCAAGGTTAGCTATATATTTTCTAAGCAATGAAATGTGAAAGATGTCATGAATCTTCAATAGACTATATGGGAGGGCAAGTCGGTATGCTACAGGACTGATATTTTATATAATTTTCAAAGGGTCCAATAAAATGTGGATCAATTTTTATGGATTTAATAGCACTCTTCTTTGGTCTCACCCTCAGATACTCTATCACCCACCGTAAACTCTCTTGGTGAACTCCTAAGGTTAGCATAACTTTTTTGTCGATCTACAACTTCCTTAAGCCTTTCCTTGATAATCATTAACTATTGCTTTATTTATCTAACCATGTTTGGTCTAAGAACAACCCTATCCTCTAGATTGTTCCAAGACAATGGTGTCCTACACCTCCTACCATACAAAGCTTCAAATGGAACCATGCCTATGGTCGAATGATAACTGTTATTATAGGTAAATTCTACCAAGTGTATAAGATATTCCCACCAGATATTTTTATCCATACAGTACATGTAAATCATGTATTCTAATACCTAATTCACCCTCTTAGTCTACCCATTGGTTTTTGGGTAATATGCAAAGCTAATATTTAATGTAGTGCCAATGGCTCGATGAAAAGCTTTCCAAAACTCGAATGTGAATATCAAGTATCTATTTGAAATGATCACTTTAATAAATCCATAAAGCCTAAATATTTCCTTGGAAAACCTATTAGCCACAACCACAACATCATCCTTGGTATTTCCTAGTATAAAGTGCATAAACTTGGTCATTCTATCAACCACAACTAGGATTACATCATGTTAAAATCTAGTTTTTGGAAACCCTACAATAAAATCCATCAAAATCACCTACCATTTCTATATAGTTACATAATGAGGATATAGTAGAACTATAGGATGTCGGTGTTCTGTCTTAACTTTCTAGCATTAGACACATTGAGAAATAAATTTAGTTATGTCCCTCTTCATTCTTGAATAGTAGAAAGTTTTATTCATATTCTCCCTCATTTTTCCCTCCTAGGTGAGTATAATATGGGGATCTGTGTGCTTCATTCATGATTATTTTTCTTAAGTCATTGGTATCAAGAATTACTACCTTATCCTTAAAGCACAAGAACCAATCCTTGATGCTAAATTCCTTACTTTCCTCTAGTTTCCTTCCCATATTTTCCTGAATTTTCTTGTAAAACTCATCTTGATGTTGCATTTCCCTGACTTGCTCCATTAGATATACATGGATGCGAGTCAGGAAAACTATGTGTCTTCAACTAATCAGTGCATCATCAAATTTATTTTCTTTACCTTTTATATATTTAATGCCAAAATTATATTCAAAGAGAAATTCCATCCACCTTCTTTGTCTAGCATTTAGAAAAGGTTGATTAAATATGTATTTCAAACTTTGATGGTCTGTTCTCAACTCAAAGGGTTTCCCTAATAAGTAGTTTCACCAAATTTTGATATAAAATACCACTGCTTACAATTCCAGATCATGGGTTGCATAATTAACCTCATATCATTCTAGTTTCATTGAACCATAAGCTACCACTACTTAATTATGAGAGATCACTCCTCCCAAACATTCCAAAGATGCATTTGGACACATAGAAAAGCTACCCTGAGGATCTGGTATCTTTAGTATGGGAGATGTAATGAGTCTTTGTTTGAGCAGATCAGAAGCTTCCTCACATTTATTCATCCACTTGAATTCACTTTCCCTTCCTCTAAATATTAGTTATTGGAGTGGTTATCTTAGCTTTGTCCTTCACACAATTCTTGTAATATCCAATCAAACCCATGAAAATTTAGACTTCCATAATATTTTTTAGTGGAATCCAATTCAATATAGCTTCTATTTTCTTAGGATCCACCATGATCCCTTCTGCTAATAAAATATGCCCTAAATGTTGAACTTTCAACACATAAAATTCATATTTTGACAAATTATTTTACAATTGATTCTTCCTTAGTAGCTCCAGAACAATCTTGAGGTGTCTATTGTCCTCTAACTTATTCCAAAAATATATCAAAATATCATCCAAGAACACAAGAACAAATCAGTCCAAAAGCTTCCTGGAAATACTATTTATCAAGTTCATGAATGTTGCTAGAGCATTCGATGGTCCAAAAGAGAAGACAATAAATTCATAATTCCCGTAACAATTTTTGAAGGTTGTATTATGTGTATCCTCTTCTCGAATCCTCAATTAATGATATCCCAACTTCAAATAAATATTTGAGAATATAGTGGCATATTTAAGTTGATCAAATATATCTTCAATTTTGGGTAGAGGATATCTATTTTTAATGGTTGCCTTGTTAAGAATCATGCAATCTATGCAAAAGTGTAAAGAACCATTAATTTTCTTGATGAAAAAAACTGGTGCACCCCATGGTGATACACTTGGTCTAATTAATCCTTTCTCTAGAAATCCTTGTAACTATACTTTCAAGCCTTGCATCTCAATTGGATTCATTCTATAAGTAGCTTTATGAATAGGTTCTATTCCAGGTTGAAGTTTAATTATGAAATCAAATTCACATTTAGGTGGTAATCTAGGTAAATCCTCCAGAAATACATCTCTAAACTCTTAAATAACTAATTGTTTCTCAAACACCTCTTCCTTCTTTTCATCCTCTATATTATTTAACTTCACTACATAAATTGTTCCTCCTCTCTTTATTAGCTTCTTAATTTGCATTGTGAAGAGGATCTAGGGTTGAAAAACCTCTTGCAAGCTATACACCCTCTATGCTTTCCTGCCATATTCTAAATATTTTATCCATCTATCATGGAAATTGATTATGGTACTATGTGATTTCAACCAAAAAATTCCTAGGATTACATCAAAGCATATAGAAGTGCTACAGAAAGGTAACCTATAGTTATACCACTAAGTAATATTATTTCAGTCATAGGGTAACATTGATCTACATAGAAGCTCTGTATTGAGCCATGCTCGACCTTCCACCCTTGTGCCAATATTCTTGGTCTTTCTGGTATATTTTTAATTAAGCTATTGGAAATAAAACTATTTGTGGCACCACTATCAATCAAAATTATAACATTTCTACCAAATATCTTACCTTTTATCAGTAGTGGAGTGGCTTATTCTTCTAGAATCTGACTCTCTATTACTGCATAAATATTGTGTGCTAGTTCTTTATAATTATGTTATTTTCCCTTTGAAATAAATCCTAGTTTGAGTGGACATTTATTGGTGTAATGTGGACTACCACATTCATAACATCCTACTTTGGGTCTTGGATGAGTTTTCTGCTTCTATCCTTCTTATGCTTTTATGGCTAATGAAGGATTTGCTTGACCCTACAGTGGTGGTATTTTATTCCCATTGTTGTGATTATTAGGATTACGGTTCTTCCCCTTGAACCTTTTCCTAAAATTCCCTTATTTTTGATCATTCCTTCTATCCTTTCTAGGGGAATTATTGTTTTCCTGCTCCTCTTCTCACTTTATGAATACACTATTTATTTTTCATAGTGCCTCTCTATCCTACTCAGATACCCCTTCATAATAAAAGTAATGCTTGTGATAAGTTTCAGATTTCTTGGCTATATCATAGGCCTTTTGAAGAGTACTAGGTTCCTGCATATTTACTTCATGCCCTACTGTAGTATCTTCTCCTAGTATAAACTTATGTACCTTAATTTTATAATTATACATAGGTACATAGTTTAGTAGCTTGATGAATTTTTGATAATAAACTTCCATTGTCTTATTCCCTTGCCTAAGGTTTGTAAATTCCTCAAATTCTTTGGTGTAGAAGTGTTCGGTGAGGAATCTTTCTTTAAATGCTACTATAAATTCTTCCCATTTCAAATCAATTGTTGTTGCAATTCCTTTTTCCATGTTGAACACTTCCCACAAATCCAAGCCAACATGTTGTAGGTGTAGGGTGGCATAATATGTTTGGGTGGTAGTGGAATAGTTCAAGTATCTATCTCCTTCAACCAAGATTTGACTTTATCACCATCTTCCTCTCCATTGAACTTGAAATATTTTAGGTGTTTCGTATCCTTTCCTAATTATACCTCTAGATGTATTCTAGCCTGTTGTGCCTCTGTATAGGTTTCATTCACTTTTACCCCTCTAGAATTTATAGCTTGTGAATCTTGATTCACTAAAGCCTCAAATAGTTATTTTTGTATTTCCATTTGTTCCCTCAATAGCACAATTTTTGTGAAGAGATCCTCCCTCTCATTACTAGGATTGTTAGCACCTACATCGAGGGTCTTGAATTCTTCTTTTTTTGTTGTGTCTACCTCATCGATGGGGCAACACTCCCTCTCATTCTCTTTGGTGGTATTATCCCTAGCCATACATAGGAGGGATAGTCAGAATCAATTCACAATTATATATTTGAATTATTTCTCCTACTAACAACTATATTCCTAGTTATCCTAACTAGACATTCAAGATCTACCTTTAGTAGATACACTTTCCTTATAGGTATAGTCTTTATATGGTGTACTATCCTAACACACTCATCTATTCTTGCGCAAGGAAAATTGTATCACTATGAACCAAGTGCTATAATACCAAATATCATAAGCCAATTTTCCCTTAATCTTGACTCTATTTTTTTTTCAAACCTTTACCAGAACTAGCCAAAGATTTAAACATCAATCATTTGCAATCCCCACTTAATTGTAGAATAATTATTTTAATTAATTCCCCACTATTATATTTTTCTAGGTTAACCCATCACTACATCATACATATTTTGGTTATGCACATGTACTAGGTGAAGACACTTATTTTGCAACCATCTCTCTCACTTGTCATTTAGTGAGCTAGTTTTTCATTCCCCCTCTCATTATTTTGAAAGGAGGATGTTATCAATAACACACTACACAAGGATTTCTATGATGGTGCTTAGAGTGTATTGCAAGTTGACTATCCCCTCATTTCTTTAATGAATTAGTCATCCCATAGTTATACTCATTACATCCTTAATTCATTGAATCATTAATTTGGGTAAACCTATTTGATGTAAATTCACTACAAGAGACCGATAATGGACTCCAAGGGTAAAATTGTAAGACAAGACATCATACAAAATACAAGAGTAAAATAAACCTGTAAATGCTTCCTTTCATTATCTAAATTCACGTACCCATTACAATAGAGTCTCCCACTTATTATACACCCCAAAAGAAAAACCCTATCCTACACTATCCCCTTAATACTTTTAGTCACTTTCTATTTTTAGCAACTCACTTCCTATTTTTAGTAACCCTAAAAAATTTAAAAATTTAAAAACTCAGATGGCATCCAAAATGGAATCATGCACTAGTTATTCAATAATAACCACTATCCCAAGATAGCAATACCACTCTAGTTCTATAGTAGTAGTTATGATAACTTTTCAGTTGCAAAAATTGACAATTACATTAAAATACACTTTTGGGCATCCTAGAGGTATTTTCTTGCATGAAAATGCAAAGGAAATTTTTTGTTAAGTTCTCCATGCCATTCAACATGTTTTAAAAAAATAACGGGGTAAAACGGACACTCAGAGCAAAAGTTATGGCCCTGGTAAGGTGCATCACTATTTACCAATAAACCAATCCACTTGTGTCACCTATTTACTACCCCCATCAAGATATCTCATGATGTTATTTATATTAGTCTATCACATTTATAATTCCTTTGCACCTTATGAGTTACCAAGTTTTACCCTAATGTATTCATTAGTTAAGGGTAAGCAATGCAATACAAAAATAAGAATCCATAACGAAAGGTCTATTATTAAAGGATCACTAAATTCTCATATCCAATTATTTCTTTATAAAATCCTTAGTAAAATAGAATATTTCTAATCATAATTTCTTAAATTAGTTCAATTAAACCATATTTTTTATTGATCTACTTATTCTCACAATATTATCACAATCATAGCATAAATCATTTACATAATACAACACACTAAAAATATAGAACCACAACCAATAACATAACTCCATATTTTACCCTAGGAGAAACCCCGAAGGGAAAACCTAACATTTAAATCCTCTTTTATTTTATTTCCATATGATATTCAACTCATACATAGATATTTGACAATTCAATATATCTTTAATATCCCATAAGGGTCATACTATTTCTCCTCAACTTCTAAATCTAGGAAATATTCCTCTTATCTGTAATTACAATTACATATCTACTAAACCAAAGCAACACTATAATATGTCTTCCCTGTACACAAATATATCCATGTTACCATTCGAAAAAAAAAGGATAATATAATTTCCAACTACATAAACATATTTTGCAGTCCACATTGAGCTCATCTTCCTATCTACTTCATAATAAAAAACATTAATAATCATTCAAACAAAAGTTATTCCTAAGGTAGAATTAGATTATGAAGACATCATGGAACATCCAAAAAACACAAGAATAAGTTATATTACAATTAATAAAAACAACAAGTTGTAGACACCTAAATCGTGTCATGCTTAGGGGAGCTACTTACATAGACACACTCATAAGATCATAAGACATAATATTGGACTTTCCAAGCATCAACAGTGGTTCTCACCACTCATTTGGGGCCTTTTCAAGCCATCCAAGCTTGGTCGCTCAAGCCAAGAGCGACCAGATTCTAGCCGCTCAAGCCTAGAGCGGCCAGACCTAGCCGCTATAGACGATAGCGGCCAGATCATAGCCACTGCAGATGATAGTGGCTAAGCCATAAGAAGTGGTTTACCGACAAACAGGCCCAATCTCAGGTGGAAGTGGTAGTCTACATGCAATAAAGGTGAGCGGGAGTGACTTTGCATTCCTTTTCATGACCAGTTCACATAGGAGACTTGAGTTTGCATTTAGACTTAAGTTAACTAACCTCCAAGCATAAACAAAGGACAAAATCTTCTCATGCTAATGAATAGTTCACATAGAAGACTCAAGTGGGCAGTTAGATTTTAGTTAACTAGCCTTCAAATATAGACAATAGACAAGAGCTTCTCATGCTAACTTGCACTACGCATGAGAAATTCATTTCTAGGGCTTGGACATAGACCTAGGGTTTCACACTATAAAAGGTGCAAGCCTAAGAGCACCAAGATAGAGAGCCTTATCATATCCAGAGATCCTTTAATATTTTATCATACAGAGAATAGAGACCCAAATCACATACAGGAGATCATTTTAGAGAGAGAGTTCTCTTTGAGATCACGTGTGCGATGGAGCTTTGAAAAATCAAAGGGCATAACACCTACTTTCTTCAACATCAGATCATAGTCTTTGACCCATAGCTTTGGGGCAAGGAGAGCAAGGTTTTCTTTAGCAGTCATTGTCTTGGACAGTGGCCCACAGGCTTGGCTTAGATAGACATAGCATATTTTATCTTATTTTCTTATATCATTAGCATAGATTTACTTGATTCCATGGTATTGTTTTATCATATTTCTATTACATTCTTTGATTACTAACAACCTCATCCAGGGAGGCAATCTCGGACACCTAAAAGTGTGTTGTTGTTTCATTGCTTGTAGGGCCACAGGTACATCGGATGAAGGTTACAACATACGAGAGCAAAAGGGATCCCTCTAGGAGACAGACCTAGAGAAGGAGGCATCTGTAAGCCCTCATACATTTTCGTGTGTGAGAAGCTTTTATAAGTGCACCACCTCTTCATGGAAGGGGCACTCCTTGCCCACTTGTAATTTATAGTATCAAAATGGGTATCCCTAAGAGGGACCGACATGTAACCGAGCTTCAATATCAATAAAGAGATCCATATTTTGTTATTTCATGTTATATGCTTTTTTTCCTCTTGTCTTTCCATTTTATCTTTGGTATTTTAAATAGCATTGCAAGTAGGGTTTTCAGAAAAGGGACCGGTGTGCGCATTCTCGGGGTCGCTACAGATGGCGATCACGATGGGATGACCACTAATTTTTCATTTTCTACCAGAATACTAACTTAATTTTGTGTGCAGGTCTAGCCGCTCTGAGCTACAGTGGCCAAAAACTAGCCGCTCTGAGCTACAACGGCCAAAAACTAGTCGCTCTGAGCTACAGTGGCCAAGAACCAACCGCTCTGGTCAATAACGGCCAGGACTGGAGTGCAGCAGAGGTCAAAACATTGACTCTCTGAGCTGGATCAAAGGTTGGTATAGCTTTTATGATATTTTATAGCTTTCTGTCTACTTTTGTGTGTTCAAAATAGAGAACTTAAAGCACATTTATGTTTGGAAATTGAAAGAATAAAGAAGAAAGAATTAAGCATTTCGCATATCTTAGATCTTCTTTTAAATTTTCCACTAGGCGTTGCTAGGAACAATGGCTTATGCCTAAAAATTTCACCCTAGAATCCAATGTGCTAGACATTGTATGTTGTTTGCTTGCTTTGAGGCCCTGCTAGAGGCCATAGTTGCATGAGATAAAGTGTGCTCATACAAATCATAGTAGTTCATGCATATTTCTGAATATTGAAATGTATTTTTTTCACTTAGGCATATAGGAAAGACTCATTGCTGCTATATGATGCACTTTATGTTACGCAAGCTTAAAATGAACACCACACATGCACGTCTCATTTAAACATTGGAGAGTTGGATTTCATCACCAACCTTCAATTCAGTCCAGATGACATTGGAATTCATCTCCTTCCACTTGGTTTACCCCCTAGAGCTTCCTAGAAATGGATTGGGAAACTTACTTATAGTGACACTAAGTTACTTGTGTTCAAACTATCTCCCACTATTGGAACAATCATTGGTTCAGAGTGGAGGAGCTAGGCGAACCCCTCCATTGGGTCTTCAATGGTGTACCCTAGCTTCTTTTGAGAAAATCATGTTTGGCATGAGTGTACTTGATTGTCACTATGGATGAGTCTTCTCATTCTTAATCCAAGAACAAGAGCAAAGAAATCAAGAGAACAACACATCAAAACACATCAAATAGTTTAGGGCACACTCAAATTGGTAATCAAGATAAACATTTGTTTGGAATTGTGTGGTCATTCCTAAATTGCAAACTCAAAAGATCAAGTCATAAAACAACATGGTCAAAACAAGAAGTAAACACCCTCGGTCTGATGTCGAGGGAGAGACAGAAGCAATTCATACCCATAGGCGGAGTCATAGTAATGTTGAATGACCTACCCATAAGACCGTGAGACGTAGCTCCATGAGCCTAAGGGGTGATAACTCAACTCTTGGGGGATCTCCTCGAGAAACCCCAAGTAAGGAACCACATCATGGAACAAAGTCACATAAACAAAAAGAGGCTTCACAACCATCCTCATCAAGGAGACATGAGGAGACCTCAAGGGCCTCCTCTAAACACACAGAAACATCTCAAAGACATGAGGAAACTTCAAGGGCTTCCTCCTCACATGGACATAAAGAAGGTTCTAAGACTCATTCTTCACATAGGGATGATGAGACTACCACATCTCCATCCACATGGAGAAAACATGTCACCACAAAGCCCTCTTCATCAAGAAGGCAAACAAGAATTGCAACACCTCAAGACTCACAAGAAACATATGAAATAGGTCTACCCACTGAAGGGCAGGAAACTAGAGCTACATCTAGTCATGGGAATCATATAGAAGAAACCCTTCACACAAAAGGAAATATTCCCATAGACTATGACCTCATAGGAGTAAATGGCACCCCACAGGACCAGCCATGGAGAACGAGACAACTAGACAGGTTGGATCGATTTCCTACTCAACCAACCCAAAGAACTATAGCTACTGAGAACTCTGCATCTGGAAGCTCATGAACTATGACTTCTAAACATACCTCCCAATCTAGGGGTACCTCAGAGTGACCCCACAGAAGATGCATGGAGTCTGATCATAGGGATATTCAATAGTACACTGAACAAGTCACATTAACTAGCAAGAGTACAGATACAACAGAAACCCCCTCGAGGAATCTGTGAGTCAAGACTACAAGAACAGAGTCAGATAAACATGAGTCTTCTACAATAACACAAAATGACCGAATGAGGTGGTTAGAAAATGCATTACGCAAAGAGCGAGAGTTAGTGGAAGCTCTCGAACAAGAGAAACAAAGAGAAAGACTCTTGCACCAACATGAGCAACATTTAAGAGAGCAAGCTGAGCGGCTAGCTCTTAACAATTTATAGATAAATGGTGGTGACCACCAAAGAACAAGACACGCTGACTCACCTAAGGAAAGGTACACTAGACAAGATATCCCACAATGAAACCCCCCACCAAATCATGAACAAAATCCAACTAATGGGGGAGGGCAAACATAACAAACCAAGATCACAATCCTGAGTCCCCTCGTAGGAGGGAGGAAAATGGAACAAATCAAATGGATAGAGAGTTACCTCCATTGCCAATGTGAATAGGCTTGCACGAGGAGGAAATTCATGCATCAAAGGCATTTCAAGAGCTTGCTAAAAAATGAAAACCTTTGAGAAACAAGAGGCAGCTAGGAACTCACCAACATTGAGCAAGATACACAATCAACCATTGTGCCCATCAATCCCTAGCCCTCCATATCCTAAGCACTTTGAGATGCCTAGGTTAGAGAAGTTTAAAGGTGAAGAGGATGCACAAGAGCATGTCACCAATTTTATCAATGCTTGTTTTCATCTTGAAGACAATGATGCTCTCATGCTAAGAACATTCATAATGACATTTTTAGGTGTTGCCACTCAATGGTTCAACCAACTACCTAAGCATAGCATAACCAACTTTGAACAACTAGTAAATGCATTCTTGAAGCATTTCTCCTTTGGTGCTAAGAAGAAGGTGAACCTTTCAGACCTAGAGAACCTAAAATAGTATGATGATGAGCCAGTAATGGATTATGGGAATAGATGGAGAAAAATCATGGCAAAATTATCATTCTCCATTCCCATAGAAGAGATCATTCGTATGTTTACCAAAATTTGTTCTAAACATATCTCCCTCTTGCTACAACTCCAATAGTATCCTTCATTTGAGGAAGCTTTGGCATAGGCCAAGCTCATCGAAGAGATAAAAGTAGATGAGGGAACCATTAAGCTCCAAAACAAAAAGGAGTGGAACAAGAATGGTAAGAATGACAAGTACAAGTAGAAGTAGAGTAACCCTGCTCCAGTCAATCAAGTCGTATTGGCTACACCCAAGGATGGGGGTGCACAACAACCATAGAACTATCAAGCACATCCCCCACCAGCCAACTACGACCAAAAGAACAATCAAGGAAGAAATCGAGAATGCAAGCCGCCTCGTTATTTCATGCCTCTGACAGAATCAATGCAATCAATATTTAATCAGTTGAGCGAGGCCAGGAGGATCAGATTTCTTGATATACCTCTTGTAGATCCCAACCATCCTAAGCCAAAAGGATATAGGGAAGATCAATTTTATCCTTATCATAGGATACCGGGGCATGACATTGAGGCTTGCATCGGGTTTAAGCATCAAGTGCAAAACATGATTGAGGTGGGAGAGCTCAAAGTTGACAACCCACTAGCTCTCGATAATAGAGACATGGGCATATACAGAAACCCATTGCCCAATCATGAAGCCCCTCGAGAGCAAGGGGCCCAAGTCAATCAGGTTTGAGCTGACATACCTACCCATGGATGCATTGGGATGGTTGAGATCATTAACATAGCAACAAGGACTAGGTGGTATGGTCAACCACAACCACCTACAGCTCCCATGAACATCCCAACCACTCCTAGGCAAAGGTAAGACAACCTTCTAGGTCCACCAACGAGACCTATGGTAACTATTCAGAGTAGATTGGAGCAAAACCTACAGATGACTCCAGCTAAGTTATCCATATATGAGCTCATACAATAGTCCCCAAAGCATAGGGAGACTCTAATGGAGATTTTAAGAACAATTGAGCTTCAACCGCAAGATGTGAATGCATTCACTCACTTTGTGGGACAAGTGCAAGAATGCCAGGAACCTGTAATCTGATTCTATGATCATGAGATTAAGATAGTTTCTGTTGCCTTACCAGACCCTCCACTAAACATTGTAGTGGCCATCAATAACTTACCATTCAAGAGGGTTTTGGTCGATACAGGTTCATCGATAAACATCATCACAACAACTGCAATAGAGCACCTCAAGATACCCAAGACCAATATCATTCCAGGAACTTACACATTGAGAGCTTTTAATGATGCTTTATGCAATACTATGGGAATGATAGTCCTACCCATCAAGGTGGGGCACAAGACCATCCCCATGATGTGTCATGTCTTGGAAGGTGCTATGCAGTACAACATCCTCTTAGGGCACCCTTGGATAAGGGCCATGAAGTGTGTGCCTTCGATCTTGCACCAATGTGTCAAGTATGTGCATGAAAGCAAAGTCTATGTGGTTCTGGCCGATGAAGAGCCTTTTAAATACGTTAATCAGGTGGATATTCTGGGAGAATTCATGATCCCTTCTACTCACCTATACGTGGCACCTTCATCCCCAACCACACAAGTTGATAACAAAGACAAAGGGGTAAGAAAAGACCCAGGCACATCAACACCTCCTAGTGCACTCAAGATAGTCAATGCTTCTAAAGTACCATCAACGTCAAAACCAAAAGACAATCAGAAGCTAAAGGCCCCCTTAGTTAAGGAAGAGAGGCCCAAAGAAGTGCCAACTATAGCCATTGCTAAAATGCCAAGTCCTATGGAAGAGGAAGATCCTCAAGATCAAGATGAAGATAGTGATTATCACCCTACTTCACCAGTATCATCCATGGGGTCATCCACATCGCATGCATCAATACACTTGGCAAGTATAGGCATAGGGGAATACCTTGTGTAGAACATCACCTTTACACCTATCATTGAGTCTGCATAGGACATAGGGAGGCCTAAATACTTGAGGCCACCAGTAGGAATAGTGGTTCCACTTGGAATCCCTCCCAACCAAACCAATTTTGTCTATGCTAGCCTGGACTGCGCTCATAAGTCTTCAGATATAGAAGGAGATGGTGATGAATTATTCATAGTCAATGTTCATTACCTCTCTAATCCTGAGTTTTCTCTAAGCTACTTTGAGCATTGCCATTGGCATGGCTATGGCCTTGGCGTATATGAGCAGGGGTGCAGGAGGCCTTACGAGCCACTATATCAGCTTCCTTCTGACATATTTGGCTTAGGCTATTATAGCGGAGGTCGAGATGACTCGCTTGTAGTGGCATTGGAAATATTAAGCATAGGGTTGGGAGAAGACATTGATTTCATTCCTTATCACCCCTGAGAATAGCAAATTTGAGCAATAGACAAGTGGCCACGGTAAACATACCGCCTCCAAAAACTTATCATCCAAACACCTCAATTGATTCCACCCCAATAGGGTACAACTCATGGGATGAGGAGAATGGATATGAAGCAAGTGATGATGAGGTGCAACTTGGCTTAGCCTATCAAGGGCCTCACTATTTACAAAGGTTCACATGGTCCATCCATGATGAGATTGAATATACATCAGATGAAAGTGACTATGAATCAGAAGACTCAATAGAAAGAGCTTACTTAGGCTTAAGCCATCAACCCCTGACTTTGGGGCAAGAGACAAATGCAAATGGATTCTTCATAAGTGATGAAGAATATGAAGATGAAATAGAGATGGCCTACTTAGGGCCAAGACATGAGCCCCTTGTCTTAGGGCCGCATACCAATGCTAACAATTTTTGGATAAGTGATGATGACTTTGAGGATGAGACCGAGATGGCTTATCTTGGACCTCACCACTTGCGGCAAGTCAATGAGCTAGTAGAGAGAGAGGTGGCACTTCATGCCATAGACCCTCAACTCTAATTTTTGGGGAGACCTATTGACCTAGCTACCATTCATCGGATGGTTAATCCCCCTCCACCTACATTCAGAGAGCAGTTAGAGCCCAATGATCCTATTGTCCACCCTACTCATGGGCCAGATCCAAAAATTCCCATTCCTCTAGAACCTCATCATGAGTATGGAAGAGAAACCCCTGAGACAAGATTGCACCCATGTGGTCCTAGAGATTTCATCCCATCCATCAACATGATCTCCATCGATTTGACCACTCCACTTCATAATCCAGTAGATCCTACCAAATCATTGCATCTTGATATAGATGCTATTGATTGGGATCATGCTAGTTCACCCATAGAGCCAGAAGACCTCTTCCCCAATGAAGAGATGTTACAACCATTCCATTTTGCATCAGGTTGTGCATATGACATCTTCCATGTTGGTTTGGAACCTGAGTCAGTAGGTCCTATGAATCCCGTCGATGACATTCATTTGATACCCATGCCTCATCAGCTAGAGGATGGGTCACATATGGCTATAGAAGCAACTTTCGAGGTGGACATCAGTGATGATCCTACCCAACCAAGGAAATTCAAGTTTGGAGAAAGTCTATCTCCATAGGAACAAGCCATCTTGATTCCTCTCCTCAAGGAGAGGCCAAATATTTTTTCTTGGACTTACAAAGACATGCCAGGGATAGATCCAAAGTTAGTCATTCACAACCTTTCATTGGATCCCATGAAGAAGCCAATCAAGCAAAAACTAAGGAAAATGCATCCAACCATCACTTTGATGGTAAAGAATGAATTGCAAAAACTACTAGATGCAGTATTCATAGTTCCTATCGACTACCCTGAGTGGGTGTCAAACATGGTACCCATAGGGAAACCTGATGGAAGAGTCCGTATCTGCATGGATTTTAGAGATTTGAATAGGGCAACACCAAAGGATTCATTCTCATTGCCAAACATAGATGCTCTTGTAGATGCAACCGTAGGTCATGAAATGCTCTCCTTAATGGATGGTTTTTTTGGATACAACCAAATCTGGATTAAGCCTGAAGATCAACATAAAACTACTTTCATTACTCCATGGGGAACATTCTATTACAAAGTGATGCCATTCGGTCTCAAAAATGTTGGTGCCACATATCAGCGGGCCATGACATACATATTCCATGACTATATGCATAAGATCTTGGAAGATTACATGGATGACTTACTAGCCAAGTCCCTATTGTGGCAAGAGCATGCCGAAGTCCTTAGACAAGTCTTCGATCACCTCATAGAACACAATGTCCGATTGAATCCTAAGAAGTGCGTATTTGGCATAACTTCTAGCAAGCTTTTAGGATTCATCATATCCAAGAGAGGCATCGAAGTAGATCCTACAAAGGTAAAGGCTATACTAGAAATGGCCGCCCCTACCAACATTAGGGAGTTGAGGAGCCTACAAGGCAAGATAGCATCCATCAAAAGATTCATCATACAATTATCAGACAAATGCAGACCTATGAATAGGTTGCTATGCAAGGAAGTCCCCTTTCATTGGGATGAAGAATGCCATCAAGCCTTTGCAGAGATCAAAACTTATCTAGCAACGCCACCAGTATTGGCTCCACCAAGGCCAGACATACCATTTTTACTATATATATCAGCTACTGATTTTGCATTGGGCACCATGTTAGCCCAAAAGAATGCACAAGACAAAGAGCAAGCCATATATTACATTAGTCGCACCTTGGTGAGCTATGAGCTAGGATATGCGTATGTCAAAAAATTGTGTTTAGCAGTGGTCTTTGCAACTCGAAAGTTGTGACACTACATGTTGAGCCATACGACCTACGTCATATCAAAACAAAATCCTTTGTAGTACATGATGAGCAAGACGTATCACAATACACGTACCACAAAGTGGATCATGCTATTGATAGAATTTGATCTAGAGTTCATAAGCCAAAATTCCATCAAGGGACAAGTCATAGCAGATCAATTAGCAGAGGTGCCTCTTCAGGATAACAAGCCTCTCACCATAGAGTTGCCTGATGATGCGGTCTTTGCATTATCAGATCCGCCAGAACTCGAAGAACCTAAGAGAGAAAAATACATGTCATTGTTCTTCGATGGTTCGAAGTGTGAACAAGGAGGTGGAGCAGGGATTGTCTTTATCACACCGTAGGGTGCTCCATTACCCTTATCATTCAAACTAGACTTCCCATGCACAAACAACAATACAGAATATGAAGCATTGATCCTGGGACTCCAAACAGCCATAGCAATGGGTATTAAAATATTGAATATCTTTGGTGACTCCTTGCTCATAGTAAACCAGGTCAAAGGACTCTTCCAATGTAGGTGCCCACTCCTGAAGACTTACAAGGAACTTGTTGACAATTACTTAGCCCGACTAGAATGGTATGACATCGAGGCAATCCCTCATACATCAAATAGATTTGTAGACACTATGGCCTCTTTGGGATCCTTAATCCCTCAGAATCCATCTACTAATTTTACAACCATTCATGTGAAAGTGCTTTCGCACTCAACAATACGTCGTGAAGCTTTTGACAATCAAGAATCAATCAACATGATCAACATCGAACCAAATCAGGATTGGTCCTTCGTAGCCAGAGATTTCTTGCAAATAACACCTTGGGGGTCGTTGATCTCCCAAGGACCCATAGAGTGTGGTGTGACCATATACCATAGAGTTGTTCCTCAATCCATGTTCACTACCTCAAAAATGCAGGAAGAGCAAGTTGTCTATTCTATAGAGGTTGTGGCCTATCAAGATTGGCTTTCCCAACTATGGGACTTCCTGAAGCTTAGAATAATACCTCAAGGTTTGTCACATACTAAAAGGTGAACATTTAAATAGAGAGCAACAAGATACATTTTTCTAGGAGAAATCCTCTACAGACGAGGATATGATGGAGTATTGCTCCATTGTCTTGAGCCCTAGGAAACATCTTGGGTAGTTTCACAAGCTCACGATGGAACATGTGGAGGCCATTTCAGTGGCATGGCCATCATTAAGCGCATCTTGAGAATGGGTTACTATTGGCCCACAATGGAAAAGGACTACTATGAGTATGTCAAGAAATGTAGTAAGTGCCAACATCATGCAAATCTAACGCACTTACCATCGCAAGCTTTGCAGCCCATCCAGACAGCATGGCCATTTTCGCAATGGGGACTAGACTTGATTGGGAAGATCTCACCCCCATCCTCAAGCCGACATACATTCATCATAATGGCCATAGAATACTTCACTAAATGGGTAGAAGTGATCCCCTTAACATCAACAACTGGACCAAGGATTGTGGAGTTTATACTCCACAATATCATAAGTCATTTTGGGGTCCCTTCTAAGGTAATATCGGATAATGGGCCATATTTTAAGAACAAAAATGTGCATGCTTTAATGAAAAAATATCATATTCAACATATTTTTTCAATGCCTTATTATCCACAAGCAAACGGGCAAGCAGAAGCCTCAAACAAAACAATAGTCTCCATTTTGAGGAAGACAGTGCAAGAAAATCACAAGGATTGGCACATGCAATTGCCTCTTGCACTATGGGCATACAGGACTAGTATACGGATGCCCACTAGGGCAACACCATTTTCACTAGTATATGGCACTGAAGCCATCATGCCTCTAGAGTTGGAAATCTCGACTCTACGCATAGCACTAAAAGACTTCATAGATGATGAAGTTGCATGGCAAGGCCACCTTGATCAATTGATGCTTCTTGATGAACATCGAGTCAATGCTTTAGAGCATCTCCATGTTTACCAAGATCACCTTGCACGAGCTTACAATAGTAAAGTCCACCTAAGGGAATTCAAGGTTGGAGATCTAGTGCTCAAAGAAAACCAGCAGAATTCAAATCTATCATCGCATCTATGAGATAAGTTCATGGTAAACTGGATAGGTCCATA
The DNA here is from genome assembly GCA_028583015.1 of Wollemia nobilis. Classification (NCBI taxonomy): domain Eukaryota; kingdom Viridiplantae; phylum Streptophyta; class Pinopsida; order Araucariales; family Araucariaceae; genus Wollemia; species Wollemia nobilis. The sequence goes on from JAQPPZ010000756.1 coordinate 16,084,519, forward strand.
CATGATTTCACAGAGAGTTGGGCCTGGAGCATATCACCTTATATCATTAGATGGTGTTGAAGAGCCTGAACCTCTCAATATCATTCACTTAAAGGTATTTTACACATAAAAACACAAAAACATTCAAATATTTCATAAAACACAAAAACATTCAAATATTTCATAAACATCAAAAACATTCAAATATGTCAAAAATCAAAAACATTCAAATATGTCAAAAAAATAAAAAACATTCAAATATGTCAAAAACACAAACAAATCATAAAAGCATAAAATTTCAAAAATACAATCAAAGGCTCCAAGGGTAATTCATACCGCTTGGTCAAACAATCAAATCAAAGGCTCCAAGGGTAATTCATATCGCTTGGTCAAACATCAATTCAAAAGGCTCCAAGGGTAATTCATACCGCTTGGTCAAAAATCAATTCAAAAGGCTCCAAGGGTAATTCATACCGCTTGGTCAAAAATCAAATAAAAAAGGCTCCAAGGGTAATTCATACCGCTTGGTCAAAATCAATAACAAAAGCCCCAAAGGCATCATTAGCCCTTTGGTCAAATTAATCAAAAATACAAAAACAACATAAAATCAAAAATACAAAAACAATTGCACTTCACATTTTGCATCCACATCATTGCATTGCATTTTCACATACATTACAAGATATGTCATGAGAGTCTTAAAAGTGATACCACAGTTTGTCGCACAAGTCATTCATATCCATCCACATATGTGTAATTGTGTTTTTCAACACAACCATTATTTGTTGCTATACATAATATACTAAGGCTTTTCGGTTAGTCAACCAAATCTAGTAATCTTATCAAATTTTGAGGAAAACAACTTTGATTAGTAGAAAATAAGGCCTAGCTATGATAAAGCCTTGGATATTCAAGATCTCATCACTAATTGAAACACTAAAATCCTAGCTGGTACAAGGAAAATATGAAAGTTGCAAAGCGGTCTAGGTTACCTTAAGCGAAAAGGATTATCCTTGCTTATCCCCCTATGCAACCGGTTTAAAGGTGCTGAGAATTGGCAAAAGGACAAGCTTTACCCTATCAAAATCCCTTGCTTAAATCAAAACAAGAAAAATCCCAAAGCAAAGTACATATTCAAAAGGCCAAGCATACAGTCCAGATTTCAAAGCAAAAATCCGATACACAAATCATATATTCAAAATACAAAAAAAGCAAGCTCAAGAAAAAATCAATAAAAAATAAACAGTGATTTTCATCACTCAGAATGAGCAAAATAAACAGTGATTATCATCACTACAAAAAAATCCTCGCTCAAAAAAAAAATCAATAAAAAATAAACAGTGATTTTCATCACTACATATGAGCAAAAATCCAAAGCCAAAAAGAAGCCAAAAAGAAGGGAATAAAGCTTGAATCCCTGGAATTCTCAGCATTGTACAAAACTGGAAGGAGAAATCCTTATGCATGATGATATGTCTATTACAATTGCTTCATGCATTTGTGTAGACCAATGTTTGAATGTGGATGAGCTAGCTTAGGTAACCAAATATTGCCTAGTGGTATAGTCCAACTAAGTCCAACATAAGGATGAGATGAACACTTGAGAATCCCTGATCTTAGCAATGGGCTGAAAGAATCCCGTATGACATCGGAGGAAATGCTTGAGTTCTAACTCAAAATATACAATCACATGCACACACAGAGATCATGAAAAACTAGGTCCATGGTAAAAGCATTACTTTTCAAAAGTCTAAGTGGTAAGTAGACAGTTGTTGATAGGGGAACTAGAGTGTTTGAATCTTCGAAAAACCCCAAAAATTTTTTACATAGCAACAAATCATAACATCATTCACACCATCATATTCCTTATAAGATTCTATAAATTAGGGGTATCAACATAGTAGGACAGATACCACATATATATTAGAAATAGTATATAGACGACCACTGACTACTTTATATATTTTAATTTACATAAACTTATTAAGAAAATACATTACACACCATTACATCTCATATATGAATACTTAATCAATTCTTATGATAATAAGTATTATTTAAATTCATGATTATTTTTAAACTTTTTGTGGTATCACCCATTAATATTGTCAATGTCATATGCATTTCATATGTTTTAAGTTATTAGAGCATACAGGTTCATTTATACCATTCCATCACATAAGTTAGATGCATATAATTAAAGCAAAAATTAAACATGCATTTAACAATAACATTTGCATCCACAAAAACAAGTCATTAATCATCCATAAACCACATCATAAAACATATAGGCAATATCCATTTGCATACCATAAATTCATCATTCATCATCAAAATACATTGCATCATATCATCAAATCATATAAGCATCTACACATCCATCTAAGCATCTTCAAATATCATCTATCATCTAACATATTCATCAAATCATCATAATACCATCATCGCATCATATCATAAAATAAAATAACAACAAAAACATAAGCAATAAATGATACACATAATGAGTCATAAAAGGTAAATCTATCATAAAAATATGTGTGTCAAGTCCAATGGATATACAAAAATTCCCGTGGGCTATAGTCATGTAGGTCAGTCGACCTCAAAAATGGATCAAGAACCAAGTAGAACATCAATCAAGTGTCAGGCCTGAGCCCCCTACACCATCTCCTCTAGTGCCACCTCCCCCTATGGTGGTGTCATGAGTCGAGTGATGTGAGCCTATAGGTCTCTCTATCCGAGATCAGGTCTACTAGCTAGGATGGGTGGAAGACTACCCCGAGGTAGAGCACCCACTGGCCTACGAACCACCTACACCTACTGGATCCTTAGGGACAATCCCATGCCTCCTGAGCTGCATCTGAAGGAGGGTAACATGATCCATAAGTCCCTAGATCCGCTCCTCATGCTCATCCAACAAGGACTGAAGTCATCCCACATCTACCCCTGAGCCTACCACTGGAACCTCCTATGGTGTAGAAGTAGGAACAAAAAACTGCATCCTGACATCGCCACCCCCAATAGTAGCCTATAGAGCCTGTATCTATGCTGTGAGCTGCTCAATCGTAGCATCTCACCATTGTACCTAGATCTTAGTAGCCTGGAGCTCAGCCTCGACCTCATGCAACTATGCTCTCAGAGGAGAGTCTCTCTCCTTAGGCTCTAACTCCTCCTCCTCCTCAAGAACATCAAGATCCTCTACTACCACCTGCTCTATCGATTGGCCCCATACCTCGATCCTGGCTCGAACCCTGCGTCCTATCGGATCTGTGCCATCACCCCCACCATCATCCTCATGCCCTAGACTATCGATGCCATGCCACATCCGATCACCCCACCACTGAGAGTAGGCCTCTATAACTCCCCCAACCACTATAGGGTCTACGACTGGGGCATCCTCCTCATATGCAAGCTCTATGACCTATCATGGAGGTAGGTCCCTCTCTACTATGAGGTGCCTATACAAGAATGGTACCAAGGGCACATCCTACTACAATCCATACTGATGAAGAACCTGAGAGTAGAAGAAATACTCTCGGATGGCAATATTATGGCCAATGAGCCATCGCTCGCATCATGTCCTAGCAGTAAAACTAGCTGGATCATCCCAAACCAGACACTCATAGTACGACCACCACATGACATCTCCGACCAATAGTCTAGTAAAAGCATCAGTATAGTGGGATAGCTCCCCTACAAAAGTGTGGCTCTTATGCTCCTCATGCTCCCGAGCCCATCTAGTAGCATAGCACTATGTACGAGCCTCAATAGATGTAATCTCAGCTAGGAGCCCCTTAGGGTGATCTACCTTAATGTGCTCCCATCCCCAAACCTGTAAGAGCAAACTACAAGCAATGTTGATGCATCCCCACCGATGGATGTGGTACAACTCATCATAGCACTGAGCCAATAGTGATCTACCCCATGCATAGATGATAGGCTCCTCGCTATCCAGTAGGTCCTGCACCATCGCCAGGAGGTTCCAAGGGAACCTCAAACTCGAGCAATCTAGGACAAGAACGTTGTTGATCACCATCAGCAACATGACATGTCTCACTATGAAAACCTGAGCATCATACCAAGTCTTGATAGATACTCCCCTAGACCTAGTCTCCCGGAGGGCCTGTGTAGAGCGTGCTCCAAACACCCGAGCATAGACGACCACCTGATCAGTAGTGGCCGATGAAACAATGGGCACCCCATCGAATGGGATCCAAAAAATCTTGTAAACATCCTCCGACATGATAGTCATCTCATCAGGTGAAATATGGAAGGTGTTGGTCCATGGGTCCCAACGATGGGCTAAGGCCATAAGATATGCCTGATCGGCCATAATGTGGGGCAACCTGATAACATACTATAGCCCATGGGCCTTAAACCACTCCTAGTCAGTGTCATCAAATCCAGGAAGCAAGTCAAGTAGGAGCTTTGGGTCCCGAGCCCGAGCAGTGAGGATCTAAACAAAGCAGAAGAAAAACAAAACATAACTACAATGCATCTAAGGCATAATTCACAATAAACATGAAAATGGTGCAAAAGAGTATGAGTTACTCTAAATCTAAGCAAGAAAAGAATAAATTGCACCTAAGCAAAGCAAAAATTCAAAAAAAAATCATAAAAATCAATACATAAAATGCAAAAACAAGGCTTAAGCTTTAGCCATTGTCGCCTACAACGGTTGAAACCTGGCCACTGGAGGCAGCAATGGCCAAGGCCCAATGGTCAAATTTTTTACCATTGGGATTCAAGCTTGGCCACTCTAAGCGATAATGGCTCAGAGCCGACCGCTCTGAGCGACAGCGGCCAAGGGGCGACACGACAAACCCATGAACCCTTGGCCAAAAAATAAAAAAAAAATTACAATTTTGACAAGATAGCTTCAAAAAAACAACAAAAGGGAGGGAAAGCAAACAAATTGGAAAACAAATCCCCTACCCAAGCATCGAAACTAAGCTAAGTTTGAGAATGCCCAAAATGGCGGTAGCAGGGGAATAATGGAAAATTTTCAAAAACCCTAGGCTAAAGCCATTGATACAAAATTGGGGACCAACCCACCATGGCAAAAAGGAACCTAAGCCTAATTACGGAGTTTGTTCATTGCCAGCAGGTTTAGTGATGTTCATTTTGCTCATTTCTTAGTGGAGTTCAATTTTACTTAAGCAAAGAAAAGAGAGCTAGGGTTTTGAAGAGAGATACCCGAGAAGCTCCAGCTCCTCCATCAGTTGATGTCTCACCTCACATAGCCATGTCCTCAGCACCAACAAGTTTTGAAGTCACAACTATTACCATTGCACTAGAGCTCTAAAAATAGAATCTTCAATAGTGAAAATGATAGGTCAAAACCCTAGAATTGCAAATTTTATATTTCCTTAATTATGCCTTGGCCATTGTTGACGTCAATAGCCCGAGCTTCTTGGCCGCTCAAGGCGACAGTGGCCATAGGAAGGAAATCAGAAGTCGCTAGACCTGACAGTGACCAAGCTCATAGATCAAAGTAAAGTAGTTCCTTCAATGAGGGAATAACAAAAATAGCAAATAATCACACTTTGATGGTTTAGGATCATCAGAATGTTCAAAATAACAAAAAAATTCACATAAAATCACAATCTCAAGCAGGCCTCGTATCCGGTTACCTACTCTATCCACTCGATGATTGCAGTGATTTGCACTCCATGTATTTTGGTGAGATGAGTAGGCAACCATAAGGCCACTTGGGGCAAAAGCAACTCATTTTGGAATTACGATATGTCACCCTTCAAACCCGAAGAAGATCAAGATGGTCGGACTACTCCACGGGTGTGAAGGGGTCATTCTAATTCCCCTATGACATCAAAAACATTAAGTCAAAGTGATACAATCTAGGCATGAACATAATCACTCATCCTAACTCCCTAAGAAGGCTATTGATAGTCGGACCACTCCTCGAGATAGGGATGGATGATTATCATAAGCAATTGGAGTCACACTTGGATGTGGGATTGCCCATTAAAAGTAGCAAATGCTAGAAAGGAACCAGATTAGTCATATTGGTCAAGTGACTTGTCACTTCAATCATTGTCATTTCTTCACCAATTCATTGTGTGAAGAGGTAGTTCAAAACTTCAACATAATCATAATCAAAATCAACAAAATATCACTTGATCATAGAAAAATCATGTTCATCCTTTGAATCATTGCATACAACAATCACAAATTTCCCTTGTTTGTTGGGAACGTAAGTAGACATGACATCTTCAATTGTAGCTCTCCTACCGGTCAAAATTGTTGTAGCAGTTGAAGCTACCCGATTGAGTTTGAGGAATGAGTGCAATTTAACATGCAAAAGCCATTGGGCTAAGTCCTCCGAACATTGAGGCAATGATTCAAGGGATGCATGCCATCTTGCATGATTGGGCCATCCGGCATTGATCAGACCATTGATCACCATACACCCTACAAACGGATCAGTCTACATTTTTGCTCAGCATTGTGTTTTCCACACAATACATCACAAAAGGGGCATCTGTAGACACCTAAATCATGTCATGCTTAGGGGAGCTACTTACATAGACACACTCATAAGATCATAAGACATAATATTGGACTTTCCAAGCATCAACAGTGGTTCTCACCACTCATTTGGGGCCTTTTCAAGCCATCCAAGCTTGGTCGCTCAAGCCAAGAGTGACCAGATTCTAGCCGCTCAAGCCTAGAGTGGCCAGACCTAGCCATTACAGATGACAGTGGCCAGATCATAGCCACTACAGATGATAGTGGCTAAGCCATAAGAAGTGGTTTATCGACAAATAGGCCCAATATCAAGTGGAAGTGGTAGTCTGCATGCAATAAAGGTGAGCGGGAGTGACTTTGCATTCCTTTTCATGACCAGTTCACATAGGAGACTTGAGTTTGCATTTAGACTTAAGTTAACTGACCTCCAAGCATAAACAAAGGACAAAAGCTTCTCATGCTAATGAACAGTTCGCATAGAAGACTCAAGTGGGCAGTTAGATTTCAGTTAACTGGCCTTCAAATATAGACAATAGACAAGAGCTTCTCATGCTAACTTGCACTACGCATGAGAAATTCATTTCTAGGGCTTGGACATAGACCTAGGGTTTCACACTATAAAAGGTGCAAGCCTAAGAGCACCAAGGGAGCCTTATCATATCCAGAGATCCTTTAATATTTTATCATACAGAGAATAGAGACCCGAATCACATACAGGAGATCATTTCAGAGAGAGTTCTCTTTGAGATCACGTGTGCGGTGGAGCTTTGACAAATCAAAGGGCATAACACCTACTTTCTTCAACATCAGATCATAGTCTTTGACCCATAGCTTTGGGGCAAGGAGAGCAAGGTTTTCTTTAGCGGTCGTTGTCTTGGACAGTGGCCCGTAGGCTTGGCTTAGATAGACATAGCATCTTTTATCTTGTTTTCTTATATCATTAGCATAGATTTACTTGATTCCATGGTATTGTTTTATCATATTTCTATTACATTCTTTGATTACTAACAACCTCATCCAGGGAGGCAATCTCGGACACCTAAAAGTGTGTTGTTGTTTCATTGCTTGCAGGGCCACAGGTACATCGGACGAAGGTTACAACATACGAGAGCAAAAGGGATCCCTCTAGGAGATAGCCCTGGAGAAGGAGGCATCTGTAAGCCCTCATACATTTTCATGTGCGGAACCGAGAAGCTTTTATAAGCGCACCACCTCTTCGCGGAAGGGGCACTCCTTGCCCACTTGTAATTTATAGTATCAAAATGGGTATCCCTAAGAGGGACCGACATGTAACCGAGCTTCAATATCAATAAAGAGATCCGTCTTTTGTTATTTCGTGTTATATGCTTTTTCCTCTTGTCTTTCCATTTTATCTTTGGTATTTTAAATAAGCATTGCAAGTAGGGTTTTAAAAAAAAGGGACCGGTGCGCGCATTCCCGGGGTCGCTACACAAGCACTTTAAATTATCTAAGAAAATGTTGTCGGGTAATACAACCTCCATTATATGAAATTCACCAAATCTCTATCAAGCTAGGTAGAATAAGCTCTCACATTTCTCAACAACATGTTGCTAGAAGAGCATTGTTTCATTCTTAGCACCCCAAGGTCAGAGAGTAGTGATAATTTATAAATCATTAACTTTCAAACCTTCTCTTAGAAACTAAATCAACTCTTCTTAACATGATCATTAATCTAACCTTAGCTCTCAAAACCTTCTATCCCAACAGAACTAGGTTGATTAACCATATCACTCATGCCTAGAAGAGGGTGCTAACACTCACAATTATAATGCCTTTGCAATAAAAACTTAACACCTACATAATTTGGTATAAAATGAATAGACATATTATATTGAAAATGAATTTCTTCATACCGAAAAATGTCAAAATAATCTCCATAAATCCTAAAAAAAGGCTAGCTCACTTATAACTACCTTCACCACAAATTATTCTATCTACCCTTCCTTGATCCCATAGGTGTAATATGCAAAATAAGGTCTCAAAATAAACTATGTAACTCACATAGTTTTCAGTAATCATCTACTATATATGCTCAATTACACACTTACCCGTATGTTCTCCTAAATTACACTAGCTACTCATACAAAATAGTATTCAATATAACAAACAGTTCCTTCAGGGTTTGAGTTTAACCAGAGGAACTTGCTACAAAACTACAAAGCAACTAATTTCTTTTAGATACATTTAGTAAAGATAAAATAAGATCAATTTCTATTATTATAAAGATACTACCTTTGGTAAGCTCAAAGATGCTCCAATGACATCTCTAAGTTATCCTGATGATGTCTTACAATGACCTAACATTATCTCCAAGGTAGCCCAATGATGTTCCTCAATCCAACTAGTAATATATCCAGCAAAACCTGTAGTATATCACCAATAGAACCAACATTTTCTCACTGTTAGAACCAACAATGTCTCATGATAATCCCAACAATGTCACACCCATCAACCAACTATGACTTACATATCAAAAACAACAATATCTTACAACTCAAACAAGTAGTGACTCACACGTCAAAACCAACAATTTATCACACCTCAAACCAACAATGACTCACACGTCAAAATCAGTAATGTATCACACATCAAACCATCAATGACTCATATGTCAAAACCAAAAATGCCTCACACATCAAACCAGTAATTATTCACGTTCAAAACCAGCAATGTCTCACACATCAAACCAACAATGACTCCCACATTCCAAAACCAACAATGTCCCATCACTCATCCTCTACTCGCATCATCTCCACCATTCTCGATTTTCCTACCATCATTAAGAAATAAGCCTTACCTTATCTTCAACTTCCTATTCTATGGGAACCACTATTGGACATTTTGAGTCCTAAAAGTTAAAGTTGTCATTGATGTCAAGAAATGAAGTCAACATTAATATCAAGGTTTTCGTCAAGGAACAAAGTTGTCAAAGTTGTTATTTGATATCCAGGAAGAAGGTCAAAGGTCAAGAGATTCAATGCAAAGTTAAAAAGGAGATATAATATTTTTTATAAATTATTTAAATTCAATGAGAATTTAAATTTTATAAATAAATATTATTTACACCATGGAATGCAATGTGAAGGAAGCAATAATATTATAATGGTTAAAAGGATATAATATTATAATGTTTGATATTATAATATTAAAGTGATTTGGTTAAAAGCCCAAAGTAAAATATTTAATATTTTACAATACCCAAAGATGGGCTTGGAGTTTAAAATATTCAAAGCACTTTATCAAGGTTCTAATCTTCGCCGACGTCTCATGGTAATGAAAGCTTCAAAGGCGCCGACGTTTTACAAAGCATGGAGGAATTTAATATAAATACCTATGCCAAAGGGCATTGAACCTTATCCTTGCTCGATCGATTATTTTGCATACGAATTGTTTAAAGAGAAGAGCTCGTGAAAGAGGGACTACGAATTTCGTGTTTGATTTGCCAGCGAATAGAAACAAAGTGGAAGGCGTCGAATGGTCGAAGCCCAACTAGGAAGCTTGGCCTAGTGGCAAGTGGGCAGGTGGTAAAATGTTTGTTGGCAAGGGAGCCAGCGTTCGAAACGCGATGGTGTGCATTGGCAGGCGTGTTGGTTGAAGGTGCCAAAGGTGCACATTTTTGCAAAGGGGCAAGAGAGTGATACATTTTGAAGCACGTGGTGCTTCCTCCATCTCAAACGAGCGTGTAGCTCATGCGGCTGTTGGAGCCATGGCAAGGCGTACGTCATGGGCATTATTGAGGGTTCGAATCCCTCCGAAGGTAAGGTAAATATTTTGCATTAAATTTTTATTATTTGCCTAAGTTTGGAGGTATAAGGGTTGTTAGTGGAATTGTTTAGAAAGGGTGTTTGTTGGATAGTGGTGGTAGTTGAAAATTATCACTTGGAGTAATAAGGAAGTTTTGGTTTTAATTATTTTTGATAAAGTCTTAAATTACTATATTGGCATATTGAAGGATTAAGACTTTTGAGTGTTGTTTAATTTTAATAAGGGGTTTTTTGTGTTAAAGAAGATTATTGTGAAGGTATTGAATATTATTTAAGTTGGAGTGATAAGGTGTAATTTTGATATCATTTTGCATTGTGTTTTGTTGAGGAAATTATTATCTTCTAACCCTTATTGAGATTGGCAAAGAAGTAATTGTGAGTGTGGCAGATTTGTGAGATCAACTCCTTGTCAAGCAAAAAGGTATGGGCAAATTCTTTCTTGGTTGAGTTGATTGATTGGCTTACTAGAAAATAAAGTTTGGAGTGAAAAGGATTTGATTAGGGTTTCCTTTTCAAAAGTGCTTGAGTTAATGCTTCAAGGTTTTCTGGAATTAAGAGTTGTGATTAAAACCTTGTTTGATAAGCATAGTTGTTGAAGTCATTGGATTGTGTGAAGAATTGAGTTAGGGTTTTGAAAATAACATGAGTATCATTGTTATGTGAAGAGTGTTTTATGAGCATTGTTGTTGAAGTGAGTTATTGTGCAAAGAACTTGAACTAGGGTTTGAAAAGAACATGAGTATCATTGTTATGTGAGATTTGTTGTTGAGCATTATTGGAAATATTTTGAGTTGGTTGATATATGCTTGGACTAGGGTTTGTGAGAAAGGGGAGTTTCATTAAGTAATTGGTTGAGTTGAGTTGGTTGAGCCTAGTCAAGTGGTTGTATGAAGTGATTGTTCAAGTTCCATAAAACAAACTATTCTACATTCTGATTTGAGTTGTGAAAGTGATTGAGCATTGAGTATAGAACATATTGAGTCTCTAACAATTCTCTTTATGCTTCTATGAGATTGAGAAAATTTAGAAAGTGATTGAGCATTGAGTATAGAACATATTGAGTCTCTAACAATTCTCTTTATGCTTCTATGAGATTGATAAAATTGAGAAAGTGATTGTGCATTGAGAGTAGAACATATTGAGTCTCTAACAATTCTCTTTATGCTTCTATGAGATTGGACAAGTTCTATGTGTGGACTTGTTAAGCAGATTTGAGGCAAGTCTTTGAGAAGACTTGTGGACTAATTTTGTGTGAGATTTTGTAGAAGCTTACAATACAGATTTGGTTAAGTTCTAGAGAGGACTTATTGAGCTGATTGGGACAAGTTCTATGTGAGCTTGTTGAGCAATTTGGACAAGTTCTATGTGAGCTTGTTGAGAAATTTGGACAAGTTTCTGAGTGGACCTATTGAGAAGATTTGAGCAAGTTCTAGGTGTGACTTGTTGAGCAGATTTGAGCAAGTTTTGAGTGGACCTATTGAGCAGATTTAGAGAGGTTCTAAGTGGACCTATTGAGAGATTTGACAAGTTCTAGTGGACTTATTGAGCAGATTTGAGCAGTAGGACTGTTAGTTAATTTGTGGACTTTTGAGCAGATTTGAGAGTTATTTAGTGGACTTATTGAGAATTTGCTAGGTTTAGTAGATTTGAGTGGACTTATTGAGCAGATTTGTGCTAGACATGACTATGTTTAGTGCAGATTTGAGTGGACTTGTTGAGCAGATTTGTGCTAGACCTACTAGACTATGTTTAGTACAGATTTGAGATAGAGCTTTGGAGGTGATAGAGCAGAGAGGATAATAGTCTCCAGTGGATAGAGATCCATCAGCCAAGGTAGTGAGGATAGGTCTTCTGAGTGGGGACAAGAGTCTTCAGTGGAGAGAGATCCACAAGCCAGTGTAGTGGAGGCAGTAGTCTTCTAGAGGATCACCACCAGAGTAGAGGAGAAGGAGTTCTCCTATGGATAGAGATCCACAAATCAGATTTAGGGGATCAACATCTCCTTTGGATAGAGGTCCATAAACATTGTAATTGGGAAGGATTCCCAAGAGATTATTTGAGAAATATTTAGAAGAAATATTTTCTCCATGGAAGTAGCCATATTTGGGTGAACCACATTAAATCTATGTCTCTATTGTGTGTGGTGATTTATGCATTGCTTTGATTACTATTATTGATATTGCTATCTATACATTGCATAATATTGATTTGGAAAGAAAAGTAAAAAGTGCTCTTATACTGTTCACCCCCCTCTCAGTATAAGCTTGTGTTCTTCAATTGGTATCAGAGCAGGTGCCTTCATAAGAGTTTAACAACTTGAAGGAAAAGCTAACAAGAACACAATGGATCCTAAGGAGGTGTCCTCAACTAACTCAACACCAGTATTTGATGGAAATGACTACATGTATTGGAGTATGATGATGAGGATCTACCTAATGGCACTTGGCAATGAAGTTTGGGATGCAATGGAATTTGGATATGATCCAATAGTCAATCCTCCTACAGATAAGGAAGGTAAGCTTCTACAACACTATAATTCAAAAGCAATGAATGCACTTGTGAGAGGTTTGCGTAGAACAGAGTCTATGAAAGTTATGCATTGTAGAACTGCAAAAGAAATGTGGGATAAATTGCAAGGTATATATGAAGGAGATAAAAGTGTCAAGAAAGCAAAGATACAAAATCTCAAAGGACAATTTGAAACATTGAGAATGAATGAAGAGGAAAATATCAGTGCTTATCTAATTTGAATTGATGAGGTTGTTAATGATATGCAAGGACTTGGAATGAAGATTGATGAATCAGATGTTTGTGATAAAGTCTTAAGATCTCTTCCAAATAGATTCAGTGAACAGGTTTCTGCTATAGAAATATCATTGGATGGTGATACTTTGACAAGAGATAAGTTGCTTGGTATGCTAACAACTTTTGAGATAAGAACAAAATATCCTACTCCCCAGAAGGAAGCAACATTCAAAGCAATCAAGAAAACAAAGGGTAAGAAGTCAGAATCAAGCAGTGAGTCATCCAGTGATGAAGAAGCTAATTATGGTAGAAGAAATAAAGGTTCCAGAAGATCCATAGATCTAAGATCTATTAAGTGTTTCAATTGTGGAAAGTTTGGACATTTTGCAATAGATTGTAAAGAACCAAAGAACAACAATGGTGAAGAAAAACAAGATCACAGGTACAGGGAATCAGAAAGATATAGGCAGGATAAGCATCAGAAGAAAGGCAAGGATGGACAAAGCAGACAAGGGAAGAAGTTCTTTCAAAGACAAAAGAGGAGCTACTATGCGGATAATGCAAGTAAGTACTCAAGTGATAGTGATGCTAGTGTTTCAGACAATGATAGAGATGAAGTTCTATTTATGATTGAAGAAAAAGAACCAGTTAAGAAAACTCTAGTTATTCTCAAGTGTTTTAGATGTGGTAACTTTGGACATCTTGAAGATGATTGTACAAGGGATGGTTATAGTTTTAGTGATGATGAGTATGAGAATGCACTTGAAGGACCAGATGAAAATCTTCTAATGGCATTAGAAGAAGAAGTGAGTGATCCTATAGAAGACAAGCCTAAAGAGAGTAATTATGTGGACAAAGGTAAAAAAATAGAGGATTATTCAAAAGAGAATGGTTATGATCTCAAGGGAGAACTCATATATGCCCTTGACATGGTAAAGAAGGTAAGGAAGCAACACTCTAAACTTGAAATTCAGTTTCAAGAATGTGATGAAGAGAGAAGATTGCTTATAGAGGATTTAGAAAAATCAAAGGCTAAGGCAAAGAAGTTCAAAGATAAGTTAGAAGCAAAGATCTTGGAATGTGAGAAGTTAGCACAAGAAGTGGCACTACTAAAAGAAGATTTAGAGGACTCCAAGATCAAGATGAAAGGATTTAAAAATAGCTCAAAGAACTTGGATAAGTTCATCAAGACACAAAAGCCTACATCAAGTAAAACAGGTCTTGGATTTGAAAAGGTTCAAAAGAAATGGGAAGGAGAGTCAACTTCAAGTTTTGGAGGAGAAGAAACCTCAGATGAAGATACTTCAGAAGAAGATAGTGTAAAAGAAAGTGAGACATCAGAGGATGGGTTGGACAATAGTGAATTCAACAAAAATAGGAACAATGCACAAAGAAGATACAGATGGAACAACAATCAGAATAGGAGACCAATGAGGTCAAGACAAGGAAGCTTCAATGGAAGATGTTTTTCATGTCACAGGCTTGGGCACATGGCTTCATAGTGCAGGACACATGAAAGACAGGAATATGGGAATGGACAACCTTTCCATGGGTATTGCTACTCATGTAATCAGTTTGGTCACAAGGCAATGAATTGCAGGGTTCATGACAGAAGAGGATATGGCTTCACTAGGAGAAATCCTAAGACATTTGCACCTCCAAGGAATAATAACATTAAGTGTTATAAGTGCAATAATGATGGTCATACAACAAAGTGGTGTAGAGCAGACATTCCAGAGACAAGTATGAACAGGAACTTGAACATAAACAGGAACAAAAAAGAATATGGATATGAACAAGAACAGGAACATGAATGTGAACAGAAATAGGAACAGGAACATGGATGTGAACAGGAACAGGAACAGGAACATGGATGTGAACAGGAATAGGAACAAGAACAGGAATGATGACATGGACAGGAACATAGACACGGATAGAAATAGTCAGAGGATTCAAAAAATTTAGAAAAGAAGAGAAGAGGATAAAGGTAAAGAATAATGCTTTATAGGAGTAGAAATACTCCCACCCCATAATTAACCACCTTAACAGAAGGTGGGGGAGGGGCTAAGCTAAGAGGCTCATTCTTAGCCCCGAGCCCCAAAGGTGACCCTTTGCCATTGATGTCAAAGGGGGAGAAATATTTGAGTATAGGGGAGAGATTTGATATTTGAAAGAGCATTGAGCCAAGGGGAGCAATGTCCCAGGGGGAGCAACATAGAAGAAGAAGTCAAGTTTTTGGTAAAAAGTTTTTGGGTTGCCATCAATGACAAAGGGGGAGATTGTTGGACATTTTGAGTCCTAAAAGTTAAAGTTGTCATTGATGTCAAGAAATGAAGTCAACATTAATATCAAGGTTTTCATCAAGGAACAAAGTTGTCAAAGTTGTTATTTGATATCCAGGAAGAAGGTCAAAGGTCAAGAGATTCAGTGCAAAGTTAAAAAGGAGATATAATATTTTTTATAAATTATTTAAATTCAATGAGAATTTAAATTTTATAAATAAATATTATTTACACCATGGAATGCAATGTGAAGGAAGCAATAATATTATAATGGTTAAAGGTATATAATATTATAATGTTTGATATTATAATATTAAAGTGATTTGGTTAAAATCCCAAAGTAAAATATTTAATATTTTACAATACCCAAAGATGGGCTTGGAGTTTAAAATATTCAAAGCACTTTATCAAGGTTCTAATCTTCGTCGACGTCTCATGGTAATGAAAGCTTCAAAGGCACCGACGTTTTACAAAGCATGGAGGAATTTAATATAAATACCTATGCCAAAGGGCATTGAACCTTATCCTTGCTCGATCGATTATTTTGCATACGAATTGTTTAAAGAGAAGAGCTCGTGAAAGAGGGACTACGAATTTCATGTTTGATTTACCAACGAATAGAAACAAAGTGGAAGGCATCGAATGGTCGAAGCCCAACCAAGCAGCTTGGCCTAGTGGCAAGTGGGCAGGTGGTAAAATGTTTGTTGGCAAGGGAGCCAACGTTCGAAATGTGATGGTGTGCATTGGTAGGCGTGTTGGTTGAAGGTGCCAAAGGTGCACATTTTTGCAAAGGGGCAAGAGAGTGATACATTTTGAAGCATGTGGTGCTTCCTCCATCTCAAATGAGCATGTAGCTCATGCGGCTGTTGGAGCCACGGAAAGGCGTACGTCATGGGCATTATTGAGGGTTCGAATCCCTCCGAAGGTAAGGTAAATATTTTGCATTAAATTTTTATTATTTGCCTAAGTTTGGAGGTATAAGGGTTGTTAGTGGAATTGTTTAGAAAGGGTGTTTGTTGGATAGTGGTGGTAGTTGAAAATTATCACTTGGAGTAATAAGGAAGTTTTGGTTTTAATTATTTTTGATAAAGTCTTAAATTACTATATTGGCATATTGAAGGATTAAGACTTTTGAGTGTTGTTTAATTTTAATAAGGGGTTTTTGTGTTAAAGAAGATTATTGTGAAGGTATTGAATATTATTTAAGTTGGAGTGATAAGGTGTAATTTTGATATCATTTTGCATTGTGTTTTGTTGAGGAAATTATTATCTTCTAACCCTTATTGAGATTGGCAAAGAAGTAATTGTGAGTGTGGCAGATTTGTGAGATCAACTCCTTGTCAAGAAAAAAGGTATGGGCAAATTCTTTCTTGGTTGAGTTGATTGATTGGATTACTAGAAAATAAATTTTGGAGTGAAAAGGATTTGATTAGGGTTTCCTTTTCAAAAGTGCTTGAGTTAATGCTTCAAGGTTTTCTAGAATTAAGAGTTGTGATTAAAACCTTGTTTGATAAGCATAGTTGTTGAAGTCATTGGATTGTGTGAAGAATTGAGTTAGGGTTTTGAAAAGATCATGAGTATCATTGTTATGTGAAGAGTGTTTTATGAGCATTGTTGTTGAAGTGAGTTGTTGTGCAAAGAACTTGAACTAGGGTTTGAAAAGAACATGAGTATCATTGTTATGTGAGATTTGTTGTTGAGCATTATTGGAAATATTTTGAGTTGGTTGATATATGCTTGGACTAGGGTTTGTGAGAAAGGGGAGTTTCATTAAGTAATTGGTTGAGTTGAGTTGGTTGAGCCTAGTCAAGTGGTTGTATGAAGTGATTGTTCAAGTTCCATAAAACAAACTATTCTACATTCTGATTTGAGTTGTGAAAGTGATTGAGCATTGAGTATAGAACATATTGAGTCTCTAACAATTCTCTTTATGCTTCTATGAGATTGAGAAAATTGTGAAAGTGATTGAGCATTGAGTATAGAACATATTGAGTCTCTAACAATTCTCTTTATGCTTCTATGAGATTGAGAAATTTGAGAAAGTGATTGTGCATTGAGAGTAGAACATATTGAGTCTCTAACAATTCTCTTTATGCTTCTATGAGATTGGACAAGTTCTATGTGTGGACTTGTTAAGAAGATTTGAGGCAAGTCTTTGAGAAGACTTGTGGACTGATTTTGTGTGAGATTTTATAGAAGCTTACAATACAGATTTGGTTAAGTTCTAGAGAGGACTTATTGAGCAGATTGGGACAAGTTCTATGTGAGCTTGTTGAACATATTTGGACAAGTTCTGAGTGGATTGTTGAGCAGATTTGAACAAGTTCTATGAATTGTTGAGAATTGGACAAGTTCTGAGTGGACTTATTGAGCAGATTTGAGAGGTTCTAAGTGGACCTATTGAGCAGATTTGAGCAAGTTCTGAGTGGACCTATTGAGCAGATTTGAGCAGGTTCTAAGTGGACTTGTTGAGCAGATTTGAGCAAGTTTTGAGTGGACTTGTTGAGCAGATTTGAGCTAGAATTTCTAGATCGTGTTTAGTGCATATTTGAGTGGACTTATTGAGCAGATTTGTGCTAGATCGACTGGACTATGTTTAGTACATATTTGAGTGGACTTATTGAGTAGATTTGTGCTAGATCGATTAGATTATGTTTAGTGTAGATTTGAGTGGACTTGTTGAGCAGATTTGTGCTAGATCGATTAGACTATGTTTAGTATAGATTTGAGATAGAGCTTTGGAGGTGATAGAGTAGAGAGGACAGTAGTCTCCAGTGGATAGAGATCCATCAAGCCAGGGTAGTGAGGATAGGTCTTCTGAGTGGGGACAAGAGTCTTCAGTGGAGAGAGATCCACAAGCCAGTGTAGTGGAGGTAGTAGTCTTCTAGAGGATCACCAGCCAGAGCAGAGGAGAAGGAGTTCTCCTATGGATAGAGATCCACAAACCTGATTTAGGGGATCAACATCTCCTTTGGATAGAGGTCCATAAACATTGTAATTGGGAAGGATTCCCAAGAGATTATTTGAGAAATATTTAGAAGAAATATTTTCTCCGTGGAAGTAGCCATATTTGGGTGAACCACGTTAAATTTGTGTCTCTATTGTGTGTGGTGATTTGTGCATTGCTTTGATTACTGTTGTTGATATTGCTATCTATACATTGCATAATATTGATTTGGAAAGAAAAGTAAAAAGTGCTCTTATACTGTTCACCCCCCTCTCAGTATAAGCTTGTGTTCTTCAATCCAAGGTTAACCAACTACACCATCATGTCTTGAAATTACCCCCAAATATTCTCTCTACTCTAATTTTAAAATTTATGGTTTTCTATTAATTTTTAACTCATAATTTTTTGGTGGCTTAGACTCCAAGTCAAGCGATAGTTCAAACATTTCCACTACTTTATTTACTCTGGCACATCAAATTCTCAAGATATATATATATATATATATATATATATATATATATATATATATAGATATCTTCCTAATTCAAACATAAATAAGAGAATTCAAAGCTCAAAATTCATTTTTCTTGCAATGAATCTGTTACTTACCTTTGTTACTAATAATATTAACATATAACCTTCATAATTTCATCTTCAAACACAAAATAATTTTTTGAAGTGGTTTCATGTCATGCTTATTTATAATTGAAGAACATTCTTCCTTGTTGTTCAAGCTAAATGATAAAATGGACATCATGTCTCTTTGTTTTTTATTACATCTCATTCTTGATGGATAGTATTTCCTCCAAACATGAGAAAACCTTGTTCCTGTAAAATGCAATTCTATTAGTAGCATCATATTCTGCATAATAATTATGTTTACAAGAAAATTAAGCATAAAATTATCCAAAATCCCATTAATAAATACACACATCATATTTTCCATAAATTGTATGTGTTTGCATAGCTAAATAGAAAAATATAATTCCATCCAAACAAAAAAATGTCTACCAAGGGAGGGTTATGACAATATATCTATATATTATTATCAAATATGAATGATTAGACTAGGTCCTTGCTCTTTCCCATAAAGGATTAATGTACATAGATCAATCTATGTTTAAAATATAATTATAATAGAATGTTGATATACTAGTGACCAAGGAACAACTGTTCATCCTATAAAATTGATCACCATAAATTAATTAAAAAGAAACTTTGATACAAATATTGCCTTGAGTATTGAGGATATATAAAATTTAAATTATTTTTCCATTTTGAAGGACAAAGTGCATGTAGTTTAGGCTGAAATTTATATCACATAAGGTTCTAAAAGTCATTTTCCATATAGAAAATGAATAACTCAAATTAACTATTAATTGGTGTAATCATGTCAATAATATGACTCATAGCTCTTAACTAAATTTTACTACTCTTATAGGTATTGGGAGCCTCCTTACAAAGTTATATTAAAATTAAAATTAATTAGAAGGAATTGTGTCCAAAAGACAATAATGTCCTATTTTTGAAGCTTGTGGGCTCACCTTCACTTGGTCATTTACCCTTGATACCATATTTTACCTATATTTAACCTATCATAAATCCATTTTGATTTCCATCACAATGAAAAGGATTTTGGCCTCTTAAATTTTGTTTAAATAAGAGGAGAGGGTTATTTTGGTCATGCCATATTCTTGTCACCTAAGTCTATGGATGCACCCACTTGATATCAAATTTAGATACTTACTAGACCTTACTTTAGACATTATATGGATATTATGATGTGTAATTAACTTTATAATTATGGATAATAACGTCACATGGTTTTATTTAAGATATTTATATGACTTAATATTAAAAAAAGTATCATTTGGAGAATTATAATTAGTCACAAGAACCATATTATGGTTATGCTTCAACAATTATCTTTCATTTGACTATTGGTATTGATACACAATGAATTCATACTATTAACTATTTGTAACCATGGTCTAGTCATTAATAAAATACCCCTGAAGAAAATTTCATAGTTATTGGTATGAGGTATTTAGGAATGAGTTATATTTCTACCTCCTTTCGTAATATATCTCTAAATACATACATGTTAATACTTTATCCAATGACACTCTTTTTAGTTAATAGAAATTGATATAAGAGTGAAAGGAAAGAGGGAGATATCATTCTTATTATTTTGGGAGAGAAAAAAAAAGGAGGAATGGTGAAGAAATAAAATAAGAGTGTGACAACCATTAAAATAATTGGGGAACAAAGGGTGAGTTATTTGAACATATAAAGTTTAGAAATATTACCATTAATGAGAAAACTAGGTACCCCTAATGTAGAATTCCTATTAATAGAGTTAAACATATATTTAGAAAAATAGTTTGCTTTGGTTACAACTACATTAATTTAATGGAATTGTTTGCATGAGAATTTATGGGACTTTGCTCTCAATTTTTTAAAGGGATACATCACATTTAGAATTCCCTATTAGAATGAAAAATAAATTAAAATTTTATTATAGGTATTTAAAACTTGAGAAAAATATTATTTTCCCTATTGTTCAAGAAATTAAGTATAAACATTTAATGGGAAAATTAGTTGTTTACCATTTTAAAAAGATACAAACTATGTATCATCATTGTTGACATTGTCTTGTAAAAAAGATGCTATATTTTTTCCCATTGATGATATTGTCTTGTATTTGTATACATATACTAGTTTGTTTTTAGGAACAACATATGACTATATTAGTTAGTTTATGATTGCATTGTTGTTCTTTGAAAGGTAAACTAATAGAGTGTATAGTTTTTCGTTATCATATATTTATTGTGTATATCCTCACAATGCTTTAATTCATGACTAAAATATATTCAAATATATGAGTAGGCACAATTATGATGATTATGTGAAAATTATGTTTTCTTCTATTCCATGCCTAGGTTTTATATATGGAACCTAAAATATGGGATGCTATATAGTTGAGGGAAGGAGGAGAAAAGGGTTTTGGTGTTTTGGTTATGTATTAGGAAAATTAATATAAATTTCAATAATAGGAATATTTGCATTGTATAGTATCATTATGCAATGAAGAAGGATTTTTTAAATAACTATATATCTATTTTAAAAGTGCAATGGAAAATTGGATTGTAAATAATTTTGGATTTTAATTTAAAATAATTAGTATGTTTATATTAAAATGTATGCAACATTGATATAATTAGAATCAATGTGGTGTTCCTTCATTATGATTATAATAGTTATGAGACTATAACATTTTTAAAATGTATGTTAGTGATATATTTCTTATTTAGAGTATTTATATCATTGGGGTGCTTTCAAAATATAATAATCATACTAGGATGCATGTATGAGCTTTGGGATCATGAATGATCTTGAAGTATAATCTTGAGAATGTTAATTTCTAGAATTGCATTTGTTAAGACTAGGATTCATTTAACCATACTTGTGAATTCATTAGAAATATTAAAGGAAAATATAGGTAGCACACATATTACTATATATATCCCTCTTATTCTTCCACGACTGAAAAGGAATGTCTAGCTTATTTGTATTTAGAATATGAGTAATTATTTTATGCATAATCTACCTAGAAAAAAGATTACTACTTCTACATATTTTGAGGATATATTTGAGTATATTGGAAAGTTGAAACCAAAATAAATTCTCCATTGGATTGAATGCATTGAGTTTTTAATGCTTCATATAAGTCTTGATATAAAATAGATGTTGGGTTTCTAATTATATACTAGTGGTTGAATGAACTCATTTTTGTATTCTATGATGAATTGATGGTCTAATTTGTACCTATAGTTATAGAAATTTCTTGAATATTGCATATTATATGCTATTCTATTGAATATGTGTTGATTTATGATTGACTATTTTAAATGAGATTGATGTGAATCCATTGCTAGAGTTTTCTTTTGTGAAAATGAATATTAATATTTTCACTATGGATGGTCTAGTTAGAGATAGAGTAAGGAGGAATACCTCTACATTTAGTAGGATATATTATATATTTAGCACAAAGTATTGGATAACTTTCCAAGGTTAAAATCCACCATTATTTTTTCGATATTTCTCCATAAGGTATATGATACTAGGATGGGTAGTGTATGACCATAGAAAAAAATCCAAGTTATCCTAGACATGTGGTGTTATTATCATCTTATTGTATTTATATTGTTATATTTGGATAGTCCATTAACCGTATCAACTAATTTAACCCATCCTAGAAATATGTAGTTATAAGTCACTTCCCTTATTTACATTATGTTATACGATAGCCAAGATAAATAGGTGAATTCTATGGATGGGTTCAACATCTAAGTTTATAATTGAAGACCCTTGGATACACCAAGTTTAGATAAAAGAATGATGAATGAATATGATTTGGTAGTCTTAGACAAGGAGTATGGGGGAAATATAATTTATGACTCAATGATTGGTAGGAATATGGTGTCCCAATTATGAACTCTGTATGCATTACAAAAGTGAAAATTTATTCGAAGTTTCTTATTTGTATTCAATTATAATTCTATACTACTTTATTTTATTTTTGTATCCTAGTTCTATTTTTTACTTATCATATGTAGAAGGGATAATGCATAGAAGGGCATTATATTTGGTTTTAGGTCCAAGGTTCAAATCCTTAAGGGACTATAAATAACATGGCTTGTGAACTAGGACATTGTGATAAAAAGCTTATGGATTTTTGTAAGATAAGTTTTTAAATTTGAACTTAATAACACATATGACATATTGAATTTGATATTTTAAAAAACAACAAATATGTTATTTATGCAAATGACATGTTCTAGTTATTATTATATAAATTATTTATAATATTTACACATTGATTTGAAGAAAATTATGGCTTAAATATTATTAGTATCTTTATTAAAAAAAGTTAGTCTTAGTGTACCCCATATTCGTTGGCTCATAATTTTTTAACTAGGCATATGATTGAGGTATTATTATTATTGTTGCAAAGTACTATTTATTGACTTTTTTGAGTTTTTATTTAGTTAATTTAATGCTATTTGTATATAAAAATTTAATATTTAAATTTTTTAGTATTGCATGGGTATCCTATTAATTTCAAGAAAAAAAAAGACTATTTATATCTATGCTGCATCTATTAGTTTATTCTCAAGAAAATATAAATGTGGCATAGTGTTTAAATTATGTATCATTAAATAGGTAAGAAATTTTCCAACGATTAAGACACCTTAACCATTTTCTATATGTGTATTAAAATTTTATATTAGATTATTAACCTAAAAAAAATAAATATAATGATATGGATAAAATTAAATCTTATATAATAATTAGATCAATAAATCATGTTACATAGTTATATCAAAAAATATGTTACAGACATGGAATATATCTATCACTAAATAGGATAATATATATTCTAAGGGGTTTCTCAACCATTGAGATACCTTGACCATTTTATATGTGTGGATTAAGCCTTTATATAAGATCATTACCTATAAAAAATAAATATAATGATATGGGTATATTAAATACTATATAGTAATTATATCGATAAATGAATTAAATAGTGATACTGAAAAATGTAAAATACATGACAATCAGCTCCATATATTTGTGAAAATTTAGTGCTTACACCATATATTCAGTTGTGTATGATGACTTTTTTTTTAATATGTTACTCTGTAAGAGAAGGTATACATACCCTAGTGCACTTGTCAATAAAATTATGAAACTAGAATATTTCAAGTATGTCCTATTTAAAAGTGTAGACACCAAAACCTATCCACTTGTCATCTACGCATCATCAAATCACAACAATCCATTATTTATTTATTATATATATATATATATATATATATATATATATATATATATATATATATATATATATATATATATATATATATATATATATGAATACATGTTAGTTGCCCACCACATCTTAATATCGACCATTCATTTAACATGATCCATGTCAATTATAAAATCTTAATCTCAACCCTTCATCAAGTTTTAATCTCGATCGCTCGTGGTGTCATCGAAACCCTAACATGTTCAAAGGTAAATTATAAAAGTTCATTCATTTTTGTGAATGAGGGGTTGGAAAATATTATGCACCGAAACATTTTTGAGAGGTCAATATCTAAAAGCATTGATCATCCCTCATTTCATAAACCCTAGCACTCTGCTAACACATTCCTTCCTCACCGCTATTGCATCCATCATATCCACCATCGAAACCCCTGTGAATTAGATAAAATTATGCAAAACATCCCCTCACAATCCTTGAATGCTCCAGGGAATTCTACAAGCACTGCAAGGAATTTCTAGAATATTGTAGGGCATCGACAACCATCCCTAAATTTTGTAGGTCATTCATTGTTCATCGATTTGTTGTCATAAAATCCTCAGATGCTTGTGGGTGTTTGTGCATAACTAGATTGAGTCATAAGGAGTATATATCTAGAAACTTAGGTTTACTTCAACAAGGTATCAAGTTTTATTGATTTACTTACATTTTCTATATTTTTACACTTCATTTGGAAAGTATTTCAACTAGGGTTAGTATTTTACACTTTCATGTTTTAGTGGGCCTCACACTATGGAGGCCTTGTAGGTGTTACTAATTCTATTTTATGATTTTTTTTGTGTGCACACATTGGATATATTTCTATTAATAGTTGTTGCAGCTTTGAGTGGTCCCGCAGTGATACACAATCCCACTCATACTTGTTTGGAGTGAAGACAAGCCGAAGACATCGACATTCATTTGAAAGAGGGTTTTAAAACTCTTTTATTGTAAAATCATTGTATCAACATAAGTTTTATTGTGTGTCCCCTGATCTTAGGGCACACCAATATTATAATAGTGGATATCCATGCTCCCTAAAGTCAATATAATAACATTCTTCCATTGTGCAATATTTCTTGTTGTTGATCTATTATTATTATCTTGGTGTTGTTAATTTTTCTTTAAAAAATAGCGATCATGGTGGGAATATCAAAGGGTTTCACATTTTAATTTACGTTGTCAATATTGAGTTTTTTTATCTACGTTTTGCTATCTTTATTGTAGGTTTTCTGAAACCCGATCGTACAAAAATCATGAAGTTCAGGACTAGGGTTTCTAGAAGCTATAGGGATTCAATCTATGATTTTGTATATGCCTTACTACATTGAGGATATGCCTCACTACATCTAAGAGATGCCACACCATGTTTGGGAGACATCACGAAGTATTTGGGAGATTCAGTGCCACATCTATGAAGTTGGGGGAAGAATATGTAGGCTTGCTGATAAGCTGTTTTCAAACCCTACTTATGTTTTTGCTTTTTAAAAGAGAAAAATAAAAATAAATGTTTATTTTTCTATTTAAAAGGCAATATATCATGCATTTTTAGGTATTCTAAGCATTCATAGTCCTTTTTTTTAGATAAAAAAAGAGTAAGTGCATTTTTAAAATCATATAGATTTACATATAGGTATATCTGCATCTATGCATTCATTTCTAGTTGCATTAGACATTCACTATAGTTGATTCAATTTTTTGCTATTTTTCATGGTGTGTTTTCTTTCTACCTTGTGTACTATGTGCAATAAATTGAAAATCATATTAGTGGCACTTTAGTTTTAGTTTCCCACTTCTCACTTTTCTAGGCTAGAACAAGTCACTTATGCTCGAGCTTCCTCCCATTGTTGGAAACACTTGCTGATTCAGAGTGGAAGAGCTAGGCAAACCCTCCACTATCGAAAAAACTTGTTGATTCAGTATAGATCTTAAGCGGTGTACCCTAGATTAATTTAAGGGCCTCATACTTGGTACTAGTGTTCCTGGTCACCAACTTGGTATAGTGAAAGAGGGTTTCTTTGCATTTTATGTTTAAGAAAAACACCATAGACAACAAATTTTTTAAAGGAACTCATACACATTACATGCTTCATATTCAACATTAGTGAGTTGGTTTTCATCACCAACCACTTATAAATACCAGCAACAATGGGCTTCATCTCCATTCATTGGCTTACCCCATAGATACCTTAGTAGCCCATGAGTGGTTTTTCTAGACTTCATCACCAAAAAATTCCCCACTCTTGACTTTAGGAATCCATTTAAGTCATTCACATTTTATTTATTGTTATAGAGGTGAGTGTGAACACACCTATCCACCTTGCATAGTTTTCTTAGGCTTAGGGAGTCATAACATCAAACACAAAAAAAGAATCAAAATAAAAAAACATTATTGCAAGACATAGGACACAATTATTTGTTTGATTTGTGTGTTTTTCATTGCCATATCACTTTCCACACACACCCCACACATTCGTTACCCCTGCCTACTTATAGTTTATGGTATTTACCTAAAACCAAGCCAAAACTTAGGAACCCACTAGCCAATCCACCTCATCCATGGAGTGTTCTACTTCTTCCCCAGTCACTTCTATGGCTAAACCAACTAGTATGGCACAAACAAGGTATTTTGACTTGTATGCTGGTCCTTCTCACACAGTATGCACTTTGAATGCTAATGTGATACAAAGGGATATCCACACCACCATTATAGAAACTAAGCCATACACACCCACTGACCCTTTCATCACCTACATAGACATGGAAAACTTTTGAGCTTATCTAAGACCAACCAATCCTATTCCAAAACCACTTCACATTCTACCCCGACATCTTCCTTCTTATTAGTAGGAGCTTGCTCACTAACATACCAACAACTTTAACCAAGTATACACCAACCCTCTTTTTGAGGAAACATGTACACCCTCACACCAAATTCCTCCACAAAAATATAGAAAAAGTACCTCCATCCCATTTTCTTGCACCACTACCTATTACAGACCACTCTACGAAGCACAAGTTAATCTTGCTTTGCAAATTCCATCCACCATTCCATCTACCACACCTCATTCAATTGTGATCCATTTTGTAACTTACCATTCATTAACCTCAACCAACATTACAACATACACCATACCTAAATCTGCTTCCACCACAACCACACAATATGCATCTGAAATTACCATATAGTAAGCATGGCAACATCTCAATCAATTGCTTATGGACCATCAAGACGTTTGTTTTTACCCCAAACAACAATTGTAGGTAGCAAATTTTAAACCCCATTCTATTCCAAACTAACACATCTTCTTCACCTCTAATACATCTTGGGTATCAAAATCTTCTAATGTTACCATACCCACACCTCCATTCACCCACATCAACACCACTTCCACAACCCAACACATTCAAATCCCTCAAAATTCATCCCTAATTCATCAAAACCAATCAATCCATCACCAACAACACATCCAACATCATCAGATACCCATAAATCCATCGACCAATTAGTACCACATTCCATCCCAATAATTCATCACTCCACACACACCACCTCCATACACTCATCAAATAAACCAGGGTTTCCACACACACATGGAAGACCCTAATATCCAAGTCTTGCAACAACATGTTAACAACCAAATTATGCATACTCTTGGTATGATCTACTAGAAATATACATTGACACAACTGATCAATCAATCCATTCATTATTCAATACCTTCATCGAATTATTTGGAATATTTTACACTATCAAAGTTTGATAAATTCAAAGGGATTGAGGATCCTAGGGAGCACATTAGCACATTCATCCATTCATGTTTTTGAATCCAAGATAATGATGCATTAATGCTTTGAAATTTTCCTTAGACATTAGGGGGATATGCCTTATATTGGTATAATCATCTACCACACCATAGTGTTTACACATTTGAATAATTGGTGGAAATTGTTTTGAAAAGGTTCTCCCTCAATGTTCATAAGAAAACTACCTTGACTAACTTGTACAATCTCAAACAACTTGAAGAAGAGTCAATCTATGATTTTGAAAATCATTGGAGGGTAGTTATAACCAAATTACCATTCTCCCTACCAATGCAATAATTGACATGAATGTTTGAAAGGAGTTGTATAAAACATATCTTCTTGTTATTAGAATTACAACAATATAGAATATTTGATGTAGCTCTTGCCCAAGACTGAATCATTGAAGAAATCAAAATTCAAGAGGTGAGATCAAACCAAAGAAGAAATAAAATCTAAAGGAAACTATTCTGGCCAATAAAAATGAGGATAAGCCAATCAAGTGGTTTTGAGTTAACCTCAAATGACTTAACAACCCCATGGTAAATACCAACTATAATAAGTGTCTTATCAAGCGGTTCCCCATAATAATAACTCTATAACACAACATCAACTATGTGTAACCATCCCATCGATAATCCATTTGAAAATATCATACCTACACACCCTTATCTGAAGCATATGCATCCATATTGCTTAGGTTATATAACTTCAATGCTCTTACCTTACCTGAGGTTAAACTAGATGATCCAACCAAACATGGCAAGGGTTATAAGGAGCATTTATTTTATCCTTTCCATTGATAGAAGGGGCATGAAATTAATAAATAATTTTCATTTCAAAACATGGTGCAATACTTGATAGACCTGGGGGCCACTAAGCTAGATAGTTGTTTGGCACAACAAAATCAAATCCTTGGTATCTACCAAATGCCACTTCCTCATCGTGAGGAAACACAACAAACAACAGGGAGATCAAATACTTTGACTCCCCCTAACCAATTCAATCATGTGCAATAGTACCAAGGTTTTGTGGGGGCTATCCATGTAGTCACCCAAGGTCAATGAAGCACCAATCACCAAAATAAACAACCTCAAGCAGTTCAACCTCCCATGGCACCTCAAGCAAGTGTGTCTCCACAACCTGCTAATTCATCTCCACCCATTCATTTTTTTGCTAATTCATCTCAATAAATTTGCCTTGCAAGTAATCCATCCTAACCTATTCATACCCTAAGCCATCCACAAATACCTATCATTTCTTTGAGTAGTCGGTCAACAACCAGTATCAAAATGGCTTTCACAAAACTATCAATTTACAAGCTTATAAAATAATCTCCCCCACACCATGAGGTATTAATGGAAATCTTAAAATCTATTAAATTCTAATCTCAAGATGTTAATGCCTTTAATAATTTTGTGGGGAACATTCAAATATGTATGGAATCCTTCATAACATTCTATGATTTTAAGATCAAATCAATATCATCAAAATTATCAGACCCTCCTTTACACATCATGGTTCAAGTTGATAGGAGGCATTTCAAATGAGTGCTGATTGACACCAGATCAACCATCAACATCATTACCACCTCAACCCTTCAACATCTTAATCTTCCATCTTCACACATCACCAAATTGACTTTCAACTTGCGAGCATTCAACGATGCTCTATGTTCTATAGTTGGTATTGTGGTCTTACCAATGTAAGTAGGGATTAATATGTTGCACATTGTGTTCCATATCCTGGAGGGATACATGGCTTACAATGTACTCCTTGTATGCCCTTGGGTAAGGGAGATGAAATATTTCCCCTCAATACTACATCAATGTTTGAAATATATACATGAGGGGTAGATTCATTGTATACCGATAGATATCGAATCATTTAAATACTGCAACTTCATCTCCAACCCATACGAATCCACACTTCCATCCATTCACTTTTTCTTAGCCCCATAAACCACATCATTCACCTCATATCATAAAATTTCCTCATCCAAAGTACTTTTTCTAGAGGAATTTGCCATCACTGATCCACATCAGGCTTCCACTTCCACACCCCCACCTTCATCACAATCAAAAACATGTACATGTGGTCGAATACAATCATCCTCAAAAACATCCATACAAGGGGGACATCCCTCTACATCATCCACACCATCCACACTATCAAATACATCATCATCCACACAACCAACTCCAAAAAAACCCACTATCATTTTATACACACTAGAATCATCAGTCATCCATTAAATTCCTTATCCAAATCTATCTTTCTCTCTATAAACCAACGTCTCACAAGTCAATTTAATAGATTGTTATATACCATTTAAAAATACATATCTCCCATAATTTGAGCTACAAGCCATCCCAAAGTCTCACATCTCCACATTCCCTCCACCCACATCATCACCCACACAAGTTGTAGTTCACCTCGCTAGTCCTAGCATTGGCGAGTATGTGGTTCAAGATGTCATAGTTACACTACTCAACATCCAAACTATTAGGGATTACGGTCATCCATGTGATCCACCCTTATCTATAGGAGCAATGTACCACATGGGTTCAACACCTAACAAAATCAACATTATATATGGTAAGGTTGATTCATCATCCAATCCACTTTCCCCAATTGAACCTAAGCAGCCAGTCCTTGCCAATATAGAGCACATATCTATTTTCTCATCATGATACATTCATTGGGTTAATTAGTAAGGATATGGTCTAGGATGACACACACAGGGCATGCATGATATCATTAAACTTCAATATCAATAAGCACATGCCTATTTAGGCATAGGTTACCATTCATATTCTTCCACTTCCTCTTTTGAACAAGCTCTTCAAAGCCTCTATTTAGATTTAGAAGAGGAGAACAATCACAACAATGACTTTGAGAAATTGTATGAAGAATATGATGTCATGTCAATAGCTTTAGATGAATCTAAAGAGGAATCAACACTAATCATTCCATTCACCAAATAGGATGAGCATTATCTCATAATGTTCCCCATCCATCAACCCATATTTTATTTTCTTCTCCCAAGAGAGCAATCTGATCCAACAAATGAACCACCACCTCCACTTCATTAATCACCTCACAACAACATCATGTAACATATGTAAATAATAAAAAAAATCAAAAACACAAAAATATTTTCATTACATTTGCATGGACTTGTCATTTTCATTTAAACGTGTTGCTTTCTACTATTCAGGTTCACAAGGTTCATTCGTTAATTCATTGGGTCAAAGAACATATAATATTTCCAGCCTAGGGGGAGTAGAAGAGCCCAAACCATTGAACATAATCCACTTGAGAGTGTTATATGCTTAATGTGATTCATATGTGTGTTTATACATGGCTAAAAAAAACAAAAAAATAAAATCATCCATACACACTACATTTCATACATCCACACTGCATACTCACACTTCATTATCATTTCAGTGCATTTCATCCACCATATTAGGGGTCATTTTCTTAGTTTAGATAAAAATTGATCCAGCAAGTCTTGTTTCCTTAATCAGGGACACACTCGAGTTAATATACATCTCATTGCCACAATTCATAAGCCAATATTATCATTTGCAATACAAATTTCCATCATCCCTATATTTTTTTGTCACTTAGCCACTCCCAGTGTTTCAAGCAAAACCTTCAAAAACATGTCAATATTTCTCTAGGACCAAAGCACATTTTCACTAAGAAAATCTTGAGTTATGGAATTTGAATCTATGATTCTTTAACCAAACATATTTTCACACCTATTAAAAACATCTTGTATCAAAGAGGGATAACATCATAATTGGGTTGAACATATTTGCTTGTTGAAAATCCATGTATATATATATATATATATATATATATATATATATGTATATATATAAATCACATGTACAATGAATGCCTTAAGGCTATATATAATGGAGAACTAAGGCTCATATACAAAAGGTGCATCAAGGCACTAGCTAGTGCCCATAGGCAGACCACTAAGATCCTAATGGAGCTCTATATTAACAGTCACTATGCCTATATTCACCATCATATCCTTTGTTAGGAGCTGGAAGGTCCCCTTATCTAGATCCCATCTCTATGACAGGGTAGAGAGGTACCCCTTATTAGCCCTCATAACCTCAATTTTATCACACCCTACCAATACCATCCACTCCAACCAACTCTAGTGGTCCTTCTACAAAACCTTTCTCACCCATAGTATGATGGGTGAGAATCGATACCGAGCCTCCAAGATCCTCAACTAAATCACCATACAAACGTAAATGCACATCAAAATTTTGCACATTAAAAAATCATAAAAAACACATTTCAAAATCCAAACAAGAGAGCTAAGGGTACTTATATCTACCACCTGCATGTCAAATCCTACTGCCACATCCACTCCCTCCATTGCCATCACCTCACTCCCTCAATTTTCATCAGATACTGCTTCTCAAAATGTCAAATACAAGAATGAATCAAATGTTTCCCCTACAACCCTTTTATAGCTGATTTTAATGCACTCAAATTCCCTAGGGCATCTTCCTATCACACTCAAATTCTTCCCTATATCTACCAAGTGGAATATGCTCACCCAATTCTATGCATGATGTATATGTTGGCTAGCGTTTAGATCTAGAATATTACAAAAGGATTAAAAAGGCCTCAAAACATAGCAAAAACTTACAAAATCACCTAAAACTTCATTCATGCATCTATTACATCATTCCATTATGTTTTGTGATGATACAGATCGATTTGGGCATGTAATTTTCAATTGTGACCAAAATTCATGAAAATGCCTACATTACATAAAAATGCCTCAAAATGGTCCAAAATTTAACAAAACTACCACATTCACTATTCCAATAATTCATTACCTTTTGTGATAACATGGATTGATTTGGGTGTTTATTTATTATTTGCAATCAAAAGTCACAAAAATACCTCAAATTGTTTCAAAATATCCCAAAACAATTCTAAATTTCACAAAATCATCAAAATCACTCATCAATGCATTTCCATATTCATTCAAACTCATACATCATCATTCAAAATTGCCCAATTCACTCATCAATGCATTTCCATTCAACATTATCAAATCCACTTACATTTTCAAGTGAACCTCATATCTAGTGGTTTACTCTATTCCCTTGGTGATTGTAGCGATTGGTTATCCATGCAATTCGGTAGGATGGGTAGATCACCATAATTATTATTTCTTATACCATCATTCAATATCCTATTGTTCAAAAACAAAATATTTTTGGTCCCTCATTTTATGAGTGAGACTATGTTCATACTAATTTGCTTAAAAGCTATCATTAATGCCCTTTTTCGTGGGGTCACAAATATGGATAACTTTTACTACATCATTCCTTTTCACATTCAGGAATTACGAACAGTCACTAGGGATATCAAAATCCTAGGATGATTGGTTCCTTTACTTTTTTATTTTTTGCATCTTCATAATTTTGCATTTCAAGAATGCCAAAGGCATAATTTTCAATAGTACATAATCACCCCAAAATTGGGGTAATCGAATTTGATATTTATTTCCCATATAAAGATATATCATTCACATTTACATCATTCATATCACCCACATTGTCAAAAACACCTTTTATATTGGGATAAAAGCAGAATCACTCATTCACATTCATTTACATCATTCATATCATCTATATCTCCAAAAAATCCCCTTTTTGTTGGGGCAAAAGTAGAATCATTCATTGCATTATTTACATTATTCATATCATCCATAATTTTATTAATTGGCTCATGAGAATCATTCATCACTCATTCACCAATTGAGGGGGTAAGCTACAACAACAATTTTATATTTAGGATCTTCTTGTGCACTAAGGAAAGAAGCTATTTCACCAAACCAGGTGTCTCTTATTTTTGCACTACATTGTGTTTCATGCAATGTGATACAAAAAGGAGCATCTGTAAACACCAAAAACTAGTCACTTGTCATCTACGCATCATCATATCATAGTCAAACATTATTTATTTATATATACATATATTTAGTTATATACATATGTATATACATAAAAATATTATCTATCTATTTATCTATATATATGAATAAATTTTAGCCACCCACCACGTCTTAATCTCAACCATTCATTTAACATAATCCATGTCAATTATCAAATATTAATTCATCATGGTTTAATATCGACCACCCATTGGTGTCATCGAAACCCTAACATGTTCAAGGGCAAATTATAAAAGATCATTCATTTTTGTGAATGAGAGGTTGGAAAACATTATAAACTAGAACATCTTTGAGAGGTCAAGATTTGAAAGCATTGATCATCCCTCATTTCATAAAACCCTAGCACTTTGTTAACACATTCCTTCCTTGTCGCTATCGCATCCACCATATCCATTGTCACAACCCCTGCAAATTATATTGAATTTTGTAGAACATACCCCATAATACCCAAACAATCTAGGTAATTCCTCGAACACTTAAGGGTGTTTCAAAAACACTGCAGGGCATCCACAACCATTCCTGAATGCTACAGTGCATTCACATTTTACCGATTTGCAGTCATAAAACCCTTAGATGCTTGTGAGTGTCTACACATCATCAGATCGAGTCATCAAGTTTTATAGATCCAAAAACTCAAACATATTTTGATAAGGTATCAATTTTTATTATTTTACTTATATTTTCTATATTTTTGCACTTCATTTGGCAAGTATTTTAGCTAGGGTTAGTATTTTACACTTTCATATTTTAGTGGGCCTCACACTGTGGAGGCCTCACAGGTGTTACTAATTCTATGTTATGATTTTCTTGTGTGTAGGTATAGGATATGTTTCTATTGATAGCTATTGTAGCTTCGAGGGGTCCCATAGAGATACACAAGCCCACTCACACTTGTTTGGAGTGAAGACGAGCTAAAGACACCAAAATTCATTTAAAGGAGGGTTTAAAAACCCTCTTATAGTAAAATCATTATATCAACACAAGTTGTATTGTATGATCCCTGATCTTAGGGCACACTAATTTTTTAATAGTGGAGATCCAGGCTCTTTGAAGTCAATATAATATCATTCTTCTATTGTGAAACATTTCTTGTTGTTGATCTGTTATTATTATCTTGGTGTTGTTCATTTTTACTTTACAAAAAGGCTAATTCTTATGGTATCTATAAAATAAAACAATCATACACTTATAATTTATAACAAATTATAGAAATGTAATTATTAGAGGATTATATATTATCTATCATATTTTCTCATAGTAAGAATAAATTATGATAGTAATTGTTTAAGAAAATCCCCCAGGTTAAAAGGACTAGTTGGTATGATGATTGTATGTATACTTGTGAAGGATGAAATTGTTATTAACCTAAGAACATTATTTTTTATTTCTTTATCACATGTGCTTTATGAGATTTGAAAGAAAAAGATTCATAATCCTTAATATAAAGTTATACTCTTGAAATTTTTTTAATTTGCTTGATTAAGGTGAGTTGAGTGGATATTCTATGTAATCTATCCTACATTATTTCTTATACAAACATTTAGAAGGAATTTTATTTTAAGAAAAAAAGGAATTCAGGTCCCAATTTTGTCACCCTTGGGATATTGACTTATTCTCTTGATATTGGATTTAGATAATCTTTAAACATTAATTATAGTTTTGAAATGAAAATTTGCATTTCCTTGTTTTAGACATTATATGGATATTTTGATATGTGGACATTATTTTGCATTAGATATTAAAAAATTTATTGTTTTATTTGAGATATTCTACATAATTTAATATTTAAAAAATATAGTTGATAATGGATATTCATTTCATATGGTTGTTATAACTAATTACAAGAACTATATTGTATTTCTGGTTAAACCCTTTTATTTCACTTGATATTTGAAATTGATATATATGGTTAAATGATAATGCTAATTAATTATGACCATGATTTAGTTCTTTATAGAATATCACTTGAATAAGCTAAATATATAAAATATAGATTTATTAATATGAAGGTTTTAAGGAAAAGTGAGATCTATCCTATAGTTTCTAAAGAGAAATCCAAATTGACACATGTCAAGACCTTGATGAAGTATAATATTTTTATGTTATGACAATTTCATGGTGCAATGCATGGCT
Organism: Wollemia nobilis; assembly: GCA_028583015.1. Taxonomy (NCBI): domain Eukaryota; kingdom Viridiplantae; phylum Streptophyta; class Pinopsida; order Araucariales; family Araucariaceae; genus Wollemia; species Wollemia nobilis. Next base: position 16,120,565 of record JAQPPZ010000756.1, read on the forward strand.
ACCTAGTGGATGAATTCAATAATAGATATTTGAAATTTCTATGTGAAAGGTGTTTCCCTTCTAGTCCATGCATAAAATTTGTATGTGACATGGAAAATAGGTTTAGTTATAAATTTGGAAATATAACTAGAGAATTTTACTATTTTTTTTATTAGTTAGAAAAGAAGGGGTTCTGAAAGGGTCCTTGAAATTTTTACATATTTACAAACTAGACCAACTGAAGTAGAGTTGCATTAAACAAGCACATACAATCCAAAAAATATAGAGAAAATTACAAATGAGCCAAAGCTTTCTTTCATTCTATTCCCCCAAATATAGATTTTATAGAGACTAATTGCTTACAATTTTAAAATTCCCCCCTTTTGAACCAGATTTTCCTTTTCCTACCTAAAACCATCTATTTCAAATTTGAATTTAGGGGGAAACTTTTCGAGGTCATAACTTCGTGCTCGTTGCTCCGATTGACTTGCACGAGATATTTTTGGAAAGGGCACAAGATGAACTAAGCGGGGAAACCCTTAGCTCTTCGCACTAAGGCTTACAACTAACTGAAAATCCTCAAATTCGGCCTCTAAGGCCTTCAAAATTCACTTGCAAGTTTTACTAGTTTTACAAAATTAAACAATTACAATTTTTTTTTGGGTGATGCAAGATCACTCTTACACCACTGGATTCTCCTGCATCAGACACCTAGGGTAAATTTAGAAGTGACCTTCACTTCTCTGTTGTTGGAGGAAAACCCAGGACGTTCAACCTCTATCTTCGACAACCAAGTTGAATCTTCCACAGGCCTACCCTTCCACTTAACCAAATATTCTTCATACTGCCTATTTCTGGTACATTTGCCAATACGGGTATCCAAGATCTCTTCTATTTCTTCCATATCTGGAGTAGATGCTGGAATATTCCACAATTTTGCTACTGGTCCCTCACCATTGTCTCCTTCATGGTATTCTACCAAATCTAAAATGTTAAAAATAGGTGATATGTTAAGCCCACTTGGCAATTCCACTTCATATGCATTTCCTGAATCCCATTTTTCTATGATTTTGCATGGTCCAAAATTCTTCATTTTTAGCTTGTTATAGGTTTTAGCAGGAAACCTTTCTTTTCTCATATGGACCATAACTTCATCTCCCACTTCAAATTCCTTAAATCATCACTTCTGGTCTACCCTTGTCTTGTATTGAGTATTCATCTTAGTAATATGCTTTTTCACTTCTTCATGCAAGCTCTTCAAGTGCTCTGCAAAGTCCTCATCCTAAACACTGCTCTTTTCCCCTCTGTCCATATTTCTCAACTCAGAAGCATTCCTTGGTTTGCTCCCATAAACAATATGGAATGGAGATTTGTTAGTACTCCTATTGATAGAATTATTATATGCAAATTATACCTATGGCAAAACCAAATCCCATCCCTTGGGCTTATCTCCTACCAAGCATCTCATAGATTACCCAAACTTCTATTCACCACCTTTGTTTGCCCATTAGTCTATGGGTGGTATGTAGAACTGAATTTTAGATTTGTCTTCAATTTCTTCCATAGGGTCCTCCAGAAATACCCAATAAAATTGGTATCCCTATCAAAAATCTACTCTTTAGTAGACCATGAAGTCATACCACCTCTTTGAAAAATAACCCTGCAACATGAACTGCATCATTAGTTTTCTAGAAGGGAATAAAATATGCTATCTTTGAGAATCTATCAACCACCATAAATATGGAGTCATTCCCCCTCTGTGTCCTTGGTAGACCAAGAAAAAAATCCATGTTGATGTCCTCCCATTGTCTCTCTGGTACAGGTAATGGCTGATATAATCCAATGTTTTGTCTCACACCCTTGGCCATCTGGAATACTCTACAACTTTGTACAAATATCTTCACATATTGTTGCAAATATGGCCAATAGTAGTTCTCACTAACGAGAGCAATGGTCTTATCTCGACCAAAGTGCCTAGCCAACCCTCCACTATGCTTCTCCTTGACTAGATTCTCCCTCATTGAACTCCTTGGAATGCATAATTGATTTCCTCTGAACAACATTCCATATTGTATTAGAAAATACAACCACTTAGTCATGTCCAAAGTAACAGGTGCCAATCAAACCCTCCAAGCCTCTATAAAATCAGGATCTTTAGGGTACAAACCCTTAAGTTCGTCAAACCCTACAACTTTCACCTTCATTTATGTCAACAAACACTACCTTCTACTTAAGGCATCTGCAACTCTATTTGAATTTCCACTCCTATGCTTCAACACAAAGGTATAACTCTGTAGAAACTCAACCCACTTTAAGTGCCTCTGATTTAACTTCCCTTGGCTATTAATATACTATAAGGCCTGATGATCAGTATATAGAACAAAATATTTTGTCAATAAATAGTGCCTCCACTTCTTTAGAGCTTGAACTATAGCATAAAACTCTTGATCATAAATTGAATACTTCTTCCTAGCATCATTTATTTTCTCACTAAAATAAGCAACATGTTTACCTTCTTGACTCAATATAGCTCCTATGGCACTACCACTAGCATCACAATCTACCTAAAATACCTTATTGAAATATGGAAGTACCAAAATAGGTTGCTCTGTGACCTTATTCTTCAACATATCAAAGCTCTTATCTTCTCCTAAGGTCCACTTAAATTCTTTCCTATCCCCTCTCATTGTTTCTGTTAGGGGTGCACAAATACTACTAAAATTTCTAATGAATTTTTTGTAAAAACTTGCTAGACCATGAAATGATCTTACCTCAGTTATGCTCCTTGGAGTAGGTCATTCAATGATAGCCCTCACCTTTTTTGGGTCAATTTTTAGACCTTCAATTGATATGACAAATCCCAGATACACCAACTCCTTCACAAAACTGCACTTCTTCAAATTGATCAGCAATTGATCCTCCCTCAGCTTCTCAAAAAATTGATGAATATGTAGCAATTGCTCCTCCAAAGTCTTACTAAAAATTAAAATGTCATATAAATATACAATGACAAATTTTCCTAAAAACTCCTTCAATACCTCATTCATCAGTTGCATGAATGTGCTTGGTGCATTGCTTAGCCCAAATGGCATGACTAACCACTCATACAAACCCTCTCTGGTCTTTGAAGGTTGTCTTCCACTCATCTCCTTATCTGATACGAATTTAATGGTACCCACTCTTCAAGTCAATATTGGTGAAGTACTTGGATCCACTCAAACAGTCGATAATATCATCCATCCTTGGCAATAAAAATCTATATTTTATGGTGATCTTGTTAATAGCTCGAGAGTCTGTACACATTCTCCACTCCCCATATTTATTTGGTGCTAGTACTACAGGTATTGCACATGCGCTTAAAATTTCTCAAATTAGTCCCCTTTGTAGTAACTCTTGGACTTGTCTATTTAGCTCCTCACTTTCTACAGGAGTCATTCTATGGGATGCTTTATTGGGTAAACTAGCTCCTGGTACCAAATCTATGTGGTGACTGATATTCCTCACTAGTGGTAAACCCTCAGGCACATTGTCTGATATAATATCTAGAAATTCTCCTAACAAACCTGATACCTCTACTGGGACATCCTTGCATTGTTCTTCTTTAACTCTAGGAATTAATGCATAGCACATATGCTCATGCTTCAGACCATCCAAAAACTTCCTACCATCAACTAAACAAATTTTGGCACTGCTACATACCTTTTCATCCACCTCCTTCAGGGGCTTCAACTTATGGTGCACTCCATCCTTTGTCAGGGAGTAAGTGTTGGTATGCCCATCATGTATTGCATGATCAAACTTCCATGGCCTTACCAATAGTAAATGGAAAGCATCCATGGGCGGGATGTCACACAAGACCTCATCACAGTAACTCCTAATATTAAATTTTACCAAGCATTGCTCACTAACCAAAGCCCTATGGTCCTTATGCAACCACACAATACGATATGGACACGGGTGTCTCATCCTCTCTAACTGCAATTTGGTAACCATTCCTTCTAAAACTAGGTTATCTGTGCTACCATTATCTATTATAACATTACAAACCTTACCTACACATTTACACCTTGTGAGAAATAAGCCCTTCCTTTGATTTGGATCTCACTCTTCATTCAATAAGGCTTTCCTTGTGATCAGAACTTCTCCTCTTTCTGCTTCTTCAAAGTGCTTAGACTCAACACCCTCATCTATAACAACAAATCGAGCATTACCTTCAGGTCTCTTATTTGTTTCTCCTTGGTACCGTGGGCACTCGTATTCCTGATTCTCTTCTTCTCCACATTGGAAGCATGTTCCATAAAATCCTCCTCTTCTAGGCCCTTGTCCAGACCTCCCTCTTCCTCTTCGGTAGCTATTATTCTGGTAGTTATTATTCTAGTAGTTATTACTCTACTCATGGGGGTGGTAAGAATTTTCCCTCTTCTATTGCTGACTGTTTCTTGTCTCCCCAGTTTTCTTTTGGTTCTCATTTCGTCCTCCATTTGTTCTCCCACCAGTTCTTCCACCATGACCTCTTCCTCTCTGTTTGCTTTCAAACCTCTTATTTAGCTTCTCTTCTACCTTCAAGGTAAACTGGTAAGCATCCTCTATGGTGGTCATCCTGACCAGACTTAAATCCTCTTGAATACTTACTCTTAACCCATTAATATAACGGGCTACCTTCTCCTTGTTGGCCTCAGAATGGCCGGTACTGATTAAAATTTTGAACTCATCTATGTATTCTTTGATAGAATTTCTCGACTGCCTCAAACCTTACATTTTATTTAGCAGATCCAACTCATAGTAAGTTGGAATGAACTACCTCTTCAACTTCTCCACCATCCGCTCCCACCTTGTTATTCTTTCTTTTCCTCTTTTGTTTTTGTCTAGCTGCACTCCCTTCCACCATATGCTAGCAAGACCCTTCAGATTTGTCTTAGCAAACTTGACCCTCTCAGGATATTCAACCTCCTCATACTCAAAGTATTCTTCCAAATATTGATCCAATCAATCAACTCCTTTGGATCAAGATTTCCAGAATACGTAGAAACCTCCATCTTCGGTCTCTTTCCAATCTAAGATATGGATCTGTATAACATAGCTTGTGTAGGATGTACTGCCTATTCTTCTTCCTCAAATTCATCCTCTTTTTCTTAAACTTCATCTTCACTATCATCTTCTCTCCTTGGCTCAAACCCTCTATGTAGCTCCTCTTGCAGGGCCTGAACTTACCTCTACAAAGCTTTGAAATCTTCTTCTAGCACCATATTTCTCCCACCACCATGGTTTCTTTGTGGAGGCATTCTGCTCACTTCTCTCACAAAACCTAACCACAAATCCTGGTGTAAACTACCTCACGTCCGGCGCTCTATTTACACACTCATGCACTCCTGCTCTGATACCACTTGAAGAAAAGTTACATTAAACAAGCACATACAACCTAGAAAAGATAGAGAAAATACCAAATGAGCCAAAGATTTCTTTCATTCTATTCTCCCAAATATAGAGTTTACAGAGACTAACTACTTACAATTTTGAAATTCCCCCCTTTTGAACCAGATTTCCCTTTTCCCACCTAAAACCATCTATTTCAAATTTGAATTTAGGGGGCAACTTGCCGAGGTCATAACTTCGCACTCGTTGCTCCGATTGACTTGCACGAGATATTTTTGGAAAGGGCATGAGATGAACTAAGTGGGCCAACCTTAGATCTTAATGATAAGCCTTACAACTAACTAAAAATATTCAAATTCAGCCTCTAAGACCTTCAAAATTCACCTGCAAGTTTTACTAGTTTTGCAAAATTAAAAAATTACAATTTTTTTGGGGTGATGCAAGATCACTCTTACACTACTGGATGCTCCTGAATCAGATACCCAATAGCCCTATCAACATCCAAGAAAAAAATCATAGCATAGGGGAAGGCCTATCCCACAATAGAAACATAGGAAAAGCAACCAATAACAAATACATAAACATAACATGATAACAAAGAACTAGAGATAGAACCCACCAATTCAAGATCCAATAAAAATAGAAATAGAGAAACTAAGAACCAGAATTCCAAATAAAAGAATATAATCAAACATTGTCATTTATGATGACAATATCATTTCTCACCATAGAAATAAGGTCTTGCAGGAAATTCTCTTTCCAGATAGACATACCTTCATTTTGAACCCCAATATTGGTAAGAAAATCTACAACCTTGTTACCTTCCCTATAAATATGCTTACTTTGGGAGTTCACAAATTTTCTTAGGAATATTTTTTATTCATCCATGAGATTACCAATATTCCAGTTGGGTGAAGCCTGTTAAGTGAGGATATTGATAATGTATAAAAAATCCCCTTCTATAATAATCTTATCAGCCCCCATTGAGTCAAGTAGGAATAAACCTTGGAAGGGAGCCCTAGCCTGTATAAAATTGATAGTTTGAAAAATAAGGTCCTTAGCAAAGGCTAGAAAAATTTCTCCACTAGAGTTTTTTATCATTCCTTCAACTCTTGCCATCCCCATATTTCCTTTAGATGCTCCATCAAAATTAAATTTAAGCTAGTCCAAAGGGGGAGAGCTCCATTTGGTTTGCAGCCTACTCGAGCCAGCATGAGGAGGACCAGGGAACCCAATGGGTAACCCTAGGCTAGCAAAGAGAAGCCTCAAAAGGGGGAATATTAGAGGGGGGAAAGATATAATCAAGACATTTTTAACTAAAGCACTAAGAATTTTGAAACCCAAAAATAATTTGACTAATTGGATATAAGAAAAAAAGGAGCTTTCTATTTTGTTGTGTATTGGAAAATTAATATAAATTTTCATGATTGGAAAGTTTTCATTCTTTAAGATCCTAAAATTACTTTTGCCTTCATGGAATCCCGGGATGATGGGAGGGTCACTATTCGAGGTAAAACCTATGTATTGGATATTAAGACTCTAGTGGAGCTCACTGGACAAAAACCAAAAGGAAGGTCTATCCAAAGGGAGAAACACAACTGGGATTCCGAGTTGAAGGATATCTCTAATAAATACTTTTGTATAAGAGCCAAGCTTGGCATGTGCCGTGACGAGCTTCCTTTTCCCTTTGGAAATATCCTCAAGCCAATTATGGAGTATGTCATCGTTGATGACCCAGATAAGCCCTTAAAGAGTTTTCACTTTGCATTTTATAATCATTTCCATGAGGTTAGGGTGTTAAACATTCCCAAGTTTATTTTAAATTTTGTTAATCATTCCATAGAAGAGTCTAGGAATAAACAAAGTTCCAAGTTACCCATTCATCGTTGTTTGTTTAATGTCCTATTTAAGCACTGGTTAATTCATTGCCCTGAAGATGTTGTCCTAACGCCGATACCTGTCCCCAATTCTAATATGAGTCCCCCTAAGGTCTGATATTCCCATTCGACTCTCCAGTATTCCAAAACCCCAAAGTTATCTGCTAAAAAATAACACATTGTTGACAATATTGCCAAATTGAGGAAAAGGGCTAGAAGTGCTTCCTCTAACAATGATGATGATAATGATTCAGACTAGGAGTTTGAACCCAAGTAAAAATCACTTCGTGCCTCTGTGTTACTGAAGAGCATAGTCAAACAACAGGAGTCCTTGGTCATAGACTCTGAAGAAGATACCAAGGATGACCCAAATATTTGTTTGCAGGAGTATATTATCAAATCAACTTCAAATAATATTGCTCAACTTGTTGATCTGTGCAATGCCCTGAGTCTGCAATTTTCAGAGGTCTTTCTCTGATAAGGATCATAATGTGCTTGATGCTAATAAGAGGAACAAGTAGGTCAAAACTGAGTATTCCCCTGCTAAGAACAAGGATGCTGAAGAAAACCTTTTTAATGCAAGCCTGTACGATCTCATTGCAAAGCCCACTTTTGTGAAATGATGGTTGGATACCCTAGTAGATTTCATTAGTGTGAATAAATGCCTTCTATTTTTTTTTAACATATCTAAATTGGTAAGTCATATATGTTATGGGAATTTAGAATTTAAGAACTCATATTAGGAAAAGATACAATTAATTTTAGCAAAATATATAAATTCAAAATATATGGTCTCTCTATACCCTTAGGGTTTTGAACCTTGGATCTTATATCAAATGCAATGCCACTATACACATTATCATTTTTGCACACTAGTAGAAAATAAAATTGGGATTAGCTTTTCTTTCAAAATATAGAATAAATATAATCACATAGTATAGATTTACAACTATATGCACATAAGAATCCTAAAATAAAATTCAAATTTTTATAGTACATTATATATTGCTTAAGTGAAACACCTTATCCTTAATAGTCATCAAGTCGTAGCCTGAAAATTTTGTAGGTTACTCATATAGGGAAACCAAGGGTTTTTACTTTTAAAATAAAAAGTAATATCCATCCCTAGCATGCATATATTGATGGACAATGGTATTAAAAATATCGTATAAAAATGTATAGTGGTTCATTAGACAATCTTTGTAGGATACATTAAATTTAATATAGCTCTTGATAAAATTAATTATAGAAATTAATGCCATCAATAATAGACTTTAATATTATTCCTAGTCCATATAAATTTATTAAATGATCGCAATATCATATGCATACTTAAAACAAATCAACGATGCATAGGCTATAATTATTATATATTGGAAACACAAAATCATACATATATAAATAGTATATACCACAACATTTTTACAAACTCATAATTGTTATACTCATCAAGAAGGAACACCATGTTGATCTCAATTACATCAAAAATCATAATTATTGATGGGGCAACATATTTTCTATTTTAAAGAAAACCCAAAATTATCTACAAGTCAATCACTAAACATAATTTTTATAACATATATGTCATGACCTACCTTGGTAGGACTTTTTGCCTAATAGACTATGTATTGATGAATGACTATTTGATGCCTAGTTGTGATGCATTTGGATGGTTATGCAATGTTTATATTGATTTATATTTGAGTAATATGGTATTATTGATGTGTTTTTGATGTGCAGGACCAGGTACACTTGTGGGTGGGGGAGGTAGAATTGACCATCGATAATTGGGTACTTGAAAATAAAAATTATGACTATGGTAGCTCAAGGAAACATAAATGACTACCCTTATATAGATGCATGCTTTCTTTATTTTGTAGTGACCATTGACAATCCAACCATCTAGATCCAAATTTTGTATCCTAGAAGTTATTATAAGTCCTCAACTAAGATAGGTGATTGGGTTTATGATAAATCACCCACCTTGTTTTGATGCACTTGATTGTTCAATTTTGTTTACATGTGTGTTGTGTGTAAAAGGATTGGGAAAAGAACCCCCTTCAAAAAGGACTAATGGATATAGAGGTTCCATTAATCCTTAGTCCGCTTAAATACCATACTAATGTTTAATATTAGTATAGGTATTTTATTTGAATGAGGAATGATTACTAACCTTTATGATTTAAATTAAATCAAATTCAATATTACAAATAGTAATGTTTCAAATATTCTATTTAATTCTCTCTTTTACCTTTTTGAGTATATGAAGAAAATAATGAATTTATCTTTATAAATTAGATAAATAAAAGAATAAATTTACCTTTTATAAAAAGAAGTGAATAACTTCATCTTTCATAAATTATATATTTTGAAAAAGAATGACTTTATCTATTTCAAATCAATTAAAGGGTTTTTCGGAGGTAAACTATTTTGAAAAGGGAAGAATTTTTTTTAAATTCAAATATCTCCTTTTTGGCCACCTTGGGTAAGGATGACATTACTCTTGGTAGGTTGCATTTATGTTAAAATGGAGACTTTAGGGCTTGGGTAGATAATTTTCCTTGTTAAGAGATCCAAGGGATGGAAAAAGGAGGCATTCGAAGGAGGAAGGATTGAAAGGAATTTTGAGGCGAGAAGGAGGACGAAGGCAACGAACAATATTTCAAACAACTTCAGCTCTAGGTTGGATTTTAACCTAGAAATATTTTCTCTTACTTTTTTATGAAATAAAAATAGTGTTTAGTTTTTTTATATGAATCCAAACCCCCTATCCATCCCATTTTTATCCTTTCCTTAGCTACCACATGGAACAACACCACCAACAGGTGCTCTTGTGCCTCCACCCACTTGGGTGTAAGGGTTATTTCGACCACCAATTGGTGGCCATTTATATTATGGTTTCCCTATATTTTTTATAGCACCGAATTTCTATCCCAAGATGTGTGTGGGATTAATCCGTCTAGGATTTTCAATTACTATTTATTAAAAAATTTAAATTGTGAACTCACCTCGAGACCCCTCTAATGGCCAAGGACTCATTATCAACTAAATTCACCTCAGCCACGGAAAAAATCCACTTCACCCCCACCCAACCTTCGGATGGTAATTAAAGCTTACTTGGCACTTTCCATGCTTTAAGGATATGTAAACCCCCCATGTGATGTGTGTGGAATAAATCTTTGCAAGCCTTAAGAGCTTGTGATTTACCCCACATGCATGGTGGGAGGGGTGTGAGTTATTTTTGAAAGGGCTAATGGACCCCTAAAATAGTAGTCAAGCTTGAAGGCTTGGTATAGGTTTGTGAAACCCTTTATTATGTCAGTTGTTACCATTTTGCTACCCTATTATTGGTTTCCAAGTGGTAGTGTGAGGTTGGTTCAAGGTTTTGTTTTTACAGATTTTCTAGGTTAATCCCACGTGTTGTGGGAAGGGTAAAGACCCCCTGTAAAATGGCCCAGGTGTAGAAGGCTTGTTAACAAAGCATCTAGGTATTTGGCTTACCTCAATGAAGCCTCAATATTTGATTTACCTATTTAATATTACCTCATATCCCTATTTGTTTGAGTTTGTAGCTACCACGTGGCTTTGTGTGGTTTGTTGTTGTACACTTAGGTAGGTGGGTTAAAGATTTTATAAACCTATTAGGTGTTTAATCCCACATGCCCCCTATGGAAGCACCTATATAGTGGTAATAGAGGAAGTCTCCCCTATTATCTTGACCACCAAGTGGTAGTCAAGAGGACCATCACTTTGGTAGAGGCTAGGGTACCAATAGTTTGGAACTACGTTGGTGGTTGTCATGACCCACTTTTTTGACATTATTGTTGTTTTTTGGGTTGTCAAACTTGCTTGTTTACATATTTGACTACTAGCCTATAGAGGGATGTGTTTGTTTGGGTGACTACTGACCGATTCAACCAACCCCATTTTTTATATAGTTTTAATTAAGCTTGTTTTATGATTGTATTTTAAATGAAAGGGACCTCTGTTTAAGATTAAAAGTATGGACTTTTAGTTGATTAAAGAAATGGGTTTTGTAAGTATTTAATTAGTTAAGGGTATGGGACCTTAATTTATTAAATAATTGTTTTTTTAAGTATTTTATTAATTAAGGGTATGGAACCTTAAATGATTAAATATATGATTTTTTAAAGTATTTAGTTGGTTAAGGGTTATGGGACCTTAATTGATTAAAGAAATGGTTTTGTATGTTAAAAGCATGGACCTTTGATTGATAAAAGGGAGGTTTTGTTGAATTACCCTATGCTTAATAAATGACAAATGACTTTCATTCCTAAAGGATAAAATGACTCTCCTTTTATGATAAGATAAAGAATGGATGTATGAGGTTTTCTTCTAATGTTTTGAGTGAATGATTTATGAACAAATGCATTGAGTAGTTTGTATAGTTACAATTTGGTATCCAATTATAATTGCACCTATTTCATAAGTCATTTAGTAGATGCATTTAGTTGCATGCTTCATAAGATCCATGAGCTGTCTTTATCCCTTACCACCATCAATTGAGTGATGGAAAAGCAAGAAGGACCAAGGAGGACACTTGGATCCGAGACATTTACCTTTGATAATGTTGTAATATTTTATTATTTTAAAAGTATGAAAGTACTTTTACCATACTTGGATTATGTAATGATTTAATATATAAATGAAAGATGTATCTCTTACTTGTATTTATAAAGAATTTATGATGTTGTAGTTTCATAAACTATTCTATTTTTGTTAATTTTTAGTTAGATCATGAAGTCTTATTTAAGTACCTTCTTTGATGTCTTTGTAGATATTATTCCATGCTTAAATTAAGTAGATAGACTTAATAATATACTTCTAATGAAATAACTAGTATAAGATCTTAAATGATTTAATGTAGTTAGATGAATAGAATTGATTTCTAAATATTAATTTGCTTATGTGTTAGAAGTAGAGGAAGAAAGCAAAGGTATTATGTAATCCCTTAGGAAGTAACTTTGGATAACCTTGACTTAAAGGTTCCCTCTAAAACCTTAAACTAGATAGAAACATCAAGTAGATTTAAACAAACTTGGTTATCACTAGGGATGATGAAAGGAGTAAGTTAGCTCATCATAGGGATGAGACAAATAGCTTACTTTGTGTTACACTTAGTGCACCTACATAGACAAGCTTATGTATGGTGTAGTGATGGGCGTACCCTTTTGACAAGAAAAAAGGGATAAGTTAGCTCATCTATGGGATGAGACTAATAGCTTATTCATTGTACACTTAGTATACCTACATAGATAGGCTTATGTATGGTATAGGGATGGGTGTATCCTTTTTGGAAGAGGTGTAGTGATGGGTGTACCATTTTGACAAGAAAAATGGATAATTTCGCTCATCTGTGGGATGATACTGTTAGCTTATTTGCTATACACTTAGTATACCTACATATACAAGCTTATGTATGGTATAGGGATGGGTGTATCCTTTTCGGTAGATTAAGAAAGGGGATAAGTTGGCCCATCATGAATATGAGATAGACAACTTATAAACATTATATTAGGACTTAGATAACTCCTTAGATTGACATACACTGGTTAGGGATGTGTAAATCCCTATCAAGTATATGCTCAAAAAAAATATATAGTTAGAATTTTGGATTGTTACAATATATATCTTTAGATATTACTTCTTAATTCTCAATTGGACTAGACAATGCAAAAATACCTACCATTAGAATTTATATTAATTTACCAATACATAACAAAATACTAAAACTATTTTCTCCTCGTTACATGAGTCAGATATTCTATTTTATGTTCTTGTGCATGATAAAATGCTTATTACATACAAAATATATACATGGAGTAGAACATAATCTCCATTTTCACATAGAAAATGCAACTACCTATGTAAATTTGGATACACATAAGTCATTTTTTAACTAATTATAAGGATACATACCAAGAAAACATGGCAATTATAAAATTATAAGGTTTCTTTGAGTTTACTTTACCCAAGACTCTATATCCATCCTTTACCAAGTACTAGCCTTGTAGGTTTCTTCCCCAAAGTATCTAATCCTCCTCTGAACCTCTACCTAAATCATAACTCCCTAACTGGTTTTATATATCTTTACCCCTAGGCCTTGCATATCTTCTTGCAGGATTTTCCACTCTTGAAAATCACCCACCATATGAATGTAACCATTAATTTTCTTACCATAGGTTTTGCTTAAATGTTCTTTAATATATGTGAAATTTTTATCATTCACTAAAGGCTCCTCTTGAATCCAAGTGTCTTTCTGAAAGTCTATTTTGTGTCGTGTACCTAATATCTATTTTAGACCTTGCCATAAAAACTTTCCTACTATTGATAATATTTTACCAAAAAATAGACCCACATGGAGGATTAGAACAACTGATAAAGTGGTTTATGCCCTCCAAGTATTTATTTTGGATAATTCTATCCCATTTCCTTGATGCTCTAGTGCAAAGACTCCAACTATGTTTAGCTATAAGTGCTCTATTTAGATCTCTCAACTTCCTCAATCCAGGACCCCCATTTTGTAAAGGGTAGCAGCAAGGATCCCAAGCTACTAGATGTATATATTTTTTGCATTCAATGCCATCCCATAAGAATTTTTTTGTAGTATTTCTAAAGTCTCTTCCACTTTCCTTGATATCCTTAGGAAAGACATGAAGTAAATAGGAAGGATTTGAAGTATGTGTTTAATAAGCTATACTTTCACCATAGAGGATAACAAATATCTCTTCCAACCTTGAAGTTTTCTATTTAATTTATCAATAATCATATTCCAATGTTCATATTTTATTTTTCCTATAAAAAAAGACAAATCAATATAGTTGATAGGGTAATTTTCCTCCTTACAACCCAAAACTTTAATTATTTGATCTCTTATACTTTTCTTCGTGTTTAAAAATATAATACTACTTTTTTCATAATTTATTTGTTGGCCTATAGATTTTTCATAAGAATCAAGGACTTATTTTAACTCCAAAGCTTCTTCCTCTGTAGCTTCCCCAAGCAATAAAGTATCATCCACAAACTGTTGATGGGATAAAGCTTCACCAATGGATGAATTTTTTAGACCTTTGATATTACCATCCTTTCACTTTATTTACAAAGTTCTTCCTAGGATATCTACCATAATGATAAAGAGATAAGGAGACAAAATATATCCCTACCCGATTCCTTTGATAGAAGGAAAGAACCCAATAGATTATCCATTGATCAAGATAAAAAAATGGGGGTTAGAAATACACATACCAACCAATTTCCTCCATTTTCACTAAACCCCATTTGCTCCATTATTTTATCTAAGAAAACTAGGAAACCCTATCATAGACTTTGTTCATGTCCAACTTATGGAACATGCCTGACCCTTTCCTCCTTTGAAGAGAGTGTGTTGTTTTATAAATAGAAATGATGCTTTTAGTAATCTGCCTACTTGCCATAGAACCTCCTTGATCTTCTTTAATGATTGAGGGGATGATCTTTTTCAACTGATTGGCCACCACTTTAGTAAAAATTTTGTAAATTGTATTACATAGGCTAAGTGGTCTAAAGTCCAGTAATTTATCTGCTCCATATTTCTTGGGAATCATAGAAAGGAAGGTATTATTCCATTATTTCAACAACTTACTAGATTCATGGGCTTCTTGGATTGCATTGACTACATCTTCTCCAATAATATCCCAATAATGTTGAAAATAACATGGCAGGAAACCATCCAACCCTAGAGCCTTGGATGCTCCCATTGAGAATACAACTCTTTTAATTTACTACTTAAAGATTACCTTGCACATATGTTCATTCATGCTATCATTGACTACTTTGGGAATATTGTTAATGATGCTTTCTATTTCTATGTTGTACTCTATTTTTCTTTGCTAAGGAGGTTTCGAAATAAATTAATGGCCATATTTTTAATATTATTTAGATATTTAGACACCAAAATCCAACACCTTTGAAACCACATTTACCACCCCACAATCAAATCCTGCATAATAAAAAGATATGCCTAAGTTCTAACTTAGGGATATAAAATCCTACACATTATCCTATTTTCCTAATTTATTAAATTTGGAAAGTCAACTTAGGATACCCTACATACCCATTGGACATGTGTCCTAGACACTTCATCCAACACCCTTGCCACATATTACCCACTCATGTCCCCCTTGTATTTGCACATGGGACATATTCCCAACACCCATGCCACATCTCCTCCACTTTGTCTCCTTTGTCCCTTCACATAGGATAGGATCCCACACTTCACTCCACTTGTAGCCACATCACCCTAGTTAAGTGAGGCACACTGAATGACTCACTGTAACTGTCCTTTACACCTGGCAGTTCATATTTACCACTTGGTAAGTCAGGCTTGCCACCTCCCATTTCCCTCTAAAGCCCTATGAAGCATATAAAATGCCATATTGTTAACAAAGAAAAGGAGTTGAATGTGCATACTGAAAGGCTACCAAAATACATCCAGATCCAACGAGAAATTGCGAGCGCAAGCCCAATTCCGTACCATTGGTTCAAATCCTGAGGTAACCTAATTTTAGCCAAAACTGCCCATCCGCGGTTTCATAGTCAAAAATGTGTGTCTACGGTTTCACAAATGCAAATCCATGGTTCCCAGTTCCCTACGATGCATCTATGTTTTCATAGTCCCGAGCATGAAATCACTCACATCAAAGATTAGTAAAAGTATTCATTTGTTAGTAAGGCTATATCTGTTAATTGCTTATGTTGCTTGTTTCATATGATTACTTGCTTAGGGTTCATGCATAGCATTGGTGTTTATTGCTCACATATATACAAGTGCTACTAATCCCTTTGTTGGTTTGAATGTGTGCAGGTGACAGGTACTTTGGAAAAGCTACTAAAGCTAGAGTGGTCCCTTATTGGATACCAAAGCCCACTCATCTTGGATTGTAGCTGGAAGAACGAAGAGCACGTACCCCTATGAAAGTTTTGGGAGATCCCATTCCATCAGATCTTCATCCATTTGTAGCAATACAGAGAGAGCATTGTAACATTGTCCCAAGCATACTTGGGGCATGTGAAACCAGCGAACTAAACTTGTATTATTGAAGCAATGTTTAAATACATTTTACAGTGCCGTGAATAGCACACAGGCTGAACGGCTGAACTGAACTCTGTTACGTAGTTGTAACAGTGCAACAAATAAAGCTAATAATGTAATATAGCCAAACTATGTTAAGTACGCTAACATCCCCCTTTATTACATTATTTGGGTAATGTAATAACTAATAGCTATACTAACATCCCCTTACATCATTTTGCAATACAAAGTGAGCTGCGAAACAATTCAAATTTGACACGTCCAAGTGCCTTAGTGAAAATGTCTGCAACTTGAGCATCGGTGGGAATGTGCTGAAGCTGAATTCGGTGCTTTGGAACTTCATCTCGAATGAAATGACATTGTGTGTCAATGTGCTTTGTTCTTTCATGATGGACTGGATTCTTGACGAGGTTCAGAACACCCTGATTGTCGCAAAACAAGTGTATTGGAGATTTTGATGGATGGCCCATACTTGTCAGAATGCGACGTAACCATATCACTTCGCACACAGCTTCACGTGCGGCACGATACTCTGCCTCTGTTGATGAAATAGCAACCACCTGTTGCTTCTTGCTGTGCCAAGAGACAGGACCGGATCCCAGATGAAAAATGTATCCAGAAGTTGACTTGCGATCATCAAATGATCCGGCATAGTCGGAGTCCGTGTATCCTTGCAAGAAGAATTTGTTGTTCCTCTTGTATTCTAGGCCATATTCCATAGTACCACGGACATAGTGAAGAACACGTTTTTTTGCTTTCCAATGAGTGGTCTTAGGCTCCTGCATGAACCTCGAAAGATAGTTGACAGCAAATACGAGATCCGGCCTAGTATTGGTCAGATATATGAGACTCCCAATCAACTGTCGATAGAGAGTACCATCTACCTGAGGTGAATCATCATATCGCGATAACTGAAGTCCATTCTCCATCGGAGTTGCCATTGGCTTGCAATCGGTCATGCGATATTTTTCCAGCAATGTCTTGGCATATTTTTTACGAGACACTTTGATGGAGTGCTCCTTACGGCTGAATTCCGGACCAAGACAGTAATGGAGAAGTCCGAGATCTGTCATCTCAAAAGATTTGCACAAGTTTCTTTTGACAGTATAGATCATAGTTTCTAAACTCCCTGTAATGAGCTGATCATCCACATAGAGTATAAGCAACACTATCTCCAGAACCTTGTTTCTTGAAATAGAGGTTTGCATCTGACGGACATCTCTTAAATCCATGCTTGCATAAGGTGATTGTCCATTTTTATATACCAAGCTCGAGGAGCTTGTTTCAGACCATATAAGGATTTGACCAATTTGCAAACCTTCTGCTCTTGGCCTTCCACTTCAAATCCTTCAGGCTGAGTCATGTAGACTTCTTCTTGGAGATCACCATTTAGAAAGGCACTTTTGACATCCATCTGGTGAACTTTCCACCCATATTGTGTTGCCATAGCACACATAACCCGAATTGTGGTCATCCGAGCAGTAGGTGCAAAAGTTTCCTCGTAGTCAATGCCTTCCTTTTGAGCATAGCCCTTTGCAACAAGACGGGCCTTATGCTTATCAATTGTTCCATCTGCCTTGTACTTGACTTTATATACCCATTTGCAGCCAATGGGTTTCTTTCCATGCGGCAAGATCAACAAGCTTCCAAGTTTTATTTTTCATCAAAGACTCATACTATGTATCCATAGCGGCCTTCCACTGAGGCTCACTAAGAGCATCTTGCACTGATGCGGGTTCAAGATCATCTATGGTAGACATGAACGCCCTGTCATCATCAATATCCATATCCTCTACTTCTGTACTTGGAGTCATAGAAAGTTCCTCAAAAGATTGACAAAGATCATCAACCTCACCAGTTTCTTTGGCTTCTTTTTCCTTTTGAGCCATACTGCGTGTACGAGGTCTATCCAAATTCAAATTGGGAGGAGTGGATAAATTTGCATCTCCGATTGTATTTGTACACCATTTAGGATTCTTCTTCGGTGGAGTTGAAGAAGATGTAGAAGGACCTCCTGTCTGTGTTGATGAAGGAATCTTCTCTTCCTTAGATTCCACAATATCTTGGTGTACTTTAGATGTGCTCTGTGATGTGAAAGCTTCATCAAAGACAACATCTCTGCTGATATGAATTTTCTTGGTCAAAGGATCTATCAAACGATATCCTTTAGAGTGCTCAGAATAACCAAGAAAAATACATCTCAGTGTTTTCTCATCTAGCTTCTTCCTTTTCTCTTTCGGTATGTGCATGAAAGCGTGACATTCGAAAATACGTAGATGAGATATGGAGGGTTTTCGACCACTCCATGCTTCCTGTGGAGTCATTCCTTTTAGGGCCTTTGTGGGTGCCCTATTCAACAGATATCTACTGCAGTGGTGACGACTTCTGCCCAATATTGTTGCCCAAGAGTAGCTCCTGTGAGCATACAACGAACCATTTCCATGATAGAACGGTTCCTTCTCTCGGCAACTCCATTTTTTTGAGGAGTATAGGCGATTGTTAAGCTGTCTCTTGATTCCATGCTTATCTAAGAATGCAAAAAATTCATTAGAGGTAAACTCTCCCCCTCGATATGAGCGGAGGGTTTTAATAGAAGCTCTGACTCCTTCTCAACGGATTTCTTGAGCTGCTGGAAGAATGCGAAAGCTTCAGATTTCGGTTGGAGAAAGAAAACCCACATCTTTCGTGAGTAGTCATCTACGAATAACTGAAAGTACCTCTTCCCTCCACAAGTGTTGGGTGTGAAAGGACCGCACGGATCGGTGTGAATTAACTCCGAAGGTTTTCGTGCTCTTGTTGAGCTCTTCTCAAATGGTACTCTATCCTTGCTTTCCGCTAGCGGTCGGAGCACATCTGGCAATGTGGCGAAAGGGAAGGAAGACCCTTTACCATCTCATACTTACTGAGCTCAAGTAAGTAGCCAGAACTAAGATGCCCATATCTCTTGTGCCATAGGGAAGTTGCCTCCTTGGTAGAGACAGTCATGGCAACATGTGGAGTAGAGATAGCATCTAGTGCAAATAAGTCGTGCTTATATGAAGCTGTTGCAATCTGCTTACCCTTCCTGGTAATGGTACAACACTTCTTTCCATTCTCAACACGAAAGTTGACAACCATATTTCTATCCAGGATTTGTGTCATCGACAACAAATTGTTGGCCAATCCCGGAACATAGAGGACTTTGTCAATCTGACACTTGCCATCAGGAAGAGTGACTGAAACTGTACCCTCTCCACTGAACCCTGTAGGTTTTATCATCGGCAATGGTGACAGGTTTGCCCTCCTTGGCCACAAATGATTCAAACCACGATCCGTCGCCGATCATATGTTTGCTAGCTCCAGAATCGACATACCAAACGGGATCCCTCTGTGTGGAATCTGTGGTAGTCATGAGCACCTTGTGTGCCCATTCGGAATCCGAGTCGGATTCTTCAACAGACAACATTCACCTGGGGTTGCTTGTTTTTATTTTGTGGTTTGTTTTGGCCTTTCTGCTTGTTCTTATGCCAACACCTGTTGGTGTCATGGTTGTCTTTCTCACAGATCTTGCACCACCTCTTCTTCTGTTGAGGTTGTTTGCCTTTTCCTTTCGTATCCTGTTGAGAATTTCCTCCTTTCTGAAAGTTGCCTCCTTTTTGCCCATTACCTTTCTTCCTAGAACCATGCCTGTTGGTGTATAGGGCTGTATTGGAAGAATCATCCTTGTGAAGTTGGCGTGCCTCCTGTTGTTGAAGCAGATTGACCAACTCGATGTAGGTAATTTGTCGTTGAGACACCTGGATGGAGGTTATCAACATATCAAATGAAGAAGGTAAAGCTCTCATCACAAGTGAAATGAGAAGCTTTTCAGTCCACGGTATCTCCCAAAGAATTCAATTTCTCTTTCAATTCGGACACTCTGCACGAGAAAGAGTTCAAGCTGTTTCACCCTGTCTCAAACTCGAGTTATGAAGTTGTTGTTGAAGATGAAGAATGGTGGAATCATTCTTTCCCTCATAGATGGTTCTAAGGGCATCCCATGCCTCTTTACCACTTGCTTTGTCGGCTATATGAGGTTGCACTTCATCCGAAACAGCAAACAAAATGAGCACCTTTGCTCGATTGTCTTTCTTGTCAAAAGCTATCCGATCTGCGGAAGGACTCGTGGATCCTGCTTGTTGGTGAAGGCCTAGTTGTTGCTCCAGTAACAATATCCCACAAATCTTCCATTTGGAGAATTGCCTTCATCTTATGTTTCCATGGTGTATAATTTGGACCTTTCAATAAGCGATGCGGATCAGTCATCAACTTTGCAACAGCGGCCATAGTGAAGGTTCCTTATATCACCAATTGGTCCCCCTTTCGATATACCTTTTGCTAGGCCATTATACCGTACAAAATACCCGCCCTTACGTGAGGGAAACTATAGGTATTTAGAAAGATCAACAAAAATCACCCGCCCTTACGTGAGGGAGACTATAGGTGAGTTTTAGAGATCATACGATACGTGGAACATAAGCGGTACCGAAAGGGAATCGCCTTGTTGATGGCACCTACCATAGAAGATTCTTCTCATGCGTGGGGCGTAACTTCCCCTAAACACTATGAAGAATACTTCGTCGGGATTTACGCCTAAACACAAGTGCGATAAAGGGTAGTGGATGGAGTAAAAAAATGCAAAAACGGCTAACTTATCTCTCCCCGACGATTTATAGAGAACAAGCTCGGACGTCGTTGTAGCGGCTATATTAGGCGGCGGATACGAGTAGCCAAATCACGACAACTTTACCTGTAAGTGCTGGCCAGAGGTATCACAAATACCGAACACTGCAGTGCAATAAATTGCACGGATGGGTTTTAATTATTCCGGGGACTTAGGGAGTGTTTTGATTTTAATTTTTAATGTTATAGTGCAAAAATGAAATATGCAACATACAACAAAAAAAATGCCCACAGGAATAACCCACAAGGTGTCGGTCACAGCCGAAAATGCACCTTTTACAATTCGCCAAATTGCTTTTTCAAAAAATTACTCACATTCCCCCTTTGATTTTTTTGAAAAAATATCCCCCCTTAAAAAAAATTTCTTTAACAAAGCATTTTAATAATTATTATTTATTTAAAGTTAAAACAAATAATTTTAATTTATATAGTTTTAAAAAACTTATGAAAAATAAATTAAAAATTAAATTTTAATTTATAAAGTTTTAAAAAACTATTAAAAAATAAATTAAAATTAAAAATTTTAACTAAAAAAAATAATTATTATAAAACCTTTGAAAAATAAAAATTTATACCTTTGGGGGGAGTCGGCGGGATTTGAACCCCCGACCTGCAGGCTCCCTGAGCCTTACCGCACAGCTCACTGCCAAGTGAGCTAGCGGGCTGATCCGGAAGGATCAGTGGAGCCCTCCTTTTTCCTTCCTCGGCCTGCCCGAGCCCTCTGCCACCTCCTCTGCAAGTTGCAGTCCATCGCATGGCTTCCTTCGTGCACTGCTGCTTGGATGCTGCTGCGCGTTCCGAGGGGGGGGTCTGCTGTGCTTTTTTTTTTTTTTTTTATTAAAAAAAAATTCCGCCCATGGGACGTAGACCGCACAGTCCACGCATGAGCGGGGGGGGCTGCGTCGAACGCAGCGCATTGGGCAGACGAGCGTCCGCTCAACGGGGGGGGAGATTGCGGGGAAGCTGGACGCACAGGTGTCCAGCAGGGACGTAAAAATCCTCGCCTCGCGCCCTCCAAAAAATCCCCGTTGCGCTGCGTCAGCCGGGGGGGGAGGGCATTGGGGTGCGCACGTCGTGCAGCTCCAATGGGGGGGGGCCGCGCCCTTGACGCGAGCGCTCTCATCGTCCTGTGCGTGGTTGTCTGCCCAGTCCGCACGTGGTAGAGCGCAGCCACGGACAAACGTCCGCCTGTGCGGAGAACTACCTGCGCTTTGTGGGAGCGCGACGAGCGCTGGCACGGGGGTAGCACGACGTGCACTCTGCTCTGCGCTGGCACTGCGTACAAGCTCCGTCCAGCGTGCGCAGCATCTAGGGGGGGAGTGCTCTGCGCTCCGTCCAGCGTACGCTGCGTACGTTTTTTTTTTTTTTTTTTTTTAATTGACTGCTCGGATCGCTGCAAATGCGTCTCCTCGCCCCAAAAAAAAATTCGTCTGCAGTCTCCTCGCCCCTAAAATTTTAGACTGGCTCTGATGCCATGTGAAACCAACAAACTAAACTTGTATTATTGAAGCAATGTTTAAATACATTTTACAGTGCCGTGAATAGCACACCGGTGGAACGGCTGAACCAGAACTCTGTTACGTAGTTGTAACAGTGCAACAAATAAAGCTAATAATGTAATATAGCCAAACTATGTTAAGTACGCTAACAGGGCAATCCTTCATTTTGTAACGAATTGTATCAAAATAAAGAAAAACAATTTTGGCAATTTCTATTTCTCTGTGTTTTATATATTTCATTGCTACATTTTTTGGTTACAAAATGGTGATCACAGTGGGACACCCTAAGGGTTCCATTTTTTTTAGCCTTGCATTTTGAAAATTTTACTAATTTCTATTTTTTTACACAGGTTTTAGGAGTCCAAGGTATGTGTGGGATCAATCCTGAATTACAGACTGAAGAAACCCTGCATTCAAAACAGACACTACGAAACCATAGGTGCACGGTTTATGTTCGAAAAAAACACACACGAGTGGTTTATTCTGGAGAAACATAGATTCATGATTGCAGACATAGGAACATAGGAGCATGGTTTTAGAACATAAAAGTATAGTTTCTTCTGTGAAAACGTGGGCCGGCGATTGACAACTGGAGGAAGAGGTAAAATATCACAGGTCTATACCTATCACTTACCGATATTTTCTCTGCATTTCTTTTGTTTGCTTGTTGTTATTAACTAGATGCATTTAGGGTAAGATAAATAGTCTAGTCCTATTTCCCTTGTCTACATATAGGTCTTAGGATAGGATCAATTAGCTTAAGTCTTGCATCCATTAATACATAAACAAAAAAAAAAGGAACTACATCTACACAGTAGGTAAAAAAAAAAACCATATTGCACGTGTCGGGTTAGGAATAACCCAGATACTATATTTTTAGGTTCAGGTCTGTCTTGGTCCTGTTCTACTGATAGAAAGGACCCGTGCATCTACGGTTGGGGTTTCCCAAATGCATACATGTGGTTGGAAAACCATGCATCCGTAGTTTACTAAAACTAACTGCCCACCCACGGTTGGCCCTATTAAGTAGGATTTAGTCTAAAAGCTTACCTGAAGGTGGCATTTTATCCCGGACCTATTGTCTGTCGTGTTTCTGCTTTCTATTTTTCTACATTTAGGCATTGAAATAAAATTGCATAATAGTTTTGCATACCACAATAATTAAACAAACCATCACACACTTGAATTTAAACATTGGAAAACGACTAGATTTCATCACCACCAGGTTTGGATTTCATCACCGAACCATCAACATTATGACCTGATTTTGGCCAAGGTCAATTTCAAGATCCGTCATAGCCCATGGTTTATAGCACACATTTCTCTTCGGAGAAGTGTATCGCAGGCTGCGGGTGAACTAGATGAGGACCTGTGCTCCCTAGTCATGTGTGGACTTCATTGCCACACAGTATAGGTGGGATTATGTAACTTGGAGTTCATAGCCAGGTTGTCGAGTTGCGAGTATATAGGTGAAATCCTAGATTCATATAGGGTAAAACATTGAGCACACGTATTTTTATTTTTAAAATGATTTGAAAAAAACTAACGAAAATCTAGCACCAATGCATTCAAGTACAAGTACAATAAGAAGACCCCAATACATTCAATTCCTTTGTGGGGAGTGTGCAAAAGTGTATGGAACCCTTGATAGTATTTTATGACTTCAAGGAAAAGCAAATTTTGGCAGATTCACCTGATCCACCACTGCACATAGTAGCTCACATCAACAAGAAGCCATTCAAGAGAGTGCTTATTAATGTCGATTCCTCCATCAACCTCATCACCACACCTGCAATGAAAAAGCTCAACATCCCATCATCTCACATCACAACTTCTATCTTCACCCTTAGGGCTTTTAATGATGCTTTATGCTCAACTGTGGGGAATTTTGTTCTTCCTGTCACTATGGGGGTGAAAATAATACATGTCCTCTTCCACATCTTGGAAGGAGAAATACAATATAATATACTTCTTGGACGTCCTTGGATTAGGGAAATTAAGTGTGTGCCTTCAACATTGCATCAATGCTTAAAATATGTACATGAAGGTAAATTACATTGTATACCAGCTGACATAGAACCTTTAAAGTATTGCAACTTAACTTCAAACCCGTATGAGCCCTTGCTTCCATCAACACACCTAACGATCTAGCAACTCACCGTCAGAACCGTTCCACCTAGTAACACTTTATCAAAAGCACCCATTCAATAGGAATTGCCTATAGTTGACCCAAATTTTGAATCCAAAAGCATCATCTCAATTCAGCCTTTGAACATTGCATATCACTTTTCAATCACACCAAACCATCCTGCCAACCATCAACCAAATCCATCTAGCACACTTCCATATCCACAACAACCATTCATATTCATAGCACAATCCACTCCATCCATCAATAAACCATAATCATCACAACCCATAGTCTCGCAAATAGGGCCACCTATTAGAGATAATCCACCACCACTATTAGATACACAACCAAGCGTAGAATAATCCTCTTCATCCACTGATCCATCAACATCCCAACCTTCCCGAGTTGCAGTACATCTTGCCAATATTGGTATTGGCCTGTAAATTATTGAAAGTGTCACAATTACACCGCCTATTGAGTTAGTAAGGGATTATGGTCGCCCTCGGGACCTACCTTTAGCCATAGGTGAGATAAAAAATGGGTTCACCATAAAATACAATAAATTTCATATATGGGGGAGTTGATTCTTCATCTGGTCCATCTCCTCTAGAGGAGGACCATGTAAAAGAGTTCAATGAGAACATTGATTATCTTTCTAACCCATCATTCCCACTGAGATATTTTCAAAGGATTAATTGGCAAGGATATGGACTTGGACTACATGAACAAGGTCCTCACCACATTATTGATCTAGAATATAGAGAGTCAAATGACCGCTCAGGTCTAGGTTACAAACATTCCATTGCAAGATCTTCGCTAAGTCAAACATTCCAAGAACTGGATATTGAGTGCGAAGACGGAGGAGAAAGTGACAAAGAGGATGAACCTAATGATGAAGATGATGATATAAATGGTGAATACCTAATATACAATTTTTACCCTCATGTATTTATAACTTTCTCATAACAAGCCTTACAACAAGAACCTGGATACGAAGATCCACCAGAAATGGTCGACCTTAGGCCAGATTACACACAACTTGTTCTAGGACCTCATACAAATGCTAATGGCTTCTAGATAAGTGATGATGATTATTAAGACAAGATAGAAATGATATTTCTAAATTATGAGCATGAAATGCAAGCTAGAAAAATACTCCAAGTAGAGGTGAATCCTAAACAACATAATCAGGAGGCAGAAGAACCTCAAGAAGAGGTAATATATACAAAATCTATTCAGAGAGATGACTGGTACCAAAAGAAATTCCCAATAGACCACACTCTCTTTTAGCTAAGCAAAGAATACAAGAGACCTAAACTAGAGCCTCCTCCATCACATTGGAATCACATGGAGCATCACCAATCACACACATTAGGACAGTTGCAACCTAGAGAGAATGAGTCATCACCTCTCAAATCACAACCACCTCATTTCCATCAAGACAACATGATTTATGTTGATTTTATCACCCCACTCTGCAATCCATATGATGAGGCAAAGCCAATCCATATCAACACCAACCTCATTGCCATGGACAGGATCTCATTCCCGCCATCCATTGCCAAATTTATCCTGTTCAAAGAATTACTGCATGCTTCAAACGTGTATATTTCACAACCTTCATCATAAAATAACTCATTTTTTCAAACTAAAATAGAGGGGGAAGCTCTAGAGATATTTGAAAATGTGGTAGATGACATCCACCTCATCCCAACTCCACATCAACTAGAAGAAGGTTCTCACATTCTCATTGAAGAATATATAGATGTGAACCTTAGTCAAGACGTGCATAATCCTCAAATTATCAAAATTGCAAAAGAATTATCTGCAAAGAAGAAATAATGTATAATAAGCATGTTAATGAAAAATAAAGAAGTGTTCACATGGTCATATAAAGACATGTCTGGCTTAGATACAGACCTCGTAGTCCACAACCTTATACTGGAACAAGATGCAAAGCCATTCAAGCAAAAGCTTAGGAAAGTCCATTCTACAGTCACATTAATTATGAAAGAAGGGCTATAAAAGTTATTGGATGTACACTTCATAGTACCAATTTATTACCTATAATGGCTCTAAAATATGGTACCTATTCGTAAACCAAATGGAGGGATATGCGTATGCAATGATTTTTGAGACTTAAACAAAGCATGTCCCAAAGATGATTTTCCTTTGCCCAATATCGATCAACTAGTAGACTCATGTGCTGGTCATGAAATGCTTTCCTTAATGGATGGTTTCTCGGGATATAACCAAATTTGAATTAATCCCAAAGATCAACACAAGATAACATTTACAACACCCTAGGGGAAATTCTGTTACAGAGTGATGCCTTTTGGACTCAAGAATGTAGGAGCTACATATGAGCGAGCTATGACGTACATATTTCATGATTATATGCATAAGATCATCAAGGATTATGTAGATGACTTGATTACTAAATTAAAAACATGTCTTGAGCACATCAAAGTATTATAAAAAGTGTTCGATCGATTGATAGAACATAAAGTATGGTTAAATCTTAAGAAATGTGTATTTGGTGTCACATAGGGAAAGCTTCTAGGATTCATTATCTCCAAGCGAGGCATTGAAGTAGATCCAGGTAAGGTAAAAGCTATATTATGAATGCCACCTCCCAAGAAATTAAAAGAGTTGTGTGGTTTACAAGGAAAGATTCAATCTATCCGACGATTCATCGTACAACTCTCAGATAAATGTAGGCCTTTCAATCACATGTTACAAAAGGAGGTGATATTTTCTTGTACAACTGAATGTCAAGAGGTATTTGATGACATAAATAAGTATTTGGCTTCACCACCAGTTCTTACACCGCCTCGAACAGGAGTCCCTTTTTACCTATATATTTTTACAACAGATTTTGCACTAGGGATAATGCTTGCACAAAAAAATGAAAATCATAAAGAGCAAGCAATTTACTATATTAGTCGAACATTGGTAAGTTACAAAACAAGATATTCTTATGTTGAAAAGTTATGCTTAGTAGTGGTTTTCACCACTAAGAAACTTAGACATTATATGCTAAGCAACACCACCTATGTAATAGCTAGAGAAAATCCTTTGCGATACATGATGACTCGCACATACAACAACACCCGTACTACTAAATGGATAATGCTTCTAACTGAATTTGACCTTGAATTCGTAAGTCAAAAATCCATAAAAGATCAGGTGATAGCTGATAAACTAGCTAAAGCTCCACTACATAATCACAAACCACTAATCATTGAGCTTCCAGATGATTTAGTATTCTTTGTCACAGAACAAGAAGAGTTAGTTTCTTCTGAAGATGAAGTAGATATGACAATGTTATTTGATGGATCTAAATGCGATAAAGGACAAGGTGTGAGAGTTGTGTTTTATACACCTACAAGGATACCAATTCCTTTATCATTCAAAATCGACTGCACATACACTAACAATAACGTAGAATATGAAGCCTTAGTATTAGGCCTTCAATCATCTATATGGGAATAAAAAGACTAAGCATTTTTGGTGATTCTCAACTAGTTGTCTATCAAGTAAAAGGAGAATACCAACGTAAGGAACCAATTTTAAAGCAATACCATGAAGTGGCAACAAAGTTGCTACAAAATTTTAATTGGTTCGAAATTAGTAACTTACTGTAGCTCTAAAATTTTTGCATCCTTACCTTCAGGTAGATGGATTCACACCCGGGATGGGAAAAGGATAGGTCTACACCTCGAACAAAGAGACACTTTGAATAGTGTCCTATTTAGTGATTTGTCGATGGATGGTGGGTTCACCAGGAAGCGTTTTGGAGCAGCTTTCGTGCCTAGGCTAGGAATGAATTGAATGCATTCATTTTAGTTTAAAAATACTTCAAATACCTAGGTTGAATCTAAACTATTCTATATGCAAATTCTGATTTATATGCAAACAAAAAATAAAAATAAGATCTAAATGCAATTCTTGAAAGAAAATAAAAATATCTTACCCAGTTTCAGATGTTTGATGAAGGTTTGGATTTTCAAAGTAGTCCAGATCATCTCTACTTCTACAAATTCATCTGCAATTGGACAGAATCACCTGCCATTTTGCAGGTTCATTTGTAATTGCACAGATTCATCAAAAATTGGATGAAATCATCTGAAATAAGACAAAGTTGCCTGATCGATTTCCTCAGAAACCTGTAATAGAACAGATAGATGCCAAAACAAAGGAAAATACAGTGCAAAATACTATTTACAAGGATAAAACATTAACTGAATGCTTAATTGATCTTATAAAATCTGATAAAATATGAAATAACGAAATGACCTTATGTTTTAAGTGGAATTGATCCTAAATGCAAAATTTCATTAAGAATGAGGTGAACACCAGATGAAATACATAATAAAGATCTAAACTAATGTAAATTGATTAATTGAATCACTAGGAAATGCAAACTTTAGATCTTGATTGCCCCCAAGAGGAGTACAGTCAAGATCGGCTGAAATGGTACTAGATCGTCTCCAATAGAGATGAGATCGTCTCTAATTTGAACAAGATCGCCTACGACAATCCAAGCTTCCTCTGACTGATGTAAAATGAAAACTTGCCAATGGATATGGAAAACTTATGCAAATAATCAAATTTCAAGATGTTCTAACAGGGTATGGAGCTTGGGTTGCAGGAAATCGATAAGCCAGGGTGGGTTTAATGGAAATAAAGGTTTAAATAGGATTGAGGGGGGAGTTAGGAGATTGGGAGTAATCCCAATCTAGGAGATCTCCAGCGGAACGTCCTCCAACAGTGCATAAATGCTTCTGCTAAGCTGGGAATGGGAGTTGGAACTGTTTCCAATTATGAAAATTTGGTTTTTGAACGAAATCGTTTGGATGTTCAATTTTAGAAAATCTCATCCAATTAGGTATGATATCATCAAATTGACGATGATATCATCCAACTACCATAACTACATCTATATTTGACACGAAAAATAAGGCAGGTGGTTAAAAGGTGGTTTTACGGTTGATTTTTGAATTATTACATTACGGTAAATTAAAATGTGTCAATTGTAGGGTGTTACATTTTTCCCCCTCTTTAGCGAATTTTCTATAGAAAATGTGTTAAAGAAGAGATTGGCACGATTTACGAGAAAGCAAAAATTTATTCTAATTTATAGGTGACGATTCTAAGTTGAATCGTACAACTGATGACTATTGTGCCCCCTTCGGGTTTTTAACCAAATTGGACATTTGGTTAAATACATTTTTAATATATATTTTTAGAAAATAGGGTAAAACCTAATTTCATTTTTATTTTCACCATTACCATTCCAGAGCTTTGAGGCTGGAGAAATGGTGGAGACCGAGAATCAAGCGACGACAGTGCAACGAGGGATGCGGGTAAGGTTTCTAATATTTTCTAAAAAAATTTAGCTTTAAATTTTTATGTTTAGATTGAATTTTTGTTGGATTTTAGGGTGTCGTGACTGTATTTCACTATGTTGACGAAGTCGAGATGAGATCGTCTCGATTTTGATAAAATTGTCCCAATTTCAGCAAGATCATACCAAATGATCTTGATGAATTCAGGACGGTTACATCCAATTTAGGACAATTCGACTGTTAGGGCCGAATCATATAGGGTGAGATGATTTCATCGAAACAAGGACGATATCATGAAATTAGGAATGATATCATCCAATAATGGACGATATCAAAAAATCGTTAGGCAATTTTTAATTTGTTTATGTTATTGATTATTTTATGATGTACTAATTATTGATTTTTGTTGTTTGTTTTGTAGAAGGAATTGCTAAAAATTCAGGAGTGGAAATATGACGGGTTAAAAGATGATTTGGCTGCACTGACCCTGGTAGAGAGGGATACTTTAGGGACAATGAGACTACAGTATGTTGCAGAGATGCCACATGTGCCTACAAATATGGGTCTATTGATAACCCTAGCAGAGAGATGGTATCTGAGGTCATATTACTTCTGGCTACCGACAAGGGAGATGACTCCCACTTTGGAGGATGTATGGAGGATTTTGCAAATCCCCATCCAGGGCAAATTTATTACTGCTTCGACCAGTTGTGGCCGAGCGATGCTGAGATTGACTGGCGATGCTAGCTTCATCCTGGAGAAGGGCAAAGTGAACATTGAGACTTTCAGACATACAGATGGAGTATCCACCTTGACTAAGGTGTTGGTTGGGGTGGTAGGTTGCTTATTTCTATGCCACTAGAGTGGATGTAGAGTACCATGGCTGCTTGTAGATGTCATCTATGACATGAGAGAGCACATATACCAATTTTCTTGGGGGATGTATGTTCTATACTGCTTTTACAGGATCCTCCATGGGATCGTGTACAAGAGAGGCAAATATGTGGTGTTGACTTCACTCCTCCAAGTCTAGTGCTGGGAGCACATCATAGTGAGGTGACCTATGGGGCTACCATTGATAGGGATTGACCAAGAGAGGCCCAGGGTGTTCTACTAGTGGTTGCGAAGAGGCTCAGAGAGGAGAGCCAATTTACCTATCTCTCGTAGGTTGATACACGATTTGAATTTAGATCAGATTACCTAGAGGCCATGGAGAGAGCTTCAAGGGTGTCTAGAGGATGGGTATGAGATGGCTCGCATCAGGTGAGTCATTTGGATGAGATTGGAGTAGGGTGAGGTAGAGCTCCACTAGTATGATCGAGTCCTCCGTCAGTTCAGGCTCCATCAGGGGACCCCAATAATGAGGGATTATGATTTTTTGAGGATGGTGCAGGACGCCACAACATTGAGTGGGGTCCCAGACATGCGACGTTTTGTGAGCCGTAATGAGAATTAAAAAATTAGAGTTAAAAAATTAGAAAATGATCACTGGCTGCTTCGAATGCTATATGCGAAAAAAATATTGAAACTAATAAAACATAAGGTAATCGAAAAATTGACACACAAATTAACACTAAAAATAATGAAAATTAAACTTTCTCATTGATTCACCAAAACTAGTTTTGAGGTATTGCAACCTCTCATCAGTTGGTTTGTGAGTTTGAGAATGGTGTCTCTTACAATCGAATACCCTGATAAGTAGAGAGAAACTTCTACTCTAACCCTAATTAGGGTTTACAAAAAGCAACACTTAGAAAAAGCAAGTGTGCAAGCATGCATGTGCTCAAGAGGGCATGCGGTTACAATAACTAAGAGTAAGACACTCAAAGTCTAAAAAGAGCATGCGGTTACAATAACTAAGAGTAAAAAAACTCAAAGTCTAAAAAGAGAGCATGCGGTTGTAACAACTACATAAAATACTCAAAGTCTAAAAAGAGTAGAGTTAACTGAAATTAAAGAATAAATATAAACTAAAGTTTAATAAATAAACTATAAAATAAAGTTTAAAAATAAACTTTAAAATAAAGTCTAAAATTAAACTAAAGTTAACTAAAGTTAATTAATTAATTGAAGAATAAATAAATATTTATAGTTTATTTAACAAAACTTTCGAAAAAGTTTTTTTAAAAATAAACTAAAATATGTAAAAATTTAATTAAAAAATCAAAGATTTGATTCATAATTAAATTTTAAATTTATTCGAGAATTAATTTATTCTAAAATTAAAAAATCAAAATAATTTATTCTTTTAGTTAAAACCAAAAAATCTACTTCTCATCAACAGACTTCCGAGTTTTTTCGGATTTCTCCAACAAACTTGGGGAAAAGGAATGTGTTGCAGTGCGGGGACTTGTTGACAAAGTTGGTAGAGTTTAGGGTTTAGGCAAACCCCCAAGTCCAAAGCTTGAGTTGAATGGCTGAAGTCGAGTTTGAAAATGAGGGGGGCCCTCTTACTCCTTGTCGAAAGCAAGTTGTTGAGTAGCACTGGTTTGTCTTTGAGAGAGATTTTCTGAAAACATTGTTGAAGAAAAGACCTTGGATAGCCTCTGGAACGTAATCTCTGATAAAGCAAGCTTCTGAGTTGAACAAAACCAAAAGGGTCAAATTCTATGAGAAGATACCTTTTCAATTCGTTGATGATAAAAGAACGCTTTTGGTGAAATGGGTGCCAACAACTGAAGGGTATATACTGGTAAATATTCATTGGCTTCTGAAAGCACTTTGAAGAAAGAATATTTGTTTCTCCAAATTGTGCACCTTTGAAGAATGTGATATCAAGCAAAGTGGCAGATTGTGAAGAAACGTTTATAGAGATTTTAATTTTTGGATAGATGCTTTGGTATGCTTTGAAAAAATCATGGAGAGAGTCCTCACTGCCCGTCCAAACTCCAAAAGCATCATCAATGAAACGTCAAAAAAAATGAAGAGGAGAAATGTCAAAAAATTCCACAAATTGAAATTCCATATGGTAGAGAAAGAGGCATGCTAAACAACAATGAAATTGCTGCCCATAGTCGTGCCATGAACCTATTTAAAAAATCTGCCATCGAATTCTAGGTAATGTTCGCTCAACACAAGCGCTGCCATGTCACATATTATGTCGATTAAATTAGATCCAAATCAAACTCATCAAAAAAATTTGTTACCTAAATTTTTAGAGCACGTAGCCCCTCCATCGTGGGTATACTCGGATACAATGACTCAACATCAAAAGTAAACAAAATGCAGTCGAGTGGTAGAGAAGTTTGACTGAGATCTCTGAGAAGTGAGATTGAGTCCTGTAGATGATAAGTTTGCTTGGAAAGCATAGGGAGAAGAAGTTCATGGAGAAACTTAGAAAGAGGCTCAAGCATGTAGCCCTTATAAGCATAGATTGGTCTCCCAACGATCTCAGGCTTATGAAGTTTGGGCAACATGTAGAAAGCGCAAGCTCTTGTTCTATCTACAAGAAACTTAGTGAGGAAAATTTTAATCTCCTTGAAGATCCCAGAACGATCTATGATGTGGAGAAGCTTACTCCACATGAGGCACCAAGGAATTTCAGTCATAGGAAGATAAACATTTTTGTCTGCTAGTTGTCGAAGCCCTTCCTCTCTATACCACGTGTGATTCATAACCATGAGCCCAAGGTTTTTATCCGTTAGCTTTATGATGATGGTTTTGTCCTTGAGCAATGTTTTTAGAGCTTTCATTAAACGAAGAGGCAAAGGACGTTTAATCTCAAAGTTGCATAGCGCAACCCGTTCCAAGAAGGTAGATTCGATCTGTGTGATGATCATCTTCATCTCCTCATTTTATTCTTTTGGCATTCACAAGGGATTAGAAATCTAAAAGTGGTGAGAGAAAAATCTAAAGAAGGGAAGCAGATCAGGATGATTGCCTTCATTGTCGAAGAGTGTGTTATTAGGGCCAAAAA
Source organism: Wollemia nobilis (assembly GCA_028583015.1). Classification (NCBI taxonomy): domain Eukaryota; kingdom Viridiplantae; phylum Streptophyta; class Pinopsida; order Araucariales; family Araucariaceae; genus Wollemia; species Wollemia nobilis. Next base: position 16,154,483 of record JAQPPZ010000756.1, read on the forward strand.
ATACATGAAGACGCAGGTGCCTTGCAAAAGTTTAGAACTCTTCCTTCATAGCAGTTGCTGTCATGGGAGGAGGATGAGGGATATATTTGATCCCCAAACCAAGCACTTTTCTCTCTTCAAAACTAAGAAAACGTGAAGACAAATTATGGATGGAAAAATTTGTAATCCTTTTATCAATCTTAGATGGAGTTTTTCTTACAAAAATTAAAAGAGAAAAAAACTTACGATTTATGCAGATGCCCTAGTAACTTAGGCAGAACCGTGGCCTGATGGAGCGGTGTTGGGATGGCTCTATGCATTCTTCCCTTGGCGTGGATGAGAAGGAGGTTGAGATCCCCCTACATGTCTTTGATTTGGAGGTTGAGGAGCACTTGTTTTTCCTTGAAATGGACCGCGACTTCCTTGGTTTGATGGCATACGCATTCTTCCTCGTGCTTGTCCATGACCCCTTCATGGTTGATTGAAGTTCCCACACTATCCAGCAGATCGGGCAGCAAAATAAATGCATTGGTTGGACTTTTTCCTAGATGGCAATGACCCAGAGGTATTCTAAGAGACAATCCGGGGCGAAGCCCCAAAAGGAATCCTATTTTTGGTAGATTGGTCTTCTTGTTCTGAGGATGAGCTTTATTACACTTAGGGTCGGGCGCTTCTTTCTTCTTGTTAGAAGTGGAGTTATTTAACTGGGAGCGAATTTCTTTCAGCTCTTTCTACAAGAAAGAGAACTTCTGATTGATCTTTTCATTCACCAGTTGAGAGATGCTTTGTTATTTGGGAATTTTATCGGCATCCATCAATGCATCTTCTGTAGAGCACTGGCGGGTTACTACAGCTTGATATCTCATGTTTTTATTGAGAATCTTTTGTAGAAGAAAACCATTTTCCTGATATTCAAAGTCTTTCTTTGCTTTAGAGGCCCAATAATTTGTTGGAATAGAGAAGTTCCCAACAAATTGTTGTTGATTAATGGAATCAACGGTATCATGGAGGGCTATATGAAACGAAGTTTGCATTTCTTCAATGGAGGCAAGATGAGCTGCAGACGCTTGTTCCATTGTAGTGATGTAAGCATTGAGAAAAGACTTATTCGCATCGCCTTGGATTTGATCAAGAAGAGACATGAGGAGGGTGTTCCCTTGGTTCTCATTGATAGAGATCTTTGGTGCCTTTACCTGTAATTTTTTTGGCAGAGTGTTGGCATTGCGATTTAGTCTCAACTTTTCAAGAAAAGCCGAGGCACAATCATAGATAGAATGACATCGTTTGAACTCCTTGAAATATGTAGATACCAAATAGGTAATTGCTCGTGGATATCTATCCTCTAGAGGATGATCCTCCATGTCAATGTCATTCATAGGGTGAGTCTCCTCATTTGCATTATTGCCATGCAAGGCGTCACTTGAACTATTTGGTCCACCAGTTTCATTGGCAATATGGACACCTTCATTCATATGTGGAACATAATGAGTCATATGAACATGATGAGGAGCTAGGTCAGGACGCATTGTTGTCTCCTGTCGGGAGGTGAAGGCGCTATGTAAGTGCCCAATCGAAGCAAGAATTGAACTGAGCTGTGCCTCCACATTTTTAACGTGTTCCTGATTCTCACCCATTTGATTGTTCATAGAGTCATTAATGAAAGCGACAGACTCTTCAAAATCATGGAGCCTTTCATAAACTTGAGCTTGTGCCTCCTTTGCTGCAACAAGGGTGAGAAGTGCTTCAGATCTATTATCTTCTTGACCATGGATGATCAGAGCTTGAGAATTAGAATCTGTAACATCATGAGCATCTGGATCAAGTTCACATCGAAGACATTTATGGATGTTGACTATTGGAATTAAGACATCGACCTTGGGGTGTGCATCAAGTAAAAATGGTTGTGTAGACCCATCATTGGGATGTGCCTGCATATTAGCATTCGTGGCCATCGTGATAGCAAAAAACAATTAGGGTTAAAAAATTAGAAAATGATCATTCGAATGCTATATGCGAAAAAAATCTTGAAACTAATAAAACATAAGGTAATCGAAAAATTGACACACAAATTAACACTAAAAAAATGAAAAATAAACTTTCTCATTGATTCACCAAAACTAGTTTTGAGGTATTGCAACCTCTCATCAGTTGGTTTGTGAGTTTGAGAATGGTGTCTCTTACAATCGAATACCCTGATAAATAGAGAGAAACTCCTACTCTAACCCTGATTGGGGTTTACAAAAAGCAACACTTAGAAAAAACAAGTGTGCAAACATGAATGTGCTCAAGAGGGCATGCGGTTACAATAACTAAGAGTAAGACACTCAAAGTCTAAAAAGAGCATGCGGTTACAATAACTAAGAGTAAAAAAACTCAAAGTCTAAAAAGAGAGCATGCGGTTGTAACAACTAAGAGTAAAAAACTCAAAGTCTAAAAAGAGTAGAGTTAACTGAAATTAAAGAATAAATATAAACTAAAGTTTAATAAATAAACTATAAAATAAAGTTTAAAAATAAACTTTAAAATAAAGTCTAAAATTAAACTAAAGTTAATTAATTAATTAAAGAATAAATTTAAACTAAAGTTTAATAAATAAACTAAAGTTAATTAATTAAAGAATAAATAAATATTTATAGTTTATTTAATAAAACTTTCAAAAAAGTTTTTTTAAAAATAAACTAAAATATGTAAAAATTTAATTAAAAAATCAAAAAATTGATTCATAATTAAATTTTAAATTTATTCGAGAATTAATTTTTTCTAAAATAAAAAAAAATCAAAATAATTTATTCTTTTAGTTAAAACCAGAAAATCTACTTCTCATCAAAATACTTTCGAGTTTTTTCAAATTTCTCCAACAAACTCGCGAAAATGGAATATGTTGTAGTGCGGGGACTTGTTGACAGAGTTGGTAGAGTTTAGGGTTTAGGGTTTAGGTGGAGAGCTCAAGAGGCTCTAGGAGATAGATAGATGAGGTGTATATATATATATATTGTAGATTTTGTACGATTATTGAGTATGTCGAGTTAGCATAACTATATTTTATTCCATTATTTCATTATAGGGCATATTATTAGTTTTGTTACAACCATCGTAACTTATGGGCTATTTTAGAGCCTTGTTAGTTCCGTAGGTTACAGCCTATTCTAAGGCCTAATTGTAACTATTTATTCATGCTCATCAATATGAATTATGTTCGCATTCCTACATGGTATCAGAGCAAGGTTTGCTTGGGCACGCTTTTCGAGATCTGAGGAGACCGGCATAGATGCGGGCACGTTTCTCGAGGCAGGGCTGGACCTGCTCGGGCATGCATCTCGAGGCATCAAAACTGGACCTGCTCGGGCATGCATTCTGAGGCATCGGAACTAGACCTACACTCGGAATGAGGGCGACTGGACTGGCTTGATCGGGCATAGATCCTGAGATCTGACGACTACGGTTGATTGGACACGGATCTCGAGGTCGATCCAGATTGGATCCGACTCGGCACATTTCTCGAGGTTAGATCGACTGACACTGGATCGACGCTGGACCTGACTGGACACGGGCACGGATCTCGAGGTCGATCCAGACTGGTTCTGACTCGACACATTTCTCGAGGTCAGACCGACACCTGGACTGACGCATGGCAGTTGACTGGACCGAAGCTGGCTGGATAGAACTGCCACGTGGACTGACATGGTAGCTGACCAACGCTGGACTGGACTGGACCGCCATGTGGACTGACGTGGCAGCTTACTGGACGCTGGACTGGACTGGACCGCCATGTGGACGGACGTGGCCGCCACGTGACCTGACGCGGACCTAACCCCTGTCGCGTGGCACGTAAAAAGGGGTGTCATGATTGCTCGAAGGCAATCACGTATAAAGGGGGAATCTTCCCTTTTATTCCCCCCTCATGCACCCCATGGGAGCAATGTGGGACTAAAGTCCCATAATTTTTTTTGCTCCCCGCGAGGGTCGCAAGGGAAGAAAGGGACAATTGTCCCTTTCCTTCCCATCGGGCGTGCTAGCCCAACCGGTAGGAGCGCCAGGCTAGCGCCCGTGAGGTTGGGGGTTCAAACCCCTTCGACAGACCCCTTGAAGGTAATTATTTTTTTTAATTTTTTTGTTATTTTTCTTTATTTTTTTAGTATTTTTTAATTAATATACTAATATTTTTTGTTTTTAAAAAAAAAAAATCATTTTTTTAATTAATCATATTTTTAAATTATGATTTTTTTTTAAAACAAAAGTATTTTTATTATTAATTAAATTATTACTAAAATTATTTAGAAATTTACATTAAAATTAGAATATTTGCCATAGTAAAGGGGGGTGTTTTCTTCAAAACTTGAAGAAAAGGGGGGGATGATGAGTAAATTTTTAAGGCAAATTGGCTTATTGTAAAGGTGCATTTTTGGCAGCGCCCGACACCTAGTGGTTTATTTCTGTGGGCACTTTTATGTTGTATGTTGCATTTTTTCTTACTTTGCACTACATCATTAAAAGTTAAAATCAAATTCACTCCCTAAGTCCCAGAAATAATTAAAACCCATCCGTGCAATTTATTGCACTGCAATGTTCGGTATTTGTGATACCTACGGCCAGCACTTACAGGTAAAGTTGTCATGATTGCGCTCTCGTATCCGCCGCCTAATATAGCTACCAAAATGACGTCTGAGCTTGTTCTCTATAAATCATCGAGGAGAGATAAGTTTGCCATTTTGTTTTTTTTTTACTCCATCCACTACCCTAATCGCTCTTGTGTTTAGGCGTAAATCCTGACGAGAGTTCTGACATCCATAGTGTTTAGGGGAAGTTATGCCCCATGCATGAGGATTGATGACTTTCTATGGTAGGTGCCATCAACAAGTCGATTCCCTTTCAGTACCGCCTAAGTACCACGTATCATATAATCTTTAAAAATTACCTATAGTCTCCCTCACGTAAGGGCGGGTAATTTTTTGATTTTTCAAAATACCTATAGTCTCCCTCATGTAAGGGCAGGTATTTTGTATGGTATAATGGCCTGGCATTAAGGTATATAGAAAGGGTGACCAATTGGTGATATAAGGAACCTTCACTATGGCTTCTGTTGCAAAGTTAATGACTGATGCTCATCAGTTATTGAAAGGTCCTAATTATACACCATGGAAAAACAAAATGAAGGCAGTCCTCATCATGGAAGATTTATGGGATGTTGTTTCTGGAGCAACAACGAGACCTTCATCGGCAGCTGGATCCACAGCTCTCACTGCTGATCAGATCGCCTTTGATAAGAAAGATAGTCGAGCAAAAGTGCTCATTTTGTTTGTTGTTTCAGATGAAGTTCAACCTCATATAGCTGACAAAGCAAGTGGTAAAGAGGCATGGGATGCCCTTCAAACCATTTATGAGGGAAATAATGACTCCACCATTCTTCATCTTCAAAAACAACTTCACAATCTGAGTTTGAGACAGGGTGAGACAGTTGAACTCTTTCTTTGCAGAGTGTCTGAATTGAAAGGCAAATTGAATTCTTTGGGAGATACAGTGGACGACAAACTTCTCACTTCAATAGTGATGAGAGCTTTGCTTGATTCCTTTGATACGTTGATCACCTCCATTCGGGTGTCACAATGACAAATTACCTTTATTGAGTTGGTCAATTTTCTTCAACAACAGGAAGCACGCCAACTTCACAGGGATGATTCTTCTAATACAACCCTATACTCCAACCGACAGGGTTCTAAGAAGAAAGGTAATTTTTAGAAAGGAGGCAATTCTCAACAGGATTCAAAAGGAAAAGGGAAACAACCTCAATAGAAGAAGAGGTATTGCAAAATTTGTGATAAAGACAACCATGACACCAACATATGTTGGCATAAGAATAAGCAAAAAGGCTAGAACAAACCACAAAATAAGAACAAGCAACCCAAGGTGAATGTTGTTGTTGAAGAATCTGACTCAGATTCTGAATGGGCACATAAGGTGCTCATGACTACCATAACCTCCAAGGAGAAGGATCCTGTATGGTATGTCGATTCTGGTGCTAGTAAGCATATGACTGGCGATATATCGTGGTTTGAATCATTTGTGGCCAAAGAGGGCAGACCTGTCACTATTGCTGATGACAAAACCTACAAGGTTCAGGGAGAGGGTACAATTTTAGTCACTCTTCCTGATGGCAAGTGTCAGATTGACAAAGTCCTCTATGTTCCAGGACTGGCTAACAATTTGTTGTCAGTCACACAAATCCTGGATAAAGATATGGTTGTCAACTTTCGTGTTGAGAATGGCAAGAAGTGTTGTTCTATTACTAGGAAGGGTAAGAAGATTGCAATAGCTTCATATAAGCATGGCTTATTTGCCCTAGATGCTATCTCTACTCCCCATGTTGCCATGACAGTCTCTACCAAGGAGGCCACTTCCCTCTGGCACAAGAGATATGGGCATCTTAGTTATGGCTACTTACTTGAGCTTAGTAAGTATGAGATGGTAAAGGGTATTCCTTCCCTTTCTTCCACATTGCCAGTGTGCTCTAACTGCTTGGAAGGAAAGCAGCATAGAGTACCTTTTGAGAAGAGCTCAACACGAGCACAGAAACCTCTGGAGTTAATTCACACCGATCTGTGCGGTCCTTTCACACCCAACAATTGTGGAGGGAAGAGGTATTTTTAGTTATTTGTAGATGACTACTCCCGCAAGATGTGGGTTTTCTTTCTCCGACTAAAATCTGAGGCTTTCACTTTCTTCCAACAATTCAAGAAATCTGTTGAGAAGGAGTCAGGGGCTTCTATTAAAACCCTCCACTCAGATCGAGGGGGGAGTTTACCTCTAAAGAATTTTCAGCATTCTTAACTGAGCATGGAATCACGAGATAGTTAACAACTGCCTATACTCCTCAGCAAAATGGAGTTGTTGAGAGAAGGAACCATTCTATTATGGAAATGGTTCGTTGTATGCTCATAGGAGCTACTCTTGGGCAACAATATTGGGCAGAAGCTATCACCACTTCAGGTATATCTATTGAATAGGGCACCCACAAAGGCCCTAAAAGGAATGACTCCATAGGAAGCATGGAGTGGTCGAAAACCCTCCATATCTCATCTTCGTATTTTTGGATGTCAAGCTTTCATGCACATACCAAAAGAGAAAAGGAAGAAGCTAGATGAGAAGACATTGAGATGCATTTTTCTTGGCTATGATGAGCACTCTAAAGGTTATCGTTTGATAGATCCTTTGACCAAGAAAATTCATATCAGTAGAGATGTTTTTGATGAAGCTTTCACATCACAAAACACATCTAAGGTATACCTAGATCTTGTGGAATCTAAGGAAGAGAAGTTCCCTTTGTCAACACAGACAGGAGGTCCTTCCACATCTTCTTCAACACCAAAAATGAAGAATCCGAAATGGTATACAAGCACAATCAGGGACGCAAAGTTATCCACTCCACCAGATTTGACTTTGGATAGACCTCATACTTGCAGTATGGCTCAAAGGGAAAAAGCAACCGTAGAGACCAGTGAGGTTGATGATCTTTGTCAATATTTTGAGGAACTTTCTATAACTCCACATAAGGAAATAGAGGATATGGATATAGATGATGACAGGGTGTTTTTGTCTTCAATGAATGAACATGAACCTGCCTCTGTACAAGATGCTCTTAGCAAGCCACAATGGAAGGATGCTATGGATGCTGAGTACAAGTCTCTAAAAAAGAACAAAACTTGGGAGCTTGTTGATCTACCACAAGGAAAGAAGCCCATTGGCTGCAAATGGGTGTACAAAGTCAAGTACAAGGCAGATGGGACAATTGATAAGCATAAGGCCCATCTTGTTGCAAAGGGCTATGCTCAAAAGGAAGGCATTGACTATGAGGAAACTTTTGCACCTACTGCTCGGATGACCACTATTCGAGTTCTTTGTGCTATGGCAACATAGTATGGGTGGAAAGTTCACCAGATGGATGTAAAGAGTGCTTTTCTGAATGGTGATCTCCAAGAGGAAGTCTACATGACTCAACTTGAAGGATTTGAAGTGGTAGGCCAAGAGCAAAAAATTTGCAAGTTGGTCAAATCCTTGTATGGTTTGAAACAAGCTCCTCGAGCTTGGTATATAAAAATGGATAATCACCTCCTGTAGCATGGATTTAAGAGATGTCCGTTAGATGCAAACCTCTATTTCAAGAAATAAGGTTATGAGATAGTGTTGCTTGTACTCTATGTTGATGATCTGCTCATTACAGGGAGTTCAGAACCTATGATCTCTGCTGTCAAAAGTGACTTGTGTAAATATTTTGAGATGACAGATCTCGGACTTCTCCATTATTGTCTTGGTCTGGAAGTAAGCCAGAAGGAGCACTACATTAAGGTGTCTCGGAAAAAATATGCCAAGACACTGTTAGAAAAATATCGCATGATAGATTGTAAGCCAATGGCAACTCCGATGGAATCAGGTCTTCAATTATCGTGATATGATGATTCACCTCAGGTAGATGGTACTCTCTATCGACAGTTGATCGGGAGTCTCATATATCTGACCAATACTAGGCCAGATATCGTATTTGCTATCAACTATCTTTCGAGGTTCATGCAGGAACCTAAGACTACTCACTGGAAAGCAACAAAATGTGTTCTTCACTATGTCCGTGGTACTATGGAATATGGCCTAGAATACAAGCGGAATGGTAAATTCTTCTTGCAAGGATACATGGACTTCGACTATGCCGGGTCGTTTGATGATCGCAAGTCAACTTCAGGATATATTTTTCATCTTGGATCCAGTCCTGTCTCTTGGCACAACAAGAAGCAATAGGTGGTTGCTATCTCATCTACAGAGGCAGAATATCGTGCCACACGTGAAGTTGTGTGCGAAGTGATATGGTTACGTCGCATCCTGACAAGTATGGGCCTTCCATCCAAATCTCCAATCCACTTGTTCTGCGACAACCAGGGTGTTTTGAACCTTGTTAAGAATCCAATGCATCATGAGAAAACCAAGCACATTGATACACAATGCCACTTCATTCGAGATGAAGTTCCAAGGCACCGAATTCAGCTTCAATACATTCCCACCGATGCTCAAGTTGCAGACATTTTCACTAAGGCACTTGCACGTGTCAAATTTGAATTGTTTCGCAGCTCTCTTTGTATTGCAAAATGATGTAATCAGGGGGGATGTTAGTATAGCTAGTAGTTATCCTATTACCCAAATAATGTAATAAGGGGGGATGTTAGCGTAACTATATTTTATTCCATTATTTCATTATAGGGCATATTATTAGTTTTGTTACAACCATCGTAACTTATGGGCTATTTCAGAGCCTTGTTAGTTCCGTAGGTTACAACCTATTCTAAGGCCTAATTGTAACTATTTATTCATGCTCATCAATATGAATTATGTTCGCATTCCTACACGAGTCATGTATTGTGGCATACCAATCAATATGATGGATGTATACATTTTTATGATATATATGTAGATATATGTTTTTGTCATGTGACTTATGTTTGTAATGATGCTTTGTGAATTTATGTTTTCATATGATTGCATGTCATGAAATGTTTATGGTTTTCTCATGCTATAAAATTAAATGAAAAATGTGTTTGTGACAACAAATGTGTGGATGAAAATGAAAATAGAAAAAAAAGACTTTTAACAATAAACCACGAAGGATGTAGATGTTGTGACATGACCATTTGATGGAGTCGCCACTCGCTAGGTCATTAAGTTGATCCTATTATGGGTAGTATTGCAAAAGTAGTTGGTTTTGCTTAAGAGTAATTCTTAAGGCTTTTTGTGATGAAAAAGTAATGATGTTTTGATGGTTTTTTAGAAAAGGATTTCAAATAACTTTAAGCAGGAAAACATGAGAGAATGATTTGTGTGTAAGTATAGAATTCCTAAGTGTGATGAGCAATTTAATGTGTACTTAGGAATCAAAAATCGAAATGATAAAATGGTATGAAAATTTTATTTTTCGATGAAGCATGTGTTTGCAAAGAATAATTAAGTCACATATTTTTACAAGTTTATAAAACGCTTGTGGATACACAAAAATTAAAATGATGACTTGTGCTAGGCATAGAATTCCAAAGTGCAGAATTATACCATCATCACGAAAAATCATGATGGAATAAAATGTGATGTTTTATTTGATAATTTTTACGATGGGTATAAAATTATGTAAATATGACTTGCGTTAGATATAAAATTCCAAATTGGTTAGGAATTATACCATCATCACAAAAGTAAATATTTTTATTGTAAGATTTTATTGCAAGATTTTGAAATATTTTGATAAAAAATAAAATTAAAGTTTAAGAGATCGCGAAATTGATTTACACTAGGCAAAATTTGCAAGTAAGAAAATTTTGAATTTATAAGTTCTTGAAAATTATGCCATCATAATGAATTCAATGTTTTTATAAGCAATAACTATTTTGCAAAAAATAATGGATACATTTTTTTTTTTTTTAGAAATTTCAAAATCATATTTTAATTTATTTCAAAGAGAAATTTAAATTTATCTAGAACCAGTGTGTGCAAATGTGATTTAATTACCCATTTTTTTAACATAATGACACAAAATCTCCCAAATGTCAACTATTTGTGCTTTGTATCGTTCATTTACCAATTTTGAGTAAGGTATTTTGATGCAAGCAATTTGAATGAACCAATGTGTGTGCGATTGAAGATTCATTAACCATGATTTTTGTGCATGTAACCATACCAAACTACTATGTAAGTTAGGTCGTCAAAAGTTAGCTAATCCACAAGATGACATAGGTCTGTACAAAAGAAGGTCGCTAATGTGACAGACGTGTCGCCACGTGAGAAGGAGTTATCCAGGGCCAAACAAGTTGGGCACAAATTACCTGTTATGGGGTTTACCTCACAGTTTTTGAATAATTGAGAATTCTAGGGATTCAAGCTCATTCACCCTTATTTTATTTTCAAAGGGTAGGGGGGGATTTTATTGCTTTTATTTTTCTCTTTTCTTGCTTTTTTTTATTTTTCTAGATTTTTGACTTTGATATTTGATATTTCTGGGATATTGCTTGGATTTATTTTTGTATTTTGAACATTGCGCTTTTATTTTTTCTTCTTATTTTTATTTCTATTCGAGGGATACTTGCTCAGCTTAGATGTGGAGCAAAGGATTTTTATTCTGGGTAGGGGTGAGCTTGGCCTTTTGCCAATTCTCAAAGATTCTAGACCATGCACATGATAGGATAGCAGGGGAAAATTTTCACTTAAGAGACCACAACTACTGTGTAGTATTGTTTTCCGAATTTGCAACAAATCATTTTAATATGTAAAAGTGGATTTGATTCAAATAAATAGCAAGATCAGTTCCAAAACTCAAAATATTAGTTATTGCAATAGTGCTTCGATATAAGAGAGATTTATAGTCATAATGCTAAGATCAAAAATATTTATGTATGTGGATTTAAAGTGCATGGTCCAAGATAACTTTTAAATTCATCCGAAACAAAGGAAAATGTAAATGCAAAATTTCAACTTTGGTAATGTAAATGAACATGTTTTTGATAGTTTTAATGATTTTTTATTTTTGTTTGATTTTGAATTATTATGTAAATTGCTTGAAATGAGAAAAGCTATGCAATGTAAATGTTTTTGATGGTTTTGAAGTTTTTATATGAATTTTTGAAATGAGAAAACATATACAATTATGTACAATGATGAGTCATTTTGTTTTTAAGCATAATATCATTTAAGATGCATAATGTTCATGGGTTCCTTGAGATCTTTTCCATCCAAGGTTGCCAATGTATATGCACCTGATCCAAATTTAGCAGTGATGATGTGTGGTGCAAGCCAATTGGCCTGAAATTTGCCTTTATTATCTTTAGTTGCATTAGTATTATTTTGATTTTATTTTAAGACTAGATTGCCGACTTCAAAATATCGGTTATCCACTTTCTTTGAATATGCTCTTTTGAGCTTGTTTTGATAGGCACGAAGATGTTCCAGAGCATTGATGCACTTCTTGTCTAGAAGCTCTAGCTGATTGAATATGCCAACATGATATTCATATCCTACTTCAATATCTTGAAGTATCAGAGCCAAAGAAGAAACTTCTGGCTCGAAAGAAAATACAACTTCAGCATCGTAAACCAAAACAAAAGGTGAAGCGCCTGTGGGAGTATGAACACTGGTGCGATAAGCCCACAAGGAAGGATATAATTGCATATGCCAGTCATGGTCTGCTTTGTTAACTAATCTTTTGAGAATTTTAATTAAGGTTTTATTTGATGCTTCAGCTTGGCCATTACCCCGAGGATAATAGGGAGTGGACCAACGATGTTGAATTTTATATTTTTGACATAATTTTTTAACATATTTATTTTTGAAACAAGCTCCATTATCTGATATGAGATTTGAAGGAATTCCAAACCTACAAATTATTTAATTGAAAATGAATTTTGAAACTTGAGCTCCTGTGCAAGAAGCTAAAGGCATAGCTTCTACCCACTTTGTGAAGTATTCAGTTGCTATTATGATGAATTTGTGACCATTAGATGATATAGGATTGATTTTTCCAATGATGTCTAAACCCCATTTAGATATGGGCCAAGGAGATGAAATAGATTTGATTTCTTGAGCAGAAGCGTGGACAAGGTCAGTATTCTTTTGGCACTTGTTGCAATGGCACACGTAATCATGTGCATCCTTTTCCATGGTAGGCCAAAAATATCCTATTCAAAGGAGTTTCTTAGCTATGGCACTACCACTAAAGTGTCCTCCACAAGATCCATCATGGGATTCACTTAAATATCTTCTAGATTCATCTAGATTTAAACATCGTAATAAGATACTTTCAAAGGATCTCCTATACAAAGTATTGCCAACTATTACGAAGTGAACTGCTCGCTTACGTAATAACTGGCGTTGGTTTCTATTGAAGGTTTCAGGGAAAGTTTCCATTTGGAGAAAATTAAGGATGTCTATGTACCATGGTTCAAGAGTAATTTTGTTGATTATAAATATATCCAATGGCTCTAAATAGGATTTGGTAGAAGCATGTTCCTGGAGTCGGTGAATAATGATAGTAGCATAATCTTCATCCAACTCCAAGGGTAATAAGGAGGCGGCTGCAGCCATAGCATCAGCAACATAGTTACTAGTTCTAGGAATAGCTTCTAAGGTGACCTTATCAAACAAGGACAACAACTATAATACATAGGCTTTATACGGATGCATTTTATCATCTTGGGTATGATAAACATCATTAATTTGATTTATCACTAATTGATAATTACCAAAAACTAATAAGTCTTTAATTTTTAGTGTTAAAGCGGCTCGCAATCCAAGGATTAGAGCCTCATATTTTGCAGTATTATTTGTGCAAGCAAATGTTAATTTAAAATATAATGGTATAAGGTGATTCTGAGGGCATATTAAAATAATACACCAGCCCCACTCATGCATTAGGCTTCATAAAAATATAAAGACCATTGTTCCAAATGATCCTCCTCTAGGTTGAGGTGTTCATCAGGAAACTCAATGATGAGGGTATGAGTGGCTTCTAAGGGTGGATCAGCTAATTAGTTTGCTATGATTTGACCCTTAATGGATTTTGAACTATGAATGCGAGCTCAAACTCACTCAGAGCAAGAACCAACTTAACTGTGTGACTGGATAGATAAGGTTGGCTCATGAGATACCTCAGGGGATTAGATTTGGCAATGACGTATGTCTTTTGACTAAGCATATAATGGCACAATTTTTACGTAGAAAATACAACTGCCAAATATAAATTTTCTAGTGATGTATAACGAGTTTCGTAACTTATTAATGTTCTGCTAATATAATAATTTGCTCGTTATTTCTTCCCATTATCAAGTTGAGCTAACATAGCTCCTAAGGCAAATTTTGAAGCAAAAATATACAAGATGAAAGGGTGATCAATTTTGGGAGGTGCAAGCACAGGAGGAATTAAAATATATTGTTTTATTTGTTCAAAGGCTTCTTTACATTCATAATCCCATTGAAAGAGGATATTTTTCTTAAGAAATTTGAGAAAAGGTCCAGTTTTGTCTGCAAACTTATCAATGAAACGATGGATAGCTTGAAGTTTACCTTGTAAAATTTGTAACTCAGATATGTTTTTAGGAGCTGGCATTTCAATGATAGCCTAAATTTTAAGAGGGTCAATTTCTATGCCGCACAAAGAAACAATAACCCCCCAAAATTTACCTGATTTAATTCCAAATATACATTTTGTTGGGTTTAAACGGATATGGTATTCTCTTAACCGATCAAAGACTTTTCTCAAATCATCTAAATGTTCATCTTCTTTAGCAGAATGGGCTATAATATCATCCATATAATCATGCAGAATATCATACATCATATCATGAAAAATATAAGTCATAGCTCGTTGATAGGTTGCACCTACATTCTTTAATCCGAATGGCATTACTTTCCAACAAAAGGTTCCCCAAGGGGTGATAAAATTTGTTTTAGCTTGGTCTTTAAGAGCTATCCTGATCTAATTATAACCTGATAATCCATCCATATGGGATAGCATCCCACTTCCAGCAGTAAAATCAATGATCTGATCCATATTAGGAAGAGGGAAATCATCTTTAGGACATGCAACGTTGATGTCTCTAAAGTCTATACAACCCCTAATATTGGTTGCTTCTTTTTTAGTTACAGGGAAAAAATTAGAAATCCAATCAGCATAATCAATGGTTTGAATGAATGTAACATTTAGGAGTTTTTCTAACTCACCTTTGACTAGTAAGGCAACATTAGGATGCATTTTCTAAGTTTTTGTTTAACTGGTTTCACATCCGGTTGTACTACTAGATGATGCATAACTACATAAGAGTCTAAAACAGACATATTTGTGTATGTCCAAGAAAAAACATCACTATATTCTATAAGAAATGCAATGTATTTGTTTTATTTTTCTTCATTTAATTATGATCCAATGTTGACTATGTGAGAATTCTCTTCTGTTCCAATATTAAATTTTATGACACTTTCCACTTCCATATGTAAGTCTCTTTCAAATTTAGGAGGGGTGGGTGACACACCCAATTCTTGTAATTCTTCTAAGTTCAACTTAGATAATTCCTCTTGAGGGGTTGTTGCCTCAAGATGAGCTATAGGTGGTATAGACCCATCAAAATAAAAGCCATTACACAATAATTATCCAATGGAAATATCATGGAAAATGTCACCCTCTAATTGTTCGTCTGTTTCAGCAATCATTTCAGGGTAAGCTATAGATAACATATTAAAAGAAAATAACTTACCCATAGACTTAAGGATATCGTGTTCATATAAATAATCTTGATAGGGTATTAAGTGATCATTATACTCAAATAGAAATGGCTGACACTTGTTAGAAATTAGGCCTATACCGCATCGAGTAGGCCATTATTCGACCTCAAAAGGTTATTTCATGCCATTCTGGAAAGGTCCCAAACGTTTCCATTCATATCCTAATTTAAGAATTATAGGTTTAGCTTTGATATATTTATCGGTAAAATAACATTGAACATATCCATCATAATTGGTTTTAATATTTCTAGGTATTATACTCCAATCATATCCCTTATAAATGAAGGCACAACTCCCAACTCGGTAAATACTTCCCATAGGTTGTGGCAAGCCCAAAGTGCAAGGATACGGTGGTAATTTATTTAAGGCAATGGAATATTGTATGGAAAAAGATGTTTCTTCTGTTGTTATGAGGATTTTGGACAAATCAGGTAATAGTTCATCAGATAAATCATATGAGGTAAAAGGAGCATCTTCTACAACTTTAGATGTAGAAAACACAAATTTGGTAGATGTGGATGGAATATAGGTTATAATAGGTGGAATTACTGTGGATTCAGATGATGTAGGGGTAGAACAAAGAGGAGTTATCATGGGACTAGTATTAGATGTAGATTTTGGTGGAGATTCCTTAGGATAAGGCTGAGGATATGGATATGTAATAGGTATAGATGGAGGAGATGATATCTTAGGTGTAATTTTCACACGTTTAGAAGGAAAGGTAGAATTAGAATGAGTAGAAGATAATGCAGGGAAAAATTGAATCCCAATAGGTTCTACCAAAGTGCACATATCAAATGGTCTAGGATCACCATCAATGGTGATCAATTGATTTTTGAATTCGAAATTGACACATTGGTGTAAGGTAGAGGGTACAACTTGCATTGCATTGATCCAAGGGTGACCCAAAAGTATATTGTATGATACAGGGAAATGTACAATAAACATGATCGTATCCAAAGTTCTCGGACCAACCTGCAATGGAATTGTAATAACTCCACATGTTTCTTGCATTTCATCATTAAAGGATTTTATGATCATATCTATTCTCTTAATCTCATCACTTATAAATCTAAATCTCTGGTAAAATTCAAAAGTAAAAATATTTAGGGATGAACCATTATCAATTAAAACTCTTTTGATAGCTATATCTCTGATTAATGCAGTAATGTACAAGGGATTGTCTTTATGTAAACTATGAAATGGAGTATCTTTATCACGAAAGTCAATACAATCAACTTTACAAGGTATAATAGTATTTGCCATAGCTTCAGGTTGTATGTCTTGTGGTACCATCATTTGACTTAATGTACGCATTAACTCTTCCCTATGTGTGGGAGATGATCTTAGAAGGTCTAAGAGAGAAATCCTTGCTATAATATTAGAAATTTGTTCATTGATATCATAAGGAGGTTTGGGTTGAGCATTTAATGCATTATTTCCTTTACTAGGAACCTTCAAAACAAATGGGCCTGACTTATCATTATGATTTTGATCTTGTTGAGATTTTTGGGCCTATTGTCTAGTAACGGCTCTGATGATACCCACAATATTATTGTGTGCATGGTGAATGGTTCATGGTCTAGAATTTATGGCTTGCTCATTAGGGAGGATTTGTTGTGACAATGGTCATGTCGTGACCCTTCTTGGAAATGGTTCCTATGGAACCATCTGAGCTGTGATATGGAGAATAGGTTCTGACTCATATTCAGAGCTATTTGATTGTTCGAATGTAATATCTAGGTCACTTTTTGTTTTAGAATCCGTATCACTTGGATATATTGTTGGAATGTTATTTATGGGTCTAGTGGTGACCACAAATAATGTTGTCCCAAATATCTCAAAGTCTTGAGAAGGTACATGTCCACTAATGGTTCCCACATATTGGGTTGGATGGGGAATATTATGATGCTCGGCTTGATTAGCCATTTATTTACCGTGTTTATGTAAAGGATGTTGAAAAATATCCAATGTTTGATTTGCATTCTGATTCTTATTTTGTTGTGTATCTTTCTGAGCATTGTTTGGAGTATTTTTTTTTGGTTGGAAATTTTGTACTTCCATTTCATTGTTATCAATCAAGTATTGTATTTTATGTTTTAATATCTTGCAAGAATTTGTTGAATGTCTAGGTCCTCTATGGAAATCATAATGTAGGTCAGATCTATATCCAGGTATGGTTGTATCAGGTTCCCGAATATTAGGTAATTGTATTAGACCTCTTTCTAATAAATGTGGCAAAATAGTGGATAAAGGTTGATTTAACCTAGTAAATTCTCTCGAAGGTCTATCAGGAGCCTTCAATACAAACTTCTCTACAGTTTTTGCAACATTAACATTTGCAGTATTTCTACTGTCGATGACTCCATCACCCACAACCTAGTTATTCTTATATTGATTTTTATATGCCTTATTATCATACTTCTTCTTAAATTTACCTCTTCTAATGAGGGCATCTTCAAATATTCATGCTAAGTTTATAGCCTTATCTAAGGTTGTCAATGTAGCAGTTGAAAGCTCATAGGACAATTGTTCTTTCAAGTTATTGATAAAAATGTACAACATCTCTCTATGGGGTAATGCAAAGTGTAATTTCCCTAGCATCTGTCTCCATATTGCTAGGAAATTAGTAAAGCATTCATCTTTGCCCTGTTTCAAGTTGTATAAATCCTTAATTGTCACATGTCTCTCTATGTAGGCACTAAATTGATGGACAAATGATTCAGTTGTTTCTTCAAAATTTCTCAAATAATTGGTAGGCAATTGATAATACCCTTCCAATGCCATGCCTACCAAGCTTTTCAGGAATATCTTTAGCAATGGCAAATCATCATGAGATATATCATGACATGATATTCTAAACATACGAAGATGCTTTATGGGATATTTGGTTCCCTTATATATAGGGAGAATAGGCATAGGAAAATGCTTAGGATAAGGTTGGGAAACCACTATGGGATCCAAAGGTTGACTACATATCTCCGATAGTGATTGATGGTAAGGGTCTATCTGGTCCATGCGGGAAACTAATTGTTTCACTATGGTTTCAAGATTATTGGATTGTCCACCATACTAATTTGGTTGCATTATGGTATTGGTTCTTTGAGTGTATGAAGGGGTGACATAAGGATTCTATGCCAAATTACTATTATGCAAAGCATTACTAGGAAGGGTGTTATGAAGTGGATGTGGGATAGTGTTCTATTGAACCTTTTGATGTTGATAGTTGGTATTTGGTTTCGTTTTAAGTTTCTATTGTTTAGAATTTTTTTTATTAATAGTTTGAGAGAATAAAGTGGTAAATGATGGTCTCTGAGGTGGAGGATTGTTCTTTGGTTTATTGACAGGCACTTTAGAATGTTGGGTTATCTGATGTTGTTGCATGCTTTGAATCAGGGATGCCATATTTGCATTTGATGATCCTGCTTGGTCACTTTCTTGATCTATGAATGAAAAAGGGTTTATATACATTTGAAATACGTTTTCTAAAGTGGCCTGTGTTTCACTAATTCTAGCTTTATCTGCTAATACTGCTAGGTTGAAATCCTCAATGTTGGTTTTTACAAATTTTAGAAGGTTTTTCATAGATTTAAGGTTAACAGTTCCTTCTGGAGTCACCTTAGGTGATCCTGTTTCATCTTCTCTATTGATTTCTTCTTGTTCATAGTCTTCAACAAGACTCCCATCACAGTGGTCATGAGCACCTTCCTCTTGATATTGTTCTTCAAGAGGGGGATTTTGAGTAGGTGGTGGTTCCACCCACTTATCATCTATTTGTTTACCACTCCTTAGTTTAGGTATTATGGTAGATTTGAATTTTTCCAAATATATATGTTCTTATATATATGCGGTGGAATTTAAGGAGGTATATATTTTATATATATACCTAATTAATATAATGTATATATGTATGTTATATTTTTATAGCTTTAATTTACAAAAATTAAAGGAAAACAAGAAATACAAAATATTATAATATAAATATTATAACCTAGCTCTCCAGAAAAAACTTATAAATATCATTGATGGGCTCAAGTTCATCAGATGTCATGTAATGCTCTTCTTCAAATTGAAAGTTGTCTTTCAAAAATTGGATAAAATGTGCTACAGTGATATGATCAACTTCATAATTAGACACATAAAAATAGAGTTCATGAAAATATTCTCGGTATAAGACTTCCCTAGGAACTCTGTTGAATATTCTTCTATCAGTCAATACAATCTCTTGGTCTTCTATATGGGATATGAATTTATATACTACCATAACATTTTCAAGATAATATTCAAAGGTGTATATGTCAGAGAAAATGATTGCTCGTTTATCTGCTAGCCATCTATGGCAAGCTCTCTAAAGTTCATGATAGAAGGATAAGTTATCGAAATCTAGAATTCTATCTAAATCAAACCTCTTGATTTATCTAAGTTCGGGTGCTCTGGACTCAATAATAGTTAACCTTCTATACAATTCATCCCAATGAGCTTGAGATCTAAATCGAGGACCTCTAACTAGAGTAAAAATTTCTATGGTTTCTAGTTGAACATCAACATTAATTAAAACACCACGCCTTCTATTGTAATCTACCATCTAATGGATTGATAAGTCAAATGATCTAAAATTTTAAGTTCTCTATAATTTTTTTTTTTTCAAAATATTTTTAATGTGTTTCACATTGGGTTCACCAAAGAATGTAGGTCTAAAATTTTTGCACCCTTACCTTCAGGTAGATGGATCTATGCCTGGAAGGGGGATGGGAAAATTATAGGTCTACACCTTGGACGGAGAGACACTTTGAATTGTGCCCTCTTTGGTGATTTGTCGATGGATGGTGGGTTCACCAGGAAGCATTTTGGAGTAGCTTCCATGCCTTGGATAGGAATGAATTGGATGTATTCATTTTAGTTTAAAAACACTTCAAATACCTAGGTTGAAGCTAAACTATTATATGCAAATTACGATTTGTATGCAGATAGAAAAAAAAAATAAACTCTAAATGCAATGCTTGAAAGGAAAAGGAAATATCTTACCTGGTTTAGGATGTCTGATGAAGGTTCAAATTTTTGAAGCAGTCCAGATCATCTCTAATTCTGTAAATTCATCTGCAATTGGACAGAATAACCTACAATTTTGCAGGTTCATCTGTAATTACGCATATTCATCCGAAATCGGATAAAATCATATGAAATCAGATGAAGTCGCTTGATTGATTTTGTCAAAAACCTGAAATAGAACAAATAGATGCCAAAAAAAAGGAAAATACAGTGCAAAATACTATTTAAAAGGATAAAACATTAAATGAATGCTTAATTGATCCTAGAAAATATGATATAATCTAAAATATTGAAATGCCCTTATTTTTTAAGTGGAATTGATCCTAAATACAAAATATCATTAAGAATGAGGTGAACACCAGATGCAATATAGAATAAATATCTAAACTAATGTAAATTGATTAATTGAATAACTAGGAAATGCAAACATCAGATCTTGATTGCCCCCAAGAGGAGTATAGTCAAGATCTCCTAAAATGGTACCGAATCATCTCCAATAGAGACAATATCATCTCTAATTTGAACAGGATCGCCTACGACAATCCAAGCTTCCTCTAACTAATGCAAAATGAAAACTTGCCAATGGATCTGGAAAACTTATGCGAATAATCAAATTTCAAGATGTTCTAACAGGGTATGGAGCTTGGGTTGCAGGAAATCGATCAGCCAGGGTGGGTTTAATGGAAATCAAGGTTTAAATAGGATTGAGGGGGGATTTAGGAGGTTGGGAGTCATCCCAATATAGGAGATATCTAGTGGAATGTCCTCCAACGATGCAGACACACTTCTGCTAAGCTGGGAATGGGAGTTGGAACTGTTTCCAATTATGAAAATTTTGTTTTTGAACGAAATCGTCTAGATGTTCGGTTCTAGACGATCTCATCCAATCAGGGATGATATCATCAAATCGACAATGATATCGTCCAACTACCATAAATGCCTCTATATTTGGTGTTGAAAATGAGGTGGGTGGTTAAAAAGTGGTTTTACGGTTGATTTCCAAATTATTACCTTAGGGTAAATTAAATTGTGTCAATTTTAGGGTGTTCCACTTACCCCGTTAGAAAAAAAAATTTGTGGATGCAATGGCTTCTTTGGGACCTCTCATCCCTAATAATGGGCATGGAGAAGTACAACCGCTAATCATAACAATAGTTCCCAAACCATCAATTCAAAGAGTAGAATCTACAAGTGAGAAAAATGTTTGTTTGGTATATGCTGAACCTTACAATTATTACCTTGATGAAATAAGAGACTTTATCAAGTCTGGAACACTCCCAATAGAAATGACATGAACTAAAAAAATAATTTTCATACAAAAATAAATTCATTTTACTCTACTAGGGGACGTGTTATATAAATGTGGTTATGATGGAATATTATTATGATGTCTAAATTTGGTTGAAACAGAACGAGCTATAGCAGAAGCCCACGATGGTACTTGTGGTGGCCACTTCAGTGGAATGGCCATTGCAAAGAGAATACTATGCATGGGATACTATTGGCTGACCATGGAAAATGACTGTTGTAAATATGTCAAAAAGTGCTAAAAAATGCCAACACCATGCAAATTTGACTCATGTACCATCACATGCTTTACAACCCATTCAAATTATTTGGCCATTTTCATAATGGGGCCTCGATTTGATTGGTAAAATATCACCTACTTCATTAGGACAACATAAATTCATCATAACTGCTATGAAATACTTCACAAAATGGGTGGAAGCAATTCCAATGACCACTACGACTGGACCTCGAATAACGGAGTTTATACTTTAGCATATTATCTATCATTTTGGAATACCCTCAAAAATAATTACTGATAATGGGAAGTCATTTAATAATAAGGATGTTAGAGCCTTATGCAACAAATTCAAAATACAACACAATTTCTCAATACCTTATTACCCGCAAGCAAATGGGTAAGCTGAAGCAACCAAAAAAACAATGGTATCCATTCTCAAGAAACTGGTCAAAGAAAATCATCGAGATTGGCATACTCAACTTCCTTTGGCACTATGGGCTTACAGAACAAGCATCAAAATGCCAATAGGAGCAACACCATTTTCATTGGTTTACGGTGCTGAAGCTATATTACCTTTCGAGCTCGAGATACCCTCCTTGCAAATTGCATTATAGTAATTCATGGATGATGACATTGAAATACAAGCACATCTTGACCAATTAACACTTATTGACAAAAAATGCATCAAAACTCTAGAGCATTTATGAGTATATCAAGATAGAATCAAATGTGCTTACAACGCAAAAGTCCATCCTCATAAATTTCAAGTAGGGGACCTAGTGCTCAAAGAAAATCAACAAAATACCAATGCATTGCCACACTTGAGAGACAAATTTATGGCTAATTTTTTAGGCCCATATATTGTAAAGCAAATTTTGGGACCAGGAATGTATAGACTTGTCGACTTAGAAGGAAATTTGGAGTCAGAGCCACTAAACATAATGCACCTAAAGGCATTTTATGCATAAGTTGACCTGCAATATATGTATATATATGTACATGGCTAAAAAAAAAAAATTATATTTCTACATTGCATACATATTACATTGTAAATAGAAATATATTTACTTGCATTTCACATATTGCATTCACATATCACATGAAAATATTCATATAAAAAAAAAGAGAAAAAATAAATTCAATTTTTGCATTAACAAAAGCATATCATAAGCATGTAGTAGTATTACAAAAATAATAAAAAAAATAAAAAAATAAAAATAAAAATATAGCATATAATTGCATCCATCCCATCCCATTTTCAGTAATATTTTGTCGTGGTGATGATATGACCAAATAAAACAAGTTTCAAGAATTGGTGGTACCCACCTAAGGCTTTTTCCCAATTCAACCAAAGATATACAACACATGTTATCCTTACATTTACAATCAAATTTTCATTCACTCAATAATGTCTAGTGAAAAATTAAATTCCAATAATATGTCCAATTTTATTTAGGACCAAAGCACTTTTGTCACATTAAAAAAAATCTTGAGTATGGTATATTGACCCAAAAACAATCTTGAACCAAATACACTTTTACAAATCTTAAAACATTTTGAGTAAGAAAAGGACAATGCCAACTTGGGTACACCTTGAAGCAAAAAAGTAAAATTCCTTGCTCACCCTATCACGCAACATAGTCCAAAATAAAAAATAGTGGTTGTCACCACTATCACAATAATGCTTCAAATTTAAACAAATGTAGAGTAGTAAGGATAGGATCACATTCTTATCACACTTCGGTTGAGAATCCGATTCCCCAAAACTCTATACAAAATTAATTCCAAACACACACCACAAATACCTAAGGCAAAAATGATCGTACTACATTCCCATCAGAAAGTTATGTATTCATCCCAAAAGCTTAAAGATCAGATCATTGGACTATGGAGCGAACCTCCACCAGGGCTATAGATGCTTGACTGACAGTGGAGTAAACTCATGCAGGGTGACATGTCTCTTCCCCCCAAAAAAAGGGAGACCTCTGACCACACATACGGGTAAGCTAGCTAATAGGTAAACCCATAACAAGTATCATCCAATTTACTCATGATGGGTCAATTAAATTCACATCACATGCACTAGTTCTTGATTGCTCAGGGTCATTGCCAACTCAAATATTTAGTAAATAAACTCCACTTGCACACACCTTGGTCTTAAAGAAAGTTAGACAACGATGAAGAAAATGGTTTACATTACTAGAGTGTTTGAGTCTTTAAAAATCTTCCACTGTTAAATATCAAAATCCATGCCATCTTCCATATCACCATCAACATATTATTCCATTATCACATACATATCCACCATACATCACCCATAAAAAGTCAACAATATTGGAAGCCCCCAATTGCAATAATGAACAAGTAATGGTCAACTACTCTGAGCTATAAAAATTACATGAACATCATGCATGCCATCATATAGTTACATGAAAAAATAATTAAACTACATATTACATATTAGTTTGCATTCATTATCATAGAACAAACATAAAAATATTTAGATTGCATCAAATAAGCAATAACAAAGCATTAACAATAAACATGCATATAAACATAACACATGAGATAACCAAATAAAAGGCCATGTATATATATATATATATATATATATGAAGGTCTCAAAAAGTACAAAATACCCGTAGGTTGTATATATCAGAGCATCAAGGCTCATAGCAAAATAAATACAACGCAAAATACAAAAAGAGAAAAACATGACACCACTAGTTGGTGCCAGCAGGATCCCTTCGGGAACCCTAAGTCGATGAAGCAACATGGGAGCTAGACCACCGGTGACTCCTATGGCTCATATCGGTCCTCCAACTAGTAGTAGCCACTAAATACAAAGGAGGAACAGGAAGCAAGATTTGTTGCTTGTGCAAGATGTTCTCCAATATCTTGATATAAGTAGCTTGCTTACGCAAGGTCCTCAAATCTGTGCCCTCACAAGAAAACCTTTGAGATATCTCCATACGAAGAGCAGCAATGGTAGCTACGGTTACCCTCTACAAGAACTAGATTGTAAATGAGTAAGCTCACCCTCCAGTCAAGATACCTCATCCCAAAGCCTGGTAATATATACATACCTAGTAGTGATAGCATCATCACTAGGCCAACCCTATAATCCATCCACCTCGACCTGTAAGTGAATAACCTCACTCTAACATAAGTCTAGCTCACCCTTCAAGTGAGCAACCTCCAACTCCAAGCTGTCATGCTCACCCTGGAGAATCTCCCAATCATCCTCTATCCACCAATGAGGGACATCCCCCTCTCGATCACCATCACCACCAACCTTCTCAGGATATTGCACATCCATAACCATCTCTTCCCTTGAAGAGATACCGTGTTGGCACTTCGTTGACCAAGGAACCCATCCTCCTACCTCCACCTCATTGCCACTTACCTCATTGTCAACAACTACACTTGGCATCCAAGGAGGCTGAAAGGCAAACCATAACTCGTACTCAGGAGTGGTACCTACATCATCCAAGTCAGGAAGCTCGATATCAATATCATCAGAAGGGTCATCAACCCTCCAAAATTTTGGAATGAACGACAATCCCAACTCGTCTCCCCAATACCTATAGGTCACAAGTGCATCAAGCACACCCTGGATCAAATCGAACTGGTGTTGAACCTGACTAAACTGCACAAACTCCATCTTCCTGAGATGGGTTACAACCTAGTGACCACACCTAATCCACTAAATATTAGCAACATTAGTCACCCAATCAAGGCCCCTCCAAGACTGCCAACTCATAAAATCTTAGGTGAGTGAGCTAAGGACATCTATATAATCCGACACTCCCACCAATGGATGACTAAGATCCTCACTAAGAAGCCACTTGTATGCACGAGGAGAGGTGGCATCGCAACCAAAAGGAAGACCAAATGGATGTTCAACAATAATGTGCTTCCAAGACCAAATTTGGAGAGCCAAGCTGCAACCTAGACCCTTCCAACCCTACCTCTTAACCTCGTACAACTTGCTATAAATTTGGCATAAGAGAGCAGGAGCCCATGGCAACCATCGATGATCAAAAATCAAACCCAAAATAATAGGCACCTGATTCCATAGGATCCTTGATCCCATGGAATTGGGAAAAAACATGTTGCTCAATATATATGAGGAAAGCAGAAACAACTCCCAAACTGCCAGTAGAAATAGATCCAAATATGCAATACCACCCTTGCTACAGTCTACATCCCACAGGTCACCAAAATTAGGGAAGAGTACCTCCTTCTTGTTGATGCCAACAAGAATGGCTGGACCCTCGATAGGAATCCAAAAAATATAGTATAAATCCTCCAGAGTGATGGTGAGATCCCTAGAAGGAAGCTGGAAGGTCCCTCTATCTAGATTCCACCGCTCAACCAATGCAGAAAGGAGATCCTCATCAACATGGATGGTCCCCAACCGTCCACAGCCATCAAGACCAACGGCCTCCAGGTAAGCCCAGTCATCGTCATAAAGTTTCTTCTGCACTTTACTGATAGTCCTCGGCCACCTATGTTGAGCATCCAAAAGCCTCACCTGAAAAACAAACAACATAAAATGCATTAAAACAAAGAATAAAAAAAAAAACTAAAAACTTTCACCTACCCCTAGGTGATAAAAAATAAATAGGAAAAAACAATAAAAAAGAAACAAAAAGAAACAAAAAAAATCTTCAATGATGATATCAATAATTTTACCAATCAAAACAAAATATCAACAAGAAACACCACAAGATAACTAAAAGAAATAAAAAAAACAAGCAAAAACAATCCAAAAAGAAAAACAAAAACTTTCACCTACCCCTAGGTGATCAAAAATCAACAGGCAAAAACAAGCAAAAGAAAATGAAAACAAAGCAAACGAAAAATTCATTACCAACCCCACTTAGTTACAAAATAAAACAAATAACACAACAAAAGAAAGCCTAAGAGGAAAAATGACACCCTGCCTCAGCATAGCAGATGCCACATTTCGCTCTAACCGATCCACAACCAATGTCACCATCGCCACCGCTACCTTCATCCACCTCCATCTCACTCAAAAAACTCACTAATAAACAAATGAAAACTGACATAATGAGAATGAAAATGATAGCAGACCTATAAATAATAATTTTTTATAGTGGAAAATGCGCAACCGTGTTTTTAGACATGCATAAAAATTTAGATCCACTGTTTGTAGAGTAAAACCATAGATCCATAGGTAGCGTAAGAAATAGCAGCCCCACGGTTCCTAAAAAAAACCATAGCCCCATGGTTCCCCAAAAAAAGAAACCGCAGACGCGCGGTTCCAAAAAAAAAAAACAAACAAACAAACAAAAAAATTGCAAGCAGCAAGAAATTTTCCACCAAAAATTGAATTCTACTTAAAAGTGACAATAGTCCAAACAAAACAACCCAAAGTTGAAATTGATGCCCACTCCGTGAGGTTACAAAATACGGATAATTACGATAAATCAATGTGCATTAAGGAATTGCTAATAGTCACTATGACAGGCGCCTAGGATGATTGGTTCCTTCATTTCATAATCATGCATGTCAATCAAACCAAAAGGTATATTTTAAGACAAAAGTCCACCACACGCTTGGGGCAAAACATTTTGAAAAATATGCAACAACAAAAACCATTTCAATCATTAAAATCTCATCAATTGGCCCATGGGCTTCATTATTTACCCACTTGCCAATTGAGGGGGAAAACAACAACAATTTTTTTTTTGAAAAAATCAATCATTCAGTCTGCCACACCAAAGAGAGTGAGTCCATACATCTAATAAAGTTAGATGTCATTGGTTTTCGCACCGCATTGTGTTGTACACAACACAGTGCAAAAAGGGGCAACTGTAGACACCAAAATCCAGCACCTTTGAAACCACATTTACCACCCCACCATCAAATCCTACATAATAAAAATATTTGCCTATGTTCTAACTTAGGGATATAAAATCCTACACAATATCCTATTTACCTAATTTATTAAATCTGGAAAGTCAACTTAGGATACCCTGCCTACCCATTGGACATGTGTCCCAAACACTTCATCCAACACCCTTGCCACATATTACCCACTCATGTCCCCCTTGTCTTTGCACATGGGACAAATTCCCAACACCCATGCCACATCTCCTCCACTTTGTCTCCTTTGTCCCTTCACATAGGACAGGATCCCACACTTCACTCCACTTACAGCCCGATCACCCCAGTTAAGTGAGGCACACTAAATGACTCACTGTAACTGCCCCTTCCACCTGGCAGTTCATATTTACCACTTGGAAAGTCAGGCTTGCCACCTCCCATTTCCCTCCAAAGCCCTAGGAAGCCTATAAAAATACCATATTGTCAACAAAGAAAAGGAGCTGAATGTGCATACCGATAGGCTACCAAAATACATCCAGATCCAACGAGAAATTGTGAGTGCGATCCCAATTTTGTGCCATTGGTTTGAATCTCGAGGTAACCTATTTTCAGCCAAAAATACCCATATGTGGTTTCACAATAAAAAATGTGCGTCCATGGTTTCACAACCATAGATCCATGGTTTCTAGTTCCCTACCATGCGTCCGTGTTTTCATAGTCCCAAGCACAAAATCACTCACATCAGAGATCAGTAAAAGCATTCATTTGTTAGTAAGGCTATATCTGTTAATTACTTTTGTTTCTTGTTTCATATGATTACTTTCTTAGGGTTCATGCATAGCATCGGTGTTTATTACTCACATATATACAAGTGATACTAATCCCTTTGTTGGTTTGAATGTGTGCAAGTGACAGGTACTTTGGAAAAGTTGTTGAAGCTGGAGTGGTCCCTTACCGGATATCAAAGCCCACTCATCTTGGATTGTAGTTGGAAGAACGAAGAGCACGTACCCATACAAAAGTTTTGGGAGATCCCATTCCATTAGATCTTCATCCATTTGTAGCAATACAGAGAGAGAGCATTGTAACATTGTCCCAAGCATACTTGGGGCAATCCAAAATTCATTTTGTAACGAATTGTATCAAAATCAATAAAGAAAAGCAATTTTGGCAATTTCTATTTCTCTGTGTTTTATATATTTCATTGCTTAGTTTTTTTGGTTACAAAATATTCATACTTTCTTCCATCTACCCTATAAGGTAGAGGATTTTATTGTTGTTCCTATGTTTCATAGTTAAAACATGGAACAATTTAGTGTTTCTATCACCTTCCTTGAGCCACAATATTCTGTATTTTTGTTTCCAATGATTTTTTTTATTAGGCAATGGTATTATGATACTCCATGAGGAGTTTTTTTCCCATTCATGCCACTCTAGTTTTCTACTTTCCATATCTATATTTTCCTCAATATCTTGGATATCTTTTTAAAGTTGTTTTCTTAAATTGATGTTACCAAAAATCTTTGTATTCCAAATTTTGATTCGATACTTGATGTTTTTAATTTCTGGATAACTTTATACATAGTTGATCCTTGAACCTCCTCTTGCCACCAAGA
Source organism: Wollemia nobilis (assembly GCA_028583015.1). NCBI lineage: Eukaryota > Viridiplantae > Streptophyta > Pinopsida > Araucariales > Araucariaceae > Wollemia > Wollemia nobilis. The sequence goes on from JAQPPZ010000756.1 coordinate 16,183,802, forward strand.
TTTAATTTTATTTGTAATGTTTGGGTGCATATTCCACATGATCTCATACCTAAAGGGTGCTCCTTCCTGCTTCTCCTCCTTTTCCATATCCAACAAAAGGGGATTGTGATCTAATCCTATTTGGGCATATATGTAAGTCTATGAATACTGATTATACTTAACCAAATATCATAAATTATAACTCTATCTAGACACATTTGAATGTGATTATCCCCCATCCTTCTATTTGTCCATGTAAACTTACAATTACACATATCCAAGTCAATCAACTTACTGTTATGATAAAATCATTGAAATATTGCATACCTTGATTGATGTTAATCCTCCCTCCATTTGTTTCCTTTGTTCTTAAGATTTTATTGAAGACACCCAAAACCATCCAATGCAAATTAATAAAAAGACTCCTCTGAAAAGACAACTTATTCCATAGTTGGAATCTCTCACAATCATCATTTTGAGCATAAACCCCTGTCATTACCCAACAAAAGTTAATTTTTTTGTTCTTCAATTTGACTATGTAGAATATTTCTTCTTGATCAATTAAAGTTCCTTTAAAATTCGCTCTATCCTAAAATATGCAAATACCTCTAGAAATACCTTGTGTTGGGGCTTATTATCAATTCAACATTCGGCCAAACCACTTTCTGAATAATGTCAAGTCTTTTGGTATCAATTTTAGATTCTTGAAGATAAACAATATCAGGTTTTATTTCCATGAGTATATTTCTAACAATTCTTCTTTTCCCAAGGGAATTTAGCCCCCAAACATTCCAAGAAAGGATTTTTATTTTTTGAAATCCATATAACATTATTGTCCATAACACAAAGTAGCATCCACATATCATATATCCATATAATATCTAAAGTAAGAAAATATGAGTTATCATTTAAAAATTATAATCAATGTCTAATGAGCATCTAAATCCAATATCAATGGGTACACCTATAGCCCATTGGTGATATAAATAGAGAATGGTATTTTTATCTTAGTACCTCTTTATACCAACTTACCTCTTTGCAAAAGAGGCTTTCCTAATGCTCTTTAGAAGTGTTATGCATTATAGTTTATTGTATATTGCTATTCAAGTGGATGATAGTTGATGTACTATAATATTTTACATCCTTAAATGATCATAATCAATATTATTCCATCTTTATTTCATATGACATGATGTTACTAGATGATGTTAGAATTGGACGCACACTTAATTATTTTCTTTTACTTTCCCTACATGTTATCTCATCTCAAGTGAATTATCCTCCTATATTCACAACAAGAATAAAACTTATAGTATTTTTCATAATTAATTAAGTGAAATCCTCATGAACTAATGCTACTTATTTTAATGGAAAATATGAGATGATGAATTACCACTATATGTTGATTTTGAATGAAAAGTGTAGCCCTACTTGTTACCATAAATTTACTTGCTTAGTAAAGTGATGAACATTTTTTATAATAGATCATATATGCCAATATTAAGCAATATACATTTTTAATATGAATGGTCTACATATCTTACCTATCCTTTAGACTTGGACTACTTAGGAAACTCTGGCTTACTTCCTTTCCCAAGTTCCTTTACTTGATTACTTGATCTCAGGTTGCCTAAATATTTTACTAGTCACCCTTTGTTGTTGTTAAGTGATTGCTTTGATGCAAATGCATCAATATATTTATCACTTGTATGTGAACAATAATTTTCCTTCTCTACTTGTGCAACACTTTCATGTAAATGGAAACTTTTCTCTCTAATAGGCTATGGTTAGTTTCGTATGATTAAATTACATTGTTTGGTTATAACATAAACCTCATGCGTGTCTTACCTCAAGCTATATGATGATATCCATTGTTATAAACCTTCTCTTTAAGTTTTTTTTTAGCTTGAATGAATTAATTTTCCTCCATTTACTGCTATGTTGAAGTGTTCATATCTCATTTATGATACTTTACATACCTTGTTGGTCCTTTCATATGTACAATATATTCATGGTTCTTCAAGATAATATTTTTTCTTACTTTTGTTTGGCATACAATTACAAATATGGATGTCCTTTATTGATTGTTGAAGTGCAATATCAAGTGAAAACTGGATATTTATCTTTCATTAATGTGATATTAATACTCAAGCCCATTGTCATCCTATTTGTAGTTGCTTGGTCTATGAAAATATAATATCATTTATGATTTTCTTATGACTTAGGCACTCTCTCTCCATGTGATAGTGTAAATGGTGTGAATACAAATTTTATGTTGACTAGATACAAAATATGCAACTACTTAACTTTACTTGTAAAGGTATATCACTATTAATCTCCTATTCTCTTCATTAATTTGGATTCATTTCTCTTTGCATTGGTTTCAAGACCTACAAAATAATAAAATTTTTATTACTCGCCACATATCATTGGTCAAGGTACATCCTTTATATAAATATGATCTTTCCTTTATATTTTGCTCACATTCATGTTAAAGTTGAGATAGAAAATTCTCCATGCATGCTAATTTATAATATGTAATTTCCTTCTACTTGTAATATGATTTCATATATAAGATTGTCCAATTGCATACTTTTTTGTTGCAACTTATCGACATGCTTTGCCACCCTAGATAAGATACCTTATTGCTATTGAATATTTATTTGAACCCATTTATTTTCATTTAGAAAATTATAAATCTTATTTTTTCTATTGGTTTTCTTCTAGAAAGTCTTAAACCTTACTATTCTTCTCTTAGGGAATGAGTTGGCCATTTTTACTAGATTTTTATAGGTGAAACTAATGACATGTTTACTAAACATAAAGAAAAGGTTATTTCATACCAATACAATCTATAATTTCCATTAATAAGACCTCTATTAGATGCATTTAAAGACTTGAACATTTTATGAGAATATTCTTTGGACTATTTCTAAATATTCAGAGGGAATTCCTATTCAACACTTTTGTTAGTTTTGTCATTTTATCATTTGTGTTTGTTTTTAATACTTATCCACTAAATTTAAAATTTTAATAAAATAATAAAATATTCTATCAAACATTCCTATTTTTTGTAAGAAAATGAAGGGAGGTACAATAGAAAATTTTGGTACTTTAAGCACAAATATTTTTATTTTTAGGTATAGTAGCTAATTATTCCATTTTTTGATGGCATAAAGGCATAAGGATAAGAGTCGAGAACTTATGTTAAAATTAGAGAGCTATTTCATTTTGTTTTTGTAAGGTGATTGGGAACACTAGTCATTCTTCAGTGATAGAAGTAACTCGCATGTTTGTTAGAGAGTTGTAGCATAGAAACAAGGCACATAGGTAAAAAATAAGAGGTTTCTAGTTTAAGTCATTTTCAAGTGTTTGATATTATTTTTGGATTTTGTAGAGAAATATTTCAAATATTTTCTCTATTTTGAGTGATACAAGTCATCTTGCTAGTGACACCTTGAGAAGCATTAAATGAACCCCACCCACAATGTTTACTAATCTATGGTTCAAAATTTGTTAACCAATAAGAATGGTCCATGGCTTCAACACATTCTATGGTGTATTAGGTAATGACACATTGGTTAGGTTTTTTCTTGGACAATAGTGTCACATTGGTCACAAGCCCAAATTATTGTAATATGATGATAGTGCATTATATTTTAAAATTATTTGGAATTACGTAGTTTGAAGTCAAAATTTTTAATAAGTTTCCTTTTAAAAGCTACTGAACAATTATATGCATAAAGAAAAAACTTATCATAACTAATAGAATTGCTATACAAATATGTCTAATGACTCTTTCATTTTATTGGTTTCCTTAATAGATGTGTGTTCCTTTAGCATAGAGTCACCTATAAATTGTAGGTGGGTAGTATCGACTACATTTGAAGTAGTTGATGCTCCTTCAATTTGTCCTTGTGTTATTGATTGCTTGATAAGATAGCTCACTACTTCAACCATGATGACATATAAATTTGGTGATAATGGGAACCCTTATTTTATACCTATAGAAGAGTTGAAAAATTATATTATATTTCATTGGCTGAAATTGAGAATGTGTTAGAAATGATATAGCCTTCCATCCATTTTACCCACTGCTCATATAACCCCATTTTATGGAGGGTGATTATGAGAAATATCCTATTGATTATGCCATAGGCTATAGAAAATTCAATTTTTATCATTAGTATCCTCATCCTTGATTTAACTATAGAATGAATTGCTTCTTATGAAAAAATGACTTCATGCAATTTTTATTTTCATTTAATTGCCCCCCCTTGCTCTTTCGATATGATCATGGGTGTCTATTTTTACAATCTACTAGCCATTATTTTTAAAATTATTTTTCATAGAAAATGGGTCTAAATCTATCAAACTTACTTGCCTTCTCCTCTTTTAGGTTAAGTTCCAAGAATGTCAAAATTATTGAATTTACAATTTTCCATATTGTTCTTATTTCCACCATTAATAGTAGATACTTAGCTATAGTTTCCCACACTTCTCTATTTTTTTTTTCTAAAATACAATTGGACCTAGATCTTTATCTAGCTTAAAATAATACTCTCTCTCTCTCTCTTAATTCTTCCATGCTAATTTCCTACTTTAGATGATTATTCATTTCTTGTGTGACTACTTCTACTATTAATTCAACCACTTCTCTTTGGATTTCTTATCTATCAATGTTATTAATTTATAATGTGGTTTAAAAATAATTCCTCATAACATTTCATATTTCTTTGCCCTCTACCATCTCCTCCCCATTGTATTGCTTGATACATGATACGCAGTTCTTCATTTTTAAGCAATCAAGGCTAATAAAAAAACTTAGAATTTTACATCCCATTTCTATGCCTAGAGCACTCTTGATCTTAACCTTAATAGATCACTTTCCTTCTCAATCCTTTCTATTTGTGCAATCAACTTACCTTTATCATCTCTACTCAAAATTTCATTTGTTCCATTTTGTGTCAGTTTGTTTAATTCTTCCAATCTATCACATATTTCCTTCTTCCTTTTAGTTTTACCTTTCATTATGTTTTTTTATTTATAAAAGGGGGGTTTTGAAAGGGAACCCAAACCTTTTACAAAGAAATCCAAAAAGGGGATCAAAATTCGAAATCCTGCATAGAAACAACAAAGGGAAAAATCTAGGAGGAAAAATATTGGAAAAAGGCAAAGCCTCAAAGGACAAAAAACATCAGCAAAAATGGACAACACTGCCAAGAGGGACACCCACCACGTGATATAATAGGGTGGTTGGATGCCCTTGATCACCATATTTAGAGTTCTAGTTTACCCCTGTATTTTGGTTCAACTCCATAGCCTAGGCCTGCGCATTCAGGGCAAACCTCATCTGGGCCGACACGTTCAGTGCCATACCCATCTAGGTCGAAACATTCAGGGAGATCCCCATCTATTGGTTCACCTGAAATGAATGGGATGGCATATTCAAGTTGATAATTATGGATATGACTAAATTTAATTATGTTTCTTTGCTATCCTTCAATTTTATTTTTAATATATTTCATTTTGCTATATAATTTGTATATTGTTGTTCATTCAACTTGTTGGCATTTTTGCCACATTGTTTTTGTTGTTACTGTTCATGTAAAAGAATGCACAAGTTGTAGAGATACTAATTCTTCTGTTTGTCCCTCCAAGCATTTTGAAAGGGAAAATACAAAAATCTCTATAAGTTTTGTGTTAGAGCAAAGTAACTATAACATATCGCGACATGTTGCAGTTTCACGGCGTCCAAATGCAGAAATCATCTAAGTACAGAAAATGTTGCGATATCATGACATGTCACATTTTCGTGACCTGTTGCATTTTTGTGGTTAAAAATAGCCAATGGAAGCAAGGGAGTAAAACTGTCATGATATCACGATATGTTGGAGTTTCGTGACTTATTGTGGTGACCACAGAGCAGAGTAATAGAAAGTTGACGTGATATCGCGACATACAGCAGCCAAGGGGAGAGCTAATGAAACTTGTCGTGATATCATGACAGAAAAGTGAGCAAGGAGTAGATGGTACGGAATGGCATGATATCATGACATGTTGCATTATCACGAAAGGTCTAAAGATAAACACAAGACAGATGAAAGATGTCGCGATATCACAACATTTTGGGAAACAAAGCCAAGACAAATAAACTTGTCGTGATATCGTGATAGGAAGCGACAACAACAAAGAAGGCAAGAAGTTCTCACAATTTCATGAAATATTGGATAGGAAGGGCAAAGCATAGAGAAATATCACGATTTCATGACATGTCGCATTTTTGCGAGGAGGAAGTATGGAGGCAGCCACATTGTACGACATGTCACGATTTCGTGACATGACAAATTTTCACGGCCAAACAACATCAAAGTATAAGAATATAGAAACATGTCATGATTTCATGACATGTTGAAGATGAAAAGACAAAACGGAGAAAACATCGCGATATCGCGACATGTCGCATTTTCACGACCTGTCACGTTTTTGCGGGTATAAAGCAGACAAGACAGCGCTGAGTGAAATATGTCATGATTTCATGACATGTTTCATTTTTGTGATAAGGAGCAGTGAACAAAGCCAGACAGAGGAGAATGTCATGATTTCATGACATGTCATGGAGACAAAGCTGAACAAGAGAAAGTGTCGCGATTTCGCGACATGTCGCATTTTCACGACCTGTCTCATTTTCATGACAGAAGCAACAACAAAGGCCCGATACAGTTCTATTCGCATTTTTCCTTCAAAATTGCATAGGAGAACATGAGGAGAAGATAAGGATCAAATGAAAGCTCTCCAACTGATTTTGAGATCGTGGTCAAAGAAGCTCAAATATTAAATGTTGCTGATTATCGATGTGCACTAGATGGAAGAACATGAGGCAGTTTTCAAATCCACCAAAATTAAAGACGCCTCCAGTATTAAAAGCTCTTGTTCGTGATCTCCTAACAACTTCCAACCTACCCCGATAACGGTCATTTAATGAAGAAATATGGTCCCTTGGTCCGAGGTCGATTAAGGGGGATTGTTTCTCTTTTCAAGTGCATACTTTGTGGACCTCTTCTTCGAAATTTGTTTTATGTATTAAATGTTGTGATGCAAAAGAGAGAGGGAAGACCTCTATAAATATTCATGTATATCTAAAAGAAAAAAGGTTAGACATTTTGCAAGGAGACTCTCTAAGTTCTCTACATCTATAGAAGAGACTCGACTTCTAAAATTTGCAAGCATTTTATCTGTGTGATTTCCTTATGTTTTAAAGTCATTTTTGTTTATGCTCATGCTCTTGCTATTAAGTCTTGAATTTTGCATTCTGAATTCGAACATTGTTGGTTAGTGAGTAGATTTTGAAATGCGATCTAGAGGTTATCTCTACAAAGGTGTGAGTTCAATTCTGCTGCTTTCCTTTTATTAGATGTTGTTATAAAACTTGGTGGAATTCCTGCTGTTAGTCTGCCCCAAATCATCAACTTTGGCCTATGGCCATATTTCCATCTCTTTTTGTTATTTCCCTTCCTTTTCGTATTTTCCCATTTCTTTCCTACACCCTTATCTTGAAACCAATTTAGATTAGTTTGGGAGCCAGCCCTCTCTAGAGATTGGCCCGAGAGACTTCTCTTTCTCTCGGCCTTTCAATGTTGGCCGAGTCTAGGGTGCACAAGTGATGAAATATTGTACTTAGGCAGATTTGTGTCCAACAATTTTTGGCACGCCCGGTGGGATAGACTGTTTCTGTCTCAGAAAGATCCATAATCGATGGGACTCACAAGTTCCATTTGTTGACACCCGGAGGAATCAAGATTTTGATGAACTATCTTGACCTCAAAGCGGAGATTGTAAGTTCATCTGGTGACTCTGCTGAAGGTGACTGTATAGTACCTAGAAATTTCTAATCGTGAAGCTGGTGAAAATATTTGCTTCATGATCACGAGATCAAGTGCCAAAGAATCGGAAGATCCAGTCGAATTCTTTGAGATTGATGTTCAAAACTGGAGGGAGCGCTCAAGATTGGTAAGTCCTGTGAACCCATCATTTGTTATCTCATCGTAGGCTGCAGGTCAGTTTGTGCCATCTTCGACTCCTCCCAGTACTACTATGAGCTTGCTACATCCAGATCCAGTAGTCCAAATGGCCCAACATCCTCCACCAAGGAAGTTCTCGACATGGAATAGTTCGGGAGCCTTGAATTTATTGGCACAAAATCCAGTCCCTCAAGCTGCTTTGAAAGCTTTGCCGACCTATGATGGTACTGGTAAAACTGCTTATGAGCATATTAACGATGTAGCCTCTTTGGCAGCTATCCATGACATAACAGACGAAGACGTAATGATAAAATTGTTGGTGTTATCATTGAGAGGTAAATTGTTGTATTGGTACCGATCATTGCAACCAGGCACTATTGCATCATGGGATCAATTAGGAGAGATGTTAATAAAAAATTTTCATGAACACGCTGATCCATACTCCTTGTTGCATAAATTTAATGCAATTCAAAGGCACCCGTAGGAGGAGATAGCCAACTTCAATGTCATATTTACCAGAAGCTGGAAGAGAGTTCCTGAAGGTCTTCGGTCCACTCATGAGCAAGCCGTATTCTATTATCTTAGAGCTTTCAACACAGAAATTGGCTTGGCGATCTGGTAGTCCAATGTGACTACATTTCCAGAGCTGTTTGAACAAGCACAAAAGGTGAAAGCTGACTTGATTTCCATAGGTAGGCTTCCCCCAAAGGTAACAATGCCTATCTTACCTGATCTTCCTAAGCATTTGTATTCTGGTTCATTTTCATAGCCTATGCCTTCCATGTATCCTATTCCATCATGGAGCTCAAGTGTGCCTCAGATCGCACCCATTCCAGTTCCCTAGCTCCCTGCTCTGACTATTCCATAATTTCCTGCACCAAGCATTCCGCAATTACCAGCTCCCACTTCATTCCTAGCATTACCTGCACCGCCAGCACCTCTACCTATATCGGCACCTCCTGCGCCCTCAAATCCTGATCCTTACACAATGCTATTACAAGAGGTAAGATCTGCTAATTCAGCTATAAGAGCGATGGGAAATAAAATCACAATCATTGAAATAAAGTAGACCGAGAGAGATTTCCAACCCAGAAGATTTCAACCTCCATAGATCACGAGAGAACAAATGACTTCAACAAGCAAAGTGCCTGAATAGAACTCGACTGTGTTGACGAATGAGGAAGCTGGCCCTGCAGAAAGAACATATTGGTGCTCTACATGTAATGATCCACACGGTGAGGAGACTTGTATGGTTCATTTGAACTATGTACAAACATTGGCCGCAAGATCTTATGGAGGACAAGTTAACATGATTACTGAGGTAGATCATAATTTTATGGTTCCATCTGAAGAACAAGTCTCAGTTCTCACGAGAACTGGGAAGAAGCCAGTCACTATAGATCTAGCAGAGATGGAACCATTAAGGGTACCGACTGATCCGAAGATGCAAAATGAGAAGAAACAAGTACAAGTGAAAGCTCCTATTTCAATACCAAAGCCAGATTCACCTGTTCTATTAAAAGATCTTTTGCCACCACGAGCAAAGGAAAAATTGCAAGAAAAAGCCTCAGCTTCACAGGCAAGAGCTGAAATAGAGGAACGGTCCAGAGAAAAGCTCAAGTACCCATATTTGACTAAAATATTGAGGGTAGAAGCCACTCAGCAATATCGGAGCAAATATGAAGACATTATTGAAAAGAGGGAGTCTGGTGCATCTGCATACAATATTGTTGAAGAATTGAAGAAGATTCCAGCCAAGGTTAGTCTCTATGATGCATTACAATTACTTGGGCAAGTTGATTTGTTACAAGAATCATTGAAGTCTGTGAAAGATAATGAGAAAAATCCTACCCAGATGATTTTTGCTCAAACATTAACTGCTTCAACCACTGGAAAAAATAGACCACCCCCATTTTATTTGTCACTCAGGATGGAGGGTTGGATAGTGCACAACTGTATGATTGATTCTGGTGCTGCTACAACTGTCATGCCAAAGGCAGTTTGTGAAGTCATGGGTATGGAGTATACAAGAAGTAGCCTTGGTGTCTTGCAGTTGGACGGGACCCCCATGAAAATAGTGGGTGTGATCAAGGATGTTCCTATTGCTCTGCATAGTATGCCTCAAATTACAGTAATTCAAGAGATAGTTGTGGTTGATTTGGAACCATATTTTAGTATGTGTTTGTCAAGAGAATTCACTGCCAAGCTGGGAGGCTACCTTTCTCTGGATTATTCTCACTTGGAGATTCCTTTCAAAGGAAGAAGAATCCGGATCTACAATAAGAAGCCTTCTACTTTTCATATAGAGAAGATGGGAGAAGAAGAAAAGTCCACACATTCTGTTCACATGATAACTGAAGAATTGGAAGATCCTGATTTGATGGATGAAGTCCTGGATGAGCTTCACTTAGAGGATGAGTTTTCAATGCTTTATTTTAATGCCATTGTGGAAACTGAGATTGGTTGTTACTCCATTACAAAGCCTAAAGAGGTTGAAATAAATATGCCTCCTGATCAAGTTGGTCAAGACTCTGTGCCCGATCAATTATGGAAGTTGTATTTTGATGGGGCATGATGCAAAAATGGTGCGAGAGTAGGGATTGTTCTTATTTCTCCATATGGCCTATAGAAAACATATTCATATCGATCGACCTAGAGTTTTACTAACAATGCTGCTGAGTATGAAGCATTGTGCCTAGGTTTGAAGAAGGCAGAAAAATTGGGGATTGAACAATTGCAGATTTTTGGTGACTTTGAATTGATTGTGAATCAAGTACTAAACACCTGCATCTCCAAGCAGCAGTATCTCAAGGTGTACTGCAACCAAGTTTGGGATCCTGGCGAACATCACAAGTTTGGGGTAATTTGAAAAGGTCCATCTTTGTTCTAAAAAAAAAAAAAACAAGAAAAAAAAACAAAAAAAAATTCAACTTCGGCTCTTTTTGCATACGAGCCCGCAGGTATGTTTATTTCTCTTTCTTTTTATTTTCCTTCCCATTAGATAGTGGCTTTCCTCTACTTATTTCTTCCACTTCCTTACTTCATTCCCTTCCTCTCCTACTCCTTCTTCTTATGCAAATAATCAAGCCACTACTGTTGTTTCTACTCCCCTCTTTGATGTTCCATTTTCTTCACTTCCCATTTCTTCTAATTTTTTGTCTTTTGAGCACTTCTCCATAGTTCCTACCACCTCCTCCATTCCATCCATTTCCATTTCATTCTCTTTTTTCATCAAAACCTAGCAGCTGGTAGCACAGTAGCACCCTGTTGTTGTAGTTACCGCTTCTACTCCTCCATTTTCCACCATTTCATCATTCCCCATTTCCGTTCCATGACCTGCACATCTGCTGGCCATCACTCCATTCATTTTCATTTTTTCAATTCAGGTGCTTTTCACTACTACCATGGAGATCCTTGCACAGCACCTGGTCATTACCCAGCTCAACCGAGCTAGGCAAAATGCAGTAGTTCTAAAGAAATAAAGGAAGTTCTGCTCTTCCATAAATTTTTGTTGCAGGTCCTATTTTTGAGTGTCGAGTGCTAGCAAGAGCTTGTTGCAGCAGCCTATAGAGACGTCCAACATTAACCAGCACTTACTTCTTCTGCCTCTCTAGCTTCTTGACTCTGTTGCCCAATGGATAAAGGCCTAAGGTTTGTGCATACAATAGAACTGTATACCCCGTGAGCCGCCAAGAATGTTGGCATTTTTGCCACATTGTTTTTGTTGTTACTGTTCATGTAAAAGAATGCACAAGTTGTAGAGATACTAACTCTTCTGTTTGTCCCTCCAAGCATTTTGAAAGAGAAAATGCAAAAATATCTATAATTTTTGTGTTAGAGCAAAGTAACTGTAACATGTCACAATATCGCGACATGTTGCATTTTCACGACGTCCAAATACAAAAATCAGCTAAGTACAGAAAATGTCGTGATATCGCGACATGTCGCATTTTCACGACCTATCACGTTTTCATGATTAAAAATAGCCAACAGAAGCAAGGAAGTAAAACTGTCACGATATCGCGACATGTTGGAGTTTCGTGACTTATTGCGGTGACCACAGAGCAAAGAAATAGAAAGTTGTCGCGATATCGTGACATACAACAGCCAAGGGGAGCGCCAATGAAACTTGTCACGATATCACGATAGAAAAGCGAGCAAGGAGCAGATGGTATGGAATGGCACGATATCGCGACATGTCACATTATCATGGAAGGGCTAAAGACTCTCTGATGCAAAAGAGAGAGGGAAGACCTCTATAAATATTCATGTATATCTAAAAGAAAAAAGGTTAGACATTTTGCAAGGAGACTCTCTAAGTTCTCTGCATCTATAGAAGAGGCTCGGATTTTGAAATTTGAAAGCATTTTATCTGTGTGATTTCCTTCTATTTTAAAGTTATTTTTGTTTATGCTCATGCTCTTGCTGTTAAGTCTTGAATTCTGCATTCTGAATTCGAACGTTGCTGGTTAGTGAGTAGATTTTGAAATACGATCTGGAGGTTATCTCTACAAAGGTGTGAGTTCAATTCTATTGCTTTCATTTTATTAGATGTTGTTATAAAATTTGGTGCAATTCTTGCTGTTAGTCTGCCCCAAATCATCAACTTCGGCCTGTGGCCATATTTCCATCTCTTTCTGTTATTTCCCTTCCTTTTCGCATTTTACCATTTCTTTCCTGCATCCTTATATTGAAACCAGTTTAGATTAGTTTGGGAGCCAGCCCTCTCTGGATATTGGCCCGGGAGACTTCTCTTTCTCTCGGCCTTTCAATGTTGGCCGAGTCTAGGGTGCACAAGTGATGAAATATTGTACTTAGGCAGATTTGTGTCCAACACAACTTCAATCTCATTTCACTATTTTTAATATTTTTTAAAAACTCCTCACTTTACATCATTAAATTTGAATGGCAAATTTTTTAGAGGTTCAAATTCATGTATCCTCAATAGTATTGGTTCATGGTATTATCTTGCTCTAGATAATTTAAAATACTTCAATGATACATTTATTTCTAAGATGAATTCATCTACTAAAAACTCATCTAATATTTCTCAAATTAATGTTGCTCATCCTCTTCTATTTTTCCATGCAAAAATACCATCTTTTTGAATGATATATACCTGATTACTCTCTTCCATCATATCTAATAGCATTCTTGAATTATGGTTTAGATTCATAATTTCTTATTTCTTCTCCTCTAATTTAAGAATTAAATTAAAGTTTCCTCCTATTATAAAATTTTTAAAGCTACTTGATGATCCATATTGCCATATTCTTTACCAACATTCTTTTGCCAAGGATTTATGAGTGGGTCCATACACATTTGTCATATAATATGTTTTCCCAGATATTTGGTATTCCAATGATATTTGTATCCAATGTACGTTTTTAACCATTTATATGAACTTTTATTTTCTTCTATTTCATAATGTAGCAATACCTCCTACCTGACCTCTTGAATCAATACATACACTCTGGTATATATCAATATTCCATGTTCCTTCCATAGTTGTTCATTCATTTTTATCTATCTTATTTTCCTAAAGAAAAATTATATTAGGACCAAATTCTTGAATATTTCCCTTTAAGGTTCTTTTTGTTGAAGTAGAACCCATACCTCTTATATTCAAAGAGAATATACATCCTTCTTATTTTTCCTCATTCACTTGAGGAATTTAATTCTACTATCTTATCCTCTATGTTCACTTGCTTTTGATATCCCTCCTCAATGGATTTTTATAAATATGTTTGCAATGTTTCTAAGCTTGTGTGTTTTCCTACATTCTTCTTGATACTTTCCACATAGTCTATATGTGATTCTATTTTACTTAGGGATAATATACCACCCTGCATTGTCACCTCATTTTCCACTTTATAACCTTTTCCTCTTTATTCTTCTCAATTTTCTACTTTTTTCTCATCTTCTTTTTAAACTTATTCAATAGGTTCAAACACCTTACTATTCATTTTTTAATTCTTTTCCCCTATTGTAATCTCTTCTTGTGGTTTTTCCTTCTCCAAGGTCTCGAATTGATTTTCACTAATGTCTTTTTTTGTTGTTCGTACCCATTTTTATTTAGTTTAATTTTTCTTTAATACATTCATAAACACTTTATTATCTTTCTCATTTCCTTTTTCTTTGATATTTGTCTTACTTTACTTTGGAAATTATAGATATAATGTCCATATTCATGGCAATAAGTACATTTAAACGGTATTTGCTCATAATCTAGATCTTGCTTCCATACTTGACATTGTATTTCAATTTCAATATGCTATTGTAAGTCTTCCATTATGTCCATCTCCAAACATATTATCACACATGTGATTAAATTTTATTGTTTTGTTATGTTAGCTATTTTAAAGAACCATCCTAAAGAGTCTCCTATTGCTTTGAAATATTCATCCTACCAAAACTAATATGAAAAAAAAGTATCTTAATCCATATTTGAATGGAGTTCAAAATTTCTTCTCTTTGGTCAATATTATCATCTCAACACGTTACAAATAGTCAACCTGATAGTCCACCTCTTGTTGTGAAGTAGGGACCTCTCTCAAAAATCATTTTTTTGTCTTTGGGATTGTTAAATGTTACCAAAAAAACCCCTCTTCCTGAATATACTATATTTGGTTCTTACAAGATTAATGGGGAGTCAACCATAGGTTAAAGAAATGATGTATCAATCCACATTAAAAATTTTATAATCATCTATGAGGTTTGTTCATCAAACTTTATCTTTGGAATTTGTTATTTTCTTTTTACAAATCCATTCTTTTTTTTGAAACACAAAATTTGTTTAAAAATGCTTATATCACTTATAGCACATTAAATGGAAACATGACTAAAATGATAATTTGATTTTATTGCATCTTTCATGAAGTCATATTAACCAAAGAGTAAAGCTATTTAAAATTGAAATCTATATTTCTTTTAATTTCTAAAATAAAATAGCAATGAATTATTGTTGTCATTAAGACCAATTATTATAATTTAGTGTACACATCAAAATATTTTTTTTATCGAATTTATTTAAAAAAAAACTATTTGTTATTTTTTAATTTAAATGGTGGAATCGATAGCCACCACAAATCTGGGCAGGCTGTTCAGCTTTTATGGCCATCACAATATTATGCATTGTCT
Source organism: Wollemia nobilis (assembly GCA_028583015.1). Lineage (NCBI taxonomy): Eukaryota > Viridiplantae > Streptophyta > Pinopsida > Araucariales > Araucariaceae > Wollemia > Wollemia nobilis. The sequence goes on from JAQPPZ010000756.1 coordinate 16,198,942, forward strand.
GCCCAGAAGCTACCACATAGATATTTGCATAGTCCACCCCTATAACCACAATGCCACAATCATTTTAAACCTTTTACGCAGTTGAAAGCACCTGGAAAGGGACAAGCATTCAGTCTGGCGAGGCCCGAGATTTGAACCTTGGACCTCCACTCCCATTATGGGGTTTGGTCGAACCAATTGGTCTACACCTCGAACCTTAAAAAAACTATTTGTTAATAATAACAATCCAATTTATATTTAAAATACTAAATATAAATCTAAAAAATGATAAAATTTATTTTATTCATCATAATATAATCATTTTCATTCATTTTATTTCTTAATAATAGATCAAATGTAACACCCCAAGTCTACCCACTTGGTTGTCCAACATCAAAGATCACAGTAAGAAAAATTTTCATTTCTTTTATTCTTTTCTACTTTATTTTCTAGTATGAGCATGTTAAATCCATCTTCATGAGTGCCATTCCACTGCAGTTGAAATACTCATGAGATCGAGATTGGCCAAATCCCATATAGTTTCCCATTTTGAACTTCACTCTCCTCCCGAGATCCTAAGTTCAGGCAATGGGTTTCTTTTCCTCTAGGGCCCATAACACCTAGAGGTGTGACGCATAACTTTCCCATGTCTTAACATGAACTCATGAACTTATATCTTGTACTTATGTCATGTAAGACTTAGCGCATACATGCTCGAGCTAGATGATCAACCAATCCCCATGGAGCATCATCTAGGGTCTTACCAATACCCTGGTAACCACCCGACATTTTGTGTTGATTAACCAACATGATGTCCCATACCACCATGTTGTCGGTATTACCTAGTCAAGCACAATTCACCACTCATCACTAGTAGGGATAACCTAGAAGAGATGCCCATACAACCCTTCGTTACCTCCCATTCTGACCTTTTCCCATTAGAAGTACAGTTAGAGCCCTGAATTTATGATGATTGCCTACTTGCAAGCACCATAAATAATTATCCTCACAAGATTGTCCTTCCCACAATATTGAACTATTGATAAGGTTGTCCTACCCACAACCTTAGGTTGCGAGTTAAGATTGTCTCTCCACAATCCTAGAATTCTCTCAACAAAGGCTTAACTAAGGTTTAAGGGTTTAGAATAGTTTTAACTATGCAAGGTTTGCAAACAAATACCATATTCTAATTGATCATGAATTCTTACTATATATCTTAAGATTCCTAACTTTCATATGTTTACTTATATGTTTAACACTAAGAGAAATTAAACAAAGAGAAACTATAGAGACATTACAATCAATTTTAAAGAATCTTTTAAACTCACATAAAATAATTTTTAATTTAAAATTCCTTTTTGTTTTTAAAAGAATCAATCAGTTTTGGTGCTACTCTACGGTTTTCTTCATAGACAACTACTCCCAACTAAAATTTTAAAACTTTACTATATAACCATGATATAAGGTGGATAAGTTTTATAAACTAAGTAAGGTTGCAACTATTCTATATTTCAGCTCTACCATAAGTTCGGATGCATTCGAAAGTATCTTTGACCCACATTTTTTAACTAAGGTAAGTAATACTACTTTAGCATTTTATTCACTACCACTTCAATCCAAATACCTATGCCAACATGTCTACATTTTATAAGTAATTCCATTACCGCATTAGCATATGAAACAACATACATTTTAAACATCATTCCTTGAAAATTTTCTTTCAACTTATATACAGGGAAACATAATGATAAGCAATTCTTTTAGGCAGTCTTATTCGGGTTTTATTTTACACTATCTCTACCTTTCCATGAATTGAAAAAAATGCTAGCATTATCTACTTAACAATGGTTTCCCATTAAGATTTTCACAATATTTTCCATTATATCTATTTAAAATGTAGGCTTGGTTTATCAGTTAATTCCAAATAAAATTACATCCTAAGCTGATATAAATAATCAAATTCAGTATATCATCCTATGGCTGGATTGTTTTAAAAATTCTTTTGTTCAATTCATAATCTTTCCAAAGTTTCTATTACCAAGACTATACGAGGTGACCTCTTCTACATGCAAGTGTTTAATTCCAGCCTATGTTTTAGGAAGTGAAATCATATATCACATATGTAGCGTTCCAAATAAACACAGAAAGAAGAATCGATCTAAAATGAAAAACCTTCATTATGCAATCTCAAGGTATCTTGGAGCTACTACACAGGCTACGTTTTCAAAGGATATTTCCCATACCAACTACTCTGTTCTAGTTTCAATGTCGAGTAAAATTTTGGAACACTTGATGTAGAAGACGAGCATTATTTTATAATGCAATATAACTTATAAATAAATAACCACAACCATTCTTTCACATCAAACAACATTTCATGTAAGACAACATATGGATGTAAAACTCATATTTTTCCTAGGCACATGTCTATTTCTTAACATTTTCAAAGGTAGATGACTAAAAAATTTCCAAAGGTAAATGACTAAATTTTTTTTATGAAATAAAAAGGTACACAAAACTCTACCATGCAAATCTTTAGAGTCCTCACAGGTTCCCAAAACTCTACCATGCAAATCTTTAGAGTCTTTGTATACTAGATTTACAAATACATAATTTCAATATTTGGTTTGTTCTACAAATAGTTCTAATTTCAGTGCTCTGTTGAATACATTTCACAAGAATGAGCAATTTGTAATAATTTCTTTCCATATTATACATAGTTCTTGATGCCTGAGCAAGGCAATTCATCCAATAATAGCACAAGTAGTAATCTGGTTGCACTCTTCAAGTTTCCAATTTCATGATGCGGTTTGTCGATGACTTTCCAAGGGTCAGAGCGGTCAGACTATAATGCAATGCAGCTATATCTACCATGCACACCATTAAAACACTTCTAGCACGACATGCAATACATCATAAGACATCCAAAACAACATGCAATATTACCCAGTCTTTCCAATCACAACATACGAGTCTCAATGAAGTTTTTATTCATCTCAATTTTCACATTCCACTCCAAAATCATTCATCTATATTTTTCACAAAAAACCCATTTTAACATAGGAAACATTAAATGTTCATACATATTTAGCTTATCAACAATCATATTTCAGTTTTCAATCTTTCCCACGTTTGCCCTGGAAAGATTTCATTTCATCCACTATTTGCAAAATATATATCAAACTAATTTTTATCTCACAGAATAGAGCATATAGTGTAGTGGCAATCACAAAGTAGAACATATAGTGCAGTGGCAGCCCCTTTGTTCTTTTTATTTCCATAACAATAATTAAGCATATAAAATATCGGATAGACTTATTGGAAAAATACTAGTTTCCTTCCTTTCTTCCAAAGCCTTTCACCCTTCCTTCCTCTCATCGCGCTCTTCAAAACATGCAGACCATGACCATCCTCCTTCCCATCATCGTCTTCCTCCTCTAATAAAAATGTTAGATCCACTTTTTTAGCTAGCACTCCCCATTAGTTTTAAGATTCCTCCTTTTAATTATGCCATGTGGATACCACTTTCCTCCACGTTCAGCAAAAACCAGATTCAATAATAATTTTTCCCAAACCATTGCTGACTATTTCCAAATTGCTTCTTTAAAACTACACAAGGCAATAACTTTTTCTTATAATATTTATTCAATTCTAATATATCTTAATATACTATTATTTATAATATTTTAATTGTTTTATTATAAAACAAACAAACATTATTTGTTTTAATACACCCATATATATATATATATAAATATATATATATATATATATATATATATATATATATATATATATATATATTATTATTTTTTAAATAAATGAATTTCCCAAAAGAATAAGTACATTCCCCTTTTAGTTCTTAGAACAATATTAACCACATCATTACACTACATTTAACCCATTACTCAAAACTATGGCTCCCATGCATTTAAGCATTTTCATTGCCAACCAACACCATAAATTCACAATTTGACAAACATCAAATATTCCTACAAATGCAACTACATGATATGCATCTACATGGACCGTTGGCGAATGCATTGCCTATAGGGTTCTTTACCCCTATCAACTGGTGAATACACCACCGCTCATAATTTCCCTTGACTTACCTTGCACCAGAATAATCCTTCTGCCCATTGAGGAGACCTCCTTCCTTTGCATTGCCCCCGCTAGTAACAATACCTGTCTCTTGCATCCATAGATACATTAGCAATATCTCATCCTTGCAGACAAATTAGACGTATAATAAAATAGGTTTTTAGAGGGTTGTTACATACTTCCCCCCTAATATTAAACATAGTCCCTATGTTTGCATTTCCCATTGAAGCATAAAAACAACATTGCCATGATAATAGATAATCAATTCAATACATCAACAAATTTACATTTTCCAAGACTGATTCATCATTTATTGCTAAAACAAAATATGCTCAAACATCAAGTATATGTATCATACTTCACAAACCAAGATATGATAATATTACTTGTTCAATCAAAATGAAACTATGACATGATGATAACACTATTCAAACATTAATCAAACAAAAATAGAAATTATCTTTTCATAATGGCCACATCTTCCCACGTGGCACTATTCTCAGAAAACTAGTCCCATTGGACCTTGCATTATTCAATATTCTACTTTCTTAATTGTTTTGTTTAGTAACCAAGGATCTTAACTGGTCGTACTTCAATGCATAGGGGATCGTCCATCTACAATTGATCAACATTCCAAATATGTGAGGGGTCAGGAACATATTTCTTGAGAAGGGACACATGGAATGTATCATGAATTTTTGATAAATTAGGTGGCAAGTCTAATTTGTAGGTGACCGAATTCAGTTTATCAATAATTTCAAAAGGCCCTACAAATCGTGGACTAAGCTTAGAGGATTTGATAGAACTTTTGGTAGGTTTAACTCTTAGGAATACTCTGTCTCCCATAGAAAATTCCCTGGGTGTTCTCTTAAGATCCGCATAACTCTTTTGTCGATCTGAGGCTTCTTTGAGCCTTTAACAAATTTCATTGAGTTGGTCTTCCATTTCTCTGACCATATCCAGCCCGATCATCACCCGATCCTTCGGATTACTCCATGATAATGGCATTCTGCACCTCCTCCCATACAAAGCCTCAAATGGAGCCATACCTAAAGATGTATGGTAGTTATTATTATAAGCAAATTCTACCAGAAAAAGGTAATCCTCCCATTTCATTTGATGATCCATACAATACATGTGGAGCATATCCTCTAAGACTTGATTCACCCTTTCTAGTTTGTCCATATATCTCAAGATGATAAGCAGTACTAATATTGAGCTTTTTTCCCCATGCCTGATGCAATATCTACCAAAACTCAGATGTGAATCAAGAATCCCTATCCGATATAATTATTTCAGGGAAACCATGTAGTCGTACCACTTCCCTGGAAAATTTTTGGGCTACAGTGAGAGCTCCATCCTTTATATTTCTAGGCAAAAAATGTGCCACTTTAGTCAATTTATCCACTACTACCAGAATGGCATCATGCTGAAAATGATTCTTAGGCAATCCAACAATAAAATCCATAGTCACAACTTGCCATTTGTATTATGGAATGTCATGTGAAAATAAGCATCCAGCTAGATGTAGATGTTCCACCTTCACCTTTTGACATTCTAAACATCTAGCCACAAATTTAGTGATATCATTTTTCATTCCTGGTCAATAATATTATTTTCTCAAATTTTCATACATCTTTACATAGCCTAGATGAGCGGAATATGGAGCACTATGTGCCTCTTGCAGTATCATATTTCTCAGGTCCTGATCATTAGGCACTACCATTCTATTTTTGAAGAATAATATATCTTCCCAGATTCTAAATCCCTTTGCTTTATTAGAGTCTTGTTGAACCAATTCTTGATACTTCTGAGAATATTCATCTTGAGTCTGCAATTTTCTTATTTGATCAATTATAACATATTGACAGTGTGACATAGCATTAATATGCCTTCTTCTACTTAAAGCATCTGCTAATTTATTTTCTTTTCCCTTTATATACTCTATGCCAAAATCATATTCTACTAGAAATTCCATCCAACGCCTTTGTCTAGCATTGAGCATTGGCTGAGTAAAAATATATCTTAGGCTTTGATGATCTATTCTAAGCTCAAAATATTTACCAAGTAGGTAATGATGCCATATTTTCAAAGCATGCACTACCGTAGCCAATTCTAAGTCATGTGTGGCATAGTTTAATTCATGTTTCTTAAGTTTTCATGACTCATAAGCAATAACACCATCTTCTTGCATGAGAACCCCACCTAATCCTTCCATGGAAGCATCAGTACATACAACAAATGGTTGTTTGGGATATGCTATTCTAAGAATAGGTGTTGATGTTAGCTTTTCTTTAAGAGTTTTGAAAGCTTCTTCACATCGTTCTGTCCATTTAAAAGCTTTTCCTTTCTTTTGGAGATTGGTTATTGGATAGGCTATCTTAGAAAAATTATGGATAAAACGATGATAATATCTAGCCATCCCCATAAAACTTCGTACTTCAAAAACATTTGTTGGAGCAGGCCAATCAATAATAGCCTCAATTTTCTTTGGATCAACAAACACCCCTTCAGCAGAAATTACATGACCCAAATATTGTACCTGGGTTGCATAAAACTCACACTTGGACATTTTTCCATATAATTGATTCTTTCTAAGTATTTCAAGAACAATCCTCATATGAAGATCATGCTCTTCTTTGCTTTTAGAGTAGATTAGTATATCATCCAGGAATATCAACACAAACCGATCTAGTTGCTCACGAAACACACTATTCATCAAATTCATAAAAGTTGTTGGAGCATTGGTCAATCCAAAAGGCAACACTGTGAATTCATAGTGGCCATATCTAGTTCGGAAAGTAGTTTTATGAGTATCTTCTTCTCAAATTCTCAACTGATGATAACCAAACCTGAGATCGATTTTGGAGAAAATTGTGGCTCCTTTTAATTGATCAAACAAATCATCTATCCTAGGTAGAGAGTACTTATTCTTAATAGTCATTTTGTTTAGCATTCTGTAGTCAATACATAGCCTTAATGATCCATCCTTCTTTTTCACAAACAAAACTGGTGCACCCCATGGTGAAACACTAGGTTTAATATGTCCTTTCTCTAAAAGTTCCTGAAGCTAAGTCTTAAGCTCTTGCAACTCTATTGTAGTCATCCGATATGGTGCTCGAGCTATAGGGTTTGCTCCTAGTAAAATCAAATTCCCTTTGGGGTGGAAGACCTGGTAATTCTTCAAGAAAGACATCTCAAAAATCATTCAACACTGGATAAGTTTGAAAAAGACTTGCTTCGGACTCATTTTCCTCTTTTTTTATTAAGTTTGACCACAAAGACTCTACTACCCTTACTCAGTGCTCTTTTAACTTGCATTAATGTCAAAAGATGTGGTTCCATTGATTCACATCCATAATAAATCTGAATCCTTTTCTTGGTGTCATCAGTGAATTCCATCCATCTTTCCTCAAAATTTAACAATGCTTTATGTGCCTTGAGCCAATCAATACCTAAAATTATATCAAAGGCATGTAATGGAGCTACATATAAATTCCATCGGGTTTGCCCTTGAGGTAGCACTATTTGAGGATCAAATAGATATTGATTAACGTTATAGGTTTGCCCAGATCCATACTCGACTTTCCACCCATTAGCCATAAATCTAGATTTTTTTGGTATGTCCCTCAAAATATTTGGTGAAATAAAGCTATCAGTTGCTCCAAAATCAATCAAAATGCATACATTTCTATTATAAATTTTTCCTTTCAATAGAAAAGGTGTTGCTTGACCATTGAGTTTGAGATTACCTATTGCTACATATATCTTATGAGCAGGTTCCACAGGTTCTTTTCTCTTATCAGCTCACAAAGGACATTTATCAACATAATGAGGTTCTTGACAAATCCAGAAACCAGTTCATGGTGCCCTCTCCTTCTTATTTCCCTCATTATCTTCCTGAGTACCAGCTCTTGGTACATTAGCTCTTTGGTCAAACCTATCTCTGTAATTTCTTTGACCTCCCCGATAATTTTTATTTCCTCTATTTCTCTGGTATCTATTCATGCTCTTGTCAAACCTATTTCTATTCTCGTTACCATGATTCTTATTCCAACTCCTATCTCCTTTTGTTGGTCCCACATTTTTCTTTTTTTGTGGTTCTTCCTTTTCATAGGATTGTTGATAATAAGATTTCTTGGCTTTAAAATTATCCTCTTCCTATCGAGCCAAGTCACAGGCAGTAGTTAAGGTAGTAGGTTTCAACATAAGAATCAGGTGTCCAATTTTTGGATGTAACCCTAGGAGAAATTTCTGAATTTTGATCTCATTTCGCTGCTCATATTCGGGCATGTATTTGAGAAATTGCACAAATCGTTGATAGTACTCAATTACGGACATATTACCCTACGTTAACCTTGAAAATTTTGTAGTCCTTTCAAGGTAAAATTATGGTGTTAGAAACCTATATTTGAATGCTAATACAAATGTATCCCAATGAACATCGATAGCCTCCACATTGTGAGTTTTCCTATAGGTATCCCACCAATTGGCTACAGCTCCAGTAAAATGAAATACTGCCCACGAGGTTTTCGATTTAGATGAAAGGGTTCTAACCGCGAAGTACACCTCCACACTATTCAACCATCTCTCAACCTCTTCCCCATCACCTTTGCCATCAAATTTGGCTATATCAATTCTTCGCATATCCTTGTCCAACTCGGAACCTACTTGTTTCCTTCCTGGGTCAATAGTTATCTCATCCTCAACTATTACCATTTATTTTCCTTTGGATAAATTTTCTATTGTTTTCTGTTGATGGGAAATCATCTCTTGTTGTTGAGCTAGCTGAGATTTTTGTTGCTCCATATGTTCTATCATTTGGGTCTATTGTTGAGCTATGTGTTCAGCCATTTGAGCACTTTGTTGCTCCATTTGTTCTTTTTGTTGGCTCATTTGCTCCTGCAATAATTGCACCATCTAGACCATTTTATCCTCTTTGATAGCTAGTTATTTTTCCTTCCTCTTTTCCTCGAGGATGTTCTATGGCTTCCTCATTAGCCCCGATCCTCATAACTTTTTGAATGACCCTTCTAGGATTTTCGGTCAACCCTTCCCACTGAACCGTCGTAGTTATTTTTGAGGAACTAGCTTTTTATCCAGATGCCATTGCCTACCCAACAAACAAAGAGCCTTGTCAAATTTTTGAGTTTTAGGTGAACACATTGGTAACATCAATTAGATTTGACATAGGTTTTCTTAAAATTTTATTATCTATATATTTGCAACCTTTGCTCTGATACCAAATGTAACACCCCAAGTCTACCCACTTGGTTGTCCAAACACCCCAAGTCTACCCACTTGGTTGTCCAATATCAAAGGTCACAGTAAGAGAAATTTTTCATTTCTTTTAATCTTTTTATTTTATTTTCTAGTATGAGCATGTTAAATCTATCTTCATGAGTGCCATTCCACTACAGTAGAAATACTCATGAGATCGAGATTGGCTAAATTTTGTATAGTTACCCATTTTGAACTTCACTCTCCTCCCGAGATCCTAAGTTTAGGCAGTGGGTTTCTTTTCCTCTAGGGCCCATAACACCTAGAGGTGTGACGCATAACTTTCCCATGTCTTAACATGAACTCATGAACTTATATATTGTACTTATGTCATGTAAGACTTAGCGCATACATGCTCGAGCTAGACGATCAACCAATACCCATGGAGCATCATCTAGGGTCTTACCAATACCCTAGTAACCACCCAACATTTTGTGTTGATTAACCAACATGATGTCCCATACCACCATATTATCGGTATTACCTAGTCAAGCACAATTCACCACTCATCACTAGCAGGGATAACCTAGAAGAGATACCCATACAACCCTTTGTTACCTCCCATTCTAACCTTTTTTCATCAAAAGTACAGTTAGAGCCCTGAATTTATGATGATTGCCTACCCGTAAGCACCATAAATAATTGTCCTCACAAGATTGTCCTTCCCATAATCTTGAACTATTGATAAGGTTGTCCTGCCCACAATCCTAGAATTCTCTTAACAAAGGCTTAACTAAGGTTTAAGGGTTTAGAACAATTTAACTATGCAAAGGTTTGCAAATAAATACCATTTTCTAATTGATCATGAATTTTACTATATATCTTAGGATTCCTAACTTCCATATTTTTACTTATATGTTTAACATTAAGAGAAATTAAACAAAGAGAAACTATAGAGATATTACAATCAATTTTAAAGAATCTTTTAAACTCACATATAATAATTTTGATTTAAAATTCCTTTTTTTTTTTTAAAGAATCAATCAGCTTTGGTGCTACTCTACGATTTTCTTCATAGACAACTACTCCTAACTAAACTTTAAAACTTTACTATATAACCATGATAGAAGGTGGATAATTTTTATAAACTAAGGTTGCAACTATTCTATATTTCAGCTCTAACATAAGTTCAGATGCATTCGAAAGTATCTTTGACCCACATTGTTTAACTAAGGAAAGTAATACTACCTCAACATTTCATTCACTACCACCTCAATTCGAATACCTATGCCATCATGCCTTCATTTTTTAGGTAATTCCAATACCTCATTAACATATGAAACAACATACGATTTAAAAGACATTCCTTTAAAATCTCTTTCAACTTATATACAAGGAAACATAAGGTTAAGCAATTATTTTAGGCAGTCTTGTTCGGGTTTTGTTTTACGTTGTCTCTACCTTTCCATGAATTGAAAATAATGTTGACATTATCTACCTAACAATGGATTTCCCATTAAATTTTTCACAGAATTTTTCAATGTATCTATCTCTAAATGTAGGCTCGGTTTATCAGTTGAAACCAAATAAAATTACACCCAGTGCTGAACTAAATAATCAAATCCAGTATATTAACCTATGGCTGGAATGTTTTAGAAATTATTATGTTTCATTTCATATTCTTTCCAAAATTCCTATTACCTAGACTACACGAGGTGACCTCTTCTACATGCAAGTGTTTAATCCAAGTTATGTTTTAGGAAGTGAAATCATATATCACATATGTAGCATTCCTCTTAACAATAAAAACATAGAAGGAGGAAACACTTTAAGATGTAGAACTTTCATTACGCAATTTCAAAGTATCCTTGAGCAATTACACAGGCTACATTTTCAAAGGATATTCACCCATACTATCTACTCTTTTCTAGTTTCAATGATGCATAGAATTTTAGAACACTTAACGTAGAAGACGTGCATTATTTTATAATGCATCATATTTTATAAATAAATAACCACAACTATTCTTCACATCAAATAATATTTCATGAAAGACAACATATGGATGTAAAACTCATATATTTCCTGGGCGCATGTCTATTTCTTAACATTTCCAAAGGTAAATGACTGAAATAATTTCATTAAATCAAAAGGTACACAAAAATTTGCCATGCAAATCCTCAGAGTCTTCAAAGGTTCTTAAAACTCTGCCATGCAAATCCTCAGAGTCTTCGTATACTAAATTTACAATTACATAATTTCAATATCTGGTTTGTTCTACAAATAGCTCTAATTTCAGTGCTCTACTAAATACATTTCACAAGAATGAGCAAATTGTAATAAATTATTTCCAGAGTATATGTAATTCTTGATACCTGAGTAGAACAATTCATCCAATAATAGCACAAGAAGTATTCTGACTGCACTCTTCAAGTTTCCAATTTCATGGTGCGGTTTGCTGGTGACTTTCCAAGGGTCAGAGCGGTTAGACTATAATGCAATGCAACTATGTCTACCATGCACACAATTTAAACACTTCCATAACAATATGCAACACATCATAAGATATCTAAAACAACATGCAATATTACACAGTCTTTCCAACACAACATACAAATTTCAATGGAGTTTTTATTCATCTCAATTTCACATTCCACTCCTCAAACATTTCATTTTTCATAGCAAACCCACTTTAACACAGGCAACATTAAATGTTCACACATATTTAGCTTATCAACAATCATATTTCAGTTTTCAATCTTTCCCACGTTTGCCCTGGAAAGATTTCATTTTTCCCACTATTTGCAAAACATATATCAAACTAATTTTTATCTCACAAAACAGAGCATATAGTGCAGTAGCAATCACAGAGCAGAACATATAGTGCAGTGGCATCCCCTTTTGTTCTTTTTATTTCTATAACAATAATTAAGCATGTAAAAATACCGGATAGACTTACTAGAACAATACTAGTTTCCTTCCTTGCTTTCGAAGCCCTTCACCCTTCCTTCCTCTCGTCGCGCTCTTCGAAACATGCAGACCATGACCATCCTCCTTCCCATCATCATCTTCCTCTTTCTAATCTAAATGATAGATCCACATTTTTAGCTAGCACTCACATTAGTTTTAAGATTCCTCCTTTTCAATTATGCCATGTGGATACCACTTTCCTCCACGTTCAGAAAAAAACAGATTGAACAATATTTTTTCCAAACAATTGCTGACTATTTCCAAATTGCTTCTTTAGAACTACACAAGGCAATAACTTTTTCTTATAATATTTATTTAATTCTAATATATCTTAATATACTATTATTTATAATATTTTAATTGTTTTATTATAAAACAAACAAACATTATTTGTTTTAATACACCCATATATTTATATATATATATAAACACATATATATATATATATATATTTTAAATAAATAAATTTCCCAAAAGAATAAATACATTCCCCTTTCAGTTCTTAGAACAATATTAACCACATCATTACACTACATTTAACCCATTACTCAAAACTATGGCTCCCATGCATTTAAGCATTTTCATTGCCAACCAACACCATAAATTAATAATTTGACAAACATCAAATATTCCTACAAATGCAACTACATGATATGCATCTACATGGACCATTGGCGAATGCATTGCCTATAGGGTTCTTTGCCCCTATCAACTGGCGAATACACCATCGCTCATCATTTCCCTTGACTTACCTTACACCGGAATAATCATTCTTCCCATTGAGGAGACCTCCTTCCTTTGCATTGCCCTTGCTAGTAACAATATCTGTCTCTTGCATCCACAAATACATTTGTAGTATCTCATCCTTGCAGACAAATTAGTCATATAATAAAATAGATTTTTGGAGGGTTGTTACATAGAAATTTCAATTTTAAAACAAAGAAATAAAATAAAATATATACACTATAAATACCTTTCCTCGACGTCTAGGGCATGTATTAAAGAGATCACGAAACAAGTTTCAAGAAATTGATCAAAAAACAGTTTGGATCTCAAGCGAATCTAGTGCTAAGGTGCACCCTCAAAATAAATACACAATGGAAACCCTTTTTAAGGGCAAATATTCCCAAGACTCGACCCCAAAAATGAATTTTAGGGATGTCCTCCATGGTGGAAAACCTCAACCTAATGTTAACATTAATATTAGGGCTTCCCGTAAATATCTAAGAATACCCAAGATTAATCTGATGAAAAATGAGTCAGGATGTCTTAGAGTAGATGATGGAACTCCTATTGTTAAGCTTGATATGGATGACATTTAGACTAGCATTGAAGATCTGAAAAAAAAAAAGGACTAATTTATCATTTCTTAGGTTTTCGTATGAGCCTATCTGCTTTCAATGTTTGGGCTACAAAAATCTAGAAAACCAAAGGTGAGTTACAAATTTCTATTTATCCAAATGGTTATTTTCTTGTTTTATTTGCTAATACTGAAGATAGAGAAAAACTATTTCAAGGGGGTCTCTGGTTCTTTGGAATGGTAGGGATTTTTATGTAGCCCTGGCATACTAAATTTATAGCTGAAGAAGAGATGCCTTCTATAGGTCCCATGTGTATTAGAATCTTTGGCCTCCTAATTGAATTTTGGAATTCGATTGTTTTTTCTTCAATTGGAAACTCTTTGGGAACTTTTATGATGACTGTTTATTGTACTAAAAAAATTGAACATATTATTTATGCTCGAATTTGTGTTTTAATGGATTTTGACAAATCCCTACCTAAAAATATCACTTTACAATTTGGGGAGGACACTAGGGAGCAAGTAGTGGATTAATAAAGAACATTCTTTTTTATTATAGATTTTGCCATGAATATGATCATTTGGCTAGTGTTTTCCCAAATAAAATTCTAGATCAAAAGAAAGAAGATACAAATTCAATAGGTTTCCAAATGCCTAAGAATAAGAAAACTAAGAAAAACCAGTTATAAAGGATCAATCAAAGTTATTAGCTAATATGTTTGAAATTCTTTCCAAAAATGATGCCTAGGCGAGGAAGAGGAAATCATGGAAATAAAAATCTTACAAACACAATTTAGAGATGAAAGGAATAACTCAGATACAAACCAACAAATAAAAAAATTTCAATAAAAATAGGGAGAAAATATACACAATAAAAACAATATTTTAAATGGCGAGACTTTAAATAATAAAGGTCCCAAGATAGACTTTGTTGAACCTTCAAACAACAATTTTATTTTGTATACACATTCTTCAATATTAGAAGACATCCCTGGTATTAATGAAGATCATCACTTGGAATATTAGAGGACTCAAATGGAGTCTTTCAAAACAAAATGAAATTAGAATAATGATTAAGATAAATCATCCTCATCATTTTTTCCTTCAAGAAATGAAGATGCCAATAGAGGAAATCAATTCAATTGCTAGTAAAATATGGCCAACTAGAAAAGTTATTTCCCTCAGTTCCCAAAGTACTTATGGTGGCATTGCTTACCTTTGGGACCCAAAAGAGATAGTTATTCACCATATGGTTGGTAGTTGGGGTCTTTTGGCTATTGTTATTCAAAGTAGACATTCCAACCAAATTATGCTTTGCATAACTATTTATGCTTTGACTTATTTAGAGGAAAAGAGAAGATAGTGGAAGGATATAACTTATATTATCTCTCATTTTACTAAAGCTTGGATCTTGATAAGATTATATTTCAATACCATCCTCTGTCTGCATGAGAAAATAAGCATAAATAGAAATTTGGATAGGAGCACTGACCTCATGAATGAATATATGGCAAACCTTTATCTTGTGGACATCCAACTAGATAATGGCCTTATGACTTGGTATAAAAAAAGGTTAGCCTTAGCTTGTATCATGGAAATATTAGATAGGTTCCTACTATCTGATCATTTCTTAATCCATGGTCACATTCCTAAAGTGAAGGCTATTAACAATGTTGGTTCAGATCACTGGCTAGTCATGGTGGAAATTTGGAAAACCAATGTGAGTTTCTCTCCTTTTCATTTTTATTTAATGTGGCTTAGATATAGTACCTTCAGACCTCAAGTGCAACAACGGTGGAAGGAAGGTAAACCAAGATATGAAACTAAGATGTAATTATTTACCAAAAGGTTGCAATATATTAAATCCAAAAGCAAGACTTGGATTTGGAAGGAGTTTAGGGATGTTCAACAAAAAAAACATAAAGTTATTGCTCAATTTAAAAATTTAAATAAGAAAATCCATTTAGATGGTCTTACAAAGAGTAGAAGTACAAATGAAATTAGACTCACATCTCAGTTAGAGGAATGCGAAAAAAGAGAACTCTTATGGATGCAAAAATCTAGAATTCAATGGCTCAAAGAAGGAGGTCGAAACACAAATTTCTTCCACAAATATCTTGTAGCTTGAAGATCTCACAACTTTACTTCTTCTATAACTTTAGATTCTGGAGATGTTGTCTACACTTGGGATGGCATGAAGTCTATTATTGTGAATTACTTTTCCAATATTTTTGTTGCTACTCCTCTTGACTTGACTTCTCAATAAAATGTTCTTCAAGCGATCCCTTCTCTTATCACTTCTGAGAAGAACTCTATTTTGAATTCTCCTAATACTATTAATGAGCTTCAACAAGTGGTCTTTAAAATGTAAAAATGGAAAACTCCAAGTCTTGATGGTTTTTCCATTGAGTTCTACCAAGATTTTTGGGATATCCTTCATGGTGATTTATTATAGGTGGTGGAATAATCCAGGAAAGCCAAAGAGATTTTGAAAGTTATCAATAAAACTTATATAAATATTGTACCAAAAGCACAAGAGGTTTATCATATCTCAAATTTTAGACCTAATGCTTTATGTAATGTTCTTCTCAAAATAATTACTAAGATCATGGTAGAAATGTTGAAGCCTCTTTTACATAATATTATTTTCCCTAAAAAAGGAGGTTATGTGGAAGGACGTCAAATACTAGATGAGATAGTTCTTGCTCAGGAAGCCATCCATTCCATGGAAATGCAAAAATATTTTTCTGTGTTCATTCGTTTAGACTTATAAAAAGCTTATGACAGAGTGGATTGGTACTTCCTTATCAAAGTTTTGAGGTAATTTGGTTTCTCTAAAGATTGGATGGATTGGATTATAGTTTATATCTCTTCAGTATCCTACTCAGTTCTTATCAATGGTAGGCCTTCACAACTGTTCCCATATTCTAGAGGTATTAGGCAAGGTGACCCCCTATCCCCTTATTTATTCATCATTCTTGCTGAATGCTTGGGTAGGACTATAACCAAAAATAGAGACAAGAAAACCCTTGAGGGAGTTACCATTACTCATAGATCTGGGCCTATCTCTCATATTCAATTTTTTGATGACTCTACTTTGTTAGGTAAAGCTACAGTTAAGGAAGCTTCTAAAATTAAGCAAATCATTAGCTATTTTTCTAAGGCTACCAAGCAATTGATCAATGAATACAATTCTAAAGTTATTTTCTTTCATTCCTCTACCATACAGTAATCCATGGTCTTGGATAAAGTAAGATATAATAAGACTTCCCTTATGATCACTTATGCATCCCTGTGAATACTCAAAGATATAAAAATACAGACTAGAATTTGTTGTTCGACAAAGTTAACAAGAAAATTAGAAAGTGAACTAATAGGTGGCTTTATTTTAGGGGTAGAATTACCTTGGTAAAGTATATCCTTCAAGATATACCTATTTATGTTTCTACCTTGTTGAATATCCCAAAGGTAGTTTTCGATAATTGGATCAAATTAATCATCGGTTCCTCTGGAGTGGTACTAAGGAGAAAAGAAAATGGGCCTTGGTAAAATGGGACACTTTATGTCTTCCTAATAATGAAGGGGGGTTTTGCCTCTGCTAATTCCTCTGCTTCCTCTGGTATCTACATAGCTCAACCTCGTTGCAAGGGGATTTCATGGCCTATGGAGATCCTCAAATTACTGTTCCTTTTTCCAGGCCTGTGAGGGATGCTATTCTAGTCTTTTTTCTTGCATCCCTGTGTGTATCCCAGTCCTCCCTGTATGGGATGATCCTTCTTGGCAGTTCCTCTACTCCATTCAACTATTCAGGGTGGTTTTGTGCACGGTAGATTTGGTTTTCCAGTGGTTCCTTGATGGAACATCGATTTTTGTTTTTCCCCTACATGGGTTCTTTCAAAATTGTATTATTCCTGCTTTGGAAGAAATTTTCAAATTTCCTGCTGCATGGGATTTTCAAATTTCATGTTGGGCAGGATTTTTAAAATTTTCCTTGTTCATTTTACTCGCTTGGGCAAGACTCTCTTTTTTCCTACTTTGGGCATGTTTTTAATGTGCTTTTCCTTTAGGCTATCCTTTGGCCTTTCCTTTGGCCTATCCTTTGGCCTATCCTTTGGCCTTTCCTATGGTTTTTTTGGTCTGGTGACTTGTTGTAAAAAGGTTTTGGGGCCCTTTCAAAACCCATTTTTAATGAAATTTTAACTTATGGAGGGTTAGGATTATGTTATGTTATTAATAAAAACAAATATTTAGCTGCTAAATTGTATTGGAGGAGTTTATATAACCCCAATGCCCTTTGGACGAATAATATTCATGCTAAATATGCTGAGAGCAAAAGTCTTGAAGACCTTGCTCGCTATCAATTACCTACCAAAGGTTCTCCTATTTTGACGGTTCTTAATACTGGTGAGGATTTGATTAAGAAAACGTTATTTTGGATCATTTATAATGGTCGGCGGGTAAATTTTTGGACAAATTATTAGGATGGTCACTAGCCTTTGACAACTTATTTTTCTGATTGGAGGCCTTGGATGGAGGAACTTCACCAAGCTAATTGGATAAAGGTGACTAATTATTGTCGATACCATACTGGCTATTCAAAGGTTGGTAGATATTGGATCCCTATTGAGGACTAGCCTATTCAAATTCTAGAAATTCAAAGATAAGACATCCAATGCATCCCGCATATGAGATCTCTCTCTTGGTCCCATGATAAATATTGTTTTGTATGGAACAACACTACTAAGGGTGAGTATTTGGTTGCTCAAGGTTATTTGACCTTATACCATAATAATCCCAACAAATTTTATGACATATTTTCTCAGTTGTGGGCTCAAAATATCTAGCCTAAGGTGAGGTTCTTTATTTGGATTTTATTGCATCGTAGGGTACTTACTAGTGAGCAACTTATAAAATATGGTTTTCGTGGCCCTTTTAGATGTGAAATGTGTGGAAAGAATGTGGAGACTCTTAGACATCTTTTTATTGAGTGTACCTTAGCCTTTGAGCTATGGAGGAGAATGGCCATCTTACTTGGCTTAGAATAGTCCATTTTTTCTACTTTTGAATAGCTTTGGAGGGATTGGCCTAAACATGATGGTGTTGATCATTTCGTTTGGAAGTTAGTTTGGATGGGTTCTACCATTCTACATTGGAATATCTAGAATGAAAGTAACAACCGGATTTTCAATTAAGAAATAAAGGATATTCATTATATCTACCAAAATACCATTGACAACTTAGTTGAATCAATCAAACATCTCCTTGATCACCCAAAAAACTCCCACCAAAAATGGGATCAAGTGATGCAAATATTGAAGATTAACTCTTCTAAGGGAAACTGACTTAAAAGGAATGTGATTAATTGTAAGATGCAAAAAAACTAGGAATTGGCAAACTCCTCCTAAGGATTATGGAAAATTCAATATCGATGGAGCCTCTAGGGGGAACCCTGGAAATGTTAGTGTAGGAGGAATTGGTAGACTTTCTGGATGGCTCCATGGTTTTCACATTTTACTGAGAATTTTGGTATCCTTTCCAATAACCTTGTTGAGGGGTATAGTATCCTCATAGGCCTTCAAGAGGCTGCTAAGGTTGGATGGGAAAAGGTGTTGGTTGAATCTGACTCCCAACTCATGATTAATATTCTGATGAATCCTTTTAAGAATCATAAGGTTGATTGGAGAATAAAAAAATTGTTGAGAAAATTCAATTAATCCATATGAGATTTTTGAAAATGGATTACAATCATTTGGTCAGAGAAAAGAACATGAGTGTTGATGCTTTAGCTAATTGGACATTGGACAAAGGTGATATTACTTGCTACGACCACCCTCCTAGATGGTGGGCTTCACAAATAAAGGAAGCTCTACTTTTTATCCTTTCTTTGGATGGCTCCAGTACTAGAGGTACCTAGTTCCTTTTTTCTTTGTTTTTGCTTCTCTTTGGATTGGTGAGGGTATTTTAGTTCCCTAGCTTAGACATATCTTTCTTATGTTTCCTCCGTTGAATCTTGCCTATGTTTCCTCCGTTGAATCTTTCATAAAAAATAATGGAGGGTTAGGATTATGTTATGTTATTAATAAAAACAAATATTTAGCTGCTAAATTGTATTGGAGGAGTTTATATAACCCCAATGCCCTTTGGACGAATAATATTCATGCTAAATATGTTGAGAGCAAAAGTCTTGAAGACCTTGCTCGCTATCAATTACCTACCAAAGGTTCTCCTATTTTGACGGTTCTTAATACTGGTGAGGATTTGATTAAGAAAACGTTATTTTGGATCATTTATAATGGTCGGAGGGTAAATTTTTGGACAAATTATTTGGATGGTCACTAGCCTTTGACAACTTATTTTTCTGATTGGAGGCCTTGGATGGAGGAACTTCACCAAGCTAATTGGATAAAGGTGACTAATTATTGTCGATACCATACTGGCTATTCAAAGGTTGGTAGATATTGGATCCCTATTGAGGACTAGCCTATTCAAATTCTAGAAATTCAAAGATAAGACATCCAACGCATCCTGCATATGAGATCTCTCTCTTGGTCCCATGATAAGTATTGTTTTGTATGGAACAACAATACTAAGGGTGGGTATTCAGTTGCTCAAGGTTATTTGACCTTATACCATAATAATCCCAATAAATTTTATGACATATTTTCTCAGTTGTGGGCTCAAAATATCTAACCTAAGGTGAGGTTCTTTATTTGGATTTTATTGCATCGTAGGGTACTTACTGGTGAGCAACTTATAAAATATGGTTTTCGTTCCCTAGCTTAGACATATCTTTCCTATGTTTCCTCCGTTGAATATTTCCTATGTTTCTTAATCAAATCCTCACCAGTATTAAGAACCGCCAAAATAGGAGAACCTTTGGTAGGTAATTGATAGCGAGCAAGGTCTTCAAGACTTTTGCTCTCAGCATATTTAGCATGAATATTATTCGTCCAAAGGGCATTGGGGTTATATAAACTCCTCCAATACAATTTAGCAGCTAAATATTTGTTTTTATTAATAACATAACATAATCCTAACCCTCCATTATTTTTTATGAAAGATTCAATGGAGGAAACATAGGAAAGACTTAACAGAGGAAACATAGGAAAGATATGTCTAAGCTAGGGAACTAAAATACCCTCACCAGTAAGTACCCTACGATGCAATAAAATCCAAATAAAGAACCTCACCTTAGGCTAGATATTTTGAGCCCACAACTGAGAAAATATGTCATAAAATTTGTTGGGATTATTATGGTATAAGGTCAAATAACCTTGAGCAACTGAATACTCACCCTTAGTAGTGTTGTTCCATACAAAACAATATTTATCATGGGACCAAGAGAGAGATCTCATATGCAGGATGCATTGGATGTCTTATCTTTGAATTTCTAGAATTTGAATAGGCTAGTCCTCAATAGGGATCCAATATCTACCAACCTTTGAATAGCTAGTATGGTATCGACAATAATTAGTCACCTTTATCCAATTAGCTTGGTGAAGTTCCTCCATCCAAGGCCTCCAATCAGGAAAAGAAGTTGTCAAAGGCTGGTGACCATCCTAAGAATTTGTCCAAAAATTTACCCGCTGACCATTATAAATGATCCAAAATAACGTTTTCTTAATCAAATCCTCACCAATATTAAGAACCGCCAAAATAGGAGAACCTTTGGTAGGTAATTGATAGCGAGCAAGGTCTTCAAGACTTTTGCTCTCAGCATATTTAGCATGAATATTATTTGTCCAAAGGGCATTGGGGTTATATAAACTCCTCCAATACAATTTAGCAGCTAAATATTTGTTTTTATTAATAACATAACATAATCCTAACCCTCCATATTTTATATGAGAGATTCAACGGAGGAAACATAGGCAAGATTCAACGGAGGAAACATAGGAAAGATATGTCTAAGCTAGGGAACTAAAATACCCTATGGATTGGTGAGGGTATTTTAGTTCCCTAGCTTAGACATATCTTTCCTATGTTTCCTACATTGAATCTTGCCTTAATAGTATTTTGACCTAAAAAAGTTGTAGTTGTGTTTTGTTTTTTTATTTTTATTTGTTTATTTTGTTTTTTCTGAGGGGTGTGTGTTTTTGTACTGTTTTTTTTTTTTTGTGTTTTTTATGTTTTTTTTTTTTCTTTTCCATGTTTTTATTTTTTGTTTTTTTTTGTGTTTTTGTTGTTTTTTATGTTTTTTTTTTTGTTCTTTTACATGTTTTTATTTTTTGTTTTTTTTTATGTTTTTGTTGTTTTTTATGTTTTTTTTTTTGTTCTTTTCCATGTTTTTATTTTTTGGGTTTTGTGTTTTTAGTTTTTTTAAGTGTTTATGTGTGTTTGTGTGTTGTTTTATTGTTTTTATGGTTTTCTTATGTGTTTTGTTGTTATTTTTATTTATTTATTTATTTATTTTTTGAGTTTTTTTATGTTTTTATGTTGTTTTTGTTTGTTTTATGGTTTTTATTTTTTTATTTGTTTGTTTGTCTATTTTTTGATGTTATGTTTTTTGTGTTTTGTGTTTGTTTGTTATTGTTTTTGTTGTTTTAGATATGCTCGTTGAATGCACCGAAGGAGGTAGATACAAGTCCTGGACATTTTTGGCATATTAGATACCTATGCCTCTTCGAGACTTACCCAAAAGTGATGACCCATTTGAATTGTTTTCCACAAACCAAAAAATACCTCCTTATATAATAAACCAAAAATAACCATGACGTTCACAATTCTTTTTAACCTATTAATTATTTATTTATTTACATATTACTTGTTTTTCTATTTATATACTCACATAAATATATACAATATAATCATTTTCGTAAATATATTTTGTTGTTCTTCCACGTCATAAAATTATTATATACATAATCTTGTTGGCATGCCTTACGAGACTTGCAATCTTCTATAGTCTGTTAGAATTAAGCAGCCCCAACAATATATTTCTAAAATTCATGGCTTGTTCAACGGTTTAATGATCATTTTGGCTAAAAATCTCCCACGTCGTGAAAACCTAATAACATACCAAACGATGACATCCTTAGACTATGAAACCTGTGCAGTTGTTAGTGAGAGAACTAGGTATTAAATGGAAAATATTCCATCCCGAAAATATGTCATTATAAGTAGAAAAAATTTCATACGATTAACATTTCATTGAAAATAAAATAAAATTTCATACGATTAACATTTCATAGAAAATAAAAATAACTGTTTAGAGAAAGAACCTGTTAAAAACCAGTAGGGTAGACTACGCTGATATACATGTTTATACGTGTATAGAAAGAACCTGTTAAAAACCAGCCGGGTAAGAAATCTCATATAAGTATTACACTTCTAAGTTTGAATATTGACATGAAAATAAATTTTCATCTTAAAAGTATCGAAAAACATCACAATAACACATCAAAAATAAAATACATCAATTATCCTTACACATTCTTGATATTAATAAAAATGAGATCCCATATAAACAACACACTAGTTAAACCATAATATTATCACTGGAAGAGTGGTGAATGGAGGCCTTTTCAATACAAAGTTCTAAGTTTAAGTTTCTTCAACACTCTAAAATATCTTTAATAATATAATATTTCAATATTGGGAGCCTTTATAATTTTTTATTAATCCACTCAAACTCTGTTGGCAAAGCTTCCAAAACGCGGTAGAGCTTAGAGTTCTAACATGTGTTGTTACTGAAGTACAATATGGACGTCTTCCTTCCATTGTCTCAATTGAATATATATTTTAAGCCAGTAGTACTCAGGCTTTTACTTACTGTGTTAGCTTCCAGTAACCATGTCTAAACTAGTTTGTCTCACTTCACAACAAAGACACAAAAGTATAAACTTTCAATCCATAATCTTCAATTAAATATTTCCAGTAACCATGTCTAAACTAGTTTGTCTCACTTCACAACAAAGACACAAAAGTATAAACTTTCAATCCATAATCTTCAATTAAATATTTTCAAAATGAATATGAAGACATTTGCGTCTTCTTGATTATTTACTTATAGTATTATGGAGGTAAAATCTAAGTCTTCTTCAGACCAGATAAGATGTATCTTCTCGTTTATTATAATATTCTTCTTTTTTTAAATTATAAATTATTGGAATTGGATAATCAAAGAAATCTTTATTTGGTGCGAAGAAGTGGGATAGACGGTTAATTTTTTAAAGAGTAAAATCTTCTTCTTGAAGACTTACCTTGGACTTCCTCTTTTTAAAGGGAGGTGCAAGGAATCTTTATGGAAGCCGGTATTGGAAAGGGTGCAATACAAACTTGCCAACTGAAAAGGAGCTTTGTAGCCAGACAGGTAAGGCTGTTTTTGGTGAAATCTACACTTCAGTGTACCGATTTACTTTATGTCCTTCTTCAATATAGCAGGTAAAATAGTGCAGAATATCGTGCAAGTTCAAAAGTCCTTCTTGTGGTCTGGGTCAGGGGAGAAGAAGCGATTCCACTTGGTAGTATGGAATCAGATCTACAAAAGAAAGGAGTTTGGAGGCCTTTGTCTGAGAAGGATGGACCAAATGAATAAGGCTCAAGTTGCTAAACAATGTTGGCACCTAACCCATAATGAACAGGTTAATTGGGTTAATATTATTAAAGCAAAATATCTAAATAATTGGGGGAATTCCTATCTCTTTGGACTCAGGTTTCTTTGGTAGGGAATTAGCTCTAGAGTGTGCTCTAAGGTTTAAAACTTTTCTGATGTCTACTGTCCATTTGGATTCAAGTGGAAGAAGATAGATTTCCTAGGAACCACTTCTTGCAGGTTGGATTAAACTCAATTTCGATGGGGTCTCTAAGGGTAACCCAAGAGAGGTAGGTGCAGGTGGTTTAATTCAGAACAATAGTGGCAAACTCGTCACCTTTCCTAAGAATTTGGGACCTCAATCGAGTCATTTTACTCAGAGCTCGTGCTCTCTTCCAAGCGATCTCTCTATTGAGTGACTTTGAGTATAGTAAGGTCATCATTGAGGGTGATTTCCTAAATATCATAAATCTAGTGAAAGGTTCTCAAACTCCTAGTCCTTTTGTCACTAATATGATTTTTGAGGTAAAAAGAATCCTTTAGGTCTTTGAGGATGTGGTTGTCAAGCACATGTATAGGGAAGGTAATAAATCGGCTGATTTCCTGGTAAATTTGGGGTTGAGCTAGGATGGTCTAACTATTTGGAAAGGATTTTTTGCCAAGTATCAATGATTCAAAGACTAGAGGTATCTCTGTTGAGTTGGGGATAATCGGGTATCTCTTGTATTAATTTGTGAAGAATGGATGACTAGAATTGGATTTTTTATGTTTTTATATTTTATTTTAAATTTTAACCAAATGGATTATATTGGGTTTTGTTAAGTTTAGAGTTTATAACAAATAGTAATATTTTGATGTGGTGAGAAGATGATAGTGCAAGAGTCTTGCTTGTGGAAAATAATTAGCTATATATAGCAACTATGAGATCTATTATAAACATATTTTTGCCATTTAAGAGAGTCAGAGGTACACTTTATAATACTACATTTGTACTTACAAGATCATTTTGTTAATAATAAAAATATTGTGCATGATATTTGGTTATTGATTGTATCACTGCCCTTTCAATTTGCGGATGCATATTTATTATGGCACTTCCCTCTCACTTTTTGTTGGTATTTTCTTCTACTATTGTATTTTTTTTATCGGTTAAATTAAAAGTGAGTTTTTATCAAGGGACCCAAAACCTGATTACAACCATTCAAAAGAAATTTTTTTTTTTATTTGAACTAGGGCTACACTGCCTAAATCATCAAAACAACACGTACGAAAAGGATGGAGAATAGGAACAGGACCATCCCACCCAAACAACCCGTGCAAAGAGGATTTAAAATAAGGTAATCCCGCCCAGCTCAAAATTGAAACAAGGCCATCCTGCCCACAGTAATTTAAAAATACAAAAAGTGGGAAAAATAAACAAAACATTCCTGCCTAGAAGGATACAAGGCCATCCCGCCCACAAATGAAATTTAAAATTTTAAAAATAAAATTTTGAAAAGCGGGATAAAAGGTAATCCCACCTAAGGAGGTCCAAAAATGCAGCTAAAGACCAAAACTAGAATCCGACAGGAAAACACTAGAAACCAAGAGAAAAATTGCAAAAACCACCCTAAATAGAAGGATGGAGTAGAGGAACTACCAGAGGAGGAATATCCCACCCAGGTAAGGGTAGGAAACAAACAAGAATGCTAGAAAACTTCTAAAACAACATCCTACAAAGGCCTAGAAAGAGGATCAACAAACTGAGGATCTCCAAAGGCCATGAAATCCTCATGCAGTAAAACAAACAATAACAACCAGGAGAAGATGTATGCCCCAGCTGGAAACTACTAAAAATAGGCTCCAAACATAACCCTCCAAAAAAAGCCATCCCAGAAGCAATGTAGGAAATCCATGGAGGGACCCAAGGGCATCCTTGAACAAAGTTGCAGGAAGGACACCCTTGAAATGACTGAGAAAAGGGAAGATAAGTGGAGAAGTGATCTCCCACCCTAAGGAGATCATATGCAACCAAATACAACCGAGAGAAGGATCCATGAAGCACCAATGAACAGGAAAATGAGCCCCATCAAGAACACCTACAAAAATATAGAACAACCAAAAGAGCTGAAGGGAAATTCCTTGAAGCACAAAAAGAAAATACTATAATGGATCTAGGGACGTCCCAAAAGGTATAAGGAAAAAGATTCCCTGAAACTCAAAAAATAAACTGGGACAAATCCATGGATGCCCTAGAAAACCCCAAGGACATCCCATATCATAGGCACCAAAAGGAAAACCCACCTGAAGGTATGGAAAGGGGCAGACAAGAGAGTAAGTGACCTCCAAACCAAGGATATCATCTACAATGCCTACTAGCCAAGAAGGAAGGACAAAGGAGGTTCCAGGGAGCTAGGATAGGACCAGAGATCTGGGACAGGGCTAAGTATAGGCTGCTTCTACTATTGCAATTTTGTAATGTTGGACCACAATTATTTATTTGATTCCCTCTCAATGTGATGATTGTTTAATAATAATACTACTATTGTTAAATCCATATTTAATTTGCATTTGTCACACTCTTTTCCTTTTAGAATTATTTTTTATGCACTTAGATTAGCTTATTTTCACATGATTAGTAGAAAATCCACATGAATGTTTATGGTGGAAAGAACATTTTCTCTTCATTCAAAATTGTTGAAATGAGATTATGGGAATGAACCTAACTAGGCAATTTCCATGTTCAACAGTTATCATACTTGACATTGTTGTTATTTTATAATAATTGACAATTTTCATAATGGTTTCTTAGAGAGTTTGATATAATGAAAACTAGTTGATAGTAAGGTGGGAGAAATATTTCTGTAAGTTATCAAGGCTTAATGGAATAACTTAGAATTTGCATCCCCTTCCTGTGCCTAAACCACTCTTTATCTCAAACTTAATAGATAACTCTCCCTCTTAATTATTTCTATTTGTGCAATCAACTTAGCTTCATCATCTCTACTCAAATTTGTATTTGTTCCATTTTGTGCTAGTTTTTTAATTCTTCCAATCTATTACTTTTTTCTTTCTTCTTTTTAGCTTCAAATTTCATTATGTTTCTCTACCATCCTTTAATTTTATTTTTAATATGTTTCATTTTGCTATATATTTACATTGTTGTTCCTTCAACTTCAATCTCATTTGATCATTTTTTAATTTTTAAATTCAACTTTAATTATATTTTTAATATGTTTCATTATGTTTCTCTACCATACTTTAATTATATTTTTAATATGTTTCATTTTGCCATATAATATTTACATTGTTGTTCCTTCAACTTCAATCTCATTTGACCATTTTAAAATTCAATCTGATTGTTGTTTTCAAAAAACTCCACTTTCCATCATTAAATTTTAACGACACATTTTTTAGAGGTTCAAATTCATGTAGCCTCAATAGTATTGGTTCATGGTTTGATCTTGGTCTAGACATATTAAAATACTTCAATGATACATTTATTCCTAAGATGGATTCATCTACTAAAAACCTATCTAATATGATATGTTTTCCTAGATATTTGGCATTCCAATGATATATGTATCCAATGTACATTTTTAACCACTTCTATGAACTTCTATTTTCTTCTATTTCGTATTGTAGCAATACCTCCTGCCTAGCCTCTTGAGTCAATACATACACTTTGGTATATATTAGTATTCCATGTTCCTTCCATAGTTGTCCCTTCATTTTTTGCTATCTTAGTTCCATAAAGAAAAATTATATTAGGACCAAATTCTTGAATCTTTCCCTTTAAGGTTCTATTTGTTGAGGTAGAACTCATACCTCTTATATTCCAAAAGAATATACATCCTTCTTATTTTTTCCTCATCCACTTGGGGGATTTAATTCCGTTATCTTATCCTCTATGTTGACTTGCTTTTGACATCCCTCCTCAATGGCTTTTTATGAATATATTTGCAATGTATCTAACCTTGTGGGTCTTCATACCTTATTCTTGATACTTTTCACATAGTCTATATGTGATTCTATTTTACTTAGGGATAATATACCACCCAACATTGTCACCTCATTTTCCACTTTATAACCTTTTCCTCCTTATTCTTCTCAATTTTCTATTTTTTTTACTTCTTCTTTTAAACTTCTTCAATAGGTTCAAACACCTCATTATTCATTTTTGAATTCTTTTCCCCTATTGTAATCTCTTATAGTGATTTTTCCTTCTTCAAGGCCTCAAATTGATTTTCACTGATGTCTTTTTTTTTGTTCATACCCATTTTCCTTTAGTTTGATTTTTCTTTCATACATTCATAAATACTTCATTATCCTTCTCATTTCCCTATTCCTTGATATTTATCTTGATTTGCTTAAGAAATTTTAGACATAATGTCCATATTCATAGAAATGGATGCATTTAAATGGTATTCACTCATAATTTAGATCTTGCTTCCATAATTGACATTGTAGTTCAATTTTAATACGCTCTTGTAAGCCTTTCATTATGTCCATCTCCACACATATTCTCACAATGTGATTAAATTTCATTTTTTTTCATCTTAGCTATTTTAATGAACCAACCTAAAGAGTCTCCTATTTCTTTAAAATATTCTTCCTACAAAAACTAATATGCGATGGAGTTCGTGTTGAGCAAGGTGCAGCAAAAGTATTGTCATTGTTGTCAACATAGACATATTGATGCAGTTGATGCAGTTCAGAGGTCAATCAGAACATGTACAGTGAATTTCCAAGAAGACAGAAGTGGCCTAGATTCAGAAAATCAAAGAAAAAGCTACAAAAAATCAAGAAAAAGACAAGAAAATTGTCGCGATATCGCGACATGTTTTCTGTCACGATTTCATGACATAACGGAGGAGAGAGAAGGTGCAACCAAAAATGTCGTGATTTCGTGACATAACGGAGGAGAGAGAAGGCACAGCCAAAAATGTCATGATTTCGCGACATATCGGAGGAGAGAGAAAAAGCTAGAGAAACTGTCGCGATTTCGTGACATGTTGGAAGAAAAGAAGCAAAGTGGAGAAACTGTCACGATTTCACAACATGTTGGAATAAAATAAGCAAAGTGGAGAAACTGTCATGATTTCGTGACATGTTGGAAGAAAAGAAGCCAAGTTGAAAAACTGTCATGATTTCACGACATGTTCAGAGAAGAAACACTTGCAAGAAAAACTGTCACGATTTCGCGACATGTTTGGAGAAAAAGCACTAAGGAAGAAAACTATCACGATTTCGTGACATGTTCGGAAGAAAAGCGCTAAGGGCAAAAAGTGTCGCGATATCGCGACACGTCGGGTTTTCGCGACCCGAAGAGGAGAGAGAATGTATGGCAACAAAAGTGTAGCGATTTCGCTACATGTTGAAGTTTTGTGGGCCAAAGCAGAGTTTAGATGCCAAGGAACAAAAGTGTAGCGATTTCGCTACATGTTGGACTTTCACGGGCTGAAGCAAAGAGGAAGTGCAAAGGCAAAAAGGTGTAGCGATTTCGCTACATGTTGGACTTTCACGGGCTGAAGCAAAGAGAAAGTGCAAAGGGAAAAAGGTGTAGCGATTTCGCTACATGTTGGATTTTCGGAGGCCGAAGCAAAAGAAAAGTACAAGGAACAAAAGTGTAGCGATATCGCTACATGTTGGGTTTTCGCTGGAGCATGCAAAGAAGAATGTACGGATGCGAAAGATGTGATTTCGTGACATGTTCTATTTTCGCGGGCGAAAGGCAAAAGACAGCGCTAAGGCAAAAAGAAGTCATGATTTCGTGACATGTTCCGATTTTGCTGAGGCATGCGGAGAAAAGAGCTAGAGGCAGCGAATGCGTCGTGATTTCACGACATGTCCCGTTTTCATGGGTAGGAGACAAAAAAGAGCCAGAGGCAGCGAATGCGTCGCGATTTCGTGACATGTCTCATTTTTGTGGGTAGGAGACAGAAAAGAGCTAGAGGCAACAAATGCGTCACGATTTCACGACATGTTAGGTTTTTGTTGTTGTATGCTGAAAAGAGAAGAAGCCGAAGAATGTCGTGATATCGCGACATGTCTTGTTTTCGCAGTCAACTGTCTAGAAAAGGTCAAATGGGTAGAAATGTCGTGATATCACGACATGTCTTAGTTGCACAGGTAAAAGCCGAGAAGCATGCACAGTGACAGTTGTCAAGGAAAGTGTAGAAGAAAATCATGCAGCCAATTAAGTAAGAGTTAGCTGGAGTCAGAACTGAAGTTATAGGTGGTAGTTACAGAACAGTGCATTAAAGAAAAGAACGGTCAAGAACGACTGTTACAGGGCCATGATGCTGCAAGGCTTTCAAAAGCGCAAATATACCGAGAACCCGATAAACGAGAAATCCTCTCGGAGGTCGCGTGTGTCAAAAATGGCAGTTGCGGGCAGAAGAAAAAGTTTGGCTCAGAATTGAAAAGAGTGCCATCGGAAAGAGTAAAGGTGTCGAGAGGGCAGTTGCATAAAGGATAGAAGATAAGAATGACAGAGTATCGAAATACACAGAAAAGGCTGTCAAAAAAGGCTGTCAGAGTGAGTAGAGTAGTCTGTTAGTATGAGTCAGAAAGAAAGCGGCTAAAAGACAGAGCGCGTCAGAGAGGGTGTGACAGATTGATCGTAGCCGAGAATGCATGAAAAATTAGAGGGAAAAATAGAGCCATTTTGAAAGAGCCGTTCGAGTAAGCCCAGTATAAAGAAATGAAAAGGCACAGTAAGGAAGGATACTGCAACCGTGTTTTTATCTTGAAAAACAAAAAGTGAGGTTGGGAAGAGTGCTGTAAGAAAAATAGCAACAGAACTGAAACCTGGTTTTATTCATGAAAAATATTGAAAGAGAGGTTTTAGTAAGCCATAGAAGATATTGAGTTTCTAAAAATTCTCCTTATGCTTCTATGAGATTGAATTGAATGAGCAATAGACCAGTGAGGGTCTTGTAAAAGAGAAGGCATTTTTATGTCAATCTATTATTCAAAATAGAAATCCAAGTTAGTGCTTGGTATAAGGGGTCGGTGCTCCTATCTATTGTTGTAGATAAATCAGGGGTTGGTGCTCCTTCCAGTGGGTGCTAGTAAACTATTTGTAAAGATTGAATCCTTGCAAAGGCTAGATTTGGATTGTAGTCCAAACAGTCATTATTTGAGGAGTAGCCAAATCGGTGAACCTCATTAAATCTTGTGTTGTGTGATGCTCTTTGTTATTTTTGCTATATCTATTTTTAAGCTTGCATTTTTAAGTATTAAGAGTTGCAGATTCAAGTTTTAAATAGTTACACTGATTCACCCCCCCCTCTCAGTGTCATTGTGAGAATATCAGTTCGAAATTTCTTCTCTTTTTCAATATTATCATCCCATTACTTTACAAATAGTCCACATTTTGCCATGAAGTAGAGACCTCTCTCAAAAATCATTTTCCTCTTTTTTGGATTGTTAAATGTTACCAAAAAAATCCTTTTCCTGAATATACTATATTTGGTTCTTACAATATAAATGGGGAGTTAGACACAGATTAAAGACATGATATATCAATCGTTATTCAACTTTTTATAATCATCTATGATGTTTTCTTCATCAAACTTTATATTTGGAAATTGTTATTTTCATTTTAAAAATCCATCCATTTTTGGAAAATAAGAATTGGTTTTAAAAGACTTAATTCACTTATTACATTATACAAATAGTACATTACATAGAAACATGATAAAAATGATAATGTAATTTTACTACATCTTTCTTGAAGTCATATCAGTGAAAGAGTAAAGATATTCAAATTGAAATATGTATTTATTTTATTTTATAAAATAAATTGGGAATGCATTATTGTTGTTATTAATACCAGATATTATAATTTATTGTAAACAAGAAAATATCTTTTGAATTGTCAAATTTACTTAAAAAAATTAATTCTTAATAATAATAATCTAGTATATTTTAAAAATATATTTCATTATTGCAAATGCTATTTTTTACTATTTTTAATTATTTCAAATACTATATTTCATTTGCAGATGTTTTAATCTCATTATTGCAAGCCTAATAATATTATAATTATTTTTTACTATTAAAATAATATACATTTTATGGTGCATGGTTGCTACTATGGATTGACGTCAAAGGAGGAGAAAGATATGAGTAGCGACATCAAAGGGTTTCTATGGAAAAAATCTGAGCAACGACGTCAGAGAGTTTTGCAAAAAAAATTGAGCGACAACATCAAAGGGATTTGTAGAAAAGAAATTTGAGCAGCGACGTCAGAGGGTTTTTATGAAAAAATATAAGCAGTAGTGTCAGAAGGTTTTGTGGAAACAAATCTGAGCAATGACGTCAGTGGGTTTCTATGAAAAAATCTAAATAGTGGTGTTAGAGGGTTTTGTAGAAAAAATCTAAGTAGCGGCGTCAAAGGGTTTCTACGAAAAATAATCTGAGTAGTGGTCATAGGATTTTTCAGTATAAAAAAAATATGATGTATGGTTTCTACTGTGGAGCAATGTCAAAGGAGTGGTATCTGAGTAGCAACATCAAAGTTGAAAATGAGATCTAGAAAGAAGTATATAGCGAATGCGAAGTTGTAGGTGAGCGAGAAGGAGTTGACGAGAGAGAAAGAGTAGGTAATCAAGAAGGAGTAGTTAGGGGATCAAATTCAGGTTTTGGAAGGTTTTTTGGTATAGGGTGTTGTTTAGGCTTAGAGAGCAGAGAGTCATGAGGTGGGTTCTATGGAATTTTTGGGTGCTACATACTCACATGTAATTGAAACAAATACCAGTGATGTAATCCCCTCGATGATACTTGATTTGGGTGGTAGATCACATGGGTCTTATTGGATGGGACATCCTCTTGACCTAGAAGAATCATTTTATAAGAAGACTACAAAAGGTTTTAAACCTAGTAGGATAAAAATATTATTTAATATTAGCCTTGAAGGTTATTATATTCATATTCCTAATGAGTTCACATATATTGCTATGGAAGAGGGTTCTTGGAATCTGGTAGGCAAATTCCAGGGAAGCAAGTCTGATATAGATTTCATTAGAAATTGGAATTTAGAGAAATGGAAGCCATTGGTGAAGAACACATGCTTATACTGAGAGGGGGTGAATAGTATAAGACCAAATTTTACTTTTATTTCCCAAATAATATTATCCAATATTATCAATGACAATATCAATAGAAGTAATCAAAGCAATGCATAAATCATCACACACAAGAGAGACATAAATTTAACATGGTTCACCCAATATGGGCTACTCCACGGAGAAAACATTTCCACTAAATATCTCAACAAATATCTTGGGAATCAATTCCTTATTACAATGCTTATGGATTTTTGTCCAAAGGAGACACCAATCCCATATGCACTGATTTGTGGATCTCTCTATAGGATAACCCTTTCCCCTTTTCTCTGGTTCATGTAACTTGATCCAAGATAACTCTATCTCCTCAAATGGTTTTTGGATCTCTCTCCACAAAATAACTCTATCTTCCCAACTGGTTCACGGATCACACTCCACAAGAGAACTCTTTTCCTTTGCTATGGTTTGTGGATCTCTCTCCACAGGAGAACTATTTCCCCTTGCTATGGTTCATGGATCTCTCTCCATAGGAGAACAATTTTTCCTCTACTCTGGTTGATTATCTTATAGAATACTTCTACCCCACTACTCTAGCTTGTGGATCTCTCTCCAAAAGAGACATTTGTTCCCACTGCACTGGCTAATGGATATCTATCCACTGGATACTATTCTCCTCTTTACTCTGTCACATCCAAATGATGCTCTCAACTCTGTCTTAAATTTACACCAAACTCTTTCCCAAGTCTAGCACAAATTTGCTCCAACTTTGGTCATGAATCTGCACTAAAATATATCTAAAATTTATCCCCAAGTCTTAACACAAATATTGATCAAATCAACAACCAAACTTGCTCTCAAATATGTCTCAAAACTATCCTCAATATTTAACACAAAGATTGAAAAAATTTGCTCTTAATTATGTTTCAAGTCTTCACAAGGCTTCCTAAAATTTACCTTCAAGCCTTCTCAAAAGACTTTCTCAAATCTACCTTCAAGCCTTCTCAAAATACTTGCTCAAATCTACCTTCAAGATTTCTCAAAAGACTTGCTCAAATTTACCTTCAAGCTTTCTCAAAAGACTTGCTCAAATCTGCCTTCAAGTCTTCTCAAAAGACTTGCTCAAATCTGCCTTCAAGCCTTCTCAAAAGACTTGCTCAAATTTGCCTTCAAGCCTTCTCAAAAGACTTTCTCAAATCTGCCTTCAAGCCTTCTCAAAATACTTGCTCAAATTTGTCCTCAAGCCTTCTCAAAGACTTGCTCAAATCTATCCTCAAGACTTCTCAAAGACTTGCTCAAACTTGTGCTCAATACTGATAAAAAAACTGTACCAAATATTTCCAAATCTTGCACACAAGAAAAAATCATATGTTTTTTAGAAATGCTTTCTTCAAAAAAAAAATATTCTACTCATAATTTTTTTAACCTCTGGAACATATAGAGAATGATATACTCTATAAAGTAGCTCAATATGTTCTACTCAATAATTAAGCCTATCGCTTTCACAAATTTTATTTCTAACATACCCTTACAATATCACTCAAAACCAATGCTCAAGATTTTCACACAATCATTCAGCCATTGAAGAACAACTTGCTCACAAACCCTAACACATGTGTTTCCACTTTCTTTCAACAAGGATGCACAATGTAGGTCTCAAAACCTAACTCAAATATTTCTAAAAATCCTTATCAAACAATCCTTTAATATACCTTCAAGCATTCTCAAAATACTTTCTCAAATCTACCTTCAAGCCTTCTCAAAAGACTTTCTCAAATCTACCTTCAAGCCTTCTCAAAAAACTTGCTTAAATTTGCCTTGCAAGCCTTATTAAAAGACTTTCTCAAATTTATCTTCAAGCCTTATCAAAGACTTGCTCAAATCTAACCTCAAGCCTTCTCAAAGACTTGCTCAAACCTGTCCTTAATACCGATCAAAAAACTGTATCAAATATTTCCAAATCTTGCACACAAGCAAAATTCATATATTTTTCATAAATGCTTTCTTCAAACAAAATGTATTCTACTCAGAATTCGTTTAACATCTGTAACATATAGAGAATGATATGATTTATCAAATAGCTCAATATGTTCTACTCAATCATTAAGTTTATCGCTTTCACAAATTTGATTTCTAACTTACCCTTACAATATCTCTCAAAACCAATGCTCAATATTTTCACACAATCATTCAACCATTGAAGCACAACTTGCTCACAAACCCTAAAACTGGTGTTGCCACTATATTTCAATAAGGATGCACAATGTAGGTCTCAAAACCTAACTCAAATATTTCCAAAAATTTGTATCAAACAATACTTTAATCTACCTTAAAGCCTTCTCAAAATACTTGCTCAAATCTGCCTTCAAGCCTTCTCAAAATACTTGCTCAAATCTACCTCTAAGCCTTCTCAAAAGACTTGCTCAAATCTGCCTTCAAGACTTCTCAAAAGACTTGCTCAAATATGCCTTCCAATTCTTCTCAAAATACTTGCTCAAATTTATCCTCAAGCCTTCTCAAAGACTTGCTCAAACCTATCCTCAATACTTATCACAAAACTGTACCAAATATTTCTAAATCTTGCACACAAGCAAAACTCATATCTTTTTCAAAAATGCTTTCTTCAAACAAAATATATTCTTCTCAGAATTCATTTAACCTTTGGAACATATAGAGAATGATATGTTCTATCAAATAGCTGAATATTTTCTACTCAATCATTAAGTCTGTCGCTTTCACAAATTTTATTTCTAATGTTTACACATACCCTTACAATATCACTCAAAACCAATGCTCAATATTTTTACACAATCATTCAACCAATGAAGCACAACTTGCTCACAAGCCCTAACATAGGTGTTTCCACTTTCTTTCAACAAGGATGCACAATGTAGGTCTCAAAATCTAACTCAAATATTTCCAAAAATGCTTATCAAACAATCCTTTTCTCTCCACCTTATATTCCAAAATATTCACTTCAAAAAAAACTTTAAACAAGGATTGATGTGCTCATACCTCTTTATTTGCTTTGATGGAGATATATCTTCAAAATTTGTCTCACCAACAACCAATTTCTTTTGTGTCACTTCAAAGTTTAATAGTAAGATTCTATCTTAAAATATCCACATGAATTTTCCCTCAATAAGATGCTCAATGAATTCTTATGTTCTAGGAATCTTCTTTTGTTCTCAAGGACAATGCATTAAACCTCAACAAAATTCTCTCAACAATTTCCTTTTTATAAAGCAATAATTACAAACAATAACATCACCCTTTACACCTTTTATCTCCCTCTATCATAAAATAATTTCCAATTTATTTTAATGTCCAAGAACCAAAAATCACAATTCTAAATAAACCATTTACAAACTTATCACTCCAGAATTTATATTTAAGATAACTAGCAACAAAAGTATTTAAATATTATACAAAAAAATTATTTCTCCTTATACATCCTATATGCAAAACTATACATCAAATCACATCCACCAAATATACACTATAGCCAACATTTAATTAAATTTGAGCATACCTTATAAAAAAGTATTCATTTCTATTGTGGATGGTAATCAACCCTTCGACATCTGCCTTTCAAGCACAGCACTCGACCGCTTGCGCTAGCCAAGTGGTTGAGACCTAACCCTTAGCCTCAACATTTTATCTCTTGCTACCTCTGACAAAAATAAAACAAAAAACACTTCAAATGATGCTAGGGAGAATCAAACCCCAAACCTTTCCTATGGCAACACCTTATGCAGGACCCGCCTGCCACTTGGGCTACCAAATCTCACTGAAACAAAAATTATGTCGTCTTATCCTTATCTACTATCACTTGTTCAATGAAAGGGTTTCCAACACTCTTCACTATACTCCACGATCGATTTTTCTCATGCGCATTGACTTCGGATGACCTTGAAAAATAATTTTAGCTCCTCCTTTTATATGCTTTTGAAGCATTTTTGTGACGTCAGCGAAAACCTATATTTACCTTATTTTAAATTTGATTTTTGGCACCCTTTGCCAATTTTAAATTTAATTTTATATTTAATATAATATTTAACTTTGTTTAATTATTATATTATTTAACTTTAGTAATTAAAAAATACTTTTGCATGGGACCTTCATCAATTTTTATTTTTCCTTTTAATAAGCTCTTTTGGCTTAATTATTATAATACTAAAATATTATAATTTTTTAAATTTTTCTTTTAAAACCTTGGCATAAAATTTTGCCTTCAACCTTTTAACTAAACTCTTTGGCTTATAATAATTTTTTTTTTTTTTGTTAAATTAAAGATTTTATATTAGAAAATGGGGCATTTGAAAGGCACCCCAATGCCTTGGGATTATAATAAAAAATATTATAACCATTCCTTTTTACCAATTTTCTTGTATCATAATGAACTTTACCTTGCATCAAACACTTGATATCAATGACAACATAATTACTCAAAATTTCCAACAATCTCCCCCTTTTTCATTGATGGTAACCCTTTTCTAACAATTATTTTTCCTTCCTTTTTCCAAATCTGCTCCCTTGAGAAACTACTCTCCCTGACTGAATGCTCTCTACCTTACTCAATTCTCTCCTCCTTTGACATTAATGGTAAAAGGAATCCTTTGGGGATAAATATAAGAATCTTAGCTCAACCCTTTCCCTACATCCTTTCCTTGAGGTGATTAATTTTTGGGTGGGAGTATTTCTACTCCTAGGATACAATGCTATTTTTCTTTGTCAACCTTATTTCTCAACATACCCTTTTGATCCTTTTGAATGTCCCTATTATTGCTTTTATTTGGAAGCTCTGGAAAATATGTTGTGTACCACTTGGCCTTATGCCCTAGATTATTGCACTTGTAACACTTAATGTTGTAGTTCATAGAAGGTATAAATGTTTTGAAGTTCCTCCTAGTGAAGCCATACTCATTTTTGTCATGAACCCTACAATGGATTGCTTTATGACCAAATTGATTACAAGAGTAGCAATACCCTTGAAAGAGATATCCATCTTTGAAGTTCCTCTTGGTAAAACCATATTCCTTCTTTTCATGAACCCTGCAATGCACAGCCTTGTGATGAAACTTGTTACATGAAAAGTAACATCCTTTGAAGAAATATTGCCTCAAACCCACTGGTCTCTTAGTCCTTTCTTCTTTGTGATGATCCATGTTCCTTGTTTGGGAATTGTTTCTTTTCTTAGTGAAGCTTCTATTCTTCAACTTATCCTCATAAGTCTCAATTTCCCCTTCACTCTCTTCCTCTAAAACTTATTCCTATGAGCTTGAGCTTGACCCTTCTTCTTGTTTCCATTGTCCTTATTCAAAACCAAGTCATGTTTTGATAGATGAAGATATTTATGCATTGACAATCTTATCCAAAGTCTTTGAAATTTTTCCAAACCTGTGTAGCTTATCCTTAGAATATTTCACTTCCATAATTAGTGAAACTACCTCGTGTTCTAATCTTTCACATTATAATACTTTTACCTCTAACTTTTATTTAAATCTCCTTGTATTAGCAATTGAGTTTGTCAGGTCTTGTATAAGCTTTTCTTTTTCTTCATCATATTATTGAACTTAAGCCCTAAATTTTGAATTTTGATTTCTTACCTTTTTTAATTCTTTAAGACTAGAAATAAGTTCTACTTCTAGATCTACTGTGCCTTCTTCATTTTCTAAATTTTGTTCTACTCCTTGATCTTCAAGGGCATCTTCATATTTTTTAACTTTACCTTCAACAAAAGCATTTTCTTTCTCTCCTATTTCTAGAAATAGAATCTCCTCTTCTTCACTATATGAAGGTATTTCATCACTGTAACTTGAAGCCTTGATTCCCTTATCAACATAGAAACTCTTCTTTTACCTTTGAAAAAACTTCTTTTCATGCTTGTTTTTATCGTACCTATTTTTATTTTCATACCTAGATTTTCCTTCTTCCTTTTTTCTTATGGTCCTATTTCTCTTCACTGCTACTGCTTCCAGCTTCTGGACAATTAGATGCATAGTGACAAAATTTTTCATAATTGAAACATTTCATTGTTTTCATACCTTTGTGCTTTCTTGAGTCCTTGTTTCTTCTACCATAGTTAACTTCTTCATAACTTCTTGACTCACCACTTGATTATGGTTTCTTATATTTTTATTCTTTGATGCTTTGAAGGTTGCCTCTTTCTTGGATTTGGTATCCTTTACCATTCTCATTTCATAAGCTATGATAATTCCATGTAACTCATCCATAGGAAACTGATCAATATCTTTCATATATTATATAGCTAAAACTTTTCCATCATCTCTTATAGGAAGTGACCTTAAAAATTTCTGAGCAACATTGGATTATTCAACTTCAAATCCAAGTCCATGCATGGTATTAAAAATCTCAACCACATAGGTTGACCTTATGGCCATTTTAGCACAAGGAGCCTCAAGGGGCCTCCTATGTCTATGGAACCCCAATAAATTTATTGGCTTGGCCCTTTTTGTAATAGATAGAATTATTAACATGTTGTTTTGTTGGATAGAAAATGGAGTTTGACCAACTATAGACACCTAAAATTCGTACATAGATACCTCTACGTACTTATAGATCTTTTTGGAAACTTTAAGGTTTACATAGGTCATTCTAGACACCTCTAGGCTATTTTAGACTGATGTATATTATTTTAGATCCCTCTAGACCTACGTAGGCTATTGTAGAAATGCATAGACATGCGTAGACTAGCATATATCACTCTAGATTAGCATAGAACATCATATAATTACATAGACCACTTCACTAGTTTATGGGTACAAAACCCTATTAAACTACTCATTCCACATCATAACTACCTTGCATACATCAAAGGACCACTCATCAATCACCTAAGACCACTTAAGCCCTTCCTAGACCTAATTAGGAACCCACAGGACTATTAGTTCCCAAAAAGTCTTAGTTAAAGTTAATTCAAATTATAATTTTAAAGTGACTTCACTTAAAGTGCACTTTTTGGATTAAAAAGGTTAATTAGGTTCCTAAACCCTAATTACTCCTAATTATTCCATCCCACATGTGTGTGCACAAAGTTGGTTAAGATATTTCTTAGGAAATCCTAACCTAACCCTAATCTAACCTTAGAGTTGACTAATCCTAGTTAACCTTAATCTCTCCTGACACGTGTGAGGATGAGATATTTCCTTAGGGAATGTGGGGATGACACCTCACAAACCCTAACCTAACCACCATGGAATCTAACTTTAGGGTTTAGTTCTCCTAACCACACCCCCTACACCTTAGGTTTATCTATAAATAGTGGACCTAATCCCTCATTATCCCTCTCTCTTCCCTTTTAGCCAAAGTACATAAACTCTATCAAAATGAGATCATAAATGTAAAAAAGGACATCTGATATGTACCAGTAACATTGTAGCATATGAGTAACTCATTAGTGCAAGGATTTCTAGAAGAAAGTGATTACAGTTCAATTCACTCCCTGGCCTACGAATACAACACCAATTCACCCCCCGACCTGCAAGTTGGGTCTACAGGACTCATTTCACTCCAAATCTATCGGGTAAGCTCCATTTGATGTTTTTATGAGGTTCTATGTAATAATTCCTAGTTTTAATTATATATTTTGAGTCTATTTGTCCTTTTCACTATGGGTCCTAATTGAGGCAAGCCCCTAAACATACTAACTCTATTTTGCAGGCTTAGCACAGATGCAAAGAGGAAAGAAATAGAAAATACAACTAGTGGTGGCACACACTATGCATGAAGCCCACCTACATTGAGGAGCCCAAGATAAAGCATCAAACTTATTATAAAATTCATGAAAGAAAGAAAGGGGAATTCCCCCCATTTGTAACACAAAAGCACTTCAATCATGAATAAAATTAGCAATTCTATATAATTTGTGTTTTAGCAAATTATTAGATCAAATGCATTTCTTTTGCACATTTCATTCTGGCACACCTAGTGGGACCCCCACATAGGATTGTGTTAGAATTTTTTTATCATGAATCTAACTCAATCTGTTGTTTCTATGTTGTTGTAGGCACAAAATCTAGACATCTTAGAGACCCTTGAAGCCCTGACAACCCCCTCAGATCCTCATAATAGCAATTTCAGGACTCTAGATCTGATTCACCCCCCATCCTACGAATACATATCCAATTCACCCCCCAACTTGCAAATTGGTCCTAAAAAAGTCAAAAACCTTCAAACTTGCAGGGGTGAGCATCAAAGAAGTAAAGAAGACCACCTATAGCATCAGAAACCAGGTATTCTCAAAAATTTTCTTTGTTCTGATATTTATATGCAAAGAAATATTTACTAGTAAATGCATCGATACATTTGGTAAATTTTTTTTTTCTTACGCATCCATCATGCTAGAAATGTTTACTTTAGTTGCAGAAACCTGCACAAAACCAGAAAGTTCAATTTCATTTATTTTTGAGAAATTTTTAATTTCTTTTTGCAAATCACATGTTGCATAAGTTTTGCATTTATTTCTTGTCCTTTCACATCAATTCCCCTTTACAAGCATTTCATATTTTAGTTCTAATAGTCATATTTAGAATTAGAGTTTTGCAAATCCCTTTTGCACATTTCTCTTGAAGCAATTTTGAATTTCTTTGTTGTACAAAAATCAAAGTCAAATTTATTTCATGCATTTAAGAATTAGGGTTTTTCAAATTTCTTCTTGCACATTCCATTAAAGCAAGTTTCAGATTCTTTTTTGTAAATACAAATTTCAAAATCCTTCCCAATTTATTTCACAAATCCCTTGGGTAAATTGCAAGCGTTACATTTCTTTATACATATTTAGTCTAAGATTACCAGTTTATCCTTGTATAAATCCTTCTTACATTTCTTTCATGTTCCAAAATTAGGGTTCCATAAACCCCTCTTCTCACATGTGTTACATTGCTTGTTTACACAATTTTATAGAATAGGTCTTAGTTTCTTTCCAAAAAGGCACATAAGACTAGATTTATTTTACAAAACACATATTAATTTAGCCTTTTGATTCCAAAAAATGCATCGAGGGCTAGAATTTTATTTTAAAAAAGCATTTAGTTATATTTATTGCTTTATACATCATCGTTAGAATTTTCAAACCCATACACACGTGGTTTAAAATAAGTGGTGATATTGGATTTCACCCCAATCCATCCCTTGAGACTGGTGTGGCAAGAGTTGTACCCTCCACCATATCACCTCCTTAGACACCTAGCAACTCCACAGGAGTGGTTTTCTAGACTTCATCACCAGAAAACCCCCCACTTTTGAGACTAAGCTTCTCAATTTCATCACCAGAAGTTACCTTTGGAGTGGGATAGGATTAGATGCCTTTATCCATAAGGCTCATATTATTTGTGGACATGGTAATTATCGTTATTGACTAAGCTCGCCCTAGGGTGAAGCGAAAGCATAGGGTTGTTGACCATGCCTAGCAAGTTTTATACAGTTCCACCTATTCTCGTGAGACGATATAGTGAGATCATTTCAGCATATTGAGTTCTCCCCCTTTATGTTATTATTTTACCATGCCTTCCATAAAGGTCACCATTCACACATTGTGCTATTGTTATATTTTGTGCATATTTGGGTGTTGCAAGAGGTTTGGTACTGATGAAACTCCTAATATTCTATAGTATTCACTCCACTGCCTATGATTTTACCTAGTAAGTACCAACATCAAAACACACTAAAACAAATAAAACACCTTATTTATTGCATTTAGAACTCATTCTAGTTTCGCGTTGTTTGCATGATCACAAGCTGGTTTCAGCACATCACACCACACAACACTTTTTTTTAGCTTCACATAGCTTGTCACCTTATTTTGAGTCCACACATCATAGGGTTGCTCCCAACCCCATTTACACATCAAATACAAAACCACAGATTCTAGTTTTTATGTGATTCTAAAACTTCATGATACGACACACATCATCATGCCAGTTGTTACCCATAGTCCTGTGCTCGAGCAATATAAACCTATAGAGGAGGCACCTAGCACCCCTTCTATTTAGTCCATCCCTCCTCATTCGATCACGAAGGGGAATTCCATTTACACACATGATCCACTCACAGAGTTTAATCCACACTATACACACACAATGACTCATGGTGAGGCATCCACTTCAAGTGAAGTTCTTGCCACTTTAATCACATAATAATCCACTCCTTTTCCCTGTATCGTCACCTAATACACCCACCACATTCTGTGATCATGTGATCTAAATTGCTCTAGGACAACCTAATTTGTTCTTTACCATAGATGATGAGACTCTACCTACATCCCCCACCTTTGCACACCCTTTATTCCATAGTTTATATCAATCCCTCTTTAAGAATGACTCCTCCCT
Source organism: Wollemia nobilis (assembly GCA_028583015.1). Lineage (NCBI taxonomy): Eukaryota > Viridiplantae > Streptophyta > Pinopsida > Araucariales > Araucariaceae > Wollemia > Wollemia nobilis. Next base: position 16,242,445 of record JAQPPZ010000756.1, read on the forward strand.
ACTAAATTGCACTCACCTCGAGGTTGCATAATTTACCCCTATTGTAGGAATGATATCAAACCCTTCCTCCTCTACCACAGGTACCCAGATGCCATAATTCCAAATTGTGCAGTAGCAACCCCCATTGCAGGAGCAACAAGCACCACCACAAACACCACATCCATACTCTTCTCAATAGTCCCAATCATCATCATCCCAACAACCACTTTTTACAATTTCTTAGAACTTGTCACAGCCACCTCTCCAAACCCAAACTACACAATATCAACAAAAACAACCAACTACTCACACCCAATCGGAAGTGGACACATTCCTCACTCCAACTTCCCAAGCTCCTACCCTAGAAGATTACCCTACCTCCTCATCATTCCCATTCCATATCAATTTCATGGAATATACCCTACCCAATCCTTTGCTCAACCTTCATATACATCGACATTTAGGTTACCTCCTCCTCCTCATTTTTAGGCTCCAACTTCTAGTCTTCTTCCCACCTATGGATCAAGACCTACAACCTACACTCCTACCCCTCCAGGATACTCTGCACAGTTTAGTTTTACCACCTCCCATAATTTAGGATAGAGATAGGTTCCATCCTTTTACACCTTATCTCGACCACCCCTAGCACCAGTAGCATTGATACCTCCACCATTACCTACTAGATATACATTATTTACTCCTCACACTTTGTGGTCATCATTGCCTATGACCCATACATTACAGTAGGCTCCTACCCAGTAGGTACCCATGCCACAAAAACACATCTCACAATCACAATACTACTATCCTCAAAAAACACCCATTCCATAGCCTAGTGTCCCACTAGCCATGAAATTATATATCATTCAGAAGCCATCCTACTTGGACTAGTTGCAAAAATTCCCTCCTTAATACTGGGAAGAATAGCAACTCCAATAATATCCACATTACCAATATCAACCCACCTTAGCACTTTCCTCCACACCTTTAACACCTAAGATTCAGCTCCTATGAGATGAATTCATGATGTTAAACTTGCGCATAGCCAGTTATGGACCACAAAAACCAACATATGATGAACTCTATAGTGATCCAATTCATCCATCAGTTCATATCCCACCTTACCCCTATCAATTTGAGATCCTAAATTTTTATAAGTACAAAGGTAAGAAATATCCTAAAGAACACGTTAGTAACTATCACTCAACCTACTACCAGCTTCATAGTAGCAAACCCCTTATGTTATGTACCTTCTCCCTCTCACTTGCGGGACAAGCCTTAGAATGGTATAACATGCTCCCACACCATAAATTGTATACCATCGAATAGTTGGCCAACTCCTTCCTAGAACACTTTTCCATAAACATTAAGAAGAATACTAACTTCTCAGATATCTATGCCTTATGACAGGCTAATGATGAACCCATCACCGAATTTGTGTCGATATTGAGATCGATCATCCATGACCTCACCCATACCCTCCCTACCACTGAGCTAGTGATACTCTTCTCTAAGAGTTGCCACAAACACATTTCCACCTCCCTGTAACTTCACCAAAGATGTACCTTTGAAGAAGCCATTGCCCAAGCCAAAGTAATTGATGACATCAAGGTCAAGTTAGACAACATCAAGTTAAGAAAAAATCCCAACTACAATTCTAACTACTGTTTTAACAAAAATACTTCCAACCCACCCTTCCCTCGACCGCCACAAGCCAATAAAGTGGAAGCTGCTACCTTAGCACCCATGTCGGTTCCACAAACCCATATTCCTCAATGACAAGCCTTCCAAACCAATGCACTTCTCCCTCTGAGGCCTTAGTAGCCTCGCAACATGCACCCAAATGCCCAACAATGCAATCTCACCTCACTTTTTGAACCTTTTCCAACCCTCTTCTAGAGGTTATATGAGGGAGGTCACATCATCCTACTTGAGATCACAACAAATAAGCCTTCTACCAATACCATCAATAGCACAACCATGATATTGATTCTTGTTGCTCTTTTCATGGTCAATTCCAAGGTATAATTAATAGGGGTACCATCTAGGTTTCAAACCCCCTTGCACCACAAAATCAAAACATATGGATCTTCTAGAACCCCTTACCTGACCATAGGGGAACTAACCCCCAAAGACCACTATTCAATTCTCCAGGGCCACCTAGGCAAGTAAACAATGTCCAACATAATCCCTAATCATGCAAAATAGTGGGTGTGATCAACCTTAGTATGCACAACAAACAATACCTATTGTACCAAATAACAACTATTTTTTCTTCACCAGTCCAACTCACATCACCGTAATCCTCCACAACTCCTAGTACCATACCACATCCACCATAAAACATCATTACAATCCGTGGTAGCCTTACCCACCAATTACGCAACACCCCTGCTCGACTATCCATTTTCGACCTCTTACAAAAATATCAACCCCATCATGAGGTATTGAATGACATCCTACGCTCCATCGATCTAGAGACACATGATACGAATACGTTCATAAACTTTGTAGGGAACATCCCATGATGTCTTCAACCCTCTATTAGTTTCCATGATCATGAGATTACAAAAATGGTAGGAGAAGGAGCATATCCTCCCCTCCATATCCAAGAAACCATCAATGACATCACCTACAAGTGTGTCCTCGTTGATACTGGTTCATCCATTAGTATTATCTCCATAGCAACATTGCATCACTTGTATATCCCACCAACCCATTTTGCCACTCCATCTCTTGACCTTTGTGCATGTGATGGTTCCATGAGACCCATGGTAGGATAAATCGTCTTACCCATCCGAGTAGGTATTAGTACCATCTCCATAATTTTTCACATCATCCAAAGTGAGATGCAGTATAACATCCTCCTTGGTCATCCATGGATTAGGGACTTTTAGTGCGTCCCTTCCACTCAATATCATTGCCTTAAATATATCCATGACAAACTTGTACATTATGTTCCTCCCGATGGGGATCCCTTCAAATTTTGCAACATCACAAACCTCCCACCAACACCTTACTCTTCTTCCATGCAACTCTTTCCCATATCTTCCCATCAATTTGTTGAAGTGTCACCATCTTCCCCAACATCCACTTCACTACCAAAATTCTCATCAAGGACACACACCTCAATGTCAGCACCATTAGCACCATCATTTGTAGCACCTAACCTTACTACCATACCTTTATCACCACCATCCTTATGGCCACCACCATCATCACATCCATCATCATCCACAATTCCACCCATGATACCGCAACCATCATTACCTTCTTACTTGTGCTCTATCGCTCCACTCCATCCATATTTCCTTGTGGAAACCCTTATCCTCCCTATGTTGCAAACACCTTCCCTTCCCTTTCATCCATGACCTAGGTCATTCACCTCCCCATGCATTAAAAAATTGACACCCTTGCCTCCTTCATAATTCCCATAAGTAAATCACCCTATCCTAGCTACTATATCGCTCCAAATTTTTCGCATCCTTAACTTCAGGCTATAGGATTCGTGCCCGGAAGGAAGATGGGAAAAGGATGTCGCGGTACCTCGGACTAAGAGGACTTGCGAAGGTCCCGCCTCTCAAGGGAGGTGTATTTTGATGATTTTTCGACAGATGGTGGGTTCACCAGGAAACATTTAATGGCAGTTTCCATGCCTAGGTTTGGAATGTGTTTTTATGTGTTCATTTTTAGCTTTAAGCATTCATATCCTAGGTTTGGCCAAATGAATCTAAATTAATCTATATGAAAGTGCAGATTTAATGAATGTAGAAAACAAAATTAAGACAAAAAACAGAGAAATAAAATAAGAATACCTGATCCGGATGTCTGATGGAGATTCTAATGTTTGAAGCAGTCAGGATCGCCTCTGATTGGATATGATCATCTGAGAGCAAACAAGATCTGAGACCTGTTGGAACAAAATCTAATTGTGCAAAATCAGTTTTGTGACAAGATCGTCTGGACGTCCTAGCCCAGACGAAATCGTCGGATCTGGGGCGATATCGTCTGATCGATGACGATATCATCAAACGGTCAAAACAACCTCTAAAAATGGTGCAAAAAAGGGGGAAACGGATTACCCGGCGGTTAACGGGCGGTTTGGGAGGTTAAAATTTGAATTTAAATTATTTACTAGGATGAATGTAATTATTACAATTTCACTACACCAATTTTAGGGTGCTACATTTTGCCCCCTCTTTAGCGAATTTTTCGAAGAAAATGCGTTAAAGATGAGTTCTTCTCGATCTACGAGAAAGCAAAAATTATTCCCATTTTTAGGCGACGATTCTTGGTCGAATCGTATGATATCTTACTATGGTGCCCCCTCCGTGTTTTTACCCAAATCGAATGTTTGAGGTAAAAATGCGGAAAAGCAAAATTATTTTTGAATTATTTTTGAATAAAATTAAGAAAAATAGGGTAAAACCGTAATTCATTTTTACTATTCATTTTTACTGGTTTTAGAGCTCTGGAAGCAAAAATGGTGGAGACGACGCATAGATCAACAGAGGTCCAGCGCGGGCTACGGGTAAGAGTCTAAACTTAGTTTATAATGCTTTAATTTGATTTTACATGCTTTTTAGGTAAATTTTAATCAATTTTTGAGCATCGCGGCCATTTTTGGGCCGTCGACATCGTCGGGACGAAATCGTCTCAATTTTGCCAATTTCGTCCAAGGACGAAATCGACAAAAGGGGGACGATTTCATCAAATTAGGGATGATTTCGACCTACGAAATCGAAAATTATTATGCTCAAATTTGGGACGATATCGTCCAATAGTGGACGATATCATCAATTGCATAAAATTGAACTTATTTTAACTTGCATTTTTAATCACTTGAGTTGTTATTAATGGTTGTTTGTTGTTTTGTTTTTTATGTTGTAGAGAGGTTTGCTAAAAAGTAGGGAATGGAAGTATGGAGGTTTGAGAGATGACTTGGCCACTCTTACACAGGCAGAGCGAGATCAGTCGGCACGAGCCGGCTTACAGCATGTGGCAGAGATGCCACAAGTGTCTATGGATATGGGGCTACTGATAGCCCTAGTAGAGAGATGGTATCTGGGTTCTTCCTATTTTTGGCTACCGATAGGGGAGATGAATCCCACTCTAGAGGATGTATGGAGGATTCTGAGAATCCCCATACAAGGACGGTTGATCACTCCTACGGCCAATCAGGGCCATGCTATGGAACGGTTGTGCGGTGACCCGAGCTTTGCCCTGGAGAAGGGCGGAGTTAACATCGAGGCACTGTGCCAGATGCCTAGGGCATCTATACTCACACAAGTTCTAGCTGGAGTAGTTGGTGGACTTTTACTATGCCACCAGAGCAGGTGTAGGGTGCCATGGATGCTCGTAGATGTGATCTACGATATGCGAGACCATGGCTACAGGTTTTCTTGGGGTAGCTATGTGCTATGCCAACTGTACAAGATCCTACATGGGGTCATGTACAAGGGCGGTCGATGTCTGGTGATGACATTTCTCCTACAGGTTTGGTGTTGGGAGCATATTGTAGTGCAGAGGCCGGTAGGGCTTCCTCTGACAGGGATTGACGGGGAGAGGCCCCGAGTTTTCTACTAGTGGCTCCGAAGAGGGTCACAGTGGTGGATCGACCTTTCGATGTCCTGAAGACTGCTAGATGACCTAGTCCCAGACCAGATTACCTAGAGGCCATGGTGCGAGCACCCAGGGTGGGCCGAGGATGAACAGGAGCTAGCTCGCGTTAGGCGAGTGTGCTGGCTATGGATGGAGAGGGGAGAGGTGGAGCTCCACCGCTATGATTGAGTTTTGCATCAGTTCGGTCTGTAGCAGGGGATACCATCTCTCAGGGATTATGAGTTTTCTCGGACTATCCAGGATAACACTACAGTGAGCGGGGCTCTAGACATGCAATGTTTCTAGAGTCAGGACTCAGACAATGCCCCCATTCAGCCAGTGGATGGGGACAACACAGGAGTAGCCGATGGCTACGATGCCTGGTACGCAGGCATCTGCCCTCCTCGAATGACGAGGGCTCAGGGTCTGATACACATAGTTGTGCATCGAATAGGGAGGCGGCACCAAGCGGCTATGGAGGCAGCCCAGGGTCACGGTAGGAGAGAGCTGAGGAGGCCATATGCACAAGAGAGGCCATGGTAGAGGGAGAGGAGGGAGGCGAGACCCCCTTCTCCACAGAGAGAGAGGCCACCATCGCCCGATAAGGGCAAGGGTGTTGACACAGGGGAGAGTAGCGAGATAGCTACTCTTTGAGCAGAGAGATATCATCTTCGGGCACAGGTGCAGACATTGCAGGACGAGGCTACACGCCATTGAGCTAAGGTTACCCAGCTTAGAGACAAGATTGCACACCTCAGGGCACGGGGTGGAGGAGCGAGCACACAGGAGTTGGCATGATCGATTGCTCAGACCGCGTTCTACCAGGGCATCTACTTCCAGATGGTGCCAGAGGGTCAAAGGGTACAACTGCCAGCCGGCATTGCTGACCCTATCAGGATTGCGTCCTCGAGGACTTTGTCTCAATTGAGGACTAGGACTCACAGTACTACTCATACTGCGATGGGGCCACCTCATCCACCTTAGGGCGGGGGAGGAGATGAGGCTAAGAGCTCGAGGGGCTCTCGAGGCTAGACGACTACATTACACTGTATAGATGTAGGTTTATTATTTTTGATAGAGGATTGAGTATGCCGAGGTATAGATTATGGCATACCGATCTAGTTTTGATGATGTATATATACTGTTGATATATATATGATATGAGATAGTTTTGATCATATGACTTGTGTTATGTGTATGTTTATGATGCTTTTATGTTTGATTGATTGATTTGATAATTGGATTGAGGATTCATGAAATTATGTCGTTTTGAAAATTTATAATTTTGATGTCATGCAGTAATATTTGAAATGAAATAATCTGATGTAACAAATTGGTTGTTTGTAATGTGATGTGGTAAAAAATAAAAAGAGACTTCTAACAATAATTTCAAAGGACATTGTCGCTATTATAGACCATTTCATGGAGTCACTACTCACTCAGTCATCAAGCTAATCCTAGTATAGAAATATTGTTAAAAGTAAAAGAATGCTTAAGAGACTGTCTTAAGACTTTGGTGCAATGGTGAAAATGATGGTGATGATGGTTTGTTTTTCAGATTTTCATAAAAAAAATAGTATGCATTAAATAATGATTTTTTTGCTAGGCATAAATTCCTAAGTGTGATAATTTTTGGATAATTCCTTAGGAATTATATCATCTTTGCAAAATTGAAGGTTGACATAATGACATGAAATAGTGATAATGTGCATGCTTTGTGTTTAAAAAAAATAACTGTGTAATAGTATGATTTAAGTCATATGGTTTTCATGATTTTTAAATAAATGGAGAATAAAAATTGTTACAATGGTTTGCGCTAGGCATAGAATATGTAGGTATAGACTTATACCATCATCGCGAAAATCAAAGAAAAATAGATAGTTTTATTGCATGGTTGATTATTTAATAAACAAAAAATATGAAGATGAGGACTTGCGCTAGGCATAAAATTCCAATTTTGGTTTTGAAACTATACCATCATCGCAAAAGTCGACAAAATTTATATATATATGTATGTTTTGATTGTATGGTTTTGAAAGAAATTTTTGATTTTTCTATTATATAGTTGTCTTTATGGTAAAAAACTGTAGTTGAATTATTCCAAACAAGTTGCAAAAATAATATTTCAAAGTATTTTGAAGACAAAAGTTAGATTTATAAGGAATCCCATGTGCATATGTGAATTCATTTTCGATCTTGATTTATCATAATGATACACAAAATCTCTCAAATACAAATGTGTGTGCAATTGCTTTGTGCATTTACCATTTTTGAGCAAGATAATATGCTACAAGTGATTTGAAGAAACCAAATAAGTGTTCATTACCCATGATGTAAATGCATATAACCATACCAGAATACTATGTAGATCGGATTATCAAGAGCTAGCTAATCCATAAGCAGACATAGGTCTGTACAAAATAAGGTCGCTAATGTGATAGACATATCACCACGCTAGGAGTTACCCAAGGCCAAGCGGGTTGGGCACAAACCACCTGTTATGGGGCTTACCTCACGCTTTTCGAATAATTGAGAATTCCAGGGATTCAAGCTCATCAACCCTTCTTTTATTTTCAACGGGTAGGGAAAGGGATTTTATTGCTTTCTGCTTTCTTTTGCTTTTCTTTTGAACTTTGCTTCTTTTTCTTTTTGTATTATTATTATTATTTTTTTGCTTGATTTTTGAGATAGTGCTTGAAATATTGCTGTAATGATATAAAATAACATTTTTCATTTCTCTTTTCTCTTGAACTTTTCTTTTCTTCTTCTTTGCTAGGGATACTTGCTTGGATTAGCTGTAGAGCAAGGGATTTTTATTCTGGGTAGGGGTGAGCTTGTCCTTTTGCCAATTCTCAAAGATTCTAGACCATGTGCATGATAGGATAGCAGGGGAAACTTTTCGCTCAATAAATCACGTCTACTATGTAGCAAAACATTGAAATTACAAATATATTCATTTTATTGTGAAAATATGTGCTTGGTTTAAGTAAATAACAAGATCAATTCTCTATGCTCAAACTTTATTTAATTGAATTTTGTGAATTTTGATATAAGAGAGATTAGTAATCATGCCAGATAAAATCAAGATATTTATTTTTGTGAGTGTGCAAGTGAGAGATTCCAAATAAATGCTAATTTATCCAAAATAATTTGCAACATATAACTGCAATAATTGTAAGAAAATATATATAAATAATTTTTGAGAAGTTTTGAGAATATTGACTCTCTCTTTCTTCTTTATATTGTTTTGGTTTCGAAAGAGTCAAGCATATTGCTGTTTTTATATTTTTATCATTATTTTATTTTTTTGGTTTTATTTTTGTTTTTGAACAAAAAATTTAACAAGTGCCATAAATAAATGCAACAAATAGTTTTGAAGATTTTGATGATTATGAATGTTTTTGGTGTTTTTGAATTTATAAATTTGAAAGAAATACAAGATAGTGATTTTGAACAAATATATACATGGATGAAATGACCAAATTTATACATAGTAATGTTTAAGATGCAAAATATTCATGGGTTCTTTAAGTTCTTTACCATCTAAGGTAGACAATTTGTATGCTCCTGATTCGAATTTAGCAGTAATAATGTATGGTCCAAGCCAGTTGGGCTCAAATTTGCCTTTAAGGTCCTTAGTTGCATTAGTATTTTTTTTATTTTCTTTTAAAACAAGGTCGTCGATCTCAAAGGATCGATGACACACTTTTTTAGCATATGATATTTTAAGCTTGTTTTGGTAGGCACGGAGATGCTCCAAAGCATTGATGTGTTTTTCATCTAGGAGTTCCAGCTGACTGAGTCTACCAGCTCGATATTCATCTCCTACTTTGGTATCTTGAAGTAGTAAAGCCAAAGAAGGAACTTCTAATTCAAAGGGAAAAACTGCTTCAGCACCATAAACCAAAACAAATGGTGAAGTACCTGTGGGGGTTCGAACACTAGTTCGATAGGCCCACAAGGCTGGATATAACTTAATGTGCCAGTCACGGTTAGTTTTTTTGACCAATATTTTGAGAATTTTGATTAAGGTTTTGTTAGATGCTTCTGCTTGACCGTTACCCTGAGGATAGTAGGGAGTGGACCAGCGGTGTTGAATCTTATATTTTTGGCATAATTTTTTAACATCTTTATTTTTTAAACAAGTTCCATTGTCGAAGATGAGATTTGCAAGAATTTCGAACCTACAAATTATTTGATTAAAAATAAATTTAAAGACTTGTGTTCCAGTGCAGGAAGCTAAAGGCATAGCTTCAACCAACTTCATGAAATACTCAGTGGCGGTTATGATGAACTTGTGTCCATCAGATGACACAGGATTGATTTTTCCAATAATGTCTAAACCCCATTTGGAAAAGGGCCAAGGAGATGAAATAGCCTACGGCTCTTGTGCAGGCGCATGGACAAGGTCAGCATGTTTCTGGCACTTGTCGCAATGGTGCACATACTCATGTGCATCCGTTTCCATGGTAGGCCAAAAGTATCCTATCCGAAGGAGCTTTTTAGCAATGACACTACCACTGAAGTGTCCTCCACAAGATCCATCGTGGGCTTCACTCAATGCATATTTAGACTCTTCTAAGTTTAAACATCTTAACAGGATACCTTCAAAAGATATCTTATACAAGGTATTGCCAATTATTACAAATCGACTTGCTCGTCTACGTAATAACCGACGCTGGTTGCTATTAGAATTGGTAGGGAAAGTCCCATTTTGGAGAAAATCAAATGTCTGTATACCAAGGTTCAGGAGTAGTTTCATTGATTAGAAACACATCCAAAGGCTCTGAGCATGATTTATGTGAAGTGGGTTCTTGGAGTTGACGAATAATGATAGTGGCATATTCATCATCTAACTCCAAGGGTAGGAGAGATGCAGCTACGGCCATAGCATCAGTTGCACGGTTGCTAGTTTGAGGAATAGCTTCCAAGGTAACTTGATCAAATAGAGACATTAATTGTAAAACATAGGCATTATATGGGCGTATTTTATCATCTCTGGTCTGATAAACTTCATTAATTTGGTTTATAACCAGTTGAGAATCACCAAAAACTAATAGATGTTTAATTTTTAGCACCAGGGTAGCTCGTAATCCAAGGATTAGAGCTTCATACTCAGCAGTATTTTTGGTGCAAGCAAATTTCAATTTTAAGGACAGAGGAATAAGATGTTTTTGTGAGGATATTAAAATAATACCTACACCAGCCCCACTCATGCATCGGGCTCCATAAAAGTATAAGGACCATTGTTCAGTATGGTCTACCTCTAATTGAATGCATTCATCCGAAAAGTCGATGATGATGGGATGGGTAGATGCTAAGGGTGCAGCAGCTAATTGATCTGCTATGATTTGACCCTTAACAAAATTTTGTCCTATGAATGTGAGATCAAACTCGCTTAGAGCAAGAACCCACTTGGCTGTGTGACCCGATAAATAAGGTCGACTCATGAGATACCTTAAGGGATCGTATTTAGCAATGACATAAGTTTTTTGACTAAGCATATAATGTCGTAATTTTTACGTAGCAAAAATGACTGCTAGACATAGTTTTTCTAATGCTGTGTAGCGGGTTTCATAACTGATGAAGGTTCGGCTAATATAATAATTAGCACGTTCTCTCTTTTCATCATCAAGCTGAGCTAACATAGCCCCTAAGGCAGAATTTGAAGCTAAAATATATAGGAGGAATGGGCGATCAGGTTTAGGCGATGAAAGCATAGGTGGATTAAGGAGGTATTGTTTGAGAAGTTCAAAAGCTTCTCGACATTCATTGTCCCAATTAAAAGGGACATCCTTTTTAAGGAGTTTAATAAAGGGACCAGTTTTATCCGCCAGCTTATCGATGAAGCGACGGATAGCTTGAAGCTTACCTTGTAAACTTTGTAATTCAGATATATTAGTAGGTGCAGGCATATCAGTGATAGCCGCAATTTTGAGAGGGTCGATTTTGATACCACGTAAAGAAACTAAAACCCCTAATAGTTTGCCGAAATTAACTCCGAATATGCATTTTTCTAGATTTAATTGAATAAGATATTCTCGTAATCGATTAAAAACTTTTCTCAAATCGTCTAAATTATTATCTTGCAAAATAGAGCGAACTATAATATAATCTACATAATCATGTTGGATATCATGCATCATATCATGAAAAATATAGGTCATATCTCGTTGATAGGTTGCACCTACGTTCTTTAAGCCAAATGGCATCACTTTCCAACAAAAAGTACCCTAGGGGGTAATAAAGGCTGCTTTAGCCTGATCTTCAGGAGCTATCCTGATCTGATTATAACCAGAGAATACATACATTAAGGACATCATCCCACTCCCAGCAGTGAAGTCAATGATTTGATCCATGTTTGGAAGAGGAAATTCATATTTAGGGCATGCAGTGTTAATATCTCTAAAATTTATGCAAACCCTAACTTTGGTAGCTTCTTTCTTGGTGACTGGAACTACGTTTGAGATCCATTCAACATAATCAATAGCTTGTATAAAAACAACATTTAGGAGTTTTTCTAACTCCCATTTGACTAGCAGAGCCACTTTGGGATGCATTTTTCTAAGTTTTTGTTTAACAGGTTTAGCATCCGAATGGACCACTAGATGATGCATGACTACAGAAGGGTCTAGACCTGGCATATCTTCATATGTCCAAGCGAAAACATCTTCATACTCCTTAAGGAATGTAATGTATTGTTCTTGTTTTTCTTGACTCAATTCGGATCCAATATTGATTATGTGAGGATTATCCTCAGTTCCAATATTAATTTTAATGACGTTTTCTACCTCCATGTGTAGATCTCTTTCAAAATTAGGTGGGGTGGGTGAAACACCCAATTCTTGTAATTCTTGTAAGGTTAATTTGGATAATTCATCCTGAGGATTAGTAGTATCAAGTTGGGCTATAGTTGGTATAGAACCATCAAAATAAAATCCATTGTGTAACATCTCTTCAATGGAGACATCATGGAAGATATCTCCTTCCAACTCTTCATCAGGGTCAGCAATCATTTCAGGATAATCTATGGATAGCATGTTACATGAAAATGACTGATTTTTAAGAGGCAAACCAACATGCCTATCCAAATAATCTTGATAACATATGAGATGATCATCATCTTCAAAAGGAAAGGGTTGACCATTACTAGGAAATAGGCCCACACCACAACGGGTAGGCCATGGTTCTACCTTGAAAGGTTCTTTCATGCCATTTTGGAAAGGTCCCAAGTCTTTCCCTTTATATCCCATTTTAAGCAACATGGGTTTAGCTTTAATATATTCATTGGTAAAATAACACCGAGCGTATCCCTCATGATGAGTTTTGATATTTCGAGGGATTCTTCCCCAGTCATATCCTTTATAAATGAAGGCACAACTCCCGACTTGTTAAGTACTTCCCATAGGTTGTGGGAGGCCCAAAGTACGAGTAGATGGCGACAAGTTATTTAAAAGAATGGAATCTCGCATGAAAGAATTTGTCTTTTCTGATATTAAGGTTGTGGATAAATCTGGTAAAAGTTCATCGGAAAGGGCATAAGATGTAGAAGGATTATTTCCTATATTTTGAGATGTGGAAGGTATGATAGTTGTTTCTGTGGGTTTCAAAATTATAGGGATAGAACTTGAAGGATTGGTTGTAGATTTAAGATCTTTTTGAGGTTCTAGAGTGATTTGTGTAGAGGATTGTTGATCTAAATAGGAGGATGAAATTAATGGATGGGAAATAGGTGAAGTTATGGGTGTGTGTTTCACACGTTTAGATGAAAAATAAGAACTAGGATGTGTGGATGACAGAGCGGGGCAAAATTGCACTCCAACAAGTTCTGCCAAAGCACACATATCAAAGGGTCTAGGGTCACCATGGATAGTGACCAACTGATTTTTAAATTTGAATTTAACACATTGGTGTAAAGTCGATGGGACAGCCCGCATCGCATTGATCCAAGGGTGACCCAAAAGTATATTGTACGATGTTGGGCAATGTACAATAAACACGGTTGTTTCTAGGGTTCTGGGACCAACTTGCAAGGGGATGGTAATAACTCCACACATTTCTTGTGTTTCGTCATTGAAATATTTGATAATCATATCCTTTTTCTTCATTTCATCACTTCTAAAGCCAAATATTTGGTAGAAGTCAAAACTGCAAATGTTTAGAGATGAGCCATTATCAATCAAGACTCGTTTGACAGCTACATCTCCAATTAGAGTAGTAATGTATAAGGGATTGTCCTTATGTAAACTATGTTGTGGGATATCTTTATCCTGAAAGTCAATACAATCAACCTCTCGAGTGATGATAGTATTGGCCATAGCTTCAGGTTGAATGTTTTGAGGTACCATCATTTGGCTTAATGTAAACATCAACTCATCCCTATGGGTAGGAGAAGATCTTAATAAATCCAAAAGGGAAATTCTGGATGTAGTATTGGAAAATTGCTCATTAATATTGTAAGGGGGTTTAGGTTGAACATTAGGAGCATGATTCCCTTTATTGGGATTTTTCAAAGCGAATGGAGCCGATCCATCATTCTGATTTGGTTCTTTTTGAGAATTTTGAGCCTGTTGTCGGGTAACAACTCCAATGGTACCTACAATTTTATATTGAGGACGTTGAAATGGCCTCGGTCTAGCATTTATGGCTTGTTCATTAGGAAGTAATTGATTAGAATAGGGTCGAGTAGTAACTCTTCTAGGAAATGGTTCTTCTGGAACCATGGTATCTGTGATGGGTTGAATAGGATCTTATTCATTTTCAGAACTATTTGATTGGTTTGAGGTAATGTCTAGTTCACTTTCACTATCTGATTCTACATCACTAGACTCAGAAGTTTGAAAATTATGTAAGGGCCTGCTCGTAACTAGGGATAAGGTTGTGTCAAACTTTTGAGGATCCTGAACAGGTAATTGTCCGCTAATGGTTCCTACATATCGGGTAGGAGGCGAAACATTATGATGTTCGATTTGATTGGCTACCTCTTTACCATGTCTTGGTAAAGGGTGTTGAAATATGTCTAATGTTTGATTAGCATTTTGATTTTGATTTTGGGGAATGGTCTTTTGAGTATTATTAGGAGGGTTTTGTTTAGGTTGGAAGGCTTGCACTTCCATTTCATTATTATCAATCAAATCCTGTATTTTATGCTTCAACCTTTTACAAGCATTGGTAGAGTGTCCAGGTCCTCTATGGAAATCACAGTGTAAGTCGGCTCTGTATCCGGGTATAGTTGGATCAGGTTCCCGGATAGTCGGTAATTGGATCAAACCTCTTTCGAGTAATTGAGGTAAAATAGTTGATAAGGGTTGATTTAATCTAGTAAATTCTCGAGGAGGCTTATTAGGAGGTTTTAATATAAATTTTTTTGTTGTCTTCGTTGCATTGATATTAGCAACATTTCTACTATCAGTGACTCCGTCACCGACAACTTGTTTGTTTTTATATTGATTTTTGGATGTTTTCTCATCATCCTTCTTCCTAAGTTGGCCTCTCCTAATGAGGGCATCTTATACTCTTCGAGCTAAATCTATAGCCTGATCGAAGGTAGTTAAAGTAGCAGTTGATAGCTCATAAGATATTTGTTCTTGTAAATTATTGATGAAAATGTCCAACATTTCCCTATAAGGTAGCACAAAGTGCGGTTTCCTGTCAATTGCCTCCATCTAGCTAAGAAATCGGCAAAACATTCATCTTTGTCTTGTTTTAAGTTGTATAAATCTTTAATGGTTACATGCCGCTCGATGTAGGCACTAAATTGATGGACAAATGATTCAGCTATTTCTTCAAAGTTTCTCAAAGAATGAGTGGGCAATTGATAGTACCACTCTAATGCCATTCCACCTAAACTTTTCGGGAACATTTTTAGTAATAGCAAGTCATCATGCGATATATCATGACATGCTATCCTAAACATGTGAAGATGCTCTATGGGATCTTCGGTTCCTTTATATATAGGCAAGATAGGCATGGGAAAATGCTTAGGGTATGGTTGAGCTACAACTATGGGATCCAAAGGTTGACTACATATCTCTCGATAATTATACGAGGGACGGTAGGGATCTATCTTGGTCCATACGCGAAGCTAATTGTTTCACCATGGCTTCCAGATTACTAGTTTGCCCCCATATTGGTTTGGTAGGGCATTGACATGGGTTTTATGGGCATATGATGGAGGGACATGAAGATTAGATGCCATGTTACTATTGTGTAAATTGTTGGTAGGAAAAGTGTTATGAAGGAACTTTGAAGTTGTATTATGATGTATTCTAGATTGTTGAAAATTGGTATTTGGCTTCGTTTTAGGTTTTTGTTTACTTGAAGCATATTGCTCAATAGTTTGGCAAAATAAAGTAGTGAAGGAAGGTTTCTTCTATGTGGGAATTATTTTAGGTTGAATAACAGGTTCCTTAGGAGGTTGGGTAACCTGTTGTTTTGACATGTTTTGAATCATAGTGACCATGTCTGTATTGGATAGCCCAGCCTTGTCACTTTCTTGGTCAATGAAAGACAAGGGATTAGTGTGCACATCATACATATATTCCATGGCTGCTTGAGTGTTACTAATTTGCCCTTTATCAATACGAACTGCCATATTAAGGGTGTCAATGTTATCATCAAGAAATTTCTTGAAATGATCTATGTTGTCAAAAGCAATAGTTCCATCTGGAGCTACACTAGGGGATGAGGATCCATCCTCTTTAATACTTCCTTCTTGTTCATTATCTTCACCTAGGTCATGTTCTGATTGATCTAGAGTTTTTCCTTTCGGAATTGGATCTCCAGGAAGGACATTTGGGTCTCTAGTTGTATCTTGTAACCAATCTTCTTCTTCTCCTAAAGTTTCTTTACCATTCCTAAGTTTAGTCATGGTGCTTTAATTTTGATTTGAGCAAATATATATATATATATATATATATATATATATATATATATATATATATATATATATATATATATATGCAACAAGATTAAGAGGTATATATTTACTATATACCTACTACAATATTTGAAATGAAATGTTTAAGTTTTTGCTCTGTTTTTAGTTTTGAAATAATATTGTAAAGACATCAAATAACACAAATAAATGCAAGAAAATAAGACTAAAATTAATAATCTAGTTTTCTATAAACAATTTATAAATATCATTAATAGGCTCGAGTTGTTCAGGAGTCATGAAGTGTTCTTCTTCAAATTGAAAGTTTTCTTTTAAAAATTTAATGAAAAGAGCTATAGTGATATTATCTGTCTCAGATGCTGGTTGATAGAAGTAAAGCTCATGGCAATACTCTCGATAGAACACAACTCGAGGAACTCTATTCCATATTTCCCTATCTGTAAGAACAACCTATTGGTCTTCTACACAACCTAGGAACTGGTGTACAATGGATGCGTTCTCGAGGTATTCCTCGAAGGTGAACAATTTTGAAGATACAAGAGCTCTCCTATAGGCTAACCATCTATGGCAGGCTCTCTGAAGTTCATGATAAAAGACTAGTTGATGAGGATCCAGGATTCTATCTAGGACTGACCTCTTGATTTTTTTAAGTTATGTTGACCTAGATGAAATGACACTAAGTCTTCTTATCAAGTTCATCCCACAAGAGTTGATTTCTATCTGTTTCAGGCACACTAAGTACATAATTGACTTCTATGGTTGCCAATTGGTTTTCTACATTTATAGTAACTGCTAATATTTTCTTAGGAGCTACCATCTAAACATGATATTAAACTTAAATGATTTAAAATGCATCTATGTTTTAGTTGTTCTATTTTTTTCTTTGTTTTTGTTTTCAAAAGGTTTATAATGCATTCACTTTGGGTTCACCAAAATGTATCGCTCCAAATTTTTTGCATCCTTACCTTCAGGCTATAGGATCCGTGCTCGGAAGGAGGATGGGAAAAGGATGTCGCGGTACCTCGGACTAAGAGGACTTGTGAAGGTCCCACCTCTCAAGGGAGGTGTATTTTGATGATTTTTCGACGGATGGTGGGTTCACCAGGAAACATTTAATGGCAGTTTCCACGCCTAGGTTTGGACTATGTTTTTATGTGTTCATTTTTAGCATTAAGCATTCATATCCTAGGTTTGGCCAAATGAATCTAAATTAATCTATATGAAAGTGCAGATTTAATGAATGCAAAAAACAAAATTAAGACAGAAAACAGAGAAATAAAAGAAGAATACCTGATCCGGATGTCTAATGGAGATTCTGATGCTTGAAGTAGTCAGGATCGCCTCTAATTGGACATGATCATCTGATATCAGACAAGATCGTTTGAGATCTGACGAATTCATCAGATGAATTCATCAGAGACCTGCAAACAGAAAAAAAAAATGCAAAATACAAAGAATGCCACTGTGATAACATAGGGAAACAACACAAAATGACAATATGAATACTAAACAATAGTTATGAATAGAAATTCAAACAAATTATGATATTCTAATGAGAAATTATGATCTTATCATGCAACCTAAACTATATGGGTGAACTCCAAATGCAAAATAATAAGAAATAAGGAAAAAACTAACTTAAATGCAAAATAAAATAGCAAAAGGTATAAGAGAAAGCGCAAACTTTGGGCACTGATTGCCCCCAATGCAGATTGCAGTCGAAATCATCTGTAAGTAATGAAATCGTCTCGAATTATGATAGGATCGTCCGAGATTTGAATGAGATCATCTACGACGATCTGAGCTTGCTTCGGCTAAAAATCAATGAGGTCCTTGCAAGAAAACTTCAAAATAAAAAATACAAAATGACGCTCTAGGTATTCTAATGCATGCAAAATCAAGTTACAGGGAAATTCAGCCAGGGGTTGGGAAGGGAAGGTCCTAAGGATTAAATAGGCTTAGGGGAGTAGTTAGGAGGTTGGAGATCATCCCTATTTGGGAGATATCCAACGGGGGAGGGTCCCTAACGGTGCAGACATGCTTCTGCCCGAATTAGAGACCCGTTGGAATAGAAGCTAATTTTGCAAAATCAATTTTGTGACAAGATCGTCTAGACATCCTAGCCCAGATGAAATTGTCAGATCTGGGGCGATATCGTCTGATCGACGACGATATCGTCAAACGGTCAAAACAACCTCTAAAAATGGTGCGAGAAAAGGGGGAAACGGATTACCCGGTGGTTAACGGGCATTTTGGGAGGTTAAAATTTGAATTTAAATTATTTACTAGGATGAATGTAATTATTACAATTTCATTGCACCAATTTTAGGGTGCTATAGCTACCACGGCTAAATTACATGAGTGAGAACAATGATTTACTACACCCTTCTTCTACCACTATAAGAGAGTCTCATATTGCACCATCATCTTATGATTTGGATTCACCACCTCATTCACCATCATGTACATCACCACGTATTCCATATTCATGATAAATTCAATCCCAAGGGATTACAATGTGCACGATACCCACGTATGTCCACCTATAATCCAGTCCATGCGAGACATCGACTATCCCTTAGCCTCAATTTTGAGCATCAAAACTGTTATACAAGTAGGATCCTCTGATAATCATACCAAATTTGTCTATGTAGGAGTCGATTCTTCACTCCCACCTGTAGTCCCTCCACCACCATAATCTAAATTTTGTGGTACATTAGACCATATGGCCAATCCCCAATTTACCTTACACTATATTTGGTGCTTCCATTGATCTAGATTTAGATTAGGCTTCTATGAACAAGGGTTGCATACACCCATTAACCCTCATGTACAATTACCTATGAATAAATCCAGATTAGGTTACCATCCCACTATCGTCCACACACTTGAGGATAAATTATAATATCTCTCCCTATGTCCTTCTTCGCTCTCGAAACACACCTTAGAAGAATACATCGACATGGACATCCTAGAGGACAACCCATCATCTTGATCTACCATCATAATTTCTTGTGACTTCTTCCAATAATCCCCTTGTTCTAACACCACGTCATCATGTTGTATCGATGAATTGATAAACCAATTTATACCCCTATCCTTAAATGCTCATCATCCGAAGCATGGCATGACATCTCCACCACAATCACCAACATATTTAGCCACATTTCCACCTATACATTGGCAACTCCATCGATCGATTTCTCGACCATGTTATCCATCAGTTATATTATGCCCTCCATTGAGCCTCTTAGGGTGCTCACAAATTATTGAGTTATCATCATAAGACTCTTCACCACCCACATCTCCCATAACATTAGTTAATATGTTCAAGGTGGATCTCTTATCCCCACTTCAATACACATATAATCCAACCCTTGAGGACACACCAAACCCCAATTTCATTTATCTCGTGCACATCTCACCCATATTGGTACCCCAATATTTACTACTTTCACCTCATGTATTACATGCTGCAAATGCTCCTTCATCATCTACACCACCTCACATGCCATAGGTGCACCACATATATATCTATCTAGATGATGAGTATGACATTTCCAAGGCCATCAATGACCTCCACCTCATTCCACTTCTAGAAAAACTACGTGATAGTTATCACATGCTCATAGAGGAAACCATCGATGTAGATATCGGTGATGACCCCAAAAATCCTCACATCGTTAAACTAGCTATAATAATTTCACCCAAAGAGTGTATTTTATTCATTACTTTCCTATGAAAATATATCAGAGTCTTCACGTGGTCCTACAAGGATATGTCAAGCCTCGATCCTGCCCTTGTAGTCCACAACCTCATGCTAGACAAATATTCCAAACCTGTAGGACAAAAACTACGATGCATACACCCAATAGTTGCATTAATTATCAAAATTGAGCTACAAAAGCTCCTTTACATAGATTTTATAGTACCCATATATTACCCCAAATGGGTTTCCAATATGGTTCTAGTACTAAAACCATCCGATAAATTTTGTGTCTACATAGAATTTTTTGATTTAAACAAAGCTTGTCCCAAAGACAACTTCCCACTACCTAACATCGACTCATTGATTCTATCGCAGGCCATGAGGTGATATCCCTCATGGATGGATTCTCTGGTTACAACCAAATAAATATCAACCTCGTTGATCAACATAAGATATCATTCACAACCCCTTGGGGGACCTTTTGCTATAAGGTCATGCCTTTTGGCCTTAAAAACACTGGGGCAACCTACCAGCATGCCATGACTTATATATTTTATGATTACATGCAAAAAAACATGGAATATTATGTATACGACCTCATTGCCAAGACCAAGAAATTATTGAAGAACTTAGACGATCTTTGCCAGATCTTTCACCGTTTATTAGAACATAATGTATGCCTTAACCCAAAGAAGTGTGTCTTTGGAGTTACCTCAGGAAATATCCTAGGGTTCATTATCACACAAAGAGGCATCAAAGTAAACCCTACCAAGATAAAATCCATAACCGACATGCCCCCACCTACTATATTAAAAAACTGTGTAGACTCCAGGGCAAGATAAACTCCATTCATCACTTTATTGCATAATTATCAAACAAGTGTAAACCATTCAACCATATCTTACAAAAGAGAGTCAATTTTAAATGGGACGATAACTACCAATAGGTCTTTGACACTATCAAAACTTACCTCACTTCCCCACTAGTTATGTCTCCCTTGCACCCACAACTACCACTAATTTTGTACATCTTAACCACATATTTTGTGCTAGGTACATTGCTAGCTCAAAAGAATGTGCTCAACAAAGAGCAAGCCATATATTACATAAGTCGTACGCTAGTCAAGTACGAAGTTAGATATGGATACATGGAAAAGCTATGCCTACCTATAGTCTTTGCCACCCAGAAACTTCACCATTATATGTTAAACCACACAACCTTTGTCCTCGCCCAAGACAACCCCCTTCAGCACATGGTAAACAAAAGCTATCACAACTCCCAAATAGTAAAATGTATAATGCTTCTAATTGAATTTGACCTAGAGTTGATTTCATAAAAATATATTAAAGGATAGGTCATCGCAGATCAACTTGTAGAATCTCCCTTGATTGATGACCAACCTCTCCTCATTCAGCTTCCTAACGATTCTATCTTCCACATAACAGAAGCTAAAAAGTATATCAAGCCATAGACACTAGTTGACCTAACCCTATAATTTAATAGCTCCCAATGCACTCATGTTGGAGGTGCAGGTATTATTTTCTTCACAACCAAAGGGGAACCACACCACTTCTCATTTAAATTGGACTTCCCTTGTAAAAACAACAATGCAGAAAACAAAGCCTTCATACTAGGATTACAACAGGTCCATGCCATGCATATCAAATGCCTCCACATCATAGGCGATTCCCTCTTGATAGTAAACCAAGTGCAAGATATCTGGCAATGTCAATGTCCAATTCTCCAAAAATACAAGTATATTGCACAAAAACTTCTCTCTCGATTTGAATGGTATGATATCGAAGCCATTCCATGATCATAAAACCATTTTATGGATACAATGACCTGCTTAGGATCATTACTACCACAAAACCTATCATCAGACACTACATCTGTATCCATTCATACACTCACCCAATATACCCTATCGCCTACGTCTCCTATAGATGATGGTGTCATTCACGTGGTCAATACCAAACCACATGAACCTTGGTTTGCATAGATAAAATATTATATCATGTTAGGAATCCTACCATGCAACTTACCACATTCTCATCGTCGAGCATTCAAACACAGAGATATTCACTATACATTGTTGGGGGAAATCCTCTATGGTCATAGCTATGATGGCATCCTCTTGCACTACCTAGAACCCCATGAATATCAATAGGTTGTACAAGAAATGCATGATGGTACTTGCACTGGCCACTTCAGTGGAATGGTAGCCAAAAAATGCATCCTTCACATGGGATATTACTGGCCAAATATGGAGCATGATGTTGTGAATACGTGAGGAACTGTGTCAAGTTCCAACAACATACAAACCTCACACATATTCCATCTCAAGCACTCTAACATATCTAGTACATGTGGCATTTCTCTCAATGGGGCCTGAACCTTATTGGACAAATCATACCCGCTTCATCAAGAAATCATAAATTCATCATTACAACCACAAAATATTTTACAAAGTGGTTCGAATTCATCCCACTTGTCCAAACCACAAGATCCAAGATCGTGATATTCATTACAGACCATATCATATGCCACTTTGGAATTCCTTCCCAAATCATCTTTGATAATGGAAAATCCTTCAAGAATAAAATTTTTCATGCCCTTTGTGCCAAATTCAATATCCATAATAGTTTCTCTACCCCATACTACCCACAGGGTAATGGCTAGGTAGAAGCTACAAATAAAATAATATGTTCCATACTTCGTAAAATAGTAGCAGAATCTCATTGTAACTGGCATAACCAAATACCCTTAGCTTTATGGGCTTACTGTATGAGCATACATACTCCCACTGGAGTAACCCCTTTCTCACTGGTCTATGGCACCGAAGCCATCATATCCCTTGAACTTGATATACCTTCCTTGTGGGTATCTATGAAGGAATTCAATGATTATGACACCTCTCATCAAGCCTGTCTCAATCAGCTAACACTCCTCAATGAGCATCGTATCCATGCCATCGAACACACACATGTCTACAAAGATCACCTTCGTCATGCCTACAACATTAAGGTGCATCAACACGAATTCCAAGTTGGCAATCTCATTCTCAAAGAGAATAAAAAAATCACAAGTCAACCTCACCAACAATGAGATAATTTTACCCCGAACTGGATGGGCCCCTTCATAATCATAAATAAATTTGGTTCAAGTTCCTATTGCTTGGATAATATCGAAGATCTCATTGAACTCGAACCTATTAATATCATTCACCTTTGTGCATTCAATGCCTAGCCCGCATAGGCATTCATTGTTCCAAATAGTGAACATTACTATTCACAAATACATCGCCCACTATGCACATCATGATACATGCATACCTTTTATTTTATAGTTGCATTACACATGTACTTTTGTTTTTATGACATTTATATGTTGTTGGTATCTATTTATTTTTACAAGATTCATATCATCTACCACTACACTATCAGTAGAGATATGCGACCATACACACTTTATACCAGCATCTCAAACTGCCACCGTGTAGGATCATCCCCCATTACCCCCAGTTTTGATCACATCGGCTGATCTGTCCAGGCCACCTACCACTGTGCATACTAGACCGTCCTCACCCTCAACCCATTTGGATCACCATACTCCATCTCGATGTCTTTCACCTTGCCTTATAGGGTCATCCTACTCACCTCATTCAAAAGATTCATGTCTCCCTCTCCTCCTTTTATGAAAAGGATGAAAGCTCTCATGTTTGCACCCAGGGATCTCCTTCACCTCTACCTAAGGATGTAAGGAACCCCTATTCACCTTCCTCTTCCTCTTGCCATCCTCCTAGAAATTATTGCCCTCCCAATAGAGGATACACACCTCATACTGCATGTACTTCATGCCTACCTCCCCTACTTCTGAGTGGGATGTCTTCATATTATCATGTCCTCTACCTACATGCTTCTCAAGACTCTTCCATGCATGTACCTCAATCCCATACATGATATTACCCACAACCTTATCCTATGTCACCTATCCTCCAGATGTCACCCTCACAACTTCATGGCCTACCATTCCAACCAACCTCACAATATACAAATTTGTTCCACTCACCCCCATTGTCACCTCATACAAACTCCACTTCACACTTGTACTTCACCCCTTATCCATTGGAGTCTCGCTTTCCACCTTCTCCAATTCTATCACCTCCACATACTGATATCCAACACATCTTAGCTCGACTCGAGGCTCTCGAGTTACATTTGAGCCATTGTCATTTCCTCACGTATACTCACCAGTCCATCATACCCCATACATATTCACCTCCACCCAGGTCCATTCCTCATCCTAGGGTTCACCCGATGTCTGAATATTGACCCACTCCTCCACCATTCAACCTCACTCCATCCACTTCCCATACACCTCCTGCGGATCACTACATCTACACCACGCCTATACTGTCCACATCATTATCAAAAACATTTCACCATATCCTTCACCAAGGCCTCATGGTATTACTTGAAATCAGGCCTATTGACACATTGCATTCTAAATTGCAGAATTACCATGAATATCAGTTTTGTACATACCATCACTAGCTAGACCATGACATTGACACCTCCCATACATATGAAACCTTGGTAGACACCATTTGATTGGTGATCATGTCCCATCATATGAGAATTCCAGTTCATCCACCTAACTTCATAGCCCCCCATACCACATCATTCCTCACACTTTGCCATCATGTGAATATCTAACAGTGTTGGCAATTTTGGGTACCTTGGGTACATTGCCTTTGCTCAAGTGTAGATGTTGTCATTGATGTCAAGAAGTTCTTGAAGCAATTTGATTTGATGTCAAGGAATTTGTTTTGTTGAAGGTTATTCAGAGCATGATCAGTGAGTTTCCAAGAAGTCCTTAGTGGCCCATTTGCAAAAGATCAAGAAAAAGACAAGTAAGAAAAAGTATGCAATGGTTGGAAAAACTGTCACGATTTCGCGACATGTTTGAGGAGAGAGAAAGTTCTGGCAAAACTGTCGTGATTTCGCGACATGCTGGAAGAAAGAGAAGAAGCTGGCAAAACTATCACGATTTCGTGACATGTTGGCAGAGAAGGAGAGCAAGATGGAAAGTGTCACGATTTCGTGACATGTCGCATTTTCGCGACTCGAAAAGTGCAGGAAGGCAGAAAAGGAAAAGTGTCACGATTTCGTGACACATTGCCAAGAAAGTTGTACGGACGAAAAAGTGTCACGATTTCATGACATAATGCAGAAAAGAGAGTCCATAGTGTGAACTGTCATGATTTCATGACAAGTTCGAAGAGAGAGAAAGTAACATGAGAAATGTCATGATTTCGTGACATGCTATAGAGGTCGAGGTGAGGACTGTCACGATTTCGTGACATGCTAAAAAGCTCGAAGTGAGAACTATCACGATTTCGTGACATGCAACAAAGGGAAGAGTTTGAAATGAGAAGCGTCACGATTTCATGATAGGTTGCAAAGAAAGCTTTCGAAAGCTGAAAGCGTCACGATTTCATGACAGGATGAAAGAAAAGCGTACGGATGGAGAAAGTGTCACGATTTCATGACAGAAATAGGAAGCAAGTCTTCAAAAGAAGAGGCATCGCGATTTCATGACGAATTCAAGAAGAAAGAGCTCAAAGGCGAAAGCGTCATGATTTTACGACATGTTTCGTTTTCGTGCAAGCCGAGAAAAAGTTGAAGAAGTGAGAAATGTCATGATTTTGTGACGAAGTGAAGATGACGTCAGCAGAGGAAAAGTGTCATGATTTCATGACAAAAGTAGAGAAGAAGGCCATGAAGATAGAAGGGTCACGATTTCGTGACAGAAGAGAAGATGACGTCAGCAGAAGTAGAAAGTGTCACGATTTCACGACAAGAACTTAAGTAAAGTCAAAAAAGGCTAAGGTGTCATGATATCATGACAAAAGCCAAAGGAAGGTGTACGGTTGCAAAAGGTGTCACGATATCATGACATGTTGTAGTTTCACGACAGAAGCTACAGGAGAGTTGCAGAGTCAGTGAAGCCGACAAAGTTAAATTTGGGCCGACGAAGATTAGGGTTTGCAACCGATGTAGTTTGAGGATGTGTAGTCGACTAAGATCAAGGTTTTAATCTTGAAAGGTTTAGTATAAAAGGAGGGCTGCTTGGAGAGTTTATCATCGATCGAAGTGTGCGTTCGAGGAGCGGCATTCACAGTCTATGTGCAAAGAAGAAGTTCGATCGCCGAGAGCAGAGTGTATTCTATCGAAACTTCCAAGTAAGAGAGATCGAAGGAAGTAGAGTGTGCGAAGACTATGCAGCTATAATTGCACAGAAGTGCAAAGGTCAAAGTTTGATCGAGTGCAGTTGTGATTGCGCAAAAAGAGTGAAGGACTATGTTTTTGTGCAGACCAAAAAAAGAGGACAAAGACATTTGTGCCAGACCGAAGGACTATGTTTGGTGCAGATCAGAGAAAGAGATCGAGGACATTTGTGCTAGACCGAAGGACTGTGTTTAGTGCAATTTCGAGGACCAACTTTGAGGTGATAGAGTTGAGGACAGAGGTCTCCAGCCAGAGCAGGGAAGACAGGTGTCTTCTATGGATAGAGTTCCATTTGCTAAGGGCAGCTGAGACAGAGGTCTTCTAGAGGATCACCAGTCAGAGCAGAGTTAGGGGAAGGTATCTCCTTTGAGCAGAGGCTCATAAAATTTGTAATTGGGAAGGTTTCCCAAAGAATTTGAGATAAACTTTTAGAGAAAAGTTTTGTGGACGTAGCCCAGCCATTCTGGGTGAACCACGTTAAAAATGAGTCTTCAATGTGTGATGTTTTCTGTCTTGTTTAATGTTGTATTGATGCCACTGCTATCTGAAATTAAAATTATTAAATGGTTAAGTCTTATACTGTTCACCCCCCCTCTCAATATAAGTTCATGTTCTTCAATTGGTATCAGAGCCGGTTTCTCCAGAAAGAGCCTAACAACTTGGAGAAGGATCGATCAGAGGAACATACAGATAAAGAGGTTGAGTTCGATCTCAAAGGTGAATTCTTCTTGGCTTTAAGAAAGCTTGAGAAATTTAGGGAAGAGAATTCTGTTCTCAAGCATCAATGTCAGGAAGAAGAGATAGCAAGATCAGATTTGTCTCAAAAGGTTATAGATTTCAAAATTCTAGTTGAAGAAGGAAAGAAGATTGAACAGGTTCTGACAGAGGCTTTAAAAGGAAAGGAAGCTGATTGCGAGAAACTAGAAGAAGAGGTTATGACTCTTAGAGTGAAGTTGGAACAGTTGGCTCCGTGTGAAAAGCAAGAGAAGGATGGTTTCACCATTCATGAAATAGGGTCTTCGAGCAAGATCAATTTTCATCCTGAAGAGCGGTGGATTCCAGTCCATCACAAGAAGAACAATCATCCAAGACATCAAAACAGGTTACATAATACTTTCCATGACTATTGTTTATCCTGCAAGAATTTTGGTCACAAAGCTATGCATTGCAAAAAATCCTTGAACAGTCATAGTAAGGAAAATGTTAACTCTTTTGCTCCTCTTATGAATAAAAATGTCATGTGTTTCAAATGCAAGAATTTTGGGCATATAGCAAGGATGTGCAGTTTAAATAGATCTAGCCTTGAGTTCACTAAAAAGAGAAATGAGATCAAATCTAAGTCAATGATAGTTCAAACTGCTTTTCATGCTCAAGACAAAGTAGAAAAATGGTATCTTGATAGTGGCTGTTCAAAACATATGACTGGTGAAAAGGAAAAGTTCTTGGTCTTTAAAGAAACAAATAGAGGAACAGTCAGTTTTGGTGATAACAGGTCAGCTAAAATCTGTGGTAAAGGAACTCTTAGTTTGGATGGGAAATCCAAAACAGAAAATGTGCTTTATGTAGAAGGCCTAAGACATAATCTTCTAAGCGTGAGTCAACTTTGTGATCAAGGGCACATAGTATCCTTCTTTTCAGATAGATGTGAGATAAGTAAAGAAAAAAATGGAAAACTCATTGCGAGTGCTACAAGGACTCCAAACAATCTTTACATGTTAAGTGAGATAAAAAGGGAAAAATGTTTTCTAACTCAAGAAGATGAGAGTTGGCTATGGCATAAAAGACTGGGGCATTTGAGCTTTGATAATCTTGTCAATATTAGTAACAAGGAAGCAGTAAGAGACTTGCCCAAAATAAAAAGGCCCCATAACATCGTTTGCGGTCCTTGTCAACATGGAAAACAGACTAGAACCAGTTTCAAATCAAAAGGGTATACTTCTTCAAAACCATTGGAGCTTATTCATACTGATTTATGTGGCCCCACCAGAACTCAGAGCATTCAGGGAGAAAGCTACTTCATGTTGTTTATAGATGATTATTCTAGAATGACTTGGGTTACTTTTCTCAAAGAAAAATCTGAAGCGTTTGAAAAATTTAAAGCTTTCAAAGAAATGATTGAAAATGAGACCGACAAGAGAATCAAATGCTTAAGATCAGATAGAGGAGGAGAGTTCACTTCAAATGAATTTGTGGAATACTGTGAGCAACACGGAATCAAAAGAGAATATTCAGCAGCAAGAACTCCTCAACAAAATGGAGTAGTTGAAAGGAAAAATAGAACCGTTGAAAATATGGCTAGAGCAATGTTAAATGAGTCAAAACTTTTAGATGGCTTTTGGAGAGAAGCAGTCAATACAGCAATCTACATCATCACCAGGGCTCAACTCAGAGTCAATCATCATAAAACTCCCTATGAATTATGGAAAGGAAGACCAGCTACAGTAAAATACTTCAAAGTGTTTGGGAGTAAGTGCTTCATCAGAAGGGAAGATCAGAATCTGGGTAAGTTTGATCCTAGGTGTGATGAGGGAATTTTTCTTGGATATTCCAGCAAAAGCAAGGCCTACAGATGTTTCAACAAAAGAACTCATACAATTGTAGAGAGCATAAATGTAACAGTAGATGAAAATACAGGGATAAGAGAACCAGTCAAGGAACTCAGTGATGAAATTTGTCAAGAAGAATTCAGAGAGGTTTCAGATGAAGAAGAGGAAAGACAACAACTCGCTTCCCAAAACTCCTTCACGGTATGTTCAGAAACATCATCCCAAATATTTGATCATTGGTGATCCAAATAGCAGGAAAACAAGAAGAAGAGTCATTCCTTCACATGATTCTGTGAATGTTTCATTGTTATCTCAGATTGAGCCAAAATATTTCAGTGAAGCATGTACAGATAAGTTTTGGGTAAAAGCAATGGATGAAGAGCTAAATCAAATAGAGAAAAGTGAAACCTGGGATTTGGTTCCAAGACCTAAGGGCAAGAATGTCATTGGCACAAAATGGATATTCAGAAATAAACTCAATGAGGATGGAAATATTGTCAGAAACAAAGCGAGGTTAGTCTGTAAGGGTTATGCTCAAGTCGAAGGTGTTGATTTCGAAGAGACGTTTGCGCCTGTTGCTCGTCTTGAAGCTATCAGAATGTTTTTGGCCCTTTCAAGCTTCAAATCATTCAAGGTATATCAAATGGATGTAAAGTCGACTTTTTTAAATGGGGTGTTGGTAGAAGAAGTCTACATAGAACAGCCAGAAGGAGTGTCTCTCTCAGAATAGTCAGACTATGTGTGTAAACTAAAAAAAGCCTTATATGGGTTAAAGCAAGCACCGAGGGCGTGGTACTCAAGACTTGACAGTTATCTTCATGAGCAAGGCTTCAGGAAAGGCGTGGCAGATAGCAATCTGTATATTAAGAATGAAGATGATGATATGTTGATTATAGTTGTCTATGTTGATGATATTATTTTTGGGGGAAATAATAATCAGATGTGCAAAGTTTTTGCTAATACCATGCAGAAGGAATTTGAGATGTCTATGATTGGAGAGCTGTCATTCTTTTTAGGTCTTCAGATTGCGCAATCAAAAGATGGTATATTTCTCTCTCAGGGAAAGTATATCAAAGAAATGTTGAAAAAATTTGGGATGATGGACAACAAACCCGTGTGTACTCCAATGATTACAGGGTGCAATCTGAGTAAAGATGATGAATCTCCAGTGGCAGATCAGAGGTTGTACAGATCTATGATTGGCAGTTTACTATACAGTATAGCTACCAGACCAGATATCATGCAGGCCGTTGGGTTAGTAGCAAGATTTTAGGCAGCTCCAAAAGAATCTCATGTTATAGCAGTTAAGAGGATATTCAGATATTTGAAGGGCACTATGGACTTTGGGCTTTGGTATCCCAAAGGTGATGATTTCACCCTCACAACTTATACAGATGCAGATTGGGCAGGCAAGTATTGATGATAGGAAAAGCACTAGTGGTGGAGCATTCTTTCTGGGAAAGAGTTTGGTTTCTTGGCTAAGTAAGAAACAACCTTCAGTTTCCTTATCTACAGTAGAGGCTGAATACATAGCAACAGTGGCTGGGTGCACATAGGTTTTATGGATGAAAACCACCTTGGAGGATTTCAAAGTCAAGCATGAACAACCCATCTCCATTCTTTGTGATAATACAAGTGCCATAAGTATTTCCAAAAATCTGGTAATGCACTCAAGGACGAAGCACATTTCCATCAAATATCATTTTCTAAGGGAGAAAGTGCAAGACAAGCAAGTCAAGCTAGAGTATGTGTCTACTAAAGAGCAGATTGTCGATATCTTCACCAAACCTCTTCCAAGAGATACGTTTGAGTATCTAAGGGAGAAATTGGGAGTTGTACTCCCACCCCAGAATTAATCACCTCATCAGGAGGTGGGGGAGGGACCAAGCTAAGAAGATCTTTCTTAGTCCCGAGCCCCAAAGGTGACCCTTTGCCATTGATGACAAAGGGGGAGAGATATGAGTAAGGGGGAGAGCTTCAAGTGAAGAGGAAAGCTTCAAGTCAGGGGGAGCAAAACTTCAAAGGCAGATTCTCAAGTTGTTGGCACAGTTGGTTTCAGTTTTGGCTCTTAAGATGTGTTTCAGTAAAGGTTTGCCATCAATGACAAAGGGGGAGATTGTTGGCAATTTTGGGTACCTTGGGTACATTGCCTTTGCTCAAGTGTAGATGTTGTCATTGATGTCAAGAAGTTCTTGAAGCAATTTGATTTGATGTCAAGGAATTTGTTTTGTTGAAGGTTATTCAGAGCATGATCAGTGAGTTTCCAAGAAGTCCTTAGTGGCCCATTTGCAAAAGTTCAAGAAAAAGACAAGTAAGAAAAAGTATGCAGCTGGCTGGAAAAACTGTCACGATTTCGCGACATGTTTGAGGAGAGAGAAAGTTCTAGCAAAACTGTCACGATTTTGTGACATGTTGGAAGAAAGAGAAGAAGCTGGAAAACTATCATGATTTCGCGACATGTTGGCAGAGAAGGAGAGCAAGATGGAAAGTGTCACGATTTCATGACATGTCGCATTTTCGTGACTCGAAAAGTGTAGGAAGGCAGAGAAGGAAAAGTGTCACGATTTCATGACACATTGCCAAGAAAGTTGTACGGACGAAAAAGTGTCACGATTTCGTGACATAATGCAGAAAAGAGAGTCCGTAGTGTGAACTGTCATGATTTCATGACAAGTTCGAAGAGAGAGAAAGTAACATGAGAAATGTCATGATTTCGTGACATGCTGTAGAGGTCGAGGTGAGGACTATCATGATTTTGTGACATGCTAAAAAGCTCGAAGTGAGAACTATCATGATTTCATGACATGCAGCAAAGGGAAGAGTTTGAAATGAGAAGCGTCACGATTTCACGACAAGTTGCAAAGAAAGCTTTCGAAAGCTGAAAGCATCGCGATTTCATGACAGGATGAAAGAAAAGCGTACGGATGGAGAAAGTGTCATGATTTCATGAAAAAATAGGAAGCAAGTCTTCAAGAGAAGAAGTGTCACGATTTCATGAAGCAAGAAGAAAGGCTATGAAGACAAAAGCATCACGATTTCAGACATGTTTCGTTTAGTGGAAGCCAGAAAAGGTTGAAGAAGCGAGAAATGTCACGATTTCACGATAGAAGTGAAGATGATGTCGAAAAGGAGAAGTGTCATGATTTCATGACAAAAGAGAGAAGAAGGCCATGAAGACAGAAGGGTCACGATTTCATGACAGAAGAGAAGATGACGTCAAAAGAAAAGTGTCACGATTATCGCACAAACTAAGTAAAGTCAAAAAAGGCTAAAGTGTCACGATATCATGACAAAAGCCAAAAGAAGGTGTACGATTGGCAAAGGTGTCACGATATCACGACATGTTGTAGTTTCACGGTAGAAGCTATAGGAGAGTTGTAGAGGCAGTGAAGCCGACAAAGTTAAATTTGGGCCGACGAAGATTAGGGTTTGCAGCCAATGTAGTTTGAGGATGTGCAACCGACTAAGATCAAGGTTTTAATCTTGAAAGGTTTAGTATAAAAGGAGGGCTACTTGGAGAGTTTATCATCGATCGAAGTGTGCGTTCGAGGAGCGGCATTCACAGTCTATGCGAAGAGAAGAAGTTCGATCGTCGAGAGCAGAGTGTATTCTGTCAAAACTTCCAAGTAAGAGAGATCGAAGGAAGCAGAGTGCACGAAGACTATGCAGCTGTAATTGCACAGAAGTGCAAAGGTCAAAGTTTGATCGAGTGCAGCTGTGATTGCGCAAAAAGAGCGAAGGACTATGTTTTTGTGCAGACCAAAAAAAGAGGACAAAGACATTTGTGCCAGATCGAAGGACTGTGTTTGGTGCAGATCAGAGAAAGAGATCGAGGACATTTGTGCTAGACCGAAGGACTATGTTTAGTGCAATTTCGAGGACCAGCTTTGAGGTGATAGAGTTGAGGACAGAGGTCTCCAGCCAGAGTAGGGAAGACAGGTGTCTTCTGTGGATAGAGTTCCATTTGCTAAGGGCAACTGAGACAGAGGTCTTCTAGAGGATCACCAATCAGAGCAGAGTTAGGGGAAGGTATCTCCTTTGAGTAGAGGCTCATAAACTTTGTAATTGGGAAGGTTTCCCAAAGAATTTGAGATAAACTTTTAGAGAAAATTTTTGTGGACGTAGCCCAGCCATTCTGGGTGAACCACGTTAAAAATGAGTCTTCAATGTGTGATGTTTTCTGTCTTGTTTAATGTTGTATTGATGCCACTGCTATCTGAAATTAAAATTATTAAATGGTTAAGTCTTATACTGTTCACCCCCCCTCTCAGTATAAGTTCATGTTCTTCAAACAGTGTCATCCTACTATGTTCACCATATGGCCAACTACACAAACCATCAAAACCCAAGCAACATCATCGCTTCACGTCCTCACTCACGACCTGACCCATGTCACTTCACCCGTCAGTAGATTCTCTTCATATTCCTTCTTAACTCTTCTTATACTTCTTCTTCCTAATTTCTTGTATAGTTGTATGGTCACGCTTCGAACAGCTACATACCTACGTTGATCTACTTTCTTTCTTCTATCTTCATTAGTATTTGGTAATCCCCTCATCTTGCTGGTTACCAATAACTATTTCTTATCATATATTCCATTTGTAAATCCTTCTCATCCTTCCTCTTTTTGTCATTACTACATACATACCCATAGGTCACAATTTACTCACCTATTACACATACACCCCACACACTGGGGCAACCATTATCACAACATATTGCTTTTTTCATGACGATACACCATACTCATCTATAGATAATTTTTCCAAACTTCTCCCTCTACACTTCATGATATTCCTCTTGTAGATATTGCATTTCCCACTTGCATCATTTACATTACATCCATTGCATATATCCATATGTTTTTCATTATAATTTCATTTCAAGTTTTTATATTCTTCCCCCAAAAATGCGCCTTCAATAGGAGTAAAATATGCACTTGTTAGCATCACCGCATGGATGTCCATTCCCCCTTTTCAGGATTAGGGTATACATAAGTATCATGTTAATATTTGACCACTCACTTATTCAGTAAAAATTTCACTTCTAGCTTACAGGTTTTACACACTACTTATAGTTCTTTAGGCTGGTTCAACTTCTCTCATAGACCATTCATATAGGTCACATATTAAATAATTTTTGAGTCTAGGGAAGATAACACTTTGCATAGATATCAACATCTGGAAATTAGTTTCCCCTGCTCATCCTATCACTTGCATGGTCAAAATATGACCTATAGATAAAGAAAGGGATAAGCATAAGCAAAAATAAGACAAATAGGTAAAAAACAAAAGACAACGCCCATACAAAAAAAAGAGAGAAAAGAAAGAAAAATAACACCACAAAACATACACAAGCAATAAATGAGGGGCAAAAAATAAAAGGAAAAGCCTTCAGATATCACTATTGTTATGCTTCACCACCTTTGATCCTTAGGTTTAACATAGCATCATGGGATGATTTCCATCACTAGCAATAGGCTCCAAGAGCCCACCTACTAGTGGAATAGTCTTACAAGTGGTGATATATCTATTACATTAGCGACCTTTTGTACAGATAATTGTTCACTTATGGATGAGCTAGCTAGTTAGGCCATGTCTACAATGGGTTAATTCTACCTCCATCAAAATGTATAAATGAACCTCACTCATTTACACATAGAAGTCCATGATAGACTTTAAACTAGTTAGATTAGTTATGAGTTGTTACAAATACTCAAATAGATTTGGGTTTGATATTTTATTACCACAACTATGTTTGTCAAAGATGTTACATATACCTTATACCATCCTGTATTCCTGAGATTATGGAATGGATAACATTCACATAGGTATATGCAATGACATAAGTTCTTCCTTTGCGCATTTCAGTCCTCTCATACATGCATCATCACATCTATGTTACATACATTTACTACAAATTTCATTCACATCACATCACATTGCATTGCATTTAACATACAATCCTTCACATCATTCTATAGTATATCTACACTATAGTATGATCATATATCTACACCCTACCACATATGTATATCCATTCATTGTACATACTCACAAATTATACTATGTTATCTACGCAAACACAATTCAAACACATGAAAATCAACATAAAAAATACATGTATATATAATAGCCAAAACCAGGTATATATATATATATATGTCATCCATAAAAAATACTCGTAGGCTACAACCTGGGACCATCCCCATCATACATAATTCAAAACTGCCCATAGGATACAATGGTAATCAACCTAACTACCACTAGGAGCCTCTCCACTCCCCTTGTAGCTCACCCTCCCTAGCGCTATCCCACGTGTCATTGTAGCTCTACTGGACTCTGCCCTATCTCTTGATCTCTTAGCCCCTATGGGAGACAACACCACTGTCAAACTAGTAGCCACATATCTACCTGGTGGACACAAATCTACCTAAGTACAAGATTTCATCACTTGTGCACCCTAGACTCAGCCAAAATTGAAAGGCCGAGAGAAAGAGAAGTCTCCCGGGCCAATCTCCAGAAAGGGCTGGCTCCAAAACTAATCTAAATTGGTTTCAAGATAAGGATGCAGGAAATAAATGGGAAAATGTGAAAAGAAATGGGAAATAACAGAAAGAGATGTAAATATGGCCAAAGCCGATCATTGATGGGGAGAACAACCTCGAACAACAAATAACCTCAACTAGATCCTAAAGCTAAGCAACAACTAACTCTTAGAATACGTATACAAAAATTGGATCACGCATTATAGTAAGTTCACTTCCAATTGTACTCCAAACGCTCAAATGCAAATACAGCCAAATTTAGAACAACAAAATTTAACTTATATTAACACTAGACTAACAGAAGTGACTCAGACAGAAAGCAAAACATGCACAACAATTTGGATCACCAACTCCAGAAGACACTAAGAATAGAGAAAAATGCATCTAGGATTTCTGTCTTAATTTCTGCAAAAAGATCCTCCTCCCTTTGCTTGAGATTTTACATTGGTATTTATAGAGGCCTTCCCTCTTCCTTTCGTATTATAGCATTTAATACATGAAACAAATTTTGAAGAAACGATCCCCTTAATCTGCCTTAGAGAAATGACAGTCCCTATTTTAATGGATCAAAACTAAAAATTAAACAGAAACAAGGGACCATATTTCTTTATTAAATTACTGTTATCAAGGCAGGCCAAAAATTGTTAAGAGACTACGAACATGAGATTTTAATAATGAAGGCATCTTTAATTTTGGTGGTGTCAAAAACTGCCTTAGGTTCTTCCATCTAGAACACATCGGTAATCAACAACATTTAATATTTGAGCTTCTTCGACCATGATCTCAAAATTAGTTGGAGAGCTTTTATTACATTACTTTGTTTGATCCTTATCTTCTCCGCACGTTCTCCTATGCAATTTTGAAGGAAAATGCAAACAAAACTGTATCGGGCCTTTGTTATTGCTTCGATCGTGAAAATGTGACAGGTCACAAAAATGCGACATGTCACGAAATCGTGACACTTTTACCTTACTGCTTTCTCTTCCGCCACCAGTCGCAAAAATGTGACATGTCATGAAATCATGACGTCTTCTCTCCGTTCAGCTTTGTATTCCATGATATGTCGTGAAATTGTGACATTCTCCTCTTTCTTGGCTTCTTCGCTACTTCTTATTGCGAAAATGTAACATGTTGCGAAATTGCGACATATTCCTCTTGCATTGTCTTTGTCTACTTTATCATCGCAAAAACATGATAGGTCACAAAAATGCGACATGTCATGAAATCGCGATGTTTTTTCCATTTGGCTTTATCTCCATAATATGTCATGAAATTACGACATTTTCTGTCTCCTTGTACTTTGCTGCTTTTTGGCCATGAAAATTCATCATGTCGTGAAATCGTGACATTCCTTACTATCTGGTTGTGTCCATACTTGCTCCTCGTGAAAAAGCGACATGTCACGAAATCGCTACATTCCTCCGCGCTTTGCCCTTCCACCCTAACATATCCCGAAATCGTGACAATTTCTTGCCTTCTCTATCATTTCCACTTCTTGTCGTGATATCGCGACAAGTTCCTCCTGCTTGAATTCATCCTCAAAAATGTCATGATATCGCGACATCTTTCTCCTACCTTGTGTTTATTTCCAGCCCTTCTATGATAATGCGACATGTCGTGATATCGCGCCATTCCGTACCATTTGCTCTTTTTCTATTTTTTTGTCACGATATCATGACAAGTTTCATTTGCGCTCCCCTTGGCTGTTGTATGTCGCAATATCATGACATCTTTCTATCACTCTGCTCTGTGGCCACTGTAAGTCACAAAACTCCAACATGTCGCGATTTCACGACAGTTTTACTCCCTTGCTGTCGTTGGCTGTTTTTAAATGCGAAAACGTGACAGGTCACGAAAATGTGACATGTCGCGATATCGTGACTTTTTTTATACTTAGCTGATTTCTGCATTTGACGTCGCAAAATTGCAATAGGTCGCGATATCGCGACATGTCGCATTTTCGTGACATCCTTCATTTACTTTTCTCTAACACAAAAACTTGCAGAGATTTTTGTATTTTTCGTTTCGAAATGCTTGGAGGGACAAACAGAGGAGTTAGTATCTCTACAACCTCTGCATTCTCTTGCATGAACAGTAACAAAAAAAACAATGTGGCAAAAATGCCAACATTCTTGGCAGCTCGCGGGGTATACAGTTCTGTTGTATGCACGAATCTCATGCCTTTATCCACTGGGTAACAGAGTCAAGAAGCTAGATGAGTAGAAAAAGTGAGTTCTGGTTGATACTGGACGTGTCTGCGGGCTACTACAACAAGCTCTTACTGGCGCTCGATACTTAGAATAGGACCTTTAGCAAAAATTTATGGAAGAACAGAACTTCCTTTATTTCTTTAGAACTACTGCACTTTACCTAGCTCGGTTGAGCTGGATAATCACCAGGTGCTATGCAAGGATCTC
This sequence comes from Wollemia nobilis, assembly GCA_028583015.1. Taxonomy (NCBI): domain Eukaryota; kingdom Viridiplantae; phylum Streptophyta; class Pinopsida; order Araucariales; family Araucariaceae; genus Wollemia; species Wollemia nobilis. Next base: position 16,280,434 of record JAQPPZ010000756.1, read on the forward strand.
CATGGTAGTAGTGAAAAGCACCTGAGTTGCAAAAATGGAAATGAATGGAATGGATGACCGGCAGATGTGCAGGCCGTGGAACAAGAATGGTGAATGATGAAATGATGGAAAATAGAAGAGTAAAAATGGTAGATACAACAACTGAAGAGGGTGCTATTGTGCTACCAGTTGCTGGGATTCTATGAAAAAAAAAAATGAAATGGAAATGGATAGAATAAATGAGGTGGTAGGAACTATGCAGAAGTGCTCAAAAGATAATGAATTAGAAGAAAGGGGGAGTGAAGAAAAGGGAACATCAAAGAGGGGAGTAGAAACAATAGTAGTGGCTTGATTATTTGCAGAAGAAGGAGTAGGAGAGGAAGGGAATGAAATAAGGAAGTGGAAGAAAGAAGTAGAGGGGAAGCCACTAACTACTGGGAAGGAAAAGAAAAGAAAAAGAAATAAACATACCTGCGGGCTCGCATGCAAAAGGAGCCGAAGTTAACGAAAAAAACATTTTTTTTTTCTATGTACAAGGTAACCCCAAAATTTAGCTATGAAATCTTAGGAGAGACACATACCCAAACATGGCTCTATGATATCTTGGATCCCAGACCTTGGACAGACACTCATTGGTCTCCTGATTGATAATCAGCTCGGAGTCACCAAAGATTTGCAACTGTCATGCTCCAAGTTTCTCAGTCGTCTTGAGACCTAGGCATAAAGCCTCATCTTTTGCTGTATTATTTGTGCAGCTCTAGGTCAACTGGTATGAAGAAGATCATTGAATTCCAGAAGGGAACATTATAACAGTCCCATTTCCAGTGCCATTTCTACATCATGCTCCATTGAAATAGAGCTGATCTGGCACAGAGTCTTGACCAACTTGATCAGGAGGTAACTCTACTTCAACCTCTTTAGGCTTTGTAATGGAGTAACAACCAATTTTAGTTTCCATCATGGCATTAAAATTGAGCATTGAAAACTCATCCTCTAAGCAAAGCTCATCTAGGACTTCATCCATCAAATCAGGATCTTCCAATTCTTCAGTTATCATGTTGATAGAATGTTTGGACTTTTCTTCCTCTTCCATCTTCTCTATATGAAAATTAGAAGGCTTATTATTGTTAATATGGACTCTTCTTCCTTTGAAAGGAATCTCCAAGTGAGAATAATCTAGAGAAAGGTAGCCTCTCAGCTTAGCAGTGAATTCTCTCGACAAACACATACTGAAATACGGTTCCAAATCAACCACAACTATCTCCTGAATTACTGTAATCTAAGGCATACTATGTAGAGCAATAGGAACATCCTTGATTACACCCACTATTTTCATGGGAGTCCCGTCCAACTGCAAGACACCAGGGCTACTTCTTGTATATTCCATACCCATGACTTCACAAACTGCCTTTGGCATGACAGTTGTCGCAGACACTGGAATCAATCATGTAGTTATGCACTATCCAACCCTCCATCCTGAGTGAAAAATAAAATGGGGGTGGTCTATTATTTCCAGTGGCTGAAGTGGTCAGAGTTTAAGACATAACTATCTGGGATGGAGCCTTCCCCTTACTTTATATGGTCTTCAGGGATTCTTGTAAGAGATTTACCTATCCAGGCAACTGCAATGTGTCATACAGACTTACCTTAGCTGGTATCCATTTGAGTTCTTCCACAATGTTGTACTCCATCAAGATCTGCTCTTTCCCTCCATTGGCAGATTCAAATTTTCTTCTATACTACTGGGTGGCCTCCACTCATTGTCGTTTAGTCAATGATGGATACCGCAACATCTCTCTAGCTTGTTCCTTTGTGTCCGCTTGCGACTGAGAGACAAAAGCTTGTTCCTTCTCTTTTGCTTGTGGTAAAAGTGGATCCTTCGACAAAACAGGTGGTTGTTGTGGAGCTGGAGAATCATGAGTCTTTGTAGGTATTTTCTACTTTGTTGCTTGTGCAGGAGGCACTTTCAATGGCTCCATCTTAGCTAGATCTACCAACATTGGTTTCTTACCGTTGCGTGTCAAGACTGCTATGTGTTCCTCAAGATACTTCACGAAATTAAGATCCACCTCTCGAATCATGTTTACACGACTCCCTGCAAGAACTTGCAAATAATTTTGATGGACCATGCAAGTGGACTCACCATGTGGATCATTGCATGAAGAACACCAGTACGAAGGCTCATGTGAAACTTCAATAGGGCCAGCCTCTTCACTCACCAAGACCACTGAGTTCCTCTCATGTACTTTCTCCATAGCCTTGCTAGGAGCAACTTGCTCTCTAGTTACCGTCAGAAAAAATCTTTGTGGCTGAGAGTTCCTTTCCGCATCTCTCCACTCCATTGATGTCACCTTGTTAGTGAGAGCTCTCATGGCCGACTGAATTTCTTGCAAAACAACCAATTGAGGATCTGGGCTTGAGGACACAGGTGGTGCAGGTAGAGGCAATGGAACTGGTGGAGAAGGTAATGCAGGAGTTGGAAGTGGAGAGGTTAACTATGGAATGGGAATCATAGGTACCGAGGGTATGGGAGGATTCCATGAAGATGAAGGGTACATGGACGGAGTAGTGTAAGATGTATGGGCTGCACCTGTATGCTGGTATTGTGGGAGCTCAGGAAAAATAGGTATATTCATTTTCGAAGGCAATTTCCCAATGACAATCAGATCGGCCTCAGCCTTCTGTGCCAGGGCATATAGTGCAGGAAAGGTTTGAACACTGGACATCCTAATGTTCATACCAATATCTGAATGGAAATCCCTAAGAAAATACAATGCTGCTTGTTCATGAGTAGGGCGAAGACCTTCAGGAACTCTCTACCAAGTTCGAGCAAACCTAACATTGAAATCCACTATCTCCTCTTGAGGACGAGCAATTTGATCATGAAATCTTACCTTGGAGTGATAGGACGAGCAATTTGATCATGACATATTTGTCTGTGATATTATGAATTGAAGCCAAGGTTGCCACATCTGATACATGCTCGTACATTGTCTTTCTAGTCCCATCGTATGTAGGCAAGGCTTTTATTGCTGCAGTAGGAACTAGATTTTGAAAAGGCAAGTCCAACGCTCCCGAATAGTTCCAAGCAGGAACTCACCGTGGAGGAGGTTGTAGGCCAACAATTTGCACTGCAGGATTTGGATCTACTAGCAAGCTTGTAGCAGTACTGGGAGGAGTCAGAGATGGCACAAACTGACCCATTGCCTGTGAAGAAATAACAAATTATGGGTTCACAGGACTTACCAATATTGAGCGCTCCCTCCAGTTTTGAACATCAATCTCGAAGAATTCGATTGGATCTTTTGATTCTTTGGCACTTGATCTCATGATCATGAAGCAAAGATGCAAAAATTTTCAACAACTTCATGATTAGAGATTTCTAGGTAATATACAGTCACCTTTAGCAGAGTCACCAGATGAACTTACAATCTTCGCTATGAGGTCAAGACAGTTCATCAAAATCTTGATTCCTCCGGGTGTCAAAAAAAATGGGACTTGTCTGTCCCATCGAGCGTGCCAAAAATTGTTGGCACAGGTGGGTTTGTCAATTTGGAATAACACTTGTCCCACCAATTATGGATATTTCTAAGATAGAAATAGTTTGTCCCATCGAGCATGCCAAAAACTGTTGGCACGGGTGTGTTTGTCAACTTGGAATAATACTTGTACCACCGATTATGGATCTTTCTGAGACAGAAACAGTCTGTCCCACTGGGCATGTCAAAAACTGTTGGCACAGGTGGGTTTTTCAACTTGGAATAGTACTTATCCCACCGATTATGGATCTTTCTGAGACAAAAATAGTTTGTCCCATCCGGCGTGCCAAAAACTATTGGCACAAGTGGGTTCGTCAAGTCAGAAATACTTATCCCATCGATTATGGATCTTTCTGAGACAGAAATAGTCTGTCCCATTGAGCGTACCAAAAACTATTGGACACAAATCTGCCTAAGTATAATATTTCATCACTTGTGCACCCTAGACTCGGTCAACACTGAAAGGCTAAGAGAAAGAGAAGTCTCTCAGGCCAATCTCTAGAGAGGGCTGGCTCCCAAACTAATCTAAACTGGTTTCAAGATAAGGATGCAAGAAAGAAATGGGAAAATATGAAAAGAAATGGGAAATAATAGAAAGAGATGTAAATATGGCCAAAGCCGATCATTGATGGGGAGAACAACCTCAAACAGCAAATAACATCAACTAGATCCTGAAGCTAAGCAACAACTGACTCTTAGAATACGTATACAGAAATTGGATCACGCATTACCGTAAATTCACTTCCAATTGTACTCCAAACGCTCAAATGCAAATATAGCCAAATTCAGAACAACAAAATTTATTTTATATTAACACTGGACTAATAGAAGTGACTCAGACAGAAAGCAAAACATGCACAACAATTTGGATCACCAACTCCAGAAGACACTAAGAATAGAGCAAAATGCACTAGGATTTCTGTCTTAATTTCTGCAAAAATATCCTCCTCCCTTTGCTTGAGATTTTACATTGGTATTTATAGAGGCCTTCCCTCTTCCTTTCGTATTACAACATTTAATACATGAAACATATTTTGAAGAAATGATCCCCTTAATCTGCCTCGGAGAAATGACAATCCCTATTTTAATGGATCAAAACTAAAAATTAAACAGAAACAAGGGACCATTTTTCTTCATTAAATGACCGTTATCGGGGCAGGACGAAAGTTGTTAAGAGACTATGAACATGAGCTTTTAATACTGGAGGTGTCTTTAATTTTTGTGGCATCAAAAATTGCCTCAAGTTCTTCCATCTAGTGCACATCAGTAATCAGCAACATTTAATCTTTGAGCTTCTTTGACCATGATCTCAAAATCAGTTGGAGAGCTTTTATTACATTACTTCGTTTGATCCTTATCTTCTTTGCACGTTCTCCTATGCAATTCTGAAGGAAAATGCAAACAGAACTATATCGGGCCTTTGTTATTGCTTCGGTCACGAAAATGTGATAGGTCGCAAAAATGCGACATGTCACAAAATCGTGACACTTTTACCTTATTGCTTTCTCTTTCGCCACCAGTCGCAAAAATGCGACATGTCACGAAATCGTGACATCTTATCTCCATTCAACTTTGTCTTCCATGATATGTCACATTCTCCTCTTTCTTGGCTTCTTCGCTACTCCTTATCGTGAAAATGTAACATGTCACGAAATCATGACATCTTCATCTGCGCTATCTTTGTCTGCTTTATCATCGTGAAAATGCGATAGGTCACGAAAATGCGACATGTCACGAAATCGCAACGTTTTTTCCATTTGGCTTTATCTCCACAATATTCATGAAATCGTGACATTTTTTGTCTCCTTGTACTTTACTGCTTTTTGGTCGCAAAAATTCGTCATGTCACGAAATCGTGACATTCCTTACTATCTGGCTGTGTCCGTACTTGCTCCTCGTGAAAATGTGACATTTCACGAAATCGTGACATTCCTCCGTGCTTTGCCCTTTCGCCCCAACATGTCATGAAATCGTGACAATTTCCTGCCTTCTCTGTCATTGTCGCTTCTTGTCATGATATCGCGACAAGTTCCTCCTACTTGACTTCGTCCTCAAAAATGTCGCGATATCGCGACATCTTTCTCTCGCCTTGTGTTTATTTCCAGACCTTCTGCGATAATGCGACATGTCACGATATCGCGCCATTCCGTACCATTTGCTCCTTTTCTGTTTTTCTATCGTTATATCGTGACAAGTTTCATTGGCGCTCCCCTTGGCTGCTGTATGTCGCGATATCGTGACATTTTTCTATCACTCTGCTCTGTGGCCACTGCAAGTCGCGAAACTCCAACATGTCACGATATCGCGACAGTTTTACTCCCTTGCTGTCGTTGGCTGTTTTTAAACACGAAAATGCGACAGGTCACGAAAATACGACATGTCACGATATCGCAACTTTTTTTATACTTAGCTGATTTCTGCATTTGATGCCGCAAAACTGCAACAGGTCGTGATATCGCGACATGTTGCATTTTCATGACATCCTTCATTTACTCTGCTCTAACACAAAAACTTGTAGAGATTTTTGCATTTTTCCTTTCGAAATGCTTGGAGGGACAAACAGAGGAGTTAGTATCTCTACAAATTGTGCATTCTCTTGCATGAACAGTAACAACAAAAACAATATAGCAAAAATGCCAACACTACCTAATGGCACATCCTATGTCTTAGCTCTCGTACCCCTTTGACCCACTATATCTGCACTTTTATGACTCCAATAAGACTATTTTTGTACACATGATTGTGTCCCATATTGTGACACCACCTGGTCATAATTGGGAAGCAAAATTCCATTTATAACCAGCTCATAAGCTGATAACTTCATTGCCTCCATAGCTAGTAGTCCTTGTGCCCTATCACTACCCCTCCACAGCTGCTCTAAATCTACTCTCAAAGTAGGCACATCAGCTAGAACTTCCCCTACTACCTAGGCTCCCTTAGCCTCCTCCCAAACATGCTACTGCCTCACCATCTCAACCCACAGATTCGTAATATCTACATCCTAAGATACCACTATAGATCACTCCCTCTACATCTCTGCCCTAATTTGCTCCATATCCTCTACCATCTTGGCACACCTAAACTCGAAGGCCCTTTGATCTACCTCACTAGAATCCTCCAAGGCTATCAACCTCTACTCTAAATCTGTCACCCCCCTCTCACCTTGACAAAGCTCTCCCTCTAGTTTTCGTACTCGATCCTGCAATAATAACACCCCCTCCTCTACCTCTTGCATATACTACTTCTCAATGAGAATATCCTCCATCCCATATAAGAAACCCATTTCTATAGTATCATCAAATCCAACCATTTCCATACCCCAACCAACCTCCTCTGTAGACTGCACCTCACTACCCACAGGAACCTCCTCCATCCTCTCTAAAAAGGTACTCGAGGCACCACCCAATCATTACCTCAACCTTTGAAGAGGTACTTCTATCTCACTACTAGATCTATATTGCAACCTAGCTCGCATACCTCTCACTAATCTCCCCCTACTACAGGTACCCCACCACTAGTAGGTACCCATCGATCAACTACGCCAATACCTAGCTCCCAGATCTACATCACCCACTAGGCATCAAACTTTGGCGTCATCCCTGCATTGTCCACATTTGTGATCACCATCGATGGGTCCCTCTCACCAACCCATGGTAAGACTATAGGAGGTTGCCCCATATCACCCCATTGTTGATAATATATAACAGGTGCCTCCAGAATGTCTTGTCATAATCCAAACTACCGCATGAATCAGCTAAATTAAAATAACTCATCACCATGTACCGTCCAACCAACCATCTCCATTGATGAATGACATCTAACTGCTCATCGCCATGCTCCCATACCACCCCACCCCTCTAAGGCCTCCACATAATTGCATCCAGAACCAACTTGCCAAACTCCATCCTCCAAAATAAAGGATCACCCTCATGTAGCCTCTTAACGCCCTTCTCCTCATTAGTCCTTGATCTCAAATCATAGGGTAAATGTGTTTGTCCCTCAACATGATGCTTATAGGGAAAAAATGATGGCGTCTCAATGGCTATATCCTCCCATGCCCATACTTGTAACAAAAGAGTCCAATGCAACCCATTTTTCCCAACACACACTACATGGTGCAACTCCCTGTATACCAGGGCCAACAATGCACGTGCCCATACAAACACAATACTATTCTCCACCATGTCACTCACCATGTCTAGCATATTCCAGGTAAATAATACCCTGGAAGTATCAGGTAAAGCATATGTAGAAATCATCATCATCGTCGCACATTGGTGCTTAGATATCATCTCATTGTTCCATAGAAGCTCATAATCCATCTTCTTGGTATACACTTCTCTCCACTTATCTCCAAAGAACCGCTCCATCATAGCTTCCTTAGTATCATATGGTGCTGCCCTCACTAGCACACCCTCGATAGGTAATTTGTATATCCTATAAACATCCTCTAGGGTGATAGTCATTTCACCTATCAAAAAATAAAAAGTGTTACAATATGCATCCCATTGCTCACACAAAGCATATATATATGCCCTATTGGCATGAATGCTCTTGCATTCCCATATCCCTCTAAACCACACTACGTCCAACCATGCCTCATCCGCTACATTCCTCATCAACTCATCCAACTTACCCTTCATCATACGAACATGATGACATGGCTCGATATTATTCACCTATTCATACACAAACAACAACAATAAAATTCACATTAGTTCAATACACAATCCTCCAATTAAACAAAATGCAATTTTCTTAAACACATGTCACAAAAATTATTTTATTTAAATTGTCATGCAAATTGAGACAATAAAACATACCAATCCACATATCACTACAGATCAAAAACATAATCACATATTTGGATACCCATTTTGCTATTTCACGGTAAAAGTTCAAATAGATACGAAAAATAGTACATATTTGGCTCCCAAAAGTCAAATTCAAAATTATCCACACACTTACTATGGCATGAAATTCAAAACTACATCAATCTACTAGACATACAAAAACAAAATACATTTTTGAACACCCATTTGGAAAATTTACGATGAAACTGTCGACAGATTTCAAAAATAGTATACAAATATGCACAAAGTTTGAGGTTAAAGACACCACAAACCCACCAAAACAATTCACATACCAAATCACACCACATCAAAAACACAATCGCATTTTCGAACACCCATTTGGCCACTTTACAATGAAAGTTCAAACATAAATAAAAAATAGTACATATTGGGCTCCCAACAACCAATTTTAAATTCAACCCTATCTACATCATGACACGTAATTCAAACATACACCAAATGCAATCACACACCAAAAAAACATACATTTTTGGATACCCATTTTGCCCTTCTATGATGAAAGTGTCAATGGTTTCCAAAATAATATACCCACAATGGAAAACTTAATAGTCAATGTTTCGTCATTTACATCATAATGACTCACATTCAGATAACATGCCAAACGAGGATAAAATAAAAACACAGTTGCACATTCAAATACCCATTTCCTACTTGTATGGATAAAATTCAATCACATTTCGAAAATAGTACACCATTGCTCCAAAAATAGAGTCAATCTGTAAGACTATCCTACCCGTCACCTAGCAAAACTACAACAAAAATTGGTCAAACCTAAAAAGTGATCACACTTTTGGGTACCCATTAAGCCTGTTTAACACTTTGTGTTCCAATTTTAATTAAAATTTACCTAAAATTTAAAAATAACACGAAAACCTCCCCCCTATTTCACACTTTTTGAGAAATAAAATTGCAAAATAAATAAAATAAATAGCACTTATCGGTGGGTCTCCACATTGGGTTCCAATGCTAGTGCATCCTCTCGCCATCCTGCTGCTCAAATTGGTCAACTACAAGCACTTTGCATCGCCAACCATCACTCGCTCCTCACTCTCCAAGTTTTCCATCATCAAAATGACCCCCCACACTTCCAAAAAGGTTTAAATACACCTAAAAACCCTAATTATCTCTAATCCACCCCCCAGCTTGCGAATTAGACCCAATTCACCCTCGACCTATGAATTAGACCAATTCACCCCCAACCTGTGAATTCAGATCCAATTTTTCCCCGGCCTACGAATTGAGCCTAGAAGCCCCAAAATCACCCAAATTTGATTCCAAACCCTAGGAAATCTGCCCCTTTTCCTTCCCATATGATTTTTCATCACTACTATCATGCATTTTTCTTCTATCAACCGATTCATCACCACATCATCACATTCCATTCACCTCATTACTGATTCCTTGTTTGAGGGGGTATTCATATCCAAAATTTAGCTTTGCATGCAACCAAACAATCAAACATCTAAGTCATGGATATCGCATCTATCTACAATAATTTTTTTTGAATATTATCTCATGATAATAATCTCTCCCAACCAGATATTTGTTATATCACAAGAGTTGTGCACAACAATGGAGATGTCACTCTGGCATTCATGATACATAATGAATGGCACAATTGAATAACCCATGCGCAACATTAGAGATGTCACTCTAGCATTCATGATACATAATGAATGACACGTTTGAATAATCCATATGTTAACTAGCTCAAATGGTTTGACACTTATCACCATGCACTCATCAATAAATCAACAACAAAAATTTGAATAGGCATTTGTTCTATTCATAATTTGGACCATCTTGCATTGGTTGCAAAAGCAAAGTAGTCAAAATTTGTCCCCACAAGCAACCAGTATGACATCGATAAATGTCATATAGACTCAAAAAAATCATCGTGTTGCATCTGCAATCATCCATTTCCATTCATCGACATTGTTTTTCATTTTATTTTCTTTCTTTCTCTCTTATCCCCCCTGGATCCCTGATCAATGTTGTATGGTCATGCTTCAAGTGGCTACATACATTTGATTAGATTCCATTCTTTTCTCTTCTCTCCCTGGATCCTTGATCAATGTTGTATGGTCACGCTTCGAGCGGCTACATACCTTTGATTAGATTCCATTCTTTTCTCTTCTCCCTGGATCCCTGATCAATGTTGTATGGTCATGCTTTGAGTGACTACATACCTTTGGTTGGATTCCATTCTCCTTCTTTCCCTTATCCCCTACACATCCCTTCACATTTTTATATTAAACTATATTTCACACAATATAGTACAAAAAAGGGGTAAAATATAGACACCTAAAAGTCGTACATAGCTACCTCTACATACTTATAGATCATTTGGGAAACTTGTAGGTTTACAGAGGCCATCCTAGACACCTCTAGGCTATTGTAGATCGATATAGATTATTGTAGATCCCTCTAGACCTGTATAAACTATTATAGACATGTGTAGACATGCGTAGACTACTATAGACATGCGTAGACTAGCATAGATCACTCTAGATTAGTGTAGCATATCGTAGACTTACATAGACCACTTCACTAGTTTATAGGTACAAAACCCTATTAAACTACTCAATCCATGACGTAGGAGCCTATCTTTAGAGGTTTTTTTTAAAAGAAGTTTTAAAGTAATTTTTTTATTACTCATAATGGAATTATTTGACGCAAATGGTAATTACTAAAAATGCAATTTTTTATGAAAAAATAATTTGCCAAAAATAGTATTTTTTTAATTTCTAGGGTTTTAAGCTTTAGGGTTTTATTTTAGGGCTTCAAGTTTTAGGGTTTTATTTTAGGGTTTCTTTGGGGATATATATTCCCTTGGTATTGCATTGTAAAAGGGGAAGTGAATCCAGGAATGAGAAAATAAATTATTTACTGGTTTATTTCCATGTACTGTAGTTTTTATGTGAATGGAGGGTTTTAATAATTATTTTCATTTATTGCAGTTTTTATATAAATGGAGGGTTTTACATATTATTTTTATTTATTGTAGTTTTTATGTAATGGGAGGTATTTTGTTTTGACCTCTTGCAGTTGGATTTACATCATTTGGTATAAGAGCAAGTTGGATCTTGTTGGGAGGAGAAAAGAGAAGAGAAGAAAAAAGAAAATGAGAGGAGAGCAAAGAGGCTCCAAAAAAAAAATGGCACTCTATGCAGTGCTTGTAGAAGGTTTGTAAAACCTTGAAGACAAAAATTGGCACTTTGTGTAAGTTTTTGCAGGAGGTTTTTTTATATAAAAGCCTCAGAGAAAGATATTGGCACTTTGTGTAGTGCTTACAGACGGTTTGTAAAACCTTAGAGAAAGAAATTGGCACTTTGTGTAAGTGCTTGCAGGAGGTTTTTTTTATATAAAACCTTAGAAGGAGGAATTGACAGTTTGTTTAGTGCTTGCAAAAGGTTTGTAAAACCTTAAAGATATAAATTGTCACTCTATGTAGTGCTTGCAAGAGGTTTTTTCATTAAAAAACTCAGAGGGAAGAATTGGCACTTTGTGTAGTGCTTGCAGGAGGTTTCTTATTTTAAAACCTCAAAGGGATAAATTGGCACTATGTGTAGTGCTTGCAGGAGGTTTGATATATAAAACCTTGGAGGAGATTGGTACTCTGAGGAGTTCTTGTAGATGTGTGACACTCTATGGAGAGCAATTATGAGTTTGATTAGAGGAACTCGCAGGAGTAGAGTTATTTTCAACCAAAGGAGAATGATGCAGGAGCCTATCTTTAGAGGGTTTTTTTAAAAGAAGTTTTAAAGTAATTTTTTTATTACTCAAAATGGAATTATTTGATGCAAAATATAATTTTCTGAAAATGGTAATTACTAAAAAGGCAAATTTTTATGAAAAAAATATTTTTTCAAAAAAAGTAATGTTTTTATTTCTAGGGTTTTAAGCTTTAGGGTTTTCTTTTGGGGTTTCTTTTAGGGCTTCAAGTTTTAGGGTTTTATTTCAGGGTTTATTTGGGGATATATATTCCATTGGTATTGCATTGTAAAAGGGGAAGTGAATCCAGGAATGATAAAATAAATTATTTATTGGTTTATTTCCATGTACTGTATTTTTTATGTGAATGGAGGGTTTTACTGATTATTTTTATTTATTGCAATTTTTATGTAAATGGAGGGTTTTACATATTATTTTCATTTACCACAGTTTTTATGTAATGGGAGGTATTTTGTTTTGACCTCTTGCAACTGGATTTACATCAATCCATGTCATAACCACCTTGCATCCATCAAAGGACCAATCATCAATCACCTAAGACCACTTAATCCCTTCCTAGACCTAATTAGGACCCCACGGGACTATTAGTTCCTAAAAAGTCTTAATTAAAGTTAATTCAATTTCTAATTTTAAAGTGACTTCACTTAAAGTGAAATTTTTGGATTAAAAAGGTTAATTTGGTTCCTAAATCCTAATTAGTCCTAATTATTCCCTCCCACATGTGTGTGCACAAAGTTGATTAGAATATTTCTTAGGAAACCCTAACCTAACCCTAATCTAACCTTAGAGTTGACTAATCCTAGTTAAATTCTAATCTCTCCTCACACATGTGTGAGGATGAGATATTTTCTTAGGGAATGTGGGGATGATACCTCACAAACCCTCACCTAACCACCATGGAATCTGATCTTAGGGTTTAGTTCTCCTAACCATACCCCCTACACCTTAGGTTTATCTATGAATAGTGGACCTAATCTCTCATTCTCCCTCTCTCTTACCTTTTAGCCAAAGTACAGAAACTCTATCAAAATGTGATAAAAAATGCAAACAAAAACATTTGATCCATACCAGCAATATTGTAGCACCTAAGGAACCCATCCCTGCAATCATTTCTAGCAAAAAGTTCTTATAGTTCAATTTACCCCTCAACCTACGAATCCGACACCAATTTCCCCCCCGACCAGCAAGTTGGATCTACAAGACTAATTTCAATCTAAATATGTCAATTAAGCTCCATTTGATGTTTTTATGAGGTTCTATGCAATTTATTTCAGTTTTCATTATATATTTTGAGTTAATTTGTCCTTTTAACTATGGGCCTTGATTGAGGCAAGACCTCAAACATACTAACTCCATTTTGCAGGCCTAGCATAGATGTAAAGACGAAAAAAACAACAAATACAACCAGTGGTGGCACACACTATGCATTAAGCCCACCTACATTGAGGAGCCTAGAGAAAGCATGAGACTTATTGTAAAATTCATGAAAGAAAGAAAGGAGAATTCACCCAATTTGTAACACAAAAGCACTTCAATGATGAATAAAATTAGCAATTCTCTGTAATATGTATTTTAGAAAATTATTAGATCAAATGCATTTCTTTTGCACGTTTCACCAACATTTATACCCTAACTCTAGAACAAACAAAAATTATCTTTGGTCCAAAATTAGTTCAATGAGAGAAGCTTTTAAGAATGATGCTTAGATTCTAGCAAGAGACTTCAACTCTCCTTTGTACCAGTCAGACAAGAAGGGGGGATACAACAATCTCAAGAAGTATAGAAGAAATTGCTATTTTATCAATAATCAAGAGCTCATGGATTTAGAATTGAATGGTTCTAGATATACATGGAGTAATAGAAACCTAGGGCTCATCACATAAAAATTAGAATGGACAGAGTTTTTATTTCCAAATAGTCCATTCCTTTGTTTGGGAACTCATCTCTCAACTCTTTTCCCAAAATTGAATTCAATTATAACCAACCACATTCTTTTTAATAATGATCTAATACTCATTTCTTACTTAGACCCTTTAGATTTGAATCCATGTGGCTTTCTCATACAAATATAGAGGTAAGAATTAGGAAATGGTGGAACACTATATTCTCTAGCCCACATATTAATCAAGTGGTTATTATGCTGATACTGATAAAAAATTCTAAAATATTGGAATAATCGATATTTGGGGACATTTAGATTAAGAAAAATGATCTCAAATCCTAGTTACAGGCTATTCAATCTTGATTGGAAGTGGATGTCCTATCATATAATAATATATTAGAGGAGAGAATAATATTGGATGAGCTTCATAATATCCTAAGTACTAAGGAATATTTTTGGAGATAAAATTCTAAAGCTCTTTGGCTTAAAGATAGAGATAGAAACATAAAATATTTCATTCCTTAACATGTCACCACATAATCCATAACCGTATTAGGGATATTCATAAAGTAGGTGGTTCTATAACAGGGTATATCCAAGAAATTAGGGAAAAGGTTATCTCCTTCTTCCAATCTCTCCTCGGTGACACGAGCATAAGAAGTGCTTTTACAAAATAAAAACTCCTTCAAAATATTCCTCACCCGATGATGGAAGAAATGAATGATAATCTCAGTAGTCTGCTTAATGATGATAAAATTAAGAAAGCACTCTTTTACATAGAAGGAATAAAGTCCCCTAGCCCATATGGCTTCCCCCTAAACCTTTTCTAAAGGTTCTGGCATATCTTTGGTAGGGAGATTGGTGAAGCTTGGCATGAAGTTCAATCCACTAGAGTTTTCCATGGGGCTTTAAATACCACTTTGTTGGCTCTAATTATAAAAATAGCAAGTGCCATTGAGTGCTTCAAAATTTTCACTAAAGCTTTACCTAATAGGGTTAAACCTCTCTTGTCTCTTCTGATTGATTCTGCTCAAAATGGTTTTATTTTGGGTCATCAAGTCTTGGATGGAGTTATTTTGGTTCATTAATTCATACATTCAGTGGATGAAAATGGTCGAGTATGAGCCTTTTTAAAATTAGATATGAACAAGGTCTATGAAAGGGTCTCATGGGACTTTCTCCTTAAGGTCCTCCAAAAAATTTTCTTTGATAGGAGATAGATATTTATTAAGATCCCTTACTAGATACTTTCATAGTTGCCATGGTATTCATCAAAGAGACCCACTCTTCTCTTATCTATTTATTATCATGTTAGAAGCATTGGGTAGGTCCCTTAAGACCTCCTCCTCTATGGTTGGTATCAAACTAATCCTAATCATGGAACTCATCTCCCATAATAAATTCATAGATGATACTCTTCTCTCATTTATTTCCTTAATTCCTTAGGCTCGAGCAATTAAAGAAATTCTTATTTGGTATGAAGAGGCAACAAGAAAAAAGGTTAACTTTCTAAGGACTAAAATCTTCTTCTTGAATTCATTGATTCTTAGGAAAAGAAGAATAGTGGCAGAGCTGGACTATGAGATAGTGGATTTTCCATCGACTTACCTTGGGATTCTTCTTTTAAAGGGAGATGTAAGGAATATTTATGGAATTCAATGGTTGAAAGGGTGCAACACAAACTTACCAACTGAAAAGGAGTTCTATTAAGCCAGGTAGGTAAGGTTGTTTTGATGAAATATACACTTTAGAGTATACTAGTTTACTTGATATCCTTGTTCAAGATGTTAGGTAAAATAGTGTAGAAGATCAAGAAAGTTTGAAAGTCCTTGTGGTCTGGGTCAAAGGAGAAGAAGAGATTCCACTTAGTATCATGGGATCAAATCTACAGTAAAAGGGATTTTGGAGGCATGAGCCTAAGTAGGATGGACCAAATGAATAAGTCCCTAGTTGCTAAACAAGGTTGGCACTTGATCCAGAATGAACAAGTTGATTGTGTTAATTTTATAAAAGTAAAATATCTAAATAATGGGGAGGACTTCTTGTTAGATGATGTCCCAAACTTTGAGTTAATCTTTTATCTTACTCTACATAATTCCAGGAGCAACATTAGAAAGGGAGGAAGATGGAATGTGGGTAAGGTTGAATATTATATTGAAACTACAAATCATTGAAATATATGGATATTTTTATTTAGTCTTCACTTATCTTTGGCCAAGAAAATAGCCCTTAAGAAGATCTCAAACCTCTTGAAGTTTCAAGTCATTAAATCTACTAATTAAGCTGATAATATTTTTGGAAGGCAAAAATTTGAGTATGTTTTGTGAAATAAATATATTTCCTCCTAGAGTACCTTTAACCCCCTTGGTTCCTGAGTAGATTGGTTTGTGTTATATTTTTATATAATGAGGAATGGGATATAGCAATCAAAAGATGTGGAATAATGTAAAATAAAGTAAATATACAAGATGACTAAAGTATTCTATGAATAGAAATAACCTAAATGAATACAATATATCTATGGAGGAAATGAATACTCCATTAATGAAGCTACTATACTACATTGCACCCATCACCAATATATGGTTATCCATAAACACTGCACTACTACCTACGACTATGCTATAGGCAACTCTATCTATCTATGTTCCCCTTCTCATATCTATCTAACAATGAGGTATTTATTATATAGGAAGATAGGTTCCTTGGACAACACTCTACCTAGATGTGCAAGGGACAACTTGCACATATACAACTTGCACATTGACACTTGTACATTTATTACATTGCATGAAGTAACTAGATAACTTCCCCCTAAAGTAATCTAATGTCCTAAGTATGTACCTTGGAAGATACATCTACATAACCCAAATGATGGAATAAACTCTATTTCTAACACCACTGTATTACATTATTTGGGTATTGAAGACTTTAGCCTTCAATATGTATCTTCTTCATCTTGATATTTGTACTTTTCCTCTGTGTTCTTTGTAACATGTTCAAGCAAATAATTAGTGTCTCTGTAATATGTGGCATTTGTTGATAGAGATTTCACCTCATAGGAATTATGGCTTCTTCCAGTTCTTCAATTTATTATATCCTTTGAACCAGGTGTCCCTTCTAATTTCTCTTCTAATATTCTAGTTGAGGATAATTGGTTGGTCACAAAAATTATTTTTGATGAGGATTCCTTTGATATTGTTGAGTTTGAAATTGATTTCCGTTGTTCATCTGATTTTCTTGCTTTTGATTTTTGGTATTGTATCTGCAATAACTAGTACTATGACATTTCTTTCTACATATCTGACAATACCATATTTTTCATCCTCTTGCTGAGGAAGCAATATTTCCCTATGGATTATCTTTTGATTCCAATGCAATTTTAGTCATCTAATCTTTCACAATATTTTCTACTTCATATTCTTGAATTATATCGACTAGGTCATTAAAAGAAGTATCTTTGCTTAAAACCTGTAAATATGTGACAAAATGTTTAGTTGTATGGAAGTGCTCTCATGATTACTTGAGTGAGAATTTCATCCTTAACTGTTTCTCCTAAGGTCAATAATTTCCTTTTAATATCTACTACCTTCATTAGGAACAGTTCTATGCTTTCTCCACTATTCATCTTTAATGAGTGAAGTTGAGTTTGGAGATGAAGTTTAGTTGCATTATTCTTTCCTTCAAAAATTTTCTCTAGGCTTTTCCATGCATCCGAAGATGTTTTGGCTGAACTGATATATGGTTGAATCTCATTAGTGATAGCAAAAATTATTATCATTGAAGTCTTTGAATCAATTTCTTCAAACTTTAATATTTTAGTTTCACCTGTGGTAGGTCTCTGTGTTTTCCCTTTGATGACATCCCAAATTTTTTCATATACTAAGATTGCTTTCACTTTATTTTTCCAAGAGAAATAATTTGGATCCTTGAGTAGTTGAGATTCTGCTAGGAAGAATTTATTTGATGCCATTTGAATTTCCTTAATATCAATTCTCAGATTTTGTGGACTTCTTTATGTCTCCCTAGATGTTTTTGGAATATTACATAGTGCTTTCGTAAAAACATAGTTCAATTTTGGTTGATTTTGTACAAATTTTGTAAAGATAAAAAATCAACTTCTTAACACCTTATTACTCCTATTGAACTTAAGCACTTTTCAATTTTGAAGAGTTTTTAATGTTGGATTTCTTTTGTCCCTTTTGAGAATTTTTTGAGACAAGAATGTTATAATTTTCCAACCTTAATAAAAAGATAAATCTCTTTTTATATACCTTGGATTGTTTCTAATTTCCAATAACCTAGTTTGGAGTTGTAGCCCTTATGACTCCCAAATTTGGAAAATCAGAACACATTAATATTTGAAAACTTCAAATGGATTAATTACAAGTATTATCCCTTATTTATCCTACGTTATATTTTGCAAATACTAGTTAACTTTGATATTTAATTTCCCTAAGGTTTTCTTTCAAATGAAGATATAATATAACCTTATAACTCCATTTAAAAAAAAAAACAAATTAGATGGGAAATTGTACCTTTATAAAATCGGTGGTAGACTGTCCTTCTTGTGTGCTATGAGTAAAGGAAGATTCTTCCACTTGCTATTTGCTTCAACAATCACTTTAATGCTTCCTTGACCTATTTGACCAGGATTAATATTCTTCACCGCTTTTGGATGCTCCAAATTGCTCTTCAAGTTGTTGTCAATACGCTACCATGTAGCTACTGAGCTACTACTATGATACAGTCGAGATGTTACCACATTACTATCAATTGGCTTCAGATTTGCTTGTTGTTGTTACTGTCAAGTTTCTTACTTTCGTTGCTACATCCAAGTCATATTTAATAAGCGATCAAAGGTGTGACAAGTGTCACAACTATTTTTTAAATGCTCCAAGAGAGCTTCAAATATTTGGTGGAGGCCCCAATTTTTACAATAATGATATACATGTTTGATGTTGGCAGATAACAAATCTCATATAAGCAATGTTTGAGAGAAAATTATTGACATATCAAAAAAATCATAATACAAAAATTTTAAAATATTATTAAAAATAAAAAGTCAACTATCTTTACACATTCTTGATATTAATAAAAATAAGATCCCATATAAACAACACACTGTTGTTAAACCTTAATATCATTCTTGATATTAATAAAAATGAGATCCCATATAAACAACACACTGTAGTTAAACCATAATATCATTGGAAGAGTGGTAAATGGAGGCCTTTTCAATAAAAACTTCAAAGTTTAAGATTCTTCAACACTCTAAAATATCTTTAATAATATGATATTTCATTATTTGGAGCCTTTATAATTTTTTATTAATCCACTCAACCTTTGTTGGCAAAGCTTCCAAAACGTGGTAGATAAAATCCACTGTTCCTTCCATTGTCTCAATTGAATATATATATTTTAAGCCAGTAGTACTCAGGCTTTTACTTGCTGTGTTAGCTTCTACTGTACGTAACCAAGTCTGAACTAGTTTGTCTCACTTCACAACAAGACAAAAATATATAAACTGTCATATTAATCCATAATATTCAATTATATATTGTCCAAATGAATACGAAGACATTGGCGTCTTCTTTATTATTTACTTATAATATTATGGAGATAAAATCCAAAGTCTTCTTCAGACCAGATAAGATGTATCTTATGGTTTATTATAATATTCTTCTTTCTCTAAATTATAAATTATTGTTTTTATGACATATTTCAAAAATTAAATTTCTCATGTCCAGAAACAGATAATTGCCCTCACTTGATCTTAATATTTCTTTCATATGGTCCGTGTTTCTGCTATTATTCTCCAAACACTATTTCACGCCGACAGAATAATGTGTTGTGGGGCCTTGTCACGGTTACTGATTTTGACATATATGGCTTTCGTTTTCATTTTATCTTCTTTATGTCATTTCATATATAGGCAGAAAATATACCCAACTCTCCCATTCGGTTCTGCAGTTGCGATTGGCAATATTTGTTTATTCTCTTATATTAATTGGTGAAGAATGGGCCACTAGTTTTGGATTTTTTTAATGTTTTTTAATTTTTTTTTTTAAATTATAACCAAATCAATTATATTGGTTTTTGTTAAGTTTAAAGTTTATAACAAATAATAATTTTTTTTTTTGATGTGGTGAGAAGAGTTCTGGAAAATAATTAACTATATATATAGAGTTAATAGATTTATTATAAACATCTTTTGGTCATTTAAGAAAGATAAATGTTCATTTTATAATACTACATTTGTATTTATAAGATCATTTTGTTAATAATAAAAATATAGTGCATAATATTTGTTTATTGATTGTATCACTGCCCTTTCAATTTGTTGATGCATAGTGATTATAGTATTTTCCTCTCATTTTTTGTTGGCCCTTTCTTTTACTATTGCAATTTCATAATGTTGGAGCATAATGATTTATTTGATTTTCTTTCGATGTGATCATTGTTTAATACTAATACTACTATTGTTAAATCCATATTGAATTTGCATTTGCCACACTCTTTTTCTTTTAGACTTATTTTGTATGCACTTAGATTAGCTTATTTTCTCATGATTAGTAGGAAATCCAACTGAATTTGTATGGTGGAGAGAAGATGTTCTCTTCATTTGAAATGGTTGAAATGATATTATGGGCATGAAACTAATTAGACAATTTCCATGTTCAATAGTTATCATACTTGACATTGTTGTTATTTTACAATAATTGACAATTTTCATTATGGTCACTTACACATATAATGAAAACTAGTTGATAGTAAGCTGGAAGACATCATTATGTAAACTCATTGGGTTTAATGAAAAATCTTAGAATTTGCATCCCCTTTCTATGTCTAGAGCACTCTTGATCTTAACCTGAATAGATTGCTCTCCTTCTCAATCCTTTTCATTTTGTAAAGTCAACATAGCTTCATCATCTCTACTCAATTTCGTATTTGTTCCATTTTGTGTCAGTTTGTTTAATTATTCCCATGTATCACATATTTATTTTTCCTTTTAGCTTCAACTTCTATTATATTTCTCTACCATCCTTTAATTTTATTTTTAATATGTTTCATTTTATTATAGAATTGTACATTGTTGTTCCTTCGACTTCAATCTCATTTAACCATTTTTTAACGTTTTTAAAAAACTCCTCACTTTCCATCATTAGATTTGAATGACACATTTTTTATAGGTTCAAATTCCTATATCCTCAATAGTATTGGTTCATGGTCTGATCTTGCTCTAAATAAATTAAAAGACTTCAATGATATATTTTTTCCTAAGATGGATTCATCTACTAAAAACCTATCTAATCTTTCTCAAATTAATGTTGCTCACCCTCTTCTATTTTTTCATGCAAAAGTACCATATTTTTGAATGATATCTACTAGGTTACTATCTTCCATCATATCTAATATTATTCTTGAATTATGGTTTAGACTCACAATTCCCTACTTTCTTCTCCTCTAATTTGAGAATTAAATTAAAGTTTCCTCCTATTATAAATTTTTTATGGCTACTTGATAATCCATCTTGCCATATTCTTTACGAGTATTATTTTGCCAAGGTTTTATGAGTGGGTCCATACACATTTTCATATGATATGTTTTCCTAGATATTTGGTATTCCAATGATATTTGTATCCAATGTACATCTTTAACCACTTCTATAAAATTCTATTTTCTTCTATTCCATATTGTAGCAATGAATCTTTCCTAGCCTCTCGAGTCAATACATAAACTCTCGTATATATTAGTATTCCATTTTCCTTCCATAGTTGTTCCTTCATTTTTTGCTATCTTAGTTCGTTAAAGAAAAATTATATTAGGAAAAATTTCTTGAATATTTCCCTTTAAGGTTATTTTTGTTGAGTTAGAACTCATACCTCTTATATTCCAAGAGAATATACATCCTTCTTATTTTTTCCTCTTTGTCTACTTGGGGGATTTAATTCTGCTATCTTATCCTCTATATTGACTTGCTTTTGAGATCCCTCCTCATTGAATTTTTATGAATATGTTTGCGAAGTATCTAACCTTGTGGGTCTTCTTACATTCTTCTTGATACTTGTCTCATAGTATATATGTGATTCTATTTGACTTAGAATAGTATACCACCCTACATTGTAACCTCATTTTCCATCTTTACCTTTTGCTTCTTAATTTTCTTCTCAATATTCTACTTTTTCCTCTTCTCATTTTTAAACTTCTTCAATGGGTTCAAACACCTCATTATTCATTTTTGAATTATTTTTATCTATTGTAATCTCTTCTTGTGGCTTTTCCTTCTCCAAGACCTCAAATTGATTTTCATTGATGTCTCTTTTGTTGTTCATATCCATTTTTCTTTAGTTTAATTTTTCTTTCATACATTCATAAATACTTCATTATCCTTCTCATTGCCCTATTCTTTTATATTTGTCTTGATTTTCTTGGAAAATTATAAATATAATGTTCATATTCATGGCAATGGGTGCATTTAAATGATATTTTCTTATAATCTAGATCTTGCTTCCATAATTGACATTGTAGTTCAATTTTAATATGCTCTTGTAAGCCTTCCATTATGACCATATCCACACATATTGTGACAAATGTGATTAAATTTCATTTTTTTTGTCATCTTAGCTATTTTAATGAACCATATTAAAGAGTCTCCTATTGCTTTAAAATATTCTTCCTACCAAAACTAATATGAGACGAGTTCAAAATTTCTTCTCTTTTTTCAATATTCTCAACCCATCACTTTACAAATAGTCTACCTCTTTCCATGAAGTAGGGACCTCTCTCAAAAATCATTTTCCTCTCTTTCGGATTGTTAGATGTTACCAATAAAAACACTCTTCCTGAATATACTATATTTGGTTCCTACATGATTAATGGAGATTTAGTCATAGGTTAAAAACATGACATATCAATCCACATTCAACTTGTTATAATCATCTATAAGGTTTTGTTCATCAATATTTATCTTTAGAATTTTTTCTGTTCTTTTACAAATCCATCCTTTTTTGGAAAAGAAGACAAATGGTTTTAAAAGGCTTCATTCACTTACTACATTTTACCAATAGTACATCAAATGAAAACATGATTAAAAAGATAATTTGATTTTATTGTGTCTTTCATGAAGTCATCTCAACCAAAAAGTAAAGCTATTCAAATTGAAATCCGTATTTTTTTTATTTTCTAAAATAAATTAAGAATGAATTAGTATTCTTATTAAGATCAATTATTATTATAATTTAGTGTATACATTAGAATATTTTTAAAATTATTATTTTAAAAAATTATTTCTTAATAATAACAATCCAATTTATTTTTAAAATAATAAATATAAATCTAAAAACTAATAAATTTTATTTTATTCACCAAAATATAATCAATTTTCTTTGAAAAATTAATTTAAAAAAAAATAAACAAAATCAAATATATACAATATAAATACCTTCTTTTATATAATAAACCTAAAAAAAACCATGACATTTACAATTCTTTTAAACCTGTTATATAGGTTAATTACTCGTTTGGTCATTTACATACTCACATAAATACATACAATATAATCTTTATAACATTAACTTTCCTAATACATTTTGTTGGCATCCCTTCGGAGAGTTTAGAATTAAGCAGCCTCAGCAATATATTTCTAAATTCAAGGCCTTTTTAACGGTTTTATAATCATTTTGTCTTTCCTTGATCCCACACCGTAATAACCTAATAACATATCGAACGATGACATCCTTAGACTGTCAAACCTGTTCAGCTGTGAGTGAGAGAACTAGGTATTAAATGGAAATAATTCCATCCGAAAAGTATGTCATAGAAAATTTCATACAATGAATATGTCATTGAAAATGAAAATAATTGTTTATAGGAAAAACAATTACGAAAATAATAATGAAAATAAAAATAAAAATAATTGTTTATATCCGCCATGTAGAGGAGTTGGAGAGCAAGTGGGTAGTTAAACCTCTCTAGTTGCTGAGAGGCCCAGGTTCAAATCTCTCGCCTCACATGTTGCGGATATGTTATGTAATGGTTCCCTCGTGGTCACAGTCTGTTTACCCCTTGTGGCCACCACCAAAAAAGAAAAAAATTATTGACAGTCTGATAACAATTCCCTTAATATACATGTTTGATCTTAGCAGATAAGAAATCTCATAAACACTGTTTGGGAGAGAAAATTATTGACATATGAAATTTTATTTAAAATAATATCAAAAATTAAAAAAACCAACTATCTTACACATTCTTGATATTTATAAAAATGAGATTCCATATAAACAACACACTGTAGTTAAACCTTAATATCATTGGAAGAGCAGTAAATGGAGGCCTTTTCAATAAAAAGTTCAAAATTTAAGTCCTTAATATCATTGGAAGAGTAGTAAATAGAGGCCTTTTCAATAAAAAGTTAAAAGTTTAAGTTATTTCAACACTCTAAAATATCTTTAATAATATGATATTTCAATATTTGAAACCTTTATAAGTTTTTATTAATCCATTCAACAAAGCTTCCAAAACGTGTTAAAGCTTAGAGCAGTTCTAACATAAACTTATCAATCCACTCAACCTCTGTTGGCAAAGCTTCCAAAACGTGTTAAAGCTTAGAGCAGTTCTAACATGTATTGATACTGAAGTACAATATGGACGTCTTCCTTCCATTTTCTCAATTGAACGTTGGATCCAAGAAAGAGGAAAAAACCAAAATTGTGCACAACAGTACAAAACTTAAGATACATATTCTTCAAATTGCTACTACAAAATACATAAATTTCTGCTGTAAAATATTTATATTCATAAAATTTATATAAACATTATTGACATCACACTCCATATAATATAAACTATATTATGGTGCTGCTGCACCATTGAACAACCCATTCTCACTGTTTCATATAAATGTGGATGATCCACCCAAATAGAATTGATGAATATTTAATTGGTGAGAAATATACCAATATATAACTACAATGCTTCACGTTGTATAT
Organism: Wollemia nobilis; assembly: GCA_028583015.1. Classification (NCBI taxonomy): domain Eukaryota; kingdom Viridiplantae; phylum Streptophyta; class Pinopsida; order Araucariales; family Araucariaceae; genus Wollemia; species Wollemia nobilis. The sequence goes on from JAQPPZ010000756.1 coordinate 16,305,434, forward strand.
ATTGGATTGTCACATAAAAGACAAATGATAATATATTCTTTAACTCATTGAATTGCCATGCAAAAGACAATAACAATATATTCCTTGCCTGCAGCCAACCTACAAAATCTTTTTTTACCCATTACATTGAGCATTAATTCCTTCATTGAATATATATATTTAAAGCCAGCAGTACTCAGGATTTACTTGCTGTGTTAGCTTCTACTATGCTTAACCAAGTCTGAACTTTGTCTCACTTCACAACAAAGACACAAAAATATAAACTGTCATCAATCCATAATCTTCGACTATATATTGTCCAAATGAATATGAAGACATTGGCGTCTGCCTCTTCTTTATTATTTACTTATAATATTATGGAGATAAAATCCAAGTCTTCTTCAGACCAGATAAGATATATCTTCTGACTGGTTTATTATAATATTATTCTTTCTTTAAATTATGAATTATTGTTTTCATGACGTATTCCAATAATAAAAATTCTGATAATTGCCCTCACTTCATCTTAATATTTCTTTCATATGGTCCGTGTTGTCAAGTTTCATCTTAATTTCTGCTATTATTCTCCAAACACTATTTCACCCAGACAGAATAATGTGTTGTGGGGACTTGTCACGGTTACTGATTTTGACATATATGGCTTTCCTTTTCCTTTTATCTTCTTTATGTCATTTCATATATAGGCAGAAAATATACCCAACTCTCCCATTCGGTTTTGCAGTTGGGAGTGTCAATATTTGTTTATTCTCTTATATTAATTGGTGAAGAATGGGCCATGGGCCACTTGTTTTGGATTTTTTTTATAGTTTATATATTTATATATAATATATATATATAAATATATATTTTTTAAATTTTAAACAAATCATTTGTTAAGTTTAGAGTTTATAACAAATAATAAAATTTTTGATGTGGTGAGAAGATGACAGTGCAAGAGATCTGCTTGAAGATTGTCCCAAAAATAAACAAAAATGACGAGATCAAACATTCACTACCCACACAGCGGGAACTCTAAATGTGTAAACGTCTTATCTGAAGAAACATACTCTTATCATCAAGCTAAAGTAAAGTTGAAATTTATGGACATAGACAAATCTATTTTTGTCGTATAAATAGACAGTCAAATTTAATGGTATCATGGCTGTCCTGATCACAGATGTGGATCCTTGTAGAATAAAGTGGACTATGTGTTGTAAAAGCTCAAGTTGAAAGAATTTATCTTCGTTGGTCAACAGGAGGGAGCTTGATAGGTGTACTCAATGAGCGTATTATAAAGAACCATATTATTATAAGATTGAAGAGATAGGTTGATCGTGCCTTTGTTTTTGACATATTCAAGAGCATGTTTTTTATTTTATTTTATTATTTTTGTTGTTATTTACTTATTTATTTACTTATTTTTAAATTGGTTTTGTGTGATTGTTTGCTCCTTGAGTATGTCAAAGGTGGTAGGCCAGGTCCGAGTCCTGGACGTTTTTGGCGGAATGGATACCCTTACCTCCTTGGGTCTTACCCGAAAGTGGCATCCATTTTGGATGTTTTCCACCAATAAAAAAAAAACTGATCATCGTTAAATGTCCAATTCAATGACCATTTAAGTTGATGGTAGTGGGACCAGATTCCCACAATTCGGTAATCATTTAAGCTGACCATAGTGGGATCAGTTATTTGTCAGTTGGATGCTCCAAGTCTAATCTTGAAGGTTAACAAACTAATTTATTTACACATATACATACATACCTTATAGTAGTTTGAATTTAAGTATTCTAAAAAAGAACTGAAAGGCCACAATGTTTCAAAAGGACCTAGAGGATATTGTCTTCCTTTTAATTTTAAGTTGTTTTAAAAACAAAAAATTAAATTTAGCATATAAGATATATCATTTTTTTTGTTTTTTTTAATATAAGATGTTTTTTTTTTTTTTAGTTTTTAAACTAGAATGTACTATACCAATTAAAATATATAAAATTATTTTTTTGATTAGAAAAAAAAAATTTAATAAAAGGAAAAAATTCTAAATAAAAGACATAATAGTATAACCGTTAAAGTGGGAACTTTTTTTATGTAAAAAATATATTATATTAAGAAATTAACATAATACATTTTTGGAAACAAAAAAAAAAAAGGCGAAGAAAACAAATTACAACTAATCAACATTTCCTTATAGAACTAATGGCCAACATAACTAACTAATTACATAATGATCAGGCTCCATTATATGGGTTTAGCCACCCTTGGGAGTGATTCCAATCCAATAGTAGCATCTGGCACTGAGTTTCTCCCCTATCCAAAAGTGCTGGAAATATCCTCCGAACTATAAACAAATGGCTCTTGACTGGTAGCAATCACCGAAGCTCCTAAATTATCCTAGGCTTCAAGTCGAGGAGTTGGGGTTGAGAGAGGAATAGTCAAGTAGCCATGACTATCTCTGTAAGGACCTTGAGCAAGGATAGAAGTGCATTTTGAGAGCGAGCAACATTGTTGTCTAGACCTAGACCGACTTCGAGGAGTATCTTGCTCAAGAGGAACCTAATTGACTATGCATGACATGTTCCCTCACTGATCACTAAGCTCTTGAAGATGAGTGAGCTACATGGCCACCATATTGGCTTGAACTATAATTTAAAAATACATAGATGAAATAATATTAGATTTCTCAAAAGTAGAGATGTTCAAAAAGGAAGAATACTTACCAAATATACAATAATTTCTAGCTCTCCATATGTTTAACATGGTCACCATATAAAATAAGTGCCACACTTCAAAGAAAATAGTCGAAAAGGGCAAAGGGTATCCCAAAATGATATGCTTCCACTCAAATGTGGTGAAGAAATAGGGTCTAAAAAAAGGAAAAAAGCCACTCCCAAAGAGAATGAGCACGAGCAAAAACCTAAAAAAGATGGACAAAGTCTTCAGATTGAAGACAAAAATGGCAAGAAGGGTTAGGGATGCCTAAATTCTAGAGACGCTCTCCAAAAGCAAGCCCTTGGTGCAAAATACTCCAAGAAAAATAAGAAATTTTAGGCTCTAAGAAAGGATCCCAAGAAGTTTGGAACCTGCACATCCAAATAGGTTGAGGGGAGGAGACCTTACATATTTGATTAATCTTATCAATCATGGGGAGGAAAAGAGAGCCATGTAGTAGAGTGTTTGGATACCACTTCCAGTCCTTCCACCAAGGTTATTGCGAAAGCACAAAAATCTTGTGTAACATAGAGTTAGGGAGAACAGCCTTGACAACCTCAAAAGTATCCTTGTTAGAGTGACTAAGCCCAAATTTATCTCTGAAGTCATCCCAAGGGATCCAATCCCTGGTAGAATGAGAAAATAAATCAATGATGCATCATACACCTTTGCAAAATAATCTAAGTGCACGAACCCAAGGAACCTGCACAAGCGGGGAACCCTAGTAGGTGATAATAGGCGACCACCAAACATTCATTTGGTTGATGGAGAGGCCATGCTAGAAGCTCTAACCATTCAATCTAATCCATGGCTTAAGACTCTCCCAAGATTTCAAAATGCTCCTATGATGAAGGATCCTAACACTTTGATAGACATAGGGGCAAAAAAAAGGGAAGGGAACCCCATGTCCCTGTTGGAATTATTTGAGTTGTCATTGATGTCAAAGTCCGACTTGGTTGCTAGAAAATTTGTGGCATTCTTGGGCGAATTATTCAAGGAAAATATATTTAAATATTCAAGGCAAGGTTTATTTAATATTTAAATATTAATATTTGGTGTCGACCTTTATATATAAAAAGTAATATTATAAAGTTTGAATATTTAAATATTATAATATTTAAACATTAGATTTAAATATTATAATACAAAAGTGATTTTAAAAAAGAGTGGGCCGACCTCTTGGGCGCCACATGAAAGAGTGTATATATAGATAAAATATTGAAGTTCATTTTGTATCAAGCTTTAATTGAATATCTTTGAAAAGGGTTTTGCTATCCGGTAAGAAATGTAGATACGAGAGGAGTTGTACTCCAAACTAATGATTGGGAGTCTGAGGAGCTTGCACGTAGAACAAGAAAAAATTGAAGGTGCCAGCTACCAACCTATGTGGAAGTTTCTGAAAGGAGGTATCGATTAGAAGACAACAACCATAATTCAAAAGCAAATATAGCATGTGAGATTGAATCAAAGTTAAAGCAATGGCACTGGTTTATATGAGGTGAACAAAATTGTGGCTATGGATGCATGGCTTGGTGAAAGCCACCAAGTCCCAAAGGTTTTTTGGATCCTTCTAACACACAATCAAAGGACGATAAGTTTATACAAAGCACATCTAAAATTTTAGTTCGACGTATTCAATACGAAGAAGCAATCATCTAAAAGCACATGAAAGAACAATTTTGATTCACACAAAAAGAGAAGCAACCACCATATCAACTGGTGCACCATTGTACTTATTTTTCACAAGCTTGGAGGTCTTTGATGTATAAGAATAGGTGAGCACACAGATATCCATGAGAAGTGAACCATTGTGGAAGATAAAGCATCAGTGATTCATACAACGTGGATGCAAAGGAGGTCCTTGGGGATGTCGACGGTGATAAGTGTGGCACTACAGCCCGTGTCTATGATGGTTATAAAACATATTGGAAGGATGGGTTGCAAAAGATCATCCTTGAAGAGGAGTTGTAGAAACAAGTAAGTTGGGGTGCTTTGATGAGATCTGAGTGGACCTGCAAGTAAACATTTGATGGTTGGGTTGATTCATGCAAGAAGAGCTACATCATCTAGGACCATGCACAAAATATTTTGATGCAAGCAAGATATACATTGTAAAAATTGATCGATCGAACAACCACGAATATTGACCCAAGCGAAAACTTGAACATTGAGTAAACCGAGCAAGGAGTGCATTGAGTTATTACATGTGGAGCATTGTTGTGTAGAGGAGGTGGCAAGGTCAAACAGTGCCCAAGGCATCCAAAGTAATTGTTGCAAACATTGGACACACGTGGCTGCCACAAGATCGAATTCAATAGAGATCATGGAACAAAGTGACAAGGAGCGCAGGTTTTGAAGTGGTACAAGTTGTCCATGATTTGGCAAAAGTAAGGTAATACTTTGTATAGTATCTTGTAACCCTAATATAGGAGATATAAGTGAAACTTTTATTATCAAAGGAAAGAATGAATGTTACTATATTGCAAGTTTGATTTCCAAGTGCAAAAGTAAGTAGAAGAAAGAAAACTCAAGAAAAGGGAAGAATGAATGTTATTATATTGTAAGTTTGATTTCCAAGTGTAATAGTAAGAAAGCAAACTCAAGAAAAGGGAAGAATTTAAAGAGTAAAAGCAAGGTATAGTAGGGATTATAATTAACAAATATTGATCAAATTTTTTAGCAAACTGGTACAGAGTTTTTGGATCAAATTTTGGAGTAGACTTGAGCAAAGTTTTGGATCAAATTTTTTAGTAGACTCGAGCAGAGTTTTGGACCAGATTTGTGAGCAAAAGGTTTGCACCTTCAGACCGAAGGTTGCTGCCTCAAGGATATTGGTGTCTCCTGTGGGTTGGTGCCCATGAACTTGTATAAGGGAATTGGTGTCTCTTGTGGGTTGGTGCCTATGAACTTGTATAAGGGGATTGGTGTCTTCTGTGGGTTGGTACCCACAAACTTGTATAATGGGATTGGTGTCTCATGTGGGTTGGTGCCCATGAACTTGTACAAGGAGATTGGTGTCTCCTGTGGGTTGGTGCCCATGAACTTGTAACAAGGAGATTGGTTTCTCCTATGGGTTTGTACCCACAAAATTGTACAAGAGGATTTGTGTATCATATGGGTTGGTGCCCATGAATTTTATTGAAGAAATATAAGCTAAAATTTTCCATGGTTTTCTCTCGAAAGGGTGTTTCCATGTAAAAATATTGTCTCTTATGTGTATGGATTTTGTGCATTGATTTATTATCACATTCATATTATTGTAATTATTTTTTGGAAGGAAATTTTTTATCTTATACTATTCCCCTCCTCTCAGTATAAGCATGTTTTTCTTCAATTGGCATCAGAGCGGGTTCCTTCGTGAAATCCTAACTGCTTGAAGGAAGATCTTACAAGAAAACACATGGCTTACCAAGAAGTTTCATCAAGCAGGGCTCCATTATTCAATGCGACTAACTATGATTTCTAGAGTGTGAGGATGCAAACCTATTTGATGGCACATGGCTATGATATATGGAAATCCATTGTGGATGGGTTCACACCACCTACAACCCCTCCCATGGATAAATATGGCAAGAAACCATTTGAAAACAATGCCAAGGAAATGAATGTAATATTAAGTGGGTTATGTGAATCAGACTTTATGAAAGTCATGCAATGCACCACAAAAAAAGAATTATGGGACAAGTTACAAAGAACAAATGAAGGAGACGACAAGGTTAAAATGGTAAAACTTCAAACCCACAGGAGGAAGTTTGAAGACTTAAATATGAAATATGAGGAATATATTGCCAAATATCTACTCCGCGTTGATAAAATTGTCAACACCATTCATGGACTTGGATAAAACATTAATGACTCTAAGATTGTTCAAAAATGTTAAGGTCACTTCCCGTGAGGTTTGATGCAAAGGTCTCGACGATTGAAGAAATTAAGGATATTAAAACCTTAAGCATCGATGAGCTACATAGAATTCTTACAACCTATGAGATGAGGACTGAAAATATCAAACATCCAAATGGGAGACCACGTTTAAAGCTTCAAAGAAGAAAAAGAATAAGGAACCAAAGTCAAGTGAAGAATCAAGTAGAAGAGAATAATTCAACTTTGTACGAAAAATAAGAAGCAATCAAGAAAACACAAAGGTAAGCATAATGTGAAATGTTTAAATTGTGGTAACATTGGTCACTATGTAGCTCAGTGCCTACAAGCTGTAAGCAGTAGTAGTTAAGAAGAAGAGAAATACAATACAAATAAGGAAAGAGAATTTTATCATGAAAAGAAAAAGAGGTATGGTCAAAACAAGTATGAGAAGAAGATATTTCAAAGGTACAAGAATATTATTTATGGTGAGGAAGCAAGCAATTCTTCCAACAGTAATGATGAAAGCCTCTCCGATAGTGAAAGAGAATAAATCCTATTTTTGGCCATGGAGGTGAAAGAAGATGCTCCTATTGTTGAAAAACAAGAAGAGGAGAAAGATCCAAAAGATGAAGAGGAAGCCATAGTTGACATAGAAGAGGAACTTATTTTTGCTCTTGAAGAGTTGAAAAGGCTTAGAAAGAAGAACTCAATATTGAAGACTCAAGTACAAGAGGATGAGAAGACAAAGGCAAAGCTTTCACAAGATCTCACTGACTTAAAAGTAAAAATTGAAGAGGTAAAATGAATTGAAGAAGGTATGGCTGAGTAGTTAAAGGCAAAAGAGTTGGAATGTGAAAAACTGGAACATGAGGTTATCTCTCTAAGGAAGGAAGTGGAAGAATCTAATGATAAGCTACATAAAAATATTAGGTTGGAGAAAAGCACAAAAATATTTGATGATATGATCAAAGCACAGATATCTTCAGTTATAAATACTATACTTGGTTTTGAAGAAGGTAAAAAAAAAAGGATTCAAGCTCAAAAGGAACAGAGGCATCAAATAAAATAATTAAAGAAGAACCTAAGACCTATGTTGATGTATTGAGAAGTGAAAGCATCAAGAAGGAATAAAACAAAGCATCATAAAGGAATGAGGTCCATCACAAAAACATTAATGAGAGAACCATGTGGCCATATCCTCCAAGGCAATCAGACAGGTTTCAATATTTCTTTCAAGGTTATTGCTTTTTATGTCACCAATTTGGTCATAAAGTTGTACATTGCAGGGTTCGTGCAAAAAATTATTTTGGCTTCACCAAGAGAAATTTCAACTCATTTGCACCTCTCATAGACTACAACATCATTTGTTACAAATGTAATAATTTTAGGTATAGAGCTAAATGGTGTAAAATGGTGTTCCTTGAAATTTCAAAATCAAGTAAGAAGAAGGATGGTCAAAATGTTCAAAACGATATGTACTCCAAATTTTGGAAAAAGAAAATGGAACAAGAAAATGAGCATAGTAATTTGGGAGTAATTTCACTCCCATATCATCATTGAAGTCTCAATTGAAAGCAGTTAGAAAGGGGGTGTTGTCAAGTGTCTTATCTTTTAGCCCCGAGAAGCCTTTGCCATTGATGTCAAAGGGGGAGAATTTTAGTAAGGGGGAGCAACATGTATTTTTAGTAAGGGGGAGCAGCTTGTCAAGGGGAGCAACTTTTGATCTAGTTGCAATAAATGATAGATTATTTATAGGGTTGCCACCAATGACAAAGGAGGAGATTGTTCAAATTATTTGAGTTTTCATTGATGTCAAAGGTTGACTTGGTTGTTGGGAAAATCATGGTGTGCTTGGGAAAATTATTCAAGGCAAATATATTTAAATATTCAAGGCAAGGTTGATTTAATATTTAAATTAAATATTTAAATATTAATATTTGGTGTCGACCTTTATATATAAAAAGTAATATTATAAAGTTTGAATATTTAAATATTATAATATTTAAACATTAGATTTAAATATTATAATATAAAAGTGATTTTAAAAAAGAGTGGGCCAACCTCTTGGGCGCCACATGAAATAGTGTATGTATAGATAGAATATTGAAGTTCATTTTGTATCAAACTTCAATTGAATATCTTCGAAAAGGATTTTACTGTCTGGTAAGCAACGTAGAGGTGAGAGGATTTGTACTCAAAACTTGTGATAGGGAGTCTGAAGAGCTTGTGCGTAGAACAAGAACGAATTGAAGGTGCCAGCTACCAACCTACGCGGAAGTTTCCAATAGGAGGAGGCATCGATTAGAAGATAACATCCATCATTCAAAATAAAATATAGCATGTAGGATTGAATCAAAGTTAAAGCAATGGTGTTGGTTTATATGAGGTGAACAAAATTGTTATGGATGCATGACGAAATCCACCAAGTTGCAAAGGTTTTTTGGATCCTTCTGATTCACAATCGAAGGATGACAAGTTTATATAGAGCACATCTAAAAAATTTGTTCGACATATTCAATACAAAGAAGAAAGCATCTAGGAGCATGTGAAAGAATAGTTTTGATTCACACAAGAAGAGAAGAAACCACCATATCAATTGGTGCATCGTTGTACTTACCATTCATAAGCTCAAATGTCTTCAATGTATAAGAACAGGTTGGTAGGGTACCTAGGAATAGATATTTGGGATATATTATTATATTGTATAAGGGTTGGCATGGGCCACCCATAACCCAAGGTTGATTGTATTATAATATTATATTAGTAGTAGGCTCCCCAAAGTAGAATAAGAATATGGGTATATAAAGAAGATATATTTGTCATTGTAATCATCATTGAAGAATAATCTTATGTAATCATCATTGCCCACGAAGTGGCTTATGGGAATTTGCCCTCCTTGAGTGGCCTCTCATATTGAGAGAACTTGTGAAGTGATTCATTCATTAAGGATTATTATTGGTGTCTCCCTACCTTAAGGGTATTATCTATCTCCCTCTCATTTGGGATTGTTATTGTGAATAATGTATTGTGGATGAATGATTTGATATTTTTGCATATTGATGAATTATTTATGTTTATAATAATAAATTTATGTAACAAGTGGTATCAGAGCAATAATTTTTGCAAAGTGGAGATTTTTGTGAAATTGCAAAATTAGGGCAAATTGTTTTTGGAAAAATATCTCATATTTTAGGAGCCATATTTTTGCGCAATTTTATCTGATTCAAGTGATTATTGGATCATATTGTGCAAACTTTGAAGAGCTTTAAAATTAGTGGTCATATGAAGGAATATAATAATTATTGATGGAGATACGACATTTTGAATTTAGTCATCTGGAACAAGGATAGTGACGAATTTCACAAATTTTTTTGTAAAAATGTCTCATCTTTCAGAATCCATATCTCTACGAGAGTTTATCCGATTCAGGTGATTCTTGGATCAGTTTGTGTAGAATGTGAAGATCTTTAAAATGAGTGGTCATATGAAGGAATCTAAATATTACTGCAGGAGATAATACCTTCTGAATTTAGCCATCTAGAACAAAGGAAGTGACATTTTTAAATCGTGCATTTATTGAAAGATGAAATTTGTTTAGTTCGGGTAAGAAAATCAGTTGTAATTTATTTTTTTGGAAAGAAAAATTGCAGATCTAGTTGTCTATGTGGATTTTTAGCTTCAACTTGGTGGGAAGATATTTATTTCCTTAAAACCCTAGTTTGCATTAGGGCATGATATATATTATCAAAAAAACCCTAGTTGCATTAGGGCATGAACAATGGCACTCCAATTTTTTTTTGGAGAAAATGATATTGATGCTAGAGAATGGTGGAAAAATTTTAGATCTCTACATTGTAATAATTATTTCTGGAAATTCAGCCTTCAATTGAGTCTTGAAGGGGAAGCTTGGTCTTGGTTGAAATTTTTTTGTAAAGAAAGGAATAATGAATACACTTGGGATGAAATAGAGCATGCATTCTTGAGTAAATGGGACCCATATTATATAGATAGCCTAATGGATGTCATCAAAGATATTGAAAAGAAACTATAGGGAACTCAAAATGAGCAGAATACAATAAAAAGATAATGAGAAGTTTTCAAGAAACTGAATGAAGACTATGAAAAGGAAATAAAATTACTAAAGAAAGAGGAAAAGGTCGGGGAAAATAAAAAAGATGTTAGTATGCAAACATAGGAAACCATAAGTTTGGTAGAAGATAAATTAGAAAATGGACAAAGGAATTTGTTTGAATCTAAAAAGTTTATTTTTCAGGTTCATGGAAGCATTGAAAAGGAACAGGTTATTATTTCCATTGACCTTGGTAGTCGATATAATTTTATTAATATTTCTTTGGCTAAGAAGTTGCAAGTTCAAGCAACAAAAATTAAGGACATACAACTAGAGGGTGACAATGTTCAGATTTTTGAAGATTTGAAGATCGCCATGGATAAATATGTTTTACATTCATATTTTCATTCTATTCAAATGGATGATGAGGATATTGTTCTTGGTTATCCTTGGTTGGATTCTTTGGGTACTGTTAACATTAATGTGCAAAATAATTTTATGAAGTTATGGTACAGGAAAAAGAAGATAACATTGCATGATATTTCTTAGCTTAAGGAGTAAGGATCCAAGGACAATCAAGAAGTGGTTGTAGAGAAATATATTGAAGAACCTTAAATAGAATCCAAGAAGGCAGTAGTAGAAAAAGAGTCCATGGAAGAAGTAGAAGCAACTGATTCAGTGGAAATAACAGTAACAGAGTCCAAGGAAGCTTTGATAGAAAATCACAAGGACACACCAAACCAAGAGAACATGAAAGAACAATGTGCAGAATAATTTAAAACAATAGAGACAAATATTGAGAATTCAAATAAGGTAGAACATCAAGTTAAGGTTGCACCATATTACCATCCACACCACCATGAGTGGCAATAATCTTGGAGGTATGGTTCAAGGCAACAATATTATGGTTCTACATAGAATTGGAAGGGCACCAACTATGATAGTGTTTGGCAGAGAAAGCATAGTAATCATGGTTTTCAGAGTGAATCATCAGCATCAAGGAATAAGTGGATCTATCATTCAAGTTATCAAAATATAGCAGCAGAAGCGTGGAGCCAATGAAGCAGATTTGGATACTCAAGTAAAAAAATGGCATACCAGTATCAACATGTTTCACTTGGATGGATGGATGATCGAAATTGGTACTAGTTGCTAACTTTTCTTAGAAAATCATATTATCATGTTTCTTCATATGTTTCGAGGATGAAATATTTGTAAGGAGGGTGGCATGGTAGGGTACCTAGGTATAGATATTTGGGGATATATTATTATATTGTATAAGGGTTGGCATGGGCCACCCATAACCCAAGGTTGATTGTATTTTAATATCATATTATATTATAATATAATATTATATTAGTAGTAGGCTCCCCAAAGTAGAATAAGAATATGGGTATATAAAGAAGAGATATTTGTCATTGTAATCATCATTGAAGAATAATATTATGTAATTGTCGTTGCCCACGAAGTGGCTTATGGGACTTTTCCCTCCTTGAGTGGCCTCTCATATTGGGAGAACTTGTGGAGTGATTCCTTATTTAAGGATTATTATTGGTGTTTCCCTACCTTAAGGGTATTATATTTCTCTCTCTCATTTGGAATTATTATTGTGAATAATGTATTGTAGATGAATGATTTGATATTTCTGAATATTGGTGAATGATTTATGTTTATAATAATAAAGTTATGTAACACAAGTGAGTGCACAGATATCTGTGAGAAGTGAACCATTGTGAAATATAAAACATCAGCAATTCATGTAGCATGGATGCAGAGGAGGTCCTTGGGTAGGTCGACGATGATAAGCATGGCACTGCATGTCCATGATGGTTATAAAACATCTTGGAAGGATATATTGCAGAAGAGAGTTCTTAAAGAGGAGTTATAGAAATAAGTAAGCTAGGGTGGTTTGATGATATTTGAGCAGACCTAAGAGCAAAAATTTGATAGCTGGGATGATTCATGCAAGAATAGCTACATCATCTAGGCCCATGCAAAAAATATTTTGATGCAAGCAAGATATCCATTGTAAAAATTGATCAATCAAACAACCACAGATATTGATCCAAGGGAAAACTTAAACATTGAGTAAATGGAGCAAGGAGTGCATTAAGTTATTACATGCAAAGCATTACTATGTAGAGGAGGTGACAAGGTCAAACAGTGCCCAAGGCATCCAAAGTAACTATTGCAAACATTGGACACATGTGGCTACCACAAGATCGAATTCAATAGATATTGTGGAACAAAGTGACAAGGAGTGCAGGTTTTGAAGTGGTACAAGTTGTCCATGATTTGGAAAAAGTAAGGTAATACTTTGCATAGTATCTTGTAACCCTAATATAGGAGATATAAGTGAAATGTTTATTGTCAAAGGAAAGAATGAATGTTACTATATTGTAAGTTTGATTTCCAAGTGCATAAGTAGAAGAAAGCAAACTCAAGAAAAGGGAAGAATGAATGTTACTATATTGTAAGTTTGATTTCCAAGTGCAATAGTAAGTTGAAGAAAGCAAACTCAAAAAGGTAAGAATTTAAAGAGAGTAAAAGCAAGGTACAATAGGGATTATAATCAATGAATATTGATCATATTTGTTAGCAAACTAGAGCAAAGTTTTTGGAACATATTTTTGAGTAAACTTGAGTAGAGTTTTGGATCATATTTTTGAGTATATCTGAGCAGATTTTTGGACCATATTTGTGAGTAGAAGGTTGGTGCATTCAGACTTGAGTTTTGTGCCTCAAGGATATTGATGTCTCCTATAAGCTGGTGCCAAAAAAATTGTATAAGGGGATTGGTGTCTCCTGTGGGTTTGTGCCCATAAACTTGTATAAGGGGATTGGTGTCTCTTTTATGTTCATGTCCATGAACTTGTACAAGGATATTGGTGTATCCTATGGGTTGGTGCCCTTAAAATTTTAAGAAGGATATTGGTTTCACCTGTGGGTTGGTGCCCACGAACTTGTACAAGGGGATTGGTGTCTCTTGTGGGTTGGTGCCCACAAATTTTATTGAAGAAATATAAGCAATATTTTGTCATGGTTTTCTCCCAAAAGGGTTTTTCCACATAAAACTCTTGTCTCTTATGTGTATGGATTTTGTGCATTGATTTATTATTACATTTATTGTTTGGAAGGAAAAGTTTTATTTTATACAGTTCACCCCCCTCTCAGTATAAGCATGTGTTTCTTCAGCCCCTCCAAATCTTACGAGCAACAGGGGATGCTTCACTGATATAGTTTTGAATGAGAATATTCTAGGCCTCATTACCTATGAGGGTTTTGATGACCCACTTAACACAAAGGTCCAAACCTTGATGCTAGGTATTGTGAATGCCAAGCCCACCATGGCTTCTAGGAAGACAATAATACTCCTAGGTAACACGATGGAATCCCAAACCATTAAATGGAAGGGGACCATAAATTGTTTTCAAAAGCATATCAAGCTTATTATAACATTTTTTGGATGATACCCATTAGGAAGAATAATAAACATGGATGGCCACAAGGACTTTTGTGCAAATTTGGAATTTACAATGGAGATCTTCTTGGTGTACAAGTAGGTAAGTTTCTATTCTACCCTGTTAATAACATACTTCCATAAATATAGCAATGAACTGTTAAAGGCAAAAGGAATACCTAAAAAATGAAATAGTTCCCCCTCTTGTATGATCTTCCACTGATATTAACTAAGACCATGGGACATCAAGTCAAGATACTTCCTATAACATTGATTATTTCTCCATGGAATGGAGGATCCATAAGCCAAAAAAAAATTATCCAAGTAGGCAAGTGCCTAATGAATGATACCTTCCTCACTAAGAGTGGGGAAAGATTCATCAACAAAATGACCATTGATCAACTGAGTCTCACCTTCAAGGAGATAAATTCCTCGAATAGACCCTTGAGCAACATGGTGAGCTAGTAAATATCCAAATATTTAAGTAGCGAGGACCACTATCAAAAGTTTAGTAATAGAAATTAATCAATGCATAAATAATGACACACAATAGAGACACCAATTTAATGTGGTTCACCCAATGTGGGATACTCCACAAAGAAAATATTTCACTAAAATTTTCTCAACAAATATCTTTAGAATCCTTCCCTATTACAAAGTTTACAGACCTCTATCCAAAGGAGACACAAATCCCCTAATCAAGTTTATGGACACCAATCCATAGGATAACTCTTTCCCCTTTACTAGTTCATGGATCTCTATCCACGGGAGAACACTTTCTTCTCTACTCTAGTTTGTGATCTTCTAGAAGACTACAACCTCCACTACATTGGCTTGTGGATCTCTCTCCATAGAAGACCTTTATCCTCACTTAAAATACCTTTGTCCTCACTACCCTGGAAAATGGATCTCTATCCATTGGAGACTATTATCCTCTTGTCTATCACCTCCAAAGCCTACTCTCAACTTTGCTCAATATCTCTCTCAAATATATACTAAACATTATCCCTGTTCTAGCACAAATATTTTCATAAGTCTATCTCTAGTATGGCACAAATATGCTCTCAAATATGCACCAAAATTTGTCTTCAAATCAGTCCTCAAGACTTAACGCAAATCCTGATCAAATCACAAATTAGCTCTGCTAAGATCTACCCCAATCCTTAACACGAAGCTTGAATAAATCAATCAATCATTTATTCTCTCAAGTCTTCTCAAATACTTGTATCAAATATATCCATAAGTCCTCTCAAGAACTTTCTGAAATTTCTCAACAAGTCTTCACCAAGAATTATCTCAAATATTTCCAACAAGTCCTCTCAAGAACTTGCTCAATCTACTCTCAAGTATTCACTAAGACTTACCTCAAATCTGCTCAACAAGTATTCACCAAGACTTACCTCAAATCTGCTCAACAAGTCTTTACCAAGACTTACCTCAAATCTGCTCAACAAGTCTTTACCAAGACTTACCTCAAATCTATCCAACAAGTCCTCTCAAGAACTTGTCCAAATCTGCTCAACAAGTCTTCACCAAGACTTACCTCAAATATGCTTGTAAGCTTTCACAAAATCTCACACAAATTTGTCCTTAAGCTTTCACAAAATATTACTCAACTCTATCCTTAAGTCCCCTCTAGGACTTAATCAAATCTGCTCACAAGCTTTCACAAAAGCTTATTCAAACAACTACAATACTTGCATACAAAACTCAACTTAATATCTTTTAGAAAACTTCTTCAAACACACAAACAAGTTTCACTCAGAATCTTGTTTAACCATAGAAACATATATAGAATGATCAAATACTCAATATGTTTCACACTCACAATGTTTTGTACTCAAATAAACAATCCTCCACTTTCAAACTCTCTTTCAAATCAATTCAAAAATAAAGTATAATTTTTTTTACAAAACTTGAATTATAACTCCAATACTTTTGATCAATAATTCTCAATCAACTTTACTAAACCATTCACTCAATGAAATACACCTTGCTTACAAACCCTAACCAAGTGTTTCACTATACTTCCAATAACTCACACTATGGAACTCAAACCTTGACTCAAGATAATTCCAATTTCACATAACAATGATACTCATGTTCTTTCAAGATAGGTCTCGATATCACATAACAATGATACTCATGTTATTTCAACATCCACACATTATGCATATGAAAACTCATTCAAACATTTCCAACAATGCTTATCAAACAGTCCTTTTCACTCCAACTTTGCATTTCACAACATTCAATCCAACAATATTCCACTCATAAGGAAGATGTGCCCATACCTTTTATTTTTATGGATATATTTCTTCAAAACCTATCTTAATCACAATCAAATCCTCTTTTCCAATTTCAAGGTTAGATAGCAACAATCTATCTCAAAATCTCCACTCAATTATTTCCCAATAATTATTTCACCATACAAAAATATCAAGTCTCAAGTACACCTTATAATCTCCAAACTCTCAAAATAATATTCAATACATAAAAAATAAAATTTATTTTTTAACACCTTATAAACTCCAAGATTCACAAAATAACATTCAACAAAATAAAATCAATTCCTTTGTTAACACCTTAATACTCCAATTACTTTATTTATGTTTCCAATCAAAAATAAAATATTTTAATCAACCTTATGACTTCCTATTCTTTCACCTTTACAAAAATAATCGCGTGGCCTCTAGCGCATTTCAAAACCTTGAAATAAATTAAAATCAAGCTCTTACCTTATAAATTCTGCCCACATCTTCAAAAATATTATGCCCTATTATAATTGCACCCAAAATCAAAACCGCAACCTGTCATCGTCGTAGTGCCTTAGCCCAAGGCTAGGCTATCATTGGACTACATGCCCACACAACACTCAAAGTGCATGATACACCCTTTATGCCTTACCCTTTATAATTTTTGGAAAATAAAAAACCTTTTTGTGTCAAAATAAAAGGGGCACGAATCAAACCCTCGACTTGCCCTACATGAACGACTTAACCAGCCTCCGACCACCATCTACGCTACCCAGCATGTTGGGATAGATTTGGAAATCCACATGGATTTAATGTGAAGTCTCCCTCCTTAATATTTAAAACACATGAATCTCTTCTTCCCTCTTAATGTAGCGCATGATTAATCTTTTATCTTAGGCATTCGAACATTAGCATAGCATAGCATTGGTGAGGGATAAAATGAAAAATTGTTTTCCCCTTTTTATACACATTTTCCTTTGCACTTAACTTTGTTGGACATTTTGAGTCCTAAATTTTAAAATTGTCATTTATGTCAAGAAATGAAGTCATATTTAATATCAAGCAATTCAGCAAAAAATAAAATCGTAAAAGGTGTCACAAATATTTAGGAAGAAGCTTCAACAGTGCATAAGTTAAATGCAAAAGGGCTCCATAATATTTTAATATTATATGAGAGCATAAGCTAAAATGGGTTTTCATATATACCCAAGGAGGCCTATTGCAAAGTTCAAATGAGGTCTAATATTTATTTTATAAAATATTTAAATTCAAAAGGAATTTAAATTTAATAAATAAATATCATCAATACAAAGTTATGCAATAAGAGAAGGCCTTAAAAGATAAAGGTTATAATTATATTTTATAAAATTTAAATTCCTTGGAATTTAAATCTTTATAAATTACAAAGGATAAATTTGCTGACATTAAATTTGGGGCACCGACGTTTGAATATAATGGCAACTTCGTGTATAAAAATGGAGGCCAAAAGACCTTGAATATTATCCCTCGAACGATTGATATGCGCCAAGGTTGAAATATTTTGTATGTGATTTTGAGAGCTTCATTGAGGAAGAAGATGAAAGATATTTTTGTCTCAACCACCAGGCATAAGTTGAAGAGGTTCTAAGCACATTGTACATGGTGTTCCATCGACAGCTAATGATCTGCGAAAACATTGGTGGAAGCAAGAGCCCGTGTTTGAAACCCATTGGTGGTAAGCGCCAAAGGGAAAGGTTTTTGTACTTCATGTTTTTTGATTAAAGAACCAAGGAAGGAAGATAATGCATGTAGAACCTTTTGGTTCTCAACATGCGTTGAGCGCACGTGGTTGAGGAGCCCACGACTAGGGCATTCACGGAGGTAGAGGTTAAGGGTTCGAAACCCGTGGAGAGGCAAAGGTAATTTTTGTTTATATTTTTATTGCCTAAAGTTTTAAATTAAAGTATTTATTAGGAGTGATAAGGGGTTTACTAAAAGGTAATTAAATTAGTGGTTAGGATAAATAAGGAGTTATATCAATTTGTTATGTGTTGAATTGTGATTTATAAAAGAGGATATATTCTTTTTAAATTGGAGTAATAAGGTAGTAAGAGGTTGTGATTTTTAGTGAGTGTTGATTTTAATTGTAAAAGAATTTTTGTCAAAGAGATTATTATGATGGTATTGATATTATTTTAAATTTGGAGTGATAAGGTGTATTTTGTTTTATATTATTTTGTATTGTGTTTTGTTAAGGAAATTATTATCTTCTAACCCTTATTGAGATTGGCAAAGAAGAAATTGTGAGTGTGGCATATTTGTGAGATCTATTCCTTGTCAAAGAAAAAGGTATGGGCAAATTATTCCTTGGTTGAGTTGGTTTAGTTGGTTGATTGGACTTATAAATAAAGTTTGTAGTGAAAAGGATTTGGTTACGGTTTCCATTTCAAAAGTGTTTGATTTAATGCTTCAAGGTTTTCTGGAATTAAGAGTTGTGATTAAAACCTTGTTTTATAAGCATTGTTTTTTAATCCATTGGATTGTGTGAAGAATTAAGTTAGGGTTTTGAAAATAACATGAGTATCATTGTTATGTCAAGATTTTTTATGAGCATTTTTTTTGAAGTGAGTTTTTGTGCAAAGAACTTGAACTATGGTTTGAAAAGAACATGAGTATCATTGTTATGTGAGATTTTTTGATGAGCATTGTTGGAAATATTTTGAGTTGGTTGATATATGCTTGGACTAGGGTTTGTGAGAAAGGGGTGTTTCATTAAGCAATTGGTTGAGTTGAGTGGTTGAGCCTATTCAAGTGGTTGTATGAAGTGATTTTTCAAGTTCCATAAAACAAACTATTCTATATTTTGATTTGAGTTGAGTAAGTGATTGAGCATTGAGTATAGAACATATTGAGTCTCTAACAATTCTCTTTCTGCTTCTATGAGATTGAAAGTGATTGAGCATTGAGTATATAAAATATTGAGTCTAACAATTCTCTTTATGCTTCTATGAGATTGGACAAGTTCCATGTGGACTTATTAAGCAAATTTGAGGTAAGTCTTTGAGGAGACTTGTGGACTGATTTTGTGTGAGCTTTTGTGGAAGCTTACAATACAGATTTGGTTAAGTTTTATGTGAACTTATTGAGCAAATTTGGACAAGTTTTGTGTGAGATTGTTGAGCATATTTGGATAGATTCTATTGTGGACTTGTTGAATAGATTTGGATAGGTTCTGTGTAGACCTGTTAATCATATTTGAGCATGTTTTGAGTGGACCTATTGAACAGATTTGAGCAAGTTCTAAGTGAAATTGTTGAGAAATTTTGTGCTAGACCGACTGGACTATATTTTGTGCATATTTGAGTGGACTTATTGAAAAAAATTGTGCTAGATCTACTGGACTGTGTTTAGTGTAGATTTGAGTGGACTTGTTGAGCAGATTTGTGCTAGACTGACTGGACTGTGTATAGTGTAGATTTGAGATAGAGCTTTAGAGGTGATGGAGTAGAGAGGACAATAGTCTCTAGTGGATAGATATCCATCAGCCAAGGCAGTTAGGACAGGTCTTTTGAGCAGGGACAAGAGTCTTCAGTGGAGATATATCCACAAGCCAGTGTAGTGGAGGCAGTAGTCTTCTAGAGGATCACCAACTAGAGTTGAGGAGAAGAGGTTCTCCTATTGATAGAGATCCATGAACCAGATTTAGGGTATTAGCATCTCCTTTAGACAGAGATCCATAAACATTGTAATTGGGAAGGATTCCCAAGAGATTATTTGAGAAATATTTAGAAGAAATATTTTCTTTGTGGATGTAACCCACATTGGGTGAACCACGTTAAATTGGTGTCTCTATTGTGTGTGATGATTTGTGCATTGCTTTTATTATTTTTGTTAATATAGATATCTATACATTGCATAATATTAATTTGGAAAGAAAAGTAAAAAGTGCTTTTATACTGTTCACCCCCCTCTTAGTATAAGCTTGTGTTCTTCAATTGGTATCAAAGTGGGTTCCTTCATAATATTTTAACATCTTGAAGCAAAATCTAACAAGAACACAATGGATCCTAAGTAGGTGTCCTCAACTAACTCAGCACTAGTCTTTGATGGAAATGACTACATGTATTAGAGTATGATAATGAGGATCTATCTAATGGCACTTGGCAATGAAATTTGGGATGCAATAGAATTTGGATATGATCCAGTAGTCAATCCTCCTATAGATAAGGAAGGTAAGCTTATAAAACACTATAATTCAAAATAAATGAATGCACTTGTGAGAGGTTTGTGTAGAACAGAGTCTATGAAAGTTATGCATTGTAGAACTGCAAAAGAAATTTCGGATAAATTACAAGGTATATATGAGGGAGATAAAAGTATCAATAAAGCAAAGATACAAAATCTCAAAGGATAATTTGAAACATTGAGAATTAATGAAGAGGAAAATATTAGTGCTTATTTAATTCGAATTAATGAGGTTGTTAATGATATGCAAGGACTTGGAATGAAGATTGATAAATCAGATGTTTGTGATAAAGTCTTAAGATCTCTTCTAAATAGATTTAGTGAACATATTTCTTCTATAGAAATATCATTGGATGGAGATAATTTGACAAGAGATAAGTTTCATGGTATGCTAACATATTTTGAGATAAGAGCAAAAGATCCTACTCCCCATAAGGAAGAAGCATTCAAAGCAATCAAGAAAACAAAGGGTAAGAAGTTAAAATCAAGTAGTGAGTCATCCAGTGATGAAGAAAATAATTATGGTAGAAGAAATAAAGGTTCCAAAATATCCATAGATCTAATATTTGTTAAGTGTTTCAATTGTGGAAAGTTTGGAAATTTTGCAATAGATTGTAAAGAACCAAAGAACAACAATGGTGAATAAAAACAATATCACATGTACAGGGAATCAGAAAGATATAATTAGGATAAGCATCAGAAGAAAAGCAAGGATGGACAAAGTAGACAAGGAAAGAATTTCTTTCAAAGAAAAAATAGGAGCTACTATACAGAAAATGCAAGTAAGTACTCAAGTGATAGTGATGCTATTTTTTTAGACAATGATAGAGATGAAGTTTTGTTTATGATTGAATAAAAATAACCAGTTAAGAAAACTCCAGTTATTATTAAGTGTTTTAGATGTGGTAACTTTGGACATCTTGAAGATGATTGTAAAAGGTATGGTTATAGTTTTAGTGATTATAAGTATGAGAATGCACTTGAAGGACCAGATGAAAATATTATAATGGCATTATTAGAAGAAGATGAAAGTGATCCTATAGAAGATAAGCCAAAATAGAGTAATGATGTGGACAAAGGTAAACAAATAGATGATTATTCAAAAGATAATGGTTATGATCTTAAGGGAGAACTCATCTATGCCCTTGACACAGTAAATAATGTAAGGAAGCAACACTCTAAAATTAAAATTCAGTTTCAATAATGTGATGAAGAAATAAGATCACTTATAGAGGATTTAGAAAAATCAAAGGCTAAAGCAAAGAAGTTCAAATACAAGTTAGGAAAATATATCTTGGAATGTGAGAAGTAGCATAAGAAGTGCCACTATTAAAATAATATTTAGAGGACTCCAATATCAAGATGAAGGGATTTTAAAATAGCTCAAATAACTTGGACAAGTTCATCAAGACACAAAAGACTACATCAAGAAAAATAGGTCTTGGATTTGAAAAGGATCAAAGGAAATGGGAAGGAGAGTCAACTTCAAGTTTTGGAGGAGAAGAAACTTCAGATGAAAATACTTTAGAATAAGATAGTGTAAAATAAAATGATACATCAAAGGATGGGTTGGACAATAGAGAGTTCAACAAAAATAGGAACAATGCACAAAGAAGATACAGATGGAACAACAATCAAAATAGGAGACCTATGAGGTCAAGACAAGGAAAATTTAGTGGAAGATGTTTTTTCATATCACAGGTTTGGGCACATGGCTTCACAGTGCAGGACACATGAAAGATAGGAATATGGGAATGGATATATTTTTCATGGGTATTGTTACTCATGTAATAAATTTGGTCACAATGCAACAAATTACAGGTTTCATGATAGAAGAGGATATGGCTTCACTAGGAGAAATCCCAAGACATTTGCACCTCCAAGGAATAATAACATTAAGTGTTATAAGTACAATAATTATGGTCATACATCAAAGTGGTGTAAAGCAGACATTCCAAAAATTGGTATGAACATGAACAAGAACATGAACAGGAATAGGAAAAAGAATAGGAATAGGAATAGGAATAGGAACATGAATATGAACAGGAACAAGAACAGGAACATGAACATGGATGTGAACAGGAACAAGAATTATTACATGGAAATGAACATAGACACAAATAAAAACAGCTAGAGGATTCAAAAAATTCATAAAATAAGAGAAGAGGATAAATATAAAGAACAGTGCTTTCTAGGAGTAGAAATAATCCCACCCCAAAATTAACCACATTAACAGAAGGTGGGGGAGGGGCTAAGCTAAGAGGCTCATTCTTAGCCGCGAGCCCAAAAGGTGACCCTTTGCCATTGATGTCAAATGGGGAGAGAGATTTGAGCATTGGGGAGAGATTTGATATTTGAGATAGCATTGAGCCATAGGGAGCAGTGTCCCAAGGGGAGCAGCGCGGAAGAAGAAGTCAAAATTTTGGTAAAATTTTTTTGGGTTACCATCAATGACAAAGGGGGAGATTGTTGGACATTTTGACTCCTAAAAGTTAAAATTGTCATTTATTTCAAGAAATTAAGTCATCTTTAATATCAAGGAATTCGGCAAAAAATAAATTTGTCAAAGGTGTCACAAATATTTAGGAAGAAGCTTCAACTATGCAGAAGTTAAAGGCAAAAGGGCTCCATAATATTTTAATATTATATGAGAGCATTAGTTAAAATGGATTTTCATAAATACCCAAGGAGGCCTATTGCAAAGTTCAAAGGAGGTCTAATATTTATTTTATAAAATATTTAAATTTAAAAGGAATTTAAATTTTATAAATAAATAGCATCAATACAAAGTTATGCAATAAGAGAAGGCCTTAAAAGACAAAGGTTATAAATATAATTTATAAAATTTAAATTCCTTGGGATTTAAATATTTTATAAATTACAAAGGATAAATGCGCTGATGTCAGTGAAAATTTGGAGCACTGACGTTTGAAGATAATGGCAACTTTATGTATAAAAAGGGAGGCCAAAATACATTGAATATTATCCCTCAAATGATTGAAATGCGCCAAGGTTGAAATATTTTGTATGCAATTTTGAGAGCTTCGTTGAGGAAGAAGACGAAAAATATTTTCGTCTTAACCACCAGGAATAAGGTGAAGAGGTTGGAAATTTCTAATAACGTTGGACACGATGGTCCATTGGCAGCTAATGATCTACGAAAACGTTGGTGGAAGCAAGAGCCCATATTCGAAACCTGTTGGTGGTAAGCGCCAAAGTGAAAGGTTTTCGTGCTTCATGTTTTTTGATTAAGTCACCAGGGAAGGAATATAGTGCACGTAGAACCTTTTGGTTCTCAACATTCTTTGAGTGCACGTGGTTGAGGAGCCCATGGCTAGGGCATTCGCGGAGGCAGAGGTTAAGGGTTCAAAACCCATGGAGAGGCAAAGGCAATTTTTGTTTATATTTTTATTGCCTAATTTTTAAATTAAAGTCTTTATTAGGAGTGATAAGGGGTTTGTTAAAATGCAATAAAATTAGTGGTTAGGAGAAATAAGGAGTGATAGCAATTTGTTATGTGTTGAATTGTGATTTATAAAAGAGGATATATTCTTTTTAAATTGGAGTAATAAGGTAGTAAGAGGTTGTGATTTTTAGTGAGTGTTGATTTTATGTGTAAAAGGATTTTTGAAAAAGAGATTATTATGAGTATTGATATTATTTTAAAGTTGGATTGATAAGGTGTATTTTTTTTATATCATTTTGTATTGTGTTTTGTTGAGGAAATTATTATCTTCTAACCCTTATTGATATTGGCAAAGAAGAAATTGTGAGTGTGGTAGATATGAGAGATCTACTCCTTGTCAAGGAAAAAGGTATGGTCAAATTCTTCCTTGGTTGAGTTGGTTGATTGGACTTATAAATAAAGTTTGGAGTGAAAAGGATTTGGTTAGGGTTTCCATTTTGAAAGTGTTTCATTTAATGCTTAAAGGTTTTTTGGAATTAAGAGTTGTGATTAAAACCTTGTTTTATAAGCATTGTTGTTGAAGCCATTGGATTGTGTGAAGAATTGAGTTAGGGTTTTGAAAAGAACATGAGTATCATTGTTATGTGAAGATTATTTTATGATCATTTTTTTTGAAGTGAGTTGTTGTGCAAATAACTTGAACTAGAGTTTGAAAATAACGTGAGTATCATTGTTATGTGAGATTTGTTGTTGAGTATTGTTGGAAACATTTTGAGTATGTTGATATATTCTTGGACTAGGGCTTGTGAGAAATGGGTGTTTCATTAAGCAATTGGTTGAGTTGAGTGGTTGAGCCTAGTCAAGTGGTTGTATGAAGTGATTTTTCAAGTTCCATAAAACAAATTATTCTATATTCTGATTTGAGTTGAGAAAGTGATTGAGCATTGAGTATAGAACATATTGAGTCTCTAACAATTCTATTTATGCTTCTATGAGATTGAAAGTGATTGAGCATTGAGTATAGAATATATTGAGTCTCTAACAATTATCTTTATGCTTCTATGATATTGGACAAGTTCTGTGTGGACTTGTTAAGCATATTTGAGGTAATTATTTGAGGAGACTTGTGGACTGATTTTGTGTGAGCTTTTGTGGAAGCTTACAATACAGATTTGGTTAAGTTTTGTGTGAACTTATTGAGAATATTTGGATAAGTTCTATGTGATATTTTTGAGAAGATTTGGATAGGTTCTGTGTGGACTTTTTGAGCAGATTTGGACAGGTTGTGTGTGGACCTGTTGAGCATATTTGAGCAGGTTTTGATTGGACCTCTTGAGTAGATTTGAGCAAGTTCTGAGTGGACTTGTTGAGAAAATTTGTGCTAGACCGACTGGATTGTGTTTAGTATAGATTTGAGTTGACTTATTGAAAAAATTTGTCCTATACCGACTGGACTGTGTTTATTGTAGATTTGAGTAGACTTTTTTAGCATATTTGTGCTAGATTGAGTAGACTATGTTTAGTGAAGATTTGAGACAGAGCTTTGGAGGTGATAGAGTAGAGAGGACAATAGTCTCCATTGGATAGAGATCCATAATCTAGGGCAATGATGACAGGCCTTCTAAGTGGGGCAAGAGTCTTCAGTGGAGAGATATCCACAAGCCAGTGCAATGTAGGTAGTAGTCTTCTAGAGGATCCCCAACTAGAGTAGGGGAAGATTTCTCCTGTGGATAGAGATCCACAAACCAGATTTAGGGGATCAACATCTCCTTTGGACAGAGGTCCATAAACATTATAATTGGGAAGGATTCCCAAGAGATTATTTGATAAATATTTAGAAGAAATATTTTCTCTGTGGATGTAACCCACATTGGGTGAACCACGTTAAATTGGTGTCTCTATTGTGTGTGATTATTTGTGCATTGCATTGATTATTGTTGTTAATATTGTTATCTATACATTGCATAATATTGATTTGGAAAGAAAAGTAAAAAGTGCTCTTATACTGTTCACCCCCCCTTTTCTATAAGCTTGTGTTCTTCAAACTCGTCAGCCCAAATTCGAATTTCAAATTTAATTTTAAATTTTAACACCTTTGAAAAATTTGGCACATTTCGTTTATTTAAATTAAAATTTTAATCATAGGTTAAAATATTTTAATTTAAATAAATTAAATTAATTCTTTTAAAAATTTCTCAATGGGTCTTTTCAAGGAAATATTATTTTAATGATTCTCCTCCTTCCTTTGGACTTCAATATTTTAGGCCTATTTTAGGCATATAATATTTAAAATAAATATTGTATCCTATTTCTTTTAATCATTTCCTTACCTTTTGGAAAAACAACCTGATGACATTAATGATGACAAAACTGGGCATTAACCTCTTGACATCAATGACAACAGAACTTGCTCAAATTTCCAAAAAACTCCTCCTTTGTCATTGATGGTAACCCTTTTTACTTTAACCATTTATTTTACCTTTTTCAGTTCTTCTCCCCTTGAGAAATTGCTCCCCTTGACTAAATGCTCTCCCCCTAACTCAAATATCTCTCCCTTTGACATTAATGGCAAAGGGCCACCTTTGGGTCTAAATATAAGACTCTTATCTTAGCCCCCTCCCCACCTCCTCTCCTTGAGGTGGTTAATTTTGGGGTGGGAGTATCTCTACTCCCAGCATACAATGCTCTTTTCCTTTTTCAACCTTCTTTCTCAAATGATCCTTCTGATTCCTCTAATATTCCTATTACTAATTGTCTCTGGGAATTATGTTCGACACCACTTAGTCATGTGCCCAACATTATTGCACTTATAAAAATTAATGTTGTGGTTCCTTGAAGGTGCAAATATCTTGAATTTCCTCCTGGTGAAGCCATATCCATTCTTTTCATGAATCCTACAATTAATTGTCTTATGACCAAACTAATTACAAGAGTAGCAATACCCTTGAAATAGATGCCCATTTCTAAAATTTCTTTTAGTGGAACCATATTCTTGTCTTTCATGTGTCCTACATTGCATAACCTTGTGTCCAAACCTATGAGATGAGAAACAACATCCATTGAATAAATCTTGCCTTGACCTCATTGGTCTCTTAGTTTCTTCTTCCCTGTGATATTTTCTATTACATATGTTCCTTATTTGTGCATTGTTCCTTTCCTTGTTGAACTTTCTATTTTTTAACTTATCCTCAGAAGTCTCACTATATCTTACACTCTCTTCTTCTAAAGCTTCTTTTTATTTGGATATTGATATTGACTCCTCTCCTTGTTCTCTATGTTCCTTTTCAAAACCAAGTCATGTCTTGTTTGATGAAGATCTTTGTACCTTGATAATTTTATCCAAGGTATTTGAGCTTCTCCCAAACCTGTGTAGCTTGTATTTAGACTCTTTCATTTCCTTACTTAGTGAAGCTACCTCTTGATCTAATCTTTCACATTCTTAAATTTTTACCTCTAACTTCTATTTAAATCTCCTTGTATTAGCTATTGAGTGATGAGGCCTGGAAATGCCTCAATCATAACATGTTTTGTACACTAAAAATGCCTATAAACTCTTATGTTTTATCTGATATGTTAGTTAAGTTGATTCAATATGCTGTATATTAACCATTTTGCATGATCAAAGTATTTGAAATATTATATGCTGATTTTACAACTTTTTGCATAGTTTTGTGTTCTTTTTGCTATGATTTGCTACAATGGGATATGCTTAGAATAATAGCAGCATTTCACTAATCTTGTTTTGATTTGACAAAGCATTTACTTCACCTAATCTGGCAACAGTGCAAGCAAACTGTTGCTGTGCAGCAAAAACTGGTCTTTCCCATATAAATTCCAGCCAGCTGTCCATAAATAGCAAGGCATGGAATTCACATGAGGAAAGGGATGAAGACCATTAGAATTTGATCTTAGGAGATAACCCACCTGAGAGATGCAGAAGAAATCACTGGAAAAGCATACATTTGTTCATTCCGAAGTATCTTCGAAATGAACAGATATCTTCGGAATGAAGGAACACAACATCTTCGAAATGAGCGAATCTTCGGAATGAAGAATGCAGCGTCTTCGAAATGAGCGGATCTTCGAAATGAAGCATGCAGTATCTTTGGAATGAGCGATCTTCGGAATGAGAATGTAGTATCTTCGAAATGAGCGATCTTCGGAATGAGAACTGCATTGTCTTCGAAATGAAGCCACTTATCTTCGAAATGAAGAACATAATGTGTTTTTGACCTTTTGACCGATTTCTGAAGCTGGAAAAAGGGAAATAAAGGTTGGAAAAAGTAAAGAGAAATATCTTCCATCTGTCTTTGCCGTCATTGCCGACCAAAGCCATCATTAAGGGAAAGATCAAGTTTTAGTCCTCTTCTAGGATAAAACCAGAATTTGTTGCAGCATTGTAGGATTAGATCTTTTGAGATATTCTTTGTTTGTAATCAGATCATAGAATAGCTATAAATATTGCTCCCGTTCAGGTTGAGCCTAGAAGGTAGAAAAAGTAGGTAGAAAAGGAGGTAGAAAATAGAGTAAGGAAGCTAGCAGAAAATACAGAGTATAACTAGAAATTGACTGTTACAGTCCTGTAACAGTTTTTTAGTAGAATTCTTGTAATCATGTCTTTTGATCAATAAAGTGCACCAGTTCTATTTCAAATTACTTGTAAATGAGTGTGATTAAGATTTAGAAAAAGAGAGAGACTTACACCTTCTTCTGGACAAAGAGGTTGGCCACTTCCAGACCTAGGAGGAGGACTAACAAAGCAGGTTTTTATTCTGATTTTGCTGCAGCAGAATGAGTTGTAGAACTTGTTATTTCAATTGCTTGTAAATAGTTGACAATATTTGTAGTATTAGTTTATTTATGCTTAGATTAGTCTTGTGCTTAAATTTTTAGTTGCAATCTTACTTTCAGCAAAGTTTCCACTTCATTTTTAGATTGTTATTTCCATAATTTACTATTTTTCAACAATTTCCTGCATTTTATGTTTTGCTGTCAAAATTTGAATAGAAGATTGACAACCTTCTGATTACTGTAACTTTGATAGTTTTTATTTCCACATTAGATCTAAACTTTAATTACTGCAAAAGTAATTAGATTTCCTTTCTGCAATTAGGATCAGACTTTCAATTCTCGCAACTGTTAATTCTCGTAATATAATTAGGTCTAATTCTGCAATTGTAATTAGGACTTCATTTCTGTAGTTAATGATTAGTTTCCAATTCTACAACTTAGATTAAGATTTAATTTATGCAATTTAGAGATAGGAATGTTCCAAAACCCCCCACACAACCGGTTCCACCAATAAGACTTGTTGCCCTAGATTGACCTAAGTTATAGCTGTTTCACTTCTTCTCCCGCAGATAGCCTTGTACACTGCCCTGGATTGACAGATTCATTGAGAATTAATGATGGTATAATGACTACGCATCATTTTGGTGTCGTTGTCCGAGGAATAGTGTTGTCAAAAGAAAACAAATAGTCCAATAGCTGTAATCAGACTAAACCGTGAACATTCGAGGTTAAAATCGAATATAACAAGAGAGTAAGATAACAACTATTGACTTAATTTATGTCATTTAGGAGTAAACATGAATGAGTAAGTCTAGGGAGACCCCAAAGGATCCCCGGCTTGTCCCATTAAGGAGATCTTCATGCCTAAGGGGTGAATCACCTGTGTTTGAATTACCCGAAATATTGAAAGAAAAATCACCGAGTCTCACCATCAGTAGAACATTTTGAGAAAGGAAAATCACCAAATTTATCAACAGAATATCTTAAGGAAGATAATTCATCAGACTCATCAACAGAGAAGCTTGGACCTCTTGAGAGAACAATTTGGAAAGCTTTAACTTCTCCTAGGAAACAAGAAACTATGGTAGAAGGAGGCAATGTAGATGGCCGACATGGCTATGTTCATAATGAAGGGGATGATCAGGATATACTCCAACCGTCCAGAACATTTGAATATCCTATTCATCTGAATCCAACACAAAACTCTCCCATGAAGACCATTTCACCTTTAGTACTTCCAACCTTCCGAGGTGTTGTATCTGAAGATCCTGACCAGTTTTTGTTTGAATTCAAGGTAGTGTGTCAGACCTATGATTATATAAATGACAATCAAAAACTTAAGGTTTTTCCCTCAACTCTCAAGGATTCAAAATTACGCTAGTTCATGAGCTTAGAGCCAAATTCCATAAGAACCTGGGATCAAATGGAGACTGTCTTTTTAGACAAATATCAAGAATACTGCCATGTAAGGAATAGAAAAGATGAGTTATTTAGAATCAAGCAGGAAGATGATGAGACCTTGGAAGATTATCTTGATAGGTTCTCCTTTGTTCAAAGGAGATGTGGACTAGTAGAACCAGAATTATGTAAAACCATATTTTTGAGAGGATTGCAAGATGAATCCAGAGAAGTTCTGGATTTGATGGGAAAAGGGGATGTAACCACTCTCAGTAATGAGGAAATTATGGATCTCTATAGGAATTACTCTCGCACTAAGCAGAGAAGAAGAAAAATCCGCACAAATGGTACTGATGTAAAGGACCTGATAGAGGAACTTGCAAATTTCAAAACTGATATCCTAGTGCATCTAAACACTACTTTAGGGGAAATCTCTGCAAAGGCTAAAAACATAGAACCTTTGGCAATTTATTGCCCAAGATGTAGAAGTAAACATGCTTTGCAGGAATGTCCTTTGAATAAAACATCTATCTCAGCCATTTGTGGTATCTGTTCAAAAAGGCATTCAACTGATCAATGCCACCTGGTACCACAACTCAAAACTGTGTTAGAAAACCAGATCGAGGAACTCAACTATATTGGACCAAAACAAGGGGGAAATTTCTCTCAATATCAAAATCCCCCTCGTTTTCCTACAAATTGGGGGCATAATCCTGGTACTATGCCTTGGGGACAATCAGAACCACCCCAACGTCCTTGGAATTATCCTCAATGGACAAATTCCCAAGAATGGCCACAATCAAATTGGAGTAACCCAACCTGGAATCAGAATCAAAACAACCCCTCATGGAATCAAAACAATCCAAACTTGGAATCAAAATCAGACTAATCCACATTGGGTGCAAAACCAACCACAGTGGAATCAAGCAATACCAATCCTATCCAAGGCAGCAAAGGAATCAAGGTCAAACTCAACATTTGTTGCCTGCACCTAATCAAAATTTTCAAGAAAAACAACAGCAAACACAACAAGTGAAACAACCTCAATTGCCAGCTTAGCCAATCACTAATCCAAATAGTGTAAGACAGACACCTCCTGTCTATGTGGTCAAGTTGAAGAAAATATTGAAATTAATGTTCTTGATTGTAGTGACATCCAACTTCGTTCAGGGAAAGTTGTACCCGAACCAGCTTTAATGGAAATCAAAGATAATGAAAAGCAAGAATCATTAGAACCAGAAAGAATCCAACCAACAATAGAAACAGAAAAATTGGATCCAACAATAGAAAAAGAGACACAAGCGTAACAATTACCAGGGATAGTTCCATATCCTGAAAGACTTAATGCAATACCAGAAATTTCTGAGTCAGAATTGGTCAAAGAACTCAAAAAGTTGACTATCTCATTGCCCTTATTGCAAGCCATTAAGGAAATACCAGAAATTAACAGTACTGTCCAAAATTTGTGCATTAAAAGAGCAGGAAGAAAGAAGAAAGCATTCCCCAAGACTGTGCAGGTTGAAGGGAAGATAGCTGATCTCTTATCCGGAAAACTACTACCTCCAAAGTATAGTGATCCAGGAAGCCCAGCTATCACAGTCACCATAGGTTCAAGTACCAATATCAAATGTTTTAGTGGATCTAGGAGCTCCAATAAATGTCATGACTAAAGATACAATGGAACAATTACAGCTCAAACATCTCAGCCCCACATTTACTAGCTTTAGAAATGGCTGATAGGTCAGTTGCAAAACCTGAAGGAATCATTGAAGATGTCCCTATAGAAGTTTCTTCTTGGGAATTCCCTACAGATTTTTTGGTTTTACAACCAAGAAATTCAGCACATGGATATCCCATTATTTTGGGAAGACCTTGGCTTGCAATTGCAGCAGCCTTCATAGACTGCAGATCTAGAAATATGACTATTTCAAATGGTATTGAGCTGAAACAAATTTCTTTATATCCTCCCTGCAAAACCATCTAGCAAATTTTTAGGTCAGTTATGGTTTTCTGACTCAGATGAGGAACCGGAAGAGGTCATTTCTACACTAGCTACCTTAGTAGTAAGAGAACACACGGAAGACCTCAGTGACATAGAAAACTTAGAAAATGAAACAATCCTGATGAATGTTCTGCATGAACAAGGTTTAGAAGGGGAAGCAACAAATATCCAACAGTTGATAAGTAATGAGGAGAATCAAAAATCTGAATATGAATCATCAGTGCTATCACAGGGAAACTCTGTTTCACTACCACATGGATGGCACCATCATCTGATTTTTCCTTCTCACTGTTCCATACAAGATATGCTTCCCTCAAGCAGCAATAAAATAGAAACTTCTTCTTTTCTCCCATCTCAAAGAATGTCCTCTTAATCCCTTAAACACCAAGTATGAAGGAGTGAATTCAGTCCTTCTAAATACAAAACAAATAGAAGTCCAACCAGTCAAATTTTTGAACATCTACAACCAACTTACTAGGGAAGAGGAAGAAAAATTGATAGTTGTTTTGCATAAGCATGTTCATGCTTTTGCTTGGAACTACAAAGATATGTCAGGAGTTCATCCTGATATATGTACCCATAGAATCTATACTGAAGAAGTCAAGCCAGTCATACAACCTCAAAGAAGATTGAATCCTGCCTTAAGAGATATTGTGAAAGAAGAAATTGAAAAACTCCTAGAAGTAGGATTCATTTACCCAATTTCTGATAGCCAATGGGTTTCTCCATTGGTAATAGTTCCTAAGAAAAATGGAAAAATGAGAGTATGTGTAGACTATAGAGAATTGAATAAGGTGACATACAAAGACCATTTTCCATTACCTTTCATAGATCAAGTGTTAGATACTCTTGCTAGAAAAAAGATACTTTTGTTTTCTTGATGGATTTAGTGGATATAATCAAATTCAGATTGCACTCGAAGATCAAGAAAAGACAACTTTTACATGTCCATGGGGAACATTTGCCTATAGGGTTTTACCTTTTGGTTTGTGTAATGCCCCAACGAACTTTTCAGCGAGCGAGTCCTAGCAATTTTTGCTGATCCGACCACCAAAAGTGTTGAAATTTACATGGATGATTTCACAAGTATGTGGACAAACTTTTGATTTTACATTGGAAAATCTTGACAAAGTCTTAACTCGTCTGTGAAACATACCACTTATCCTTAAATCCAGATAAATGCTTCATGATGATGAAGGAAGGGATAGTTCTTGGTCATCACATCTCTCCTGAAGGGATCCAAGTTGATCCAAAGAAAGTTGAAATTATCAAGAATCTCCTTCCTCCTAAAACTCAGACTAATGTCAGAAGCTTCCTAGGACATATTGGTTTTTACCGCAGGTTTATTCCCAACTTTAGTACAATAGCCAGTCCTATGTTTGCCTTATTGACTAAAGATTCTGAATTCTCCTGGACTGCAAAGTGTCAGAAAGCATTTGAAGCTCTGAAAGAGAAATTGATAACTCCACCTGTGCTCAGAGGACCTAATTGGACATTACCATTTCACATTCAGACTGATGCCTCCAATACAACAATTGGAGCAACATTAGGACAAATTGATAATGGTGAACATTATACCATCTACAACATTAGCAAGAACTTGACAGGAGCAGAGAAAAATTATACAACTGAGAAAGAATTCCTAGCAGTAATTTATGCCATCAACAAATTCAGGCATTATATCACAAAGTTATCAAATATTTATTCACACAGATCATACAGCCATTAAGTATTTGATGAATAAACCTATGGTAAGTGCAAGAATTATTCGTTGGTTGTCTGTTGCTGCAAGAATTTGATATCACCATAATCAACAAACCAGGAAAAGCTAATGTTGTGGCAGATTTCTTGTCTAGGTTGCAGAACACAGATGAAGGGGAATTAGTTGATGACACTTTTCCTGATGAAAAACTATTTGCTATATCAGTTCAATCACCTTGGTTTGCAGATATAGCCAATTATTTGGTCACAGGGAAAGTTCCTCCACATTTTACTTCAAAACAGAAAAAACAATTGATCAAACAGAGTTCTTCTTTCGAATGGATTAAGGGTATGCTTTTTAAGTGCAAGTCCTGACCATGTGTTACGTAGGTGCATCCGAAAGGATGAAGTGTATGATATCCTTAGAGCTTGTCATGATGAACCCTCAGGTGGACACTATTCTGTAAAAAGCACAATTAGAAAAATCTTGGGGATAGGATATTATTGGCCATCTCTTCACAAGGATGTGAAAAAGTACATCAGGCATTGTGATGCATGCCAAAGAATGGGGAAACCCACTCATACAAATGAGATGCCACTGCAGCCTCAAATGGTTTTAGAACCATTTGAGAGGTGGGGGCTTGATTTTGTAGGACCTATTGATCCACCTTCTCAAGGAAAGGTGCATATTCTAGTATGCACTGATTACCTGACAAAGTGGGTAGAGGTGCGTGCTTTCAAACATGCTCGTGAAGAGAAGGTCGCTGATTTCTTGTATACTCAAATTTTTCAGAGATTTGGAGCTCCACGGTCTATCACCACAGACCAAGGACCCCAATTTGCATCCAAAGTCATAAAAGCATTTACAGAATTGTATGAAATCAAACATAGGAAATCATCACCTTACCACCCACAAGCAAATGGCCAGGTTGAAGTAACAAACAGGGAACTAGAACGCATCTTGACAAAAATAGTAGCTTTTCATAGGAGAAATTGGCTAGACAAATTACCTGAAGCAGTTTGGGCCTACAATACTACTTGGAAGTCCACTACTGGATTCACACCTTATGAACTAGTCTTTGGTAAAAAGCCTCTCTTACCTATTGAATTTGAGCTACTAACATTGCGCACAGCACTGGAAATTGGAATTGAATTGTCGCAGCACGGACATGCACAGGATTCTCGTAGTCGAATGCATTGGATGAACTTAGATTGGATGCTCTACACCAAACTGAGGTAATTCAAGAGTAGAGGAAGCTGTGGCATGACAGTCACATTCAACAGAGGAAACTTCAACAAGGAGATTGGGCTTTACTTGTTTGATTCTCAATATGAAGACTTCCCTGGAAAATTGAGAACTAGATGGTTGGGACCTTACTGGATTGAAGAGGTATTTAACAACGGAGCAGCTCGTTTATCTCCTATTGATGGGTCACGAAGAAAGTTGGTAGTGAATGGACATCGCCTCAGGGTATACCATACACCTCTGACTAAAGAAGAATTCTTGCAGCAACTTGATAGTTTGGATACATAGCAGGTGGAAGAGATTCCTTCTTCCACTTCAAAACAATCAACATGATCAGTGGATTTCAAGAAAAAAATAGAAAATACAAAAAAATCATAAAAATAGAAAACAAAAAGATGAATAAATTCTGAGTATGAATTCCTTCATGGGCATGGTTTCAGGGGAAATCATGAAATTCCTTCATGGGCATAGTCAGGATCAAGAAAAAAAAGAAAAAAAAAAAGAGAGAAAAGGAGAGGTAAAAAAAAAAAAAAGGGAAAATCAAGAAAAAAAAAAAGAGAGAAAAATGAATAACCCAGCAGTGAAAACCTTTTCTTAAGGCACTACTGAGTTGGTGTGCATGAAAACCAGTTTTCTGGCATGCATAACCTTGAGAAATTTCTGAACCATCATTGTACAAATTCACCTAGTGCACTTGTTTTGAAATGTTGCAGAAAATCTCAACAGAATATCAACAAAAGTAGTCATTCTTCAAAAAACTGGCATTAACTGTTTTTATCGGTATATATTTCTTACATTTCTTCATTGTAAAATGATTGGTATATAGTATGTGACAATTAACCATTAGCATAAAAGGTATTCATAAGAGTTGGCATACTTAAAAACATGTTTTGAGAATGAAAATATTGATTTCTGCCTAATCTTCGGAACAAGAATGCCAAAAATAGTGCCTGCTGTATTATCTTCGGAATGAAATTGTCTTCAGAATGACAAAAAAATGAATGTTGCACTTTGTCTTCAGAAAGAAACTTTGTCTTCGGAATGACAATTTGTCTTCGGAATGAAACTTGGTCTTCAGAATGACGACTTGCTGCATCATCTTCGGAATGAAGATATGTCTTCGGAATGAAGATCTGTCTTCGGAATGAAGATTTGTCTTCGAAATGAGGGTCTGTCTTCGGAATGACGATTTACTTTCACAATACAGCCTGATCTTTGGAATGAGGATTAATCTTCGAAATGAGGATTGATCTTCGGAATGAAGATCTGTCTTCGAAATGAAAATTTTGCAAAGAAGATTTGTCTTCGGAATGAAGACCTGTCTTCGAAATGAGGTCATAATCTTCGGAATGAGGATTTGTCTTCGGAATGAAGACTTGTCTTCGAAATGAGGTCATAATCTTCGGAATGAAATTTTGTTTGCGCAATAAGTTATAATCTTCGGAAAGAGCATTTCCACGTGGCATCCAAGAAGATAAGGTACGACAAAATCAAGATTTTTTCTTAGTTGCATGCGAGGAAGGGACACGTGTCAATCAGCACATGGTTTGTTTTTGCACTCATTGGAAATACGGAGAACATGACCAACCATATGCCACCAGTTTTTAATGTCAATTAACATGCACGTGAGAATCTGCAAAACTAATGAGGTGGATCTGATGGCAAGGACATCCATGCAATTATAAACAAACAGGTGTACAGTGCAAAAGTAGAAATGTGTGCCATATTTCTTTTCGAAGACGTGTTGCGAGGTACAGTGCACAGGATACGGTTCATTCTGAAGAAGAAGACGAGAAACAGGGCAACGAAGGTTTCAACTTAAAACTCTACAAATTTGCAACAGAAAATAGCCAAAAATCCTGCAGTAGAATAGCAGCCACAGTGTACGATTTTTAAACAGAGAAAAATGGGGCGAAAGATCAGAACAGAGCCTGTAGATACCACTTACCTCCGAGAAAATTTGGCAGTTGTGCAGATTTTTGAAGACGGAGGGTTTATGACATTTCTGGATAAATTCAATGGGTCTTCTAAAGATTTAGCTGGCATGTTCGCCCATACGTTCAGAAACAACCGAGCACATGTTAACGGCATGTCTATTGAGGTAAGCCCTAAAATTTTAAGTCAGATTACAGAGCTGCCATTAGAAGGGATTTCAATTACTAGATCTGGCAAGAACACATTGGCAAACGTAGTTAATCAGTTTGTAGAAGAAAATGATAGAGAACCTGAATACTTAACCCATAACAACACATGCAAAGGGTTAAAAAGGGCCAGCCTGCAGGAACCCTGGGATGAAGTAGCCACCTGGGTAATTAAGTTTTTAACCTGTGAAGGGCAGTATGTGCTGTTGTCAGGGCATCATCTACGAATTTTGAACCATCTCAGACATGGTGGACAACAACCAGAAGTTAGGGTAAATCTTCCCCTGTATCTGTATCAAGAGTTAAAGAACATGGCAAAAAGATATCAGGAGGGTAAAGGAAGCCTTCGCCATCATGGCCTCATCAAATTAGTTTGCCAACACCATTTTAGAGGAAACCCTAGGAGTTTTGACAGGTTTTACTCTAACCTAAATGATGTCATTTTTGGGGATGAAAGTGAGGAAGAAGAAGAACCAATTATTGCTGATGTTGCTACAGAAGAGGAAATAGTTGCTGCAAAAAATGTTGCAGAAGATGTTGTAGAAGAAACTGCAGAAGGTGCCCCTGAAGCTGTTATAGAATTACACCCCACAATAGCAGCAGAAAACCTTGCTCCTGAACCCTCAACTTCACAAGCTAAGAGACAAAAGAGAAGAGGATCTGGAACTAGCAACAGAGCAGAAAAACAAAAGAAAGTTCGGTTTGCTGAAGCTGCAACTGACTTATCAGAACAGAGAAGTGAAACAAGGGAAACAGAGGCATCTAAAACTGACCCCATGACCCCTACTGTCACCAAAAAATAGAGCAAAAAGAAGAAGTTTGCATCTGGAACTAGGAGGTCTACAAGAATCCATTTGAAAGAAACTGCAGAACAGGTCATGGAGGAAGAAGATAGACCAAGCAGCCCAGATGTCACAGAGATACAACCAGCATCTGACAACTTTCTAGAATTCCCTGAATAGATAGCTGAGGCAGAAACTGAGCAAGTTGGTTTGGAAGAGGCTACAGTTCAACAGGCTACAGATATGGTAGATATCCTTATAGACAGTCTCACAGAGCCTCCTGAACAAGAACAAACTATTGCAGAAGAAGAGGAAATATTGGTTGAGCAGCCAACTACAACTGATTTGTCTGCATCAGCTTTTGAAGCAGAAATAGAAGTGGAAGACATCACAGAGCAGCTGAGGGCAGCAAGAAGTGTTGTCAAAACACAGACCAGATGGATCACAGAGAAAGAAAGCATCATTGAGATGCAAGAAAGAAAAATTGTAGAACTTCAGCAGGAAGTGGCAGAACTAAAAAAATTGTTGTCACAATCTAAAAAACAGCCAGCTATATCCCATGATGAAGATAATTTGGCTCAATTGCTTCTGGGTTTATCAAGAGCAGATGATTCTGTTGAAGCAGACATGGGAGTCCATCCTAAAATAGCACTCCTTCAT
Organism: Wollemia nobilis; assembly: GCA_028583015.1. Classification (NCBI taxonomy): domain Eukaryota; kingdom Viridiplantae; phylum Streptophyta; class Pinopsida; order Araucariales; family Araucariaceae; genus Wollemia; species Wollemia nobilis. The sequence continues at coordinate 16,344,115 of JAQPPZ010000756.1, forward strand.
TCTGAAGAAGTGCCTGTTCATTCTGAAGTAGCACCATCTTATTCTGAAGCATTGCCTTCTTGTTCTGAAGATGCTTCAGAAATGGTGAGGAATATTGCAGAGGATGTTGAAAATGAGCCACCAACACATAAACGAGTCCCAACAAGCAAGAAAATGTTCAAGTAAGTACTCCTACTGAGGTCCCTGCATTTCAACTTGCTACACTTCCAGTAGAAAACAGCAGATAAGGGGGTACAAGTAGAAATACTATCTGATGACAACCCCATAGAAATAGCAAATAAGGGGGTGCAAGTAGAGTTATTGACAGATGAACAACTAGTGGAAGTGGTAGAAAAAGGAGTTCAGATAAATATGTTGCCTAGGATCCCCCTTGTAGTAAGACCACCTAATACTGTGTCTCTAGAGCAGTACAATGCAGATATAGCTAGCTGGATGCTTAGATATGAACAGCTTGCCAATAAAACTAAAAAATTCAAATTGGAAGCAAAACAACTAGAAGCCAAGGACACAAAAATTCAGGCATTGAAAGAAAAGGTGTCTGACTTATGCCAAATTGCTGAATTTTTAGTCCAATTTAGACGACCAGCCAGGTTTTACAGCCTTATTTTGAAGGAAAAATACCTCAGATGGCAGGTCATGAGGATTACTTCAAATCTTCCATATAAATTGGACACTATTGAAGATTTTTTGGAAGCATATTTTAACAGTCCCTTTGAGCAGAAAAATCTCCTGTGTGAACTATTTTTACACAGTTTCTTTATTCCAGAGGAAGTTGACTCTCATCCTCAAATCTACATTGGAGATGTTCAGTTGAGAGCATTTATGTCTACTTTGCAAAATCAGCTTTATTGGGATCAAGAGAAAAGGCGGAATAAAGTGATTGAAACAAGGGCTGAGTTGTTAGTCAGAGCAATCCAGCCAAATCACCTAAATATCACCCAGCAACACTTTTCAATGATGAACAGGGATGATATTAAGAGAATGTACTTGAACAATTTGAGGGACTGTGTGGCCAGATTTAACAATTTTTGTGATCACAATTTCTTCCCAGCATTGTCAGTATGCAGAGACAGATGGAATGAACTTTCCATGTCTTTGAGGAAAAGAGAACCTATCTCCCCCATCAATTTAGAATGGTCCAGAAGAAGAGCAGAAGGTGTAGTCCAACTGATTCAGATCATGCAACATAACTGGATAGGTCTCAGGTTCGTGCCTCCAACCATCATTACTCCAGTTCCATTCTACTTTGAGGAAGATGCCCAGCCTGATGAACAATTTGAAGATTGGCTCAGAAACATTCAGGAAAATAGGGGGTATTACATAGGCAAGAAGTTATTCTATAGGTCATGGAATCTAAACATGGACATATGTGATTCCATAGCCCAACAGAATGCATGAGGGCATGCATTAATATAAGTTGGGGGGAAATGATGAGGCCTGGAAATGCCTCAATCATAACATGTTTTGTACACTAAAAATGCCTATAAACTCTTATGTTTTATCTGATATGTTAGTTAAGTTGATTCAATATGCTGTATATTAACCATTTTGCATGATCAAAGTATTTGAAATATTATATGCTGATTTTACAGCTTTTTGCATAGTTTTGTGTTCTTTTTGCTATGATTTGCTACAATGGGATATGCTTAGAATAATAGCAGCATTTCACTAATCTTGTTTTGATTTGACAAAGCATTTACTTCACCTAATCTGGCAACAGTGCAAGCAAACTGTTGTTGTGCAGCAAAAACTGGTCTTTCCCATATAAATTCTAGCCAGCTGTCCATAAATAGCAAGGCATGGAATTCACATGAGGAAAGGGATGAAGACCATTAGAATTTGATCTTAGGAGATAACCCACCTGAGAGATGCAGAAGAAATCACTGGAAAAGCATACATTTGTTCATTCCGAAGTATCTTCGAAATGAACAGATATCTTCGGAATGAAGGAACACAGCATCTTCGAAATGAGCGAATCTTCGAAATGAAGAATGCAGCGTCTTTGGAATGAGCGGATCTTCGAAATGAAGCATGCAGTATCTTCGAAATGAGCGATCTTCGAAATGAGAATGCAGTATCTTCGGAATGAGCGATCTTCGGAATGAGAACTGCATTGTCTTCGAAATGAAGCCACTTATCTTCGAAATGAAGAACAGAATGTGTTTTTGACCTTTTGACCGATTTTTGAAGCCGGAAAAAGGGAAATAAAGGTTGGAAAAAGTAAAGAGAAATATCTTCCATCTGTCTTTGCCGTCATTGCCGACCAAAGCCATCATTAAGGGAAAGATCAGGTTTTAGTCCTCTTCTAGGATAAAACCAGAATTTGTTGCAGCATTGTAGGATTAGATCTTTTGAGATATTCTTTGTTTGTAATCAGATCATAGAATAGCTATAAATATTGCTCCCATTCAGGTTGAGCCTAGAAGGTAGAAAAAGAAGGTAGAAAAAGTAGGTAGAAAAGGAGGTAGAAAATAGAGTAAGGAAGCTAGCAGAAAATACAGAGTATAACTAGAAATTGACTGTTACAGTCCTGTAACAGTTTTTCAACAGAATTCTTGTAATCATGTCTTTTGATCAATAAAGTGCACCAGTTCTATTTCAAATTACTTGTAAATGAGTGTGATTAAGATTTAGAAAAAGAGAGAGACTTACACCTTCTTCTGGACAAAGAGGCTGGCCACTTCCAGACCTAGGAGGAGGACTAACAAAGCAGGTTTTTATTCTGATTTTGCTATAGCAGAATGAGTTGTAGAACTTGTTATTTCAATTGCTTGTAAATAGTTGACAATATTTGCAGTATTAGTTTATTTATGCTTAGATTAGTCTTGTGCTTAAAGTTTTAGTTGCAATCTTACTTTCAGCAAAGTTTCCACTTCATTTTCAGATTGTTATTTCCAGAATTTACTATTTTTTAGCAATTTCCTGCATTTTATGTTTTGCTGTCAAAATCTAAACAGAAGATTGACAACCTTCTGTTACATAACTTTGATAGTTTTTATTTCCACATTAGATCTAAACTTTCATTACTGCAAAAGTAATTAGATTTCCTTTCTGCAATTAGGATCAGACTTTCAATTCTGCAACTGTTAATTCTGCAATATAATTAGGTCTAATTCTGCAATTGTAATTAGGACTTCATTTCTATAGTTAATGATTAGTTTCCAATTCTGCAACTTAGATTAAGATTTAATTTATGCAATTTAGAGATAGGAATGTTCCAAAACCCCCCACACAACCGGTTCCACCAATAAGACTTGTTGCCCTAGATTGACCTAAGTTATAGTTGTTTCACTTCTTCTCCCGTAGATAGCCTTGTACACTGCCCTGGATTGACAGATTCATTGAGAATTAATGATGGTATAACGACTACGCATCATTGAGTTTATCAGATCTTGTATAAGATTACCTTTCTCTTCATCACATTATTGAAATTGAAGCTTGAGTTTTGAGTTTTGCTTTCTTACCTTTCTTAATTACTTAAGAGCATAAATAATCTCACATTCAAGATCAACTTCTTCTTCCTCTTCATTTTTTGATTCTTCCTCTACTCCTTTGTCTTTAAGAGCATCTTCATTCCTTTCTTATTCATATTCAATAGGAGCACCTCCTTATTCTTCTATTTCCAAAAGAATAATTTCTTCTTCTAGATATTTAAATGAATATTCATATTCATATTCACTAAAACGAAACCCATTCCTTGTGCAATGATATTAAATATGACCAAAGTTTCCACACCTAAAACAATTGAGAATTATCGTTTCCCTTTTTACCTTTTTTTTAACATATTCTTTTTCTACTATCAGAAATATAATTTATTCTTCTTCATTATCTGAGGACCTTTCATCACTATCACTTGAACTCATTCCTATCTTATCTGCATAAAAAATCTTCTTATACCATTGGAAAAACTTCTTTCCTTGCCTGCCTTGTCCATCCCTACTTTTCTTTTAATACCCGTATTTTTGTTTCCCTATTCTTATGATCGTTTTTCTCTTCACCACTGCTATTTACAGCTTCTGGAAAATCAGATGCATAGTGACCATATTTACCACAATTGAAAAACTTAAATATTTTTGTACCTTTATACTTTCTTGTATCCTTTTTCCTTCTGCCATAGTTTGCTTCTTCATCATTAAATAACTCATTACTTGAATTTGACTTCTTATCCTTTGTCTTCTTTGTAACATTGAAAGTTGCTTCTTTCTGGGGGATAGGATCATTTTCTATTCTCATATCAAAATCTATGAGAGTTCCATGTAGCTCATCTCTAGTCAAAGTTTCAATATCTCTTGTTTCTTCTATGACTAAAAACTTTTCACTATACCTCTTAGGGAGTGACCTTAAAACCTTTGGAAAAATATCTGATTCTTCAACTTTAAATCCAAGTCCTTACATGGAGTTAACAACTTCATCCACATGAAGTAAGTATGTAGTAATATCTTCATCATCCTTCATCTTCAAGTCTTCAAATATTTTCTTGTGATTTTGTAATTTTGCCATTTTTACCTTTTTGTCTCTCTCATATGTTTTATGCAACTTTTCCCAAATCTCTTTTCTGATGTGCAATGCATAAATTTTACAAACACTGATTCACATAAACCACTTAATATTCCATTCATTTCTTTTGAATTATTCAATTGTAGGATATTACCATATTTATCTATAGGTGGAGTAGATGGGGGTGTGTACCCATCCTCAAATGCTTGCAATATATCATTTCCTTGTGCCATTAGGTAAATATTCATTCTTATACTCTAAAATACATAATTGTTCCCATTGAACAATGTTGCCTTATTTCCTGAATATCCACTCTGAGAATCCATCTATGTTCTTGTAAGATTTTCCTTCAAGCTGTTAAACTCTTATGAAGGAACCGGATCTAATAAAATAAATAAATATCATGCTAATGCTTTCAATAAATAATTCCCAATCAAATTTACTCAACCATTCACTCAATGAAACACACCTTGCTAACAAACCCTAACCAAGTGTTTCACTATACTCCGAATAACTCACACTATGGAACTCAAACCTTGACTCAAGACCATTCCAATGTCACATAACAATAATACTCATGTTCTTTCACAAACCCTAGCTCAAGATAGTTCTCAATCTCACATAACAATGATACTCATGTTCTTTCAACTTCCACAAATCATGCATATGAAAACTCATTGAAACATTTCCAAAAATGCTTATCAAACAATCCTTTTCACTCCAACTTTGCATTTCACAATATTCAATCCAATAATATTCCACTTATAAGTAAGGTGTACCATACCTTTTGTTTTTATGGAGATATGTCTTCAAAATATTTCTTAATCACAATCAAATATTCTTTGCAAATTTCAAGGTTAGATAGCAACAGTCTATCTCAAAATCTCCACTCAATTATTTCCCAATAATTATTTCACCATACAAAAATATCAAGTCTCAAGTACACCTTATAATCTCCAAACTCTCAAAATAATATTCAATACATAAACAATCAAATTCCTTTGTTAACACCTTATAAACTCCAAGATTCACAAAATAACATTCAACAACATAAAAATTAATTCCTTTGTTAACACCTTATAACTCCAATTACTTTATTTATATTTCCAATCAAAAATAAAATATTTTAATCAACCTTATGACTCCCTATTCTTTCACCTTTGCAAAAATAATCACGTGGCCTCTAGCGCCTTTCAAAACCTTTACATAAATTAAAATCAAGTGCTTACCTTATAAATGTTGCCCATGTCTTCAAAAATATTACACCCTGTTATAACTACACCCAAACTCGAACCCACAACCTACCATTTTCGCAGTGCCTTAGCCCAAGGCTAGGCTACCATTGGACTACATGCCCAAATAGAACTCAAAATGCATGATCCACCCTTTGTGCCTTGCCCTCTACAATTTTTGGAAAATAAAAAACCTTGTTGTGTCAAAAATAAAAGGTACGTGAACCAAACCCTCAACTTGTCCTGCGTGAATGACTTAACCAGCCTTCGACCACCGTTTGCGCTACCCAACGCATTGGGATCGATTTGGCAATCCATGTGGATTTAATGCAAAGTCTCCCTCCTTAATATTTAAAACACACAAATATCTTCTTCCATCTTAATGCATGGCACAATTAATCTTTTATCTTATCCATTCGAACATTAATATAGCATAGCATTGGTGAGGTATAAAATAAAAAATCATTTTCCCCTTTTTATACACGTTTTCCTTTGCACTTAACTCATCGGCCCAAATTCAAATTTCAAATTTAATTTTAAATTTTAAAACCTTTGAAAACTTTGGCACCTTTGGTTTATTTAAATTAAAATTTTAACCATAGGTTAAAATATTTTAATTTAAATAAATTAAATTAAATCCTTTAAAAATTGCTCAATGGGTCTTTTCAAGGAAATATTATTTTAATTATTCCTTGGACCTCGTTTTCTTCACCTCATACTTTTACCCAAAATATTATAATATTAAATATTATAATATTATTATTTATTTTTAAACTTGCTCCTCCTTCCTTGGGTCTTCAATATTTTAGGCCTTTTTTAGGCATATAATATTTAAAATAAATATTATATCCTATTTATTTTAATGATGATATTAATGACAAAGAAATTGGAAATTAACCTCTTGACATCAATGACAACAAAAATTGCTCAAAATTCCAACAAAAATACCTCCATATACTTTATTGAATGTAGGTGTGGTCTCTCTTCCCTCATTGAAAGCTTCCCTATTGCAATTGTTGGGAACCAACTCTTTCTATTTTGACTAGACATTGATGACAATAAATATTTTTGAGCTTCAACCACCACTACCTCCTCTAAATTTTTAGACTAGAAGAACCTTTAACATCCTTATATATAGTCTCTTGCTCTCTTCTCTCTTCCATTTCACAATCTCCTTAATATGACCATAATCATGACAACTACTACACCAAAAGACATCTCAATGTAGTCAAGTTTTTTTAAGTATGTTCAATTTCCTGATATGAAATCCATGTTCTTTGGTAACCCTAAACTAAGATTAACCTCCACTATGATATGAGCTACTATTTTATGGATACCATTTAATTTTTCCATGTCTACTCCAAGGAAAACTTCCAAGGAGCTCCAATCTTGAGTAGCATTTTTCATTCCAAAATTCAAGGGGTAAAGAGAGTAGGTTGACCCAAATAAGTTGGGTATTAGTTTTCTCAGAGTGTGGATCAAATATTTGAGTCTGTTATTTTTAATTTTAAATGTAGATCCACTAATTCCATCTTCCATTTTATATGAGTGTAGGAGTATAGCCCATAACCTCCAATCTAGTAATGTTTCCATTCTCATAAAGTTCTTGGCTTCATGGAGTGGCCCATAAATATTCCTACTAAACCCTTATGCTTTAGTGATAAAACTTGCTCTAGCATTAGATCCTCATCTACAACCATTCAGACTAGCTCTTTTCATAACTTTATACAATGTTTTTGTTTTCTTTTCTCCATTTTTTGTCTAGTTTGTTTATCTCCCAATTTGGCTAGACTACCCTTCAGTGTTTCCTCTGGTTCATTTGACAACACTTATATTTATTCATTGCCTCCCTTGTATATCCCTAAGTTAGGTTTTGAAGTTGATTGGGCCTTCAAGCATAGGTCTTAGTTGATTCCCTCATGTACCTTGTCCCCCTTATACCACAAGTCAAAATGTTCTTCCTTAGAGGAAAAATTGAGGCCTTCATATATTCCATAGGTTGTTCATTATAGTCCATTACATATTCTTCATTCATCATTGACTTGGTCATCCTACCATTTTTAGTGATAAGTGGATCAAGTATACACTAGTTGAGAGTTCCTATTATTTGTTTTTTAATTTTCATCCTCCCCTCTTATTCTTGGCCATGTTGAAAAAATCCCAATGATGAGAGCCTCATTTTATTGAGTGCAAGTAGTTGCTAGTTTTTACTAGATCCTGATTATCACCCTCTACATGCTTCTATGATGGTGATGGATCCATCCTCGATACTATCAGTGGCCTTGCCAATACAATATTTTTATTTATCACATCCTTCCTTTGTTCTCTACTTCCTATTCATAATTAAAAACTCCATTCCAACCTACAATCACATTATATTTCTATATCTTTTATCCTCCATGGTAACCCTAACTTGCACTTATCATAGTTTATGCATGTTCTATAATATAACAAAAATATGAGCCATAACCCATGCCACTATGTTTCTAGATATTTTATTCTCTAGTATAGTCGTAGTTAACAAATTCCATAGCCCATATTACCATGATTTTAGAGCTTCTATTTTCCACTACAACCCTAGGTCATAGATGTTGTAGCCTAAGTCACTATGCTTTTATGCTTGTATTCTCCATTGCAAACCTAGCTCACAAATGTCATAGCTTGTATATGTTCTATGATATAATATAAATATGATCTATAGTCGATGTCATCATGTTTTTGGAGCTTCTATTCTTCATTGCAATCCAATCTCTTAGATGTTGTAGCTTGTGCCATTGTATTTTCATAGCTTCTATTCTCAACTATAACCCTAGCTCTTAGATGTCATAACCCATGTGTGTCTAATGATATAACACAAATATGATCCACAAATTGTGTCATTATGTTTCCTAAGATTCTATTCTCTATTGCAACTTTAGATCATATATTCCATAGCCTGTGCATGTTCTAATATATAATACAAAGTTGAGTTACAACCTATACCACCATGTTTTTAGGTCTTATGTTCTCCACTACAACCCTAGCTCAAAAATGACACAACCCATGTTGCCATGATTTCAAAGCTTCTATTTTCTACTATAACCTTAGCTTGTAGATACTATAGCCTATGTTGTCATATTTTTGAATATTTTTTTCTCTACTACAACTCTAGCTCATAGCTATCATAGCCTGTACATCTATGATATAACACAAAAATAAGCCATAGTTTGTGCCATCTTATTTCCACTTCAAAGCTTCTATTTTTTGTAGATGCTACAGCCTATGTTGTCATATTTTTGAAGCTTTTGTTCTCCACTTCAACCTTAGTAAGTAATACATATTGAAACATATTTAAAATTTTATTATTCATATAAAATATATATTTATATATATAATATATGATTTCACCACAATTTTTATCTTTGATAAGTAAATTGCATCAAAATATTTTTAATTTTGACCTATATATATCAATAGAAAACCATTATATAGTTTATATTTAGATTTAGTACTTTGATTTATTGTCAAGACATTTTATAAGAATTACATACAACTTGAAGTTAATTTAAATTTATAAACAATAATATAAAAAGTAAAAACTTTTAAGTATGTTTTTTAAATTTTGTTTTGAAACTATGAAATAACATGACAATGAGTGGTTAAACATGGATTTTCAAAGGGAAGAGCTAGTTTCACTAAGTAATGAAACATGATTTATTTATTTATTTATTTATTTATTTATTATTATAATCAATGTTATGGTGACATCATTATGATGTAATAAATTTAAAAATGTTAATGTTTTCACAATAAACACAATGTCAATATATATGTTTATAGTTTTTAATTTAAATTTAAACTTAAAAAAAAAACAACAATGCAAATATATAAAAAATATATATTATAAAAACATTAATAATATCATAGATTTATTTTTATCATATCATTATTAATAAATAATAGCTTAAAATTACCTATTAAACATGTTATATTTTTACAATTTCAAAATATCTACAGAATTAAATAGGTAGTAGATAACTCCTAGTCATGATCTATGAAATTCAAATTTTAAAACATAGCTAGTTGAGTCATATTTATCTTTTAATGCAAATGATGTCATAGAGCTAGTTACCAAAACATAACAATTCAATAGAAAGATGTAGAATATCTTTAATAAAAGGATAGGCTAGATATTGCTTAATTAACTTGAAAATAAATGTAATATTTTTTATCTTAATAAAAGTGACCCTCAATAATATCTATATATAAATTATTAAAAGAAATATATATATATATATATATATATATATATATATATATATATATATATATATATATTAATTTAGGATTTTTTGTAGAGATAATGGAGGCAGTGACGCAAAAATGTTTGAATTCCATGGAGGTGGGAAAACTTATGGGATGCTCGATGGCATTGCAGGGGATGTCAAGAATTTCAAAATCAAAGAAGAGGATTCCAAAGAGGATGGGTCATAGAATGCTAATAGTTCATAGCATTCTAATGCCTTGGTCAAAGGTGTGGACATCTTGGGTGTAGGAGTAACCCTATGCCAGCTCAAGCTCATAATACCTCTTCTATTTTCTTCATGGAAAAAATCTGTAATGAAATAAGGTTCACTATTCCCACCTCACAAGACTCGATTCCTCTTATGTTGTCTGGAAGGGAGGTCATTATTCCTCCTGAAGTCATGGCTCCTTTGCATTTTGAGTAATCCATATAGCTTGTAGGGAATTTTTTGGGAGCACGACCTAATATTGAGTCTATTTAAAAATGGGTCTTCATGAAATGGTAGCCTATAGGCAACATGGAATTGGTTGCCTGTCCCAGGGGGTTTTGTATGATTAGAATAAATAATCCTCAAGATACTAGTTGTATTCTCACTAGAGGACCCTAGTTTTTCGGTCAAAGAATCCTCTTCCTACATCCTTAGAGGGAAGATTTTGATCTTGAGACCCATATCATCAACATGGCACCAATATGGGTTAGATTACTAGGATTACTGTAGCACCCTAAAATTGGTGCAGTTAAAACTTAGTAAAAAGATAAAAATTTGAATTTTAACCCAAACCACCCGTTACCCGCTCCCCTTATTTTCCGTACCATTTTAAGGATTTTTTTTACCGTTGGACGATATCATCGACGATCAGACGAAATCATCCCAGATCTGACGAAATCATCTGGAACAAAATGTCCAGACGATTTTGTCCCAAAACTGATTTTCATAATTAGCTTCTATTTCAACAGCTTCTCTAACTTGGGTAGAAAGCGTATCTGCGTAGTTAGAGTCTCCCCCATTGGAGATCTCCCAAATTGGGGTGATCTCCAACCTCCTAACCTCTCCCTAATCCTATATAAACTGGTATTTTCTTAGTTTATCCCCCTTGCTGACTGATTTCCTTGCAAATTTAGTTTCTTGTGCATTAGAACACCCTCACACCATCTTTTGCATTCTGTATTTCAAGTTTTTCTTGTAGGAATTTACTGTTTTTCATCTGGAGCGAGCTCGAATCGTCTCAGGCGATTCCAGACGATTTTGGATGATCCTGTTGCAGATCGGCGATGATCTCGTATGATCGAAGGCGATCTCGATTGCAGTCCAAATTGGGGGCAATCAGAGCCCGAAGTTTTCATTTCTTTACCTTCTCTCTTCATTTCTTTATGCATTAACTTATTTTATTCCATTTTTGCATCCTGGATTTCACCTCATTTAGCATAGATGCATGATAAAGTTAAAATAAATTATTAAAGTAATGCATTTATTTTAATCATTATCTAGATCTATCATTTAGGCAAATTTATTGTTATTTCTATCATTTCCCCTTGCTTTTGCAATTGCATTTTTGGTCCTTGGTATTTGTTTCTGTAGTTGCAGTTTTCTAACGAATTCGTCAGATCTATGATGATTGCATCTGATCTCAGACGATCGATTGTGATCTAAGATGATTCTATGCAATTACAGATGATAATGTAATATTTGAGATGATCTGGACTTCTACAAACCTCAAAATCTTCATCAGACATCCAGAATCAGGTACATTTTGTCTTATTTAGCACACTTTCTATGTTTAGCACTTATTCATATTTTTTGTATTCATATAAATCAGCATTGGCATATAGAATAGCTTAGATTCATCTTGGCCAAACCTAGTAATTGAATGATTAAAGTACAAAATTAACACATCAAACCTATTCTCAACCTAGGCATGGAAACTGCCACTCAAAAGTTTCTTGGTGAACCCACCATCCGTCGAAAATTCACCCTTATACCCCTCCGCCGAGAGGCACGACCTTCAAAGGGCCTCTCAGTCCGAGGTATTGTCCCATCCTTCTCACATCCCCATTTTGGGCACGGATCCATAGCCTGAAGGTAAGGATGCAAAAAAATTAGAGCGATACATTTTGGTGAACCCGACATGAAAAACTAAAAACCTTTTGAAAACAATCCAAAAATAAAAAAAAAAAAATAAATGCATTTAGAATCATCAGACAAACAAAGTAAGATTGCATATCATATTTAGATGGTAGATTATAATAAAAGACGAGTTGTCACCATAAATTTTGAAAATAAATTAGCAACCATAGAGATTACTTCTATGCTTAGAGTACCTCAAACAAATAGGGTTCAACCTTTGTGGGACGAACTTGATAGGAGATTGAGTATTATTTCATCTAGATCAACCGAAATTAGGCAAATCAAGAGGTTTTTCCTAGATAGAATCTTGGATCCTGATCAAGTAACCTTATATCATGAGCTTCAGAGAGCTTGCCATAGGTGGTTATTAGATAAAAGAGCCTTTGTGTCTTCCGAGTTATACACCTTTGAGGAATACCTCGATAATGCAGTTGTAGTACATAAATTTATATCTCGTATAGAGGATCAAGAGGTCATCCTTATGGATAGAAATATATGGAAGAGAGTTCCTATATCTGTGTTATATCGAGAGTATTGCCATGAACTTTATTTCTACAAGTCAGAATCTGAAACAAATAATATCACTATAGCACACTTTGTCAAATTCCTGAAAAACCATTTCCAATTTGAAGAGGAGCATTTCATGACTCCTAATGAACTTGAGCCCATTAATGATATCCATAAACTATTTATAGAAAACTAAGCCATTCTTTTATTATTATTATTTCTTGCATTTAGTATGTTGTTTGTTGTCTTTATAATATTATCATAAAAACAAAACAAAAATATAACAAAAATCAAAAACATTTTCTTTTAAGTATTATAGTAGGTATATAATTAAAATATATACCTCCCAAACTTGTCGCATATATATATATATATATATATATATATATATATATATATATATATATATATATTTGCTAAAATATAAGTTTAAGCATAATGACTAGACTTCGGAATGGAAAACAGACTGAAGTAGAAGAAGATTTGTTAGGAAAACTAGTAAATAAACTAGATGTCCTTCCTGAAGATCCAATTCAGGAAGAATGAACCCTAGACCAACAAGAAGAAGAATTTGCTGAAGGAAATGAACAAAGAGAAACTCTTAGAGAGGAAGGATCATCATCCCCTAAAATATCTCCGAAAGGAGCTATTATTTTTGAGAACATGGAACATTTCTAGAAGTTCCTCAATACTAATATTGGCACCCTTAATAGAGTAGTCCATATGGACAAGGATAAAATTAGTGACACTCAAGCAACCCTAGAAGAAATATATCACACATGCACTAATCCCTTGTCCTTCGTTGATCAAGAAAGTGATCAAGCTGGACCATCCAATTTGGATATGGCCGCTATAATCCAGAACATGCAACAACAACAGGTTACCCAACCACCTAGAGTGCCTGTTACCAAGCCTAGGGTTATTCCCACACAAAATAAACCTTCATTCACTGCTTTATTTTGCCAAGTTATTGATCAACATACCTCAAATCAACAAAAGCCCAAAACAAAACCAAACACCAATTTCCAACAATGTGGGATACAACATAATGCTACTACAAATCTTCTTCATAATACTCTTCCTACTAACCATTTGCATAATAGCAATATAGCATCTAATCCTTATGTCACACCGTCATACACTCATAAATCCCATACTCGGGTACCACCGAACCAATATGGTGGACAAACTAGTAATCTTGAAACTATGGTGAAATAGTTAGTTTCCCGCATGGACCAGATAGATCCCTACCGTCCCTCATACAATTATTGAGAGATGTGTAGTCAACCTCTAGATCCTATAGTTGTAGCACAACCATATCCTAAATACTTTCCTATGCCCGTCCTACCTATATACAAAGGAACCGAAGATCCCATAGAGCATCTTCGTATGTTTAGGATAGCATGTCATGATATATCACATGATGACTTGTTATTACTAAAAATTTTCCCAAAAAGTTTAGGAGGAATGGCATTGGAGTGGTATTATCAATTACCCACTCATTCTTTGAGGAATTTCAAAGAAAAAACCGAGTCTTTTGTTCATCAATTTAGTGCCTACATCGAAAGGCATGTAACCATTAAAGATTTGTACAACTTAAAACAAGACAAAGATGAATGTTTTGCTGATTTCCTAGCTCGATGGAGACAGTTGATAGGAAAATTACACTTTGTGTTACCTTATCGAGAAATGTTGGATATCTTTATCAATAATTTACAAGAACAACTATCCTATGAGTTATCAACTACTACCTTGACCACCTTCGATCAAGCTATAGACATAGCTCGAAGAGTGGAAGATGCTATCATTCGAAGAGGTCAGCTTAAAAAGAAGGATGATGAGAAAACATCCAGAAATCAATATAAAAATAAACAACTTGTGGGTGATGGAGTCACTGATAGTAGAAATATTGCTACTATTAATGTTGCAAAGACAACGAAGAAGTTTATACTGAAACCTCCTGATAAACCACCTCGAGAATTTACTAGGTTAAATCAACCTCTATCAACCATTCTACCACAATTATTAGAACAAGGTTTGATCCAATTACCAAATATTTGGGAACCTGATCCAACTATACCCGGATACAGAGCTGATTTACACTATGATTTCCATAGAGGACCTGGACATGCTACCAACTCTTGTAAAATATTAAAACATAAAATACAAGAATTAATTGATAACAATGAGATGGAGGTGCAAGCCTTTCAACCTAAACAAAATACTCCTAATAATGCTCAAAATAACATCCCCCAAAATCAGAATCAGAATGCCAATCAATCATTGGACATATTTCAACATCCTTTACCAAAGCATGGTAAAGAGGTGGCTAATCAAATTGAGCTTCATAATGTTCCCCCTCCTACCCGATATGTAGGGACTATTAGTGGGCATTTACCTACTCATGATTTGTAAATTCCAAACACAACTTTATCCATGGTTACGACTAGACCTCTATATAACATTCGGACACCTGATCTTAGTGATACCGAATACGAGACTGAAAGTGACATGGAAATCACCTCAAATCAGTTGAATAGTTCTGAAGATGAATCAGATGCTATTCAACCTATCATAAATTCTATGGTTCCAGAAGAACCATTTCCAAGAAGATTTACTGTTGACAATTTTGTCACATTTCTCAAGGGGTAGAAAAGGGAATCAAATTTTGTACAGTATTTTGTAAAGTTTTTTCTTTGTTGTCTTTTTTATTTGAAAGTTGTAGCAATTTTGGCTTTCAATGCCACCCCTTTGTATATAAAGTAGAAAATGAAAAGAGCTTCGTTGTCGAACAGGCTAGAGAAAAGAGCTTCGTCGAAGGAAAATCAGAAGAGCTTCGCACCCGAAGCATTTCCAGTGCTACTTCAGGTGAAAATTTTGTGAAGTAGTATTGCCGAAGAAGAATACAAGGGTAGCGATACAAAGAGATTTGAGCCCGAAGCGCTTCAAGCATCCACTTCGAGCAAAAGTTGAGCGAAGCGGCATTCGAAAGAACAACCTCACCGAAGAAGCAAAGGCAAGAAATCTACTTCAGGCCCAAAGCATTTCCAGCAAATACTTCGGGTGGGATTTCTGCGAAGTGGTGTTTCCGAAGTAAAATACAAAGGAATGAGAATGAAACTACTTCGCACCCTAAGCATTTCTATAAAATACTTTGGGCGAGATTTCTGCGAAGCAGAACTCAAAGGAGCATTGAAAATACTTCACTGAAAGTCATTACGAAACATCTGCTTTGGCTAGCTTTCATGCGAAGTACTTCTACCCGAAGTAACGAAGGTCGTCAAGAATGCAACATATTTTGAAGACAATTACTTCGGCTGAAGCCTTTCCTAAACCACAGTTTTGAAAGAGGATCACAGCGAAGCATTCTTTCCAAAGCGCCAGCGAAGCAATTTCGTCAGCGAAGCGGCGAGGACAAAGAGGCCTATTTTACGAAGCAAATATGCTTCGACATTCACCACCTCGAAGTAGTTTTGCGAGGCTCAAT
Source organism: Wollemia nobilis (assembly GCA_028583015.1). NCBI lineage: Eukaryota > Viridiplantae > Streptophyta > Pinopsida > Araucariales > Araucariaceae > Wollemia > Wollemia nobilis. The sequence goes on from JAQPPZ010000756.1 coordinate 16,360,248, forward strand.
TTTGTGAAGTACAAACCAAGGAGTTTTTTCTTTGGCTCAGAACCATTGCAAAGCGAAGTTGTGAGCGAAGACTTAGTGAAGTGCTTCATGGGCACATGTTCCAAGATGGGTATTTTCCCGAGGTGAGCAAGTGCCTCATAAATACAAATTTTCGTGCTCGGTAAGCTCGCTGCTCATTTTTGGCAATAAAAAATGAAGTATCAGGCCATGATGAAGAGCCCGACGAGCATGGCGGCCACTCGAGAACCGCACCTAGAGACCAAGGACGTCCAGACGGCTCATCAATGCACCTTTCCATGGTTGACCCAGTCATAGTTGCCAATTTTGGTAATGGATTTGAGAGCTCAATCGTGAGAGCCTCAGGGAGCCAAATTCTCAGGGCTTGAGGGGGTACTTCTCCTTGCTATATAATTATGACTCATAGGGTCGGGTCCTCTATAAAAACACAGGCATTGTAATGTAAAAAAGAGGGGAAATTATCTGCTAGAAAGTTGCTATAACTTGATGTCTTGCAATTAATACTAAAGATATTTGTGCTTCATTCCTCTCTTTTATGCTGCATTTTGTGCTTGATTCTTTTGTCTTTCTTCATTTGTATACTGAGACTCTGAATCTTGAATCTAGTGTACGATTGGGGACAGTACCCTGAAACTCACATGAAGGATACATAGGGGAGAAAAAATGTTGTACTAGTTTTCTTTTATGCTGCCTAGTGGGTTACGGTTTCTGTTACATTCCCTTTTCGTAATCGTCTTTAATTTGAACCTTAAATTTTGAATAAAAGGATGAGAATCCCTGTGAGCTCACCCAGAGGATACATAGGAAGGTTAATGTTGTGTTTCTTTCATCTATTCTTAGTTTTCCTTGCTTCTATCCAAGTTGCTAGTTAGTGATCGTGCTTCCTGTTCTCTCCCACTTTGAACTATCCATCTCTCTTCCCTTAACCCTTTTTATTTCTTTCTCTAACTCTTACTCCTTTTATCTCTTTCTTGCACCTGTATCTCAGAATACCCAAGTAGTTTAGCATAGGAGCCGGCCTTCATCCAAATATTTGCATGAGAGGCATCTCTTCCCGTCGGCCTTTCAATGTTGGTCCAGGTCTAGGGTGCATACACCTACCCAAAATCCTTTCGTAGGTAGATTTTATGGCCAACAGTTTCTGGCATGCCCGATGGGACCAAATTCCCATATTTTAAGTGCAATCTCAAACCCGTCTTCATCGGGGCCAATAATTCTAACAAGTTCCTGGTGTGACCCTGTTAGTCTCACCTGACTAGTGGTAGTGAGAACCGATGCTCTCATTATCGAAAGACTCTTAGCATCTGGCAACTTTGTTTACCCGAGAATATTTAAGTCATAAATACTGATACCAAAAGTGTGTGCCTTCATGCAAACAATATGGAGAGTTAAGAATAGAGGAGAGAAAACTGAGTTATTTGAGCTAGATATTGATGCCTTCGAGGAGCGATCAAGGTTTGTCCCCCCTGATTCACTATTACAAGGAACGTCCTCACAAGAGGCTGCTGTTGGCGAACAAAACCTGACTTTCGATAGCACAGCATCTCATTTTCCTCCCAATCCTCCTGACTCACAGAAGCATCTTAGTGCTCCTACCCCTATTAGTTGCAGTCAAGGGGGAACTTTGGGAATCCCTATTTCCCAAAATATAGGAGCAAGTATGGCACAACAACAACAAAAACAAAAACAACAAATGTAGTAGCCATCGCCACTCAGGTTGTGCCCAGCATGGGATTGTTTGTCACCACTAAATCTAGCAGGACAAGTGCAAGTGCCACCTGCTGCTATAAAGAATATCCCAACATTCGATGGAACTGGGAAGACGGCTCTGGAGCATATCCAGGACATAATATCTCTGGCGACGATCCACGACATTACAAAAGAGCAAATTACAATAAAGCTCCTGGTTCTTTCCCTTAGAGGAAAACTCCTCTACTGGTATAGATCTCTACCACCCGGTAGTATTATGGGATGGGACCAGTTAGTTGGGCAACTGATGGGAAACTTCAACGAGTCTTCTGATCCTACCTCTCTCCTACATCAATTCACTTCGATCAAGAGACATCCACAAGAAGAAATCACAAATTTCAATAATAGGTTCGCTCGAACCTAGCAGAGAGTACCAATTGGACTTCGGCCAACTGACGAAGCTGCAACACTCTATTTCCTTCGGGCTTTCAACCTCGATATCAGTCTCATGGTAAGATATTCTAACGTTAATACTTTTCCCGAGTTGTATGAGTTAGCCAAAAGGGCAAAAATGGATTTGATATTTGTGGGCAAGCTTCCCTAAAGGATGCCGATGCCCATACTTCTTGAATTCCTTCAATTCCAGTATGCAAGCGTGGCCGCAACGCCAATCTTTACAATTTCCACACTCCCGATCTCATCTTGGAACCCGAATCCTATCGTGTCTCAAATCACCGCTCCACAAATTCATTTCCCTACATTTTCAACTCCACATCCCACTATCTCTTTGGCATTTCCTATATTACCAGCACCACCGCAACACCCCGCCCTGCCTCCAATATCGACGATGGCTTCATTACCACTCATTCCAAAAGTCGATGATATACAAACTAAAATTTTGCAAGAATGCAGTCTCTGAATTCTATAGTTTAGATGTTGTCTAATTACATGACCATTGTGAAAAAGAATCAAGCGCAATAAGAATTCCTATCGAGAAGATCTTATCCTACACCTGCGCTTACCAAAGACCAAGCAGTACAGCAAGGGAAGGCTTCGGTGAGAAATGCTGCAATTGATGAAGCTCCAAGAACTTTTTATTATGTATATTGGTGCTCTACGTGCAACGATCCGCATGAATAAAATACCTGCATGCTACACCAACACTATGAAAAAACACTGGCAAACAGTAGTCAGAGCGGTCAAGTCAACGTCATTAGGAAAATAAATCAGAACCTGACAATTGGCGAGGAGGAGCCGGTTGCAGTGCTTACCAGAGGAGGAAAGAAGGCGATAGAAGTAGATGCTACTCATATGGCTCCCTTAAAAGTGCAAGATTGACCTGAGAGGGGACCATCATCTACTTAGGCCCCGAACGAAGCTCCTCTGCCTACACCAATCAAGGAAAAAACTCACAAGGCCTCTGTCGAACCACTTCAGACAAAAACTAAGGAGCAGGCTAAGGAAAAGCTCAAGTTTCCTTCACTGACTAAGCAGCAAAGAGTTGAAGCTACGGAGTAGTATCACACCAGATATGAACCTAAAAAGGATCCCGAAGTGCTCAAGTCCCTGGCGTACAACATCATAGAGGGATTAAAGAAAATTCTAGCCAAAATTAGCTTGTACAATGCACTGCATCTACCTGGACAAGTAGACCTGCTGTAAGAATCATTGAAGATAATTAAAGTAAAAAAGATAGCACTACTTGCTCTCATGCAGACCCTATCCACATCCATCATGGGGAAGAACAGACCACCTCCATTCTACCTGTCCCTACAAATGGAAGGGTATATTGTACATAACTGCATGATCGATTCTGGGGCCGCTACAACAGTCATGCCAAGAGCAGTCTACGAAGAAATAGGAATGGAATACATTCGAAGTAGCCAAGGTGTACTCCATTTGGATGGAACCCCAGTAAATATTGTAGGGGTGATCAAGGACATTCCTATCCGACTACATAAGATGCCTCAGATCACGGTCATACAAGAGGTAGTGGTAGTCGACTTGGAGCCTTATTTCAGTATGTGCTTTTCAAGGGAATTCATGGCAAAGCTAGGTGGATATCTGTCTATGGATTACTCTCATCTAGAGATCCCATTCAAATGAAATAAGGTGAAGATCTATAATGAAAATCCTTCTTCCTTTCTTGTGCAGAAGATGTCCGAAGAAGAAAGCAACGATCCAGTGAATGCAATAGTGGATGAAATAGAGCAGGTAGACCTGGTCGAGAAATCTCTTGCACAATTAAGTTACGAATATGAGTTCTCGTTAGTAGACTTTAATGCCATGATAGAGATCAAGATAGGATGTTATGCGATCGCTAAGCCAGAAAAACACTCCCAACTAGAGAATAAAACAAGTGCCCAAGAAGGGCTATGGAAGTTGTTCTTCGACGGTGACCAATGTAAAAATGGCATTGGGGTAGGGATTCTTCTAATTTCACCATCCAGAGAGCAAAATGAGTATTGCTACCGATTGATATGGAGTTGCACTAACAATATAGCAGAATATGAAGCATTATGCCTAGGTCTCAAGAAAGCTGATAAGTTAGGCATAAAACATCTCCAAATATTTAGGGATTCCAAACTGGTTTGCAACCAAGTCACAAATAAGTGTACTTCAAAGAAGCATTATCTAAAATCATATCGTAATAGGGTATGGGACTTGTTCGACCAGTTCGAATCTCTCAATATCTAGTCTATTCCAAGAGAAAAGAACCGACATGCCGATGTTATGGCATCCATCACAGCCAAGTACTCTCCAGTAGAAGACATGGTGCACAAGCCCAAAGCTGTGAGGATGATCTATAGACCCTCTGTCCCATAAAAAGACCTACATTGGCAATTCTTTGACAATGACGAGCAAATTGTAAATTTCATGATCCAAGAAGGTGCCACAATTGAAGACAGAAGCTCTGATGAAGAAGAATATGAAGGGCTGGTTCAATTGAAGAATAATCATGTTCCTAAGGGACTGATCACTCTTGAAAGCATTTTTTATCAGAATGATCGAGCACTCTCTCATAGGATCAAGGTTAATGAAAAGCAGTATCAAGATTTAGAGCTTGAACCTGGGAAAGCAATAAAGGTTGGAACTGATTGTACTTTGAAAGAGATAGAACTAATCTTGAATCTGTGCAAAATGTATCCTGACATTGTTGATTGGTCTTATCAAGACCTTAAAGGATACGATCGACAGCTGATCTAGCATACAATTGAATTGAAGGAGGGGTTCAAACCCTTCCGACAAAAGCAAAGGCCAGTTAATCCTAAGATCGAGATCCTAATGAAAACTAAACTCTCGAAGATGCTCGAGGCGAAGATCATTTATCCCATCAAACATTCTTTGTGGGTAGCGAACCTGGTCCCAGTTAGGAAAAAGAACGGAGATATACGGTTATGTGTGGACTTTCGCAACCTGAATCAGGCTTCTCTCAAGGACCACTACCCTCTTTCGTAGATCGATCAGATTTTACACTCGGTGGCTAGAGCTCAACATTTTTCTCTGATCAATGGGTTCTTCGGATACAATCAAATCTAGGTCAAGGACGAAGACCAGCATAAAACAGCATTTACTACCAAGTTGGGGACATTTGCTTACCAGCGAATGCCATTTGGTCTTTCAAACGCTAGTGCCACTTTCCAGAGGGTGATGGATCTTGCTTTTGGTGAGCTTCTAAATAAGGTTATCGTCATCTATCTGGATGACATGACCGTGTTCTCTCGAAGAAGAGAGGATCACCCCATACATCTACAACAAATTTTTGAAAAATACCGAGAGTTTGGCATGTCGATCAATCCGAAGAAGTCCATATTCGCAGTCAGCAAAGGAAATTTATTGGGACATGCGATATCAGAAAATGGGCTCGCTGTAGATCCCGACAGAGCTGAGGCTTTGACAAAGCTTCCACTCCCAGCAGATAAGAAATGACTTCAATATTTCTTCGGTTAGATTAACTTCATGAGGAAGTTTGTCCATGATTTTGCCCAAGTCATCAAGCCAATGTCTAAACTTTTGAAAAAGGGCATTGAATTCAGTTGGACCAAAGAAAGAAAGGAAGCATTCGAATATATTAAGGCCCGAATCGCTCAGGCGCCGATCTTGATCAACCCTTACTACAATCGGGATTTTATCATGTATGCTATAGGAGAGCCCGAAAGCTATGTTGTGGTCCTAACCCAAAAGGGGGAAGATGGTGAGGAGCATCCCATCGCATTTCTAAGCCAGGTGATTAATCCCCATGAAGAAAAATATAATTTCATAGAACGATAGGTGCATGCAGTAATGAAATCCCTCAGAAAGTTCAAACAGTTCATCTCCTAAAGTCGGGTCATAGTCATTGTCATTCACCCCGACGTGCGCAATTTCAACATCCAAGGAGAATTGGGGAGCAAAAGAGCTGGTTGGGTGAATAAGATACAAGAGTTTGAGATCGAAATCAAGCCCAAAAAATTGGTTTGTGGATGCGCATTGTGTCACAAATTGGCAAAGAGTACAGTGGCCAAAGTAACAGAACCTCGATGGGATGACTCACTATCTGAAGGGTGCTTCGCTAACCAGGAAGAGGGCAAGAATAACTGGGTCAGTGAAATAGTTGAATACTTCCACATTGGTGGTTGCCATTCACATATAAATGCTTCGTAGCGAAGACATTTCAGGACAAGGTCCTCTCGATACACTCTATGCCTCGAAGGCCTATTTTTTAGAAACATTGATGGTGTCCTTCTCAAATGCATCAAAGATGATGATAAAAGAAATGTTCTAGGAGAATTCCATTCAGGGCTATCTGGAGGTCACTTCGTAGGAATAACAACGATACTAAAGATCATCAAGGTGGGTTACTATTGGCCCACACTCTTCGTCGATGCCTTCGTAGTTTGCCGCAAATGCGAGCAGTGTCAGAAGTTCGCCGACCGAAGCAGAAATGCTTTGATGCCTCTTCAACCAATACGAGTAGAGACACCCTTCAAACAATGGGGGCTGGATTTTATATGGGTCATATTGTCGAACTCTTCTGTGGGACATAAATTCATCCTAACCGCAACTGACTACTTCACCAGGTGGGCCAAAGCAGTTCCTACAAGGTATGCTGATCAGGATACCGTTATAACCTTTCTTGAAGTTTTGATCACCAGGTTCAACATTCTCGAATCCGTCATTACAGACAATGGTCCCGATTTTTTAGGGGCCAAAATCAATGATTTCTTCTACAAACATGGGATATATCACAAAATCTCCTCCAACTACTACTTACAGGGCAATGGATTGGCAGAATCCACCAACAAGACCTTATTGAGGGTGTTGAGGAAGCTTATAGAGCAAAACAAAAGGACTTGGCATCTCCTTCTAGATCGGGCCTTGTGGGCCGATCGAATATCTGTCAAGAAGTCAATCAAAACTTCACCTTATGCCCTGGTCTATGGCAAGGATGCCATATTACCCATCCATGTGGAGATCCCTACATTACAGCTGTTAGAAGCAGAATATGGAATTAGTCCAACGAAAAACAGATTAGCTCAGCTGTTGCAACTAGAGGAAGATCGCGAAGAAGCCTACCAGAACTTCGCTAAGCATGCTCAGCTCACTCAAGAATGGTTCAATAAAAGGTCATCTAATCACACATTCAATGTGGGAGATCTGGTATGGAAGTGGGACTCCTGGAAGGCTAATCCTGGGAATCACGACAAGATGGACGCCCTATGGGATGGTTCATTTGAAATTATGAAGGTGAACTCGGCCAACTCTTTCATCTTGAAAGATGGAGATGGCCAAGTTTTGCTGATTTCTTTCAATGGTCTTCATCTGAAGACTTTTTACTACTAAGGTAAAACACCATTTTGTTCTTCAAAAAAAAAAAAAACAAAAAAAAAAAATGTGTGTATATGTACTTTTATATATGATTTGCATTTGTATATACATCCTGTTCCAAGATCGCAAAATCCACTACACTTCAAAATCCCCTTTGAGGACTCTTATGCAAAGTGGCAGTTGTAAGAAGGTTCACTGCGAAGCATGTGATTCTCAGAAGGGATGAACTAAAATTCATACAAAGGCACGAAAAGAGCTTCGCACTTGAAGCATTTTCAGCAGCTACTTCGGGCAAGTTTTTTTGCGAAGTAGATTTTAAAAGGGCCCTAGCGAAGCAGTTTTCGAAGCAAAGCAATAGCGCAGCAAAAGAAAAAGTGCTTTGGGATCGAAGCGCTAAAAGGCAGTTCGAACCAAATATTCACCGCGAAGCATTTTCGACATGGATTTTAACTTTGCGCAAGGTGGAGAATTTAAAACATGCCTCAAAGAACGTGCCGACAGTAACCTTGAAAGGAGTCCGAAGCGGGCAAATTTAAGGCAAAAGTGATAGGGTGCATCCCGAGGCAATTCAGTTAGAAAAAGGGAAAAGAAAAGTTTGTTCCAGGGTACGAAGTGGTAGTGAGTAGCATCTCCAAGTACAAAGAGTAATCATCGAAGCATGCGGCCCTATGTACCACGTCGCTACAGAATCGATTTAAAGAATATGGTAGCCTCTTCCATCCGAGGTGTAAATTTAATTTTAGTAGGTGCCATAAATTCAGGCGGTTACCTTTTTAGGTTATAAAACATGAAGTCCTAGCAAGAGGGAAGTTATTTGCCCATCAGTTCAGGCTAGACTACGAACCTTTGAATACCTTGTAATCCTCATGTCCTTTGCATCTGGTCGTTCGCATTGAAGCTCTCTGTATCGAGGACTCAACCACCATCATGGGAAAGAAGAATTCCAAATAAATGGGGAAAGAACCCAAAGTTGTGGGCCTTGAAAAAAAAAAGAAGGGCAAGGAGGAGAAAAGGCATACTAAAAAAAATATAAATCCCACCCCTCACCCTAAAAAGCAGCCAATGGAAGGAGGAGATGACTCTGAGGAGGAGCAGCTTGTAGACCCACAAATTGATGGGTGGGAGAAAATTAGAGATACAGAGCTCTCTAAATATGTGCCCAACCTTTGATGCACCATCGAGTTTATGGGGAGCCGACTCACTCTAGAGAATAAAAGGGCTGCTGCCTATTATTCTCATATTTACTATTTTTTGGCCCCTCCTGCTCACCATTACCCAAAGCTAGTTTATGCTATCATGCAGAATTACCAGCATGCATCTAGGCAAGTGTTGGATGCTTCAGGCCATAAATTATTTTCCATTCTGAAGGAATATGTGCAAGCGGCATTTGTGCCATAGCAAGGGCCACCCAAGGGTTATTCAATTCGCAATATTATCCTAAGTGAACAGATGGAGAGGTTCACCTCCAACAACTTCATATTGAAATTTTTGCACGAAAACATCAAAAGCGGGCTCCCTTTAGGCAAACTGCCCCAAATTCCTCTACCCTTGGCATCTTTCAAGAACATCAACATTTTCTCTATCATCGCTTAGGTGGCGGGCTTGTCAACATATGCTTCGATGCAGCCCTGGCAGGTGTCTTTGACCGAATGTATTTCAAGAGGGAAATTCTATGCCCCTAACACTGCAATACCAAGCACCAACCCAGTTTTCTTTGATTGGGCAGAATGGGTGGCTCGAACCCTGCATACGTGACTTGCCAGTATGAAGAGTTCAGTGATGGGCTAGTACTTCGCACCCTGCTCCCTCCTAGTTTGGTTGTTCTTCTACCAGGTTCACCAGCGGTTCCCCCATATCGCCATCTCTTCAAGTGACAAGGATGGGAATCCTCTACCCGTATACCAGTGGACTTCTCTCCTATTGAGGACAGAGTCCTATTATTCTTTTAACCAACAATTCTTGGGGCCCGCCATGCATTTGTTGAAAGGTTCTTCCCCTCGGGTCCCCCTTAGCCTGAGAGATAAAATAGTGCAAGAAAGGAAAGGGTATGTTTTTCAATGAACGTAGGGATTGGTGATTCGTATTTTTGGCTTTACAATAAAACCCTTCCTGCTCCCTGTTTTCACTTTCGAGTACCAATTTGCATTGGAAGTCCCTCGACAGAGTGACACAACCAATGTCGTGTATGGCCATGGTTGGAAATGGGCACATACCTATGATTTCCCCTTTAGGATGGGAGTAATTGAGGTATCTACCTTGAAACAAAACATTTTCCTGGAGGAGAAGCTCGCCAATTTTGGTCTACTCTAGATCCCTTAGTAATGGCTCTATGATCCCTTGGGAGTAATGAGGGATCACTTAAAATTTAAGAATTTCCACATCTGCCCCCATCCTGAAATAGTGGAACAAAAGAATAATCCCAATGGGGAAGACCTGGAATGGCATGTGGAGAGGATGAGGACATTACCTCCTTGGCACGAGTTCTATCCCATGGAGGTCAAGTTTGACCCTGATAAGTACCCCCTCCCAAATCCAAGCTCGACATTTTGGAAGAGGGCGAAAGATGATTTAAAGGAGGAACTGAAGGATTGGGGCGAGGAAAATCTTCAAGAGTGGTGGGTAATGAGAGTCCATCGCCAAAAAATGAATTCTTACAGACTCTTGGCAACAGATAAAGACTTCGTGATTCTTTACGATGCCAATGTGGAAACTTGGAAGTCTATATCCTTCACTAATTTTGTTCCTCCATATCCCTCGGGGTCGGGTGAAAGTCCAAAAGGAGCTGAATATACAACGGTAGAGGGAGAAGCCGAAGCTACTTCAAAGGTACTACCACAAGGACCATCAGAAAGCCACGACACAAGTTCCAAAGAGGCAGAGCAGCCCTTAGAGAGAAATAAAAGGAAGAGGTAGGAGCAGATTCAAGTGCCTCCGAGCCACCCAAAGTGACCTCGCACAAGGACCCCAAGCGTTCATATTGAACAACCTACATTAGACTTAGCCGAAGCAGGTGTTGAAGGTGCGATGCCACCAAGTGCTGAGATGGTCCTACACATAGACGTCATCGACCTGGAGGAACTCCTCCAACAAGAAGGGGACCCTAAATTAGAAGTCATGGAAGTCGAAAGTGTCGAAGCCCAAAAAGAGTAGGAGTCGATCATGCAAGAAGTTACCACGAGAACTTTTCCAGGAGGGCACGTAGGTATGCTCTCTCCCCCCTTACAAGGTCAATCACCTCCTCAAGCATTGCTTGTTTCCATTCTGACTTTTCCTAGCCCCACTTCACCTGAATCGTCTGACCAGGTCAAGCTTGTTGAATCCACTTCACCCACACACTTCGTCGTGCCTTCATTCCTAAGCCAAGGTGAAGGTAGTGTCCCAACGCCAAGCCTTCTAGCCCACTCTCCCATCACCCATAGTATAATCCCATTTGCCAAATCCCCCGCTACTCCTGTCTCTGAACCATCAAGGGAATCCTTCCCCGTTAATTCTTTGTATTTGTTCACACCTTTGGCTGGAGAGCCAGCCTTTTCTGAAGCAGATTTATCTCTAATAAAGGAGCACCCATTAGCCAAAAAGCTACTCTTAGCTCGGCAAAACACAGAGAAAATGCTGAAGGAAGCAAGGAAGAAAAGAGGGAGATCTCTGGCCCAAGTTGAAAAATGTACTATCTTCGACTTAAAGGGCAGAAAGTTACATAAGGTTAAGAAGGTCCCTAAAGTCCAAAAACCTCTAGATGAAATGATTCCAACTGACTGTGAGTATCAGGAGAAGACCAAGGACCTGGAGCATTTGAATATAGATAATGAGTCCGCATCCATGCATGTCAAGATAGAAACTTTTTGAGCACATGCAAATATTGCCAATCAGTGCAGGTTTGAAGCAGAAAATGCCAACATCAAGTTGGAGGAAGAGCTGGCTAGGATTTGGTCCGAGCTAGAGGATTCATAGAAGCAGTGCAAGTTGTTGAAAAAGGAAACAAACACCCTCAAAAAGCAAATCCTACAACTGCAGGGTTCAGTCAAGCAACAAGCGTAGAGGCAGGCCAATAATGAGCTGAAGGCCAAGGAGCTTGAAAGCAAGATCTTGTAGGCATAGCAATAGTTGTTCGAAAAGGCAAGCTTGGAGCTGTTTGACAAAAGAAAAATCAAGGATATTCGCTCGCACCTGCTCAAAAATTTTAGATCTCAAGCCTCTAGTGCCTTTTCAATTTTGGCCTATATTACAGAAGCCTGAAGTGCCACTGCCGAGGGAGGGCCAATCATCGATCAGATAACTCAGAAAGCTAGAGGCCGGCTCAAACTAGCTTTCGATGTCTAGAGCGCCAAATATCAAGACTTGTAGATCCTTGCAATGAGTCGGATAGCTAGGGATTGGTCTACAGCCCGGGCCACAGTTCACGCTTTCTTCTCTAAGGTGCAAAAAACACAGAAGGCGAAGGACCTCTTAGACATGTTCAAGAACGAGCAACGCACATCAATGGGCTAGTTTCAAGATCTTTCTTATATGGGCTTCCCAAGCTTCACAGACGACAATGGGAACCTCCTAACCAAAGAAGATATTAAGCCAACGTGGCTTCAGTTTGAAGGCGATATCTCGGAGATAGATGGATGGGCAGAGCCAATAATAGAAAGACAAATCATAGATTACCTCTTGAGATACTACAAGATCGCGGCCTGCCTAAATGATCTGTATACTAGAGCCCAACATGCAGATATCGGGAAAATTGATCGGTTCCATGTGTTGATAAAAGCACTACAAGATCTAGAACCCTTCTTGAAGAGTGCCTAGTCCCAGGTCCATTGAACCATGAGGAAAATCCACAAGTGTCTTGCCCCGTCGCCGTCGTAGGAAGCTGCTCCTAAAAAGGCCGCACCAGAAGAAGAAGGTGAAGAGGAAGAGGAAGCAGAAGAAGGAGAACAAGAACCAGCTGCGGAAGCGCCCCCAGAGGAAGGAGGAGAATGATCAGGAAAGGACTCTGGCCCAATGGATCGAAGTTAAAGAGTTCTCCCATCGAGATGAGCTCGTTGCCCCGTGAGCCGCAAAGAATGTTGACAATTTTGTCACATTTCTCAAGGGGTAGAAAAGGAAATCAAATTTTGTACAGTATTTTGTAAAGTTTTTCTTTGTTGTCTTTTTTATTTGAAAGTTGCAGCAATTTTGGCTTTCAATGCCACCCCTTTGTATATAAAGTAGAAAAGGAAAAGAGCTTCGCTAGAGAAAAGAGCTTCGTCGAAGGAAAATCAGAAGAGCTTCGCACCCGAAGCATTTCCAGCGCTACTTCGGGTGAAAATTTTGTGAAGTAGTATTGCCGAAGAAGAATACAAGGGTAGCGATACAAAGAGCTTCGGGCCCGAAGCGCTTCAAGCATCTACTTCGGGCAAAAGTTGAGTGAAGCGGCGTTCGAAAGAACAACCTCGTCGAAGAAGCAAAGGCAAGAAATCTACTTTGGGCCCGAAGCATTTCCAACAAATACTTCGAGCGAGATTTCTGCGAAGCGGTGTTGTCGAAGTAAAATACAAAGGAAGGAGAATGAAACTACTTCGCACCCGAAGCATTTCTAGCAAATACTTCGGGCGAGATTTCTGCGAAGTAGAACTCAAAGGAGCATTGAAAATACTTTGTCGAAAGTCGTTCCAAAACATCTGCTTTGGCTAGCTTTCATGCGAAGTACTTCTACCCGAAGTAACGGAGGTCGTGGAGAATGCAACATCTTTTGAAGACAATTACTTCGGCCGAAGCCTTTCCCGAACCACAGTTTTGAAAGAGGATCGCAGCGAAGCATTTTTCCAAAGCGTCAGCGAAGCAATTTCGTCAGCGAAGCGACGAGGACGAAGAGGCCTATTTTGCGAAGCAAATATGCTTCGGCATTCACCACCCCGAAGCAGTTTTGCGAAGCTCAATTTTGTGAAGTACAAACCAAGGAGGAGTTTTTGCTTCGGCTCAGAACCATTGCGAAGCGAAGTTGTGAGCAAAGACTTAGCGAAGCGCTTCACGGGCACACGTTCCAAGCCGGGTATTTTCTCGAGGCGAGCAAGTGCCTCATAAATGCAATTTTTCGTGCCCGGTAAGCTCGCTGCTCATTTTTGGCAATCAAAAATGAAGTATCAGGCCATGATGAAGAGCCCGACGAGCATGGCGGCCACTCGAGCACCGCACCCGAAGACCAAGGACGTCCAGACGGCTCATCAATGCACCTTTCCATGGTTGACCCGATCATAGTTGCCAATTTTGGTAACGGATTTGAGAGCTCGATCATGAAAGCCTCGGGGAGCCAAATTCTCAGGGCTCGAGGGGGTACTTCTCCTTGTATAATTATGACTCAGAGGGTCGGGTCCTCTATAAAAACCTAGGCATTGTAATGTAAAAAGGGGGGAAACTATCTGCTAGAAAGCTGTTGTAACTTGATGTCCTGCAATTAATACTAAAGATCTTTGTGCTTCATTTCTCTCTTTTATGCTGCCTTCTGTGCTTGATTCTTTTGTCTTTCTTCATTTGTATACTGAGACTTTGAATCCTGAATCCGGTGTGCGATTGGGGATAGTACCCTAAAACTCGCCTGAAGGATACATAGGGGAGGAAAAATGTTGTATTAGTTTTCTTTTATGCTGCCTGGTGGGTTGCGGTTTTTGTTACATTCCCTTGTCCTAATCGTCTTTACTTTGAACCCTGAATTTCGATGAAAAGGAGAAGGAGAATCCCTATGAGCTCGCCCAGAGGATACATAGGAAGGTTAATGTTGTGTTTCTTTCATCTATTCTTAGTGTTCCTTGCTTCTATCCAAGTTGCTAGTTAGTGATCGTGCTTCCTGTTCTCTCCCACTTTGAACTATCCATCTCTCTTCCCTTAACCCTTTTTATTTCTTTCTCTAACCCTTACTCCTTTTATCTCTTTCCTGCACCTTTATCTCAAAATACCCAAGTAGTTTAGCATAGGAGCCGGCCTTTCTCCGGAGATTGGCACGAGGGGCATCTCTTCCCTTCGGCCTTTCAATGTTGGTCCAGGTCTAGGGCGCATACACCTACCCAAAATCCTTTCCTAGGCAGATTTGATGGCCAACAGTTTCTGGCACGCCCGATGGGACCAAAGTCCCATATTTTAAGCGCAATCTCAAACCCGTCTTCATCGGGGCCAATAATTCTAACAAGTTCTCGGTGTGACCCTGTCAGTCTCACCTGACTAGTGGTAGTGAGAACCGATGCTCTCATTACCGAAAGACTCTTAGCATCTGGCGACTCTGTTTACCCGAGAATATTTAAGTCGTAAAGACCGGTACCAAAAGTCTGTGCCTTCATGCAAACAAGATGGAGAGTTAAGAATAGAGGAGAGGAAACCGAGTTCTTTGAGCTAGATATTGACGCCTTCGGGGAGCGATCAAGGTTGGTCCCCCCCGATTCACTATTACAAGGAACGTCCTCACAAGAGGCTACTGTTGGCGAACAAGACCTGACTTTCGATAGCACGACATCTCGTTTCCCTCCCAATCCTCCCGACTCACCGAAGCATCCTAGTGCTCCTACCCCTATTAGTTGCAATCAAGGGGGAGCTTCGGGAATCCCTATTTCCCAAAATCTAGGAGCAAGTATGGCACAACAACAACAACAACAACAACAACAACAAATGCAGCAGCCATCGCCACCCAGGTTGTGCCCAGCATGGGATTCTCTATCACCACTGAATCTAGCGGGACAAGGGCAAGTGCCACCTGCTGCCATAAAGAAGATCCCAATGTTCGATGGAACTAGGAAGACGGCTCTGGAGCATATCCAGGACATAATATCTCTGGTGACGATCCATGACATTACAAAAGAGCAAATTATGGTAAAGCTCCTGGTTCTTTCCCTTAGAGGAAAACTCCTCTACTGGTATAGATCTCTACCACCCGGTAGTATTACGGGATGGGACCAATTAGCTGGGCAACTGATGGGAAACTTCAATGAGTCTTTCGATCCTACCTCTCTCCTACATCAATTCACTTCGATCAAGAGGCATCCACAAGAAGAAATCATAGATTTCAATATTAGGTTCGCTCGAACCTGGCAGAGAGTACCAATCGGACTTCGGCCAACCGACGAAGCTGCAACACTCTATTTCCTTCGGGCTTTCAACCCTGATATCAGTCTCATGGTAAGATATTCTAACGTTAATACTTTTCCCGAGTTGTATGAGTTAGCCAAAAGGGCAGAAATGGATTTGATAGCTATGGGCAAGCTTCCCCAAAGGATGTCGATGCCCATACTTCCTGAATTCCTTCAATTCCAGTATGCAAGCATGGCCACTTCGCAAATCTCTACAACCCCCGCACTCCCGATCTCATCTTGGAACCCGAATCCTATCGTGTCTCAAATCACCGCTCCACAAATTCATTTCCCTACATTTTCAACTCCGTAGCCCACTGTCTCTTCGGCATTTCCTATACTACCAGCACCACCGCAACACCCCGCCCTGCCTCCAATACCGACGATGGCTTCATTACCACTCGTTCCGAAAGTCGATGATATACAAACTAAAATTCTGCAAGAGATGCAGTCTCTAAATTCTACAGTTCAGATGTTGTCCAATGACATGACCATTGTGAAAAAGAAGCAAGCGCAACAGGAATTCCTACCGAGAAGATCTTATCCTACACCTGCGCTTACCAAAGACCAAGCAGTCCAGCAAGGGAAGGCTTCGACGAGAAATGCTGCAATTGATGAAGCTCCAAGCACTTCTGATTATGTATATTGGTGCTCTACGTGCAACGATCCGCATGAAGAAAATACCTGCACGCTGCACCAACACTATGAACAAACACTGGCAAATAGTAGTCAGAGCGGTCAAGTCAACGTCATTAGGCAAATAAATCAGAACCTGACAATTGGCGAGGAGGAGCCGGTTGCAGTGCTTACCAGAGGAGGAAAGAAGGCGATAGAAGTAGATGCTACTCAGATGGCTCCCTTAAAAGTGCAAGTTCGACCCGAGAGGGGACAATCATCTACTTCGGCCCCGAACGAAGCTCCTCCGCCTGCACCAATCAAAGGAAAAACTCACAAGGCCTCTGCCGAACCACCTCAGGCAGAAACTAAGGAGCAGGCTAAGGAAAAGCTCAAGTTTCCTTCACTGACTAAGCGGCAAAGAGTTGAAGCTACGGAGCAGTATCGCACCAGATATGAACCTAGAAAGGAGCCCGAAGTGCTCAAGTCCCTGGCGTACAACATTGTAGAGGAATTAAAGAAGATTCCAGCCAAAATCAGCTTGTACGATGCACTGCATCTACCTGGACAAGTAGACCTGCTGCAAGAATCATTGAAGACAATTAAAGTAAAAAAGGTAGCACCGCTTGCTCTCGTGCAGACCCTATCCACATCCATCATGAGGAAGAACAGACCACCTCCATTCTACCTGTCCCTACAAATGGAAGGGTATATTGTACATAACTGCATGATCGATTCTGGGGCCGCTACAACAGTCATGCCAAGAGCAGTCTACGAAGAAATAGGAATGGAATACACGCAAAGCAGCCAAGGTGTACTCCAGTTGGATGGAACCCCAGTAAATACTGTAGGGGTGATCAAGGACATTCCTATCCGACTACATAAGATGCCTCAGATCACGGTCATACAAGAGGTAGTGGTAGTCGACTTGGAGCCTTATTTTAGTATGTGCTTGTCAAGGGAATTCATGGCAAAGCTGGGCGGATATCTGTCTATGGATTACTCTCATCTAGAGATCCCATTCAAAGGAAAGAAGGTGAAGATCTATAATGAAAAGCCTTCTTCCTTTCTTGTGCAGAAGATGTCCGAAGAAGAAAGCAACGATCCAGTGAATGCAATAGTGGAGGAAATAGAGCAGGTAGACCTGGTCGAGGAATCTCTTGCGCAACTAAGTTACGAAGATGAGTTCTCGTTAGTAGACTTTAACGCCATGATAGAGACCGAGATAGGATGTTATGCGATCGCTAAGCCAAAAAAACACTCCCAACCAGAGAATAGAACAAGTGCCCAAGAAGGACTATGGAAGTTGTTCTTCGACGGCGCCCAATGTAAAAATGGCGCTGGGGTAGGGATTCTTCTAATTTCACCATCCGGAGAGCAAAAGGAGTATTGCTACCGGTTGATATGGAGCTGCACTAACAATACAACAGAATATGAAGCATTATGCCTAGGACTCAAGAAAGCTGATAAGTTAGGCATAAAACATCTCCAAATCTTCGAGGATTTCGAACTGGTTTGCAACCAAGTCACAAATAAGTGTACTTCAAAGAAGCATTATCTAAAATCATACCGCAATAGGGTATGGGACTTGTTCGACCAGTTTGAATCTCTCAATCTGCAGTCTATCCCAAGAGAAAAGAACCGACATGCCGATGTTCTGGCATCCATCGCAACCAAGTACTCTCCAACAGAAGACATGGTGCACAAGCCCAAAGCTGTGAGGATGATCTATAGACCCTCTATCCCAGACAAAGACCTACATTGGCAAGTCTTTGACAATGACGAGCAGATTGTAAATTTCATGATCCAAGAAGCCGCCACAGTTGAAGACAGAAGCTCTGACGAAGAAGAATATGAAGGGCTGGTTCAATTGAAGAATAATCATGTTCCTAAGGGACTGATCACTCTTGAAAGCCTTTTCGATCAGAATGATCGAGCACTCTCTCATAGGATCAAGGTTAATGAAAAGCAGTATCAAGATTTAGAGCTTGAACCTGGGAAAGCAATAAAGGTTGGAACTGATTGTACTTCGAAAGAGATAGAACAGATCTTGAATCTGTGCAAAAGGTATCCCGACATTGTTGCTTGGTCTTATCAAGACCTCAGAGGATACGATCGACAGCTGATCCAGCATACAATTGAATTGCAGGAGGGGGTCAAACCCTTCCGACAAAAGCAAAGGCCGGTTAATCCTAAGATCGAGGTCCTAATGAAAACCGAACTCCTGAAGATGCTCGAGGCGAAGATCATTTATCCCATCAAACATTCTTCATGGGTAGCGAACCTGGTCCCAGTTAGGAAAAAGAACGGAGATATACGGTTATGCGTGGACTTTCGCAACCTGAATCAGGCTTCTCTCAAGGACCACTACCCTCTTCTGCAGATCGATCAGATTTTACACTCGGTGGCTGGAGCTCAACGTTTTTCTCTGCTCGACGGGTTCTCTGGATACAATCAAATCTGGGTCAGGGACGAAGACCAGCATAAAACAACATTTACTACCAAGTGGGGGACATTTGCTTACCAGCGAATGCCATTTGGTCTTTCGAATGCTGGTGCCACTTTCTAGAGGGCGATGGATCTTGCTTTTGGTGAGCTTCTAAATAAGGTTATCGTCATCTATCTGGATGACATGACCATTTTCTCCCGAAGAAGAGAGGATCACCCCATACATCTACAACAAATTTTTGAAAAATGCCGAGAGTTTGGCATCTCGATCAATCCGAAGAAGTCCATATTCGTAGTCAACGAAGGAAAGTTACTGGGACATGCGATATCAGAAAAGGGGCTCACTGTAGATCCCGATAGAGCTGAGGCTTTGACAAAGCTTCCACTCCCAACAGACAAGAAAGGACTTCAATCTTTCTTCGGTCAGATTAACTTCGTGAGGAAGTTTGTCCCCGATTTCGCCCAAGTCATCAAGCCAATGTCCGAACTTTTGAAAAAGGGTGCCGAATTTAGTTGGACCAAAGAAAGAAAGGAAGCATTCGAAGAGATTAAGGCCCGAATCGCTCAGGCGCCGGTCCTGATCAACCCTGACTACAGTCGAGATTTTATCATGTATGCTATAGGAGAGCCCGAAAGCTATGCTGCGGTCCTAACTCAAAAGGGGGAAGATGGTGAGGAGCGTCCCATCGCATTTTTGAGCCAGGTGATTAATCCCCATGAAGAAAAATATAATTTCATAGAACGACAGGTGCATGCAGTAATGAAATCCCTCAGAAAGTTCAAACAGTTCATCTCCCAAAGTCGGGTCACAGTCTTTGTCATTCACCCCGACGTGCGCAATTTCATCATCCAAGGAGAATTGGGGAGCAAAAGAGCTGGTTGGGTGAATAAGATACAAGAGTTTGACATCGAAATCAAGCCCACGAAACTGGTTCACGGATGCGCATTGTGTCACGAATTGGCAAAGAGTGCAGCGGCCGAAGCAACAGAACCTCGATGGGATGACTCACTGTTCGAAGGGTGCTTCGCTAACCAGGAAGAGGATGAGAATGACTGGGTCAGTGAAATAGTTGAATACTTCCACACTGGTGGTTGTCCTTCGCATCTAAATGCTTCGCAGCGAAGACATTTCAGGACGAGGTCCTCCCGATACACTCTGCGCCCCGAAGGCCTATTTTTTAGGAACATTGATGGTGTCCTTCTCAAATGCATCAAAGATGATGATAAAAGAAAAGTTCTAGGAGAATTCCATTCAGGACTATCTGGAGGTCACTTCATAGGAAGAACAACGACACTAAAGATCATCAAGGCGGGTTACTATTGGCCCACACTCTTTGTCGATGCCTTCGCAGTTTGTCGCAAATGCGAGCAGTGTCAGAAGTTCGCCGGCCGAAGCAAAAATGCTTCGATGCCTCTTCAACCAATACGAGTAGAGACACCCTTCCAACAATGGGGGCTAGATTTTATAGGGGTCATATCGCCGAACTCTTTCGTGGGACATAAATTCATCCTGACCGCAACTGACTACTTCACCAGGTGGGCCGAAGCAGTTCCCACAAGGTATGCTGATCAGGATACCGTTATAACCTTTCTTGAAGGTTTGATCACCAGGTTCGGCATTCCCGAATCCATCATTACGGACAATGGTCCCAGTTTTTCAGGGGCCAAAATCAATGATTTCTTCTACAAACATGGGATATATCATAAAATCTCCTCCAACTACTACCCGCAGGGCAATGGATTGGCAGAATCCACCAACAAGACCTTGTTGAGGGTGCTGAGGAAGCTTATAGAGCAAAACAAAAGGACTTGGCATCTCCTTCTAGATCGGGCCTTGTGGGCCGATCGAATTTCTGTCAAGAAGTCAATCAAAACTTCACCTTATGCCCTGGTCTACGGCAAGGAGGCCATCTTACCCATCCATGTGGAGATCCCTGCATTACAGCTGTTAGAAGCAGAAGATGGAGTTAGTCCAATGGAAAATAGATTAGCTCAGCTACTGCAACTAGAGGAAGATCGCGAAGAAGCCTACCAGAACTTCGCTAAGCATGCTCAGGTCACTCAAGAATGGTTCAATAAAAGGTCATCTGATCGCACATTCAATGTGGGAGATCTGGTATGGAAGTGGGACTCCTGGAAGGCCAAGCCTGGGAATCACGACAAGATGGACGCCTTCTGGGATGGTCCGTTCAAAATTATGAAGGTGAACTCGGCCAACTCTTTCATCCTCAAAGATGCAGATGGCCAAGTTTTGCCGATTTTTGTCAATGGTCTTCATCTGAAGACTTTTTACTGCTAAGGTAAAACACCATTTCTTTCTTCAAAAAAAAAAAATGTGTGTGTATATGTACTTTTGTATATGATTTGCATTTGTATATACATCCTGTTCCAAGATCGCAAAAGCCAAGTACTGCACTTCAAAATCCCCTTCGGGGACTCTTATGCGAAGTGGCAGTTGCAAGAAGGTTCGCTGCGAAGCATGTTATTCTCAGAAGGGCCGAACCAAAATTCATACAAAGGCACGAAAAGAGCTTCGCACCCGAAGCATTTTCAGCAGCTACTTCGGGCAAGTTTTTTTGCGAAGTAGATTTTAAAAGGGCCCTAGCGAAGCAGTTTTCGAAGCAAAGCGACAGCGCGACAAAAGGAAAAGTACTTCGGGCCCAAAGCATCGAAAGGCAGTCCAAACCAAAGGTTCACCGTGAAGCATTTTCGACATGGAGTTCAACTTCGCGCAAGGTGGAGAATTTAAAATGTGCCTCGAAGAACGTGCCGGCGGTAACCTTGAAAGGAGTCCGAAGCGGGCGAATTTAAGGCAAAAGCGGCAGGGTGCATCCCGAGGCAATTCAGTTAGAAAAAGGGAAAAGAAAAGTTCGTGCCAAGGTACGAAGTGGCAGCGAGTTGCATCTCCAAGTACAAAGAGTAATCATCGAAGCATGTGGCCCTGTGTACCACGTCACTGTAGAATCAATTTAAAGAATACGGCAGCCTCTTCCGTCCGAGGTGTAAATTTAATTTTAGTAGGTGCCATAAATTCAGGTGGTTGCCTTTTTAGGTTATAAAACGCGAAGTCCTAGCAAGAGGGAAGTTATTTGTCCATCAGTTCAGGCTAGACTAAGAACCTTCGGATACCTTGTAATCCTCATGCCCTTTGCATCTGGTCGTTCGCATTGAAGCTCTCTGTATCGAGGACTCAACCACCATCATGGGAAAGAAGAATTCCAAAGAAAAGGGGAAAGAACCCAAAGTTGCGGGCCCTGAAAAAACAAAGAAGGGCAAGGAGGAGAAAAGGCATACTCCAAAAAAGATAAATCCCACCCCTCGCCCTGAAAAGCAGCCAATGGAAGGAGGAGATGACTCTGAGGAGGAGCAGCTTGTAGACCCGCCAATTGATGGGTGGGAGAAAATTAGAGATACAGAGCTCTCTAAAGATGTGCCCGACCTTCGATGCACCATCGAGTTTATGGTGAGCCGACTCACTCCAGAGAATAAAAGGGTTGCTGCCTATTATTCTCAGATTTACTGGTTTTTGGCCCCTCCTGCTCACCATTGCCCAGAGCTAATTTATGCTATCGCGCAAAATACCAGCCCGCATCCAGGCAAGTGTTGGATGCTTCGGGCCATAAATTATTTTCCATTCTGAAGGAAGATGTGCAAGCGGCATTTGCGCCACAGCAAGGGCCACCCAAGGGTTATTCAGTTCGCAATGTTATCCTAAGCGAACAGATGGAGAGGTTCACCTCCAACAACTTCATATTGAAATTTTTGCACGAAAACCTCAAAAGCGGGCTCCCTTCAGGCAAACTGCCCCAAATGCATCTACCCTTGGCATCTTTCAAGAACACCGACATTTTCTCTATCATCGCTTGGGTGGCGGGCTTGTCAACAGATGCTTCGGTGCAGCCCTGGCAGGTGTCTTTGGCCGAATGTATTTCAAGAGGGGAATTCTATGCCCCTGACACTGCAAGACCAAGCACCAACCCAGTTTTCTTTGATTGGGCAGAATGGGTGGCCCGAACCCTGCATACGTGACTTGCCAGTATGAAGAGTTTGGCGATGGGCCAGTACTTCGCACCCTGCTCCCTCCTAGTCTGGTTGTTCTTCTACCAGGTTCACCAGCGGTTCCCCCATATCGCCATCTCTTCGAGTGACAAGGATGGGAATCCTCTGCCCGTATACCAGTGGACTTCTCTCCTGTTGAGGACAGAGTCCTATTATTCTTTTAACCAACAATTCTTGGGGCCCGCCATGCATTTGTTGAAGGGTTCTTCCCCTCGGGTCCCCCTCAGCCTGAGAGATAAAATAGTGCAAGAAAATAAGGGGGATGTTTTTCAATTGACATAGGGATTGGTGATTCGTATGTTCGGCTTTACAAGAAAACCCTTCCTGCTCCCTGTTTTCCCTTTCGAGTACCAATTTGCATTGGAAGTCGCTCGACAGAGCGACGCAACCAACGTCGTGTATGGCCATGGTCAAAAATGGGCACATACCTACGATTTCCCCTTTAGGATGGGAGTAATTGAGGTATCTGCCTTGAAACAGAACGTTTTCCTGGAGGAGAAGCTCACCAATTTTGGTCTACTCCAGATCCCTCAGCAATGGCTCTATGATCCCTTGGGAGTAATGAGGGATCACTTAAAATTTAAGAATTTCCACATCTGCCCCCACCCTGAAATAGTGGAACAAAGGAATAATCCCAATGGGGAAGACCTGGAATGGCATGTGGAGAGGATGAGGACATTACCTCCTTGGCATGAGTTCTACCCCATGGAGGTCGAGTTTGACCCTGATCAGTACCCCCTCCCAACTCCAAGCTCCACATTTTGGAAGAGGGTGAAAGATGATTTAAAGGAGGAACTGAAGGATTGGGGCGAGGAAAAGCTTCAGGAGTGGTGGGTAATGAGAGTCCATCGCCAGAAAATGAATTCTTACGGACTCTTGGCAATAGATAAAGACTTCGTGATTCTTTACGACGCCAACGTGGAAACTTGGAAGTCTATATCCTTCACTGATTTTGTTCCTCCAGCTCCCCCGGGGTCGGGTGAAAGTCCAAAAGGAGCTGAATATGCCTCGACAGAGGAAGAAGCCGAAGCTACTCCAAAGGCACTACCACAAGGACCATCAGAAAGCCATGACACAAGTGCCGAAGAGGCGGAGCAGCCATTGGAGAGAAGGAAAAGGAAGAGGCAGGAGCAGATTCAAGTGCCTCCGAGCCACCCAAAGTGACCTCGCACAAGGCCCCCAAGCGCTCATACTGAACAACCTGCATTAGACTCAACCGAAGCAGGTGTTGAAGGTGCGATGCCACCAAGTGCTGAGATGGTCCCGGACATAGACGTCATCGACGTGGAGGAACTCCTCCAACAAGAAGGGGACCCTGAATTAGAAGTCGTGGAAGTCGGAAGTGTCGAAGCCCAAAAAGAGCAGGAGCCGATCACGCAAGAAGTTACCACGACCGCTTTTCCAGGAGGGCACGTAGGTACGCACTCTCCCCCCTTACAAGGTCAATCACCTCCTCAAGCATTGCTTGTTTCCATTCCGACTTTGCCTAGCCCCACTCCACCCGAATCGTCTGACCAGGTCAAGCTTGTTGAAACCACTTCGCCCACCCACTCCGTCGTGCCTTCATTCCTAAGCCAAGGCGAAGGCAGTGTCCCAATGCCAAGCCTCCTAGCCCACTCTCCCATCGCCCATAGTATAATCCCGCTTGCCAAAGCCCCCGCTACGCCCGTCTCCGAACCATCTGGGGAATCCTTCCCCGTTAATTCTTTGTATTTGTTCACACCTTTGGCTGGAGAGCCGACATTTTTTGAAGCAGATTTGTCTCTAATAAAGGAGCGCCCATTAGCCGAAAAGCTACTCTTAGCTCGACAAAACACAGAGAAAATGCTGAAGGAGGCAAGGAAGAAAAGAGGGCGATCTCTGGCCCAAGTTGAAAAATGTGTTGTCTTCGACTTAAAGGGCGGAAAGTTACATAAGGTTAAGAAGGTCCCTAAAGTCCAGAAACCTCTGGACGAAATGACTCCAACTGACTATGAGTACCAGGAGAAGACCAAGGACCTGGAGCATTTGAATATAGATAATGAGTCCGCGTCCATGCATGTCGGGATCAAAACTTTTCGAGCACATGCAAATATTGCCAATCAGCGTAGGTTTGAAGCAGAAAATGCCAACATCAAGTTGGAGGAAGAGCTGGCTAGGATCCGGTCCGAGCTGGAGGATTCACAGAAGTAGTGCAAGTTGTTGAAAAAAGAAACAAACACCCTCAAACAACAAATCCTACAACTGCAGGGTTCAACCGAGCAACAAGCGCAGAGGCAGGCCGATAATGAGCTGAAGGCCAAGGAGCTTGAAAGCAAGATCTTGCAGGCGCAGCAACAGTTGTTCGAAAAGGCAAGCTTGGAGTTGTTTGACAGAAGCAGAATCAAGGAGATTCGCTCGCACCTGCTCAAAAATTTTAGATCTCGAGCCTCCAGTGCCTTTTCAATTTTGGCCTATATTACAGAAGCCCGAAGTGCCACTGTCGAGGGAGGGCCAATCATCGATCAGATAACTCAGAAAGCTAGAGGCCGGCTCAAACTAGCTTTCGATGTCCAGAGCGCCAAATATCAAGACTTGCAGATCCCTGCAATGAGTCGGATAGCTAGGGATTGGTCTACAACCCGGGCCATAGTTCATGCTTTCTTCTCTAAGGTGCGAAAAACACAGAAGGCGAAGGACCTCTTAGACATGTTCGAGAATGAGCAGCGCACATCAATGGGCTACTTTCAAGATCTTTCTTCCATGGGCTTCCCAAGCTTCACAGACGACAATGGGAACCTCCTGACCAAAGAAGAGATTAAGCCAACGTGGCTTCAGTTTGAAGGCGATGTCTCAGAGATAGACGGATGGGCAGAGCCAATAACAGAAAGACAAATCATAGATTACCTCTTGAGATACTGCAAGATCGCGGCCTGCCTAAATGATCTGTATACTAGAGCCCAACATGCAGATATCGAGCAAATTGATCGGTTCCGCATGTTGATCAAGGCACTACAAGATCTAGAACCCTTCTCGAAGAGTGCCTGGTCCCAGGTCCGCCGAACCATGAGGAAAATCCATGAGCGTCTTGCCCCGTCGCCATCGCAGGAAGCTGCTCCCGAAGAGGCCGCACCAGAAGAAGAAGGTGAAGAAGAAGAGGAAGCAGAAGAAGAAGGAGAACAAGAACCAGCTGTGGAAGCGCTCCCAGAGGAAGAAGGAGGAGAAGGATCGGGAAAAGACTCTGGCCCAATGGATCAAAGTTAAAGGGTTCTCCCACCGAGACGAGCTCGTTGCCCCGCGAGCCGCCAAGAATGTTGACAATTTTGTCACATTTCTCAAGGGGTAGAAAAGGAAATCAAATTTTGTACAGTATTTTGTAAAGTTTTTCTTTGTTGTCTTTTTTATTTGAAAGTTGCAGCAATTTTGGCTTTCAATGCCACCCCTTTGTATATAAAGTAGAAAAGGAAAAGAGCTTCGCTGTCGAACAGGCTAGAGAAAAGAGCTTCGTCGAAGGAAAATCAGAAGAGCTTCGCACCCGAAGCATTTCCAGCGCTACTTCGGGTGAAAATTTTGTGAAGTAGTATTGCCGAAGAAGAATACAAGGGTAGCGATACAAAGAGCTTCGGGCCCGAAGCGCTTCAAGCATCTACTTCGGGCAAAAGTTGAGCGAAGCGGCGTTCGAAAGAACAACCTCGCCGAAGAAGCAAAGGCAAGAAATCTACTTCGGGCCCGAAGCATTTCCAGCAAATACTTCGGGCGAGATTTCTGCGAAGCGGTGTTGCCGAAGTAAAATACAAAGGAAGGAGAATGAAACTACTTCGCACCCAAAGCATTTCCAAAAATACTTTGGGCGAGATTTCTGCGAAGCAAAACTCAAAGGAGCATTGAAAATACTTCGTCGAAAGTCATTCCGAAGCATCTGCTTCGGCTAGCTTTCATGCGAAGTACTTCTACCCGAAGTAACGGAGGTCATGGAGAATGCAACATCTTTTGAAGACAATTACTTCGGCCGAAGCCTTTCCCGAACCACAGTTTTGAAAGAGGATCGCAGTGAAGCATTCTTTCCAAAGCGTCAGTGAAGCAATTTCATCAGCGAAGCGGCGAGGACGAAGAGGCCTATTTTGCGAAGCAAATATGCTTCGGCATTCACCACCCCGAAGCAGTTTTGCGAAGCTCAATTTTGTGAAGTACAAACCAAGGAGGAGTTTTTGCTTCGGCTCAGAACCATTGCGAAGCGAAGTTGTGAGCAAAGACTTAGCGAAGCGCTTCACGGGCACACGTTCCAAGCCGGGTATTTTCCCGAGGCGATCAAGTGCCTCATAAATGCAATTTTTCGTGCCCGGTAAGCTCGTTGCTCATTTTTGGCAATCAAAAATGAAGTATCAGGCCATGATGAAGAGCCCGACGAGCATGGCGGCCACTCGAGCACCGCACCCGGAGACCAAGGACGTCCAGACGGCTCATCAATGCACCTTTCCATGGTTGACCCAGTCACAGTTGCAGTTTTGGTAACGGATTTGAGAGCTCGATCGTGAAAGCCTCGGGGAGCCGAATTCTCAGGGCTCGAGGGGGTACTTCTCCTTGCTGTATAATTATGACTCAGAGGGTCGGGTCCTCTATAAAAACCCAGGCATTGTAATGTAAAAAGGGGGGGGAAACTATCTGCTAGAAAGCTGCTGTAACTTGATGTCCTGCAATTAATACTAAAGATCTTTGTGCTTCATTTCTCTCTTTTATGCTGCCTTCTATGCTTGATTCTTTTGTCTTTCTTCATTTGTATACTGAGACTCTGAATCCTGAATCCGGTGTGCGATTGGGGACAGTACCCTGAAACTCGCCTGAAGGATACATAGGGGAGGAAAAACGTTGTATTAGTTTTCTTTTATGCTGCCTGGTGGGTTGCGGTTTCTGTTACATTCCCTTGTCCTAATCGTCTTTACTCTGAACCCTAAATTTCGATGAAAAGGAGAAGGAGAATCCCTGTGAGCTCACCCAGAGGATACATAGGAAGGTTAATGTTGTGTTTCTTTCATCTATTCTTAGTGTTCCTTGCTTCTATCCAAGTTGCTAGTTAGTGATCGTGCTTCCTGTTCTCTCCCACTTTGAACTATCCATCTCTCTTCCCTTAACCCTTTTTATTTCTTTCTCTAACCCTTACTCCTTTTATCTCTTTCCTGCACCTTTATCTCAAAATACCCAAGTAGTTTAGCATAGGAGCCGGCCTTTCTCCGGAGATTGGCACGAGGGGCATCTCTTCCCTTCGGCCTTTCAATGTTGGTCCAGGTCTAGGGCGCATACACCTACCCAAAATCCTTTCCTAGGCAGATTTGATGGCCAATAGTTACTACTAGACCATCTTCTCACCAATTAATTTCTAATGAACAATCCATAAACGCTAGACCAAGACTCATTCATCATCATCAAGATAATATTGTAGGTACCATCGAAGCTGTTACTCGATAACAGGCTCAAAATTCTCAACAAGATCAAACTCAAAATGATGGATCAGCTCCATTTGTTTTGAAAGTTCCTAATAAAGGGAATCATGCACCTAATGTTCAACCTAAACCTCCTTATAATATTAATGAACAATTATCAAATACTACAACTAGAATTTCCCTTTTAGACCTTTTAAGATCTTCTCCTCCACATAGGGATGAATTAATGCTCACATTAAGCCAAATGACGGTACCACAAAATATTCAACCTAAAGCCATGGCCAATACTATCATAACTCGAGAAGTCAATTGTATTGACTTTGGGGATAGAGATATACCACAACATAGTTTACATAAGGATAACCCCTTATATATTACTACCCTAATTGGAGATGTAGCAGTTAAACGAGTCTTGATTGATAATGGTTCATCTTTAAACATTTGCACTGTTGAATTCTACCAAATATTTGGGTTTAGAAGTGATGAAATGAAAAGAACTGATATGATCATAAAAGCCTTCAATGACAAAACACAAGAAACGTGTGGAGTTATTACTATACCATTGCAAGTTGGTCTAAGAACCTTAGATACAACCGTGTTTATTGTACATTGCCCTGCATCATACAATATACTCTTGGGTCACCCTTGGATCAACACGATGCGAGTTGTTCCCTCAACTTTACATCAGTGTGTTAAATTTTAATTTAAAAATCATTTGGTTACCATTCATGGTGATCCCAGACCCTTTGATATGTGTGCTTTGGTAGAACCTGTCGGAGTTCAATTTTGCCCTGCTTTATCATCCACATATCCTAATTCTCATTATCCATCTAAATGTGTGAAACACACACCCATAACATCATCTACCTTTTCTCCATCAACTCCACCTCTACATATATTTCAACCATCTTTTGGACAAACCACATTAGGACCTCAAAAAGATCCTAAACCCACAACCAATGCTTCTTTTTTTACTCCT
Organism: Wollemia nobilis; assembly: GCA_028583015.1. Classification (NCBI taxonomy): domain Eukaryota; kingdom Viridiplantae; phylum Streptophyta; class Pinopsida; order Araucariales; family Araucariaceae; genus Wollemia; species Wollemia nobilis. The sequence continues at coordinate 16,389,338 of JAQPPZ010000756.1, forward strand.
ATAAATTCCATACCTATAGACCCATCCATCGACATCTCTACAACATCTACACCCACTAAAGGCATATTTTCTGCATCAGAAGATGTGGGAAATGTTCCTTCTACTTCTTATGCTCTTACTGACGAGCTCTTACCCGATTTATCTAAAATTATTATATCTGAAAAAACAAATGCTGCTATGCAATATTCCCTTATTTTAAATAATTTTCCACCCTCTCCTCATACCTTGGGCCTCCCACAGCCTATGGGAAGTATTTACCAAGTTGAGAGCTGTGCTTTTATTTATAAGGGATATGACTGGGGAAGAATACCTAGAAACATCTAGACACATTATGATGGATATGCTCGATGTTATTTTACTAATGAGTATATTAAAGCTAAGCCTATAAATTTTAAATTGGTATATAAAGGTAAAGGTTTGAGACCATTCCAAAATGGTATAAAAGAACCTTTTGAGGTAGAACCATGGTCCGCCCGATGTGGTGTGGGCCTCTTTCCTAGTAAGGGTCAGCTCTTCCCATTTGAGGATGATGACCAACTCATATGTTACCAAGATTATTTGGATAAACGTGATGCCTTGCATTTAATGAATAAGCCATTTACATGTAATATGCTATCCATAGCTTACCCTCAGATGATCGTCGAATTCGATGATGAGTTGGAGGGAGACATCTTCCATGATGTCTCCATTGAGGAATTATTACATAATGGATTTTATTTCAATGGCTCTATACCTAGTATAGCCCAGCTTGAGACCACAACTCCCCAAGATGAATTATCCAAACTAACCTTGGAAGAATTACAAGAATTGGGTGTTTCACCCTCCCCACCTAATTTTGAGAGAGATCTACACATGGAAGTAGAGAATGTCATAAAAATTAATATTGGAACCAACGATAAACCTCACATAATCAACATTGGATCAGAATTGAGTCAAGAAAAATAGGATAAATACATTGCATTTCTTAAATAATATGAAGATGTCTTTGCTTGTACATATGAGGATATGGCATGATTAGACCCTTCCGTAGTCATGCATCACCTAGTAGTCCATCCGGATGCTAAACCTGTTAAACAAAAACTTAGAAAAATGCATCCTAAAGTGGCCTTACTAGTCAAAGGGGAATTAGAAAAACTCCTGAAGGTTATTTTTATACAAGCCATTGATTATGCTGAATGGATTTTGAATGTAGTTCTAGTAACTAAGAAAGAAGCTACCAAAGTTAGGGTTTGCACAGACTTTAGAGATATTAATGTTGCGTGCCCTAAAGACGATTTTCCTATTCCCAACATGGATCAGATCATTGATTTTACTGTTGGGAGTAGAATGATATCCCTAATGGATGGATTTTCTGGTTATAATCAGATCAGGATAGCTCCTGAAGATCAGGCTAAAACAACCTTTATTACCCCTTGGGGGACCTTTTGTTGGAAAGTGATGCCATTCGGTTTAAAGAATGTAGGTGCAACATATCAACGAGCCATGACTTATATATTTCACGATATGATGCATGATATTCTACATGATTATGTAGACGATATTATAGCTTGTTCCATCAAAGAATATGATCATTTAGCTGACTTGAGACAAGTATTTGATCGGTTAAGGGAATATCTTATCCGACTAAATCTAGCTAAATGTATATTCGGAGTTAAGTCTAGTAAATTATTGGGGGTTATAGTTTCTTTATGTGGCATTGAAATTGACCCTCTCAAGATTGCGGCTATCACTGATATGCCCGCACCCACAAATATATCTGAATTATGAATTCTACAAGGTAAACTTCAAGCTACTCATCGCTTTGTCGATAAGTTGGTGGACAAAATAGGACCCTTTCTTAAGCTTCTTAAGAAATATGTCTCTTTTCATTGGGATGATGAATGTCAGGAAGCATTTTAACTCCTCAAACAATATCTCCTTAACCCACTTGTGCTTTCACCACCTAGATCTGATCGCCCATTTATCTTGTATATTTTTGCTTCAGATTTTGCCTTAGGAGCTATGTTAGCTCAACTTGATGATGAGAAGAAAGAGCGTGCTAATTATTATATCAGTAGAACCTTAATTAGTTATGAAACCCGCTACACAGCATTAAAGAAGTTATATCTAGCAGTCATATTTTCTACACAGAAACTACGCCATTATATGCTCAGTTAGAAAACGTATGTTATTGCTAAATTTGATCCTTTGCGGTACCTTATGAGTCGACCATACTTATCTGGTCTCACAGCAAAGTGGATTCTTGCATTAAGCGAGTTTAAACTCACATTTATAGGACAAAAGTTTGTTAAGGTTCAAATCATAATAGATCAATTAGTTGTTGCACCCTTAGAATCTACCCATCACCTCATCATTGAGTTTCTTGATGAATGCCTTACAATAGAGGCAAACCATCCAGAGCAATGGTCCCTATACTTTGATGGAGCCTAATGCATGAGTGGGGCTAGTGCAGGTATTATTTTAATATCTCTGCAGAAACATCTTATACCTCTGTCCTTTAAATTAATGTTTACTTGTACTAATAACACTGCTGAATACGAGGCTCTAATCCTTGGATTACGAGTTGCCTTGACACTAAAAATTAAAAATCTATTGGTTTTCGATGATTCTCAACTTGTCATAAATAAAATCAATGATGTTTATCAGACCAAAGATGATAAATTACGTCCATATAAGGCATATGTCTTACAATTATTATCTTTATTTGATCAAGTTACCTTGGAAGCTATTCCTCAAACTAGCAATCGTGCGACTGATGCTATGGCTGCAGATGCATCTCTTTTGCCCTTGGAGTTAGATGACGAATATGCTACCATAATTATTCATCGACTCTAGGAACCCGCTTCAAATAAATCATGCTTAGAACATTTGGAAGTGTTTCTAATCAATGAAACTACTCTCGAACCTTGGTATACTAATATATTTAATTTTCTTCAAAATGGGACCTTCCCTAAAGGTTGTAATAGCAACCAGCACCGGTTATTACATATACGAGCAAGTCCCTTCGTAATTATTGGAAATACATTGTATAGGAGATCTTTTGAAGGCATCCTATTGAGATGTTTGAATCTAGAAGAATCTAGATCAGCTTTGAGTGACGCCCACAATGGATCTTGTGGGGAACATTTTAGTGGTAGCGCCATTGCTAAGAAGCTCCTTAGGATAGGATATTTTTGGCCTACCATGGAGAATGATGCACATGATTATGTGTGCCATTGCGACAAGTGCTAGAAACACGCTGACCTTGTCCATGCGCCTGCGCAAGAACTATAGGATGTTTCATCTCCTTGGCCCTTTTCAAAATGGGGCCTAGACATCATTGGAAAAATCAATCTTGTGTCATCTGATGGACACAAATTCATCATAACCGCCATCGATTATTTCATGAAGTGGGTTGAAGCTATGCCCTTAGATTCTTGCACTGGAACCCAAGTTTCCAAATTTATTTTTAATCAAATTATTTGTAGGTTCGGAATTCCTGCGAATCTCATCTCAGATAATGGAACTTGTTTCAAAAATAAATATGTCAAGAAATTATGTCAAAAATATAAAATTCAACATCGTTGGTCCACTCCCTATTATCCTCAGGGTAATGGCCAAGCCGAAATATCTAATAAAACATTAATTAAAATCCTCAAAAGACTGGTCAATAAATTTGGCCACGATTGGCACATTCAACTATACCCTGCTTTGTGGGCTTATCGAACTACCATTTGCACTCCCACGGGTACTTCACCTTTTGTTTTGGTTTATGGTGCTGAGGCAATTTTTCCCTTTGAATTAGAAGTTCCTTCTTTGGCTCTACTACTTCAAGATATTGAAGTAGGAGATGAATATCGTGTTGGAAAATTTAGTCAACTGGAGCTCCTAGATGAGAAGCGCATCAATGCTTTGGAACATCTTCGAGCCTACCAAAACAAGCTCAAGCGAGCATACCTCAAGAAAGTTCATCATCGATCCTTTGAGATCGGCAACCTTGTCTTAAAAGAAAATCAAAAAAATACTAATGCAACTAAAGACCTTAAAGGTAAATTCAAGCCCAACTGGCTTGGACCGTATATCATCACTGCTAAATTTGGATCGAGAGCATATCGATTAGCTACCTTATATGGTAAAGATCTTAAAGAACCTATGAACATTCTGCATCTTAAACGCTATTATGCATAAATCTGGTCATTTCATCATTGTATATATTGTTATTTTGCATATTGTTTTCTTTTAGTCATCCATCTAAAAATTTCAAAAACAGTAATAGTATTTATTCTTTCCATTCATAAGTTAAAATCAAAATATAAAACTTCAAAATCATCAAAATATTCAAAACCATCTTTTATTTTCGTACTTGTCAATTCTTGACATGTTGCAGTCATATTTTCAATTATTTTGGATAAATTAGCATTTATTTGGAATCCCGCACTTTCACATTCACATGAATAAATATCTTGATTTTATTTAGTATGATTATTAATCTCTCTTATATCAAAGTCCATAGTTGAATTAAATAAATTTTTGAGCATAGAGAATTGATCTTGTTATTTACTTGAACCAAGCATATCTTTTCACATTAAAATGATTTCATTGCAAATTCGATATGATGCTACATAGTAGAAATGGTTTCTTGAGCGAAAAGTTTCCCCTGCTATCCTATCATGCACATGGTCTAGAATATTTGAGAATTGACAAAAGGACAAGCTCACCTCTACCAAGAATAAAAATCCCTAGTATAGGAAGAAAAAGAAAAGTCAAAGAAAATGAGAAAAAGAAAAATATTATTTTGTACCATCGCAGCAATATTTCAGCATCGTCTCAGTTTCAAGCAAAAATACAAAAAAAAAAAAAAGCAAAAGAAAAAAAGAAAAAGAAAAAGCAAAAAGCAATAAAATCCCCTTTCCCTACCCTTTGAAAATAAAATAAGGGTGAGTGAGCTTGAATCCCTGGAATTCTCAATTATTCGAAAACTGTGAGGTAAGCCCCATAACAGGCTGTTTTTGCCCAACTCGCTTGGCCTTGGGTAATCCCTAGCATGGTGATATGTCTGTCACATTAGCAACCTTATTTTGTATAGACCTATGTCATTTTATGGATTAGCTAGCTCTTGATGACACGACTTACATAGTAGTCTGGTACAGTTACATGCATATAAATCATGGTCAACGAACACTCAGTTGGTTAATTCAAATTACTTGTATCAAATTATCTTGCTCAAAATTGGTGAATGAACAATACAATTGCACACACATTTGTATTTGAGAGATTTTGTATCATTATGATAAATCAAGATCAGTAATGAACTCACATTTGCACATGAGGGTTCCTTATAAATCTACATTTTTGTCTTTGAGATAATTTAAAATATCTCTGCAATTCTTTTTGAATCATTTCATCTTCTTATTTAAGAACATTTGCTTAGCATAAAAACAAATAACATATTTCTTTCCAAAAACCAAAATTTTCTTTCACATATTCAAAAACATGGTAAATAAATCCATGTTTATATATTTTTCTGTTTATCTAAAAATCAAAAATCAATCTTGCAATAAAACTAAAATATCAATTTCTTTTTTGGATTTCGCGATGATGGTATAAGTCTATACCTATAATTCTATGCCTAGCGCAAACCATTGTTCTAAATTTATTTCCCATGCATTTTAATTCATAAAAACATATGGCTTACATCATTATGTTACACAATTGTGCTTTAAAAAGAACACAAATTTTTCTATTTCATGTCATTATGTCAACATTCAACTTTGCAATGATGGTATAGTTCCTAGGGACTTATTCAAACATTTTATCACACTTAGGAATTTATGCCTAGTAAAAATCATATTTCTTTTTATATCATGCATAATATTTTTATGAAAATCTGAAAACAAATCATCACCATCCTCATTTTTCATCATCACAACACAAAGTCTTAAGACAGTCTCTTAAGCACCCTTTTACTTTTAGCAATATTTCTATACTGGGATTAGCTTGACGACCTAGCGAGTGGCGACTCCATGAAATGGTCTATAACAGTGACAATGTCCTTTGAAATTATTGTTATAAGTCCCTTTTATTTTTCATCAAATCACACCACAAAACAACCAATTTGTTCACATCAGATTATTTCATTTAAATTTTATGGCATGACATAAAATTATAATTTCTTTCCAACGACATAATTACATGAATAATCAATCAAACAAATCCAAAATTAAAGCATCATACAACATATACACAAGTCATATCATCAAAAATACCATATATATATCAACAAATTATGTACATCATCTCAAAACTGGATCGGTATGCCACAATCAATATCCTGGCATACTTAATCCTCTCAAAAAATAATAATAATAAAATATACAATCCAGTCTCTGGAAGCTAGTATCGAGAAGCCCTCGAGCTCTTAGCCTCATCTCCTCTCCCACCCTAGCGTGGAGGAGGTGGTCCCATAGAGGTCTAGGTAGTATCTCGGGTCCTCACCATCGATCATGAGGAAGTCCTCGACGATCCCACCCTAATCGGCTCTACAATGTCGACTGGCAGCTGCAACCTCTGGCCCTCTAGAACCAACTAGTAGTATACTCCTTGGTAGAACATGGTCTGATCCATAGACTATGCTAACTCCTGCATGCTCGCCACTCCGCTCTGAGCCCTAAGTCATGTAGCCTCATCCTGTAAAGTATGCACCTAAGCCCGGAGTTGATCAACCTCAGCTCGAAGAGCCGCCGTCTCGCTACTCTCCCCTACCTCAACACCCTTGCCCTTATAGGGCGATGGTGGCCTCTCCCTCTGCTGAGAAGGGAATCCCCCATCCCTCCTCCCTATCTGCTACAGTCTTTATGGATCCTGTGGCATCCTATGGCATCTCTCCTACAAAGACCATTGCTGCTCTCTCCCTTCGTGACCCCGTGCTACCTCAATGGTTTTCTGGCACTGCCTCCCCATCTGTTGCATAATCACATGCATCGAACCCTGTGCCCTTGTCATCCAAGGAGGGTGAATGCCTACGTACCAGGCATCGTATCCATCGGCAACCCTAGCATCATCCCCATCCACTGGCTAGATAGGGGCATCATCCACATCCTGACTCTAGAATCACTGCATATCTGGAGTCCCACTCAGTGTAGTAGTATCCCAAATAGTCTAGGAGTACTCATAATACATGAGAGATGGGATCCCCTGTTGTAGACTGAACTATCACAAAACTTGATCATAGCGATGGAGCTCTACCTCTCCCTGCTCCATCCTCAACCAACAAACTTGCTTGATGTGATCCAGCTCCTCCCCATCCTCTACCCACCCTGGATGCTCTCTCCATGGCCTCTAGGTGATCTGGTATGGGATGAGGTCGTATAACAACCTTCGTGACATCGACAGATCTATCTGTCACTGTGACCCTCTTTGTAGCTACCAATAGAAAAACTGGGGCCTCTCTCGGTCAACCCCTATCAGTGGGAGTCCTACCGATCTCTGCATCGTGATGTGCTCCCAGCACCATACCTGTAGTAGTGATGTCAAAACCAGACATCGGCCTCCCTTGTATACGACCCCGTGCAGGATCCTATATAAGTGACACAGTACAAAGCTACCCCATGCAAATCTGTACCTATGGTCTCTCATGTCACAGACCACATATGAAAGGAGATAGGGTAATCTGCACCCGCTCTGGTGGCACAGCAATAGGCCACCCACTATCCCTGCAAAAACTTGAGTCAACCTAGATGCCCCAGGCATCTGCCTTAGTGACTCAATGTTCACTTCGCCCTTCTCTAGGGTGAAGCTCGGATCTCTGCTCAGTCGCATCATAGCTTTGCCCTGATTGGCCACAGGAGTCATCAACCATCCCTGTATGGGGATCCTCAAGATCCTCCATACGTCCTCTAGTGTGGGATCCATATCCCCTATTGGTAACTAGAAGCAGGACAACCCCGGATACCATATCTCTTCTAGGGCTGTCAGTAGCCCCATGTCTATCGATACTTGTGGCATCTCTGCCACATGCTATAGTCTGACCTGTGCTAGTCGGTCTCGCTCCGCCTGGTCGAGCGCGGCCACGTCATCTCTCAGCCCCCCGTATTTCCATTCTTGAATCTTTAGTAATCCCCTCTGTAAAATAAACAATAAAACAAAAAAAATTCATTAATAAACCAATTATTAAAATCAACTACATGCAATTCAAACAAACTTAATTTCATAAAAATGATGATATCGTCCACCATTGGATGATATCATCCTAAATTGGGTAAAATCGTCCTTTGTAGGACGAAATCGTCTCCGATTTAGCAACTTGGGGATCGCCCCTTGTTGGACGGGATCGCCCCTATTTCACCAATTTTTCCCTCAGACAAAATCGACGATATAGGGATGATTTCGATGAAATTGGGACGATTTCATCCCGACGTCGTCGACGGCCTAAAAACAGCCACGATGCCCCAAAATAGTCAAAATTTACATCAAAAAATTGCACAAATCAAATTAAAACATAATTCACTAGGTTTAGATCCTTACCCATAGCTCGCGTCGGACCTCTGTTGATCTGTGCGCTGTCTCGACCATTTTTGTCTATAGAGCTCTCAAACAGTAAAAATGAATTAGGGTTTTACCCTATTTTTTAATTTTATTTAAAAACAACAACATTTTAATTTTTCTTTTCCACGCTTTTACCTCAAATGTTCGATTTGGGTAAAAACATGGAGGGGGCACCATAGTAAATAGTCGTATGATTCGACCTAGAATCGTCATCTATAAAATTGAGTAAATTTTTGCTTTCTCGTAAAACGGGTGTCAGAGTAATCAACAACATTGTATTAATCAGAGCAGATTAAATAGAACAGTATATGCCCTATTAAGCCCGGAGGTTACGGAACCACCCGTGGCTGAAATAGGCCCTGTTACAACAATAATGTAATAATAATGTACGCTAACAATAATGTACGCTAACATCCCCCCTTATTACATTATTTGGGTAATAATATAACTACTAGCTATACTAACATCCCCCCTGATTACATCATTTTGCAATACAAAGCGAGCTGCGAAACAATTCAAATTTGACACGTCCAAGTGCCTTAGTGAAAATGTCTACAACTTGAGCATCGGTGGGAATGTGCTGAAGCTGAATTCGGTGCTTCGAAACTTCATCTCGAATGAAATGACATTGTGTGTCAATGTGTTTTGTTCTTTCATGATGAACTGGATTCTTGACTAGGTTTAGAACACCCTGATTGTCGCAAAACAAGTGTATTGGAGATTTGGATGGATGACCCATACTTGTCGAGTTGCGACGCAACCATATCACTTCGCACACAACATCACGTGCGGCGCGATATTCTGCCTCTGTTGATGATATAGCAACCACCTGTTGCTTCTTGTTGTGCCAAGAGACAGGACCGGATCCAAGATGAAAAATATATCCTGAAGTTGACTTGCGATCATCAAATGATCCGACATAGTCGGAGTCCGTGTATCCCTGTAAGAAGAATTTGTTGTTCCTCTTGTATTCTAGGCCATATTCCATTGTGCCACGGACATAGTGAAGAACACGTTTTGCTTGCTTTCCAATGAGTGGTCTTAGGCTCCTGCATGAACCTCGAAAGATAGTTCACAGCAAATACGAGATCTGGCCTAGTATTGGTCAGATATATGAGACTCCCAATCAACTGTCGATAGAGAGTACCATCTACCTGAGGTGATTCATCATATCGCGATAACTGAAGTCCTGTCTCCATTGGAGTTGCCATTGGCTTGCAATCAGTCATGCGATATTTTTCCAACAATGTCTTGGCATATTTTTTTGAGACACTTTGATGTAGTGCTCCTTCTGGTCGACTTCCAGACCAAGACAATAATGGAGAAGTCTGAGATCCGACATCTCAAAAGATTGACACAAGTCTCTTTTGACTGTAGAGATCATAGTTTCTGAACTCCCTGTAATGAGCGAGATCATCAACATAGAGTACAAGCAACACTATCTCCAAACCCTGTTTCTTGAAATAGAGGTTTGCATCTGACGGACATCTCTTAAAACCATGCTGCAGGAGGTGATTGTCCATTTTTATATACCAAGCTCGAGGAGCTTGTTTCAAGCCATATAAGGATTTGACCAATTTGCAAACTTTCTGCTGTTGGCCTTCCACTGCAAATCCTTCTGGCTGAGTCATATAGACTTCTTCTTGGAGATCACCATTCGGAAAAGCACTTTTGACATCCATCTGGTGAACTTTCCACCCAAATTGTGCTGCCATAGCACAAATAACTCGAATTGTGGTCATCCGAGCGATTAGGTGCAAAAGTTTCCTCATAGTCAATGCCTTCCTTTTGAGCATAGCCCTTTGCAACAAGACGGGCCTTATGCTTATCAATTGTCCCATCTGCTTTGTACTTGACTTTATACACCCATTTGCAGCCAATGGGCTTCTTTCCATGCGGCGAGATCGACAAGCTTCCAAGTTTTGTTTTTCATCAAAGACTTATACTCTGCATCCATAGCAGCCTTCCACTGAGGCTCACCGAGAGCAACTTGTACTGATGCAGGTTCAAGATCGTCTATTGAAGACATAAACACCTTATCACTATCAATATCCATATCTTATGTATCTCTCTCTGGATTTACAGAAAGTTCCTCAAAAGATTGACACAGATCATCAACCCCAGTATTCTCTATTGCAGCTTTCTCCTGTCGAGCCATGCTGCGAGTACGAGGTCTATCCAATGTCAAATCTGGTGGAGTGGATAGCTTAGAGTCTTTGATTGTATTTGTACACCACTTTGGATTCTTCTTCTTAGGTGTTGAAGATGAAGAAGAACCTCCAACTTTTGATGAAGGAGATTTAGCAACCTGTGTTTCCACAAGGTCTAGGTATACATCTGATGTGTTTGCTGATGTGAAAGCTTCATCAAAAACTACATCTCTACTAATGTGAATCTTCTTGGTCAAGGGATCAATCAAACGATAACCCTTAGAGTGCTCATCATAGCCAAGAAGAATACACTTCAATGTCTTCTCATCTAGCTTCTTCCTTTTCTCTTTTGGTATGTGCATGAAAGCTTTACATCCAAAAATGCGTAGATGAGAAATGGAGGGTTTCCTACCACTCCATGCTTCCTGTGGAGTCATTCCTTGTAGGGCCTTTGTGGGTGCCCTATTCAACAGATATACTATTGTGGTGACAGCTTCTGCCCAATATAGTTGCTCAAGTCTAGCTCCTGTGAGCATGCAACGAACCATTTCCATGATGGAACGATTCCTCCTTTCAACAACTCCATTTTTTTGAGGAGTATAAGCAGTGGTTAACTGTCTTGTGATCCCATTTTCTTTCAAGAATGCAAAAAATTCTTTAGAGGTGAACTCCCCCCCTCGATCTGAGCGGAGAGTTTTTATAGAAGTCCCTGACTCCTTCTCAACAGATTTCTTGAATTGCTGAAAGAAGCCAAATGCTTCAGATTTCAGTTGAAGAAAGAATACCCACATCTTTCGTGAATAATCATCCACAAATAACTGAAAATACCTCTTACCCCCGCAACTGTTGGGAGTGAAGGGACCGCATAGATCGGTATGAACCAACTCCAGAGGTTTCTTTGCTCTTGTAGAGCTCTTTTCAAAAGGCACTCTATGTTGCTTTCCTGCCAAGCGATCAGAGCAAACTGGTAAAGTGGTAGAAAGGGAAGGAAGACCCTTTACCATCTCATACTTACTTAACTCAAGTAACTAGAACTCAAATGTCCATATCTCTTGTGCCATAGGGAAGTTGCCTCCTTTGTAGAGACTTTCATGGCTACATGTGGAGTAGAGATAGTATCTAAGGCAAATAAGCCATGCTTATATGAAGCGATTGCAATGTTCTTACCCCTCCTGGTAATAGAACAACACTTCTTGCCTCCCTCAACACTAAAGTTCACAACCATATCTTTGTCCAGAATTTGTGTGACTGACAACAAATTGTTTGCCAATCCTGGAACATAGAGAACTTTATCAATCCGACACTTGCCATCGGGAAGAGTGACCGAAACAAGTGCCTTCTCCCTCGAACCTTGTAGGTTTTATCATCGAGCAATAGTGACAGGTTTGCCCTCTTTGGCCTCAAAAGACTCAAACCATGATTTGTCACCAATCATGTGCTTACTGGCTCCAGGAATCAACATACCATATAGGATCCATCTCGCTTGGACACTGTGGTAGTCATGAGAACTTTGTGGGCTCTCTCAGAATCCATGTCAGATTCTTCAACAACAACATTCACTTGTTGTTTGTTCTTTTGTGGTTTGTTTCGGCCTTTCTGTTTTGATTGCTTATTCTTATGCCAACATCTGTTTGTATCATGACCTTCTTTGTCATAGATCTTGCAATATCTCTTTTTTTGTTGAGGTTGTTTCCCTTTGGAATCCTTTTGTGAATTCCCTCCCTTCTGAAAATTACCTTTCTTCTGGTTCTGCCCTTGCCTGTTGATGTAGAGGGCAGTGTTAGAAGAATCATCTCTCTGTAGTTGGCGTGCCTCCTCCTCTTGAAGCATATTAACCAATTCTACAAAAGTAACTTTTCGTTGTGATACCTGAAGGGAAGTGATCAACACCCGATAAGAATCAGGTAAAGCTCTCAATACAACTGAAGTAAGGAGCTTGTCTTCAATTGGTTCTCCCAAAGAATTCAACTTTGCTTTCAATTCAGAAACTCTGCAAAGAAAGAATTCAACTGTCTCACCCTGCTTCATGCTTAGACTGTGTAATTGAGATTGAAGAAATAGAATGGTGGAATCATTCTTTCCCTCATATATAGTATTAAGGGCATCCCATGCCGCTTTACTAGTTGCACAGTCAGCAATATGGGGTTGGACTTCATCAGACACACACAAGCAAGATGAGCACTTTTGCTTTCTTGTCTAGCTTATCAAAGTCTCTTTGAGCAGTAGATGGAGTTGTAGCACCAGCAATAGGTGAAGGTCTGGTTGTTGCTCCAGATACAACATCCCATAAGTCATCCATTGCTAGGATGGCCTTCATCTTATTTTTCCATGGTGTGTAATTAGGACCTTTCAACAACTGATGAGAATCAGTCATTAGTTTTGCTGACATGATGAAGGTTCCTTATAACACCAATTGGTCCCCCTTTCGATATACCTTTTGCTAGGCCGTTATACCGTACAAAATACCCGCCCTTACATGAGGGAGACTATAGGTATTTAGAAAGATCAACAAAAAATCACCCGCCCTTACGTGAGGGAAACTATAGGTGATCTTTAGAGATCATACGATACGTGGAACATAAGCAATATTGAAAGGGAATAGTCTTGTTGATGGCACCTACCATAGAAAGTCCGCAATCCGCATGCGTGGGGCGTAACTTCCCCTAAACACTTTGGATTTCAGAACTCTCGTCAGGATTTACGCCTAAACACAAGAACTATTAGGGTAATGGATGGAGTAAAAAAAATGCAAAATGGCAAACTTATCTCTCCCCGACGATTTATAGAGAACAAGCTCAGACGTCATTTTTGGCAGCTATATTAGGCGGCGGATACAATAGCGCAATCACGACAACTTTACCTGTAAGTGCTGGCCAGAGGTATCACAAATACCGAACATTGTAGTGCAATAAATTGCACGGATGGGTTTTAATTATTCCGGGGACTTAGGGAGTGAATTTTGATTTTAACTTTTAATGTTATAGTGCAAAAAACAAATATGCAACATACAACAAAAAAAAGTGCCCACAGGAATAACCCACAAGGTGTCGGGCTCAGCCGAAAATGCACCTTTACAATAATGCCAAAATTGCTTTTTAGAAAAAATTACTCAACATCCCCCCACAATTTTTAATTTAAAGTAATTTTCTTTAAAATATTTTAAATAACTAAAGATAAAAAAATAAATTAATTAATTTTATATAGAAGAAAAGAAAATTTAAATCTATATAAAAATAAATCTATTTAATTTATTTTAAATCTTTAATTAAAAAAATATAAAAGAAAAAAAAAACTTAAAAAAAAAAATTGCTGAAATTTTTTTTTACCTTCCGTCGCGCCGTGCTAAAAGGTAGCTTTTAAAGCCGCCGAGAATCGAACTCCCGACCCCGCGGCTGTAGTCCTTCCGACTGGCGCTCCTGCCAGTCGGGCTACGCCGCCCGACGGGAAGGGAAGGGAAGCCCGTTCCCGTTATTCCCTTCCGCGGCTAGAGGCGCGAAAAATTTTTTGGGATTTTAATCCCACATCGCCGCGACGGGCGATGTTGAAAGGGAATAAAAGGGCAAAGAAGCCCTTTCCCTTTCGATTGCCTACGGGCAATCAGTCGTCCCGCATGTCTTTTTGTTGCGCCAAGTGGCGCGTGGCCAGTCCGCCACGCGTCGCGTCCGGGTGGCGCGTGGCCAGTCCGCCACGTGTCGCCCGCTCGTCAGTCCAGGTGGCGCGTGGCCAGTCCGCCACGCGTCGCTGCATCGTCGGCCTCGGGTTCCGTGCCCGGGGTCCAGTCGAGTCGGCCTCGGGTTTCATGCCCGATCCAGTCAGGTCCAGTCGAGTCGGCCTCGGGTTTCATGCCCAGTCTAGGTCCAGTCAGGTCCAGTCGAGTCGGCCTCGAGATTCATGCCCAATCCAGTCGGCTTTGTGTCTGTCTCAGGATCCATGCCCAATCTAGGTCGGCTCTGTGTCTATCTCGGGATCCATGCCCGATCCAATCGGCTCTGTGTCTGTCTCGGGATCCGTGCCCGATCCAATCGGCTACGAAGGCGGATCTCGGGAATTATGCCCGGGTCAAGCTGCTTTCGAAGTCTGAGTCCTCGGGAAGCGTGCCAAGTAGTACCGCCCCTCCCCGATACCATGTCGGAGTAATCAACAACATTGTATTAATCAGAGCAGATTAAATAGAACAGTATATGCCCTATTAAGCCCGGAGGTTACGGAACCACCCGTGGCTGAAATAGGCCCTGTTACAACAATAATGTAATAATAATGTACGCTAACAATAATGTACGCTAACAACAGGAAGAACTCATATTTAACGCATTTTCTTCAAAAAATTCGCTAAAGAGGAGGCAAAATGTAGCACCCTAAAATTGGCGAAGTTAAAAATTAGTAAAAAGATAAAAATTTGAATTTTAACCCAAACTGCCTGTTACCGCCCGTTACCTGGTCCCCTTGTTTTTCGTGCCATTTTTAGAAATTTTTTTTACCATTGGACAATATCGTCGACGATTAGATGAAATCATCCTAGATCTAATGAAATACTTTGGAACAAAACGTCCATACGATTTCGTCCCAAAACTGATTTTCATAATTAGCTTCTGTTTCAATAGCTTCTCTAACTTGGGCAGAAAGTGTGTCTATGCAGTTAGAGTCTCCCTCGTTGGAGATCTCCCAAATTGGGGTGATTTCCAACCTCCTAACCTCTCCCTAATCCTATATAAACTAGGATTTTCTCAGTTTATCCCCCTGGCTGACTGATTTCCCTGCAACTTTAGTTTCTTGTGCATTAGAACACCCTCACACCATCGTTTGCATTCTGTATTTCAATTTTTTCTTGTAGGAATTTATTTTTTTTTAGTTGGAGCAAGCCTGGATCATCTCAGGTGATTCTAGATGATTTCGGACGATCATGTTGCAGATCGGCGATGATATCGTACGATCAGAGGCGATCTCAACTGCAGTCCAAATTGGGGGCAATTAGAGCCTAGAGTTTGCATTTCTTTACCTTCTCTCTTCATTTTTTTATGCATTAACTTATTTTATTCTATTTTTGCATCCTAGAGTTCACCTCATTTAGCATAGATGCATGATAAAGTTAAAATAAATTATTAAAGCAATGCATTTCTTTTAATCGTTATCTGTATCTATCATTTAGGAAAATTTACTATTATTTCTATCATATCCCCTTGCTTTTGCAGTTGCATTTTTATCCTTGGTATCTGTTTTTGTGGTTGCAAGTTTCTAACGAATTCGTCAGATCAACGACAATCACGTCTAATCTCAGATGATCAACTATGATCTGAGATTATTCTATGCAATTGCAGACAATAATCTAATATTTGAGACGATCTGGACTTCTACAAACCTCAGAATCTTCATCAGACATCTGGAATCAAGTACATTCTGTCTTATTTAGCACACTTTCTGTGTTTAGCACTTATTCATGTTTTTTGTATTCATATAAATCAGCATTGACATATAGAATAGCTTAGATTCATCTTGTCCAAACCTAGGAATTGAATGATTAAACTACAAAATGAACACATCAAACCTATTCTCAACCTAGGCATAGAAACTGCCACTCAAAAGTTTCCTGGTGAACCCACCATCTATCAAAAATTCACCCTTATACCCCTCCCCCAAGAGGCGCTACCTTCAAAGGGCCTCTCAGTCCGAGGTATTGTCCCATCCTTCTCGTATCCCCCTTTCGGGAGCGGATCCTATAGCCTGAAGGTAAGGATGCAAAAAATTTGGAGCTATACAATTACCATCTCATTTCTAGCACATAGAAATTCTGAAGGGTATAGCCCATAAAATTGGATAATTGGTTGCCATTAACTTGGTGATGAAAGCTAGATCTTGTCTTATGCTCATATTTGTATAATAGGTAACCTTGATTCTAATCTTCCCACGTATGTAGACCTAATCATAGGATAATACCATAAACATTAAGCTGTCAAATACAAATCTAAACTAGCTTTTTGTATTGAGTGCAAAAAAGCAAGGGCATCTCAAAACTCAATATCCTGTGCTCAAGAAAGAGTTGAAGAAGGATGGGTTCCAAGGAAAGGATGGGTAAGGGAATAGAAAAATGGTGCACTATGTCTAGAAGAAGAACCAAGGTGATAAGGGCAAGCAACCAATCTCCTATTAGTATATAACTAATGCAGCTCCCACTCAGGTACATTTAGTATTTATAAATCTCAATCCTTTCTTGCATCTAAACAACCTTGAGATGTTGAAGTTATCCATGAAGTTGAGGTAAATGGTTGTGAAGAAAATACTTTTGGAGTCACTCCAAGAGCAAATGATGAATCTCGTACTAGTTTTATCCAAAAAATGGATGTCACCCCTAATAGAAATCAGTCCCCTACTAGGTCGGTACCATCGGGTCTTCCATTGTCCAATGAGTCTAAAACTCATCAATGATTTCCCCCATTCTCTTATTCTTCAAGAATTTATCTATTCCCCTAAACATGTGACAAGGAGCCAAAAGAAATCGGTTGCTAATGTAGGTAGTGATAAAAATAAAGGAAGTTCAACCAGTTAAGAAATAAGGGAAAGGAAACTAAGAATGATATTGCTAATGGTGTCCAGTCTACTATCATATCATCTCTCATAAAACAATCAAATATTGAAGTCCTGGTAGATGATGGAAAATTATCCAGACCTCCTTCAACCTCCGGCAGGGAGGGGAAATCTTCTTCAAGGAACCATAGATGAAGATCCTCTCATGGAATGTGAGAGGCCTCAATGGGTAATCCAATCAAATATTCGTCAGGTACATGAGGAAATAAAATAAACCTAGTATCATTTTACTATAGGAAAATAAAATTGATATGGATAATAGTGATAAAATTTCTAAGTCTATGTGGAAATATAGTGCTTTCATTTATAGTCCAGCCCATGGTTCGTTCGGTGGCCTCATGTGTTTTTGGAACCAATATATTGTATAAGGTAGACTCATCTCCAATTAATAAAGAATAATCAATATTCTATTTTATAACAAAGATACCCAAGCTAGGTTTGAGGTGTAGACCAATTGGTTTGACCAAACCACGTAAGGGGGGCAGAGGTCCAAGGTTGAAATATCGGGCCTTGTCAGACCGAATGCTTGTCCCTTTCCTGGTGCTTTCAATAGCGTAAAAGGTTCAAAATGATTGTGGCATGGTGGTTATAGGGGTTCACTACATGAAGATCTATGTGGTGGCTTCCAAGGTGGATAGCGTAGAATACTGTGGTGGCCATAAAATCCAGACAACATTCCTAGATTTATGGTGACTATCGATTCCACCATGTAAATTCAAAAAAAATATACACAAATAAGAAAGATACCTAAAAAAACAAAGATACCCAAGCTCAACGGATCATGTCAAACATCTACGCTCCAAATGATCCAAGAGGTCGTAGGGACTTATGGAACACTTTAAGTCAAATAAGAAGAAATTTTCAAAACCATCCTTGGATGCTCGCAAGTTATTTCAATAGCCCACTCTATATTTCAGATAATAAAGGATGAAACCCTATCACATCGAGGTGCTTTGAAGAATTTTTTGATTTTGTGGAACAAAATGAACTCATGGACATTCAGTTAAAAGAGATAAAATATACTTAGAGTAACCAAAGAATAGGAAACCAACTCATCCAAATGAGGCTCGATAGATTCTTGGTGTCCAAGGAATCAATCCAAATTTTTAGTGATGCTACCCTCCACCGTCTTCCAAAAACTGGATCATATCATAGTCCTTTAGTCCTAGAAAAAAATAGGCAAGGCTCAACATTCAAAACACCCTTTAGATTTGAATCAATGTGGTTATAGCATGAGGGGCTTAGGAACTGTATTTTTGAATGGTGAAGTCTTTTTCAGGATCACCCATAGCTCAAATTGACAAAAACTACATTATCAAAAATAACATTAAGGTATGGAACACTAAAGTCTTTGAGAATATTTTCCAAGTCAAACAAGATATTTTTGATCATTTGAATGCCATAGAAAGCAATATTCAAAATAGGAGTTTGGAACTTGATCTGAGGTAAAGAGAAAAAGAACTTATGTCAGAGTATCACAACATCCTTTCCAAGGAAGAGGTTTTATGGAGGTAAAAATCTCATGCCCTATGGCTAAAGGAAGGTGATTCCAACACCAAATTCTTTCATGCATCCACACTCAAACACAAGCAATAATAAAATCAAACAATTGTATAGAAGTGATGACGCAATAACCTCCAACATTCATGAGATCAGGGAAGAGGCTATGTCACACTTTGAAAATATTTTAGGGCCTTGCCCTCCTTGTCAACCTCAAGATTGAATTGCTCTTCTACAAAACATTCCAACTCTCATATCCCAAGAGTTCAAGGATAGCCTCCTAAAAGATTTTAGTAATGATGAAATCAGAGATGAAATATTTTCTATGTAACCTGATAAAGCTCATGGACCTAACGACTTTCCTCCTAGGTTCTTCTAGCACTATTGGGATATAGTGGTCCAAGATATTTCTACAACTGTTCTAGATTTCCAATAAAACAAATCATTACCTAGGGACATTAATTCAACTTTCCTGGTGCTCATTTCCAAATCCCATAACAACAAATCCATGTATGATTTAAGACCAATAAGTCTCTGCAATATCTTTTATAAGCTCATCTCAAATGTCATTACTAATAGGCTCAAATAAGCACTCACAACCATTATAGATCATTTCCAAGGAAGATATATCTGAGGGAGATATATCACGAATTGTTAGTCTTACAATGGCACTGAGAGGGGGGGTGAATCAGTGCAGCTAATTAAAAACTTAAATCTTCATCTCTTAATTCAGAACTAATGAATGCTTAAAACCAGATGCAGCAAGTGTAACAAGATAGCAACACATAACACAAGATTTAACGAGGTTCACCGATTTTGGCTACTCCTCAAAAATAGACTGCTTGGACTCCCATCCAAATCTAGCCTTTGCAAAGCACCAACTTCACAATCAGTTTACCAGAACCCACTGGAAGGAGCACCAACCCCCGATTTATCCGCACCAACAGAAAGGAGCACCAACCCCCGATTCCAAGCACCAACTTGGACTTCTATTTTAAATCTTGATTGACATAAAAATGCCTTCTATGTTACAAGACCCTCACCGGTCTATCTTAACTCAAATCAATCTCATGGAAGCATACACTCTTTTACAACTCTACTTACTGCACACTTACATCCCTTTCTTATAGCTTACTCATGCAGCTCTGCTCTATACTTCTGTACTTCTTACAACACTCTCACAGCTCACTTACAACCAGCGACACTCTTTCTCTATACGGTGGCACTTTTCCACTATATGCAGCACGCTGCTCTCTCTTCTCGCACGGAGCTCAACCTTACTACTTCACGCAAATCTCCTTTTATAACAGTGTTCTATTTCTATTCTTAACTTCCATATTCGTGCATGCAACCTATTAATAGTAACGACTTCTTTATTCTCACATGCAATCTTATTAATAGAACGATTCTTTGTTTGGTCTTCGAGACGTTTCTCTGTCCAACTCGTGGTCTTCATTTGATGACTTTCAGTAACCACTATTGCATGATATTTCTTTGTAACGGCTCCTGTAACTGTAGTAATGACTTCTGTTTCCTGTCACTGTAACTGCCCCTGTAACTGTCGTAATTACTTCAGTTTACTATTCTTATTTAACTACATGATTTCTATCTGTAACTGCACCTGTAACTGTCTCACTGACTTCAGTTAACTCTTCTTATTTTGGTTGCATGATTTTCCTCTACAACTACCCCTTTAACTGTCGTTCTACTTCAGTTAGTTTTCCGTAATCATGCTGTTGTGACCTATCGTGAAATCGTGACATTTCTGTCTCTTTGTACTCTTCTCACCTTTTACCCGTGAAAACATGACATGTCATGATATCATGACATTTTTTGCCTCCTTGTCCTCTTCTCGGCATGCACCCGTGAAAACAAGACATGTCATGAAATCGTGACACTTTTTGCTTCCGTGCACTCTTCTTGGCATGCACCAGTGAAAACATGACATGTCACGAAATCGTGACACTTTTCGCTTCCTTGCACTGTTCTTGGCTTGCACCCACGAAAACATGACATGTCACGAAATCGTGACACTTTCGCTGCCTTGTGCCTTTTCTGTCTTTGGCCCGCGAAAACACAACATGTCACAAAATCGTGACACATTCGCTGCCTTGTGCCTTTCTCTGCCTTACGCCCGCAAAAATGAAACATGTCACGAAATCGTGATGCTTTCACCTTTGAGCTCTTCCTCCTTGAATTTGTCGTGAAATCACGACGCTTCTGCTTCCATGCTCTTTCATTTTGCTTCTTGAAATCTCGACACCTTCATCCTTCGAGTCTTCCTCCCCTGTCACGATATTTCTATCTTCGTACATTCTCTCTCCTCTCTTAGTCGTGAAAATGCGACATGTCGTGATATCGCGACACCTTTTCTCCTTAGCTCTTCTCTTCTCTTTAGGTCGCGAAAACCCGACATGTCGCGATATCGCGACATCTTTTTCTCTCGAGCTCTTCCTCTTGCAATATGTCATGAAATCGTGACACTTTTTATCTTGCCTTCTCTCTCAAATATGTCATGAAATCGTGACACTTTTTCTCCTTAGGCTTTTCTCCACTCTCTTGCAAATTGTCGTGAAATCATGACACTTTTCCTTGCAAGCTCTTTCTCTCAAACATGTCACAAAATCATGACACATTTTCGTCCGTACTGCCTCTCTTGCAGATTGTCGTGAAATCGTGACACTTTTCTTTGCGAGCTCCTTCTCTCCGAACATGTCACGAAATCGTGACAATTTTCTTTACTTGCGCCTTCTCTCCAAACATGTCACGAAATCGCGACAGTTTTTCTACTTGGATTCTTCTCTCCAACATGTCACGAAATCACGATAGTTTTTCCACTTGCTTTCTTCTCTGCCAACATGTCACGAAATCGTGACAGTTTTTCCACTTGGCTTCTTTGCCTCCAACATGTCATGAAATCATGACAGTTTTTCTACTTGCTTTCTTCTCTTCCAACATGTCACGAAATCGTGACAGTTTTTCCACTTGGCTTCTTTGCCTCCAACATGTCACGAAATCGCGATAGTTTTTCTACTTGCCTTCTTTGCTTCCAACATGTCGCGAAATCATGATAGTTTTTCTTGCGCTTTCTCTCTCTTCCAACATGTCACGAAATCGTGACAGTTTTTCTAGCATTTTCTCTCTCCTCTGATATGTCATGATATCGCGATAGAAAACATGTCGCGATATCGTGACAATTTTCTTACTTGTCTTTTTCTTTGATCCTTTGAATCTGGGCCACTTCTTTCTTCTTGGAAGATTCATTGTACATGCTCTGACTGCTCTGAACTCTTGTTCACTTCATCAACCGATCCATCTAATGACCTCTGCACTCCTATCCATTGCATCAACCGATCCTCTATCTGTGTTGACAACAATGACAATACTTTGGCTGCACCTTGCTCATCAATGAACTCCTATCCATTGCATCAACTGATCAACCTGACTGTGTTGACAACAATGACAATACTTTGGCTGCACCTTGCTCATCAATCTCCCCCTTTGGAATTGTTGGCAACACACGTAATTGTGTGCAATTACCTATAAATCTTCTCCCCTTTGACAATAATACCAAAGGGCGGCTGAAAACTCCCCCGAGTCCATGCACAACACTTCTCGGAAAAATTAATATTAGCAAAAAGCATAAACATGAGTAATATGAAAAACAGATGCATAAATGCTTCCCTGAGAATTTGATCCTGATAGCTAGTCAATTCTTAGACTATTCTTGGGAATATGTGACCACTTCATTTCACTGTTTGACAACATCATGATAAGCATAATAGGCATTACTCGGATCTATCTTCAACTGTGTTGGTTGCTGGATCTCTATCCATTGAGACTCTGTTCTCTGTACTCTATCAATAGGCTCACACATAACCCGCTTAACAAGCTCACATAGAACTTGTCCAAATCAGCTCACAAGTCCTCACTAGAACCTCGTCCAATTCAGCTCACAAGTCTTCACTAGAACTTGTCCAAATCAGCTCACAAGTTCATCAAGAAAAACTTGCTTAGCATGAACCCACAAAGAGAATTGTTAGAGACCCAATGTGATTCATCAACCTCATAGAAGCATAAAGAGAATTGTTAGAGACTCAATATGTTCTATACTTAACTCCCAATCTCAATCTCAACTCAATCTCAATCTCAAAAGAATAAGATAGATGTAGTATGCTTTTCTCAAGAACATGAAACACAACCCAACAATTGCCAACCATGCAATAACTCATATAACAATGATACTCATGTTCTTTCCACAACCAATATCTTTTCTCAACCAATTAGGGCTTTAACAACAATGCTTATAGACAAGGTTTAACCAACATCATTCAACTCAAGATTAACCTTGAAGCATTCAACCAATCACTACATGAAAAGGAAACTAGAAGACATCCTTTTCTTTCCAAAGGTATTTGAACAAAACAGCCACCAACATAAATCACCAATGCAAAGAATAACTTGCTCAAATCAATCTCAATGGAGTAAGCCCAAATCATGTATCAAGTAAAGCATTAACTTGATCAAAACAACCTCTATGAAAGCAACTCAACCATTCATCACCAGGCTGGAAACCATCTGGCTGCTCATTATAAACCTCTTCTTCAATCTTCCCATTCAACACGCTGATTTCACATCTATCAACAACATTGACAAGTGACTCACACTTGTACCAACTTTTGTCCAACACTGTACCAACACTGCAATTTTACTGCCAACTCTGTGCAAGCATCAAACATAGTACCACAAATTCCTTTTTAAATTTACAACCTGATCTAAGTTTTCTACAGTTACTACAGATCACACCTTACTTTCAACTGTGCAAATCAGGAGAAGACATTTTGTCAAACACTTTATGGCCAACCATAGTGCACCTTACTCAACCTCATACTTCTTAACCTTGGATTGGCATTTTATCAACAGTTGAAATGAAACTGTCTGTGAATTAAATATATTCACCAAGGCGTCATGAAAGATCTAACAATCTTTACATCAAAGTGTAGAACAAATACACGCTACTTTTATCGAAACACATATATGCAGCTTAGGGCAAACATTCTTTCCACTCAACCAATTTATCTGAACTGTTATGATCCGTAATTTTGAACAGTGGCTGAAGAATCATCAATAGTACAACAATGACATATCTCAAAACTACCAATGGTGATAGCTCTTCAATTTAATCATCACCCTTCATGGCACTTCCACACACAACTACATGAACTGACAACACACTTGACAACTATACAAAACTAACCCGACTACTTTCCTTTCATCCTCAGATAACCACACAAATACATAGGAGCATTAAAATAAAACTTTAACATTGCTCCCCCTGAGGATGTGCCACCTGGAGTTGCTTAGTGCAATAGAGGAGTAGTCTCCTTTAGTCCAAGGAGACACGATTCCCTTTCTTCTGTCTTTCTCCAGACTTTCTTGAACTTGGGCTTGAGTTTTTCAACTACATCCCTGTTTTGCCCCTGTTCGTGAACTTGAACATTTCTCTTGCGGGGTTGTCTCTTGTGCATCCTTGATGGATGATTATTTTCCTTTCTTTTATGCACATGATATGTTCCCTGTCTGTGTTGCACTCTTTGAGTCTGATGAAATCTACGGTTTTGCCTTAGATTAGATACAGAAGTGCTTGGACAGAACCTTGCTATGTGCCCATGACCATTACATTTAAAACATTGCACATGTTTTATTCCCTGTCTGTATTGCATTCTGTGTGTATGATGAAATCTATGGTCTTGCCTTAGATTGGATACAGAAGTGCTTGGACAAAACCTTGCAATGTGCCCATGGCCATTACATTTAAAACATTGCACAGGGTGTTCACTCAGGAAAGCAGATGTGTTTTTATCAGCATAACTTTTTGATCTATTGTTCGATCCACAATAAATTGCCTTGTGACCATAGCAGTTGCATTTAGAACAATAGCCATTAAAAGCATTATTATTAAAAGAGTGAGAGTGAGAGAACCTCTTTTGCTGTGGTTGCTTTGTTGTAGATCTTCTTTGATGCTTTCTTCCTTTTGAAGATTCAACTTCAACCTTGAACTTCTTCTTCTCTACATATTTGGAAGATGAGGGTTGTTCAGCTTCATATCCAAGACCAAACTTAGCCGTGGAGCTTCTTTGTTGCTTTATCATTGTATCTAGCAACTCTGTGCTCTTCTCAAATTTGAGATTTATATTGGCCTCTTCTAGTTGTTTCTTCAATGAAACAATCTCTTCTTCTTGTTGGTAGCAAACAGTCTCTTTCTCATTGATTTGAGACCTGAGAATATCTTCAATCCTTTTGTACTGTTCTACTTGCAGCTTTAGATCAACAATAACTTTGTTAGATTCCTCTTCACTTGTGTTGCATACATCATCCTCATCATCCAAGTGTGTCTTCAAGGCTTCTTCTGATTTCTTGGCCTTTTGAACTTGTAGGAAGAGATCTTCAATCTCATCCCCATATTCTTCTAACTTCTTGGACATTCTTTTGTTCTTTTTCTTTTCTATACTCAACTCTTCAAGTGCGGCTATCAACTCACCTTCTAGATCTACTTCAATCTCCAGGTTTTCATTGCATACTTCAGAATCCACTTCTTCTACCTTCTCTAGTTCAGTTTTCTCTTCCACAAGAACTGAAACTGGCTGAGATGCCTTTTTGGAGGAGGATCTATTCTTCTTACCCATTGTGTACTAATCCAAGATCAACCCTAACTGATTTAGCCTAAACTAGGAACTTGGCTCTGATACCAATTGTTAGTCTTACAATGGCACTGAGAGGGGGGGTGAATCAGTGCAGCTAATTAAAAACTTAAATCTTCATCTCTTAATTCAGAACTAATGAATGCTTAAAACCAGATGCAGCAAGTGTAACAAGATAGCAACACATAACACAAGATTTAACGAGGTTCACCAGCTTTGGCTACTCCTCAAAAATAGACTGCTTGGACTCCCATCCAAATCCAGCCTTTGCAAAGCACCAACTTCACAATCAGTTTACCAACACCCACTGGAAGGAGCACCAACCCCTGATTTATCTGCACCAACAGAAAGGAGCACCAACCCCTGATTCCAAGCACCAACTTGGACTTCTATTTTAAATCTTGATTGACATAAAAATGCCTTCTATGTTACAAGACCCTCACTGGTCTATCTTAACTCAAATCAATCTCATGGAAGCATACACTCTTTTACAACTCTACTTACTGCACACTTACAACCTTCTCTTATAGCTTACTCTTGCAGCTCACTCTATACTTCTGCACTTCTTACAACACTCTTCCAGCTTCACTTACGACCCACAACACTATCTCTCTATATACAACATTTTCCCTATTATGCAACATGCTGCTCTCTCTTCCTGCACGGAGCTCAACCTTACTACTTCACGCAAATCTCCTTTTATAACAGTGTTCTATTTCTATTCTTAACTTCCATATTCATGCATGTAGCCTATTAATAGTAACGACTTCTTTATTCTCACATGCAATCTTATTAATAGAACGGTTCTTTGTTTGGTCTTTGAGACGTTTCTCTGTCCAACTCGTGGTCTTCGTCTGATGACTTTCAGTAACCACTATTGCATGATATTTCTTTGTAATGGCTCCTATAACTATAGTAATGACTTCTATTTACTGTCACTGTAACTGCCCCTATAACTGTCGTAATTACTTTAGTTTACTATTCTTATTTAACTGCATGATTTCTATCTATAATCGCACTCATAATCGTTGTCACTGACTCTAGTTAACTCTTCTTATTTTGGTTGCATGATTTTCCTCTACAACTATCCCTTTAACTGTCGTTCTACTTCAGTTAGTTGTCCATAATCATGCTGTTGCGACCTGTCGCGAAATCGTGACATTTTTGTCTCTTTGTACTCTTCTCGCATTTTACCCATGAAAACATGACATGTCATGATATCACGACATTTTTTGCCTCCTTGTCCACTTCTTCGCTTGCACCCGCGAAAACAAGACATGTCATGAAATCGTGACACTTTTTGCTTCCTTACACTCTTCTTGGCATGCACTAGTGAAAACATGACATGTCATGAAATCGTGACACTTTTCGCTTCCTTGCACTCTTCTCTACTTGCACTCAGCGAAAACATGGAACATGTCACGAAATCGTGACACTTTCGCTGCCTTGTAGACTTTTCTTCTTTGTGCACCGCGAAAAACAACATGTCATGAAATCGTGACACTTTCGCTGCCTTGTGCCTTTCTCTACCTTACACCCATGAAAATGGAACATGTCATGAAATCATGACGCTTTCGCCTTTGAGCTCTTCCTCCTTGAATTTGTCATGAAATCGTGACGCTTCTGCTTCCATGCTCTTTCGTTTTGCTTTTGTCATGAAATCGTGACACTTCATCCTTCGAGTCTTCCTCTCTCTTGTCGTGATATCAACATTTCTATCTCCTACATTCTCTCTCTCTCTTAGTCATGAAAATGCGACATGTCGGATATCATGACATCTTTTCTCCTTAGCTCTTCTCTTCTCTTTAGGTTGCGAAAACACGACATGTCGCGATATCGCGACACTTTTTCTCTCGAGCTCTTCCTCTTGCAATATGTCACGAAATCGTGACACTTTTTATCTTGCATTCTCTCTCCTACAATATGTCATGAAATCGTGACACTTTTTCTCCTTAGCGCTTTTCTTCTCATCGGATCGCGAAAACCCGACATGTCGCGAAATCGTGACATCTTTTCTCCTTATGCTCTTCTTGCAAATTGTCGCGAAATCGTGACACTTTTCCTTGCAAGCTCTTTCTCTCAAACATGTCATGAAATCGTGACACATTTTTGTCTGTACTGCCTCTCTTGCAGATTGTCATGAAATCGTGACACTTTTCTTTGCAAGCTCCTTCTCCTCGAACATGTCACGAAATCACGACAGTTTTCTTTGCTTGCGCCTTCTCTCCAAACATGTCGTGAAATCGTGATAGTTTTTCTACTTGGATCTTTCTCTGCCAACATGTCACGAAATCGCGACAGTTTTTCCACTTGCTTTCTTCTCTGCCAACATGTCACGAAATCGTGACAGTTTTTCCACTTGGCTTCTTTGCCTCCAACATGTCACGAAATCGCGATAGTTTTTCCACTTGCTTTCTTCTCTTCCAACATGTCGCGAAATCGTGACAGTTTTTCCACTTGGCTTCTTTGCTTCCAACATGTCGCGAAATCGTGATAGTTTTTCCACTTGTCTTCTTTGCTTCCAACATGTCGCGAAATCGTGACAGTTTTTCTTATGCTTTCTCTCTCCTCCAACATGTCGCGAAATCGTGACAGTTTTTCCAGCATTTTCTCTCTCCTCCAACATGTCGCGATATCACGACAGTTTCTCATGCATGCTCAACATGTCGCGATATCGTGACAATTTTCTTACTTGTCTTTTTCTTTGAGCTTTTGCATATGGGCCACTTCTTTCTTCTTGAAGAATCATTGTACATGCTCTGAACGCTCTGAACTCTTGTTCACTTCATCAACCGATCTATTGTCCACTGCATCAACCGATCTCCCTGACTGTGTCCATTGTATCAACCGATCAACCTGACTGTGTTGACAACAATGACAATACTTTTGCTGCACCTTGCTCATCAATGAACTCCTATCCATTGCATCAACCGATCCTCTGTCTGTGTTGACAACAATGACAATACTTTGGCTGCACCTTGCACATCACTAATGACATAATAAAAATCCATGAACTCATCCACTCAGTTGCCAAGAGCAAGAAACCTAGTCTTTTCTTAAAAATTGATATGAATAAACTTTTTGATCAAGTATCTTGGGAATTTCTCTTTGCTATCCTTGCCAAATTCAGATTCAATGATCATTAAATTGCCCTAATTAAAGAATGTTTATCTTCTACTTTATTTGTTTCCTTGTTAATGGTTCTAATGTAGGTTTTTTTAAGAGCTCCAAAGGTTTAATGCAAGGGGACCTACTCTCTCCCTTCCTCTTCATCATTATGGTTGAAGTCCTTAAGATATCACCCAAAAAAGTGAGCTCTCTTGGTCTCCTCTCTGGCATAAAGCCATCTTCAAGGTCTAGGGCTGTTACATACTAGCAATTTGTAGACGATACAATTTTGGCCACCATTTCTTATGTTATTGAAGCAAAAATAATCAAAACCATCTTAAACTTTTATGAAGAACCTGTTGCCCAGAAGGTCAATTTTAACAAGAGAAAAATATTTTTTCTAAACACCCCTGTTCACAGGTAACAAAACATAGCAAGAATATTGGGATACAATATTTCAAGTCTTCCTTCTATATATCTTGGCATGCCCTTTTTTCATGATAATATGATAGACGTGATGTGGAAAAATGTTATTGATAGAATTCTCAAGAAATTAGCTAGTTGGAAAAAATCCCTATTGAGTCAAGCTGCCAAGGCAAATCTTGTCCAAGCAAGCCTCCAACTAGTCTTCTTCATGTCCATATTCAAATACCTGACCTCAATATATCAAAATATTGAGCAATTACAAATAAAATTCTTTGGTCTAGGAATAATACTACAACATACTATCGCTGGTAGCTTGGGATAAAGTCTGTTCTAAGAAATATAAAGGCAGACTAGGCTTCAAGAAATTTCACCAAATGAACCTGGCCCTCTTGGCCAAACAGGGATGGAGAATTACCAAGGAATATCAAGCCTCATGGATGGATATAATTAGAGGTAAATATCTCTAGCATAATTCCTTCTTGGAAGAATTTCCCATTCCCAATGGATCTCACTTCTAAAACTCGATCATCCATACTAAAGAAATTATCAAAAATGACAAAGGTGGTGACTTGGATCTAGCAAGAATATTAAATTTTGGGAAGATTCCTAGCTAAAGAACCATCTGCTAATCAACGAGCCAAGTATTGCCATTCTAAAACCTATCATAGACCAGCTTTCTGGAGATGGAGTGGTTAATTTTATTTCTCAAACATCCAATCGTAGGCAATGGAAAAAATTTCCTACCAATAACCTTAGCAATGAACTTAAAAATGCTACAATAGAAATATCAAAACTGCTAAGGGTCTGTGTCATTCCAAGCATCCAATCCAAAGACACTCATGTCTGGAAACTTTGTGGGGATGGTCAATTCACAGTCAAAATTGCATATCACATTCAAGATCCTCTAGTAGAGTCATGGGCCTATGCAAAGCTTGTATGGATTAAACATTTAATTCCAAAGGTGATTTTATTTTCTTGAATTACCTATTTGAATAAAATTTTAACTATTGATAATATCATCAAAAGAGGTATATACATCACCAATTGTTGTGTTCTTTGTAAGTCTAATTGGGATTTAACCTTTTATTTGTTCTTGGAATGTTCATTATCTATTGGAATATTAAACTCACTTTTTGATCTCTCTGGCATTGTGTGGGTTCAACCATCATACCTTTGTCAGTTATTAGAATAATGGCCAAATCCCTTTTCCAATCCCCAACTAAAGTTTCTTTGGTCTATTTTTTTGTATCATTACATGTGGCAAGTATGGTTGGAGCATAATAATAGAGTGTTTAATTGTTTGAGAAATAATCCTTGGTCTATCTTCCACTGTGTCATCACTCTTGTCTCAAAGAATGCCCAACTTATTTCTACATCTAAAGTCCTTAAAAATTAACCTTGAAACTCACTTGTTCAGTATGTTCAAGTTTATGTTCAATCCTTTTGTGGCCAACCAAACCCACATTGATAGATCTATTATTAAGTGGATTCCTCCTTTGGTTGGTTGGTTAAAACTAAATTTTGATGGCATAGCAAAAGAGAATCATGGGATGGCCGGTGTTGGGGACATTATCAAAAATGATATGGGTAAAATAATCTTTGCTTATGCAGATAATATTGGGATTCAATCCAATAACCTTGTAGAAGTGAGAGCCATGTACCAAGGTCTAATAATTATGCAAGATTTTGATTATGACCACATCATTGTTGAAGTTGATTCCATGCTTTCTATCAATTGTCTCAAAGTAAATCAAGTCCCATCGTGGAGTGTTTACAATATGATTAATTAATGCAAAAACTTACTAAGAAAGTATGCAAACATCATTATCGAGCATGTGTATAGAGAAGGAATAAAGTAGCATATTTAATTGTAAACAAAGGAGTTCTAGAAGAATCCCTTCGCATTTGGTGGTCTAACTTCCCAATGAGACTCATGGAGGTAAACCATGGTGATGTAATTTATTTACTTTAGCAAGTATGGTGGTCCAAGTAAGCCTGTTGGACCCCAAATGATAATCCCTTGCCTCTGGCCTGGTAGTAATCACTTCTCGCATGGTATTTTGATTCCTCATGAGAATTCTGAGCTGCTAGTCAATGTCATATCAAGTGACAGTTATGGTTTCCTATTCTGGTTTATGTGGTTCTTTTTCATGGTTTTCTTGTTTTGATGGTTTATGTTCATTTTTTGGATTTTTTGGGTTTTTTGGGAACTACTAGGTTTCCCTTTTTGTCTTTTTGGATGGTTTGGCTATGTTTTCCTGGATGCTTTTTTGTTTTTTTACTTTCGGGGTTGATCCCAGTTGGGTTCACACTTGTTTCTCTCTGTAAAATATTTCGGGTCCTTTCAAAACCCCTCTACCAATAAAAAAAAGAAATATCATTTTTTTAAATGAAATATTTATATATTTTTCATATCTTTAGTTATTTAGAAATAAATTTTAGTTTTAAAATAAATTTCTAGTAAGATTAATCTTTGTAATAAGTTAGGCTTCTATTGGAGCCACTCTAATCAAAATAACAAAATATTATATTTTTTATCAGGTCAATGATACCATATTTGGCTTACCTTTTTATCAAATAAATTATTGGTGTCTCTTACAACCAAAGATATTCTTTATTTTCCTCAAGCTGCTATGTTTTGTAATCAACTCAACACTATTTTTATTAAGAGATAAAATATTACTTAGCCAATTTTCTTCTAAAATTTAAATTTGATTAAGACAAATATCAATACCATAACTGACTAAACTATCTCTTACCATGTTTCCTTCACTATAGATATGTTGAACCTCATGCTATAGTTGTTGAATATCA
Organism: Wollemia nobilis; assembly: GCA_028583015.1. Classification (NCBI taxonomy): domain Eukaryota; kingdom Viridiplantae; phylum Streptophyta; class Pinopsida; order Araucariales; family Araucariaceae; genus Wollemia; species Wollemia nobilis. Next base: position 16,421,139 of record JAQPPZ010000756.1, read on the forward strand.
ACAATGATGTTATTTTTTACCCATTAGTTGCATACATTTCTATTAATAGCAATAATAATGATTTTTGAATTCCCCTTTTAAGACATATCTTTATGATTACACAAAATAAAATAAAAAAACTTGCAACTGTAAGGTCCCTTTTGTGTGCAGGATCACACTAGATATTGATGAGACATTTGTAGAGCATGGAAACCTAACTTAATGGATTAATTGGACACACAACTAGGGTTTTCAATATCTTATTCATATACTACGTGCAAGACCTATTGATGGATGTAGAACGTAAGTGAAAATAAAATGTAAGAATACTAATTCTAATTCTATGTGATTTCTTTTTTTATGTTCTTGTCGAAAAGTAAATAATTTATTTCTTTTTGGGTTAGGGATCAAAAGGATATGCAACTAGAAATCAAAGGGAATGATTGATAGTTCAAAAATATTAATGTGTGACCAAATGGTTTGGAGGATGAAATGTAGAGTTAACTAATGATGATGGGAAGTCAAACTGTCAAAGATTTAGTTTTTTGATGGCAATACAAAAGTGATACAATAGTACACAAACATTGTATGGAATTCCCTTGGTGAAAAAAGCATTATATGAAATTCTATGAGGTTATGGAGCTATCTTCTTTAGGTATTTTTGGGGTATCATATATTAGAAATGTATTGGTGTATTTATACTCATTGGAAAGCTATTTTTTATCCTTTTCTAACAATACCATGTTTTTAAGGTTTTTTGAAGGTTTAAAGCAATTGTTCAAGCCTCAAATGTTAGTCTACTTCTTGCCCAAATTTTAGGTACAAAAGGGTCAATTTGGCTTAATTAGCAAAAATGACTGATATATTATGCAATTGGTATTTAGTTGGTGTACAAAATTGGGTGGCTATAATTTCTATCATATTTCAATCATAATTTAAACCCTTATATCAATTGTCGTTGCCTTTACATAGTTGTTATTTGAAGCTTCACAATATTTTGAGAGAGGAAAAAATTCTCTTATTTATTTCAAAAAATATCAAATATGATAGCTTTTTCTATATTCCTTTTTGAGGGACTATCAAAATTAATTTTGAAAAACCCAACTTTTAGATATTTTTATTATTTTCATAGAGTAAAATATTTTTTTTGTTAACTACATTGTCAAAAATTATCCTTGTACATTTAAATAATATAATAAAGAGGTTAGAACCCATTTTTTAGTATTTGAGACATCTAATTATGAGCACCATATCGATAAAAGTTTTGAAAGATATGCAATAATATGATTTCAAACATGAGAATAATTTTGAAAGTTAGTTTTAAAAAATATTTTATTCCATTCAAGCCATAAATTCCAATAAATAATGATAGGAACAATCCTCCAAAGAATTCATAATGCTTTATAGTTCAACTAATTAATCTAACACTTTCTCAAATCTTTTAATGTTTATGGTGTTAACCAATATATTATCATATTACCTAAAAAGCTACCCCAATAGTGTTAACAAGGTAAATGACATGATGTTTCTAAATCATTCAAAGATAAGACACAATTGAAAATTCTATGATATCATATTCTTTACAAGATATACAATATTCTTGCTTTGGAATAATAACAAAAGGAATTTTGAGCTCTAACGGAGGGTCTCAAGTGACCAAACATACTTTCAAGAGAAATAATTGGGAGAAGGAAGTTTTAGTTGATTTAAATCCTTATATCCCAACTTGATCATGTATGCATTTTGATAGATTCTAAACAAACTTATCCTTTCACATTAAAATAGGTAAATAGGAATAATGAGCATCTTTTTAAGCTCATTTGCTTTTTTTTTTAGGTTCTCTATTTTAATCAAGTTGCTAATATAAGCTCATAATTTATATTTGTTGCTCACATTAACATAATATTTGATCTGTATTCCTTTATGAGAAAAACACGTCCAAGTCATTTGTTACCATCGTAGGTTAGAGATAAGAGAATAAGACCTCAAAAAATAATCAATCCATAAATTTGGAGAATATCCCTTACTAACTAATCATGTTATACGTTTACCTATCAATTACAAGCTATTTGATATGAAGTTTCATGTTGTTGATTTTCTTATTAGGATTCATTTCCATAATAATACCATTGCATCAAGAGAACTATATAGTTTAGAATTAAAAATTTTCTAAACTCATAAGAATTCACCTTTTCAAGTTGACCCCTCAAATGTTCTTTTCTTTGAAACCCTATCCCACTTATAAAGAGGAAATTTAAAAAAATATATCACCTTATGAAAACAATCTTCAAATTTTGTCAAATTTAGAAGTTATACCTAATAAAAGTATTAAAGTGATTATATATACACACACAAGTGTAGTCTTTATGTTGTATCTAGTGAATGATAAGAACATACCTCTCTAACCTACCAAAAAAGATTTTATTTTGTTATGAGAATCTATTCTCATGAACAATAATTCATTCACCAATATGAAAAATATACAACATGCATCCACAATAAAAATCCACAAAACAAAATATATGAAAATACCCTTTAAGTAGAGCAACACCAAGAATACTCCTTAAGGAAGGAATCACTCCACAAGATCTCCACTCCATGATCCAAGACTCTTACAAATAATACTTCATATAACTTCCTTTTACAATTGGGAGTACATCTCTCTCTATACAAGAATGTGATGGTTCACATTCCATGAGTTAGAAGGTCACCCATGTGGTTGTTCACCTTAAATTAGTTACAAAGTGTCTAATATTATAATATGGTACTATGCTATTTATTACTACAATATTATTTGTGATCCATGCCATAATACAATGTTATATTATATCTTCACATTCATATCCTTAGGCACCTCACATTTCCACCCCCTTACAAAAAAGCTTTATCCTCAAAACACAAAAAGAAACTAAATAATATTATCTTCTAAGCAATGCGGTTAATTGGCACCAATCTTGATTATCTTTCCAAGTGTATTTTTTATCACTAGTAGTATGTGAGGATGCCAAGTTATGTTGTGCCATTTGAATACCCATATTTTTTGCTATTCTGGTTCTATGTATATCCTTCATATTTATTTTGTTGTCTTAAATCTTATTTTTATGATTAATGCCTCTCATGATGATGTGGATGGTGATATACTCCCATATTTTGTGCCTCTATTTTATGCTCTTGTCTCTTACTCCTCTCTTTTGGTTCCTTCTTAGACTTTTATTTAGCTTTTTTTAAAATATATACCAAGACCTCCTCCTTGGATTCTATTTCAATTTCTTTTGCTTGTTCTTCAATTTATTCCCCTATAATGATTTTCAAGTTTTCCCTTGATCCTTGCTCTCTAAGGAGATAAATATCTTGCAAAGTTATCTTCATTTTATTATACCATAATTTCATAATTTTTTTTGTATATTTATGTTAATAGTTCCTAAAGAATGCAACCAAGTATAACCAAGAGCAATAATTGTATCATTCATATCAATAGTATAAAAATCTAAATGTAAAAAATATTTATCCATGGTGAACTTCAAATATTCAAAAATTTGAACATTTTTACCCTCAAGCTGTATGTTTTTTATTTTCTTTCCTCAAACTTGCAACCCCTTTGCTAAAGCAATATTAATGCAATTATATATGATACTAGGATTAATGGAAATAATAACTTTTTTATTTTGGATGCAACCATGAAGCTTTAAAATATAATTTTTAGATTTAAACAATTCCTTATGACCATTTTTTAACACAAAAGGTGTGGTTTTCTTAGTTTACATATTATTATCCTTTTCATCCATTCCTCATTTACTTAAAAATACAACTTTAAATTATTCCCATGTCTAAATTTAATTACGAGCACTAGCAAAGTCTATACTCACTTTGAAGCTTTCCCTTGCAAATAAGCATAAGTCTAATATCTCCATTCTAGCTTGGAAAAATTTAAAGAATTTATTTCCACTTAATCAATAATTTCATAACATCACTATCATCATCTCTAGTAAATATTGGTAACTCTATGCCCTCAAACCATTTTTTTTAAAGACAACTAGGGTTTTAAATAATTAAAAAATATCAAAATAGATATTCTCAAATCTCATCTATTTCTTTCAATAAACAATTACTTCTATGGAATTTCTTCAAAATAAAACAAATGATAACTAATTTGCTTACTCAAATTGAGAAATATGATTTTTATTTTCTTGTGCATGAATTTCAATGTAATCCAAAAACAACATAAAAAATCTAACTTCAAACACTTTTAACTCCCTCAATACTTATTAAAAATAAAAGCAAGTGACCAACTATTTTTATGGTATTCAAGACATGATACAACAATCTTCTAGAAATAACAGCTAAAAAAATTGATATGAATTTTTTTCTTTTGAAAAAAATCATTTAGATAAAAAACATCATAAATACCTCAACTTCAAATAGTGATAACCTTATCAATACTTATTAGAATTTAACAAATGAGTAGTGTTTTTTATGGTACTAAAAAATATCTACACAATAGTGTAAAAATATTTTGAAAATGACTCCCTAAAAATTGATATAATTTTTTTTGTTGTAAAAAATTTCGTGTACCAAAAAAAAAAACATAAATATTTTAACTTCAAATTGTCATAACTTTCTCAATTCTTATAAAATATTAATAAATTACCAACCTAATAATAAAAACTACATACACAATGGTGAAAAATATCCTAAAAATGACAACCAAATAAAATAATATGGCCCATCCAAGATGAGATGTTTTTCTATAAAATTATGCCATAGATCTACAAAACAAACCCCACTTAGCCAAAATAACTACTTTTATACCAAATTTTATAAACCTATGTTCTCATGAACAATAAATCATGCACCAATATGTAGAAATATACAACATGCATCTACAATAAATTCCACAATAACAATCAACATAATAAAATATTTGAAAATAGATTTAAAGTAGGGCAACACCAAGAATAATTCTTAAGGAAGGAATCACTCAACAAGATCTTTACTCTACAAGCCAATACTCTTACAATTAATTCTTCATATAAATTCATTTTAAAATTACAGGTGTATCTATCTTTTTACAAGAATGTGAAGGCTCACCTTCCATGACTTATAAGGTTGCCTATGTGGTAATTCACCTTCCATTAGTTCCAAAATTATAATATTATTATATGACACTATGCTATATATTATTATAATTTTATGTGTCATTCATGCCATAATACCATATGTAATATTATTTCTCCATATTTTTATCTCTAGGTACATAACATTCCACCTCCCTTACAAATATTTTATCTTTGAAACATAAGAAGAAACTAAATATTATGATCTTCTAAGAAATGATTATAACTTGTACAATCCCTCCATCTAAGTGAAATCTTGATTGGTGGTAGTTTTTAATGTTTCCAATTTGCCCTCGTGCCACTTTAATCTCTATATTTATTGCTCCTATGAATCCATGTATCTCCATTGTAGTTCTATTGCTTTATATTTTGTCTCAATTATTATAGCCTCTCATGATTGTGTGGATGATAATATGCAACAAACTTAACCTATTGTTCTACATTATTTGACTCATCAATATTTTGTTCCTCTATTTTGTGCTCTTTTGTCATGTTCTCATATTTTGATTCATTCTTATATTATTTTTTTATTGGGTGGGTGAAATAGTTTTGAAAGGTACCTCGAACCTTTTACAAAATGGATTCATCAAACCTAACTAGAAAGAGGGGGCATGTAGGCCACTGAGAGAACCTAGGATCTTGAAAACAAAAAAATCTAAACTAAAAACAAGGGAGTAAAAGAAAAACAACTACAATTGTTACCCAAGAAAACAAAAGCACCACCATCCCTCACAGGGTAGAACAAGACCTAAACAACCCACACATGGGAAGACAAGAACAACCAAGAAGGACCTGCCATAAGAAACCAACACAGACTTGAGGCCCACCCAAAGATAGACCATGAAATCTAATTTTTAGTTCCACTCAAACCAGCTTTATCCACAACTTTTTACTTCAGTTCCCACTAGCCTCTCATTTGTAACAAACCTCCTATTTGAATTTGAAATTTTGTGGCTCTTAAAAGTTAAAAACTACATGATTCTGCTCAACATGAACCACCTTACATATTTTAGATATGTTTTGTAGGGTCTATTATCTCCTTCTTCCTTCATTGTCTAATTGAATTAATCTCTCCATGAATTTATTCACCCAAATTGAAAATTTATCCTAAGATAATCCCAGATTAGCCAAGAAGTTTGTAGACTTGTTACCTTCCTTAAACACATGTTTGAATTGGATCACTTCCATAGTTTGAGTAATCATGTGAACTTCTTCTATAAAATTTAAAATAGTCTAGGTTTGAGGTTGATTCCCTTTGACCATATTAATAACATTAAGGGAATCACCTTCAATAATAATCATCCTACAATTCAAAGAACTTATCTACAAAATACACCAAAAGAGTGCTATTGCTTCCATCATGTGGCTAGTCTGGATTCCAATATTTACAATGAAGGCTAGAAAAATTTGACCATTAGAATCCCTAACAACACCCACTACTCCCATTGGGCCAACATTTCCTTTGGATGCTCCATCAAAATTTAGTTTCACCCAATCGAGGGGGGGAGGTTCCCAAAATGTATCTACCCTAGAATACTGGTGATTCCTAGGAGCCACTGGCAGAGGAGACTTAAATTCCAAAATATTTTCAAGCTCTAATTCCTTACTGATAGAGCCCTTCTCCAAATAAAAAATATCCACATTATAAATAGTAACTACAACCCACAGAAACATTGACTTCATAGTATGGGAGATGTTCTTGAATACCCTGGAGTTTATTTATTTCTAGATGCACCACCAAAAATGTGGTAGGATAAAGAACCAAAAGAATTGAAGGTAAGGATATAGGAAAGAGGAATTCCACTAATCCATGAAAGTGGTTAGCTCTCTAGGGCAAACCCAATCCAAACCCACATAGCTCAACAACATGTTTAGAACCTCCCAATAAAAGGTACACATGGAGAAAAGGTTCTCATGAGACTCTTCCACCATACAACACAAAAAGCACCTATTAAGGACAACGAAGCCACTTTTCTAAAAATTATCCAAGGTCAAGCATTTTTGTTAAATTTCTAGCCAAAATAAAATATTAAATTTCCAGGTAAGGCCTTTCTGCCACACATATTGAACTGAGAACCAAGGATCTTCATGAACATCTAACAAGGCATAAACTGATTTAACAGAGAAAAAACCATCATTTTCAGCATCCCATATTAGCTTATCCTACTTATTTTCAAAAGGTAAAATAATCTACTTCAAAAGGTCATGAAGGGCTTTACAGACAGTGACTTCCTCGGGTGACAGTCCTAGGAACTGAAGGGACTTCCAAAACTTATTACCATCCACCACCTTAATGTAATCACTAACATTTGACCTAACGATCTGATTCAAAATGGGTTCAGCCTTAAAGAAATTTGGATAATAGTTTAAGGGCCTATCAGTCACCCATTTATCATTCTAGAAATTAATATTCTGGTCATTTCCAAGAAGCCAATGTCCTCCTCGCAGGATATACATTTGAATTTTGATAATGCTCCTCCAAAAGTTAGAGCCTTGTGATGGATTAGTATCATTTAGGATAAAATATTTATTGTTTATATATTTGGATTTCAAAATTTGAATCCAATTCACGTTTTCATTTTACACTAATCTCCATCCCTGTTTGGCCAAAAGCACCTGCTTCAACATTTTCATTATTCTAAGCCCCAAAACTCCCTACTCTTTTTGTTGTAAACTTGGTACCAAGAAACTAGGGGGAATTTATTCTTATCTTGTAATCCAGACCAAAGAAATGAACGTTGAATTTGCTCAAGTTTTTGAAGATTTTTCCCTCACAACCTAAAAAGTGAAAGAAAATAGACTGGTATGCTTTGAAGAGTGGATATTACTACCATGGCTTTACTAGCTTGGCTCAAGAGCACCCCTTTCCAACCAGTTATTTTCCTCTAAAATATTTCTACAACTAGATTCCAAAGAGAAGTTTTAACTGCACCCTTGAACATTGGCGATTCTAGGTACATCAAGGAGAGGGAATTTTCCACTGCCTCCTTGGGGGAGTGTTAAAGAAAAAAAATTGCTTTTACTCAATTTCACTCTTTTTTTTGAATAAATAATACTTATATTACTAAAAAGAATTCATAATACATCGCAGATACAAATATTACTGAGTGCTTCATCCTTGAAGACCAAACTACACATAGCCCTCCATATAGCATACATAGTTGCTGCTCTAAAGGTAGTCCACACACCGAATAGTTGAGATTCACTTTTTACCTTGTTGATTTCTCAAAATTTGAGAGGATGGATTTCACGAATTTAGCTTGGGGAATCAAGGTCAACAAAGATAAAAAAATATCATCAACAAACTAATGGTGAGAGATTGGGTCTATATTAATTATTGTGTTAATACCTATTAAAGTATGATTAAATTTGAGAGCTCTCCCCAAATATTCTACCAATAAAATAAACAAATATGGATATAAAGGATCCCCCTGTTAGATGTCTTTGATTATAATCCATTAATGATAACTAAATTTTTTGTTGAGGAAATGCATACCTTAATCAAACTAATCCATTTTGGACTAAAACTAAACTTGATCAGTATTTGAAGTAGGAACCCCCATGATACCCTGTCATATGCTTTATCCATGTCAAGTTTTAGGAAAGTGCCCAACCTACCACTCCTGTAAACTGAGTGAATGAGTTCATGCACCATGATAATATCATCGAGGATTTTCCTGCCTACCACAAAACCACTTTGAGGATGATAAATAATCTCTGTGAGAAGGAATCTCAACCTATTCACTAAGGATTTTGTCAAAATCTTGAGCAACATATTACAAATACTTATGAATCTAAAGTCCTTGATTTTTTTAGCTTCATTTATCTTAGGAATTAGTACAAGGAAGGTAGATTTGATGTTCAATGAAATAACCTTTGATGACTTAATTTTCCTCAATGCTTCACAAACATCTTTCCCCACTATGTGTTAGAAATTTTGAAAAATATTGGAGGGAAACCATCTGGGCCTGAGGCCTTAAGCCCTCCCATGGAGAATACTATAGTCATGATCTCCTCATCACTCAAGGGGGCATCCAGTCCAATGTTCATTTCTTCTAAAACCTAAGTAGGAATATTTCATATGAGCCTACCCTACACTTGAAAGACCCTAGCTTTTATCAAACATATGAGGGTTTTAAATAATGCAACCGATTCATCCTTGATTTCCTTAATTTCCTCATAAATGGATCTATTGGATTTTAGGATTGCTCAAATTCTATGTTGCTTCTATTATTTAGGGTGGAAGTGTGAAAAAAAATTGTATTCCTATCACCTTCTCAAAGGTAGAGGGATGTAGACTTTTGGTGCCATAAATTGTTTTCTTCATTCAAGGAGTTATGAAATTTTTATAATAACTCTTTTTCTTTTATTCTGTCTCTTTCAGTCACTTTCCCAACTTCAAAGGTATTTTTAAACTCCTTGAGTTGATAAAAAAAAAATTTCTTCCTCCTAAAAATATCACCAAAAATATATTTATTCTAAGTTTTAAGGTTGGTCTTAACATATCTCAACTTGGATGCCACTTGAGATATTAGTGGGCCCAAGAAAGCACATGGCCACCATTCCTTGATTCTTGTTTCTAGGTTCATATTTTACATCCATATAGCCTCAAATTTTAAAGGCTTAGGAAAGAAACTCTGATTTTGGATCTTCTCTAGTATTAGAGGGTTGTGGTCTAAGCCTATTTTGGGTAAATAACAGAGGATATCATCTCCAAAAATGGGAGAACTTACTTCGAGATTAACACTATATCCATATTAATTTAGATATTTTGACTCCTTAGTCGTATGTTACTCCAGGTATACTTGGACCATTTCAAATCCACATCCATCAACTCTTGATTATTAAAAAAAAAAGCAAACTCTTCCATGCTCCTTGTATATGATTTAGATCCACTTTTTTTATCAAACAGGTATAGAGGAGTATTAATTCTTATGCTAAAACCCAAGATTTACCTCTAAACACATCCCTCATTGAGCTGAAGGAGTCCCAAAGGATCACCTTGTCAGGGCCCAAGTAAGGGGCTTAAATATTATACATAATCCATCTGACTGTCGACTCCTTGTAAAAAAGGATATTAATCACCCTATCATAGATTAGAAAAATTGATCCATCCAACTTAGTAAGGTCCCATAAGTAAAGGAGGCCCCTAAAAGCTCCATTTGTAGAATTTACCACAAAACTAGCTTCCTTCCAAATGATATTTTTAGTTATCTCTACACTTTACCTATCCATATTTTTTTCCTAAATAAGGATAATTTCCAGTCTCATATCTTTCCTAAAGGACATGAAAACTCTCTTCTTCACAGGCCCATTTAGTCCTCTAATATTCCATGAAATAATTTTCATTTATAAATTTAGTACTTTTTATCCCATTCAAAGAATGGGGTGAACAACAAATATTTTCCATCTTAAGTTGTTTGCTTTTGGTATCCTTTTCTTTTTTGACCTTTATTTGGGCTTGAATACCATCAACAATATCTAATTATGTCTCTCTGTTCTTGATCACTTTGTTAGAGGATTTGCCTACTTTTTGGTTTACCCTAACCTCCACTTTCCCTTTCTAGATTCTTCTAGTCTTAGGTCTAGATTTGGATGCTCTTGAAGAGCCCTCACGAAAGCACAGATAATATTTCAGCTCAAGCAGGGTTGGAGACTCCTACACTGGGCTTCTAAGAGGAGTCAATTTCCTCTAAGACTAGCTCTTGATATGCCAAGTATTGGTAGGAATTTTACAAGAATTTTGAAGTAAATTCTATGACCAGGTCTACCAAATTTACCTAATCAAGACTCTTATTGTGGTATTTTTCCATTGATTGGATTACTATTGTACCCATTTCATTAACCTCCATACAAGGAATTTTGTACACTATACTTTCTCCCATATCTAGGTTGTTTTTAGCTTTTGAGGATATATGCAGTGGGAGAGATCCATCATAGGTCCTGATAAAATGAAATAAAGTGGGTCTGCAATATGATTGAAATATACTATAAATAGAAAGTGGTAAAAATACAATGCAATATGGAGGATATGGTCACTCCATTAATATAATCTAAAGAACTACATTGTGCTCCATACAAGAGCTCTACCACTATCTAATCTCTACTACAATGATCTTGATATCTATATGCTATGTCTTTTGACCTATCACTATGAGGTCCTTTATCTAGAAAAATAAAGTTCTAGGCCAACACTCTACCTATATGTACAAGTGGAAACCTTGCACATTACAACATGCACATTGACACTTGTGCATTTATTACATTGCTTGAATTAAGTAGCTAAATTTCCCCTAAAGTAATATCTACTCTAACTATGTACCATAGGTGGTACATTTACATGACCCAAATGATGTAATGTATTCTAACTCTAACAACCCCCTGTATTACATTATTTTGGTATTGAAGATTTCAATATTCAATATGGATCTTCTTCTTGATATGTTCTTCAGTTTGATGTGATCTTTCGTATCCTCTTTAATTCACATTGCATTGTATGCCTTCTTGCATTGGTTCTTCTTCTTCTTCTTTATTGGAGTTAGTACTTTCATAGGTGGATGTGCTATCACCTAATTCTTGCAATGATATTTTCTCTTTGCTTTTGTTCTTCTCATCATTCTTTGTGTCTTGTATAGAAGTTTCTGAACATACACTTAGAGCATCATGATAATATTTTGAATTAGTAGAACTTGAAGTACTAATACTACATGAGGATTGAAATATCTTTGCTAATGATGATTCATCCATTTCTATTTTCAGCTTAAGTAATTATATCAATCCCTTCTATTCTACATTTTCATCCTTATAGCATTTGAATGTAAGTAGTACCATGTATAGTATGCTTCCATATTCTAAAGGAATTTGAATGTCATTCTTTCCATTATCAATTGCTTTAGTAAGTTTAGCATGTAGATAGAGCTCCATTATTTCAAACCTATCTTTCAAAGCTTCATTATGTATCCTTTTCAAAGTAGGATCTAAGTTTCCTTCAGATTTTATGAGTGAATTCTTGATTCCACTTTTTATGACACTTGCATTTTCTTTTCTAATAGTGTTGTTCATGTCATTATTTGTTATATTACTCGAGGTGGACATCTTTATAGCTTCTTGTAATGGAGTATAGAGTGCTTTTATAGAGCTTATATCAAGTTATCTCAAGTGATTTACCTTGTAAATCCCTATTTATGAGCTTGTTTTGATCAACTATTTTAGAGCTTAGGTTTTGTAGGCTTCTTTATATCTCCCTAGTTAAGAGATGTGAATTAGTAGAAACCTTGTAGTCTTGTAGAAACCTTATGATTCCTAAATGGATTAAGTACTTGATAATTTTTTATGAGTGCTATTATTATCAAGTTTTGTAGAATGCCTTATGACTCCCTAGTGCTTTTGGATATGCTATATAATGGATAAAGTGCTTTTTGAGAATAGTAGTTCAATTTTGAGTTGATTTTGTAATGTTTTGTAAGTAGCAAAAATCAACTTCTATTACACCTTATTACTCCTATTGAACTTAAGCACTTTCTAATTTTATGAGGTTCTATTGGTTGGATTTTGGTTATCCCTTTAATATGATTTGATAAGTATGCCATTTCCAACTCTTGATTTTCCTTAATAGACCTCCTTTATAGATTTTGATATTTAACGTTTCTAGATTCCAATTACCTACTTTGATGTAGTATTCCTTATAACTCCCTAATATGAAATATTAGAAAACAATATAATATTTGGAATGATATGACTTTAAATTCCAAGTTGAAAACCTTATTCCTCTTACTTTATTATTTGCAAATATAAATGTTTTTGGAATATGCTTGCTTAATATATTACTAGTGCCAGGTGAATGAATTACAATAGTAAATATAATGTATCCTTATAACACCAATATATCCTTAGTCTATAGAAAGCAATAAATGGTATATGTTTTAACTTCATATTATTTTGCCTTCATGTTGTGAGGTGGTAGATCTAAATTATTTGAAATGGTAGTCAATGCCCTCTTTGACTGGTGCTAAAATCTCCCTTAAGTAGCACTTTTTTTCTCTGTAATTGGTGCTGGTATTCCTTCACGTATGCTCGGTCTCATATTCTATGAATTGCACATTGGTATGGTGGATTTATGATGTATTCCTTCCACGAATTGGATGTTGGATTGATATTTGAATGAGGTGATGTCTATGCTAATATTATGATAGCTTATTTAATGCTAGTGTTCTCCAATGAATGGTGCACATTCTTGAATTAGTCTTCTTCCTCTAAATATGCTTCACACTATTTAATGTTGATCTTCTCTTTGACCTCTAGTGCTGCTTCTTCAATATAGATTCCTTAAATAGGACTACTTCCTTGTGACTTTATAAAAAGTGTCACTTGAGCGTTACTTTGTAGGCGTTGATAATCCAACGTATACAATGATGAGTTTAGTGGTAACCTCCCAAAGACTTGTAACTCCTCCTGGGTGAGTGTTGGAATATTTACAAATATTGAATGCTTAGAGCTCTTCTACCAAGTGGCACTCACATCTTATGCATGTAAGCCTTTATTCTAATGCTCCAATGATGGGCGTTGATACCCTATATTTAACTATATATTTGAAATATTCATTGTATTTCTATGTTTCTTAAAATGTAAGCAATCCCTCTTCTCTATTTTCATGTTGTCTTGATGAGGATTATGGATGGCACCAGTTGTATTGCTTCTCGGTTCTATGGCACTCTTCAATGACAATCCTATGGTAGCTTCTTGTGCTCTTCAATGGTGGACGTTCTCTCTAAGTAGAAACCTTGGGTATAACACTTCTTCCTTACACCTGTAATGTGTTGTTTGTATATCTTTTATAATAGCTTATTGCTAGCATTTTTTCTTGGCTTTGATAGCACCTCTTTTATGTAGATGATCTCCCTCTGTATGATACCCTTTCTATACATAGACTCATATGGATTCTTAATAGCTCCAATGTTGCAGGTGACACACTCGCTTCTAGGGCTGGATTGGACATGGAGAAATGGTATTTTTAAACACCTTGATTCTTAGACATGTGAGCTCTTCGTTGGTGCCTTCCTCTTGCTTGAGCTCTGCCCTTCAACCTGAAATATATTTCATATATGTTTTTTCTTGTATATTTAATAACTTTTATCCTTTCAAAGGAACAAAAGAGGTGCTTTGTAATAGTTATATTTGCACCAATACGAAGGACCTTTTATGAAATCCTTCTTGCCTCTTTTAATTTGCTTCCTTGGATTTTTTAATGATAGTTAATCCAAGCTAATGAAATGCTATTTTTTAAGTAAGGATTTTTGCACTCTACACTTTAAAGAAATCCTTATATTATCCTTAGATCTTGAGACTCACCAAGTCTTGATTTGAGGCTTCCTTCAAGGATATTAATGGTAGGTTCCTTCTTCACCTTTTTTCTTGTATTAGTGGCTTCCTTTGGCCATGTAGTGTTGTATATTCTTGTGTTATTTTTGTGCCTTTAGTAACACAAACTAATTTCTTGAGAGTAATTAGTTAAATATCAACTAGTATAGTGATTAACGGATTAAATATTCACTTTTAATGATAATAAACTCTCAGAATAAATTCTAATGCACTTAATATTTTTTACAATTTTCACTACAATCAATATTGTAGGATGTAGTCTTCTTGATTTCTAGATAGATTATAGGTAGATGATAATTTTATTTCTTTAGAAAATATCCAACTCCTATTAATGTGCAAATATATATTTAAATGAATTCTCCTTTTTGCACTTTCACGAAGACTATAATATGAGCCCTTCTTTTTGCAAATTAATCCAAAGATGTTGCTTAATAGAATTTGATAATGAACCCTAATTTAAGTTCAACTAATTTCACCCTATTTTCTTACCTTTAATTGCTTTTGAAGTAGATGTAGATATTGGTGCTTTGTTTCACCAAGTTGATGCCTTGTAGTAGATGATGTCATAACTTTTTATTGGCTATCTAGAACAACTTCCTGCTTCACCAACTTGAGATCTTAAACTTTCTATCTTTAGCCTTAGGTTTGGTGGCTTGATCCTTCCAGTGATCTTATACCTTCTGATATAGATTTAGAGAAATACTTTATCTAAACTTGTGCCTTCTTGTTGTGAGAGGTAATCTACAAATATCCTATATTTTATAGGCTTCTTCTATCTAAATATTCCTTCTACCTTCTTGTAAAATTTGACTTCAAATATGATCTTCTCAATATTTTGAATTTATTGAGGTCTTCACTAGATTCTTCTTCTGGATTTGGCACTCTTTGCCAAAATATTCTTCTCAAATTTGGAACTTCTTTCCAAATTCTTATTCTCTTGGGCTAATTATTGGATGGTGACAATTGTCCCAAGTCCTTCACTATTAGGATATTATCCTTGGTAGTGGATTTCTTCAATAAGTTCTCCTAGGAACCCTTTTAATGATGCTTTTATGAGATCTACATTAAGGCTCTCCAATGCTTCTTCTTTTTCTACTTGTGACATCTTCAAGGTCTTCTATCTGGTAGTTTTTTTTGTCTTCCACATGAGACCTTTTCTTCAACCTTTTGCTTCCAGAAGTGTTGGTGATGAGATCTTCTTTTTGGATCTCTAATTCCGCTACTTATGGATTCTGTAATAGGACTTCGTTGGTCCTTTCTCTTTCTTCTGCAACTTGTAGGCTTTGATAGAGATCACTAATATCCTATTTCTTGGACTGTTCTCTAAAGTATTCTTCTGAATCAGGAACTTTATCTTCTGAATCAAGAATTTTTCTTCAAAAACTCTTCTTTGGAGTTTTCTTTTGAGTCAAGAATTTATCTTCTGAGTTAGGAATTCTTTTCTAAATTTTTCTTTAGGAAATATTCTTTGGAGTTTACTTCTAAATCAAGAATTCTTCTTCTGAATCATGAATTCTTTTCTAAAATTTTCTTCAGATTTAAGGCTTCTATGGCTTTTTTTAGATCAAGGCTTCTTTGGCCTTTTCTTCTTCAATGTTTCTTTGACCTTTTCTTATTTACGGCTTATTTGGCCTTTTCTTCTTCTAGGATTATCTGGCCTATTCTTATTCTAGGATTTTCTAGCCTATTCTTCTTCTAGGCTCTTTATCCTATTCTTCTTCTAGGATTCTATGGCCTATTCTCCTTCTGCACTATGTAGTTATTGATATTGAACAGAGATCACCAATCTTCTATCTTCTCAACTCATCTTCTAGAGTCTTTTCTTCCTTGATTCTGCTATAAGGCTACTATGACCTTTTCTGCACTTTGTAGGATTATAGCTCTTGTAATGGAACCTTTCTCAAGGTATTTGAAATCTTCAATATTCTCCTTGTTGTTGTAGGTTCTAGAATAATTCTAGCAACATACTCTTCCTAACTCTCTTGTAGGAATATTTCGAACCTTTTTTTGAATCTCCTTTTTCCTACAATAAGTTATTAGAAATTGGAATGGAATAAATTATAAATCTAGAGATAATAATATTCACTAGTTGATTTTTCAAACTAGTGGTATGAATTTTAAGTCCTAGTATCCATGAGTTTTTTTGCAACTCTATGGAAAGAATCTAGCCAGATGTGTAATCTCAAAACTTTTGTAACTGAGATTTTATTTTAGTCCTCACTTGTGATTCTCTCCCTATTCCTATTGACCTACTAGATGATGATGGATGTAGACCCTCCTATTCCTATATTGATTCACCATGGCTTTGATACCATTGTTAGTTTTTGAGGATATATACAATGGGAGATATCTAGCATAGATCCTAATAAGATGGAAGAAATTGAGTCTACAATATGACTACAATATACTATAAATAGAAAGTGGCAAAAATACAATGCAGTGTGGAGGATATGGTCACTCCATTAATATAAGCTAAAGAACTACATTGTGCTCCATGCGAGAGCTCTATCACTATCTACTCTCTACTACAATGTTATTGATATCTATATGCTACGTCTTATGATCTATCACTATGAGGTACTTTATATAGGAAAATAGATTTCTTGGCCAACACTCTACCTAGATGTACAAGTGGATACCTTGCACATTACAACATGCACATTGACACTTGTGCATTTATTACATTGCTTGAAGTAAGTAGATAACTTCCCCCTAAAGTAATCACTACTCTAACTATGTACCATAGGAGGCACATTTACATGACCAAATTATTTAATATATTCTAACTTTAACAGTTGTTTGGCACTATGGGTTCATATTGCGCATTCCCATTATGAACTGCTTGACCTTGACTCGAATTGATTGGATTTTTAGCCCATTTTTTCTTTAAGTTTTCACCTCTTAGTACTTTGTGCAGGCACGACCCCAGAGGGTGACCAAATTTCTTACAATAATATTATTTAATGGGTCTATTTTCATAAATTATTGGCCACCAACAAACCCCCCCACCTGCGCTATGCCACCTTCCCTGCTCTTAGACACTTGACCATTATGCTTGACCTCCTTCCTGCCTTCACCCATTTTAAATTCCATTGTATGGAGAATTATCTCCATAATATTTTCAAAGCAATATATCATTCATATATTTTATTTTTATTTATTTCTTCATCTCTACTATTATGTCCTCCTTAGCATAACCAAGAACTATATCTATATCACCCAAGGATAACAAAGAACTATATCTATATCACCCATATCAATAACATAAAAATTGAATATAAAACATATTTATCTATGATGATCTTCAAATCATCAAAAATTTGAACATCCTCACTGACAAGTTTTATGTTTTTAATTTTGGTTGTTAGAACCTACAAATTGTTAGCCAATTATGTACTAATGAATTTATGCTTATTTCTAGGAATTATGGAGAAATTTTTTTTTTCTTTTTTATGCAACCATGAACTTGTAAAACTTGGGAAGTTCTTATCCTCTTCCCTGCAACCCATCCTTGACCCTGTCCTACATCCTTAGCCTTGTCCTGGATCCCTGGCACATACTTTGCCCTTCCTCCTCAACTGTTAGGTGTTGTAGACGATATCCTTGGGATGGGAGGTCACTATTACTTTTGTCTACCACTTTTCTTTTTGTTTTGTGGGCTTTTCTTCTGGTGCTTGTGATCTGGGATGTCCCTTTATAGGATATCCGTGGGTCTTGTTCCAGTTCCCTGGTACTCCTTTTGCCCTCATTCTTGGATATATGGTGTTGCAGATGATATCCTTGGGTTGGGATATCCCTTATTCTCTTATCTACCCCTTTCCATGCCTTCTGGTAGGGCTTTCCTTGTGGTGCCTATGAACTAGGACATCCTTGGGTTTTTTTGGGATGTCCCTAGTTTTTCCTGGGTCCTCCTTTGGGTTTTTTGAGTTCTTTTAGGAACCCTTGCCATTTTTTCTTGTAGGGTCCTATTTAGTGCTAAGGATAAAAGGTTCTTCTGGTGCAGTGTGTTATTATTGGGAGTTTTTTGGCTTCATGATAAACTCTTCACAGTATCTTTTGGCTTGGATGGGGCCTTGTGCTTATTCCTATGGTGTTGCTCTTTGGGTTTTCAATTGTAGATTTTATGGTGGGTTCTCAACTTTTCATGGCTTGGGGGAGGCCTCTATGTTGATTTTTTTGTGTTCTTGTGGGTCATCCTCTTCTGGATCCCTAAAGCTACTCGTTGGTGGTGTTGGTGGTTGTTGTGGAGCTCTTGCTACTTTTTTCTAGCCTTTAGCGGGGCCCTACACTTTTAGGTGGTATATTGTGCTTCACAACTCCTCTATTGATGTTTTATTAGGACTCTCCACATTTTTCCTTGGCTTACATTTCTACATTATTGTTTCCTTTGTCTCCCTTGGCCGCTGAGTAGTTTTCCTTGTTGCAATGAGATTTCATGGCCTCTGGAGTCCCCTAGTTGTTGTTCCACTTGCAGGCCTGTTTGAGATGTTGATCCCTACTATTGCATCCTTCTGCTATGTCCATGTGCATCCTTAGGTGGGAATTTTCTACGTTTCCTACTCTAGTTTCAAATTTGAATTTTCAAATTATTGTAATGGGTGGGATTGCCCTGTTTCAAATATTTTTGGGTGGGTTTTCCCTTTTTCATTTCTTCCTTGCACATGTTATTTGGGTGATCTTTCTGCACATGTTTTTTGGTTGTTCTGCGTGGGCTGGCACTGTCCTAGACTTTAATGTTAAAAAAATTAAATTAAATTTAAATTTTATACTTTAAGGCTATCCTTTAGCCTTTCTCGAAAGGATTTCATTAATCCTATCTTGATAGGCTTTCCTTATGTATTTCCTCTAGATTTTGGTATCCTTTTGGTTGGACTTCCTCTGGCCTTTTCTTAGTCTTATGACTTGCTATAATCAGGTTTTGGAATCCTTGATAAAATCCCATTTTTAATTTATTTTAACTTACAAAAAAACCATGAACTTGTAAAATAAAAAATTTATATTCAATGCTTCATCTAGTGGGAATGGATTTGGTTCTCCCTACAAATCTAAATATCCATGTGGAGCAATGGAGTAGTCCCTATTTGTCCCCTCAGATTCGATCATTCACATCCTTTGTCCTCCCTCATCTATGGTGATGGATATGGAAGGAAAGAAATTCCAAAGCTTTTAAGAACACTTCTCATTACCAAAAGTTAGAATAAGATTATCCTTACCATGGTGGAGAATGTTGATCTCCTATCCCTGTATGTGAGGAACACTAGTATAAAATTTGGGATATAAAATAATTTAGGTTTTAAATCTTCTCTTGCTTCAGTCCCAATAATCCATCACCTAGTAAGAGCAGACACTATTTGGGAACCACCTTCTCTTGGGTGGATAAAATTAAACTTTTTTGGTGCATATAAGGGTAATTCGGGTTAGGCTGGAATAGGTGGTGTCATCAAGGATGTGGAGAGGAAAATTCTTTTGGTGTTTTTTGAAAACATCCGAACCCAGACTAGCCATGCAGCTGAGGATAGAGCTCTCTTTGTAATTAAAATATCTAGAATTTACAAAAGTTATAATTGAAGGTGATTAATTTAATATCATTAATATGGTTGGAGGGACGTAGACTCCAACTTGGACAATCTCAAATATATTGGAGGAATTGCATAAATTGGGCCAAACATTTGAAATTATCCAGTACCAAAATGTGTTCAGGGAGGATAACAATTCAGTCAGTTTTTTCACTAACTTGAGAACCTCTCAAAACAACATCATAATTTGGAATAGGTATTTTTAGAAGGCTTAATCCAACTAGAAAATTATGTCAGAAGAAGGTAATTTTCTTGTTGCTTATTTGGTGGCCATAGTTTGACTATATTCAAGGGGGATTTCATGATACTTTTTAAATTTCAAGAACCATCTTTTTTTTTTAATTCAAACAAGAGGATATCTTGATCCTAATGGGGTGGGAAGAGTGGGAACCAAAGGATGTAGACTTGGGGAATGAACCTAGACCTAGAGAAATCAATAACTAGATTCTGGTTCTAGGTGGTTTGTTGGGAATGGTTTTTGTTCTATCCTTTTTGTTTTTTTAGTCTAGTTAGCTAGACCAAGGTATTTAGTCTTCCCTGCATGAGATTGAGCTGCCTTAGGTTGTATCAAAATTTTAGGAGTATGTATAGAATTGTTTTGGTAGTTTTTTTTTGGGTTCAATCCTGTTGGATCTCTAGATCTTGGTTTCTCTTTTGGTGGTCTATGGGACTCCCTTAATCTATCAAAGTTGTGTGGATCCAATTTTGTAGAAGGTTTGGGGTTCCTTTCAAAACTTATTCTTCCACCAAATAATATATAT
The DNA here is from genome assembly GCA_028583015.1 of Wollemia nobilis. Taxonomy (NCBI): domain Eukaryota; kingdom Viridiplantae; phylum Streptophyta; class Pinopsida; order Araucariales; family Araucariaceae; genus Wollemia; species Wollemia nobilis. The sequence goes on from JAQPPZ010000756.1 coordinate 16,441,947, forward strand.
ATATATAGATATATATTGAAATTTGTTTTACCTATCTTTTCCTTCTAACAATTCCTTAAATTTTCAAGCTTTCTTTTTAATTCTTTTTATTCATCCTAAAGCCTAACTATATTTTCATTTTTTTCTTTATGCCCTATTTGCTTAAAAATGAAATTTCAAATTTTTACATTGTAAAAAATTATGGGCACAAGCAAAGTTCATATACCAAGAAAATTTCTCCCAATAAAGAACCACAACACTTATATCTTCATTCCACCTCAAAAAAATTAAATATTTTTTTCTAGTTCACCAACCATTTTCTAGCATCATTATCATCCCTTCAACTAATATTGACAATTCCATGACCTTAATAATTTTTTTTCTCAAAGCAGCTAGGATTTTAAATAACAAAAAAAAAAAATTAATATTTTTTTTTTAGATCTCATCTATTTATTTCTTCAAACAATAAAATCTACAAATTTTATTCAAAAAAAAAGACATAATAACTAATTTACATGGATTGAGAGATATGAATTTTTCTCTTTTTTGATAAATTTTCGTGCAAACCAAAAACAACATGAAGAACCCAACTCCAAAAAATTGTAATTCCCTTAATACTTATGAGAATTTGAGAAGTGACTAGTTATTTTTGTAGTATTCTAGAATATCTACACAATTAGCATAATTATTCTAGAAATCATTGCTAACAAAATTTATATGAATTTTTTCTTTTGATACAAATTGTGCATAACCAAAAAACAACAATAATACTCCAACTTCAAATAGCTATAACTTTCTCAATACTTATTAGAATTTCATAAATAATCAAGCATTTTTGTAGTAATAAAAATGATCTACATGCTGGTGTAAAAATATTTTTAAAATGATTGTTAAAAAATAGATATGATTTTATTCTTTTGAAATAAATTTTGTGCAGTCAAACAAATGTATAAATACCTCAACTTCAAATAGCTATAACTTTCTCAATAATTGTCATAATCTAAAAATGAGACATCCTTTTTTTAGCACTCAAATGGATCTATAAATGGTGCAAAATATTCTAAATATTACCCCCGCAAGATGATATTCTTTTCTAAAAACATGTGCCCTAGATTTGCAAAAAGAACCTCACTTTTCCAGAATCGCTACTTTGATGTTAATTGTTATTGAAGAACACAAGCTTATACTGAGAGGGGGGGTGAATAGTATAATACCACTTTTTACTTTCTTTCCAAACCAATATCAATTAATATCCTTAATTTTAATAACCAAATATAGCAGTGTGCATTAATAACTCAGATAGCAGTAGTAAGCAAGAGCACAAGTCACCACACAAATTGAGACACAACAATTTACGTGGTTCACTCAATGTGGGCTACTCCACAGAGAAAATATTTTATTAAAACTTTCTCAATCAATCTCTTTGGGAATCACTCCCAATTACAATGTTTATGGATCTTTGTCCAAAGGAGAACTCTTTCCCCTTTTTCTCTAGCTATGTGATATTCTAGAAGACTCTGTCTTTCTGCTACACTGACTGGTGGAGCTCTCTCCAATTGAATACTCCTCACTCAGATATTTCTTCAACTGTGTTGGTTTCTGGATCTCTATCCACTAAGACTTTGTCCTCTATACTCTTTCACCTCCAAAGTTCTGTCAATAGGCTCACACAGAACCTGTTCAATAGGCTCACACAGAACCTGTTCAATAGGCTCACACAGAACTTGTTTAACAAGCTCACACATGACTTGTCAAATACTGAATAACAAGCTCACACAAAACTTGTCCAATGTTGAATAACAAACTCATACAGAACTTGTCCAATGCTGAATAACAAGCTCAAATATAACTTTTCCAATGTTGAATAACAAGCTCACACAAAACTTGTCCAATGCTGAATAACAAGTTCACACATAACCTGTCCAATGTTGAATAACAAGCTCACATAGAACCTATCCAATGCTGAATAACAATTTCACATAGAACTTGTCCAATGTTTAATAACAAGCTCACACAGAACTTGTCCAAATCTGCTCCAACAAGCTCACTAAGAACTTGTCCAAATCTGCTCTAGCAAGCTCACCAAGAACTTGCCCAAATATGCTCTAGCAATCTCACCAAGAACTTGTCCAAATCTGCTCTACAAATCTATCCCAACACTGTCCTCAAATCTATCCCAAATCTATCCTCAAATCTTTCTTAAAGGCCTTCACAAAGGCTCAATAAATCATGCTCAAGTAGTACTCAAAATGAACTAAAAAATGAATGGCAAATATCAACTCAACTCAACTTCATAGAAGCATAAAGAGAATTGTTAGAGACTCAATATATTCTAATCTCACTCTCAACCCAAATCAATCTCATCTCAACTCATAGAATCATAAAGAGAATTTTTAGAGACTCAATATGTTCTAAACTCACTCTCAACCCAAATCAACCTCAAATCAACTCAAATAAACTCATAGAAGCATAAAGATAATTGTTAGAGATTCAATATTTTCTAAACTCACTCTCAAATCAAATCAACCTCATAGAAGCATAAAGAGAATTGTTAGAGACTCAATATGTTCTAACCTCAATCTGAACTCAAAATAGAATGATGGAATAGTTTGTTTCATAGAACTTGAGCAATCACTTCACACATCACTTGACTAGGCTCAATCGACTCAATTCAACCAATCATCGCAAGGGACAACTCTCTCTCACACAACCCTAGTCCAAGTATGTATCAACCAAATCAATTTTTTCCAACAATGCTCAACCACAAATCTCACATAACAATGATACTCATGTTATTTTCTAACTCAAGTTCTTTCACAACCAATGGGCTTCAATCACTATGCTTATAACACAAGGTTTAAATACAACTCTCAATTCAGAAAACCTTGATGCATTTAACCAACCACTTTAGAAAATGAAACCACAAAAAATCCTTTTCCCTCCAATGATATTTCAAAAATCAACCACCATAAACAATCAATAGGATAATGTGCCCATACCTTTTATGAAGTGGAGAAACTCCTTTGGAAATCTGCCACACTCAAGACACTTTGAAAAAGAGCACAACAATCTTCACTTTTGAACACCTTTAAAAATAAATAGAAATATCTCTCTACATACACCTTATTTCTCCTTCTAAATGAGTTAGTCAAATAGCCCTCGAAATAAGATTTCCAACAATATATAATATGATATACTTTTATAAAATGAAAATACCATAAATATCTTCTTTTCTAAAAGTGCTTTTAAACTTGCCTTCCAATAAAAAATCAAATCAACCCTCATCACCTTATTCCTCCAACATTAGGAAATAATAAAAAATTTATTAATAAAAACATTACTTGCCTCTTAGAGGGAATCAAACCCTCGTCTCTACCAAAAAATCCTCAACCACAGTGCCAAAGACCATGCGAGCTACACGCTCACATAGGACAAAGAGTGCAAAATGTGCTTTTGTCCTTTTCCCCTTGCTCACATCAAACAAACGTGGGTCAATTCTCTTGCTCAAAACTATAACCTATGGGAATCAAACCTCACCTCTTTCGAAAGAAAAATCCTTTGCACTCCCCTCGCTCATCGTTGGACCATGCTACCACACGAATATTTCGACACTTTTCGTCTTATCTCCTCTGCATTCGATTCCAAGGATTTTGAAATAAAAGCTTTTGCATTTATATGCAACTTTCCTTTAATTTTGCAAACATCGGTGGTGCTTTTAAATTAATTTATTTTTGATGATGACATTGGAACTGAGGTAATTTTAATTTTAAATTTTAAAATTAACTTTTAAATATTAAAATTTAAACCAAATATTCAAATTGAATATCTCCATCTCCGGGGCAGCTTTTTCGATGAAACGAAAAGCCAACCTGGGTTTTAATAAAAACCCATTTCAAATCTGCCATCCATGGGTTAAATAAAACCTTTTATTTTTCCTACCTTGGTTTTCAAAAAAACCTTATAAATTTCCATGCTTTCAAAAATGTCATAAATGCTTATATATGAAATACTTTGGCCACCAAAACCAAATTTGATCCATGTGATATCAATGATCCATGTGACATCAATGACAACATAAAATACCTCAAATTGCCAATAATCTTCCCCTTTGTCATTGATGGCAACACCTCTAATGCAAACACCACAATCACTCCAAAAACCATCTTTGAGAATCAAAGCTACTCCCCCTGACTTAATACTCTCTTTGGAGGCTGCTCCCCCTAACTCAATGATCTCTTTGGAGGCTACTTCCCCTAACTCAAATCTCTCTTTGGATTCTGCTCCCCCTAACTCAAATATTTGTCCCTTACTCAAATCTCTCCCCCTTTGACATTAATGGCAAAAGGGACACCTATGGGGCTAAAATATGTGACTCTTAATTTTAGCCCCCTTACCCCCTTCTATTTTGAGGTGATTAAGTTTGGGGTGGGAGTACTTTTACTCCCATATCACTTTGTTTATTTCCTCTATCAATTTTCTTCCATGTTTTTTTGATATCCTTCTCTTGATGAATTATTTGATCTTGTCTAGAACTTGTTTGACCTTCTTGCTTTAAACCTATTTAACTTCCTTGCCTTGAACCTATTTGGAATTGATTCCTACACCATCTTGCAATATGCCCAAAGTTATTGAAATTAAAACACTTGATATTGTAGCCTTTGGATGGTGCCCATATCCTGAAATATTTCTTGAAATAATTTCCATATCCATTCCTTTCATGAACCTTGTATTGTGAAGTTTTGTTTTCATGACCATTGTGACCGTGACTTATGAATTGTGTAGTTATAAAACCATAGCCATATTGCTCATTTACTTTGCACTAAGAAGCTCTATGACCAATCGTGTTGCATGAGAAGCAATTTTCCTGAAAATCATACCTTCTTCCTTTGAAGTTTCTTCTAGCAAAATCAAAATTCTTTGATCCATGAATTCTGCAATGTATAGCCCTGTGTCCAAATCCATTACAATAAAAAAAATGTCCTTTAAAATCCCTTTTTTCATGACTTGGTTCCGCATACTTTTCTTTACCATTATCCCTATGATCATCTTCAACTTGTGCATTGCATTCTTGAACCTTCTTTGTAGTATCTAAATCTTCTTCTTTAGTTTCTTCCTTGCCTTTCTCTTCAAGAATTTATTTTCCCTTTGAAATTGATTCACCTATCTCAAAACAAGATCCAAACTGAATATTTGGAGCCATAGGAACTTTGGAGCTTTCCTCACAAATCTTAGGTGCTTCTTTGCTTTCATCTTTTAGAACTTCCTTTCCTTTTGAGTGTGAATTTTCTGGGAAGTAAGATACAACATTTAAATAAGTTTCCACTTCTTTTTGAACCTTTTCATCTAATGTATCTTGGCTTTTTGTGGTTACCCTTAGTTCTTCATTCATCCTCTCTTCTATCCTTTTTACATTTTGAAGCTCTTCTCTGAGATTACTGATTGTTTGAAGTTGAAATCTATTTGAATCTTGTTTTCAAGATTCTTGTATTCTTATTTTAGCATTTTGATTTCTGATTTTTGTTTACTTAGCTCATCCTCTTATTTTTCTATTACCAAAAGTGAGACTTCTTTATTTTCACTGTCACTGAGATTGTCACTAGAACTGTAGCTTTCTTTTTCAAATGAACTTTCCTTGTTTCAATTGTTGTAGTATGTGCAATCATCATCTATATGCCTAAAATATCTGCATATGAAACATTTTAGTATCCTTAGACCCTTCTTGTACCTATTTGCTTGCTCAATGGCTATGGAAAGCTCTTCATGTCTTTCTTCAATAGATATATCCTCTTCTTTAACTTCAATGCCTAGGAATAGGTGTTCTTGCCTTTCTTCACTTATTCCAAAGAATTTACTTTCTTCTTCATCTGATTTGTCTCTATCACTATGATCTTAGCTATAACTTCCCTCTACAATGTAGTAAGACTTATTTGCCTTATGAAAAAATTTCTTCTTCTTGAAGAACACAAGCTTATACTGAGAGGGGGGGGTGAACAGTATAAGACCTTTTTCAATTTTATCTATCAATACAACTTTCAAACCATTAACATGCAGAATAAAATAGCAGTAACAACGACAGTAGAAATAGTGCACAAAAAGCAATCCACAAAGAGACACAACACTTTACGTGGTTCACCCAAGGTGGGCTACTCCACGGATAAAACTTTCCTCTAAAAGTTATATCAAAACCTCCGGAATCCTTCCCGATTACAAAGTTTATGAGCCTTAGCTCAAAGGAGACACCTTCCCCTAATTCTCGCTTTGCTAGTGATCCTCTAGAAGACCTCTACCTCCTCCTCGCCCTTAGCAAGTGGAATTCTATCCACAGAAGACACCTGTCTTCCCTGCTCTGGCTGGAGATCTCTGTCCTCAACTCTGTTACAGCAAAGCTGGTCCTCTTTTTTGTACCAAACACAGTCCTTCGGTCTAGCACAATTGTCCTCTTCCTTTGTTCCTTTCTGCACTTGGTTGAAAACAACTTTTCACTGCCTGCGCAACTACAGCAGCACAGTCTTCTCAAATTACAGCGGCACTATCTTCTCAAATTACAGTAGCACTTGATCACCGTTTGTCCTTCACAACTGTTCGCAATTACAGCAGTATCTACTTCGTGCACTTTGCTTTCTTTTACACATACTGCGTGAACACAGTCGCAATCACAGCTGTCCTTAGATCAAATTCCACCCTTTTCATGATCTTCGCAAACACTGCAACATTCGAACGCACAGCAACTTATGCGCCTATGTACAACCACAACATCATACTTTTCGCACAGTCTTCTTATGAACAGCAGCACAGTCTTTGATACTTAGAAGATTCAACGAAGTCCACTCTAATGCTGTAGTCGAACTTCGCTCTCTGCTTTTTCGATGATCGAACCTCACTAGTCACACTAACTTTGCGAACGCCTCACTACGAAATGCACACTTCGATCGATACACAAAATTGCTCAAACAGTCTTCCTTTAATACTCACAATCTTAAGATGAAATCTTGTTCTTTAGTCGGCTGTTCAATCTCCAAACACGTCGGCTGTAAAACCTTACACTTCATCGACAAAGGTTAACTTCGTCGGCTTTAACCGCCTCTGCTGTTCTATAGCTGTTCTCGCACGAAACTCAAACATGTCACGATATCGCTACGCCTTTGACTACCATACACCTTCTTTGGTTTGTTGTCACGAAATCGTGACACTACAGCCTTTGCTGACGTCATCGTAAATCTTGTCACGAAATCGTGACGCTCTAGACTTCAAAGCCTTCTTCTCTGCTGTTGTCACGAAATCATGACACCTTTGCCTCTTGCTGACGTCATCATGATTCTTGTCATGAAATCATGACGCTCTGGACTTCAAAGCCTTCTTCTCCGCTACTATCGTGAAATCGTGACACCTTTGCCTCTTGCTGACGTCATCATGATTCTTGTCACGAAATCGTGACGCTCTGGACTTCAAAGTCTTCTTCTCCGCTACTATCATGAAATCGTGACACCTTTGCCTTTTGCTGACGCCATCAGCAACTCTGTCGCGAAATCGTGACACCTCTTGCTTCTTCATCCTTTTCTTGGTTTGCACTAGCGAAAATGAAACATGTCACGAAATCATGACGCTTTTGCTGCCTTAAGCTCTCTCTTGCCAACTGCTCACGAAACTAGAACATGTCATGAAATCGTGACGCTTTTGCCAACTGCAAGCTGCCAACTCAACCTGTCATGAAATCGTGACACTTTCTGCATCCGTACAACTTCTTCGAAACTTGTCACGAAATCGTGACACTTCCTACAACTCAACACTGCCAACTCAACTTGTCGTGAAATCGTGACAGTTTTTGCATCCGTACAACTTCTTCGAAACTTGTCGCGAAATCGTGACAGTTTTGCCCGTTCTGCCTCTGCCTTCCTGCATGTCGCGAAATCGTGACACTTTTGCCCGCTTTGCCTCTGCCTTCCAGCATGTCACGAAATCATGACAGTTTTGGCCAAACTTTCTCTCTCCTCAAACATGTCGCGAAATCGCGATAGCTTTTTCCAGCGACCTCGCAAACTTTTTCTAACTTATCTTTTTCTGGATTTTTGGCAACTGGGCTACTTTGATTTTCTTGGAGACTTACTGACCAGCTGAAACCTTCATCAAAACACATCCTTAGACTTAAAAACAAATTGCTCCAAGAACTCCTTGACATCAAAAACAACAACTACCAATAGCTCCTTGACATCAATGACAACAATTAAACTTAGGCAAAGGCAATGTACTCAAGATACCCAAAATTGCCAACAATCTCCCCCTTTGTCATTGATGGCAACCCTTAATTAAAAACACATCTTTCAAGAGCCAAAACTGAAATCAATCTCTTCAAGTTTTGCTCCCCCTGACTTGAAGCTTTCCTCTTCACTTGAAAACACTCCCCCTTACTTAAATCTCTCCCCCTTTGTCATCAATGGCAAAGGGTCACCTTTGGGGCTTGGGACTAAGAATGAGCCTCTTAGCTTAGTCCCTCCCCCACCTCCCGATGAGGTGATTTAAAACAGGGTTGGGAGTGATACTCCCATTAGACACTCATCATCATTAGTGTCTAAGATTTCTTTGTCGGGCCTTCTCTTGAATTCTTTTTTTGTATTCCTGTTCCTGTCACTGTTTTGATCCTCGGACCTGTTAATACTACTGTTCCTGTTTCTTTTATCTTTTTTGTTCTTATCCATACCTTGATCCTTGGACCTGTTCATATCACTTTTCCTATTTTTGTTATCATTCCTATTCTTATCCATGCCTTGATCCTTGGATTTGTTCATGCTGTTGTTTCTGTTCCTGTATCTCAGAAGATCAGCTCTACACTGTCTAGCTAGGTGACCTTCATTGTTGCATTTATAGCAAGTAACAATATTTGGCATGACTGTTCTTTGAATCCGCCTGTTCTGACTAACCCAGTTCCTGTTATTTGCCTTGCAAAAAATTGCCTTGTGCCCGAATTGTTGACAAGAGTAACAATACCCTTGAAAGAAATTACGTATCCTGAAACTGTCATTTACTCTCTTCATTTGAGTCATGCAATGTACAACCATGTGACCAAATCTGTGACACGCAAAACATCTATCGTGAAATTTTCTTTTATTCGACTTCATGGGTCCCGAAAACTTCTTCTTCTCAGTCTGAATATCATTTTCTATTTCTTGCGTATTCATCACTTATCGACTCATGATCTGAAGTACTTTCTTCAACAGGACTCTCTTCCTTTTGAAATCTCTTGCTAGATTCCCCAACCTGTTCCTTGTGCGGCTCAACGAAACCGAGACCTGTTTTATCTATTGGTTTTCTTTGTCCTTTGATGAGAAATTTAACCTTCTTGGAGCTATCCTGAAATCTGTAGAGCTTATCCTTGTACTCTTTATTTTCTTCTTTCAAAGAAGCCATTTCCTGTTCTAACTCTCTATACTCCAGAATTTTAGAATCTAACTCATTCTTGAGTTCTTGTGACTTAGCCATAGATGCTTCAAGATTTTCTACAAGTTCATCTATCTCCATACAACATTCATCTAACTTAAACTTGAGTCTATCATTCTTCTTTCTTTCCTTTTTCAAAACACTAAGAGCATTATTGAGTTCACATTCAAGATCCTCTATTTGATGGCACTTTGAATTATCACAACCTTTTTCAGATTTCTTATCACTAGAGGTGCTACCTTTTTCAAAAACCATACATGCATCTTCATTGTAGTTTTCTGAAGCATCCTCATACATACTAGCAACCAAATCATTATTTCTGCAATCATCCTCAAGGTGCCCAAAATTTCCACATCTAAAACATTTCATGATAATGAATTTATGTTTCGGTTCTTCCTCTTTTTCTGAAATGAACAACATCTCATTTTCATCATCACTAGAAGAACTGTCACTATCACTGCTAGAACACTTACTTGCTTTGTCTAAGTAGAAGCTCTTCTTATTCTTGTGAGAATGCCTCTTTCCATGATTGTTGTACTCATATTTGCTTTTCTGGTGATTGTTGTACTCATTTTTGCTCTTTCTGTAATACCTGTGCTTTTCAGAGTCCTTGCTTTTAACATCCTGTATATCTTCATCACTTTCATTTTTAGAAACAATACAGTCAGTAGCATAATGACCAAATTTCCCACAGTTAAAACATCTTATATTTTTCTTGCTTTTGTGCTTTCTGGAAAACTTGCCTTTCCTGTTGTAATATGCCTCTTCCTCACTAGAAGACTCATCACTTTCTTGAATCTGTTTGCCCTTCGATTTCTTGATAGCTTTGAAAGTCGCCTCTTTCTTTACATCAACTTTTACTTGAGTTCTCAGCTCAAATGCTGCAAGAATACTATGGAGCTCATCCTTTTTCAATTTATCTAAATCTTTGGCTTCCTCAATAGCAGAAATATTTTCACTAAATCTATTAGGAAGAGATCTTAAAATCTTATCACACACATCATTTTCAGCAAGTTCAAGACCTAAGTCTTTCATGGAGTTCACAATCTCATCCATCCGAAGCATGTAGTCACTAATATTTTCATCATCATTCATCTTGAGTTGTTCAAACATACCTTTAAAATGTCTCAATTTGGCCTTTCGGACATTTGCATCACCTCGTATGAACAACCTGCAATTGTTTCCACATCTCACTAGCTGTCTTGCAGTGAATAACTTTGGTAAGATCAGCCTTCTGTAAACCTTTTAAGATTGCATTCATGGCTTTTGAGTTGCTGTGATGTAGAAGCCTGTCCTCTTTAGTGTAAGGACCATTTGTAGGAATGGTGTACCCATCTTCAATAACTTCCCATACCTCATTACCAAGAGCCATAAGATAGACCTTCATTCTTGCACTCCATAGACCAAAATCTGATCCATCCAGAATAGGTGCTGCATTCCCACTTGAGTAGTCCATTGTGTTCTTTGCAACCTTTTCCTTCAAGCTGTTAAACTTTTCGAAGGCACTGGCTCTGATACCAATTGAAGAACACAAGCTTATACTGAGAGGGGGGGTGAACAGTATAAGACCTTTTTCAATTTTATCTATCAATACAACTTTCAAACCATTAACATGCAGAATAAAATAGCAATAACAACAATAGTAAAATAGTGCACAAAAAGCAATCCACAAAGAGACACAACACTTTACGTGGTTCACCCAAGGTGGGCTACTCCACGGATAAAACTTTCCTCTAAAAGTTATATCAAAACCTCCGGAATCCTTCCCGATTACAAAGTTTATGAGCCTTAGCTCAAAGGAGACACCTTCCCCTAATTCCGCTTTGCTAGTGATCCTCTAGAAGACCTCTACCTCCTCTACCCTTAGCAAGTGGAATTCTGTCCATAGAAGACACCTGTCTTCCCTGCTCTGGCTGGAGATCTCTGTCCTCAACTCTGTTACAGCAAAGCTGGTCCTCTTTTCTGTACCAAACATAGTCCTTCGGTCTAGCACAATTGTCCTCTTCCTTTGTTCCTTTTTGCACTTGGTTGAAAACAACTTTTCACCGCCTGCGCAACTACAGCAACACAGTCTTCTCAAATTACAACGGCACTATCTTCTCAAATTACAGCAGCACTTGATCACCGTTTGTCCTTCACAACTGTTCGTAATTACAGTAGTATCTACTTCGTGCACTTTGCTTTCTTTTACATAGACTGCGTGAACACAGTCGCAATCACAGCTGTCCTTAGATCAAATTCCACCCTTTTCATGATCTTCGCAAACACTGCAGCATTCGAACGCACAGCAACTTATGCGCCTATGTACAACCACAACATCATACTTTTTGCACAGTCTTCTTATGAACAGCAGCACAGTCTTTGATACTTAGAAGATTCAACGAAGTCCACTCTAATGTTGTAGTCGAACTTCGCTCTCTGCTTTTTCGATGATCGAACCTCACTAGTCACACTAACTTTGCGAACGCCTCACTACGAAATGCACACTTCGATCGATACACAAAATTGCTCAAACAGTCTTCCTTTAATACTCACAATCTTAAGATGAAATCTTGTTCTTTAGTCGGTTGTTCAATCTCCAAACACGTCGGCTGTAAAACCTTACACTTCGTCGACAAAGGTTAACTTCGTCGGCTTTAACCGCCTCTGCTGTTCTGTAGTTGTTCTCGCGTGAAACTCAAACATGTCACGATATCGCTACGCCTTTGACTATCGTACACCTTCTTTGGTTTGTTGTCGCGAAATCGTGACACTACAGCCTTTGCTGACGTCATCGTAAATCTTGTCGCGAAATCGTGACGCTCTAGACTTCAAAGCCTTCTTCTCCGCTGTTGTCGTGAAATCGTGACACCTTTGCCTCTTGCTGACGTCATCATGATTCTTGTCATGAAATCGTGATGCTCTGGACTTCAAAGCCTTCTTCTCCGCTACTGTCATGAAATCGTGACACCTTTGCCTCTTGCTGACGTCATCATGATTCTTGTCATGAAATCGTGACGCTCTGGACTTCAAAGTCTTCTTCTCCGCTACTGTCATGAAATCGTGACACCTTTGCCTTTTGCTGACGTCATCAGCAACTCTGTTGCAAAATCGTGACACCTCTTGCTTCTTCATCCTTTTCTTGGTTTGCACTAGCGAAAATGAAACATGTCACGAAATCATGACGCTTTTGCTGCCTTAAGCTCTCTCTTGCCAACTGCTCGTGAAACTAGAACATGTCACGAAATCATGATGCTTTTGCCAACTGCAAGTTGCCAACTCAACCTATCATGAAATCGTGACACTTTCTGCATCCGTACAACTTCTTCAAAACTTGTCACGAAATCGTGACACTTCCTACAACTCAACACTGCCAACTCAACTTGTCACGAAATCGTGACAGTTTTTGCATCCGTACAACTTCTTCGAAACTTGTCGCGAAATCGCGATAGTTTTGCCCGTTTTGCCTCTGCCTTCCTGCATGTCGCGAAATCGTGACACTTTTGCCCGCTTTGCCTCTGCCTTCCCGCATGTCACGAAATCGTGACAGTTTTGGCCAAACTTTCTCTCTCCTCAAACATGTCGCGAAATCGCGACGCTTTTTCCAGCGACCTGCAAACTTTTTCTAACTTATCTTTTTCTGGATTTTTGGCAACCGGGCTACTTTGATTTTCTTGGAGACTTACTGACCAGCTGAAACCTTCATCAAAACACATCCTTAGACTTAAAAACAAATTGCTCCAAGAACTCCTTGACATCAAAAACAACAACTACCAATAGCTCCTTGACATCAATGACAACAATTAAACTTAGGCAAAGGCAATGTACTCAAGATACCCAAAATTGCCAACACTTCTCATACCTATTTTGCTTGTATCTGTCATCTTATCTTTTTCTGTGACCCTATTTTTCATCATCACTATTTTCTTCATGTGGAAACTTGTATGCATAGTGACCAAGATCACCACACTTGTAGCATCTAACTTTCCTTATATCCCTAAAATTCCTTGAGTCCTTATTCCTTTTGATGAAGTTAGCTTCCTCATCATTTTCTAGAACTCTATTTGTTTATGAAACTTTATCTTTATCTTTTTTTGAAGCCTTGGATGCAATCTCTTTTATTGGAGCCTGATGCTTACTTACTCTCATCTCATAAGCTGTGAGAGTATCTTGCAATTCTTCCATTGTTAGCTTGTTGATATCCATTGTTTCTTCTATTGCTTAAATCTTAGAATCATATTTCATGGGAAGTGATCTCAAAACCTTTTGAGTAAATTTTGATTCTTTCATCTCAAAGCCTAAGCCTCTCATGGTGTTAGTAATCTCATCAACATGAAGTAAAATCTTTGCAATATCTTCAGAATCTTCCATTTTCAATTCCTCAAAAAAAATTCTATGAGTTTGTAGTTTTGCCAACTTTACCTTAGAATATTCTTCATAAGTATTCCTCAACTTGGTCCACATCTCATTAGCTGAAGTACATACCATGACCTTTGTAAAATTTATCTCACGTAGCCCACTCAAATACAATTCATTGCTCTTGCATTTATCTCAACCAATTTTCTGGTAGTATTATCTTCCTCGGGATCACCTTCAACCCTATATTATTTTTCAATCATCTGCCATACCTCATATCCTTGTGATATCAAGTAGTTCTTCATCCTCATGCTCTAGAAAGCATAATTATTACCATCAAATAATGGAGCCTTATTTGAATATAATCCATTCTCTAAAGCCATTTGTGTTCTTGTAGAATCTTCCCTCAAGTTGTTAGCCTTTTCGAAGAAACCCACTCTAATACCAATTTAAGAACACAAGATTATACTGAGAGGGGGTGAACAGTATAAGACCATTTTTTACTTTCTTTCCAAACTAATATTAATTAATGCCCTTAATTGCAATAACCAAATATAGTTGTGTGCATTAATAACTCAGATAGTAGTAGTAAGCAAAAGCACAAGTCACCACACAATTGAGACACAACAATTTACGTGGTTCACCCAATGTGGGCTACTCCACGGATAAAATATTTAACTAAAACTTTCTCAATCAATCTCTTTGAGAATCACTCCCAATTACAATGTTTATGGATCTATGTCCAAAGGATAAATCTTTTCCCTTATACTCTAGATATGTAATATTATAGAAGACTATCTCTCTGCTGCACTAACTGGTGGAGTTCTCTCCACTCGAATACTCCTCACTCAGATTTATCTTCAACTGTGCCGGTTGCTGGATCTATATCCACTGAGACTCTGTCCTCTGTACTCTATCACCTCCAAAGCTCTATCAATAGGCTCACTACGAACCTGATCAATAGGCTCACATAGAACCTATTTAGCAAGCTCACATAGAACTTGTCAAATTCTTAATAATAAGCTCACACGAAATTTATCCAATGTTGAAGAACAAGCTCACACAAAACTTTCCCAATGCTGAATAACAAGCTCACATAGAACTTGTCTAATGCTGAATAAAAATCTCACACAAAACTTGTCCAATGCTGAATAACAAGCTCACACATAACTTGTCTAATTTTGAATAACAAGCTCACATAGAACCTATCCAATGTTGAATAACAAGTTCACAACCAATGGGCTTCAACCACTATGCTTATAACATAAGGTTTAAACACAACTCTCAATTCAAAAAACCTTGATGCATTTAACCAGCCACTTTTGAAAAGGAAACCACAAATAATCCTTTTACCTCCAATGATATTTCATAAATCAACCACCATAAACAATCAATAGTAGAATATTCCCATACCTTTTATGAAGTGAAGAAACCCCTTTGGAAATCTGCCATGCTCAACACACTTTGAAAAAGAGCACAATAATCTTCACTTTTGAACCCCTTTACAAAAATAGAAATATCTCTCTACATACACCTTATTTCTCCTTCTAAATGAGTTAGTCAAATAGCCCTCGAAATAAGATTTCCAACAATATATAATATGAAATACTTTTATAAAAGGAAAATATCATAAATATATTCTTTTCTAAAGGTGCTTTCAAACTTGCCTTCCAATAAAAAAATCAAATTAACCCTCATCACCTTATTCCTCCAACATTAGGCAATAATAAAAAATTTATTAATAAAAAATTTACTTGCCTCTTAGAGGGAATCGAACCCTCGTCTCTGCCCAAAAAATCCTCAACCGCGGCACCAAAGACCACGCGATCTACGCGCTCACATAGGACGAAGAGCGCAAAATGCGCTTTTGTTCATTTCCCCTTGCTCATGTTAAAAAAATGTTGGTCAATTCTCTTGCTCGAAAATCTAACCTGTGGGAATCGTACCTCGTCTCTTTCACAAGCAAAAACCTTTGCACTCCCCTCGCTCATCATTGGACCACGTAGCCACATGAATATTTCGGCACTTTTTGTCTTATCTCCTCTACATTTGATTCCAAGGCTTTTGAAATAAAAGCCTTTGCATTTATATGCAACTTCCATTTAATTTTGCAAACATCGATGACACTTTTAAATTAATTTTTTTTTGATGATGATGTCGATGTTGAGGTAATTTTAATTTTAAAATTTAAAATTAAATTTGAAATATTAAAATTTAAACCAAATATTCAAAATTGAATATCTCCATCTCTAGGGCACCTTTTTTGACAAAACAAAAAGTCAACCTGGATTTTAAGAAAAACCCATTTCAAATCTACTATCCATGGTTTTAAATAAAACCTTTTATTTTTCCTGCCTTGGTTTTCACAAAAACCTTATAAATTTCCATGCTTTCCAAAATGTCATAAATGCTTATATATGAAATACTTTTGCCACCAAAACCAAATGTGATCCATGTGACATCAATGACAACATAAAATACCTCAAATTGCCAACAATCTCCCCCTTTGTCATTGATGGCAACACCTCTAATGCAAACACCACACTCACTCCAAAAACCATCTCTGAGAATCAAAGTTGCTCCCCCTGACTTAATGCTCTCTTTGGAGGCTACTCCCCTAACTCAATGCTCTCTTTGGAGGCTGCTCTACCTAACTCAAATATCTCTTTGGAGGCTGCTCCCCCTAACTCAAATATCTCTCCCTTACTCAAATATCTCCCCCTTTGACATCAATGGCAAAAGGGACACCTATGGGGCTAAAATATGTGACTCTTAATTTTAGCCCCCTCACCCCCTTCTCTTTTGAGGTGATTAAGTTTGGGGTGGGAGTACTTTTATTCCCATCTCACTTTGTTTCTTTCCTCTATCAATTTCCTTCCATATTTTTTTGATATCCTTCTCTTGATGAATTACTTGATCTTCTTGTCTAGAACCTATTTGACCTTCTTGCTTTGAACCTGTTTGACTTCCTTGCCTTGAACCTGTTTGGAATTGAGTACTACACCATCTTGCAATATGCCTAAAGTTATTGAAATTAAAACACTTGATATTGTAGCCTTTGGATGATGCCCATATCCTGAAATCTTTCTTGAAATAATTTCCATATCCATTCCTTTCCTGAACCCTGTATTGTGAAGTTCTATTTTCATGACCATTGTGACCATGACGTCTAAATTGTGTAGCTCTAAAACCAAATCCATATTGCTCGTTTCCTTTGCACTGATAATCTCTATGACCAATCCTATTGCATGAAAAGCAATGTCCCTGAAAATCATACCTTCTTCCTTTGAAGTTTCTTCTAGTAAAACCAAACTTCTTTGATCCATGAATTCTATAATGTATAGCCCTGTGTCCAAATCCATTACAATAAAAACAATGTCCTTTAAAATCCCTTTGTTCATGTCTTGGTTCCTCATACCTTTCTTTATCATTATCCCTATGATCATCTTCAACTTGTGCATTGCATTCTTGAACCTTCTTTGTAGTATCTAAATCTTCTTCTTTAGTTTCTTCCTTGCCTTTCTCTTCAAGAATTTATTTTCCCTTTGAACTTGATTCACCTATCTCAAAACAAGATCCAAATTGAATATTTGGAGCCAAAGGAACTTTGGAGCTTTCCTCACAAATCTTAGGTGCTTCTTTGCTTTTATATTTTAGAACTTCCTTTCCTTTTGAGTGTGACTTTTCTTGGAAGTAAGATACAACCTTAAAATAAGTTTCCACTCATTTTTTAACCTTTTCATCTAATGTATCATGTCTTTTCATGATTACCCTTAGTTCTTCATTCATCCTCTCTTCTATCCTTTTTGCATTTTGAAGCTCTTCTCTGAGATTACTGATTGTTTGAAGTAGTTCTTCTCTGATTTTGACATTTGTTCGAATCTTGTTTTCAAGATTCCTGTATTCTTCTTTTAGTGTTTTGATTTTTTATTTTTTTTTACCTAGCTCATCCTCTTCTTTTTCTATTACCAAAAGTGAGACTTCTTTATTTTCACTGTCACTGAGATTGTCACTAGAACTACTGCTTTCTTTTTCAAATGAACTTTCCTTGTTGCAATTGTTGTAGTATGTGCAATCATCATCTATATGTCAAAAATCTCTACATATGAAACATTTTAGTATCCTTAGACCCTTATTGTACCTATTTTCTTGCTCAATGGCTATGGCAAGCTCTTCATTTATTTATTCAATAGATCTATCTTCTTCTTTAACTTCAATGCCTAGGAATAGGTGTTCTTTCCTTTCTTCACTTATTCCAAAGAATGTACTTTCTTCTTCATCTAATTTGTCTCTATCATTATGATATGAGCTATCACTTGCCTTTAAAATGTAGTAAGACTTATTTACCTTACGAAAAAAATTCTTCTTCTCATACCTGTTTTGCTTGTATCTGTCATCTTCTTTTCTTTTGTGACCCTGTTTTTCATCATCATTGTTTTCTTCATGTGGACACTTGTATACATAGTGACCAATATCACCACACTTGTAGCATCTAACTTTCCTTATATCCTTAAAATTCCTTGAGTCCTTATTCCTTTTGATGAAGTTAGCTTCCTCATAATTTTCTACAACTCTATTTGTTTCTGAAACTTTATATTTCTCTTTTTCTGAAGCCTTGAATGCAATCTCTTTTATTGGAGCCTGATGCTTACTTACTCTCATCTCATAAGTTGTGAGAGTACCTTGCAATTATTTCATTGTTAGCTTGTTGATATCCATTGTTTATTTTATTGCTTAAACATTAGAATCATATTTCATGGGAAGTGTCTCAAAACCTTTTGAGTAAATTTTGATTCTTTCATATCAAAACCTAAGCCTCTCATGGTGTTAGTAATCTCATCAACAAAAAGTAAAAAATTTGCAATATCTTCAGAATCTTCCATTTTCAATTCCTCAAATATTTTTCTGAGTTTGTGGTTTTCCCAACTTTACCTTGGAATCTTCTTCATAAGTATTCCTCAACTTGGTCCACATCTCATTAGCTAAAGTATATACCATGACCTTTGCAAAATCTGTCTCACGTAGCCCACTCAAAATATAATTCATTGCTCTTGCATTTATCTTAACCAATTTCTTGGTAGTCTTATCTTCCTTGGTATCACCTTTAACCCTATAATATTTTTCAACCATCTACCATACCTAATATCCTTGTGATATCAAGTAGTTCTTCATCCTCATGCTCTAGAAAGCATAATTGTTACCATAAAAAGTGGAGCCTTATTTGAAGATAATCCATTCTATGAAGCCATTTGTGTTCTTGTAGAATTTACCCTCAAGTTGTTAGCCTTTTTTAAGGAACCTGCTCTGATACCAATTGAATAACATAAGCTTATACTGAGAGGGGGTGTGAACAGTATAAGACCACTTTTTACTTTCTTTCCAAACCAAGATCAATTAGTGTCCTTAATTGCAATAACCAAATATAGAAGTGTGCATTAATAACTTAGATAGTAGTAGTAATCAAGAGCACAACTCACCACACAATTAAGATACAATAATTTATGTGGTTCACCCAATGTGGGCTACTCGACGAAGAAAATATTTTACTAAAACTTTCTTAATCAATCTCTTTGGGAATCACTCCCAATTACAATTTTTATGGATCTCTATCCAACGGAGAACTATTTCCCCTTATTCTCTGGCTATGTGATCTTCTAGAATACTCTATATCTCTACTGCACTAACTGATGGACCTCTCTCCACTTGAATACTCCTCACTTAGATCTATCTTCAACTGTGCTGGTTGCTGGATATCTATCCATTGAGACTATATCCTATGTACTCTGTCACCTCCAAAGCTCTTTCAATAGGCTCACTAAGAACTTGATCAATAGGCTCACACAAAACATGTTTAACAAGCTCACATAGAACTTTTCAAATACTGAATAACAAGCTCACACAAAAATTTTCCAATACTGAATAACAAGCTCACACAGAACTTGTCCAATGCTAAATAACAAGCTCACATAGAACTTGTCCAATGTTGAATAACAAGCTCACATAGAACTTGTCCAATGCTGAATAACAAGCTCACACAAAACCTATCTAATGCTGAATAACAAGCTCACACATAACCTATCCAATGTTGAATAACAAGCTCACATAGAACTTGTCCAATGCTGAATAACAAGCTCACACAGAACTTGTCCAAATCTGCTCCAACAAGCTCACTAAGAACTTGTCCAAATCTGCTCTAGCAAGCTCACCAAGAACTTGCCTAAAATTTCTCTAGGAAGCTCACCAAGAACTTGCCCAAATATTCTCTACAAATCTATCACAACACTGTCCTCAAATCTATCCAAAATTTATCCTCAAATTTGTTCCAAAGGCCTTCATAAAGGCTCAATCAATCATGCTCAAGTAGTACTCAAAATGAACTCAATAATGAATGGTAATCTCAACTCAAATCAACTTCATAGAAGCATAAAGAGAATTTTTAGAGATTCAATATGTTCTAATCTCACTCTCAACCCAAATCAATCTCAAATCAACTCATATAAGCATAAAGAGAATTTTTAGAGACTCAATATGTTCTAAACTCACTCTCAACCCAAATCAACCTCAACTCAACTCAAATCAATTCATAGAAGCATAAAGAGAATTGTTAGAGACTCAATATGTTCTAAACTCACTCTCAACTCAAATCAACCTCATAG
Organism: Wollemia nobilis; assembly: GCA_028583015.1. Lineage (NCBI taxonomy): Eukaryota > Viridiplantae > Streptophyta > Pinopsida > Araucariales > Araucariaceae > Wollemia > Wollemia nobilis. The sequence goes on from JAQPPZ010000756.1 coordinate 16,462,349, forward strand.
AAGCATAAAGAGAATTGTTAGAGACTCAATATGTTCTAACCTTAATCTCAACTCAACATATAATGATGAAATTTTTTGTTTCATAGAACTTGAACAATCACTTCACACATCACTTGACTAGGCTCAATCGACTCAACTCAACCAATAATCACAAGGGACAACTCTTTCTCACACAACCCTAGTCCAAGTATGTATCAACCAACTCAAATGTTTCCAACAAAGGTCAACCACAAATCTCACATAACAATGATACTCATGTTCTTTTCTAACTCAAGTTCTTTCACAACCAATGGGCTTCAACCACTATGCTTATAACAAAATAATTAAACACAACTATCAATTCAAAAAACCTTGATGCATTTAACCAACCACTTTCGAAAAGGAAACCACAAACAATCCTTTTTCTCTCCAATGATATTTTAGAAATCAACCACCATAAACAATCAATAGGATAATGTACCCATACCTTTTATGAAGTGAAGAAACCCCTTTGGAAATTTGCCACACTCAACACACTTTGAAAAAGAGTACAACAATATTCACTTTTAAAACCCCTTAAAAAAAATAGAAATATCTCTCTATATACACCTTATTTCTCCTTCTAAATGATTTAGTCAAATAGCCCTTGAAATAATCTTTCCAATGATATATAATATGATATACTTTTATAAAAGGAAAATACCAAAAATATCTTCTTTTCTAAAAGTGCTTTTAAACTTGCCTTCCAATAAAAAAAATCAAATCAACCCTCATCACCTTATTCCTCCAACATTAGGTAATAATAAAAAATTTATTAATAAAAATGTTACTTGCCTCTTAGATGGAATCAAACCCTCGTCTCTGCCCAAACAATCCTCAATCGCGGTGCCAAAGACCACGCGAGCTACAAACTCGCATAGGATGAAGATCGTAGAATGCGCTTTTGTCCTTTTCCCCTTGCTCACATCAAAAAAACATGGGCCAATTCTCTTGCTCAAAACTCTAACCCATGGGAATCGAACCTCGTCTCTTTCACAAGAAAAAAGCTTTGCACTCCCCTCACTCGTCGTTGGACCACACTGCCACACGAAGATTTTGGCACTTTTCGTCTTATCTCCTCTACATTCGATTCCAAGGCTTTTGAAATAAAAGCCTTTGCATTTATATGCAACTTCCCTTTAATTTTGCAAATGTCGGTGGTGCTTTTAAATTAATTTCTTTTTGATGATGATGTCGGCGCTGAGGTAATTTTAATTTTAAAATTTAAACCAAATATTCAAAATTGAATATCTCCATCTCCGGGGCACCTTTTTCAATGAAACAAAAAGCCAACCTGGGTTTTAAGAAAAACCCATTTCAAATCTGCCATCCATGGTTTTAAATAAAACCTTTTATTTTTCCTTCTTTGGTTTTCACAAAAACCTAATAAATTTCCATGCTTTCCAAAATATCATAAATGCTTATATATGAAATACTTTGGCCACCAAAACCAAATGTGATCCATGTGACATCAATGATCCATGTGACATCAATGACAACATAAAATACCTCAAATTTCCAATATTTATGAACCTCTATTCTCATGAATAGTAAATCATTTACAAATATGCAGAAATATAAAACATTCATTCATAATAAATTCCACAATAACAATCCACACATTAAAAGATATGAAAATAACCTCAAAATAGGGCAACACCAATATACTCCTTAAGGAAGGAATCACTTCATAGGATCTCTACTCCATAACCCAAGACTCTTACAAATAATACTTCATATGACTTCCTTTTATAATTGGGGGTATATCTCTCTTTATACAAGAATGTACATGATAGTTCACCTTCCATGAGTTAAAAAGTGCATAGTATTATAATATGGTACTATGTTATATGTTATTATAATTTTATAGTAAACCATACCATTATACCATATTATATTATATTCCCACATCCATATCATTAGGCACCTAAAATTTAGTCCAAAAGATCCTTTTACTGTCCATTTTCTCACAAATAAATACCTATATATATTAATGTCATATTTTTAACATTAAACCCGAAAAAATATATGAAAAGAATCCATGATGCTAACTATATCATACCCTTGTGATATATGATAGTACTAATATAAATAAAATCAAGGTCTCCTTGATTGATGGATAGCTCTAGAGAAAAGTATCATCATAAAGTTGGAGATGAGATTCAAAAGGAGCGTTTATTGTAAATAGAATATCTTTGATTATTCCATAAAAATTTTCCTATAAGAATGATCTCCCTACTACCTCAATAAGAATAATGATAAGATAAATGTATAATAGGTAATCTTGTAGGATCCATTTATATATTTTAGATTTTTCTAACAATATTTAATCTATTCAAACCAAGCTTATTAACCAATATTTTTTGATAAAATAACATAGAAAAATAGAAAATAACCTTATCATATGATTTACACATTTATTTTTATATACATATCTATTTTTCATGGAATATAGAGAATGTATGGCCACTTTTATAGAATTTATACAGTCAAGAATTCATTTAACATGGACAAAACCACTTTTTATCCTCCAAAATAACATATTCTAGAATATTTTTTCAATATAGTTGCCATAATTTTTTAAAATTATTTTGCAAATCATATAAGAAAGCTTCATTAAATTTTTTTTACCAAAATATACTATTTCACCCTATTTTGGGAACCAATGTATTAAATATGGTATGGATACCTTTAATCAAAGACTTATTTTTCCTAGACTCTTCAATTGTATCTAATGTATCACTCTTCAATAAACCCACAAAATTTTGAAATAAAATTACATGAAATCCATTAGGACCATATGCTTTATCAGGGTGAAAAGAGAAAAATATCGCTTATATATTCTCCATGGATATCTTCCTCATCAAGTTTTTATTATGTTCCTACATGATAATTGAATGAAATATTTTGTAAAAGCTTACCTTAAGACTTATTATGTTTTCTAACCTTCACCACATCCTAATTATCTTCTTGTTTTTCCTCAATACATCTTCCATATGGAGTTAAAATATGTTATATATGGTAAAAAGACAAGTCTATTTTAGTACTATTATTAAAAAAAATCATATATTCATTTCATTATTTAAACAATATAACCCTAGGATTTTGGTCCCAATAGGACTCTTCCTTGTGTAATACATTATGATAACTAGAAAGTAAGTATAACTCTTGAGCATAGGTATCCTTGATCAATTTATTGATTAGTATGATACATTGTTAATTGTTGAGGTTGAATTTAGATTTTATTTTTATTCTAAATATGTTACCAAAGCTTTGCAATTCCAAATATTTATTTGTCCCTTTATATATATCATATTATAAAAATATATATACACATATGGATTTTTATTCTTTTTTCATCCCATAATGACATAACAATTAAAATAATCAAGATCCTATAGCCACATAGTCTAAAATCAAAATGGATATGGATGATAATTATTGATTAAATAATAAATCAAGATAATAAATATATTATCTAATATTTTTAGATTAATTATATTTATACAAATTGTATACTCATTTTTTAATCATGCATTAAATATATAAAAGTATCTATTCTTTTATCTACGTGAGTCTCCCCAATACATCTAATATCTCATGTACATGGAAGCTTGAGTAAATATAATTTAAAATGCTATTTAAATTAATAAATGAGAAAATATGATCCATAGTTTTATACCATCTTGTTATTTCTCTCAATAATCCATAGAGTTATCATTGAATTTGGCATAAATAAATTGAAGCCCTTCCCCTCTGGATAACAAAGAGTAACTATATTGAAGCATATATACTAATGACTTTAAATTTGATATATTATCTCTTACAATAAAAAGAAACCAAATCAATTCTTTATTCTAATAAGTGTCTATCACATTTGTCAGTATCCCATATTGTTGAAATACCTTTAAGAACTCCCATAGTAAAAACTGCTACACAGTCTAACCAGGTTGTTGAAGCCCATGCTCTTTGGCATGGTTTATTTATTGCAAAAGGGATGACCAATCATATTCTTGTGGAATGTGACTCTCTGACCACTATCAATTATTTAAAAAATAATAAAAAGCCTTCATGGAGAGTTCACAATTACATTGAGGAAGCTAGAGTTCTCAGGAACCAATTCCAAGATACAATTTTTTAGCATACTTTTCATCAAAACAACAATGTTGTTGATGCTCTTGCCAAATTTGGCACTTCCATATCCGAGCTGATGACGTGGTATTTTGACCTACCTCAATTCTTACATCATATAATTGATAAAGACAAAATGTCTTCATGACCTGATCTTCCCTTGGCTGACGTGGAGCAAGTCAGCACTGTTCATAATGATCCTCATGTCACTGAAGCTTAATTTTGATTGGGCCTCACCTTTGGCCATTTCAATTTGTGTTTTTTCCATGCCTTCATGTGATGTCTTCCTTGAGTGTCGGTATTTCTACCTTCGAGGTAGTTTTTTTGCGTCGTATCTCACCTGTGTCTTCCTTGATTGTCATTTTTTATTTTTGTAAAGCTTCATCATTGTTTTTTACCCTTATCTCATTTTTCCCAATTTTCCCATGCTCCACATCTATTTCCTTCAGATCCCTCCACTTATGCCTTCCACGTCACTCTTTTCATATATTTCCCTCATGGTATTCTAGTCTGGATTTTAGGTTTTCTCGGTTGGAGAAGTTTTTTCCCAGTTTACCTCATGATTTTTTTTGGTGATCATTTCCAGCTCATCTGCTCATTTCATGTTGAAACATGGTGCTTCCTTAGTTGGCACGAGTTCCAAATTCAGAGAAAAAATGCTTTTATAACCTTATCTTGGGGTTTCTTAAGTCATATTACTAAGCTCTGCACCTATTATTTTTCTTCCCTGAAGGTTTATCCCCTAATGCTCTCTGTGTGTTTAAAAATTATGGATAACTTTGTTGAACCTTCCACTCTATGTATTGATACTATCGTTGAAGGCATTATTGATGGAAAAAAGTTCCTTCCTTTCTTTAAGTTGTTTTAAGGTGAAGACCCTAAAATTACTCTGGCCTTTTTAGAAACCTGGGATGATGGGAAGGTCACCATCCAAGGCAAATCTTATGTCTTAGATGTTCAAACTCTTGTGGAGCTAACTGGTCAGTAGGTGAAAGGAAGGTCTATCAAAAGGAAGAAACACAACTGGGATGCTGAACTGAAGGATATTTCTGACAAAGATCTTTGTAGGAGAGCTAAACTTGACATGCAACATGATGAGCTTCCTTTTCCTTTTAGGAATGTCCTCAAGCCAATAATGGAATATGTCACTGTCGACGATCCAGATAAGCCTTTAAAGAGTTTTCACTTTACTTTTTATAATCATTATCATGAGGTTAGGGTTTTGAATATTCCTAAATTTATTTATAATTCTGTCAGTCATACTATTGAGGAGACCAAGAATAAGCAAAGTTCCAAATTGCCTACCCATCGTGGCTTGTTTAAAGTCCTTTATAAGCACTGGTTGATCCATTATATTGAAGGTGTTATCATAACCCCTACCCCTAACCCTGAGCCCAAGTTGAGTCCTCCCAAGGTTAGTTCTTCTCAATCGACTCCTCTATCCTCTAAAAAGCTAAAATTGTCAGCAAAGAAGCAGAATATTGTTGAGGAAGTGGAAATTCTAAGGAAAAGGGCTAGAGAAGCTCCTACTGATAGTGACAGTGATTTTGATATAAATTTGAAAGCTGAAACAAAAATTGGACCAGTGCAAAAACTGTTGTGTGTGTCTGTGCATCTGAATAACAAAGCAAAGCAATATGAATCCATGGTCATTAACTCTGATGAAGACACCAAGGATGGCCTTAACCTCGTGTTGCATGAGTATATCATTAATTCAATTTCTAACAATATTGCTTAGCTTATGGATTTGTGCAATGCCTTGACCTTATCTTTCTTCAAAAGATATTTATCTGAAAAGGGAGTTAATGAATTTGATGCCAAGAAAAGGAATAAGAAGGTCAAAATTGAGGAATCCTCTATCAATGGCAGTAATGTTGAAGAGGATCTATTCACTGCAAGCCTGTATGATCTCATAGTAAAGCCTACCTCTGAGAAATAGTTGTTGATTGTTGTCATGTGCTTTATGTAGGGTTTTCCCCTTTCTCATGCATTTTTGTGCCTTGATTGTTCTTTCTTCGTGGTGGCTAAGGATAGCCTTTAGTATATTTTTTCTTTGGTTCTTTTTTTTTTTGAGGTTTACCTCAAGTTTTGGTGTTATGGATCTTTTTCTTTCTGGTTTCTTTTGGTTATTACTTCTACTAGCAGGATTTGCCTTTTGTAATTAGGTTTTGGGTGCTTTTTAAAACCTCTTTTAATGTAAAATTTTTAACCAATCAAAAATACTGCTACATAGTCCTTCATTTTCCAAGTATTTTTAATAAAACCTTACATTCCTCCTAATAGTATATTTTTTCTTAAATAAAATAATTTAGGACTATAATGACCAATTAACTACTTGATAACCCTTATTTTATAATCCTAATTCATGTGGTACCTAATATTCTAATATACGATCTTCATCATCACTTTTAATCCTTATTTATGGGATTAACCCCAATTCTTAGAAGCACTTATAATATTTTCCTCTACTTTCCCAAAACAATATCCCTATAACTTTCATTTTCTCCTTCTTCCATCTTTGAGGGCCTCTCTCCTTTTTTGTTCCACATATGCTTTCATGCTCATCCATGTATTCCATTTTTGTAGAGTTTTTATAATGTGACTTATCATATATTAATTTATGCTTCCCGAGAGAACCTAAAGCACAATGTCTAATATAAAAGACATTTTCTTGTTTATGTTGCCTTGAAAACCCTAAAGCACAAGGGTTATTCTCCATAATACATACTTTATTATGCTCTCTTAAAAGTATATCCTCCAAAATTATTTAATATGCTCTATTTTAAACCATGAAGGGTAAAGAATAAATTGTATATTGATTTTATTCTATTATAACATAATGATTTTTTACTAAAGAAAATTAGAGATGATTTACATAGAATAAATTTGTCCTCTTCCACATTTTTTTTAGAACTTGCATCCATATCTTATTTTCTACTTTTATATGCTTTAAATTTTGAAATTGCATGTTCTAATTCATTATCCCTTCCATCCTTATTTTTTTATCAAGTCTTTTTCATTGAACAAATCATAAATACCTTCACAATCTAATGAGATATTGAATATTGTTCTTCCATTTTTTTGTGAGTGGAAAGGTCCTTGAAATAATCTAGATTCTAATAAAATACTAACTTTTATTTTCAGTGAAAAACCCCTTGCGGGGCCGCCTTGGTCTAAGAGACAACGAACAGGGGGTTCTACATCGTCAAAGTCACTCGGGGGTCGCACCCGATCCTGCCCGCACCAACATTATCAATTGGATTTTGGGTACCCAATTCAGCTTTTTGGTAGGGTGGGGATTTGAACCTGGGACCTCCCTTGGAGGATTTCCATCTCCTCTCCAACTTACCTACAACACCTGGGTTGATAAAATAATAACTTCATTTCTTTATATTTAATTTTATATTATAACTAAAACTTGTCACCTATTTGTCATTCATTTTTAGTTTGCAACCTCACATTTGTGTCAAGTATCATAATATTTACAATTTTGAGATACAATGTTTTTGTGGTCCACTTATGGAACCAATCTATTTGATTAAAATTTAATATTGATGTATTTTTTATAAATTTTCAAATAGTAATGGCAACACATGTATAGGTACATAAAAAATGATTTCACTTCTCACTAGGTGGGCCCTATTTGATAAACCCCCTGTAATACTACCCATTGGAGTATGTGTAAATTGATCATATGAAGCCAAAGGTCAAATGTGTTAGAGAAAGATTATGGGAACCACTAATGTAGCCTATAGGGAAGTTTTTAAGTAAACTTATGGGCATAATATATGTAAGCCTTTGGACATCATTTATGTAAACCTACAGGTATCTTTATTTAAGATTGAGACTAGATTTAATGTACTCACCCTTAGCGATATTAGTTAAACTACTTCTATGGTTAATGATAATTGAAGGTTTTAATGGATTCTTTATATTAAAATTTAACCTTTCAATTCGAGTAATATTGGCTTCAAGTTACATCTATTCAAGGATTTTGTATCGCTAGATATATTGTCAAATGATTGATCCATTGCATCAATGCATTATATGTAAATATATTATGGGGTGATTAAGGAAACTCGCCCCCTCAATCAAATCATATCATTTATCTCTATTTATATTATCTATCAAATTTATCCATAATTTTTCCCATGCTTTTTTTACATATGATAATGGTGCATGTATATTTCATATTGTTTCTAGAAATTATAATGATTTTTAATGTGGTATTAGAGCAAGAATAAAGATACGCCACTTATTTATGAAAAATAATTATCATCATCTAGGTAACTAGATATAAAACCACCAAATTGAATCATTTTTTAGAGAACTTTTATAGTTTGAAAATTTTAAATTTTAAAATTGGTTCTCACACCAATTTCTCCCTCCAATATTTTATGCCCTTCCTTCCATGTCAAATTTATGCATTCCATGCATTGTTTAAACCAAGTATGACTTCCTATGTAGGTGATTATGGTAGATAAAATGTGCCATTTCATTAATCTTGAAATATATTACAACAATAGCCTTTGTTACAATACAATATTTCATCACATGCCCCTTGGGCTACAATAAGGGTTTTCAAGGTAATGGTACATTTGTCTTCTAGACCACCTCAAAGAGTGGGTGGGTTTTTATGCTTGATGACCACCCTTGGTTGAATGAGTCTCCAAAAGCCCTACACACAACCAAAAACAATAGTTAGTAGCACCCCTTGGGTCCACCTAAGTTGGACCCAAGTTTATGAGAGGAGAAAACAATGACAACTTGTATTAAAGCATTAAATCAACCTCAAAATGAGATAAAAATATCAAAAAATTATTGTAGACACAAAATCCTAGCCACTTGTCCTTCATCCTAGTTATTCTACCACCCACTTGTCCACCATCCCCCTTTCCCACCATTCAATTGGCCATTCCATACCTTTCCTGCCATCCAATGGCCCACTTTAGCCCTTTATCACCATTTTCCGACCCTAATTTGACTTATTTATATTTATTTTATATTATTTATATTTAAATATAATATTTTATATTATATTTTAATATATTTATTATAAAATATATATTTATAAGCCAAATTAACCTCATCCATATGTTCCAATCTAATCTCAGTCGTCTATCTTCCTTAATCTGTGTCGCACCTAAAGCTGAATATCAACCTTTGGATCCACTTTAATATTAGCCACATGATCAAAAGTGTTAAGATAAAACCCTAAGAAAACCCTAGGCTTGATAATAAATAGGAGCATTTTCAATGCTCAACCTGAAAGAGGGGTGAGGAACTTTTGCTAACTAGAACGTTGACTAGTGCATTCTGAAGCTTTTGCTATTCGAACTTACTTGTGATATCTAACCTTACCTATAGCTAGTTTCTTATGAGTAGATTGTTACCAAGATTAGCCTTCCCTAAAAACCCTAGTTTTCCCTAGGATTTCCTCATTCCAGCTATATTCACATTCCTTTCCCATTGCCACCATCATATTCCATCCGTCGAACCCTTCGCAACCCCCCAATTTGCCTCTGTATATCTAACCCTACCCGTAGGCGCTCTCAAGTGCCTAGTGCATCCCACAAGCATAGTAGGGTGCTTGTTGCATTCTAAAAGTGCATAATAGAGCCTGTTGTAACCTGCAGGCACTGTCCTGAGTCTTTTGTCCCATAGTCACAGACTAGAGTCTACCGTGTAAGATCATCAGGTGCCATTGGGGCACCTCACCATCAATATGCAATAGATCGATAGAATATATCATCCACTACAACAAGATAACTTATTTTATGTATTACTTAGCATTTATTTGAATTTGGTATGTTTTCTTAACTATATCTAGAGTTTTTAGCTTACATTTCTGAGGTTTCACATAGTGGAACCCTCATATTTATCACTAATTGCTCTGGTTTGATTTATGTGTAGGATAAGGTAGCACTAACCAAGGATATTTGAATAAATTGTTGAAGATGGAATGGATTGGTTATGGATAGCAAGAAGCCCATTCAACCTATTGAAGGTAAAATATAATTAAGAAACTAAATTATTTGTAGCTAGGGTTTCAGAGAACCCTAGCAGCTATAACTTTGTACCAAATAGCTCTGTAAAATAGATCTATTGTAACAAAGGAGTTTTTCAACTCCCCCCTTAATTATTCAATGAAAAGATCATCTTTATGCAATTCATTTATTATTTTTGAGTTTTTAATATAATATCTTCTTTAGTGTCATATTTTCACCTTACACTTACCTTGCTCACCTCTGCAAACTATTTTTGGTTGAATGTCTGACTATGTCTAGTCTTGAAAGGGGAACTGTTTGGGGGTGGATAGTTCTGAATATGAACCATTTGGGAATATATGGTTCAATTTGTACTACTTATGATGTGATGAAAATTTGAGAGGACATTTTGTATGCTATCAATAAGCTACCCTCCAAATTTGGTAGATATTGGAGTTGAGACTTGCAATCTATGTACAAAATAAGTCAATATTGTTCTAGCTGGGAACCATCCCTGGGGGTTGATATTGAATGTGAATCATTTGGGGGTGGATGGTTCACTCTATACTAACCAAAATATACTAAAATTTTCAAGAGAACTTCTATTTTTTGTGAGGTGTCTTCAATTTTAAGTTGAAGTCTATTTGATCTTCCACCTGTGAGGAGTTTCACAAAATAGATACATGCAAATAGAGGCCTACATTATTGTCCATGGTTGATATGCAAGCAAAGAGGATCCTAAAAATGTGCACACAAGTAATTTCAAACTAAATTTTGGTAGATTTTCCCTATAGTAATATCACACTCTCATGCAAATGAAATAAATAGGGGGCTATTTATAGAAATTTTTGAAGGATCAAGGGTAGTGAGGTGGATGTGACATGACAACCAAGTGGCTTGGATGAGGGGAGGAAAATTTGGGATTTCCCACTTGGATGGTCAAAGAGGCATGTGTGCACCATACCTCATTAACCTTCTTGGATGAGGAGAGTCCTCATCCCACTCAAGTGGTATGTGTAAACCATACCTCATTAATGTTCTTGGGTGGGAGAGTCCTCACCCCACCCATATGTATTAAAGAGCATGAGTATTGTGTGGGTGCATGGGGATATGGAGAGTAGGGGGTAGGCTAGGCTAGGGTGAGATGGACCTAAGCTAAATTCAAAGGGTAGACTAGGGGAATGTGCACATAGGCAAGGGGGTGGGATAGTCACATGGTGATCATGGGCTAGGTGTAAGATGGGGCTTAGTGTGCAAAAGGGGCTAGAATGAGATTATTTTATGTTTCTAAGGTTATCATGTCGACTATTTGATTTAATTGGGACCATTGTAGGATTATTGATTATTTACCTTAGACACAATGTTAAATTAACCTTTTATAGGTGTCTATAATGATAATATATGAAGACCCGTCTTGATTGATAGCACAATGCTAAAGGCTCTTGCTATTTATTACAAGATAATAGTTTTGAATCCCTTCCTCTTTGTATCACCTACTTATTAACTCAAGTTGTGTTTCACTCCTTATCTTTTGGATTTCTATCCAACCTCTATTCACATTATAGAGATTGACATGAAGGTAGCAACATTGGATTTGAACGTAGAGGTCATAGTTTTGAGATCCAAATTCATGAGGTTGCAAGAAAATTTTATTTTTTACAAATATTCTAGATATGGAAAATATTAGGGTTGGCATATGTGCCCCCTTAATCTTCTAGTAGAAGAACAATTTTCTACAATATTATTTTCAACTTGTCACTATAGTGCAATGTTTGGATCAACCCTTATTAGCTAGAGGTCATCAATTCAAAATTGAAAAATATATTCTCTTGCATGCAATGCCTTTCATCCAATGTTATGTTAAGCAAAGGTCATTTACACTCTAATTCTAGACAATATCAAATGATATAGTGATCATATAACTTGCTTGTTCTTGTTAGTTTAGTGGATTGAATCCCAAAAGTATTTAGGAACTTCTAGATTGATTGGTGGTATATGCATAATAAAGTAGCAATGCACCCTCTTGAAATTATAGAAATAGCTTTGGTGCACTAATTGCTAATGTCACTTGTGGATATAAAGTTCTAATATCAAAACTTTGTGGTAACACTTTTCAAACAAATGCTACAAATAGGCTTATCTTTATTATATTCTCTCTTTTTTGTTTCTAAAAGGCACATGTAGTGAATTAAATATTTCACTATTTTATTTAGCCAAGGTAACTATATCCCTGAGCAACCAAATTAATCCAATTATCAAAATCTAGTTCATTTATTAGATGTAGGCAGTGGTAGAAAATAATAAGTGCTTTCTTACCAAGTGGTAGATATGAAATTCACCAACTAGTAGTATCTAATTCTCTAAAATTTATTTCTAAGTCTTGGGATTGTTATTTTTTCTAATTTGAAGCTCTAGTTATCCAAACTTCCAAATGGCATAAATTGTGCATACAAAATCCTTTGGATCCCATGTTTTTCTAAGCTCTATGCAGTGGTGACATCAAATTTTAGCTCTATTATTGTTATATGCAAATAGTTATGCAAAATTGGTTGTTTGGCATATGTTACATGCCTTTATGGGTAAAATTACAGTACCTAGTTAGTTCAAATGATAGGATTACTCAAAAGAAATAATCTCTAGTTAATTATTAATAATAGAATATAAGAAGTTCTTGATGATCATGAACTTGATAAGAAGAAGAAGAAAACAGTTTACCTCTTCTTTATGTTAGTTGAATTTGTAGAGAGGAGAAACCACCATTGAACAACTGTATTTACCAAAGACAAAGAGAGAAATATACCATATATTTTATTACAAATAAGTGACTTTTACAATATAAAATACATGATATATTTTATTCCACCTACTGCTTACTACCTCCCCAGATATCTGATAGGGAAAAACTTACACAGTAGGGTCCTCGGTGATATTCTCATGCTTAATAGGTATATTTTTCATGATTATTGCACTCTGGTTTCATTAGCAACAATTTTATTTGATTTAGTGTGGTTTATATTGTGCTTGAACAAAGCCCCAACTTAGGTGGGCCTATTTATCTACTAATATCTTTCTTTTTGGTTGTGTGCAATTCTCCTACCCATCTACAACAACCCTTGGAAGTTCCTACACCCTCACATGCATTCACACAATATATCCTAATTGTATTCGGTTGTGGAATCATCTCAGGGGAGCTGGTCTTGAGACTGTTATCATAGGCTATAAACTGTCAAACCCAAGAGCTTGTAAGGGCATGAAATGGGATCGAGGGGGTCTCGGGACAATGCTAACAACTACAGGTAGGTGTGAAATTGGCTAAGGCAAGTGTGTGGAAGGATTTTGGTAGCATAATATTAGCTCAAAATGGGCTCTCCCTTTGGCCATGGCCAAGGGTATTTATATAATTTTTGGGGTTGGGTGAGTGGGATGCCACATAGGCTCCACTTGGCTTCCACATGTGCAAGGTAGGTGAGGGAAAAGTCTAGAAAGTGGTGAGGTGGAGGGGGTTGGGTTGGCATATTAAATTACCTTGGAAGAGGTAATCCTAGGGGGAGGGAAACTAATTTTAAATTAGTTTCCCAAGGGTCATGGGGGAATGTGAAAATATTTAAAAATTGTGAGTAATGAAGTGGTTGTCCTTTGTCCAAGTGGGATAAATGCTCCCTTTGACATGTCATTATTTTAAATTTTAAATTTCTTTTTATAGCATGAGGGGGGTACAATATTAATTTTGGGGGGGACTTTAGAGATTTGAGGGGGTATATTTTCCAAGTTTCTAGAGATTTTATATTAAATGCATTTGCTTTGAATTTTGTTTAATCTTGATTAAGGGGATTTAATAGTGTATTTAATTAATGTTAATTAGCATTGCTATTATTTTATTAATTTTATCATTTTCTATGTAGGAGAGGTCATAAATAAGGCTCATGATAGTGATGTTAATTATATTTAATTAGCCTAATTTAGGTTTATTACATATTTAATTAATAATTAGTGGTATGTGGATATGGGTAGGAGATTATTATTATTTATGTACTTGTTTTTGTATCTATATTTTTCTATTGTTTTATTATTTTGTGGGTGTAGGGAATGTATTCAGAATTTGATTTATTATTTATATTTAATATTTGTGTGTCTAAGGTTTTGTCAGAAATTATTAGGGAATTTAGATTATTTGTAATTTTGTAAGGCTTATTTAGGTATTTTTATTTTTAATTTATTATATTATCAAAACTGTTAATTTTTTATGTCTACAGATTTCCCTTTTGCAATGTGTTGTTTGTAAGAATAACATAGTGCAAAAACACATTTCAAAAATTTGTTGTTTGTTGCCCTAGTGAAATGATTATCCCTATGAGAGCATATTTGGTAACCCCTTCAAGTGTTGAGTGTGTAGGTGAGGTCATGAGGCCAAGGGTGAGCCACTTGACAAAATGGGAGCATGGTAAGGGCATGTGGTGAGCTAGGGTGAGTATTTAGGAAGGGTGGGGTAGGAAAAGGGAAGGTTAAGGGTGTCAAGGAAGACCATTTCTTCAAATATGGTCTAGCAAGAAATAGTCTATCCGAAGGTGGTGAGATAGGAGGTAATAGAGGGGGGTTTGTTAAAGGGGGTATGATATGGTGGGATTTAAGGGAGTGAAGTCTGGACTCCTAAGGAGAAGGATGATGGTAGAAGGAGGTTTTCAAGGGGATGCAAGGGACTATAATACAACCATAGAAAATAGGTACACCCAAACAAGAAGAGATAACATGTGCACTACGTAAGAGGTTAAGGAAAAAATAAAAAATAAATAGAAGTGTGTAGCCTAAGGAGGCAAGTGAAAAGTGTATAGCCCAAGGGGACAAGGGTAAGAGAGGTGCCTAAGGAGGCAAAGTGGACAAGTGTACGGAAAGAGGAAAGTAAAGAAAAATAGTACAATGTAGAGGTAGAGTCAGGATAAAAAAGTTACATGGTGCATTAAATGTGATAAAGGTGATAGTATAGAGCAAAATAGGTGGGTGGATCGAGATCATCTAGAAATAAGCATTCAAATAATGGGATATTGGCTTAGACACATGTCGTACCACCGAAGGTGAGCGCATGCAATTGCCTATGGTGGTCATGTGACCAGTTGAGCTGGTCAAGTGAAGCACCAATAAATTTGCATTTCATAGTTACAAGGGTCATTTTCATGGCTACGAGTGACAAGGTAAAGTAAGAGGAGAAGTGGTATGATATCAATGAGTGGGGTAGGCTTGGGTGAGGCTGCAGGGGTAGTGGTGGGGGTTGCATGTGTGGTTTTGCAGTGGTAGGAGGTGTGGGTAGGAGGTAGCTAGTAAGTGTTCTAGACTTTAGTTAATTTAATTTTTATGCGATTGGTTGTATGAATGTATTTTAATTAGGGTGGGGGGGAATGTGTTAAATTAATTTTAATTAATTAATTAAATAGTTGACTAATTAATTAAGAAATAATAAAGGTTTAATAATTAGTTCAAGCGGGGTAATAATAAAAAAAAAAAGAGGGGTGGGGTTTGGCTAGAGCAAGGTAGGAGGGTAGGGTTTGGGTAGAGCAAGATCACCCTTGAGAATATGATTGCACAATGTTGTTGATAAGGGATGATAGTGAGACATCCTCATCAGATGAAATCATGCTAGGGAAGGTGGTCACACTAGGAACCATTTTCGTAGAGACGGTCTCAAGCGTGACCATATCTCATGAGATGATTAGAGCGAAAATGAGGGTATGAGGGTTGGAGGGGTAAATGAGGTGGAGTAAACAAAAAAGGAGGAAGAGAAGAAAGTAAATAAGATAGGTTAAATGTAAAAATTGAGGAGGGAGTGAAAGAAAAATAGTAGGGGATATTTATATGGGGTGGGGTGAAGGATAGGGTGAGAGTAGATGAAAAATGGGGGGTGAATTTTTGAATGTTTTGTATGTTTATGTTTATAATGAAATATGGAGAATATATACTAATGGGTTGTTTTTATGTTTTTATTATGGTAAGTAGAGTTGCTACGAGCAAGGTATTGTTTCAACAATCTATACAAGGATGTGTGGAAGAATGATTTGGAGGAACATGATTGGGAGTGGATTTAGAGGATTGGATTGTGATATTTGGTATGTTTGGATAGTGTGCACTCTAACCAGACATATTTTATGATATTGGCTAAGCGGCGGGACTATAAGAGCAATACGTTCATGTTGCCTATAAGGGATATCACTATTACTTTGGAGGATATCTACTAGTTATTTCACCTACCTGTAGAGGGGGATAGGATGGTGGTGGTAAAGATGAGGGAGTTCGATAGAGTGCTAAGGAGAGTGTACGGTGATTGGTCAACTAAGTTGGTGCGGGATGTAGGACATGTAGGGGTATTTGTGGAGTGCCACTTTTTAGGTCACATGCTTAGTGTACGCCATGTGATCATGATGAGTATAATGTCTAACATTATACTTCCAAACTCTTCAGGTACACGGTTCCCATGGAACATGTTAGATGTAGTGATGGACATGATTGAGTATGATATGGTCTTTGCATGGGCTCCAACATTACTAGCATAGATGTATAGGGAGATATATAAGGTGTGGAGGAGAGGGAGATTGGTTTAGGAGTGAGATTCCTCCTTTAGGTATGGGGATGAAAGCATTTTATAATAGAGAGGTCATCAGGGCTACCTTGGGAGGCACATGTAGATCAAGAAAAAGAGATAGTGTATGCTATGCGATGGGAGCATGATAAGTAGTGAGGTTAGAGTAGCAATAGGCCAGGTGACTTAGAGTATTATTAGGGTAAGTTTTGATAGTTGCAGCAAAAATAAGTAGTGTGGAGGTCTTGGATAATGGGTTCATGGTGGGAGATAGATAGGGTCCATTTAAGGAGGGTGAGGAGGAGGAGATGGTGTTATGATCATCATAGGGGAGAGCATGAGCTCTTCCAGTATGAGAGAGTTCTGAGATATTTTGGTCTATAGTAGGGAGCTCATCTAGTGTCTGTGGTATACCAAAGGAGGGATATGAAGAGGTTGTTATAATCACAATGACACTGAGAGGAGGGGTGAATCAGTGTGTTCTTTAAAAACTTAAAAGCAATTTAGACTTTTAAATAAACTGCAGCAGATTAAAACAAAAATAATAAAAGTACTAAGAGCATCCCACATAACACGGCATTTTAACAAGGTTCACTGATGTGGCTACTCCTCAAAAATACTGCTTGGACTACCATCCAAATCCAGTCAAATGCAAAGCTACAACTTTACATAATCATTCACCAGCACCAACTGGTAAGAGGCACCAACCTCTAAATTTTATCTACTACAACAGAATGGAGCACCAACTCCAATTTTTCCAGCACCAACTGGAAAGAGGCACCAACCCCTTTTTCAAGCTACAACTTGAAGATAATAATAAAAATTGCAAAATGTAAACTTTCACCTCAATTATCAGGATCTGCTATTTTTTTGTGATCTGTTGCTTGTCGGCATTCGACTGCTGCTGTGAAAAATGATTCACACTTTTTCAACCACTCCTCTATATCTCTCTGCGTTCTCTGCTGCAACTTCACAGAAATATTACTTCTACAACTAGCACATTGTTATTTCACACTCGGAACATGACTTCTGCATACCGCGTTCTTATCTTCTCTTTGCACCACTCACTCTGCTGCACCTTCCATGAAATATCACTTCTACCATCTACGTATTTTTGCCTCGGACTTTAAACACGTCGTCTGCATATCACTCTCTTTGTTCTCGATCAGTCGATACGCACTCACTCACTATCTCATCGTTGCGATCTCTTTTCTTTAACTCCAAAGAACTATCACCGAATTACACTCTGCTGCACACGAACTTCATTCGCATATATCGCATCACGCCCACACTTTAACCTTGCAATAGTCCCGCATTTTTATAGAATAGAATATCCCATCAAAACATTCTCAAACACGTCGACTGCAACCCTAATTAGGTCAACATGAAACCCTAGAATTTTTTGGTTGCTTAACCTTGCTTTTTCAGTAGGAAACCCTAATTGATCCGTTGCAAAACCCTAGCAACGTCGGCTTTGAAAACAAGCCGGTGAACAGCTTTAATTTAATTTTGAAATATTAATTTTAATTTTAAATAAATAAATAAAATTTAAACTGGATATTTAAAATTAAATATCTTCATCATCGAAGCACCTTTTTCAACAAAACGAAGAGCTAACTTGGGTTTTAAGAAAAACCCATTTCAAAACCTATTGACCATGGATTTAAACAAAACCTATAATTTAGTCTGCCTTGGTTTTCACAAAAACCCTTCCGCTCTTTGACATCAATGACAAAATCAACACTTGAGCAAGGGCAATGTACCCAAGGTACCCAAAATTGCCAACAATCTCCCCCTTTGTCATTGATGGCAACCCTTTACTAAAAACACATCTTCAAGAGCCAAAACTGAAATCAATCTCTTTGAAGTTTTGCTCCCCCTGACTTGAAGCTTTCCTCTTCACTTGAAGCTCTCCCCCTTTGTCATCAATGGCAAAGGGCCACCTTTGGGGCTCGGAACTAAGAATGAGCCTCTTAGCTTAGTCCCTCCCCCACCTCCTGATGAGGTGATTAATTCTGGGGTGGGAGTAAAACTCCCATTAGGCACTGATCAACATCAATGTCTATAACTTCCTTGTCGGGTCTTATCTTGAACTCTTTGACCATATTCTTGTTCCTGTCATTGTTCTGATCCTTGGACCTGATCATGCCACTATTCCCTGTTCCTATATCCTAGAATTTCAACTCTGCACTGTCTGACAGTGTGACTTTTATTGTTGCACTTATAACAAGTAATAGTGTTGTTTCTTTTAGGCATACCTGTTCTTTGAATCCACATGTTCTGACTAAGCCAGTTCTGACTAAACCTATTTTGACCAAGCCTGTTAGTGTGATGTTATTTTGTTTTAAACGAAACTCTAGTCTCATTTACCCTTCTGACATGAAGCACACATACTATTTACAGGTTTTTTAATGATTGGAATATCTCTCACTGCTTGTTTAGCGCTAATTCTTACCAGATTATCAAAACTTATGTGTCCAAGCCTCTTATGCCACAACCAGTTCTCTTCTTCTTGTCCCATGAAGCACATACCTTCTGAAAACTCTGAGAATGTGTACAAATTGCCAGACGTCCTTGAGCCGGTTGCTATTAATTTCCTGCTGTTTATTTTTCTGACTTCACAACCATACTTCTTGAAAAATACTTCATGTCCTTTGTCATAGATTTGACTTACACTCAATAGATTATGTTTCAAACCATCCACATATAAAACTTCCTCTGACTTGATCTTTCCTTCACTAATTTTGACCGTTCCTTTACCTATTATTTTGGCTCCGTCATTGTTGCCGAATTTTATAGAACCACCCTCATACTTTTGTAGATTTTCAAATTTATATTTGTCACCTGTCATATGACTTGAGCAACCACTATCAAGAATCCAAGGAACATGTTTATTCTGAGCTCTAAAAGTTTTCTGCACTATTAAAGAATCCTGTTCTTTCTGAAATTTATTCTTTTTGTTTCCATTCTGTTTTAAGCTGTGGTATTGGGTTCTAGCTGTGACTTCCCATTTTTAGAATTTTGCACATATCCTTCAGTATAAATTCTATTTTTTTTTTCTCTATACGATTGAAATCTGCTTTCCTGAGGTTGATATGAAACGAGACATACTACGACAATTTCGGAAATATGACCAAAGTTGTGACACTTAAAACACTCTATTGCATAACTCATTAAAGGAGCAAACGCATTTCTACTAGTGAAACTTCTTGGACCTACGTTGTATTTGCAGTCAACAATTTTATGCCCATAAACATTACACTTGAAACAAAAACCATAGAAATAATGATTAAACTTGAAAGATGGTCTTGGCCAGGTTGTTGTTGGAGCCTTGGATCTTCTATTCTTTTGATGTGTGACCTTAGTAAAGCCATCATTGTTAGTTGCTATTTCGAGTCCGGCATTATATCTTTCTTTTTCCTGATTCTTGCCTTTGTTCTTTTCACTTTCAACATTGCTTGCTTTTGGTCCAGTTGATGATTCTCCTTCAGAAAAGCCGAGACCAAATTTGATACCTGTGGATCTTTGATCGCTCATAATTTTGTCCAATTTCATCGAGCTTTCTTCACGTTTTACATGATAGTTGATTTTTCGATCTAGCTCTTGTATCTATATTCGAAGACTCACATTTTCTTCTTCCAATTTGCTGCAGTGGTCTATCTTCATGGATACCTGTATTTCCAGATCTTCAGACATTTTCTTGTATTCTTGATCTGTATTTTTAAAGCGGCAATAATGTTGTTTGCATCCTTAAGTTTCCTTAACAATTTTTCATTCTTCTTTTTCTTTGATTCCCATTTCGTAAGAGCAGACACTAGCTCACCCTCTAAATCAACTTCAACCTCAACTTCTTCAACTTCGAGTTCATTCCTTCGCCATTTTCGGTTCAATTTTCTCAACCATAGGAGCTAAAACTGGTTGGGATGCCTTTTTGGATGAGGATCTATTCTTCTTAGCCATTGTGTACTAATCCAAGATCAACCCTAACTGATTTAGCCAAAATTGGGAACCTTGCTCTGATACCAAATGTTATAATCACAATGACACTGAGAGGGGGGGTGAATCAGTGTGTTCTTTAAAAACTTAAAAGCAATTTAGACTTTTAAATAAACTACAGCAGATTAAAATAGAAATAATAAAAGTACTAAGAGCATCACACATAACACGGCATTTTAACGAGGTTCATCGATGTGGCTACTCCTCAAAAATACTGCTTGGACTACCATCCAAATCCAGTCAAATGCAAAGCTACAACTTTACATAATCATTCACCAGCACCAATTGGTAAGAGGCACCAACCTCTAAATTTTATCTGCTACAACAGAATGGAGCACCAACTCCAATTTTTCCAGCACCAACTGGAAAGAGGCACCAACCCCTTTTTCAAGCTACAACTTGAAGATAATAATAAAAATTGTAGAATGTAAACTTTCACCTCAATTATCATGATCTGCTATTTTTTTGCGATCTGCTGCTTGTCGGCATTCGACTGCTGCTGTGAAAAATGATTCACACTTTTTCAACCACTCTATATCTCTCCACGTTCTCTGCTACAACTTCACAGAAATATTACTTCTACGACCAGACTACCTGTCATTTCACACTCGAAACACGACTTATGCATACCGCGTTCTTATCTTCTCTTTGCACCACTCACTCTACTGCACCTTCCATGAAATCTCACTTCTACCATCTACGTATTTTTGCCTCAGACTTTAAACATGCCATCTGCATATCGCTCTCTTTGTTCTTGATCATTTGATATGTACTTACTCACTATCTCATCGCTGCGATCTCTTTTATTTAACTCCAAATAACTATCACCAACTTACACTCTGCTGCACACAAACTTCATTCGCATATATCGCATCACGTCCACACTTTAACCTTGCAACAGTCCCACCTTTTTATAGAATATAATATCCCATCAAAACATTCTCAAACACGTCGGCTGCAACCCTAATTAGGTCAACATGAAACCCTAGAATTTTTCGGTTGCTTAACCTTGCTTTGTCAGCAAGAAACCCTAATTGATCCGTTGCAAAACCCTAGAAACGTCGGCTTTGAAAACAAGTCGAGTGAACGACTTTAATTTAATTTTGAAATAATAATTTAAATTTTAAATAAATAAATAAAATTTAAACTGGATATTTAAAATTAAATATCTTCATCATCGGAGCACCTTTTTCAACAAAACGAAGAGCTAACTTGGGTTTTAAGAAAAACCCATTTCAAAACTACTGACCATGGATTTAAACAAAACCTATAATTTAGTCTGCCTTGGTTTTCATAAAAACCCTTTCGCTCTTTGACATCAATGACAACATCAACACTTGAGCAAGGGCAATGTACCCAAGGTACCCAAAATTGCCAACAGAGGCACTTTCCTCATGGGGAGGTGATGACTATAGGAGATGATGATGATGTGGTGATGGATGTGGATGGAGTGGAGGATGTAGGAGTGACAATGTATTATGAGGCTTTGTGGTAATATTGTAATATCTTGATGGATGCTGGAGGAGGGGATGTAGATGATGCTACTTTAGAACAACTAAGGAGAAAAGTGTATGTGTTAGAGGAGTATGGGCAGAAGGCCCTAGAGGAGAGTGACAATACCCTAGATCAGTTGTAGATATCTACGGAGAATATAAAGATATTGACAGGTTAGCATGTGATGAATATGGCTAACCTTTATAGAATTTATGAGAGTGGGATGTATGATATACAGATGGTTGTGGAGAGAGAGAGAGGGAGCATCAAGCGCTATAGTTGTAAGATTGGGAGGTTGCAAGGAATATGCTGCTAGCATATCATAATGAGCTAGTAGCAAGGCTAGATCAATGGAGTCTAGAGGATAGGTTTATAGTAGAGTGGGATGGCTTTCAATTCCATGTGGGAAGGTTGTATATTGAGCACATGTAGGAGAGTAAATATCATGATAATTTGATGAGATAGCACTTAAATTTCTACAATCAAGTCTAGCATCTATAGGCAAAGGTGGATCGGATGAGGAGGGAACAAGACTAGGGGGTGGATCCATCGATGTTAAGGGCTCTTGAGGATTCATGATATTAGGTTTGAGTGTTGGATAATGAGCTCTTGATTCAACATATCCCACTACCTGAATGCTCCTCATGATCATAGTCTCACAACAGGAGTAGGAGTACAACCTTAGGAGTACCATCTATCACTATATATGTGTTCTATTTGTAGGAGGGGATAAGATCATAGGCCGTTGGTGGATGATAGGAGTGCTCGATATAGATGAGGATCCTAAACGAGTAGATTTAGATATGGAGACAAGGAATCATCAATGGGATGAGTGCCTATGGGCCTGATTGTATTTTTGTTATATATCTATGTATTTTTTTATACCTATGGACTGCTTACAGGTATGATGTATTTTTGAATGAGTATACATATATTTATATGACTTTATGATTCATTGTGTTCATGCATGTATGATTTTTGTGTGGATAATTGGTAGATAGATAATGGATGATATGATGGGTTAATGTAAATGGATGAGAAAAAAAAAGTTAATAAATAATTAATGGATGACATGTAATGTTGAAGGATAATAAACATAAGTAAATATATGATGGATAAAAATGGTAATATATATAATAAGGAAAATGGATGATGGTAATCATAGGAATAATGTAAGATGCATACCTCATTAACCAACAATATTTCTTGAAATAAACAAGGTTGTATAATGTCCACGATGAAAGAGGGACAAAGGAATGAAAGAAAAAGGAATGGAAGAAAATAAGGGAGGATAGTATCCAAAGGAGATTTCGTGAGATTCAAACACCCTAGTGCTATTATAAAATAGTTAAGCATCCATGCAATACAATTAGGATTAGATATCCCTTGAGATATATCAAAATATCCTAGAATTATTGTATGTATAGTGAGTTCATTGACCAAATTTTGAGTAGGTTTGGACTTAATCAATCATAGGCCTAATGAGAAAAATTATGCTCATCCTGAAGGTATACTCCACTACCAATCAGGCATCTATAATCCTGGTGGATATAGCACACGGTCCATCAACATTCATCCACTGCCAGTCAGGCATATATAGCCTTGGTGGGGTCATATAATATGCCCAAGGATTTAGGGTATATCATTATCATGATTTTTTTTTAAGATAAAAATGTGATCCCTTGGGTTTTGGATCACTGAAAGGGATACAATGAGCTAATATAGGCATTAGAAATAATCATGATGTTATCATTTCCTAATAAAAATACTATTAATTATGTGTGTAATGTGTGGATTCTATGATGTCTCAATAGGTCACGAAGAGAGGCTCCAAATTTTCATGGCTTTGAATGGGATATATGCACACTTGAAGAGGATACTAGGTATGGTTGAGTGATGAAAATGTCCTTGGGATATGAAGAAAGGGATAAGAAGAAGAAAAGGGATGCAAGAAGAAATGGATTGTGAAGGACACATATATACCCTTGCATATGAAAGGAAATGTGAATGGTTAATGAGGTAAGCACCTTCCATGATAAACAAAAGGTGATGGTTTGGAAGGGTGAATACAAAGAACATGGTCACAATGATTGAAAAAAAAGTGACAATATGATTATGCGGTACCCAATGAAAGGTCATAGTGGGTGGGGTATGAAGTAAAAGGATTGAGAGGTAATCATTGTAGGAGATAAAAATAAGCATATACTTATCGATAGAAAGAAAGAAAAGGTATGTACAAGGATTGTAGTGGATATGTACACACACACACGCACACACACACGTGCACACACACAACACACACACACACACACACACACACACACACACACACACACACACATATATATATATATATATATATATATATATATATATATATATATATATATATATATATATTATGCATAAAAGGCATGTAGGTGAAGAATATTTATAGGTTTGGGTTCCTCGTCACCCTCAAGAGTAGCAAGTCTATAAGCTCCTGTGTTAAATTTTTGCTTAATAATGTAAGGTCCCAACCAATTGGCTAAAAACTTGTCTTGTAGGTGAGGGGGGTGTGATACTGTTGATGGTTAGCTTTAAGGACAAGGTCACCTACTTGGAATTCATGAGGATGAACCTTGCGATCATAGGCTTGTTTGATGAGATCATGATAAAATCAAAGATGATCAAGGGAATTAATTTGATGTTCATCAAGAAGGGTTAATTGATTGAGTCGTTATTGGTGAGTTGTATAATCATCCATGAGTTCCTGTAAGGAAACATAAAGTGATGGAATTTCAAGCTCTAAAGGCATAACCACCTCAGTGCCATAGAACAATAAAAATGAGTTATCCCAGTAGGGGTGCAAATGCTAGTACGATAGGCCCATGGCAAAAGAGGTAATTTTAGTTGCCAATCCTTGTGATTTTCTTTTATAGTCTTATTCAATATGGAACAAATGGTTTTATTATTTGCTTCATCTTATCCATTAGCTTATGGGTAATAAGGGGTAGAAAGTTTGTGGTATATATGGTATTTTTGGCAAAGGTTGTGAACATCCTTATTTTTGAATGGGGTACCATTGTCTAAAGTGATCTTAGGTGGTATTCTAAAATGGAATATAATATGGTGGAGAATAATCTAGTGATTTTAGCACCAGTAGTCAAGGAAACATGGATCACTTCTACCCATTTAGTGAAATAATCAGTAGCCATTATAATTAAAATGTGTTGTCCAAGGCTCAGGGGGTAAATATCTACAAAACCTCCTAAGGAGTTATTATTTAGGTAGAGTTTTAGAGGAGGATCAGATAATTTAAGGAAGAAACTAGCAAGACCAGTACTTAGTGAAGGATGGATATAGATTCTTGGGTAAAGTAACCTCAGAAAAACTTGAATATAAAATAATTTGGAAGCTAAACATCATCCCTAAAGTTGCTATGTTTTTTTGGACTTCCATTCTCAATAAGATCCTTACAAAAGACAATATGTTCAAAAGAGGAATTATGGTTCCAATTGTTTGTGTCTTATGTAACAAAGAGGATGAGTGTGTGGACCACCTGTTTGGAACTTGTGATTTTTTTGTGATATACTAAATATGTTATTGAGAGAAGTTAATGTTTCTTGGGTCATTCCAGATTCTCTAATCAGGATTTGGAAATAGTGGCACTTAGGAAGTAGTATTTTTTGGCAAAAATGCATTCCACATATTTTATGGGGGATTTGGTTGGAAAGAAATAAGTGAGTGTTAAAAAATAAAACCAGAGGAATAATTGGGTTATGCCAGGATAAAATAGCCCTATTAGAGGATTGTATTAAAAATATTTTTGGCTAGGAAAATATTGCAATGATCCTCTCTAGATAAAAATATATCTTAAATATGGAAAAATCAATAATGTGAGACTAGATACCAGATGGGAACGTCCCCATAAAGACTGGATAAAAATTAACTTTGATGGAGCTACAAAAGGTAACCCGGGTCATGCTAGTGGTGGGGGTCTCATTAGGAATGATAGAGGTTAGGTAGTGGCTACATATGCTGAGGATCTAGGAATTACCACAAATCACCAAGCTGAAGCAAGGGCAATGCTTATAGGCCTTCGAATTGCGATGAATTTGGGTTTTAGGAGAATTGTTCTTGAGGGGGATTCCAAGAATATTATAACTTCCCTTCAAAAATGGGATTTAAATAATTCTAGTATTTTCCAAATAATTACATATGCGAGGAGTATTTTGGAAAACCTAGAAGAAATTCAAGTTAAAATTATTTATAGAGAGGGAAACAAAGCCACAGATAAAATGACGAGTATGGCAGTTAAATATGAGAATTTAGAGGTCTGGTCATATGCCCCCATGGAGTTGGAAGAGATTATAATAATTGATAATGAATCTAGTAGATAAAGAGGGCAAAGCAAAGCATACTTATTGGGATCATGTGATGAAGGATTTGAGCATACTAAATTACATAATAGTTTCTTTATAAGTTATGTAAAGCATTGAGCACTACATCAGCTACATTAAATAGAAGGATAGTAGGAGGAATATTATTTCAGCTTCTCCATAAATAAGTTTAGCTCATGTTTGTTTGTTTTACTGATATAGGGCTATCTTGCATTTGTATGATCTTCTCTTATTTTTTCTTGTATATCTTTCGAGCTGTGCAAAGGGTCGGGTCCTTTAAACCCCTTTTTTTATCAATACCAAAAAAACAAGTGTGTTGTCCAAAATAAAAAGGATAACTTTTTCTAATAAAGTCCAACCCCTATTAGGGAAATGGCCAAAATGCTTGTACGGGCTGAAGGGCTTGGGAAGGAACATGAGTCAAATAAGCATGTGTTTGAAATTTAATACATATATTAACATATTTGAAGCAATCATGCTCCATGGTGGGCCCATAATATCCCATTCATAAAATCTATTTAGCAAAAAACAATCCACTAAAGTGGCCCCAACATGTACTATCACGTGCTTGATAAATTGTCTGTTGGGTCTCTTGGAGCTCCAGAAAACTAAGTAGGATACCATTGTAACTTCTTTTGTATAGGATATCCTCTAGTAGAAATTATTGTGCTACTTTTTTCTTGAATGCTTCCTTTGTGATGGATGTGAAATTAGGTGGGAAGGATCTAGTCTTTAGGTAGTCCTGTAATTGGGTAAAGAAGGCAAAATAAGGGTCTCACAAAATAGTAGCAGTTTGATGCTCTTTTGTTATGGTGAAGGTAGATGGTGTAGGTTGGGCTATGGTTTGGATAAAGGTTTTAAATATTAGGGTTGTGCTGTAGAGATATTTATTGGTTTGGAACTCAAGCGAAGAGGAAGGGTTCATATGAATTAGAGCATGAAGGAGGGTTCTAATCTAAAAGGTTTGGAGGGTAGGCAATTTGGTGGTGATAAAATTTACATATCTTTCAATTTTGGGTGAGGATTAATGAATAGATAATTGGAAAAGGGTTTTAACATTGAGGGTGGTGATATTATAAAAGGGATTTTTGGGTATGAGTGATCCTAGGGAGGCCATCATATCAACAAATTGATTGGATGAGTGAGGAATGACATCAATATTATACCAATCGAGTTGTACCAAATTCATTTCAACAATTTCTTTTTAGGACTTCAAAATTAGACATTTGCATTTATAGACTTCCTTAATTTGGTTGAAAATTAATACGGAGTCACCAAATATGTGAAGGTGTCTGACGTGCATTGCTAAAATAGTCTAAAGTCAAAGGATGAGAGCTTCATACTCTACATTGTTATTTATGCAAGGAAATTCAAATTTAAATAAGAAGGGGATAGGAACCCCTTGTGGAGCAATTAATACTACCCCTGCACCACCTCCTTGCTTGCATTTTGAACCATCAAAGAATAAGGTCAAGTCAACATCATCTTCAAGTGGTATAAATTCTTCTATTTTATCAATAGCAAAAATGGAATAATCAGGAAGCTCAATTGTGAGAGGCTCAATGTTAGGTAAAGGAGCTTCCATAAGTTTATCAGTGGTGACCTAACCCTTAATGGATTTTTGGCTAATTAATTTGATATCAAATTCACTAAGGAGCATAATTATTTTGGTAGTTTGACTGTTTGCATATGTTCAACTCATCATATAGCGTAAGGGTTTTTATTTTGCCACCACATATGTAGTATGATTTAGCATGTAATGTCATAATTTCTTAGTGGTAAAGACTACAACAAGACATAATTTATACATAAGGATAATGACTCTCATAGCTGATAAGTGTTTGGCTTAGGTAGTAAATGGTCTGTTCACAATTCATATCATTATTATGTGTGAGCATTTTTCCTAGGGCAAAGTGAGTAGCGAACATGTACAAGTGAATGGGGATGTCTGGTTTATACGGAGCAAGAATAAGAGGAGAAGTAAGGTATTGTTTGATGTTGTCAAAAATGGCTTGACACTCAAGTTTCCATTCAAAATTAACCCCCATTTGTAAAAGGTGATTTAAGTATTTGCATTTATCAGATAATTGGGCTATAAAGCATTGTATGGCTTGGATTTTGCATTGCAAACTCCTTAATTATTTAATGTTCCTAGGGGGAGGTATGTCATTTATTACCTTGAATTTATTTAGATCCACTTGAATGCATTCTTTGGAAACATTGAAGCCTAATAGCTTTCCTGAGGTAACACCAAAGACACATTTCTTAGGGTTAAGCCTAACATTGTGTTCTAAAAGTTGATCAAAAACTTTTCGTAGAACATCAAGGTGATCAGGTCTATGTTTGGATTTAGCAAGGAGGTCATCAACATAATCATCCATAATTTTGTGCATATAATCATGAAAAATGTAATTCATAGCTCTTTGATTTATGGCTCTGGAATTCTTAATTCCAAAGGGCATCACCTTGTAGCAAAAGGTCCCCCATGGAGTGGTGAAGGAATTCTTGTTTTGGTCGGTAATTTTAACTCAAATTTCATTATAGCTCGAGAAACTATCCATAAGGGATAACATCTCATATCAAATCATAACATCTACTAATGTATCAATATTGGGTAGTGAAAAGTCATCCTTGGGATATGCTTTATTAAGGTCTTGAAAGTTGGTGCATACGCATATCCCCCTATTGGGTTTAGAAATGGGTACCTTGTTAGCAACCCATTCAGGGTAGTTGATGGGTTGTATGAAGCCCACATCAAGTAATTTTTGTAATTCTTCTTTTACCATAAGGGCTATGGTGGGATGCAACTTTTGTAATTTTTTTTTAATGGGATGGGCATCAAAATTCAATAAAAGCTTGTGGAGCACCAAATTGGAATCTAATCCAGGCATATATTTGTAAGGCCAAGAAAATACTCGCTTATATTCTTTTAGGAATGCAATAAATTGTTTTTTCTTTATTTCAGAAAGGTATTTTAATATTTTAACTATTTATGGGTTAGCGATATCAGAGCTAAGGTCTATGTCTAGGTTTCTTTGATTAACATGTGAGACCCCTCCTCCAATTGGGTGGTGTAGGTATTAGGAGTGGATCATTGGTGGGTGCAATTGTGGGAGGAGTATCAACTATATCAGTAGTGCATATGGTAATGGAAGAGGATGAGGTATGGTTAGGGGTATATGGGATAAGTTGTTGGATGGATAGAAAGTCATCTAGACTTGGGGGTGTGGAAATAAGGCTCATATCAATGGCCTCAGGTTGGATAGGTAATAAGCGGTTAGGCTTAGTGGGAAAGATGATAGGAGTGAAGATATTAGTAGATATCTTGAGTATGTGGAGATATGATGAAGGCGTGATATTATGGTGGTTTATCTCCTCCTCATTCTCCTCATGAATATGAAGGTCTTTGGTTAAGGGGGTAAGGGAAGGTATATATGTATAGCCAAGGTCTACTTAGGTTTAGGTAATTGACCTGGAAGGTCAATGAGGGTGTGTGTGCATTGATCATAGTGGCCTAAGCCAAAACCCTACCAATGGTATTTCTAAAAATAGTGTAGGACAAAAGATGGCTTCGAGAGGTAGTTAATGTTAGCACAAAAATGGTCTTGGAAGGATATGTTTTCCATATTTACAAAAATGGTATAATTTTGGTAAATATGGAAAACATCGTGGCGTGTGGGTGAAGGGGTAGAGGTATTAGTATTAGGTATAAGAGAAAAATGCATAGTGGGGAGTGAAGGCTGTGAGGGATTGATGATCAAATTACAATATTTAAATGGTTCATCATCTACTGGTATACAATGTGTTAGGATCTCATCCTAACCCTTAATGTAATAACTTCCTTGATGTAATAATTCCTAGTGAACATGGGTAGTACCCATGATTAATATTTTGTAATGTTCTAAGTTTGAGCTTGGGTAGTGCCTATGACAAATGGCACCCTTTTCTATGTAACACATGGTAGATAGGTTAGGTAAGGTGGCCTTGTGCATGTAATTTGAGTGGCATTATGCATGTAATTCATGTGGCATTATGCATGTAATTCGAGTGACATTGTGCATGTAATTCAAAGTGGCACTATGCATGTAATTCGGGTGGCATTATGCATGTAATCCAGGTGGCATTTTGCATGTAATCCAACATTGGAAGGAAACTCTTTAAATACCCGAAAAGGCACCAATGTAATCATCTTTTTGTAAATTAATGAAGTGTTGAAGGAGGTTGCCCCTCGAAAAGCCTTGCGATTCTATCTATTGTGAGATTGTTCCTTTTAAGTAATTTATGTTATCATATGCATTTAATTTTGAATATTGTTATAATGTTTCTATGAGTTTATTTCCAAGAAAATGTGTGAGAGTGTGTTTATTTGAGTTGAGAGTGTGTTTTTTAGTATATTTTATAGTAGGATCTTAACAAGTGGTATCAGAGCACTTTCCAGGGCCAAGTTCTGCTACAACTGCAATGATTCTTGCCATCCAATCCACTTGTTAGGTATAAATTCTATGTGTTTTTCCATTCCTATTTTTCTTTATTAAAAAAAAAATCCAAAAAATACAGTGCATTTTTTTTTCAAACCAAAAAAATAAAAATAAAAATCTTTTTCGTTGAGTAGGTAGAAACCCTGTGCCGGGGGTTTTAAAATATCATGAAGGATCTGTCATTATTGGCTAAGATAGATAGCCCATAAAGTGTCTAGTGAAGTGAGGGGCGATCAGGATCCAATACCCAGGCCTCAGATAGAACTCGCACACGGACATGAGCTCCCACGTATCTTCGGGTATATCGGGAGACCATCTAGGTTTAAACAAAATTTTAGCCATTAGAAAGCTTTTTGGCCTTGTATTACTCATAGTCTACGAGACACAACATCTTGGATGATTACCCTCCCGTATTGTCAGAGAGGCAGGTAGTGTGCTCAAGGGTATGTGTGGAATCCTCCTTGAGTAGTGGCCTAAAATATTGGTCCGAGCACTATTGTTCATCACTGTCGATATAATAGAGGGCCTATGGGTGGTACATACTCCTCTACCTAGCATTCCCTAGTTCTGTTAAAACTTCAACCTGTAAAAAATGAAAATATAAAAAAAAAAACCAAACCTCCCTATTCGTAAACCTGCATTTCAAATCCCCAAAAGTGAGCATATGATAAAGGAGTACTCTACTAAAAAAATAATAGAAAGTACATGCATTCGGGATAGACCATGAGGGTGACACTTAAGTTGACAGTCTAGAGAATAACAGTCAAATTTATAGTGGCAGTCACAGTAAGATCAGTTAGGTCAGAGAGGTCAGCACAGTCAGGTCAAAATTTACAGTTTTTAGGGTCAGAATAGAACTGTCATAACAGTCACCTGCAAAATACAAAGAATATTGAGGCTAGTGAGGTCAGTAGTGTTAGAGAGACTATCAGGACTGGGCCAACCAGTGAGAGCATGACACGAGGCCAGTTATAGATAGTGCTCCAATACCCAACTTTTGCTCTGTAGCTCAGAATCAAAAACTGTAAACACCGTTAGACTCAACAAAACAGGAGAAAAAAAAAGTCTAGGGTGAAAAAAAGTAGTGTTGAGAGATATAGTTCATTGTGACCACCTCTTCGAGCTGGTCATTTTGATATATAGCACCCAAGCACTTTTTTGGGAACTTACTAAAAATAGTAAGTCATAAAAACTCAATTCTATTTTTAGTAACTGGTCATAAAAGGTTTCAAAATGGCCCAGGGTACCCGTTGACATCAAAAATAACTAGACCACTTGGAATCCTTAACAAAAGCCATTGAGAACTTGCACTCGGCTTTTAACTCCATAAGGGAAGAAGTCCAAGGTCTTCACCTAGAGCATGAGGCCACTAGTAACCACTTAGAAGAAGCACTGATAGAAGTAGACAACAAACTAAAAAT
Organism: Wollemia nobilis; assembly: GCA_028583015.1. Taxonomy (NCBI): domain Eukaryota; kingdom Viridiplantae; phylum Streptophyta; class Pinopsida; order Araucariales; family Araucariaceae; genus Wollemia; species Wollemia nobilis. Next base: position 16,494,821 of record JAQPPZ010000756.1, read on the forward strand.
AGGACCACCCAAAATAGAACACCAAGCTGAGGGTTCTGCAAGGAATCATGACCATGATCCATCCTTTAAAATGCCCAAATTGGACTTTCCCAAATTTAGTGGTAAGGATGTTGATGGGTGGTTATGTAGGGTTGATCAATTCTTTAGACTTCATAATGTCTCCATATTTCATCGAGTCCAGATGGCTTCCTTTAACTTGGAATCTGAGGCTCTACACTGGTTTCAATGGTTACGTATTGCCAACCCAAATCTCTCTTGGGAGAATTTTGAATCCCAAATACTCACTCGATTTGGTCCTAGTGAGTATGAGGACTTTACAGGGGCCTTGACCAAACTACAACAAACAGGGTCAGTCCGTGAATACCAAGCTCAATTTGAAAAATTGGCCAATAATACAAGAGGATTGAATGAAGGGTTATTCCAGAGTTGTTATATCAGTGGGTTGAAGGGGGAACTCCAAGCGAAAGTAATAATGTTGAAGCCACAAACTATGATGGAAGCTATCAGTTTGGCCCGTTTGGCCAAATCTAAACTCTCTGCCCAAAGGCACCCATCAAAGTTTCCTCAAAATAGACCTTCATTTCCTTATCGATCCCAACGCCCAGTTGATAATAAACCTGCTGCACCCAAGTGCCTAACCAAAGAAGATATGGATGCACGTCGTGCCCAAGTATTATGCTACAATTGTGATGAAAATATTTTTAAAGGGCATAAGTGTGCACACAAAAAAATGTTCTTGATATATGTTGAAGAACCTAATAACTTTGACCAGAATGATGAGGATGAGTACCCTCCGAAAACACCTTCTCCACAAGAAGAAGTGAAACAGGAACCTAAGACAACAATTATAGTCCATGCTCTTACAGGCATTACTACTCCATAAACCATGAAGGTTGTGAGATTTTTTAAGGGCCAACGTCTTTCCATCCTTATCGATTTGGGAAGCGCACACAACTTCATTGACCCTAGAGTTGCTTAGCGGGAAAATTGCTATATCCACACTTGTAATTCCTTTGATGTCATGGTAGTCAATGGGGGAACCTTACCTTGTAAAGGAAAATATCGCAATGTTAAAATCAATATAGGGGACTATGAACTCAAGCAGGACATGTTTGCCCTCCAGTTGGGCGGATGTGATATTGTTTTGGGATCTCAATGGTTGAGTATGTTGGGCACTATCAATTGGAAATTTGCCAAAATCTGGATGCAGTTCTCCCAAAATGGACAAACACACATCATCAAGGGCTCCCTAGTAGGAACACCTCAAATTATTAATTCAAATGGCATGGAGAAATTGCTAAAGAAATCATCATGTGGGGTCATTGCACAACTATTCTTCATCCAACCATCCACCTCTCAAATGGGTGAAACCCCATCAGACCTGCAACATATTCTCCACAAAAATGATGCCATCTTTGTGGAACCAACTACACTACCACTGCATCACTATCATGACCATGCCATTACATTATTGTTGGATAGTGCACCTCCAAATATCAGACCATATAGGTACCCTCATGCCATGAAGTCAAAAATTGAGATAATGATACAGGAATTACTCAAGGCAGGTATCATTCGGCCTAGTACTAGTCCCTACTCTGCACCAGTCTTACTGATCCTCAAGAAGGATGGCTCCTGGCGACTGTGTATTGACTACCAGGAACTCAACAAGATAACTGTCAAGGATAAATTTCCCATACCTGTGGTTGATGAATTACTAGATGAATTACATGGGACCATGTACTTCACCAAGCTAGACCTTCGCTCTGGGTACCATCAGATCTGGCTCAAGGATGAAGATATTCCTAAAACTGCTTTTCGCACTCATGAAGGTCGTTATGAATTCTTGGTAATGTCATTTGGTCTCACAAATTCTCCTTCCACATTTCAAATCTTGATGAACAACATATTTCGCCCATTTCTACAAAAGTTCATCCTTGTGTTCTTCAATGACATCTTGATTTATAGTCACACATGGGAAGAGCATCTCAAGCATGTCGATCAATCCCTACAACTATTGGTCGACCATCAACTGTTTGCAAAAAGGTCCAAGTGTTCCTTTGGTTTGACTGAAGTGGAGTATCTGGGACACATTGTCTCAAAGGATAGTGTTAAGGTTGACCTTAAGAAGATCCAAGCAGTCCAAGAATGGCCGAAACCTCGCACTCTCAAGGGACTTCGAGGATTTTTAGGGCTTACAGGCTATTACCATAAATTTATCTATAATTATGGAAAGATAGCCACCCCCTCACCTCCATGTTGAAGAAGGATTCTTTTACTTGGACAGGGCCAGCTGAGCAAGCATTCCTGGAACTCAAGCATGCCATGACCACCACTCCAGTTTTAGCCATGCCAGACTTCTCTAAAAAAATTATCATTGAAAGTGACACTTCTGGTCATGGTATTGGGGCGGTATTGATGCAATAAGGACGCCCTTTGGATTTCACCAACAAAGCCCTATTTGATCATAATTTAGGGAAATCCACATATGCCAAGGAAATATTGGCAATATTGCATGCAGTCCTACATTGGTGACCTTACCTCATTGGGCGCCATATCTCCATCAAAACTGACCACCAGAGTCTGAAATACTTTCTAGAACAACAGGTTGCCACCCCCGAGCAACAAAAGTGGGTATAAAAACTCATGGGCTATGATTATGACATCACGTACAAAAAAGGAAAGGAGAATCTTGTGGCGGATGCTCTCTCTCACCAATTTGAGACCCTTAGTATGTTGTGTGCCATTTATGCACCATTGCCCCAATGGATTGAGCCCTTACATCAATAAATACTTCAGGATGTAGATTTGAAAGACTTGGTTGCTTCACTTATGTATGATCCATAGTCTACACCAGGATATAGTTGGGATGGCCAGGATCTACAAAACCATCAACACCTGGTTCTTCCTCCTAAGTCCCCACTTCGAGAGCTCCTCATGAAGGAATCACATGCTACTCCATCTACTGGCCATTCATGGTTCCTAAAAACTTATGAGCGACTCAAGCGCAACTTCTTTTGGAAAGGTATGAAATAGGACATTCACTCTTTTGTAGCTGACTGTGACACATGTTAAAGGATGAAAGGGGAAACAGTGCGCTCTCTGGGCACTCTTCAACCATTGTCGATCCTAGAGCATGTGTGGACTGACATCTCCATGGACTTCATATAAGGGCTACCTAAATCTAGAGGCAAGTTAGTTATTTTTGTGGTAGTGGACCGCCTTTCAAATTATGCTCACTTTTGTGCCCTAACCCATCCTTACACAGCATCCACTATTGCCCAAATTTTTCTTGACTCCATCTTTCGCCTTCATGGCATGCCAGCCTCCATTGTATCTAATCGTGATCCCACCTTTACTAGCAATTTTTGGCAAGAGTTGTTTAAGTTGCAGGGGACTCAGCTCAAAATGATTTCAGCATGGTCAAATAGAGTTTGTTAATAAATTCTTGGAAACCTACCTTCGCTGCTTTGCCTCCGATCATCCTACTCATTGGGCAAAATGGCTTTCCTTGGCTGAATGGTGGTACAACACTTCCTATCATATTGCCACCAAACTCACATCATTTGAGGTAGTTTACGGGTGCCCTCCACTCACGCCTTCCTCCTACATTCCGAGAAGCTCCAAGGTCCAGGCCGTTGACAATGCTCTGAGTCAACACATCGAGGTCCTCCACCAACTCAAGCAAAATTTGAACATGGCCCAGAATCGGATGCACCAACAAGCTGATCAACATTGTTCTGAGCACAGTTTTGATGTGGGTGATATGGTCTTCCTTTGCTTGCAGCCATACAAAAAATCTTCCCTACAACTTCGTAGGTGTCAGAAGCTCGCTCCAAAATTCTATGGTCCTTATCAGGTTCTACAACGGATTGGCCCTACATCTTACAAATTGGCTCTTTCCCCCGCTTCCAAGCTCCACCATGTTTTTCATGTTTCCCTTTTGAAGAAAGTTGTGGGCACAAAGGTACAGGTTTTATCAACACTCCCCAAATTGGATGAAGAAGGCTCCATCTTACTTGCACCTAAGCATCTGCTGGATTGTCGAACTCACACTCTATGCAACCGTACCATTACAGAGGTCCTTATTTAGTGGCATGGGCTTCAACCTGAGGATGCTACATGGGAGTCTCTCCATCAATTCCAACAACAGTTTCCTCATTTTCAGCTTTGAGGACAAAGCTTCTTCAAGGATAAGGGCATGTTAGGATCTCATCCTAACCCTTAATGTAATAACTTCCTTGATGTAATAATTCCTAGTGAACGTGGGTAGTACCCATGATTAATATTTTGTAATATTCTAAGTTTTAGCTTAGGTAGTGCCTATGACAAATGGCACCCTTTTCTATGTAACACATGGTATATAGGTTAGGTAAGGTGGCCTTGTGCATGTAATTCAAGTGGCATTGTGCATGTAATTCGTGTGGCATTATGCATGTAATTCGAGTGGCATTGTGCATGTAATTCAAAGTGGCACTATGTATGTAATTCGGGTGGCATTATGCATGTAATCCAGGTGGCATTTTGCATGTAAGCCAACCTTGGAAGGAAACTCTTTAAATACCCGAAAAGTCACCAATGTAATCATATTTTTGCAAATTAATGAAGTGTTGAAGGAGGTTGCCCCCTCAAAGAGGCCTACGATTCTATCTATTGTGAGATTGTTCCTTTTAAATAATTTTTTTTATCATATGCATTTAATTTTGAATACTGTTATAATGTTTTCGTAAGTTTATTTCCAAGCAAATGTGTGAGTGTGTTTATTTGAGTTGAGAGTGTGTTTTTTAGTATATTTTATAGTAGGATCTTAACACAATGGATAAGGTCATCATGCACAAACTTAAGACAACGATGTAGGGTATATGGGACACATCTCATATCTCGGATCCATGGTCATCCCAAGAGAATGTTATATTGCATCTCTCTCTCAAGAATGTACATCAAGGTGTGGATAGTTTTGGGACCAACTTGGATAGGCAAGACAACGGTACCTAGGGTTGGGTAAAGGGCATCATTAAAGGCTTGAAGGGTGAAATTAGAATGGACTATATAGGAAGAGGGAATGTTGAGGTGCTTAAGGGACATTGATGTAATGATATTAATGGAATATCCTATATCAACCAAGACCCTCTTAAAGGCTAGGCCATTAATGTAAGCAATAATATGCATGGTTGGATCGTGTACCCTGTAGGGATGTTCTTAATCTCATAGTCATAGAAAGCAATGGTCGATTCAATGCAAGTACTCATATGGCCTATAAAATTTGTAAAGGCTTATGGGTCTTGGGAAGAAACATCAATGGCTTTTAGGATCTCCATTAGGGACTCTCAATGGGTGGGGGATGTCTAAATAAGTTTATTAATTGATAATTTGGTGGGGGTAAGTTTAAGGAAATTAGTTAGTTTTTGGGTGATAGTGATGACAGGTTTAGGTAGAAATGGTTTGGGGGATATGGTGATAATAGGGGTGGGTATTTGTTGGGTGTCATATGGAGAATTTGAAGGTTGGATTTGTAATTTATCTTGATATTGATGTTGGTGGTTGGTTTGGCATTGACCTCTAGTAGTTACATGCACCATCCCAACAAATTCGGGTTTGTGATCAATATGATTTACTTGGTTAGGTGGTGTGGAGGATGTGGAGGCTGTGGTGTGTTGGGGTAAGAGATTTTGGTAGATTCTAATTAGGGGGATATACAGGATTGTCAACACAAATTTCTCATTCTATCATATCTTGGACCACATTTTTAAATTGCATACAATGTTCAATATCATGACCTGGTTGATGATGATAGACATAGTAAATATGTGGTTTATAGGATTGGGGTAGGGGCCTATTGGGATCATAGAGGGGTTTAATTTTGGGTAGGGTAATGGCTTGGGATTCAATGAGGCAATGGAAGATATTAGCTAAAGGTTGAGCAAGGGGAGTAAACTCATGTCTTGGTGCTCAACGAGGCTTATTTGAATGTTGGGATGAAAAATAGGAGCCTAGGGGTTGGTTTGAGGATGGTAGAGGTGTTATTTGAGGTTGAGATTGTGTGGGATATTGGATAGTAATGGTAGGGGGTGGTGTGGTAAGAACAATTTGATTAACTTGAGGTGATTTAGAAGAAGTGGCATTACTCTTTTGATTCTTATTGGTCCACTCTTTCTTCTTGAGTTTTATGACACCCTCTTGAATTTTGATGTCCTCAATGACCTTGGCTTGGGCTAATGCCTCTTCAAAGGTCCTATATTGTTGTAATTGAAGGAATAAAAAGAAATATTTATTACAATCATGGGTGAAGAGGTGGGTTAGCTCAATGATGTATAATAAAAAAGGTAATTCATTGATCATTGCTTGCCATCGGGTTCCATAATCTAAAACAGATTCATATTCAAATTGTTTAAGGTTATAAAGGTCAGTGAGGTTGGCTTTATTTTTAACCAAGAGGGTAAACCTCTCAAGAAAAAGGTTAGCTAATTGCTCAAAGGTATAAATACTATGTTTTGGGAGAGAATTATACCACTCAAGAGTGATGCCACTTAGGTAAATGCCAAAGGTGTGGAGATGGAGGTGGTCACTACCACTAATAAAGAAGCAAGCATTAAGATATTTACTTAAGAAGTATTTTGGATCCCCATGTCCAATGAAGGGCTTAAGTTTGGGAAACTCAAATTTATAAGGGTAAATTAGGGTAGGTACAGATGGATGGATGGGTTGGGTGTAAATTTGGCTAAGGGTTGGCTTTTGGTAGCCTATACCCATAGTTTGAAGTTCAAGTGCATTAATACGACTGATAAGTTGTTGCATCTCATCTTGTGAATATGACTGCAATATAGATAGGGAATATTTGGTATTTTAAGTGGGATTATGAGGTGTAGGGGTATAATTGGGAGGTTGATAGGTATAGTTTTGGGTGTTGGGTTGAGGTGGTAACAATTGTGAAGGGTAGGTGGTATATGATGGGTACTGGAGATAATATTAAAATAAATCAAGGGGTGGTTGAAAAGAGGGAGTTGGATGAGAAGGGTTTGGTTGCGATTGGGGAGGATTTTGAGGGATATATGGAAGAGTATATTGAGGGATTTGGGATGGTGTAGGTTGAGGTTGAGGAGGAGGTTGAGGGACTTGTGGAAGAGTGTATTGAGGGATTTGGTATGGTGTATGTTGAGGTTGGGGAGGAGGTTGAGGGACTTGTGGAGGAGTGTATTGAGAAATTTGGGATGGTGTAGGTTGAGGTTGAGGAGGAGGTTGAGGGACTTGTGAAGGAGTGTATTGAGGGATTTGGGATGGTGTATGTTGAGGTTGAGGAGGAGGTTGAGGAACTTGTGGAAGAGTGTATTGAGGTATTTGGGATGGTGTATGTTGAGGTTGTTGTTGTTGAGGAAATTGATAATATTGGGGTAGTTTTTGAGAGAGAGTTTGGTATTGGGGGTAAGAAGGATGGATGGGAGGATTTTGGGAGGATTTTTGAGGTGGAAGAGATGATTGGTTTTGGGATTGGGTTGAAGCTATGTGTTCTTGAGTGAAGGGAGTGGTTTGAGGAGGAATAGATAGATTAGATGGTGATTGGATGTGGGTGGTGGTTGGACATTGAAAAAATTAAATTGAAGTGGAATATTGGCACTAGTAGGTGGTTTTGAGGCTAAAATTAAAATAGGGTTGGTTTTAGGTGGAATGTTAGGCATAAAAATACTGGGGTCATGAATTAGCATACCATATACCGTAGTATAGGGTGGGGTAGTGGTGACATTAGATTGGGGAGGGAGTGTAGAAGAAGATGGTTGGGAGGGTCCAAAATTTATAGCTAGAAAGGAGGAGGTAGAGGGTGGTGTAATGGAATGGGTAACTACATTGATTTGGGGTTGGGTCATTAATTTTTAAAGTGGAGATGGTATAGAAGTAGAGAGTTGGATAAGGTTTTGGGTAGTAGAATAATCAATAAGGGGTTGAGATAGGAGGTCAGAATTGGGAATAAAAGTGGGTGAAGGTTGTGGAATGGTGATTAAGGATAAGGTAGATGTTGAAGGATCAAAAAATTATGGGATTTGTTGGGTTCAGGTTGGACTAGCATCACTAGAGGTATCCTAATAAATAGTCTTGATATTGGCAATGGTAGTAATAATGGGGTAAGCATCATAATTGTGATGAGTATATGGGGGAAATGGGGTATGTTGTAGAAAAGAGGTACATCAAGTGACTAAGTCTTCAATCATAGGTGGTAGGTTAGGTGTGGTAGAGGATGGTTGGGTAGAGTCCATAGTGGGTTGGTTTTGAGCTCAAGTTTGGCTTTGTGTCAAAACCATAGAACAAAAAAAATGGTCAAAAATTAGTCACACAAAAAGGTTATATTAATACACCACAATCCTAAGGGGTAATACTAATCATGCAAAATAAGAAATTATATATATGTATATAGATAAATACAAAATTGACAATCAATAATACAAACCACACCAAGTATCTATATAGTCACACAAATATATATAAATAGGGTTTTTCATGTGTTTTATGTAAAACCTACCCTAGACTACAAAAGGTGGTGGCAAAGTGCTATCTACAAAAGGTGTGTTGGCACCCTACCACTCTATCAAATGGTAAAATACCAATGGCTAAAATGGCTTCCTAGAATGGAGGGTAGGTTTGGGGTAGCCTAAGGGCACACAAAAAAAATACCTATACGAGAGAGGCCACACTATCTAGGTCCTACTACTTGTGTAATACCTGGAATGAGTCCCATAGGCTTTCGTTGCACTCTCAAGTAAGATTGGAAAAAAATTATAGTTGTTTTCCACCAGTTATTAAGCCCCATAGCTAAATGGCGTCTATCTTAATGATCACCCTAAACTAGTCCCAAGGGTAACCAACCTCTTGGTGATGAAATCCAAGAGACTATCATACTAACTATGGTGATTCTAAGGGCTCTCGATGATTGGTGGTGAAATCCAACATCACCAAGGAGGTTATCCTCACACTCAAATATATATATATATATATATATATATATATATATATATATATATATATATATATATATATATATATATATATATGATAATGGAGTGCAGAAAAATAGAGTGCAAGTGTGTGAAAAATCTAGTCTAAGAAAACAACAAGCAAAAATATCTATAATAAGATTAAAACTAATGCTAATCTATCAAATATTTCACTGAAAATGTAACTATTTATGGAAATTAAATATGCAACTAAGAATATTTTTAGGGAGATAGTTACAATTAGGACCATATCGGGAAATACAATTTAGTCGTTAGTGGAAAGAAGTTAGAAAGTAATACAAAAATAAGTAGCAAGAGAGACCACCTTCAAGGAAACAATTATAGGTAGGCAAGACCATCTCCTGGGAGGCGATATAGCATAGTGGAAAAATACTTAGTAGAAAAGGCCACCTTCAAGGAGGTGGTTAAGCAGTGGGATACCATATCTAGGTAGGTGGTACACCAATAGTTTTAACAAACAAAATAGGTCTGAATTATCGCTGTGCAAATACGATTTTGGCTAGACTATATCTGGGGAGGTGGTCGTGATCCAAAATACAACAAACAATATAGAAAACATAGATACAATGACAAAGTGTAGTACAACCTTTAGGCAAGTGGTATTGAGTAAAAAAAATAGAGACAATCAATAAAAGTCCAACAATATATTTATCAAATGATAAGTAAAAGAAATATAAATTGATTACTAATGCTATATAATATTTTTACAATAGAAATAAAGCTTAAAAAGTAAAGTTACCTAAAATTACCAAATAAATAAAAGTGCTAAAAATAAAGATGCAAATGAAATTAGTTGTTCTAACTAAGGGAAAGTAAACCCAAAGGGGGTTGTTGTGTGTGAGTTTGTGAAAGGAAGCCCAAAGGGGGTAAGTTGTGCTAAAAGGAATCCCAAGGAGGCTTATAGGTGTGTAAAAAGTAAATCCCAAGGGCACAAAAACTAAACTAAAATCCTAAGGAGGCTTGTGTGTGTGTGTGTGTGAAATAAGGAGTCCGAGGGGGCAAGTTGTGCGAAAAGGAAGCCCAAGGAGGCTTATATGTGTGTAAAAAGAAAAGACCAAAAGGAGTAAAATGTGGTAAAATGGGAAGCCTAAGGAGGCTTGTAATTGTGTGGAAATAAGAGCCCAAGGGGGGGCAAAATGTGCTATGCTAAAAGCCTAAAGAGGCTTGTATGTGTGCAAACTAAACTAATAAGGAAAAGCTTAAGGAGGCTAATTGTGTAAAAGGTGTTAAGCTAAAAGCCTAAGGAGGCTTGTGAAATGTGTGTGATGAGGAGCCTAAGGAGGTAAAATAAGCTAAGGAGGAAGCCTAAGGGCCAAGGATGGTGAACTATGCTAAAGGGGGGAAGCCTAAGGAAGCTATGTATGGGAGAAGGAAAAATCTAAAAGATAAACTATACTAAATATGTATGTAAAATAAACCTAAAGGGACAACCTAAGCTATAACCAAGGCCTATGTATGCAAAAAGGAACCCAAATTATGTTGTCAAATAGGGTTAGGGACACAAACCTTGGTACTTACCTGGTGGCCTTCGTAAGCATTGTGGATGTTGTTGGTATATGTCCTTTGGACTAAAACTATATTTGTGTAGGCAGTACATCAAAACCATCTTAGGCCAGGTGATAAGGGTGAGACTATCTCTACCCAGGTGGTCTCGACTGTTACCTGTAAAAAAAAGGAAAAACAACAACAATTAGTTAAAAAAATAAACTATGGTCAAAAAATGATAGTAATAGCAAAAAAAAAAGATTTCACTTTATCCTTATTGTTGATATGAGTTCAAATAAAATAAGGATAAGGTGGAAATCAAGAAGAGTGTCCCATCAGATGTGTCATTTAGTAGAGAGGAGAAACCACCATTGAACAAGTGTATTTACCAAAGATAAAGAGAGTAATATACCATATATTTTATTACAAATAAGTGACTTTTAAAATACAAAATATATGAGGTCCGAGGTGTAGACCAATTGGTTCATCCAAACCCCACAAGGGGGGTGAAGGTCCAAGGTTCAAATCTCGGGCCTCGTCGGACTAAACGCTTGTCCCTTTCCTGGTGCTTTCAGTGGCGTAAAAGGTTTAAAATGATTGTGGCATGGTGGTTATAGGGGTGGACTGCGTGAAGATCTGTGTGGCGGCTTCTAGGGCGGACAGCGCAGAATACTGTGGCAGCCATAAAAGCTGGACAGCCTGCCCAGATTCGTGACGGCTACCGATTCCACCATGTAAATTTAAAAAAATCAAAAAAACAAAAAAAAAATACAAAATATAAATATTTGTCTTATACAATTACAAAGCAGCACAAAAGGGTTGTTCATAATAAAAATGGTGTTATTGTTTCTCTCCCACAACTAAATGCGATCAGGAGATATCGTGTGAGTGTGTGTGAAGGTGTAGGAGCTTCCAAGGGCTATTATAGATATTACTATGGTTTATATTGTGCTTGAAAAAAGGCCCAACTTAGGTGGGTCCATTTATCTACTAATATATTTCTTGTTGGTTGTGTGCAGGTCTCTCAGAATCATAGAAAATATACTTGTTAATCACAGGAATATCATCGAGGACCTTGATGTGTGAGTTGTTCCCTGTCAGAGGTAAGACCATCTTTGGGGAGGTTGTAAGCAGTAGGTGGGACCATCTCAAGGGAGGTGGTCTTAATTAACAATACTATGGGCTCATGCCCTCATGCCCTTAATTTTACCATTTTCTATGTAGGAGAGGTCATAAATAAGGCTCATGATAGTGATGTTAATTATATTTAATTAGCATAATTTAGGTTTATTACATATTTAATTAAGTATTAGTGGCATGTGGGGATGGGTAGGAGATTATTATTATTTATGTATTTGTATTTTTCTATTTTTTTATTATTTTGTGGGTGTAGGGGATGTATTCAAAATTTTATTTATTATTTATATTTAATATTTGTGGTGTTTCTAAGGTTTTGTTAGGCATTATTAGGGATTTTAGATTATTTGTAATTTTGTAAGGCTTATTTAGGTATATTTATTTTTAATTTATTATATTATCAAAACTGTTAATTTTTTGTCTACAGAATTAGGTTTGCTTTTACACAAAAGAGAAGACCGATATTCTACAAATATGAAAAACATTGAAATATATCTAGAGTGATGTTAATAGAGTAAATATAGGTATTTCCATTCCCAAAATTTTATATATTGTTAATTTTGAATACTACATATCTTACTTTAAAGCCTAAAGGTTGACATAGTTATTGTAGGAGTAAACCTAAAGGGTGATGAAAATTATGTAAAATCTATCACTTTCAATCTTACTCCACCTTTTTGTGTGATAAAATTGGTTCTTCACATGAATTGTATGACTATCAATGACCCACAACATTATCTCTTGAAGTACTTTTCAAGCTTGTTGTCCATTATGAAGTTGATATGAAGAATTGTGAAGCTCTTTCTCATATACATACCCATCCAAAGGACTTCAAATCAATGTAATATAAGACTTCATTTCCTAAGGTAAATTCTAATGTTTGGAAGAATTTAAACACAAGTGAATATTAGTGAATATTATTGAAGGCAAGGAAACTTTATCAAAATATTTATAACAATATTGAATAAGATAGAAATAAAATTCTTGAGATTTGGAGACAAGCATTTTGATGATGAAGATGGAAAAATAGATGCCCATTAGAGAATCCTTATGAGGTAATGTTACCTCTAATATCTCCTCTCCTTTGTAAAAGGTGTTAAAGAGTTCTTATGGGTAAGTTTTTATGTAATCCTACTCATATAAGCCTTCATGCATCATTTTATGTAATCCTATGAGCACCTTCATGTAAGCCTAAGGGTATATTTTATATATTTGCCCTTACTGATATTGGTTAAACCCAATAATGACTAATCCATTGTATAAGTGAATGATATATAAAGATATTATGGGATACCTACAATCACCCACCCCTTAGCCCTTCTTTCACATTGTGTAATTTATCATTCTCTATTTCATTTATCAATGCTATATTGAAATCATTATTGCTTCATTTTTACATATGATTATTGTGAATATATATTTTGTAATATTTCTAGAAGGTATTGTAAATCCCAACACTACTAGTTGAAGAACACAAGCTTATACTTAGAGGGGGGGTGAACAGTATAAGATCACTTTTTACTTTTCTTTCCCAAATAGTATTATACAATATAATCAATGGAAATATCAATAACAATAACCAAAGCAATGCAAAAATCATCACACACAATAGAGACACCAATTTAATGTGGTTCACCCAATGTGGGCTACTCCATGGAGAAAATATTTCACTATTTTTTTCTCAATAAATATATTGGGAATCCTTTCTCTATTAAAATTTTTATGGACCTATGTCCAAAGGAGACACCAATCCCCTAATCAAGTTTTTGGATCTCTATCCATAGGAGAACTCTTTTCTCCTTAGCTCTAACTGGTGATCTTATAAAAGAACTATTGTCCCCACTACTCTAGCTAATGGATCTCTATCCACTAAAGACACCTGTTCTCACTACCTTGGCTAATGGATGTCTATCTACTATAGACTATTGTCCTCTATACTCTATCACCTTCAAAGCTCTATCTCAAATCTGCACTAAACATAGTCCTTCTATCTAGCACAAATATGCTCAATCTCTATCTCTCGTCTGGCACAAACCTATCCTTAAATTTGCACCAAACTCTATCCTCAATATCTGTCCTCTGATCTGCACCAAACACAATCCTTCGGTCTAGCACAAATCTATCCTAAATATCTATCCTCTAATCTGTACTAAATATAATCCTTCGATCTAGCACAAATCTATCCTTAATCTCTATCCTATGATTTGCACTAAACATAGTCCTTTGGTCTAGCACAAATCTGTCCTCAATCCTTAACACAAAGCTTGATCCAATCACAAATAAAATCTTTTGGATCTGCCCCAAATATTAACTCAAGGTTTGAACAAATCAATCAATCAACTCTACTCACAAGCCTTCTCAAATACTTGTCTCAATTTTACCTCGTAATATTCCACAAAATCTCACACTAATCTGTCCATAAGTCCTCTATAGAACTTGTCCAAATCTACTCAATAAGTCCTCACTAGAACTTATCTAATTCTGCTCTCAATATGTATTGTAAGCTTCCATAAAATCTTACACAAATCTATCCACAAGTATTCTCAAATACTTACCTCAAATCTGCTCAACAAGTCCACACTAGAACTTGTCCAATCTCATAGAAACATAAGGAGATTTTTTAGAGATTCAATATTCTTCACATTCATCACAATGCTTAATTACTTTCAATAATTCTTTTAGAAACATATAGATAATTGTTAGAGACTCAATATGCTTCACATTCACCTCAATGCTCAATCACTTTCAATCACTCTTTTAGAAACATATAGAGAATTGTTAGAGACTCAATATGCTTCACATTCACCTCAATGCTCAATCACTTTCAATCAATCTTTTAGAAACATATAGAGAATTGTTAGAGACTCAATATGCTTCATACTCACAAAATATCTCTCTTTTATCATAGAAACATATAGAGAATTGTTAGAGACTCAATATGTTTCACACTCATAAAAACTCAACCTCTTTCTCAATTCAATTCAGAATATAGAACAATTTGTTTCATAGAACTTGAACAATTCACTTTAACGCATTCACTTGACTAGGCTCAATCAAATCTACTCAACCAATCACTCAATGAAATGGGCATTGCTCACAAACTCTAGTCCAAGCAAATGAACATTCACTCAAATATTTCCAACAATGCTTATCAACCAATCTCACATAACAATGATACTCATGTTCTTTCCAAACCCTAGTTCAAGTTCTTCACTCAACCATTCATTTCAACAATCAATGCTTATAAACCAATATCACATAACAATTATACTCATGTTCTTTTCAAACCCTAGTTCAAGTTCTTCACTCAACCACTCACTTCAACAACAATGCTTATAAAACAAGGTGCATAACATTCACTTCACAATAGCTCAACAACTCAATAAGGAAATCTAATCAAGTTCTTTTCACTCCAAAGTTGTTTTCCAGAAAACCAACCAATCAACTCAACCAAGGAAGAATGTTCCCATACCTTTTTCTTGATGAGGAGTAGACCACACAAATATACCATAATCATAAACACTTATTTGCCAAACTCAAGGAGGTTAGAAGATAATAATATCTCTCTCAAATAATCACAATACAAAATAATATCAAACAC
Organism: Wollemia nobilis; assembly: GCA_028583015.1. Lineage (NCBI taxonomy): Eukaryota > Viridiplantae > Streptophyta > Pinopsida > Araucariales > Araucariaceae > Wollemia > Wollemia nobilis. Next base: position 16,510,046 of record JAQPPZ010000756.1, read on the forward strand.
AAATACACCTTATCACTCCATCTTTAAAATAACATCCAACACCTTAAAAATATTAGAACAATTACTTTCACAATAATCCATTTGGCAAAAAGTCCTTTAAAATAAAATCAACACCTTAAAAGGCTTACTCCTCTAATATGAAAATATAACAATTAGGAATTTATTTTAAAATTAATATCAAACTCCTTATAACTCCCTTCACTATTTTACCATGAAAAATCACCACAAAAAATTAATTTTAATTAATCCTTATGCCTCCCAACTACCTCATGTCAAACCTTAGGGCAATGAAAATTAAATTTAAAAATGTACCTTTTTCTTTAGTGGGTTTTGAACCCACGACGCTGCCTCCCCAAGCGCCCTAGCTGCAACCTTGGCTACCGCATGAGCTAGGTGCTCACATGGGAGCTAGAGTACCCACGCACTCTATTACCTTCTCTACTGCTACCGAAACAGAAATACAAAAGGGCTTCCAAACTTACTGCCATCGGGTTTAGAATCCATAACCACTCTGCCACAAGCACCAAGCCAAATGCCACATGAGCTAGCCACCAGATGGTGCTAGGAACTAAGCACCTCGACGTCTTAAAAACATGAAATTTTGGATTTACACAATGCATGAAAACTACTATATTTTACTCCATGAGTTACAGCGCATTTTCAAAGGATCTAACTCACACTTTTTGGCCTTAGCAAAGGCAATATATATGTCTTTATTATCACTTCCATTACGTCGACAGGGGGAAGTCTTTGATTTGCACGTCAATGGAATAAGCTTAGGTTTTGCCACTTCGAATAAATAAATAATATTTATTTATAAAATTTAAATTCAATTTGAATTTAAATATTTATAAATTAAATATTAAAACTCCCTTGGGCTTTCTAATTTGAAATTAAAAGCCTCCATGGGTTTTTATAAAATCTTTTACATTGCTCACTATGGTTTTTTATAAAAACCCTTCTACTTATGCTTCACATAATATTAAAAATAAATATTACGAATCTCTTTTGTCATCAACCTTTTGCATTGCTCCTTTTGACCTTTTGGCATCAACGGTAGCTTATTTCTTGACATAAATGACAACTTCATTCCTTGATATCAATGACAACTTCATTCCTTGACATCAATGACAAATTTGAATCAAAATATCCAACACTAGTGTTACTCAAAACCTCTTTATCGATAAAATAATCCAAAAGTACAAAAGTTTTAAAGCATAAGGGAATCCATTCAATAGTTTCTATCTCCATAGAAAAATTCTCACTCCATGGTAATGAATACAAGATATCTCAACCCCTCAACCATGGACAACCATCTATTATTTTATTTCTAAGTCCAAACTCTAGTAGAAGATTAAAATATATTTTTCTTGGAAAGAATGTCACTAATTTGAACTAAACCCCTACTTACATTTTATCTACTTTTCAATCCCTAAAAACTTATCTAATAAAAATCAAACTTGCATATTATTCCTAAGATTTCAAGAATAATTATATCATGTTTTATCATTTTGTTTTTGACAATCACATATGTTGTATCTTTTGTTGTTTGGGTAAAGATTGCGATAGGTTTATTCTTCATTTTATTACCATATAGGGAATACTCACTTCCACTTAAGGTTTCCATATATGATTTTCCGTATTTTCTACCTAACTATTCATGATGAGAATGCTTTATTTTTTAATTTATTCAAAGATATGGAATACGAAATTTAAAGGCTAGGCTTGCTCTTTGCTTGCATCACACTTACTCCATGATCACTACGTAGCTTGTTATGTTAAAATAAATTATTTTGTAGGTGGGTATATGAGGCTTAAGTAATTCCCATTAATGGTACATTTATTTTAACTAACCATGTTCCACAAAGCTTTATTTGAAGGGATTCCCATCTTGAGTTAATAAAAGCGTACTTTTTTTTGGTTTACAATTCCTTTCACATAATAAAATAAAATATTTTACATAAACATACAAGCTACAATTAACATCATCATAAGAAATTTACACATTATGTAAACCATATACTTAATATTTGTTTTACTTGTAACAACATTGTAATATTAATAAAATAAATTAAAATTAATATTAAATTTATAATTTTATTTTAAGTACTAATAATTTTTTTTTTTAATATATATAAAAATATTAATTAAATAAACAATAAATATAATAAAATTTTAGGTTTGAGATGTAGACCAATTGATTCAACCAAACTTCACAAGGGGACATAGGGACAAGGGTTCTGTTTGGCAATAATTTCATAATTTTATTTTAAGTACTAATAAATAATTTATCTTTATTAATATATACAAAAATATATTAAATTCCCTATTGATAAACATAGCTCTCAACTTTATAGGGGTCATGGTTGGGAGGAGACTGCCCAACCATGTGCATTGGTCATATGGGTTTCTCACACTAACTAAATCAAATATATATATATATATATATATATATATATATATATATATATATATATATATATATATATATATATAAAATAAACATAAAAAAGATCCGAGGTGTAGACCAATTAATTCCACCAAACCCCATAAGGGAGGTGGATGTTCAAGGTTCAAATATCAGGCTTCGCTGGACTGAACATATGTTCCTTTCCTGGTGCTTTCAACAATATAAAAGGTTTAAAATGATTATGGCATGGTGGTTATAGGTATAGACTGCGTGAAGATCTATGTGGCGGCTTTCGGGACAGATAACACAATATTGTGGCAGCCATAAAAACAAGACAACCTGCCCGAATTCATGGCAGTTAACAATTCCACCATGTAAATTTAAAAAAAAAACATAATAATTTTTTTAAATATAAAATCCATTATACATGTAAATGACCATTTCCAAAATTTTCTATGTTTTATGCAAGTCAATAAATTTACGTTTTATATTCTATTATTATCATAATAAGGAATACATAAAGATGTGTTATAACCTATATCTACACTCATGTTTTAGGGTTCTTCCATAAGTTTCAAGTGAATTATTTTAAGGATATTTATAATATTTGTATATTATATTTATAAAAAATATCTATCTATGTTTAATGCAAGGTAAAATTATATAGTCCTAGGAAAATTTTCTATTACTTCTTTACAAATAATACATAAAATATTTATACAAAAATATAATAAAATTGAATACCAATCAAAATAGTTTCTTAATGACCACAATAGAATACATACACAAAGTTAGGTAGGCTAAAATAAAATTACAACGATTTCAAACTTGGTGATGCTCTATATTATTTTTTTTATTGGTAGCAAGAAGGGGTTTTGAAAGGGTCCCCAAACATTTTACAAAGAGGAAAAAAAAAATAAACAACCTCCCATAGGTAACCTAGGAGACAATCTCCTTAGAACCATCTCCAAGTAGGAAAAAAAATAGAAATTGTTTATCGTGTAGAAGAAACCACAAAAGTTGAAACTATTTTTTGCGTAGGGGAAACCACTGAATTTGGAATTGTTTCCTATGTAGAGGAAACCACCGAATTTGGAACTATTTTCTATGTAGAGGAAACCACTAAATTTGGACCTGTTTCTCACATAGGGAAAACAACTAAAATTGGAATTGTTTCCCACACAGGGGAAACCATTGGATTTGGAACTATTTATCATGCAAGGAAAACCATTGGATTTGAAACTATTTCTCACATAGGGGAAACCACTAAATCTAAAATTGTTTCCCATGTAGGATAAACCACTAAAAATAGAGTTGTTTCCCACATAGGGAAAACCACTAAAATTGGAACTATTTCCCATGCAAGGGAAACCCCTAAATGAATTGGAACTATTTCTCATGTAAGGGAAACCACACCACACAACAAAGGAAGATTGCATAGGGAATAATAAAAAAATTGCAAATTAGGTAGAAATAACTAGATCTCCAATGCTACGAAGGACCTCTAAAAACAAGATACTGCAAAACCACCCAAATTATGTGGCCACTATGAAAAATGTGATCACCCCTAAAGACCAAAAATTCTCATAGAAGGAAAGGGTGCAACTAACAGTCTCACGAATTGAACCGCCTAAAGATAGCCTACCAATATCAACTAAACTAGAGATTACAAACACGAGCCAACATCCACGAAGGACAGAAAAGCACACGGTTCCCTTGCAAGACCAAATAACTTCATGAAGAAGAGCTCCATTGTAACCTCCAGAATTAAATGAACAAAGGATTTTATAGGTATTGAAGATAGGAAGTCATCTATGTGACCATAATTTTATGGATGGGAAGATAGCATATGGTCCTCTCCAAGACCAAAAGAACCACAAGAAACAAGGCCACTCAGGCCACCAACCTCAAGATACACAAAAAAAGACCCTAAGCCCTACTACCTGACTAGGAATAAGGAAGAAAACCCCATATCTATAATAATAAATAAAAGTGTGATCTCCTTCCCTAAGACTATATAAATATTGTACATAAAAGGATCTACTAGACCAACTTCATGCTCCAGGCAAAGCGAAGACAACCCACCACCAATGGTTTTCTAGGTGTCGGAGCCAGGAAGTTTTCTACATGGCCCTACTTCTATAGATATTGTGATAGCATAGGTTCCTTCCCAAGACCAAAGGAACCACAAAAAATAGGGCCACTTAGACCATCAACCTAAAGACACGTAAAAAAAACCCAATGCCTCAACGCTTGACTGGGAAGATGGTAGAAAATATCATATCTACTCTAAGCAATAAAAATGTGGTCTCATCCCCAAAGACCAAAGAAAGAAGTAGAGAATAGGATTTGTCAAACCAACTGCACACACTAGGTGAAGCAAAGCCAACCCACCACCATGGAGATAAAGAAGATCTAGAACACCAACTACCTGAGCATCAAGCACTAAATCAGAAACAAGCCTTTAATAAGCCAGGTCACCTTCAAAATATGCAACAAAAAATATATATGAGATTGGGGATAAGGGAAAGGCCAAGGGATGAAATCACAAACCAAGAAAACCAAAAATTCATAGGAGAAACACATATTGGGAGCCATAAATGGAGTAGGAAATTTTGGTAGGTATTCTTCTACCATGAGTAGGAGACCTCCCACTCTCCCTAAGATAAATTATTATTATTACTCTAAAGGATTAAAAAATTATGGTTTAGTAAGATTCATTCCAAGCATAAAGTAAATGGAATATAGATTTTCTTTGGTGCATAAGTCCATGGTGTTTGTAACTTCTCTATTCCCAAAGGGCTTTGTAAATGACTTACCTACATTGGTGTTTCTAAACCATTGTGTCTAGTAAGATTCATTCCTAGGCTATTCTATGGAAACTAGAGATTTTTCTAAAGAAAATAACTTCTCTAATAACAAGCCTTGTATGGGACCCAATTTGGGTCACAACCAGGATCTTGGAGTAGATTTGAAACTTACCAGCAAGGGAAATCTTGGCTTTGACTTTTTGTACGATGTTTATATTTTTGTCTCTAATTATCCTTTACAGGGCTATCATGCCTTTCAAGGAGTGATACAATAGGGTTATGGTTGAGAGCATAGTGTTTGGCTCAATTAGGAACCTTAAAGAGTTTTTCATAAGGTCAAATCCTTATTAAGATGTGATATTTTAGGCATAGTTGAACTCAACAAAGGAAAAAAAGGGGGTGTAAGAGATAAAATTGAAAATAAATCAACAAAAGTAAAAAGGGGATGATGTGCCAAAAGGTCCACTAAGATCTTCTCACAAAAATGGACCTAGCACTATGTGCTAGTTGTGAACACTTCCTCTCCTTGACACAATGAAGCATAGATGAGAGTTATCAATAATAGGTATGTATAAAGAGGTGGGTTTTATAGGAGATAAAATTATAGATTGGTAGTCCAAAAATAGACACAAGCCCCTCACACATATATACCTGATAAAATCCAAAACAATTAAAAATATTAGACACATACATACACACATAAATGTATATGTAGGAAGCCATAGATGGATAAACCACAAATTAACACAAGCTTATGTGTATATATATATATTTATATTTATATATGCAAGCAAATAATTACAAATATTGTGCTAAAATTTGAAGAATACAAGATTATACTGAGAGGGGAGGTGAACAGTATAAGATCAAATTTTACTTTTCTTTTCCAAATAATATTATCTAATATTATCAATGACAATATCAATAGTAGTAATCAAATCAATACACAAATCATCATACACAATAGAGACACCAATTTAACGTGGTTCACCCAATGTGGGCTACTCCACGGAGAAAATATTTCTACTAAATTTTCTCAATAAATCTCTTGGGAATCACTTCCCTATTACAATGTTTATGGACCTCTATACAAAGGAGACACCAATCCCCTAATGCTATGATTTGTGGATCTCTCTCCACAGGAGAAATCATTCCCCTCTTCTCTAGTTTGTGGAACTTGACCCAGGAGAACTCTTTCTCCTCAACTTATTTGTAGATCTATCTCTATAGAAGAAATTTATCTTCCCATCTAGTTCACGGATCACACTCCATAGGAGAATTATTTCCCCTTGATCTGGTTCATGGATCTCTATCCACAGGAGAAATATTTCCCCTCTACTCTAGCTGATGATCTTCTAGAAGACTTCTACCCCCACTGCTCTGGCTTATGGATCTCTCTCCACATAATACCTTTGTTCTTACTACCCCTGGCTAATCAATATCCATCCACTAGATACTGATATCATCTAGTCTGTCACCTCCAAAGCTTTCTCTAAACTCTACCTCAGGTCTACACCAAACTCTATCCCAAGTGTAGTAAAAATTTACTCTAATTCTATCTCAGGTCTAGCACAAATTTACTCTCAAATCTGCACTAAAATTTATCCTCAAATATTTCCTCAAGCCTTAACACAAATCTTGATCCAATCACAAATAAACTCTGCTTAGATTTACCCCAAACCTTAACATAAATATTGAACAAATCAATCAATCAACTCTACTCTTAAGTCTTCACAAAGACTTACCTCAAATCTGCCTTCAAGTTCTCTCAAGAACTTGCTCAATCTACTCTCAAGTCTTCACCAAGACTTACCTCAAATACCCTCAAGTCCTATTAATAACTTGCTCAATATTATCTCAAGTATTCACCAAGACTTACATAAAATATACTCAAACATATGCTCAATACATCTCACAAGATATGCTCAATCAATTTCAAATCTTGCACACAATGCTATCAATTGCTTTGTGTAATATTCAAAGTAATTTCTTTAACTTGAAGTAGATTAGATATATTCTTTTCACAATTTATTTAATCTCTAGAAAATATAGAGAATTATGTACTCTATCAAAAACTCAATATGTTCTACTCAATCAATAAGTTTGTTGCTTTCACAAATATGGTTTCTAATGTTTGCACATTCGCTTTCAATATCACTCAAAAATAATGCTCAAGAAGTTTCATTCAATAATTCAATCAATGAAACACAACTTGCTCACAAACCCTAAACAAGTGTTTTCATACTTCTTCAACCAAATAGCACAATGTGGGTCTCAAACCCTAACTCAAATAATTTCAATCTTCTATCTCAAATGTTCTCTAAACATTCACCAATCATGTATATAAAAACCACTCAAATATTTCCAACAATGCTTATCAAACAATCCTTTTCACTCAGGGGAAGTGATGAACTATGGTTTCTAGATCTAAGGAAAATCTAGGGCATTATTTGGGTTGCCAAAGAGATTTTTGGCTGCTGTGGATCTGAAGGCAGGATTGCTGCCCCAGGAGGGTCCAATGGGGACTTCTTCAGATCCTCTCGTAGGGAGAAATAGCTCTTATGCTGATTTGTTAAAAGATAAAGATAAAGAACTGCATTTAAAATGCTATTTACGACTGCTGGAAATAGATCAACAACTCATCGAGTTAATGGATTCCTACCACAGGTCTAATCAAGGCCCAAGATTGTCATTGAGCCAAGGATGGTCGAAGAAATAGTCTTATACAAAGCCAATCATGATTTGATCTACAAATTCATGGGTATTCACCCTACCCTAAATTTTTTGCACTCCTGGGTCTGGAAAAACTGGGAGCCTCATGGTGAGTACTCATTATGGTTTATTAGCAATGGGTATTTTATTGTTAGTTTTTCTTCTCTGGCCGATAGAAATAGGGCTTTCGAATCAGAAAAGAGGAATCATGGTATGACAGGATTATTTGTTCAACCCTGGAGAGTGGGATTCGATCCTCGAATTGAACCCACTGATGTCTTGGTTTGGATCTGTTTGCATACTCTTCCAATGGAGTTTTGGAGTGAGTAGGTTTTGGAGATGATCGGTAATTCCCTTGGAAGACATTTGGGTGTCTCCAAAGACACAATAGAAGGGAACACAACTGTTTATGCAAGAATATGTGTGGAAATGGATCTTAGCTAGCCTCTACCGATAGAGGTGGAACTTGAAATTGTAGGACTATCTTGGATTCAACAGCTAGATTATGAGGCTCTGCCCTTTAGATGTAGAGTTTGCCACAAATACGGGCATTTGGCCCGATTTTGCCCAAATAATATGAACACAAAAATGGAGGCTCCTATAGGAATGCCAAATATTCCTAAGGATGGTAATTCAACAATAAAAAAAGAACCAACCAATACTTCTCAGGGTAAATAAGCTCAGAGAGATGGTTTTGAACAGCCCAAAAGAAGGAGAAGGCAAAAGAAAAAAGATGGTAAAGAGCAAACCCAAATCAAACCTACCAATAGGTATGAGATATTCAAGACAATAGTGGACCAAGAGGAACAATTCATGGAAGGAGTGGATGGTAATAGTGAAAATAATAACATCCACGTTCAAGCTCCTCTTTCATCTCCCCCCGTCATAGAGCAGGTAATTGACCACAATGAGTTACCGCAGTCAGAGAGTGTAGGGGCATTGATAGTGGATAACCAAGAGAAGCCAATAATTAAGGATGTCAGCATGGGAATAGCAGAAAAGAACAGAGAAAGGCAAAATTTAGGGATTACTCAGGTGGAAAAGAGATCAAAAAATAGCAACTCTCAAGGAGTGGGCAGAAAATCAAATAAGGAATTGCTAGCAGTTCAAGGAGACAAACTGATCACTGGAGTATCGGTGAGACCAATAGATTCTTACTGCTCTCAAGGTAACCAATGATTATACAATCATGGAATGTTAGGGGTTTAAACAGTAGAACCCATCAATCTATTGTTCGAAGACTCTTAGAAAAATGTAAAACAAACTTTTTTCTTATGCAGGAGACAAAAATGTCGTTAGATCTTGTGTGTAAAAAAATTAACAGAATTTGGAGGGGTGCTGGTCATATGGAAGTGGCTGCCCAAGGTTCCTCAGGGGGGATTTTTACTCTTTGGAACTCTCTTGAATGGATTGCAATAGAACATCCAGCTTGGAGGGGTGTTCTCACATCACATTTTAGGAATAATGTCACAGTTGAACATGTTTTAATCACAAATTTTTATGGGGCTCAAAACCTTGATGGTCAGAGGCTTCAATGGAAAGTTGTGCATAACATGAGAATCTCAAGGGAAGATTTAGACTAGGTTATTGTTGGGGATTTTAATGCCAAATTATCCTCTAGAGATCGGGGAAGGGGGAACCCCAATTTTGGACCCAGGGGATCGGCTTATGATTGCCCAAGTCCAGGCTTTACACTTAGTGGATATTAAATTCCCTAGAACCAACTATACTTGGACTAATAAGAGGAGGGAGCCACATAGCAGGAAGGTTAAGTTAGACCATTTTTTGGTTTCAAAGGAGGCATTTGTAAAATGGAATACAAAATTTCAGATTTTGGAGGGTCCAGTTTCAGATCACTTTGCCATTTTGTTGGAAGGAGGGACTAAGACAGGGCAGCATCACAAACCATTTAAATTTGAGAATTTTTTGTTACAAAAAGAGGAACTTCGAAAGAAAATTCCACAGTGGTGGGAAGAAGGCTGCCCAGCATATGGGACAACAATGTTTAGAGTCCACAAACAACTTTATTATGTCAAAGCTCAATTGAAACATTGGAGGCGAGCTAACAAGACAGACTTCCAGGTCCAAAGAGCTCCTTTGGTGGCCATATGGGATGAGGTTCAAAAACACTTTAGGGAAGGGACAATTACTGAGCAGCTCAAATCCGAGGATGATGCCTTGCATAAAGCGGTTGAGGACATTGACAACCAAGAGGAGACCTTCTGGAAACAGAGAGCAAGAACCACTTAGTTATTAGAAGGTGATAGAAATACCATTTTTTTCCATCGGACTACTTGTGCTAGGAGCCAGATGAATAACATGGAAGCTCTTCAACATGATAACGGACACTCCTTTGATACACTTCCAGGTATGCATTCCCATTCAATGGATTATTTTTCTAAACTTTTTAAGGAAAGTCTGGTGCAAGATGAAGAGACTTAAAACGAGGTTATTGCTGTCATACCTTTCGTTATCTCTGAAGAAGAAAATTAGACCCTTATTAAACCCATTGATAGAGAGGAACTGAAGAATGTGGTCTTTGGAATGAGAATAAAAAAAAATCCAGGTCCAGATGGCTTTCCAATTGAGTTTTTTTAGGCCTTTTGGGATAACTTGGAGGAGGATGTAATGGCTGTTATAGAGGAGTCCAGAGGTAGTAAAAGAATGCTTAAATCATTAAATCATACTTTCATTACCTTAATTCCAAAAAGGGAGGAGGGGGTACATATTTCATATTATAGACCTATTGCATTATGCAATGTGGTATATAAAATAATCACAAAGGTAATGGGTGAGCGGCTAAAACCTCTTTTACATAACATTATCTCCTCAAAGCAAGGGGGTTTTGTAGAGGGTAGGCAGATCCTGGATGGGGTGGTTCTAGCTCAGGAGGCAATCCATTCAATGGAAACATCTGGTAATAAAGGAATGTTCATCAAATTAGATATGTCAACGGCTTATGATAGGGTGGAGTGGAGCTTCTTGGCAAAGATGATGGCAGCCTTTGGTTTCTCTCAGGATTGGATAGAATGGGTCATAATTTGTGTCTCTACTCCGACATACTCTGTGTTAATCAAGGTTCTTCCCTCGCAACCATTTGGAGCCACTCGAGGCCTTCGTCAAGGGGATCCTTGCTCGCCCTATATTTTTATCATATTGGATGGACTAGGTAGACTTTTCTTGAGGAGAAGACAACAAGGTTTGCTAACAGGTATCAAGGTGGGTGAGGAAGTTTTGACTCACCTACAGTTTGTGGATGATACTGGATTGGTGGGAGTGGCCAAATTTAGGGAAGGAAGAATGATCATAGATACTCTTAGTGTCTACCTTAGGGCTACAAACCAAGTCATCAATGACAAAAAATCCAAAGTGGTCTTTTTCAATCTTGATCAAAGGCTTCAGGACAGAGTTTTAGAGATCTTGGGATTCACAAGGACTTCTCTCCCAGTGGTTTACTTGGGGGTCCCTTTGCACTTTAAAAAACTAAAAATAGAAATCTGGAGGAATATTTTGGATTGTATCAAGGATAGAATTAATCATTGGTCTCACAAATGGTTAAGCTATGGGGGTAGATTAACTTTTTTACAGTCAGTCATTCAGGCCATGCCAATTTATAAATTTTCTATCCTGGCTATCCCACATACTATTTGGAAAGAGTTGGACAATATGGCTAGAAATTTTTTATGGGAAGGAGTAGAAGGAGAGAGGAAATGGGCCTTAGTAGGCTGGGAAAAAGTAACCCAACCCAAGGTAAAAGGAGGTTTGGGTCTGAGAAGATCCAAGATAAATAATAAAGCTTTGGATGGAAAGCTTTACTGGAGGTGGATTTCCCAACCAACTTCCTTATTCAGTAGAATCCTAACTAGTAAATATGTAGGACATGTTAACCCAAATGAGGTGGGCCATTTCCCTTTGGATGGTACTGGCTCCTTAGTGTGGCAGGCTCTCAAGTTAGGATCCCAGGTAGTAAAAGATCGATTATTTTGGAAAGTGGGAAGAGGGGAGAAGGCACGATTTTGGACAGATTCATAGGATCAATACCCACCTATCATTGTTGAATTTCTTGAATTGCAACCAATTAAAGCAGCCATTGAAACCAATGGATGGGTCCAAATTGAAAGTTATTTCACCACTAGTCAGCTAGGGGAGTATAAGTTTAAGCATTTTAAGAAGTTGGAGGAGTGGCCAATTTCAATCCCTCCATATTTGGCACCCATCATGACTAAAATCTTGATAGAAATATTTCTCACAGGTAGAGACGAGGAGGATGAATTAGCTTGGGGCTATGGGAGCCTTGGTGTCTACACAGTGAAGGACGGATATGACAAGATCCTTCCAGAGCCTCCCTGTCATACTTATTAGGTTGAGGATTGGAGAAAGATTTGGCACTCCAAAGGTTGGCTGAAAGTAAACTTTTTTGCCTGGCAGTTCATGCACAATGGTATTCTCACTTTTGATAATCTCAGATGTAAAGGAATCATCGATCCTTCTCAATGTGTCTTATGCTACAAGAGTGAGGAAATAGCTGATCACTTGATGTTTGAATGCCCTTTCACGTGCCATATTTGGAAGAGATGGTTTTCATATTATAAAATTCAAGTTAATGGTGACTTGAATCAGATTAATATCTGGGAAAGATGGAAGAGGGGTAGATTTAAATCTAAATATCTTCATATTGGTTGGGAGCTTGGATTAAACTTTATTTGGTGGCAAGTGTGGTTGGAGAGAAATGCTAGAATTTTAAGAGAAACTTTTTCTTCGTTGGATGGAGTTTGGCAGGTCATTTGGAGCAAAGTCACAGAAACTGTGGCCGTCTATGCTAAAGAGGAAACTTAGGTTGTTATTGGGGCAATGGAAGAGGGATTTGAAGTGTAAGAGGGATAGGCTAGAGCTAGTTGGAAACCACCCCTAGAAGGCTGGATTAAAATTAATACTGATGGAGTTGCAAAAGGCAACCTGGGTAGAGCCAGAATTGGAGTGGTTTACCAGAATCATGTTGGAACAGTGCTCTATTGGGAACTGCAAGGCTTTGGAAGAGCTACAAACAATGAAGCAGAAGCCATAGCTATCAAATGCTGCTTCTATTTGGGCGATTAAACGGGGCCACGGGGAGGATAATACTTGAATCAGATTTTCAAATAATGGTTGGAGCTCTAGATTGTATGAGGAACTTTGCCTTAAAAGCATGGAGGTTGAGGATTCTTGTCACTCAAATTAAGGAATTATGGAGGGAATTAGATGATGTGATTCCAGTTTACGTGAGTAGAGATTTAAATAAAGCGGCCAACTTCCTGGCTAAGATGGATGCTGAGAAGGAGGTAGGGGTTTAGCTGCATAGTGACATGGCTATTGAGGATGAGGTGATTAGATAGGGTCTTGAAAGGTCCCTGAGCTAATGATCAAAGAAAAATCAAAGGGTGGTAAGGTGTCACGATTTTGTGACATGTTGCTTCGTCGCGGCCAAGGGAGGAAAGGTGTCATGATTTCGCGACATGTTGCTTCATCACGGCCAAGGGAGGAAAGGTGTCATGATTTCGTGACATGTTGCATCGTCGCGGTCATTGGAGGAAAGGTGTCGTGATATCGTGACATGTTGCTTCATTGTGGCCATGGGAGGAAAGGTGTCACGATATTGTGACATGTTGCTTCATCACGACCAAGGGAGGAAAGGTGTCACGATATCGCGACATGTTGCTTCATCGCGGCCAAGGGAGGAAAGGTGTCACAATTTTGTGACATGTTGCTTTGTCATGGCCAAGGGAGGAAAGATGTCATGATTTTGTGACATGTTGCTTCATCATGGTCAATGGAGGAAATATGTCATGATTTCGCGACATGTTGTATCATCGCAGCCAAGGGAGGAAAGGTGTTGCAATATCGCGACATGTTGCATTATCGTGGCAAAAGGAGAAGAAGTGTCATGATATTGCGACATGTTGCAATGTCATGGTCAAAGGAGAAAAGTGTCGTGATATCACGACATGTTCTTTCGTCATGACCAAGAGAGAAAAGGTTTCGTGATATCGTGACATGTTTCATCGTCGTGACCAAGAGAGAAAAGTATTGCGATATCGTGACATGTTTCATCGTCGCGGCCAATGGAGAAAAAGTGTCGTGATATCGTGACATGTGGCTTCATCACGGCCAAAAGAGAAAAAGTGTCATGATTTCATGACATGTTGCTTTGTCGCGGGCAAAAGAGAAAAAGTGTTGCGATATCGCGACATGTTGCTTCATCGCGGCCGAAAGAGAAAAAGTGTCGTGATATCGTGACATGTTGCTTTGTCGCGGCCAAGAAAGAAAAAGTGTCACGATATCACGACATGTTGCAACATCGCGGCCAAGAGAGAAAAAGTGTCACGATATCGCGACATGTTGCTTCATCGCGGCCAAAGGAGGAAAAGTTGTCGCGATTTCATGACGTGTTGCAACACCATTGCCCAAGGAGAAAAAGTGTCGCGACATGTTGGTTCGTCGTGGCTAAAGGAGGAAAAAGTGTCACGATATCGCGACATGTTGCAATGTCATGGACATAAGGGGAAAAAGTGTCACGATATCGTGACATGTTGCTTTTTCACGGCCAAAGGAGGAAAGTGTCGTGATATCGCGACATGTTGCATTTTTGCGGCCAAAGGAGAAAAGTGTCACGATATCGTGACATGTTGCATTTTCGCGGCCAAAGAAGAAAAGTGTCGCGATATCGTGACATGTTGCTTTTTCGTGGCCAAAGGAGAAGAGGGTAAGAGTGTCGCGATATCACGACAAGTTGCATCAATAGACCAATCCGATCCCCCTGTTAGCTAGTTAATGGTTCAAGAGATTTGGCTCCATTGCAAATATTATTTTACTATTGTAAGCATGTGTTCTCTCTAATTTCGGCTGGGGAAATTCTCTTCCCAAATTATAACTGATCTTTGTTTTTATACAACTTTTTTCAAAATTTTCAAAAAAAAAAACAATCCTTTTCACTCCACCTTATATTTCACAAAATTCAATCCAAAAACACTTCAATCAAAGGATGATGTGTCCATACCTTTTTACTTTGATGGAGATATGTCTTCAAAATCTGTTTCACAATCAATTCTCCTTATGCCACTCAAAAGGTTAGTTAGCAACAATCTATTTCAAAACTTCCACAAGGTATTACTTCTAAAATGTGCCCAAATAAATTCCAAACCACTCTCTAGATTTCTCAAATAATCAAACTATAGATTAAAGATACAACGCCAAACAAAAGATAAAGAAATCACGATAAAAAGTAATGCAGAACACAGTTGTACAAACCAAACGATTTTTATTAATCAATGGAGTTTAGAAACTCCTTTTGAGTACAACAGGGCTCGTAACCCTTTCCGTGATACAAGATTACAATTTGTGTTAGGGTTCTCCGAAACCCTAGTCGGCACAATATGGTGGCGTCTCCGAAGAATGTATCCTTAACCTCAACAGAATGAGTGGGCTTCGTTGTATCCTTTGGCTCGGACCACTCCAGCTTAAGCAACTGCTATCATCCAATCAAATCTGCCATTAAAATCTTGCACACATTAAAACTACAAAAAGGTTAGAAACTAGTAAGAGGGCTCCACTGTGTGAGCCCTCAAAAACAGTCTAAAACCCTAGAAATGAAATAAATAGAATGCAGAATCTAACGACGGATTAATACATAAAAATATTACTTGCTTTAGAATCTATACCTCTTTTTCTGTTAACGCGGCGAGACCAGGCGGCACCTGGAAGTGATGTAACTGTCAAATCGGCTGCGAAAGGCACCCTGGTGCGATCGTTGAATGCCCGCGTGCTTCTGGATCGGGGTTGCAGACGCCGGTCTGCGTCTGTGGCTGCGGGTAAACACCCACGGGCACTTGCGAAAAGAATGGGGGATTCTACAGAATGTTGCAGAAGGGATGGCGGCGAAGTTGGCGACGGATGCGGCGATGGATGCGACGAAAAGGGACGACGATGGATGGGTAGGTTTAGCTAAAGAAGAGATAGATAGCGATAGATAACAAAAGAGAGATAGTAAAAGAGATAGGGTTTGAGCCATCAAGGTGACTCAATTTATAATCTAATCTTAGGGCACACTTTAGGGTTTTAACGACACTTTGAACGTGTGGCTAAGATTAAAGTGGATCCAAGGGTAGAGAATAAATCTAGGTTGTGAAACGGATTAAGATGGATGGACGGATGAGATTAAATGAAGGATGGACGGCTCGGATTAAATCACTTAAAGTATCTTTATATATATATATTAAAATATATTAAAATATTAAAATATATATATAAATATTAATTTAAATAAATTTGGGAATGAAAAATGGCGGGAAATGTGAAATTGTGCCAAATAATGGTGGGAAGGTGTGGATTTGGGCCAAATAATTGCGGGAAGGTGTGGATTTGGGCCAAATAATGGCGGGAAGGTGGATGACTGACACGTGGCTAACAGGAAGGTATAGATGACTTACAAGTGGCTGGATTTTGGTGTCTACGGATGCCCCTTTTTGAGCTGCTTTGTGTGAAGACACAATGCAGCACAAAAACTAAGGACACCTGAAAAGTTGGATCAGACGCAACTCTCTCTCAAGACTAAAGCACAACTTTGAAGACCAAAGAATAAAATAATATTTAAAATTTTATCAGCTTACCCCCTCAATTGGCGAGCGAGAATGGTTCTCACAAGCCAATTGGAAGAAATTTGGAAGAAAATGAACCATTTTTTGCCCCAACGGTGAAAAAAAAGGTTGGTGTATGAACCATCTATTTATGTCCCAACAGGAAAGGGGTTGGTGTACAAACCAGAAAAGAATATGATTGAAGACGATATGAGTGATGTGAAAGATGGACCGTTTTCTGCCCCAACGGTTATAAAGGGATTTTTTCCAAATTGTAAGTTCCATGATCATGTAAGATGAATTCCACTATAGAAAAATTAGAAATTGATAACGGATGCCCCAACTCCTGTGTGTGAGTCCATACTGTTAATGAAATTGCCTTGTTGGCGCCATTGATATGCAGAGATGAAAGATGCATGAAAAGAGTCCGAACTCGAGAGATGCTCCTAGTGACTGTATGGATAATTCCTCGGGTCGGAACCAATCAACCTAGGTAGCCTCAATCTCTAGCAAGACTCAAAATAATGATGATATTAAAGATTGTCCATGTTTAAGGCCCCATGAACTAGGCCATCAATGACAACTGTTGAGAAAATTAATCTTGGTATGAGGTCACTTGAAAAGTAGAATATCCAAAATTGATTTCCAATTTTCAAACAGTGAAATAGTTGATTATGATAAATGGTAGGTGTCCTTATGGTGGTTTAATCCTCTTATCGAATTGCATGGATTCAAATCGCTACAATCGCCAAGGTGATAGAATATACCACTAGATACGAGGTTTACTTTAATTTGATTTGGCAAAAATATGCATGATGAAAGAAGAATGAATGAAATTGACGATAGATCAGAAAAATTGATGAATGTGGTTAATTTTGTGAAGGTTTTGAATATTTTAAACCCAATTTGTAAAACAATGATGAATGATGCGTTTTTTGAGCGAAATGACAAAATTTGTGTCCAAAAATTTTGTAACCTTCACAAAATGTTTTATTATGATAAGAAGAATGGATGAATGCAATTTGATGAAATTTGGAAGAGGTAAGCTTCAATTTTGTAAGTTTTGTTCCTTTATTCAATATTGACACCAAACACCGGTCTGTGTTTGTGGTTGGCAGAGACGCCCGTCGATGTTTAGGCGCTCTGTAGATGCAGGACTGCGTCTGAATCCACCATGCAACGCCCTACTACGTTTCAGGGCACCAAAATCAGCTATTTAAACAGTTTCAGCGAGAATTTCGCTCATTTGTGCGTTCGAGCTTAAGAGAAGTGTGTCTGAGGGAGTGGAGTGAAGTGGAGTGAAAGGTTGTGTGGGAGAGTGAAGCATGCAGGAGCTATGGCGGAGATGGTAGTGGACGCGCCAGTGCAGCCAGCTGAGGTATTTGTTCATTTAAGCAAGTACTTATTATGTGTTTTTTTTTTTTTCGGAAAAATTTGTAACAAATTTTTGTTTTGCAGCTTAGGGTGTTAGAGGCACGACACCGATTCTCCCCTATAATTTTGGGGATGAGGAGGTTGTTGTACTAGGTAGACTGGGAGATATTGGATGCAGTGGGGCTAGCGGAGGCAACCCGGTTGGAGGTAGTTCAGGCGGATGAGGGGTACCTCTCGGCTTTGGCCGAGAGGTGGGATCCAGATCGGGGGACGTTCCAGCTCTCGACTGGAGAGATGACGGTGATGCTTGAGGATGTATACCACATCCTCAAGGTGCCCGTGGAGGGGGCACGAGTGGAGGTTGGACGAGATAGGGCCACGGAGATGGCCAAGGTGTTTGGGGATGACTGGGTGACGAGACTCCAAGTAGAGCTAGCGGAGCGGGAGCGATGGCACGGGATAGACATAGCTAGGTTTAGGTCTAGGACTCGTTACATTGAGGCTCTGGAGGACACATTGTTTAGGCATCACATTGTGTTGCCTGATCCTCCATCCTCCTCTGTCTCTAGGCGTAGTGAGTCTAGGCACACCACTAGGTCTAGGGCTCCTACTAGGTCTTAGGGGTCCTCTTTTGATGGTTAGCTTAGTGCTTAGATGCACTCTTTATGAGCCTTGGTGCTCTATTGTATATTGTAGCCTTTTGGCATTCATTGTACAGTTTGATCTTTATACATATATATATACATGGCTTTTATTTATTTGGTGTTTTACTCTCTTTTGTGTGAATGCCTATGTTTTTGTGATGCATGTTTTTATATGTTTTAATGTTTTTGATGCATATGTGATGGAATGGAATGCAAACTTATAGATGATTAATGCGAGACTAAGTAAATGAAATATGCACTAAGAAGCACTCATACTTTTAGATAGATTTAGCGAACTGTTATCATAATTGTTTAATCAGGGGCACCGAACTTGGTGGCTTGTGAATGGATGACGTATGGAATGACATGAATATGGAAGAAGATATGGAGGGTGATATGGAGGTTGATATGGAATACTGTTTTACAAAGACTCAAACATGCTAGTGGTATCAAACAAACTTACTAATACTGCCTAATTCAAATAGGACCAAATGTGTGTGCATGCGAGTTCATTAACCAAATCAGAAGCATGGTAGTGACTCTAGGCAATCAAAAACCTGTGTGTGCAAGTGTGTTCATTAACCTCATATTGCATAAATTAGGTAACCCTGTTATGGAGAAGACCTCGAAGCTAGTTTGTCTATATGAGCATTCAGAGGTCTCTTTTTGAGGAGAGACATGTCGCCACACAATGAGTATACTCCACTGCCAGTCAAGCGTCTATAGCCCCGGTGAAGGTTAACTCCATAGTCCATGTTGTTTTAGACCTTTGTAAGCCTTTGGGATGACTAACTATCCATTTTACTGGACAAGTAGTACGATCCTTACAACTTATTTGGGATCAATGGTGTGTGAAAAATGTTCATTTCCTTAGAGCTTTGGGGAATCGGATTCTCAACCGAAGTATGATAAGAATTTTACCCTATCCTTACTACTCTGTTTATATTTATATTTTGTGATTGCTTGTGATAGTGGTAAGAACCACTATTTTATGGACTATGTTTGCATGATAGGACAAATGAGTATTACCCTTTTCACTTCAAGGCACAACCCAAGGATGGTGTTATCTCTCTTTGACACAAGATGTTTTTAAGATGTGAAAATGTGATATAGGTTCAAGACCGCTTTTGAAATCATTTCCCAATACTCAAGATTTTATTTAGTGTAATTTGTGATATGGCCCTAGGGAACTTTGACATGCATTTCAAAGTTTGCTTAAAACACTAGGAATGGTTGAGTGATTGAAAACATTTTGGCAATGTAAATATGTGCAAATGGAAAATGGTTGTACGAATGACAATTCGGTTTGATGGATTTTATGAAGGTGCCCCTGATTAAGGCAACATGACTTTTGCTTGACAAAATTTTATATCCAAAAGATAGAATGGTCTCTAACATGATATGCAACTATGGCTAAAAATGAAATGTTATGGTTTTCAATGAGATGTATGCACATGAAATGCAATGTTTTTGAATGAGATGTATGCAACTAACAATGAAATGCAAATTATTTTTATTTTATTTGTTTTTTTTTTCGTTGTACAAGCCATGTATATATGTACATATAAAATTCAAACTATGCGTAGAATGCCCTCAAGTGTATAACATTAAGTGGTTCGGGTTCTTCCTCTCCCTCTAAAGCGGCAAGTCTATAAGTTCCATTACCCACTCTTTTAGTGACCATATATGGACCTAACCAATTAGCCACGAATTTATCTCGAAGATGCGGCAATGCATTGGTGTTTTGTTGATTCTCTTTAAGGACAAGATCTCCTACTTGAAATTCTCTTAGATGAACTTTGGCATTGTAAGCACGTTTCAATCGGTCTTGATAAACTCGCAAATGCTCTAAAGCATTGATTCGTTTTTCATCTATGAGTGTGAGTTGATCAAGACGTGCTTGTCTAGCAATATCATCATCGATAAATTCCTGCAAAGAAATTCACAAGGAAGGGATCTCGACGAGGCGGAGCTAAGGTCGGCGAAGACGCTAAGTATCGCTTGATGTCATCAAAGGCTTTTCTGACACTCATCTCGTCCATGAAAATTGTACCCCCTTTTGTAGTAGGTGGCAAAATGGCCTACATTTATCAGAAAGTTGTGCAATAAAGTGATGGATTGAATTAATCTTTCCTTGTAAACTATGCAACTCCTTCAAATTAGTTGGGGGACACATTTCCATAATGGCTTTGACCTTGTTTGGGTCCACATCAATACCTCGTTTAGAGATAATAAAACCTAGGCGTTTTCCTGAGGTAACACCAAAGACACATTTCTTAGGCTTATCCGAATCATATGGATTATGGAGCGGGGTGAATAAGTCTTCGAAATTCATTGTCGACTTATGGAAGAAAGGATCGGTGGAATGGAAGGGAAAACCGATGAAGACCTCGGAAGACCTGAGATGCAAAACAACATAGTTTTTCAGTTTTTTTTTTTTTTTTTGTAGTGGTGAAAACCACTATTTTAGTATATACATATAATACAGGTTTGGATTATGGATACAACGCCAAACAAAATATAAATAAATCACGATAAAAAGTAATGCAGAACACAGTTGTACAAAACAAACGATTTTTATTAATCAATGGAGTTTAGAAACTCCTTTTGAGTACAATAGGGCCTGTAACCCTTTTCGTGATACAAGATTACAATTTGTGCTAGGGTTCTCCGAAACCCTAGCTGGCACAATATGGTGGCGTCTCCGAAGAATGTATCCTTAACCTCAACAGAATGAGTGGGCTTCGTTGTATCCTTTGGCTCGGACCACTCCAGCTTAAGCAGCTGTTATCATCCAATCAAATCTGCCATTAAAATGCTGTACACATTAAAACTACAAAAAGGTTAGAAACTAATAAGAGGGCTCCACTGTGTGAGCCCTCAAAAATAGTCTAAAAACCTAGAAATGAAATAAATAGAATGCAGAATCTAGCGGCGGATTAATACATAAAAAGATTACTTTCTTTAGAATCTATACCTCTTTTTCTGTTAACGCAGCGAGACCAGGCGGCACCTGGAAGTGATGTAACTGTCAAATCGGCTGCGGAAGGCACCCTGGTGCGATCCCTGAATGCCCGCGTGCTTCTGGATCGGGGTTTCAGATGCCGGTTTGCATCTATGGCTACGGGTAAACTCCCGCAGGCACTTGCAACAAGAATGGGGGATTCTGCAGAATCTTTGCAGAAGGGATGGCAACGAAGTTGGCGACGGATTATGGATGGGTAGGTTTGGTGATAGATAAAAAAAGAGAGATAGTAAAAGAGATAGGGTTTGAGCCATCAAGGTGACTCAATTTATAATCTACTCTTAGGGCACACTTTAGGGTTTTAATGACACTTTGAACGTGTGGCTAAGATTAAAGTGGATCCAAGGGTAGAGAATAAATCTAGGTTGTGAAACGGATTAAGATGGATGGATGGATGATATTAAATGAAGGATGGATGGCTCAGATTAAATCACTTAAAGTATCTTTATATATATATTAAAATATATTAAACTATTAAAATATATATATAAATATTAATTTAAATAAATTTGGGAATGAAAAATGGCGGGAAAGGTGAAATTGGGCCAAATAATGGTGGGAAGGTGTGGATTTGGGCCAAATAATGGCGGGAAGGTGTGGATTTGGGCCAAATAATGGC
Source organism: Wollemia nobilis (assembly GCA_028583015.1). NCBI lineage: Eukaryota > Viridiplantae > Streptophyta > Pinopsida > Araucariales > Araucariaceae > Wollemia > Wollemia nobilis. The sequence continues at coordinate 16,532,249 of JAQPPZ010000756.1, forward strand.
GGGAAGGTGGATGACTGACACGTGGCTAACAGGAAGGTATAGATGACTTACAAGTGGCTGGATTTTGGTGTCTACACAAACCATTAAAAATGCTTAAAAAAACATACAAATAATTAAAATACCTCATACACCTTTTAACTCCCTCTTAACACACTCAAAACACAACCAAAAAGAACTCCAATAATTCACTTTCAAAATAATTCACTATAACTTCCTTCAGAATTTGAATGCATAGAATAATAAAAATTATTCCCTTATATCTCCCTACTTATCATAAATGCATTTTAAAAATAACCACCATTCAGAAATATTCCAATGCACTTATTAAATCACAACTCAAATTATTCAACACCCTCAATATGGCAAAAAATAAAAATTATTTTTAACACCTTATACCTCCACAACAATGCATACCATACGACTTAGAACCAAAGGCGTAAATTTATTAAAGAAAAACAAATACCTTTGCATGCTACCTCTACGGGATTCAATCCCCTACTACACTACCGCCAACACCTTAGATGCGGTCTAGCCACATGAGCTAAGTGCTCACTTGAGACCTCTAAAGCGCCCACTGTGCTTTGTATATTCCTCTTGGCACCAAAATATTTGAAACAAAACTTTCTTCCCTCCGCTGCCACTAGGAATCGAACGTGAGACCTCTCATTCACCAATGACTTACGCTACCAAGCTTTGCCACTAGCCCAACCACATGGTTGGTGATAAGGGTATGAGCCCTTGCCACTTTATCCTTCCACATTATTTCCTTTTCTTTTAAAAATTAAAAGCTTTTGTCCTCTTGCACTCATGAATTCGCATCAACCAATTAATCCAATATACTCATGTGCATTTGGAGACTTGCCTTATGCCTTCAAACCTTATGGTATAAATATTTAAACTTAATATTTTTCACCAACCCCTTACTTAGGATTATAAATTTATTATAATATGAATACTATAATTAATTTATAAGTAACCTTAGGCTTTTCTTTTAACACTTAATATTATAATAATAAATATTATAATATTATTTCCTTTAGGCCTAGGTATCTCCTTCCTTCAGAGTATTTAGACAATATTTTTACCAATCATATGAAGCCTTAAGCCAAATATCTTAGGCTTAAAATATAAATATTTTAACCCTAATTTTATCAATTCCTTGCACTGACTTTTGACATCACTGACACTGACTCTTGACATCAATGACAACATAACTACTCAAAATTTCCAACAATATCCCCCTTTTTCATTGATGGAAACCCTTTTTCCTTAACCATTTCTTTTTCTTTTTCTAATTCTACTCCCTTGAGAAATTGTTCCCCCTGACTGAATTCTCTCCCCCTAACTCAAATATCCCCCTTTGTCATCAATGGCAAAGGGACTCCTTTGGGGATAAATATAAGACTTAGCTCAGCCCCCTCCCCACCTCCTCTCGTTGAGGTGATTAATTTTGGTGTGGGATTAAAGTTACTCCCAGTATACAATGATATTTTTATTTTTTAACCTACTTTATTAACATACCCTTTTGGTTCCTTTGAATATCCCTATTCTTGCTTATATTTGGAAATTCTATTCTACACCACTTAGCCACATGCCCAACATTATTGCACTTATAACACTTAATTTTGTGGTTCCTAGAAGGTGAAAATATCTTGAAGTTCCTCCTAGTGAAGCCATGCCCATTTCTATCATGAATTCTATAATGAATTGCTTTATGACCAAACTAATTATAAGAATAGCAATACCCATGAAAGAGATGTTCATTTTTGAAGTTTATCTTAGTAAAACCATATTCCTTCTTTTCATGATCCCTGCACTGCATAGAATTGTGACCAAACATGTTACATGAGAAGTAACATCCTTTCAAGAAGTCTTACCTTGGACCCACTGGTCTCTTAGTCCTTCCTTCTTTGTGATGATCCCTATATCTTATTTGTGCATTGTTTCCTTCCTCTTTGATGTTGTCACTTCTCAAAACATCAATGTAAGTCTTAAATTATTCTTTCATCACTTATTTTGATGTTCCTTTTGAGACTTACTTTTCTTTTGAGCTTGATTCCCCTTTATGTACTTCTAGATATTCTTCATTGCCTAGTACTGTTTTGATAAATGAAGATCTTTGTGCTTTGGTAATGTTATCCAAAGCTTTTGAAATTTTCTCAAACCTGTGTAGCTTGTATTTAGAATATTTCACTTCCTTCCTTAGTGAAACTACCTCATGTTCTAATATTTCACATTCTAAGACTTTTGCTTCTAACTTTTTAGTCATACCTTCTTCAATTTTCCTTGCCTCTTCAACCTTAACCTTAAGGTCAGTGATATCTTGTAGAAACTTTGCCTTTGTTTCCTTATCTTCTTGTACTTGGGCTTTCAATCTTGAGTTCTCCATTTTTAATTCAACAAGTTCCTTAACTGTGGCTTCCTCATTTCCTTTTTCTAAATCTTCCTCTTCTTTTAGGTTTTCAAGAGCATCTTCATACTCTTCAAAATCTGAAATACTTTCATGACTATCCCCTGAAGCACTAATTGCTATTTCAACAAGAGAAATATTCTTTTTATTCTATTTCTAAAAGTATAATTTCCTTTGTACACCTGATTTGACTATCCCTGTTTTCTTTTTCATCTTCATTGCTACTAAAACTATTGCAATAAGCTGCATTGTGGCAAAGGTTACCAAAACATTCTTCTTCACTACTACTATACCCAAATTTTGAACAATGATCTTCAAGATGACCAAAGTTACCACAAATAAAACATTTGAGTATTATTAGTTCCTTCTTATTCCTTTTTACACAGTTAGCTTCCTTTCTACTACTGGATCCTATTTCCACTTCTCTTAGAGAAAATATTTCTTTGGAAGAAAATTTAAATTCCTTTTCCTCATTGTTGTTCTTATACCCATTTTGTGGAAAATAAAGTGCCATATGACCAAGCTTACCACACTCAACACATCTCATAGATTTTTATTCTTTCTTTCTCTTAGTATCAAGATCCAAAATATTTTCCTTTTTAGGTCTCATGGTTCTTATTTTACATTTCCTTACCATGTGTGTTCTTGTAGCTATTCTTTCAAGTTGTTATGTTATTTCGAAGAAACCCAATCTAATACCAATTGAAGAACATAAAGCTTATACTGAGAGGGAGGGTGAACCGTATAAGACCAACTTTTACTTTTCTTTCTCAAACAATATTATCCAATATTGTCAATGGAAATATCAATAGCAATAATCAATGAAATGCATAAATAATCACACACAATAGAGACACCGATTTTATATGGTTCACCCAATGTGGGCTACTCCATGGAGAAAATATTTCTACCAAATTTTCTCAACAAATATCTTGGGAATCACTTCTCTATTACAATGTTTATGGACCTCTATCCAAAGGAGACATCAATCCCCTAATGCTCTAATTTATGGATCTCTCTCCATAGGAGAAATCTTTCCCCTCTTATTTAGTTTATGGAACTTGATCGAGGATAACTCTTTCTCCTCAACTGGTTCGTGGATGTCTCTCCATATAATAACTCTATCTTCCCATCTGGTTCATAGGTCATAATCCATAGGAGAACTCTTTCCCCTTGCTCTAGTTCATGGATCTCTATCCATAGGAGAACTCTTTCCCATTTTCTTTGGTTGATGATCATCTAGAAGACTTCTGCCCCCACTTCTCTGGCTTGTGGATATCTCTCTACATAAGACCTTTTTTTCTCACTACCCTTAGCTAATGGATATCTATCCACTAGAGACTATTATCCTCTGCTCTATCACTTCTAAATCTTACTCTCAACTCTGTCTCATATCTGCACCAAAATCTATACCAAGTGTAGTACAAATCTTATCTAATTTTTTCTTAGTTCTAGCACAAATATGCTCTCAAATCTGCACCAAACTTTGTCCTCAAGTCTTAACACAAAGCTTGATCCAATTACAAATTAACTCTGCTTAGATTTTCCCCAAGCCTTAACACAAAGCTTGAAAAAATCAATAAATCAACTCTACTCTTAATTCTTCACAAAGACTTACCTCAAATCTACCTTCAAGTCCTCTCAAGAACTTTCTCAATATGCTCTCAAGTATTCACCAAGACTTACCTCAAATCTGCCCTCAATTCCTCTCAATAATTTGCTCACTATGATCTCAAGTCTTCATTGAGACTTACCTCAAATATGCTCAAACACATGCTCAATAATATCATAATATATTCTCAATCAATCTCAAATATTACACACAATGCTATCAATTGCTTTGTCTAATATTCAAAGTAATTCCTTTAACTTGAAGCAGTTTAGACATATTCTATTCACAATTCGTTTAACCTCTAGAATATATAGAGAATGATGTACTCTATAAAAAACTCAATATGTTCTACTTAATCATTAAGTCTGTCACTTTCACAAATCTGATTTCTAAAGTTTGCACATTCACTTTCAATATCACTTAAAACCAATGCTTAAGAAGTTTCACTCAATCATTCAATCAATGAAACACAACTTGTTCACAAACCCTAAACAAGTATTTTCATCCTTCTTAAACAAAAGAGCACAATGTGGGTCTCAAACCCTAACTCAAATAATTTCAATATTCTATCTCAAATGTTCTCTAAACATTCACCAATCATACATATAAAAAACACTCAAATATTTCTAGCAATTCTTATCAAACAATCCTTTTTGCTCCACATTATATTTCACAAAATTTAATCCAACAACACTTCAATCAAAGGATGATGTGCCCATACCTTTTTAATTTGATGGAGATATGTCTTCAAAATCTGTTTCACAATCAATTCTCCTTGTGCCACTCAAAAGGTTAGATAGCAACAATCTATTTCAAAACCTCCACAAGGTATTCCTTCCAAAATGTGCCCAAATAAATTCCAAACCGCTCTCTAGGTTTCTCAAATAATAAAATCCTTCAAAATTATTAACAAAACATACTAAAAATAAAAATACCTCATACACCTTTTGATTCCCTCTTAACACACTCAAAACACAACCAACAAGGACTCCAATAATTCACTTTCAAAATAGTTCACTATAACTTATTTCAATATTTGAATGCATAGAATAATAAAAAAAAAATCCTTATATCTCCCTACTTATCATAAATGCATTTTCAAAATAACCACCATTCATAAATATTCCAATGCACTTATTAAATCACAACTCAAATTATTCAACACCCTCAATATGGCAAAAAATAAAAATTATTTTTAACACCTTATACCTCCACAATAGTGCATACCATATGACTTAGAACCAAAGGTGCAAATTTATTAAAGCAAAACAAATACCTTTGCATGTTGCCTCTGTGGGATTCAATCCCACGCTGCACTACCACTAGTTCCTTAGCCACGACCTAATAGTTTTGTGAGCTAAGAACTCACTTGAGACCTCTAAAGCACCTACTACGCTTTGTATCTTTCGCTTTGCAACAAAAAATTTAAAACAAAACTTTCTCCCCTTCGTTTCTTATGGGAATCGAACGTGAGACCTCCCGTTTGCCAATGACTTACGCTGCCAAGCTTTGCCACTAGCCCAACCATGTGGTTGGTGATAAGGGTATGAGCCCTTGTTGCTTTATCCTTCCATGTTCTTTCCTTTGCTTTTAAAAATTAAAAGCTTTTGTCCTCTTGCACTCACAAATTTGCATCAACCAATTAATCCAATATACTCATGTGCATTCGGAGACTTGCCTTATGCCTTCAAACCTTATGGTATAAATACCATACTCCTTCCTTGCTCGAACATCGGTAGGAATAAACATTTAAACTTAATGTTTTATGCCAACCCCTTACTTAGGATTATAAATTTATTATAATATGAATATTATAATTAATTTATAAGTAACCTTAGGATTTTCTTTTAACACTTAATATTATAATAATAAATATTATAATATTATTTCCTTTGGGCCTAGGTATTTCCTTCCTTCACTTTAGGCCTTGTCTTAACAAATTTAATATTATAATAATAAATATTATAATATTATTTCCTTTAGGCCTAGGTATCTCCTTCCTTCATGGTATTTAGACAATATTTTGATCAATCATATTAAGCTTTAAACCAAATATATTGGGCTTAAAATATAAATATTTTAACCCTTCTCTTATCAATTCCTTGCACTGACTTTCGACATCACTGACACTGACTCTTGACATTAATGACAACATAACTACTCAAAATTCCAACAAAAGTGGGGGTTTGAAATTACCCACAATCCACTTAGGAGTTGACTATTTTTACAAAAATAAATTATTGGAAATCCTACAAGAGAATACAATTGTAAGCTTGTAGATCCTTTAAAAAGTTAATGCTACTCCTATTTATAGATTACATGGGGAATTTTTTCCCTTCAATGCTCATGTAGAGATTTCAAGGTGGCTATTATTTTTTATCTTGAATCATGTCTTATGTGATCTATTGGTCCCTTTAAGGTTCTTTGGATTCAAAGTTATGAATTTTAAATGGCCTAAGCCTTTGGATAAACAACTACCATATTTATTGCCATCTATCCTTTTTTGGAAATTTCAATCATATGGGCATAGATCTCTTCAGGAGAAAACCAAAAGAATACAATCAGTCATATAGCAACCAAAAACCAAAGAAACCCTAAAAAATGTATTTTTTTCTAAAAAACTACTAAAAATATAAATGAGTTAGATTGCACCCAAATTCGGTGCACACATTCCTCTTACAATAATGAACCTTAATTTAAAATATTAGGTCTCAAATTTAGGTATAACAAAAGATAATAAAATTCTAACATCCAAAAAATCTAAAAAACCTCGGAACCTATTCTAAAAGTTAATTTTGTGACACTAGATGGAGGAGTTAGGTCCTGAAAGTATATTTTTTGGAGGGCTAGGTGAATCAAAGATGATCTTGATCCAAAACACGCACATGGAACCACATGTTAAATTTCAAGGCAAACAGGTGTACGGTTCACAAGTTATGACTCCGATAAGGTGCATCAAGATCAGTCCGGTTGCATATCAACTTGCATTACCACATAATCTGCCCAAAATCCATGACACCTTCCACATATCCTTACTTAGGAAATATGTTGCTGACTCTGAACATGTGTGGGATGTTTCTAATTTACAGATGGTAAATTCGAAGGCCATTGAAGTACTATCGGTGAAGATTCTTGAGTTTCGTTCTAAATCTTTGCGAAATCAAACTCTCAAACAGTGTAAGGTCCAATGGAACCAATTCTCTAAGAAGAATGCCACTTGGGAGAAAGTGGAGGTTATGTAAAAATATTTTCCCTTTTTTTTGAAGCTATATGATGTAATAATTTTTACTTTCTATTAAAAATAAAAGGAAAACTGGAAACCTCAAGGACGATGTTTAATTCTAGTGGGGGAGGATGTCATGACCCTCCCTAGAAGACTTTATGGCACAAAGAAAACAAGTATTAACCTATGATGTGGTGATACTTAGTTTGAATAATTTAACCAACTATATGATGTTTAGTTTATTTAAAAGGGCGTGTTATTGCTAACATATTACCAAGTGTGGAGGATCAAGTACACTCATATGTGGAGTAGGCAGAATCACCCACCAAAAATGAGGGTACCTAAGATCAGGGGAAAATATGATTAAGGTACTCGAAGGTAACATGGATAGATACCTTCATATAGGCATGCATTGTAGAAAGGGATAATCATCAATGACTGATCACCTTGAGCTTTAGTTGATAGCCTAGTAGCTATCATAAAATCTTTGGTTAAGATAGGTGATTGGGTTGATGGAAAGATTCCCTCTTTGTTGTTTTATAAATTTGTTTCCTCTCTACTTCATCATGGCTTGGTTAGCTTAATGTTGGGATTTCTATGGGATAACAACTGCAAAATGTATGTGGATGCATAAGGTGAACTGTCATGTTGAAGATAAAGTAGTGTATCATTCTTATGAATAAAAGCAAATTAAATTTATATGCTAAATAAATATTTCCTTTAAATTAATTAATGAGGTTTTAATTAAATAATGTTTGACTCATTTGAGATCATTAGTAAAATTCATTGCAATTAATAAATGAATTGAGATTTCATTTAAATTAATTAAAAGTGTTCATTTTAATGATAATGTTGGGCTATAAGAAATAATTTTTGAGCAATATAAAATTATTTCTAGGCAATAAAAAATCATTTTCGAGCCAAGGAATAAGAAATTAATGTTGGGCTATAAGAAATCTTTTTTGGGCAATAAGAAATCATTTTTGAGCAATCAAGAATCATTTTTGGGAAATTAGAAATTGATTCCAATTTTTTAAAAATTAATGTCGGGAAATAAGAAATTAATTTTGGGCTATAATAAATCATTTAAGAAATTGTTTTCAGACAATCAAGAATCATTTTTGGGTGATTAGAAATTATTTCCAAGCTTTTGAAAATTAATGTTAGACAATTAAAAATAGTTTTTGGGTAAATCAAAAAATCAATTTGACTCTTGGAAATTAATTTTGACTAATTAAAATTGTCTTGGAGCTATTGAAAATCAATTTTGGACTTGGAAATCAATTTTGGACTTACGAAAATTATTTCTAGATAATTAGAACTCATTTCGAGACCATTGTAAATGTCTAAAATCATTCATAGGCCATTAAAATACAAAATGCATAATTCCGATAACCAATGCATAATGTTGATAACCAATGTACAATGTTGTATCTAGAATTTTTCTAAGGAAAAAGTGAAGCCAAACTTTTAAAATGTTGATGTCATCATCAATAAGAAAAAAGTCTAGCATAAAAGAAACTCAAAATTTTACTAAGGCATGGAGCCCAATGTGGAAGAAATTGGTAGATGCTAGATGTTGAAAACTCTTGGGCAATGCCATTAGCACTTCCCTAGTTGAAACTTGACACTCAAAATTTTGCTAAGGCCTAGCCATTCAAGAATTAATGAGGCCTAGCCATTCAAGAATTCTTGAGCATCGTGCAAATTGAAATTTAATGAAGCGTGGCCATTCCAAAGATCCTAAGCATCATGCAAATGAAGACTTTATGAGGCATGGCCGAAGTAGTGTATATTTAATAAGGCATGGTCATAGTATGGCTAAAAGGTAATCTCAAGAGGCACATGTTGGAATTAGATAGCAATTAATTGCAAAATGTAATTCTAGGTGAAGGTCAAAAATTTTATAAATAGTGTCTCACTGGCTAGTTACAAAGGTTGGAAACCATCTATTAGTTGGACTTTTAGATTTCTTCTTTGCATTTTTTCTTGTAATTGGATGGCATATCTGAACTAAACTATTATTTTTTTGAACTTTGTTCTTGTAATCCACGGAAGTGGATAAATATGAATTTATGTACTAAATAAATATCTTTATAATATAAGGCTTTTAAAATTTGTTGTATTTAATTTCCCATGTTGATGGTAGTTGCAATCAATTTGTTTCATAGTTTGTTGCTCCTTTGAATATTGCACCATCTCAAACCTTAGGTTGTGTAAATACTGGTCGGGTCAAGATTGGTTTAAATTATATTTACTACTTTACTAGATTAGAATGGAATTCAAGGGTAGTATGAGCTTGTTTTTTTTTTTTTTTTAATTAATTTTATATTACCCTTAAACCTTTGATTTTTCTTTGGGTCCAATTTATATTAGAAGTAGATTAATTTTCATTTCGAGCATTGAAGTTGGTTTCCTGTAGTGTATTTTAAAATTATATACAACTTCAATAATCATTGTTGTTATATGTGTGATATATCTTAATATGAATGATACAGACTGGGAAACCATAGTTTGCAAAGCTTAAAATTCATCTTTCTTTTCTTTTTTTTTCTACTCAACTCACATATGTTGTAATAACATTGTAGTACTTAATTTTAGACAGTTAAGTGTCTAGTTTTAAAGCATTGTGCCTAGGAAATTTATTTTGAGTCATAACCAACAAAGGTCCCTTGAAGGAACAACTATTAACAACCTTTGAGTTCATCCACACTAGCCAAGACCTAACATACCTAAACCTTGGGGGAAGGATTTCCCTTTCAAGAGGGAGTAAATTTTTTTCCTAAGTATGTTGGCTTACCCTTGATAAATGTGTCATTTGCATACTCATGAAAAATGGCACTAGGAGGGCTAACTTTTTTTTTTAAACATGGTGGAATTGGTAACCGCCACAAATCTGGGAAGGCTGTCCAGCTTTTATGACCGCCACAGTATTCTACGCTATCCACACCAGAATCTGCCACATAGATCTTCGTATAGTACACCCCTATAACTGCCATGCCATAATAATTTTAAATCTTTTACATTGCTGAAAGCACCAGGAAAGGGATAAGTGTTTAGTCCGACGAGGCCCGAGATTTGAACCTTGGACCTCCACCCCCCTTATGGGGTTTGGATGAACCAATTGGTCTACAACTCGGAACTCTAGGAGGGCTAAATTTTAAAATTAAGTTTTCTTGGTATAGTGTTTATGTTACACTCTTGACTATCAAATCTAGAACCTAAAGTTATTATCACTAGTTCCAAGCCATTTGTAGATGGCATTGAGTTTATCAACCTCTCCCCATACAAGATATTTGAAGGTGATAAAGGTAGATATAATACCCCTTAGATAACCAGTAGTTATCCTAAATATATAACCCTTTTTGTTGATCCTTTTTACATTCCCCAAAGTCCACCAATGGCAACACTTGCTCCATGGTTAGTAGGAATTAGCCCTTTGAACATACCAGTGCCTACACATGATATACCTAAGAATATTGAAAGATATCTCCCTCGATATAGGTATGATGGAATAAGGTTAGTTGAAGAACATATTCAAGCATATAAAGATATATTAATCTGTTTAAAAAATATACATAATAATGTTGCTTGTAGAATGTTTCTACACACATTAAATGAGTCTGAATAAGATTGGTATATCAACTTACCTTCAGGTTCTATTACTTCTTGGGCTCAACTAGAAGTAGTATTTATTAGCCATTTCTAATTACCTATGGATCCTACTATGGTATATCATCAATTTGCCTCTACCCATAGAGAACCTAATGAACCCCTAAGACTTTTCAACACAAGGTTCCATAAATTATATACCAAGTTGGTGACACCTTACACCCTAATAGAGGAAGCAACAATCTATATGTACATCAGAGTCTTGGATCCATTAACTTCCATGTTTTTGAGGATATTTTCTTGAATTACTTCCTTGTCTAAAGCATATAGTGAGGTCACAATGGTTGAAAAGTAATTAATGCCTCAAGGATTTGGTTTGGATTAATCACCATCACTTGGAAAACTAGGGGATTATAGTAAAATACATATATTAAATTAGTTCCTTACATAACACCTTCCCATGCTAAACCCATTACCGAGAGTTATGTATCGTAACTAGTACCAACATTTTAATTTGTCATCCCTGAATCAAATGATGCCTAAGTGATCAATAAACAAACCATTCTAACATCCTTGGATAATTAGGTAACTGCAAATAATATTCTCAATCATACACCTCCAACAAATAATCAACTAGTCTTACTTACACTTTTAAATACATTTGCTTCTACAAATTGTGTAATAGCTCAGTCAGGACCAAGTCAACTTAATAACCTAAATCCCAAGTTAGATAACTTAGAAAATATGGTTTAAAATTGAGCAATGATATGCTTCAATTGCAAAGGCAAGTTCCTCAAAAATCACCTACAAATAACATTCAAAATAGGAACTTCAACTTCCAAAGGACTAACAACCAATGGGATACACACTAAGACAATGGAGGAGTCCTAAATATTACTAGAAAATAATTAAATGACAACCTAGGAATATCCATAAATTTGGATGACCTTACTCTACCCAAGTGGTGCAACGTTCATTCCACTACTCAACATGGTGAAACTGACTATCCAAAGTTTAAAACTACTTTAGATATTATCTAGAAAGAGATGAAAATTTAAGAGTCAGTACCCACCAATAAGGATTGTAGGAATCAAGATAAATAAAATGCAAGAACAAACCTAGTTTTAGAAACATATAAAACCTCAAAAGTGGATGAAGATGAACCTAAAGAGTGCTTGGAAGAAGAAATACAAGCTTACCAATAGTTTTAGAAAGATAATAATTATATTCTTAAAAATAAAGAGAAAAAACCATTGACTTATTTCACACCTCCTAAAGAAACTTCCATCTCACATAATGTGCAAGACATTAAAATCCTTGTTCCACCTAAGTATCTTGTAATTCCTATGCATCTAGAAGTTAATATTCCATTACCATAGATAGAGAAAAGTCCAAAACAAAATAATCTTGGATATGACATTATTGAAGACCTTAAGAAAACCAAGGAAAATAGTCCTTTGATTGAGGTAGTTTAGTTTAATGACTAGAAGAGTTTTTTTCTTGAGGAAGAAGAGACTACAAAGGTTATCAATACTCAAGTGGCTATATACAAAGAAAAGGTAGAATCCCCACATTTTATTTTGACTATTAGAATTACCAATAAAATTTTATGTAACTACCTTGTGGATTGAATTGATTTTAGTAATATGATGTCATAATTTATAAACAAAATATTAGGGTTGACCCATACTCACTCAAACAATAAGGTTGTTCTATTGGATAAAATAAAAGGATATAACTTTGCATTGATACTCAAGCTATGGTATCTATGGGATGTTGCTCAGTCATGATTAGTCAAAAACATTGAATGGCTATATAGAAAATAATTTTTCAAAAAGAAATCCAATGCTAAAGAAGCTCATCGTTAACTAAAACAACATCAATGAGGTTTTGTGCACTAAGTTAGAATGAGGAGTTTACATTATGGTGATGGAAAACATAACTAAAGGTAATTATCTAGTAGTGGAGACCCTACACAATAAAAAATAATAATTAAAGACTAGTTGTGAACCCTCGATTTTAATGGATAAAAGTCCAAGTATGGTAGTGGAAATGGGAGTAAATCGATTTGGTGGGGTGAGAGAGGTAAAATGAAGGTCTTTAGGATTTTAGATCTAGTTTTGTTGTGGGATGATGCCCATAAAAATTGGCATGGTTTCCATGATAGGTGCCTCTCCAATTATAGTAATTGTGTTTAGGAGCCTAGAAAATTTGACCCCTTTGGCTAGGACCCTTTCAAATATAAAAAATTCTAGTTCTACCATGTAAACAATGGTATACGTAGTTGTTGCTTTAAATTTATGGTATGTTCATTTTGTTCATTTTTGCTTTGTTCTTGTTTTCAATTTTGCTTTATATTGTGCATTTATTTTTTTTGGCTTAGATTATCTAAGTGCAATCTACTTCTAGTTGCTATGATCTAGAAATGTTTTATAGACAATTTGAGGATAAAAAGTTCTACATTAATCTCAATAAAGTAAAAACTAGCTTAATCAACTATTTGGTGCATATCCATTATTTTAGGGTAAAGTAGATGAAACTGAAAGTAATGCAAAACGATATTTGCAGCTTTACATTGAAAATGCTTAAAGAAAATTCTAGATTATGAGGAATGAAAATATTGTGGTTTGGTTTTTAAGGAGAATTATATTCAATTATTCACCCTCCTATTTTGTGATAGTGATCCCTAACCCAAAAGCATACTTTAGTGCTTGTAAAATTTTGTATGTTAGAAAAAAAAATGCTCAAGTGCTTGGATGATTTAGAAAACCTCTATCAGATCTATAAACACCTCATTGACAATAGAACAAGGTCTAGAGTGGGACCACATATAACTCCATCAAGGCTATAAATGTCTAGTTGGTAGCAGAGCAATGTTCAATAGTTGGTAACATATCTACTTGTGTGATAAATCTCATCATCAATAGACCAATCTTCGCTCACAAGTGAACTAGCCTAAGATCCAAACTATGGTGGAATTTTTTAACTAATCCTAGAATGATAATGAATTCATATGCACCTAAAAAAAAATGAAGTATTAAATTTCAAATAAATTGCCTAACCCTAGCCTTGGGTGGATGTCAAATTTTTGGTTTTGCTAGTTTTGAGATTTTAATTATTTTAGAGAGGGTTCTTTCTATTCCCAAAATTCTCAGGAGCATTTTCTAGTAGAGTCACCATTTGTTTTTGTGCTTGCACAACACACCCTAGTTTGCATAGACTGAGGATCCACTTTTAAAAAAATTAATAGGCCTTCTCTCATTTGTTTTGGTTTGTATGCAATTTTCAATCATCAAAAACTTAAATTTTTAGCTGAAAGCTATTAAATATGTCTCAAATTTTGTTATGTCGTAAGCTTGTTGTGATGACTATTTCCATGGTTGTGTTTGTAAATTTATTCCATTAAATGCTCTCTAAAAATAGATTTTCAGAAAGTATGAACTTGCATATGCTCTAAGGAGAATTAATGCCTAAAATTATTTGTTTTGTACAAGTTGTCCAAGATGTTGCTACTAAGGTTACCCCTCGGAAATTGTTAGAAACTAATTGTGAGTGCAAAAATTTCTCCAATCATATGTTTGGACATGTAATAAGTTAAGAGCACACGAGTTGACACTTGTTAACAAAATTAAATCTTGTGCATATTCTAAAACCTTAGCACTCAAATGAAATTAAAAATATTTTCCCAACTATTAAAAATTATTTCCAAGCTTTTGAAAATTAATGTCAGGCAATTAAAAATCATTTTTGAGCAATAAAAAATTAATGTCAGGCTATAAGAAATCATTTATGGGCAATAAGAAATCATTTCTAGGCAATTAAACATAGTTTCCAAGCTTTTGAAAATTAATGTGAGGCAATAAAAAATCATTTATAGACAATAATAAATTAATGTTTGGCTATAAGATATCATTTTATAGCAATAAGAAATCATTTTTGTACAAGCAAGAATCATTTTTGGAAAATTAGAAATCGTTTCCAAGATTTTGAAAATTAATATCGGGCAATAAGAAATTATTTTCAGGAAATAAGAAATTATTTTCGAGCAATAAGAAATTATTTGTAAAAAATCAAGAATCATTTTAGGGCAATCAAAAATTGTTTCCAAGCTTTTACAAATTAATGTCGAGCAATAAGAAATCGTTTTGAGGTAAATAAAAAAATCAATTCTAGACTCTTGGAAATTAATTTTGACCAATTAAAATTATTTGAAAATCAATTCTAGACTTGGAAATCAATTTCAAACTCATGAAAATTATTTCCAGGAAATTAGAAGTTATTTCTAGACCATTGGAAATGTTTGAAATCATTCACAGACCATTAAAATACAAAATGCATAATTTTAGAAGCCAATGCACAGTGATGAATCCAAAATTTGGCTAAGGAAAAGTGAAGCTAGACTTTAAAAATATTGATGTCATAATCAATAAGAAAAAATTCCAACATATAGGAAACTCAAAATTTTACTAAGGCATGGAGCCTCACACAGAATAAATTGCTAGATGTTGGATGTTGGACACTCTTGAGCAATGATGTTAGCACTTCCCCAACTGGAACTTGATGCTCAAAATTTGGCTAAGGCATAAAGCTTCACAATTGGAAATGAACCTGACACTCAAAAGTTTTCTAAGGCATGAGGCCCAACAATGGGAATTTAGCATGCAAGTATTAAAAGTTAAACCTAGCATTTGGAAATTTAAGCATGACATGTATTTTGATAGAAAATTAAAAATACTAGCCAAAAACCTAAAACAAAAGCTAAAGCAAAGAAATTACCCCAACCATTGAAGAATTTGCTTTGGTAATGAAATTAGCACTTGGCTATTGAAAGTTAAAGTTGGAAATTGGAAATTTTACTAGGCACTTAGAAATTGAGCACCGACAATGGAAAGCTACCTTGATTGATGCCCTAAAAATGAATGATGCTATAATGCAAGAAAAACATGATCAAAATCATGGAAAATAATATGATGTATCTATGCATGTCAAAAAATTATGAATAATACAAAAAAATAAAAATAAAAATAAATTAAAAATAATATTGAAGTTCTAGCCTTTATTATATATATATATATATATATATATATATATATATATATATATATTATTTTGTAGAATATTTACTAAATATGATACACATAATGGAAAACATAGAATTTTAATGCTGAATAGGCAAGTATAATCGTGCAAGATGGAAGATATGAGAAATCAATGATCAACTTCGATTTTGTAGAGTAATGGAGAATTAATGAGGCATGGCCATTCCAGAATTCTTAAGTGTCATGCAAATTAAAATTTAATGAAGTATATGAAGAACATGAACTTATACTGAGAGGGGGGGGTGAACAGTATAAGACTTAACCATTTAATAATTTTAATTTCAGATAGCAGTGGCATCAACATAATATTAAACAAGACAGAAAGCATCACACATAGAAGACCCATTTTAACGTGGTTCACCCAAGGTGGGCTACTCCACGGATAAAAACTTTCCTCTAAAAGTTATATCAAAGTCCTCTCGGGAATCCTTCCCGATTACAATGTTTATGAGCCTCGGCTCAAAGGAGATACCTTCCCCTAATTCTCGCTTTGTTGGTGATCCTCTAGAAGACCTCTATCTCCTTTGCCCTTAGCAAGTGGAACTCTATCCATAGAAGACACCTGTCTTCCCTGCTCTGGCTGGAGATCTCTCGTCCTCAACTCGTCACCTGCAAAGCTGGTCCTCTTATCTCGCACCAAACACAGTCCTTCGGTCCGGCACAATTGTCCTCTTCCTCTGTTCTTTTTTGCACTTGGTTGAAAACAACTTTTCACTGTCTGCGCAACTACAACAACACAGTCTTCTCAAAATGCAACAGCACTATCTTCTCAACTTCTACGCAAACACAGTAGTGCAATCTTCGCAAAATGCAGCAGCACTTCGGCTATCGAACTCCTCACTTCTGCTGTCTTCGAAAGTCACAATACCAACAACTTCTGCTCCTTTGCGCATCCACCGTGGCACAGTCTTCGCATACTTCACTTTCTTTACACAGTCTATGTAAATACTGTAGCACTCGATCGCACAACAACTTATGCGCCTATGTGCAACCACAATAGCACCCTCTTCGCATAGTCTGCTTCTCCTCGATCGAACTTCTTCCTACACTCTGCTTCTATGAAAGTCGCACTTCGAACGCACACTTCGATCGATTCGATACGACTGCTCTTTGCGCATAGCAGACTTCACTTGCGCAAACTCGACACTCACATTCGATACATGAAACTCGAAAATAGTCCTCCTTTTATAGCAATAATTCATGATTAAATTCTTGATCTTAGTCGGCTATATATCCTTAAAACAATCGTCGGTCGCACAACCTTACACTTCATCGACAAAGGTTAACTCTGTCGGCTTCAACCGCCTTTGTTGTCCTATAGCTTTTCTTCACGAAACTACAACATGTCACGATATCGCTATGCCTTTGTCTACCGTACACCTTGTATTACTTGCTGTCACGAAATCGTGACACTATTGCCTATTGTGCACCTTCTTTGGTCTGTTGTCACAAAATCGTGACACTACCTAACTTTGCTGACGTCATCATGTCTTCTGTCACGAAATCATGACACTTTAGTCTTCATGACCTTCTTCTCTGCTCTTGTCATGAAATCGTGACACATTTCCTTTTGCTGATGTCATCAGCAACTCTGTCATGAAATCATGATGCTTTAGACTCCAAAGCCTTCTTCTCAGCTTCTGTCATGAAATCGTGACACCTTTGCCTCTTGCTGACGTCATCTGCAACTTTGTCACGAAATCGTGACACTTCTTGCTTCTTCAACCTTTTCTCGGTTTGCACTAGCAAAAATGGAACATGTCATGAAATCATGACGCTTTCGCTGCCTTAAGCTCTTTTCTACCAACTCTGGCGAAACTGGAACATGTCATGAAATCACAATGCTTTCACCACCTGCAAGCTGCCAACTCAACCTGTCACGAAATCATGACACTTTTTGCATTCGTACAACTTCATTGAAACTTGTCGGAAATCGTGACACTTCCTGCAACTCAACTCTGCTAACTCAACTTGTCACGAAATCGTGACACTTCCTGCAACTCAACACTGCCAACTCAACTTGTCACGAAATCATGACAGTTTTGCCTAAACTTTCTCTCTCCTCAAACATGTCGTGAAATCGTGATAGTTTTGCCTGCTTTGCCTCTGCCTTCCAAGGATGTCACGAAATCGTGATAGTTTTGCCGAACTTTCTCTCTCCTAAAACATGTCACGAAATCATGACAGTTTTTCCAGCCGCCTGCATACTTTTTCTTACTTGTCTTTTTCTTGATCTTTTTGCAACTGGGCTACATAGAAACTTACTGATCATACTGAAACCTTCATCAAAACACATGCTTGGACAACAAATCAAATTGCTTCAAGAACTCCTTGACATCAAAGACAACAACTACCAAGAGCTCCTTTGACATCAATGACAACAACTATACTTGAGCAAAGGCAATGTACTCAAGGTACCCAAAATTGCCAACAATCTCCCCCTTTGTCATTGATGGCAACCCTTAACTAAAAACATATCTCAAGAGCCAAAACTGAACCAACTGATCCATCAACTGAGAATTCTGCAATTGAAGTTTTTGCTCCCCCTGACTTGAAGCTCTTCTCTTCACTTGAAGCACTCCCCCTTACTCATATCTCTCCCCCTTTGTCATCAATGGCAAAGGGTCACCTTTGGGGCTCGGGACTAAGAAAGAGCCTCTTGGCTTGGTCCCTCCCCCACCTCCTGATGAGGTGATTAATCTTGAGGTGAGAGTACAACTCCCAATTTCTCCCTTAGATACTCAAACGTATCTCTTGGAAGGGGTTTGGTGAAGATATCTGCAATCTGCTCTTTAGTGGGTACATATTCTAGCTTGACCTGCTTCTCTTGCACTTTCTCCCTTAG
This sequence comes from Wollemia nobilis, assembly GCA_028583015.1. Lineage (NCBI taxonomy): Eukaryota > Viridiplantae > Streptophyta > Pinopsida > Araucariales > Araucariaceae > Wollemia > Wollemia nobilis. The sequence goes on from JAQPPZ010000756.1 coordinate 16,551,050, forward strand.
AAAATGATATTTGATAGAAATGTGCTTCGTCCTTGAGTGCATTACCGGATTTTTAGAAATACTTATGGCACTTGAATTATCACAAAGAATAGGGATAGGTTGTTCATGCTTGACTTTGAAATCCTCCAAGGTTGTTTTCATCCATAAAACCTGAGTGCACCCAGCTATCGCTGCTATGTATTCAGCTTCTGCTGTAGATAAGGAAACTGAAGGTTGTTTCTTACTCAACCAAGAAACCAGACTCTTTCCTAGAAAGAATGCTCCACCACTAGTGCTTTTTCTATCATCAATACTGCCTGCCCAATCTGCATCTGTATAGGCTGTGAGGGTGAAATCATCGCCTTTGGGATACCAAAGCCCAAAATCCACAGTGCCCTTCAAATATCTGAATATCCTCTTGACTGCTATAACATGAGATTCTTTTGGAGCTGCCTGAAATCTTGCTACTAATCCAACGGCCTGCATGATATCCGGTCTGGTAGTTGTATTGTATAGTAAACTCGCCAATCATAGATCTGTACAATTTTTGATCTCATTGTCGGAGATTCATCATCCTTACTCAGATTGCACCCTGTAATCATTGGAGTACATACGGGTTTGTTGTCCATCATCCCAAATTTTTTTAACATCTCTTTGATATACTTTTCCTGAGAGAGAAATATACCATCTTTTGATTGCGCAATCTGTAGTCCTAAAAAGAATGACAACTCTCCAATCATAGACATCTCGAATTCCTTTTGCATGGTGTTAGCAAAAACTTTGCACATCTGAGTATTATTTCCCCCAAAAATAATGTCATCGACATAGACAACTATGATAATCATATCATCACCTTTATTCTTAATGTACAAGTTGCTATCTCGCCACACCTTTCCTAAAGATACCCATCAAGTCTTGAGTACCAAGCCCTGGGTGCTTGCTTTAACCCGTACAATGCCTTTTTCAGTTTACACACATAGTCTGGCTGTTCTAAGAGAGACACACCTTCTGGCTGTTCTATGTAGACTTCTTCATCCAACACCCCATTTAGAAAAGCAGACTTTACATCCATTTGAAACACTTTGAAAGATTTGAAACTAGACAGGGCCAAAAACATTTTGATCGCTTCAAGACGAGCAACAGGCACAAACGTCTCTTCGAAATCAACACCTTCGACTTGAGCATACCCTTTACAGACTAACCTGGCTTTGTTCCTGACAATCTTTCCATCCTCATTAAGTTTATTTCTGAATACCCATTTTGTGCCAATGACATTCTTGTTCTTAGGTCTTGGAACCAAATCCCAGGTTTCACTTTTCTCTATTTGATTTAGCTCTTCATCCATTGCTTTTACCCAAAAATCATCTCGTACATGCTTCACTAAATTTTTTGGCTCAATCTGAGATAACAATGAAACATTCGCAGATTCATGTGAAGGAATGACTCTTCTTCTTGTTTGCCTCCTATTTGGATCACTAATGATCAAGTCTTTGCGATGATGTTTTTGAACATACCGTGAAGGAGTTTTGGGAAGCAGCTGTTGTCTTTCCTCTTCTTCATCTGACACTTCTCTGAATTCTTCTTGACAGATTTCATCACTGAGTTCCTTGACCGGTTCTCTTATCCCTATCTTTTCATCTATTGTTACATTTATGCTTTCTACAATGGTATGATTTCTTTTGTTGAAGCATCTGTAGGCCTTACTTTTGCTGGAATATCCAAGAAAAATTCCCTCATCACACCTAGGATCAAACTTACCCGGATTTTGATCTTCCCTTTCGATGAAGCACTTACTCCCGAACACTTTGAAGTGTTTAACTCGTAGTCGGTCTTCCTTTCCACAGCTCATAGGGAGTTTTATGATGATTGACTCCGAGTTGAGCCCCGGTAATGATGTGGACTGTTGTATTTATCGCTTCTCTCCAAAAACCATCTGAAAGTTTTGACTCATCTAACATTGCTCTAGCCATATTTTCAACAGTTCTGTTTTTTCTTTCAACTACTCCATTTTGTTGAGGAGTTCTTGCTGTTGAATATTCTCTTTTGATTCCGTGTTGTTCACAGTATTCCACAAATTCATTTGAAGTGAACTCTCCTCCTCTATCTGATCTTAAGCATTTGATTCTCTTGTCAGTCTCATTTTCAATCATTTCTTTAAAAACTTTAAATTTTTCAAAAGCTTCAGATTTTTCTTTGAGAAAAGTAACCCAAGTCATTCTTGAGTAATCATCTATAAACAACATGAAATAGCTATCTCCCTGAATGCTCTGAGTTCTGGTGGGGCCACACAAATCAGTATGAATAAGATCCAAGGGTTTGGAAGATGTATACCCTTTCGATTTGAAACTGGTTCTGGTCTGTTTACCATGTTGACAAGGACCGCAAATGATGTTTTGGGGCCTTTTTATTTTGGGCAAGTCTCTAACTGCTTCCTTGTTACTAATACTGACTCAGATTATCAAAACTCAAATGTCCCAATCTTTTATGCCACAACCAACTCTCATCTTCTTGAGTTAGAAAGCATTTTTCTCTTTTTATCTCACTCAACATGTAAAGATTGTTTGGAGTCCTTGTAGCCCTAGCAATAAGTTTTCCATTTAATTCTTTACTTATCTCACATCTATCTGAAAAGAAAGATACTATGTGCCCTTGATCACAAAGTTGACTCACACTAAGCAGATTATGTCTTAGCCCTTCTACATAAAGCACGTTTTCTGTTTTGGATTTCCCATCCAAACTAAGAGTCCCTTTACCACAGATCTTTGCGGACCTGTTATCTCCAAAACTGACTGTTCCTCTGTTTGTTTCTTTTAAAGACAAAAATTTTTCTTTTTCACCAGTCATATGTTTTGAACAGCCACTATCAAGATACCATTTTTCTACTTTGTCTTGAGCATGAAAAGCAGTTTGAACTATCATTGACTTAGATTTTATCTCATTCCTCCTTTTTGAGAACTCAAGACTAAATCTATCCAAACTGCACATCCTTGCTATATGCCCAAAATTCTTGCACTTGTAACACATGATATTTTTATTCATAAGAGGTGCAAATGAGTTAACATTTTCCTTACTATGACTCTTCAGAGATTTATTGCAATGCATAGCTATGTGACCAAATTTTTTACAAGAAAAACAATATCCATGGAAGGTATTATGTAACCTGTTTTGATGCCTTGGAAGTTTGTTCTTCTTGCGATCAACTGGAATCCATTGCTCTTCAGAGTGAAGATTGTTCTTGCTTGAAGACCCTGTTTCATGAATGGTGATGCCATCCTTCTTTTCACACGGAATATTCTGTCTGAGAGTTGACTGTTCTAACTTCACTCTAAGAGACATAATCTCTCCTTCTAGTTTTTCACAATCAGCTACCTTTCCTTTTAGAACCTTCGTTAGAACTTGTTCAATCTTCTTCCCTTCTTCAGCTAGAATTTTGAAATCTATAACACTTTGAGCCAATTCTGATCTTGCTATCTCTTTTTCCTAGCAATGCTACTTGAGGATAGAATTCTCTTCCCCGAGTTTCTCAAGATTTCTCAAGGCCAAGAAGAATTCACTATTGAGATCGAATTCAACCTTTTTTGAATTTATATGTTCCTCTGTTAGATCCTTCTCCAAGCTGTTAGGCTTTTTCCGGAGAGACCTGCTCTGATACCAATTGAAGAACATGAACTTATACTGAGAGGGGGGGTGAACAGTATAAGACTTAACCATTTAATAATTTTAATTTCAGATAGCAGTGGCATCAACATAATATTAAACAAGACAGAAAGCATCACACATAGAAGACCCATTTTAACGTGGTTCACCCAAGGTGGGCTACTCCATGGATAAAAACTTTCCTCTAAAAGTTATATCAAAGTCCTCTGGGAATCCTTCCCGATTACAATGTTTATGAGCCTCGGCTCAAAGGAGATACCTTCCCCTAATTCTGCTTTGTTGGTGATCCTCTAGAAGACCTCTATCTCCTTTGCCCTTAGCAAGTGGAACTCTATCCACAGAAGACACCTGTCTTCCCTGCTCTGGCTGGAGATCTCTGTCCTCAACTCTATCACTGCAAAGTTGGTCCTCTTATCTGCACCAAACATAGTCCTTCGGTCTGGCACAATTGTCCTCTTCCTCTGTTCTTTTTGCACTTGGTTGAAAACAACTTTTCACTGTCTACGCAACTACACAGTCTTCTCAAAATGCAACAGCACTATCTTCTCAACTTCTACACAAACACAGTAGTGCAATCTTCACAAAATGCAGCAGCACTTCGGCTATCGAACTCCTCACTTCTATGCACTATCTCCGAAAGTCACAATACCAACAACTTCTGCTCCTTTGCACATCCACCGCGGCATAGTCTTCGCATACTCTGCTTTCTTTACATAGTCTGTGTAAATACTGTAGCACTCGATCGCACAACAACTTATGCGCCTATGTGCAACCACAATAGCACCCTCTTCGCACAGTCTGCTTCTCCTCGATCGAACTTCTTCCTACACTCTGCTTCTGTGAAAGTCGCACTTCGAACGCACACTTCGATCGATTCGATACGACTGCTCTTTGCGCACAGTAGACTTCACTTGCGCAAACTCGACACTCACATTCGATACATGAAACTCAAAAATAGTCCTCCTTTTATAGCAATAATTCATGATTAAATTCTTGATCTTAGTCGGCTATATATCCTTAAAACAATCGTCGATTGCACAACCTTACACTTCATCGACAAAGGTTAACTCCGTCGGCTTCAACCGCCTCTGTTGTCTTGTAGCTTTTCTTTGTGAAACTACATGTCATGATATCGCTACGCCTTTGTCTATCGTACACCTTGTATTACTTGCTGTCACGAAATCATGACACTACTGCCTATTGTGCGCCTTCTTTGGTCTGTTGTCGCGAAATCGTGACACTACCTGACTTTGCTGACGTCATCATGTATTCTGTCATGAAATCATGACACTGTAGTCTTCATGACCTTCTTCTCTACTCTTGTCATGAAATCGTGACACATTTGCCTTTCACCGATGTCATCAGCAACTCTGTCATGAAATCATGACGCTTTAGACTCCAAAGCCTTCTTCTCAGCTTTTGTCATGAAATCGTGACACCTTTGCCTCTTGCTGACGTCATCAGCAACTTTGTCACGAAATCATGACACTTCTTGCTTCTTCAACCTTTTCTCGGTTTGCACTAGCAAAAATGGAACATGTCACAAAATCATGATGCTTTCGCTGCCTTAAGCTCTTTTCTGCCAACTGCTCATGAAACTAGAACATGTCACGAAATCGTGATGCTTTCGCCACCTGCAAGCTGCCAACTCAACCTGTCACGAAATCGTGACACTTTCTGCATCCGTACAACTTCATTGAAACTTGTCACGAAATCGTGACACTTCTTGCAACTCAACTCTGCCAACTCAACATGTCATGAAATCGTGACACTTCCGCAACTCAACTCTGCCAACTCAACTTGTCGCGAAATCGTGACAGATTTTCCTGAACTTTCTCTCTCCTCAAACATGTCGCGAAATCGTGACAGCTTTTCCTAGCTTTGCCTCTCGCCTTCCAAAGATGTCGCGAAATCGTGACAGTTTTGCCATAACTTTCTCTCTCCTAAAACATGTCGCAAAATCGCGACAGTTTTTCCAATCGCTCGCATACTTCTTCTTACTTGTCTTTTTCTTGATCTTTTTGCAACCGGGCTACATAGAAACTTACTCGATCATACTGAAACCTTCATCAAAACACATGCTTGGACAACAAATCAAATTGCTTCAAGAACTCCTTGACATCAAAGACAACAACTACCAAGAGCTCCTTTGACATCAATGACAACAACTATACTTGAGCAAAGGCAATGTACTCAAGGTACCCAAAATTGCCAACAATATAGCCATTGTAGAGCTTCAAGCATTGTGCAAATAAATATTTTATGAGGCATGGCCGAAGTATACACATTTAATAAGGCACATTCATAGTGAAAAGTAATCTCGAAGGGCACATATTGGAATTAGATAGCGATTAATTACAAAATGTAATGCTAGGTGAAGGTCAAAAATTGTATAAATAGTGTTTCACTAGTCGATCACAAATGTCAAAAACCATTAGTTAGATAGAACTTTTAGCTTTCTTCTTTGTATTTTTTTTTTGTAGTTGGATAGCATTTTTGAACAAAGCTTCTATTATTTTGAGCTTTGTTTTTGTAATTCATCGAAGTGGATAAATATGAATTTATGTACTCAAAAAATATCTTTATAATATAAGACTTTTGAAAAAAAAAAATTCAATTTGTCCATGTTGGTGGTCATTACACCCTGTTTATTTCATAGTTTGTTGTTCCTTCGAATATTGCACCATATTGGACCTCAAGTTGTGTGAATACTAGTTAGGTTGAGATTGGTTTAAACTATATTTGTTGTTTTACTAGGTTGGAACAAAATTCTAGGGAAGTATGAGCTTGTTTATATTTATTTATTTTCTCTTACCCTTAAACCTTTGGTTTTTATTTGGATCCAATTAAATTAAGAGTAAATTAATTTTAATTCAAAGCATTGAAGCTAGTTTCCTACAGTGTATTTTAAAATTGTATACAACTTCAATAATCATCATTTTTATATGTGTCATATATCTTAATTGAAATGAATGATATAGTCTAGGAAACCATAGTTTGCAAAGCTTAAAATTCATATTTTTTTACCCATTTTTATTCTACTCAACTCACATATATTGCAATATCAATGTAGTAGAATTATTTTTAGATATTTAAGTGTCTGGTTTTAAAGCATTATGCCCAAGAAATTTATTTTGAGTTAAAACTAGCAAAGACCCCTTGAAGAAACAAATATTAATGACCTCCGAGTTCAGCCACACTAGCCAAGACCTGGTATACGCAAACCTTGGGGGAAAGATATTCCTTTCATGAGGGAGCAAATTTGTATTCCATGTATATTGGCTTGCCATTGAAAAATGTGTCATTTACACTCTCAAAAACAATAACATGAAGAGTCTTATGTATATTTATAATGAAGACAAATCCATGTAATATGTAACTTTTTTTATTGATAATGGGTTTTGAAAGGGACCCGAAACATTTTACAAACTATAGAGAGGATCCTAGGTGGGATCAACCTAGAACATGACACAACAAAAAATGGGGCCACATCTAGTGACCATGGAACTAAAAATCAACAGAAAAGAAGAGGAAAAGGCCCATAGGAAAACAAAGGAACAAAAAGTTTCAGTCAACAGACAAAGGGGGATAATCCAAAAAGGATCCAAACACAACACATCATTCCAAGATATAGTCTTCATCATCGTTATATTTGGGATCATCCTCCCTGGATTGGCCAGCTTTATAGGATTTCATCTGGTTGATAATCTTACTAGCCCTTAGGAGCATTGACGTAGCCAATAAAATGATATCATCTAGATCTAATATTTGGTCGACATCACCCATCGCCTAAATAGAAATTAAATTAGGGGATGGCCCTACCAAGGTCTTCTACAGCTTGCGATATTATCAAACTTTAATTATTTTTTGAGTTTTTATAAATAAAAATTTTAATGTGATATATGTGATATTGGTGTTCATTTTATATATGTTTGATATATTTATGATATTTTATGTGATTTATTGATTCTAGAATCTCCTCAAACTATGAGAATATCATTACTTTTCTAGAAATAAAAATATCACAATTATTTCTCCTTTGCAACAACACCAAGTCTACTTTGTGAGGAGTAAATAAGTCAAGACACCTTTCTAGACTTAAAGTAGTGATATTTATTCTAATATAACTAGTTTAGATCCATGTAAAATGGATAAATATGGTCTAATAAGAATGAAATATAACCTAGAGTAGGCATAGATTATCCAAAAATGAATATTTGACTAAAGCAAATATTCCCTTTATGTCATTTCTTTAAGGTTATTATGAATATTTCAAAGGTAATTTATCCTTGAATTTAGATTAAAGGCTCCAAACAATCATTCTATACAACCAGGCGATGATACTCTATACCTATTCTGACACCATGTTGGATTTCACACCAATTCCTAGTAATAAATAGAATCTACTCATTCACACAAATATTTTACTAAAAGTATTATATATATATGGTGGGTATCCTTTATCATTAGATAATCACTATACTATCCATACATAAGAATTGCAAGTTTTATATATAATGGATGGAGTGGATGGAGGGTATTTATGGGCTTACATAAATATATTATTCAATACATAAATAAATAATTGAATGCATTTGCACAATAATTGCTCATAGTCCTATAAAAGACTATATCATACTATTTTAGCCTTGGCCATAAGTTATATTACACTTTTAACATGAGATAATAGTTTTTCTCTTAGATAAGGGAGAATGGTATGATTACTTTCTAAACCTAGTAGAGGATAATTATTCCTCTATCATACCCAAAATCATGTCAACAATTATTAGTAGAAAGAGAGGAATAATTACCCTACAAAGGGATATTTAGGAAGGAATAAAAGTTCTTATGAGGGGTGAGAAAATAGGAGTAAAATGAGGAGGAAGAATTATTTGGGAAAGAAATATATAAACCATATATATTCAAAGGTACCCATCAATGGGTTAAACTAAATAGTTATAGTAGGATAAATAGTGACAAAAATGATATTTACATTCCTTTACTTAGAAATACACTTTTGGATCATGATTTCTTTATGGTCATGGTTTGGTGGTTTTATTTATTCCAAAACCTTGATGTTAAGTAGGGACATAAATGTGGTTAACTTTTCCATAAATGACTAATTGTTGGTTTGATATATTTTTTATGTCAATAGGATGTTGAATGTGTGGCTGATATTTTATATAAAAATAATCTCATTGTTTATCATCCTATACATGGTGTGCACTACTATTGAACCTATGGCTCATTGAATGCATGGTTTAACCTAATTGGTCCTATTGCTTACCCTCCCATATAAATTTTGTGTTGCAAGATTATGGAATGTATGTAATTTGGGTTTTAAACAATGGTATAGGTCAAAGGGTAGTATGGGCTATACAAGTATCAACATGGAGTGGAAATATATATCTTCTCCATGTTATGTGTTGAACAGAGAGAAGATGGAAGAGTACCTTTTATAAGTGGATTCTAGAGCATATGAGAAATATTTGATAGGGATAAGGAGAATATTTATATTTATGGAGTAAGTGTGATCCATATTGGCTAACTTGACCTCTATGATTATTAGGGGTTCAAATGTTAGTGTAGTATAGTTGTATGCACTCTCACTTTAGTTAAAGTACATCTTATTTTTATACCAAACTAAGTGAGATTTCTCCAAATAGGGATGCATTCCTTAGATTTAAAAAAATGTAGAGTATGTGTACCATCTTCAAATATGGATGCAAATCACATGAGTAAAAGTGAATGATGAAGATGGTTGACTTCTATCAAGAATGGTGTTGTGTATGTGTTTGTTACAACTATGCTATGAAAGTTATTCACTAAATATGTTTCCCTATGGTTTCTATTTAAAGCTTGTGTTTATACATCATGGTTTTTAAATTGTTCTATGTTATATTAGTGAGGTAGGAATCCACATACACACATACTACTATAAGGATGATTAATTATGGGTCTTTATATTAATTATTCTATGTGATATTGTCTAGTCAATGCCATATTTTCATGTGCTCATGTGCTTGTGTTATGGCTTATTTGTGACTATACTATAGTCAAGTATGATGGCAATAAAAAGTACTATATCATATTATTTTTATTTTTCTTATGGATATTAGAGGGAGGTAAAATGATAAATCCTTGTCTCAATTATGGTCTATCTTTTTGGACATAGGCATTGTGGAGTAAAATTGATGAAAATTTAGTTAGAGTGAGTGTAAAAATCTATATATTAGTGATTGTATATGTTCACATTATTGGTTTAATTTAAAGAGTTACAACTAAGGAATTATTATCTAGTCATGCAATTGTGCAATGCATGTGCACCATGTATATAGAATTGATGGGTCAGTTTATTTGATCCATACAATAGAAATATAAGTATAATTTTAATATATTTTTATATAGATTACATGCATAGAATGAAAATATTCTTATAGTAACTTAATTAATGATTAAATGAGTAGAAATCAATATTCCATATTGTATGCACAAAAAATAGTTGGTTATGAAATAATGATTGTAGACTCTCAACATATATTATTTATAATTCTAAAAAGGTGAATTTATAAGTGGTGCTTTATAGAAGTTAGTAGCATGTGAAAATCAATGACATTAATCTATTAGAAATTGTATGATCTATCACAAATTTCTAATAGTGGTTCTAAGCTAAAATCCTTTCACAACAACTCAAAAAATGACATCAAGCATAACATATCTAGCACCAACATAGAGTGTGATATTGAGTAAAACATATTTAGTGCCATCTACATATATTAGGGCTGATATCAATCCTTTGGAACCAACTTTAGAAAGTGTTATTGAGATACATGCTTTTGGAACCAGACCCAAGCAAATGCATTGAGCTACACACCTTTGCATTAATTAATGATGTGGTTCCAACTACATGGTAACCTCAATAGAAGGCACTCAAATATAAAAAAGTCTCATTCAACTTAGGTCCTTGACTAAATGTCCACACATAAAAATAAATCAAATCTTAACTACCACACTTGGTGGATTAGAGTTGGTATCATATATTTTGCCATGTTTTTGTATTAATATGGAAGAAGGGGTTTTGAAAGGGTCCCTGATCCTTTTACAAAGGGGTTTTAGAAGGGAGTCCAAACCTAAAAAAATCCAAAGAGTATTCAATAAGCTATACATAAGTGCAACAATGGGACTAAATCCAACATTCGATAATAGAATCTGACATCTAATAACTCATGGATCCTATAATCCCACCTATTCTCCTCTATGAAATTTAAAAATTTAAAATTCAAATTTGAAATTGAGTGCCATAGATAATACAACCATGAATTTTGAGGCACTCTAGGAAGGTTGGGGTAAAATCAGATAGATTTTTCCTACCTAATTCTAAAATAAATAATTCTTGCCCAATGGGAATATCGACGAACCTGTGATCCATGATCAACCAACAACGAACTGCAACCAAGGGAAGAGATGGAACATTAGGATAACGAGGATTTGGTACTAACAAAAATTGAAAGAAAAAATTAAACATAATTTTCCCACTTGTAACTTGAAATTCTAGATTTATCACCTAGCAGAAAGATTAGCAACATCCCTCCTACATATCACATCAAACCAACAATGAATAGCAGAGTATATTTTCCCATGTTGAGTGACATGTTATTATAGTGTTATTAAATCCTTATGGATAATTTATCATTACCAATGTCTATTGAAGATGCATTTTCCTTACCCTTCCTATATATCTTAACCTAAGCTTCAATAATTCTTCTTATATTCTTGTTTACCTCCTTAGCATCAAGGATGGGAGTGCCAAATCTTGACCTCGATGTCGTATATATTAATGACATAAATTACTATCTAGGATGATCCTAAGGTATCATACCTACAATTAGTGCCTAAGTTAACATAAAAACCTATTGTGGATGGTATCAAACCTATAGATTCTTCCTAGACAAGTTGGATGTTATGGTAATTTTAGAATTTTCTTTTAGGCTGAACTATTGTTAATACCAAGAAAATTAAAGTGCCAAAAACAAGAGGGTTGGAATCTAGGGTACATAAATAATTACCAATTAAATGGATTTAGTGCCACTATGTAATTGGTATGAATCAAATAATAATGCCATAATGCCAGGATAATTGGCATCAAAACAAAGTTAGTTCCATATTCTCTTGCTATGTTATAATTATCCATGTGTGTCATTATTTATAATTATTTATAGGTGGTTGGCACCATTGAATTTTAGGTTTTAAAATTATGCTCTTCAAGTTTAAAACATGTAATAATAGTAAAGTATAAATTATTATGAGGTCATGTTAGGTGCCTATCATGGGAATTTGGATAAAACCTTGTATGACATGATTACACTTCTTTCTTAATATGTAACTTATAAATTAAAAAATAATTCTTAGTGTTGAAACTACTTTATACTAGTATGACATCTCCTAAATAGTGCTTGAAGAGCAAGGACTATTACTTGGACTAATGATGTCGACTTTTAATAATTCCTGTACTAAATTATCAATTTCTAACTTAAGAGCATGATGATACTGGTATGGTCTAATGTTGGGCAGTGAATTATTATGTAATAATGGAATATCATGGTCATCGGAGTGACAAGGTGGTAATTATGATGGTTCAGAACAAATAAAATTATGCTTGGCCAAAATAAGTTACAAATCCACAAGAATGGAATCCTCGTCGAAAGGGTGAGGTCTGATTGCAAATATCTAAGCTATGATTCCTTGAGATGATTTATTTTAACAACTTCTCCATTTGGATTGAAGTGATAATCTATGAAGGCCCTTATTTTGAGCCATAGAGAGTGTGGGGTTGTCCATTCTATGAAAATTTAATCCACAGCTTGGAAAATTTCAATGAGATGGTTCCCAATGCGCTCAACCATTGATATCCCAACACAATATCACATCCCCCTAATTAAATAGCAAACATATATTGTTTGAGCTCATAGTCCCCAATTTTTACTTTAATATTATGACAATTACCTTTGCAAGGTAAGGTTACTCCATTAGCTACTATAACCTCAAAGGAATTATATGTATTTACATAACAATTTTCCTACTTGGCAATACAGGGATCACTAAAGTTGTGTGTACTTACAGAATCAATTAGGATGGTAAGATGTAGGCCTTTGAAATAACCCTCAACTTTCATGGTTTGGGGAGTAGTAATGCTAGCAAGAGCATGAATAGAAATTTTATCTTGTGGTTCTTCCTAGATTTCTTCCTTAGTTTGGGGTGGTTCCTCTACTGGTTTTGTGTTATCATAACTTTGGTCACTAGTGCCAGGCTCATCAACATCTATGAGTAACAACTCCTTTTGGGTGCACCTATGCTTGCGAGTAAACTTTTCATCACAATTGTAGCACAATCCTTGGGTGCGTCGTGCATCCATTTCTTCAATAGTCAGAATTTTGGGTGCAACATTTTTTTATTCATTATTATTTTAGAATCTAAGAGGGAAGGATGGTCTAGCTTGTGGAAATTTAGATGTCTACTTTTGAGCTAAAAATTTGGATTCAGCTAAACGATCCAAACTAATAGCTTGCATCATGGATTGTGGTTTAAATATTTTGACCTCAATTTGGAGATCATCCTTCAAAATCCTAACAAAACAACTCATAAATAACACTTCATTTAATACCCTAGTTTTTTTGGCCAATATCTCAAATTACATTTGGTAATCTTGAACTATAAAATTTTGATTCAATTTTGTCAATGCTCCTGTAAAATCATCATACTCACTAGGGCCAATGCGAGTGAGTAATTGAGGCTCAAAGTATTCCCAAGAAGGATCAAGGGTAGTTTTTTGCAACCATTTGTACCACTGTAAAGCTTTAGATTCCAATTTTAAGGAAGCCATGTGAACTCAATAATATCTAAGTACATCATGGATTTTAAAAAATTGATCAACACAGCACAACCACCCATATGCGTCCTTTCCATTGAACTTAGGGAAGTCTAATTTAGGCATATTAAAGGTAGGATGGAGATCATAATGAGGATGAGAGTCATATATTTCCATTCATTTAACTTGGTCACATTGTGATTATTTAGTATAGTACTCAAACATGCTTGGACCACCTTGCAATTTGGACTCAACATCTACAAGTTGTTCTTCTAAGTGAGTTCTAGAGGTATTGTAATCATCTCTAAAATTTCGAAGCTCTTCCCTCATGGCTTGATTTTCTATGTGCATGCTATCAATGGATATTTTTAGAGATTCCAATAATGAGGTGGTTTTATCTATCTATTTTTTATGTCCATGAGTACCAACAACCATTTTGGATAGTCTTGAACCTCTTTTATTGAATTACTAAAAATGGAAGTGTGGTTTTAGGAGTTACTATTTTTAGTATGGAGTATGAAAAAGCATTTGGGTATTATATATCAAAATTATCGGCTTGAGAATATGATCATAATGAGATATATTCAACAACACTGATTTTGGGCACCCAAACCTTTTTCTTTCCCTCTTTTTTGATGAGTCTAATGGCGTGGTCAATTTTTGATTTGTAGATTTGGTTCAAAAGTTGGATATTTGATCAACTATCTCTAATATGTGCATTTTATCTATTGACCCTTGTATCACTGTCATGTACCTATCCCTATCATATGTACTATAGTTACTGATATTGTTCACTTCCTTGACCTCAATATTCTTTATTTTGTGTAGTTACTAACATTGACAATTTAGTTTCTAATACTAATAACTTGTAATATATTATTTTGTTCACTTATTTTGATTATTACTGCCACTATCAACCTGACTATTACTATTACTAACTCAAATATTACTACCACTAACTTGGATGGTATTGAATACTATCAAAAATACATGCAGACACTTTCCTAACTATTTCGTGCATGCAAAAGTTTGTTCTTCAGTGATAGGGAAGTCCTTCTTCGTATGCTCACTTTTGTGAGTCATAAATGTAGGTTTAGTAGAACAAGAAGGTTTTGTTTTTGCAAGATGAATTTTTGATAGAACCAGGGTACGCTAGGCAGAGGAGTATGTAATATCCATAGGCCCTTTATTATACTGTAGTGATGAACAATAATGTTTGGACCAATATTTTAGGCCACTACCCAAGGAGGATTCCACACATACCCTTGATCACACTATCTACCTCTTTGATAGTATGGGAGGGTAATAGTTCAAGATAATATATCCCATAGACTATGGATAATACAAGGCTAAAAAACTTCCTATTGGATAAAATTTTGTTTAAGTCTAAATGGTCTTTCGATACACCCAAAGATGCATGGGATCTCAATTATGTTCGTGAGTGTTGTCTAAGGCTTAGGTATTGGAGCCTGATTACCCCTCACTTCACTACACACTATATGGGATATCTATATTAGCCAATAATGATAGCTCCTTGATTATATTTTAAAACCCCTAGCACAAGGTTTCTAACCTACTCAACTACTATAGAAAAAAAAATTGTATTTTTTTTGCTTTTTCTGGTTTTTGATATTTTTTTTTGTTTTTTAATAAAGGAAAACAAAAATAAAAACTATGGGAAACTTATACCTAACAGGTGGAATGAATGGGCAAGACGTTTTGTAGCCATAGTAGAATTCAGCCCTGGAAAGCACTATGATACCACTTGTTAGGAACCTACTATTAAAAATAAGAAAAATCACACAAAATACTAAAATTGAGTAGAAACTCATGCAATATCACAATGTGGTAAATGTAGAAATAAACACTCTCACAATAAGCATCGAATCCCAGGAATCTTCAAGAGGGTAAAATTTTATTCATTTGCAAAAATATACATTTGTACATGTCTTCATAGCTTTTAAATAAAATACTTCATGCAACTCTAACCCTAAGCTCAAGAGTTGGCTTACATGCAAAATGCCACTCGAGCTAGAATATTCTACCAAACATCGGTTACAATATTGATAATTGTTACATGAAATAGCCCCACTTGGATAGGTGCCTTACTTACCACATACATTACAAAATATTACAAAATAACATCATAGATGGAATCCCCCATTTTGGAAGTGGGTCATTACATAAGCAATGAGAATTACAAAATAACGTTAGGATGGGATTCTAATATATTGAATGCAAAGCCTAAGAAAAGGTAGAGTTTAAGCATCCAAAGAAAATAAGATAGAAGGAGACATCTATTATCGATAACCTACTATTTAATGTAGCTAATAAGATATATTTAAGCAGTGCCTAAGAGAAAGAAAAATATTCAATGAGTGATCCAAGGTGGAATTGGCCAAATAGGACAACTATCATGTATGAGAAAGCTAAGTAAAACAGTGGAATATATAACAATAGTGAGAGTCAAAAAATAAGCTATGAGCAAAGTTAAAGGAAGTTTCAATTCCAATGAAGTGTGATAGCTACCACCTAAAAGCATAAGAGAAAGCACTTGAAGATAATCAATAACAAAGGTGAAAAGTTTGGAAAAATTCTAACGTTATTCACTAGAGATAATCATTCACCCTAACAAGCCTAATATACCCTGAAAAGTCTAACACACTTTGAATTTTTTTGACAAGTTTGACTAAGGCCATGCATGGATTAAATTAGAGGTAAGGTTTTACAAATCAAATTGTTGGAAAAAAATAATTTTATTGAACACTAAACTTTTAGGAGTTGCAAGGTGCAAAATTTAAACTATTATTTGATTAATGATTTTAGGAGAGATAAGGTGAATGTTGCATTAAATATTTGATTAAAAAAAATTGAAATTTGGAGATATAAGGAAAATTAATATTGAATGAAAAATTATTTTGTAGAGATAAGGATTGATTAATCGAATTCGATAATTTAATTGACTTGATTTGAAGATTGATTGAAATTAAATTTTTAAATTTTGACAAAAGGGATTATTTTTTTGTTTGTCATTGCAAGGTGCAAAATTTAAACTATTATTTGATTAATTATTTTAGGAGAGATAAGGTGAATATTGCATTAAATATTTGATTAAAAATTTTGAAATTTGGAGAGATAAGGAAAATTAATATTGAATGAAAAATTGTTTTGTAGAGATGAGGATTGATTAATCGAATTCAATAATTTTTAAAGTTTGACAAAAGGGATTTTTTTTGGTTTGTCTTGTTATACAAGAGAATAAAAAATGTCTTCATCATGTTATCCCTATGGGAGTGGTTTCAAATCCAAAAATATACCACTTTACCCCTGCCCTCCTTGGTAAACTTGTACTCCATGTTAGGGGGACCCCAAAGGTGCTCGAGATTGGAAAAAAAAAGGAAATACTAAGCCATATCAATATTTAATATAAATTATTATGTAAAATCAAATTATTAGTATATTGACTCAAGAGAAAGTAGACATATGACTAGAAATAAACAATGGTTGAATACACTTTAATAAAATATGACAATCAGGTCACTATAGATGATAATAAGGTATATGAGGTCAAATGGGTAGGGAATATTTTAATCAATTTATCTAATAAAAATTGCACAATTAGCAATGTGTTATATGTGTTTGGATTAACTATTAATCTATTCTTAGTATCTCAAATGATGGATCAAGGCATAGTGGTTGAGTTTATAATTATTGAAAACATAAGTAAGTGTCTTATTACTTAATAATAAATTATCATAGCCTTAAAATCCTATATAAATGGTCTATTTTCCCTAGACACATTATCAAATGTTGTTCTATTAGTAAGGATATTTGAAACCAAAGAACATTGGAATAAAAGACTTGGATATATAAGTGTATCATCTCTGAATGAAAGGAGTACATGTCAAATGACAATAGGATTACCTAAATTTTCATGGGAGTCTATAGCTTATCTAGAATGCCTTGCAGGAAAACAACATATAATATTCTTTGAGCCCAATGTATATATAGCTAAGGAGCCATTATAATTTTTATATACAAATTTATGTGGACCAACGTACACTGCTAGTCTTGGAGGGAACAAATATTTTCAATTATTTGTTGATGGTTATTCCATAAAAATATAGATATATTTATTAAAATTTAAATCATAAGCTTTTGGTTGCTTTAAACAATTTAAGCAATAGGTGAGAATAGAAATTAAAAAAATAATTAAGATCTTCATTCAAATAGAGGTGGATAATTTCTATCAAAATAATTTGAATCATTTTTAAGACAAAATGGTATAAAAATACAACTTACTACAACTTATTTATCTCAAAAAAAGGTATCGTAGAAATAAGGAACCGTTTGATTATAAAAATGGCTTGTTACATGCTAAAATAAGCACATCTTGATCGATAATATTGAGTAGAAGTTGTTAAAACTATAGTATATATACATAATAAATCACATACAAGAATGCTTAAAATATCACTCTTCAAGAAGTATGGTCAGGACAAAAACCTATGTTAGAACATCTAAAACGCTTTGGATGTAAGGCATATGTGCATGTTTGAAAGAAAAAAAAATGAAATTAGATGATAAAACCATATGTGGAATATTTCTTGGTTATGATGATGATTCAATAGTATATATAATAATTTAACGAATCACAAAGAAAATACATGTAAGCAAAGATGTGGTTTTTTATGAAGGAAATAAAACTTTTGTTAAAAATTCCAAGGTCAATATAAGTTCTATTCTAACTATTTTAACAAATGAAAAAATATTTTAATATCAAAATTAGATATATTTAATGAGCCAAAGGAAATATTGGAGTTCATAATATCATCTCCAAGAAAAGTGGCATATAAATACATTTAAGGACTCAAATATGGAATAAATACTAGATCTTACCACCATAAGACCTCAAACTTGTAGCATGACAAGAACAAATATCAATTTAATGAGTTTAGTAGCAAAACCAACAATGACACAAGATACTTTGAGATGACTAGATTGGAAAATAGCCATGGAATCAGAATATACATCATTAATGAAAAATAAAACATGGGATCTAGTTGATCTACCATAAGGAAAGAAAGTAGCAGTATGTAATGGATAAATAAGATACAATACAAAGTATATGGTTCTCTTGAAAAATGCTATACTAAAACAGGAGGAATTGACTATGAAGAAATTTTTTCCCTATAAAAAGAATGGCTACTATTTAAATAATTTATGCATTAGCAACACAACTTGGGTGGAGACTTCATCAAGTGTATGCCAAGAATGCATTTATTAATGTAGATCTTGAACAAGTATATATAAATTAGACATAAGGTTTTGTTATTAAAGGATAGGAATTGAATATCTGTAAATTAAAAAAATCATTACATGGATTAAAACAAGCACCAAGATCATGGTATATTAAGATTGATTATCATCTACTATGACACAATTTTAAAAGAAGTGCATTAGATTGAAATATTTATAAAAAAAGGTTGGGTTAGAAAATAAATTCTTGTTGTATATGTTGATGATATAGTAACCATAATAAGCTCAAAAAACCTGATACATGAAGTTAAAAAGTATGTAAATAAGGGCTTTGAAATGATAAATCTAGGTCTACTACACTACTATCTTGATTTAGAAATATGTCAAAAATATAATAGCATTACAATAACATAATCCAAGTATGAAAAATCCATACTCAAATAATATAGAATGACAAAACGAAAATCTAAAGAAACTCCTATGGATCAAGGGTTTTAATTATTAAGACATGATAGGACACCACTCTTTTCTACCACTATGTATCAACAACTAGTCCTCTATATTTAACAAATACTATACCTGGTATTGTTTTTACTATAAGTTATCTTTCTAGGTTTATGCAAAAACCTAGAGAAATTCATTGGAAATATACAAAAATGATACTACAATATATCAGCAAAACCATATAACATGGGTTAGAATACAAGAGAAATGATAATTTTTACTTGCAAGGATATTAAAATTCTTACTATGTTGAATCTATAGATGATAGAAAATCAACATCAGGGTATGTACTTCATCTTGGGTTAGGACCTATTTCTTGGTATACTAAAAAATAGCATGCAATAGTCCTTTCATCAAAAAAAGTAGAACAATTTGTAGCAAGAGATGTAGTATGTGAGGCACTTTGGTTATAGTACATTTTATCTGATATGGGAATAAAAAAGTATCCAACAATACCAAATTGTGATAATCAAGGAGTTTCCAAGTTAATAAAAAATCTAGTGATGCATGAAAGAACAAAACATATTGAAGTTCAATGTCACTTTGTTAGAGATCATGTTCAAGACTATAATATTTAGATAAAACATGTTCTCGTTGAAGAATAACTTGCAAATAATTTTATAAAAGCATTTGGATAAAACAAGTACAAGATATTTTAGAGCCATCTATGTACATCAAAATATCTTCATGTAGAATAATATAGTATGAAAGGTTGTTAGAGATATTACATTACTTGATAGCATTAAAATACCATGTCATACATTGTACAATAGTAAATATTAGTTTAGTGGAAGTTATATTTTGTCTAATTTAAGGGTCAAGTATAGAAGTGAAGAGTCACATGGTATGTGGCAAGATGTAAATTCAAGAGACATGAGATTTTTGTCTTATGTGTAGAATAGGAAAGAATGCATCTCTTGAATATGTGAGGAGAGCAATAGTAAACTATTGAAAAGTAATCTTCTAGGTTTATATTATGGAGACAAAGCTCCATGTATTGTATCAAGAAATATTGACGAAAATTATATTGAGAAAATATCAATTGTATAATTTAGTCATCAATAATATTGTGAGTATATAATTGATTGATATTGTTAATTCATGAATATTATGTTCATTGATATTGATTAGAGATATTTAATGCTCATATATTGATCTTTTTAAAGATCCTAGATATTGGGACATATGATTAAATCTAGCTAAAAAGCCATCAATGGTATCAAAAGCTATGACCAAAATATATGGTGTAAATTTGAAAGAGTAAAGATTTGAAGTTGTATAAGCTAGCATCAGAGCTATATTCTAGTGTGAATTTTAAAATTAAGGACAAAAGGATATTTGTAGAAGGATCCACATGAAGAAAACATAGGCCAAGGAAGTTTATTATTTTAGGTTATTTTTACCTTGATATTTTATGAAGCTACGTTGATATATGTAGAGAAATGATGTATTGATAAAATTCCTAAGATTTGTTTCCCATTAACAAGAAATCTAGAGAACATGGGATGAGAAGAAAAAGAGCAACACCAATTATTTATTGAAGGCATAGCCTAAGAAAAGGTAGAGTCTATGGATCCAAAGAAATAAAGATATATAGATATGTCTATTGTGTAATACCTTTTATTTAAAGAAAATTGATGTAAATTCACTGCAAGAGACCAACAATGGACTCCAAGGATAAATTGCAAGACAAGAAATCAAATAAAATACACTAGTAAAAGAAACTTGCAAATACTTCTTTTCATTATCTGAATTCACATCCCCCTTACAATAGAGTCTCCCACTCCTTATACTCCCCACAAAAAACCCCTAGCCTACACTACCCCCTTACTATTTTTAGTCATTTTCTATTTTTAACAACTCACTTGCTATTTTTAGTAACCCAAAGAAAGAGCTCGGATGGCATCCAAAAGGAATCATGCATTCATTATTCAATTATAACCACTATCCCAAAATATCAACCCCACTCTAGTTCTACACTAATAGTTATGATAACTTTTTCAGTTGCAAAAATTGAAAATTATATTAAAAGCTAATTTTGGACCTCTTAGAGCCATTTTTGCCCAAAACGAACACTCGAAGCAAAAGTTATGGCCCTAGTAAGGTGCATTACAATTAATAGGATATATTCAGGTAATTATCGAGAGAAATAAAAAAATATTCAATGTATGATCCAAGGTGGAACTAGAAAAATAGAGTAGCCAACACCTATCAGAAAGCTAAGTAAACTAGTGGAATAGAGAATAATAGTGGGAGTCAAAGAAGCACCTATGAGAAAATCTAAAGAAAGCTCAAGTTCCAGTGAAGTGCGAAGTATGATAGCCACTTGAAATCATAAGAGAAAACACTTGAATATAATCAATAGCAAATATTAAAGGTTTGGAAACATTCAAATGTTATTCACCAAATATAATCATTCACCTTGACAATTTTAATGTGCCCTAATGAGTTTGATATACTTTGACATTTTTTTACAAGTTTAACGAAGGCAAAGTGTAGAGCAAGCAGGAGGTAAGGTTTTACAAATCATATTATTGGGAAAAAATCATTTTATTGACCACTAAAATTTTAGAAGCTATAAGGTGCAAAATTTAAATTATTATTTGATTGATTTTTTTAGGAGAGATAAGGTGAATATTGCATTAAATATTTAATTAAAAGAAATTTGAAATTTGGAGAGATAAATAATGATTAATTGATTTTGATAATTTAATTAATTTGATTTGATGATTGATTGAAATATTTTTTTTGTATTTTGAAAAAAAGAGAATATTAAGACACGCCAATATTTAAAAGAAATTATGGTGCACAGTAAAATAATTGGTATATTGACTCAAGGCCAAGTAGCATATGACTAGAAATAAATAATTACTTAATATTCTTCAAGAAAAAAATGAAAAACTAGTCACTATAACTGATAATAAGGTATATAAGGTCAAAGAGGTAGGAGATATTTTAATCAATTTATCTAAAAAAAATAACTTAATTAACAATGTTATATGTACGTATATTAACTGCTAATCTACTTTTAGTATCTCAAATTATGTATCAAGGCTTAGTGATTGACTTTAGAATGATTGAGAACAATAGGAAATGTCTTATTACTAAACAAGGAAAACTCATATCCTTTGGATCCTAGAACAATGGTTTATTTTCCATAAACACATTAACAAATTTTGTTTCTATCAACAAGGATATTAGAAATCAAAGAAATTTGGAATAGAAGGATTGGACATATAAGTGCATCCTCTTTGAATGAAATGAGTACATGTCAAATTATAATAGGATTACCTAAATTATAATGGGAGTATATAGTTTGTCCAGAATACCTTATTGGAAAAGAACATAGAATATGCTTTGAGCCCAGTGTATATAGAGAAAATAATTAATATATACAAATTTATGTGGACCAATGAACACTAATAGTCTTGAAGGGAACAAATATTTTCAGTTGTTTGTTGATGATTATTCCATAAAAATGTGGATATATTTCTTAAAACTTAAATCAAAAGCTTTTGGTTGCTTTAAACAATTTAAGCAACAACTGGAAATAGAAACAGGAAAATTAATCAAGAATATTCATTCAAATAGAGGTGGAGAATTTCTATAAAAATAATTTCTATCATTTCTAATACAAAATGGTATAAAAGGGCAACTTACTAAATTTATTCATCTCAAAAAATTGTATAGTAGAAAGAAGGAATTGTTCCATTATGGAAATGGTACATTGCATGCTAAAATAAACACATCTTGATTGATAATAGTGGACAAAAGTTGTGAAAACTATAGTATATATACATAATAAATCACCCACAAGAATACTTAAAAATATTACTCTTGAAGAAGCATGGTCAGGATGAAAACCTATAATAGAACATCTAAGAATTTTTGGATGTAAGGCATATGTGCATATTCCAAAGCAAAAAAGAACAAAATTATATGATAAAACCATATGTGGAATATTTCTTGGTTATGATGATGATTCAATAGGATATAGAATAATTGATCCAATCATAAAGAAAATACATGTAAGCAAATATGTGGTTTTTGATGAAGGAAACATTTTTTTTTTTTAAATTCTAAGGTTAAGACAAGTCTTATTCTAAATATTTTAATAGATGAAAAAAACTCTTTGAATGAAGAATCATAATTAAATTTATTTATTGAGTCAAATGAAAGCTCATAATTCATAATATCATCTCCAGGAAAAGTGGTATATAAATACATTTAAGGAATAAAATGTAGAATAAATACTAGATATTACCACCACAAGACCTCAAAATCATAGTATGACAAGAATGAATATCAATTTAATGAGTTTAGTAGTAGAACCAAGAATGAAACAAGCTACCGTGAGATGACCAAAATAGAAAATAGCCATGGAATTAAAATATGTATCATTAATGAAAATAAAACATGGGATCTAGTTGATCTACCATAAGGAAATAAAGCAATAAGATGTAAATGGGTCTATAATATAAAATACAAATAAAATTGTTCTCTTGACAAGGGCTCTACTCATATAGAAGGAATTAACCATGAAGAAAATTTTGCCCCTACAACAAGAATAACTACTATTTAAGCAAATTGTACATTAGCAACACAACTTGGGTTGAAACTTCATTAGATGGATTTCAAGATTACATTTATTAATGGATATCTTGAAGAAGTATATATGACTTAGCTAGAAGGTTTTGTTATCAAAGGATATGAACAAAAGGTCTAGAAATTAAAAAAATAATTATATGAATTAAAACAAGCACCAAGAGCATGGTATATTAAGATTAATGATCATCTACTACAACACAATTTCAATAAGAGTGCATCAGACTCAAATATTTATGCAAAAAAAGTTGGGTTGGAAAGAGTAATTCTTGTAGTATATGTTGATGATATAGTAATCATAGGAAGCTCAAATACTCTTATAGATGAATTTTAAAAGTATCTGAATAAGGACTTTGAAATGATAAATCTAGGTCTACTACACTACTGTCTTGGTTTAGAAATCTATCAAAGAGATAATAGTATTACAATAGCATAGTACAAGTATGCAAAATCCATACTCAAAAAATATAGAATGATAATGAAGCAGAGTTGCATTAAACAAAGCACATACAATCCACAAAAGATAGAGAAAATGCCAAATGAGCCAAAGCTTTCTTGTATTACTGTTCCAAAGAATAGAGCTTACAGAGACTAACTGCTTACAAATTTGAAATTCCCCCCTTTTGACCCTGTTTTCCCCTTTCCCGCCTAAAACCATCTATTTCAAATTTGAATTTTGGGGGCAAACTTTCCGAGGTCATAACTCCTCGCTCGTTGCTCGAAATGGCTATTATTGCACCTTTTCGGAAAGCTCTCGAAGGGTTAGGAAGCCTGGTACTATGTTTATACAAGTACCGCCATATTTCAGCCCTTAAAAAGGCCTCTAAGGCCTTCAAAATTGGCCTCCAAGTTTTACTAGTTTTACTAGGAATTTTCACTAGTTTTGACAGGGTAGAAGACATTAAAATTTACATATCTCCCAAACCGCTCAGGATATTGGGATGATTCTTTCAGCGTTGGGTCTATTTCTCCATCCTCTAAACAACTAAACAAATTCTAGAACAAAATGAAACAAATACAATTTGGGTGATGCAAGATCACTCTTACACCGTTGGATGCTCCTGCATCAGACACCCAGGGTAAATTGAGAAGTGACCTTCACTTCTCTGCTGTTGGAGGAAAACCAAGGTGGTCAACCTCTATCTTTGACAACCAAGATGAATCTTCAATAGGCCTGCCCTTCCACTTAACCAAATATTCTTCATACTGCCTGTTTCTTGTACTTTTGTCGATGCGGGTGTCCAGGATTTCTTCTATCTCTTCCTTCTCTGGAGTAGATGCTGGAATATCCCAAAATTTTGCTATTGGTCCATCATCATTGTCTCCTTCATGATATTCTACCAAATCTGAAATGTTGAACATAGGTGATATGTTAAGCCCACTCGGCAATTCTACTTCATATGCATTGCCTGAATCCCATTTCTCTATGATCCTGCATGGTCCAAACTTCTTCATTTTTAGCTTGTTATAGGTTTTAGCAGGAAACCTTTCTTTTCTCAGGTGGACCATAACTTCATCTCCCACTTGGAATTCCTTAAACCATCACTTCTGGTCTACCCTTATCTTGTACTGAGTGTTCATCTTGTTAATATGTTTCTTTACCTCCTCATGCAAATTCTTCAGGTGCTCTACAAAGTCCTCAACCTCAGCACTACTCTTTTCCCCTCTATCCATCTTTCTCAACTCAGAAGCATTCCTTGGGCTACTCCCATACACAATCTAGAATGGGGATTTATTAGTACTCCTATTGATAGAATTATTATAAGCAAATTCTTCCTGTGGTAAAACCAAGTCCCACCCCTTGGGCTTATCTCCTACTAAGCATCTCAGTAGATTACCCAAACTTCTATTCACCACTTCTATTTGCCCATCAGTCTATGGGTGGTATGCAGAACTGAACTTCAAATCTATCTTCAATTTCTTCCACAAAGTCCTCCAAAAATACCCAATAAACTTGGTATCCCTATCTGAAACAATACTCTTTGGTAGACCATGTAGTCGTACCACCTCTTTGAAAAACAACCCTGCAACATGAACTGCATCATTAGTTTTCTGGTAGGGAATGAAATGTGCCATCTTTGAAAACCTGTCAACCACCACAAATATGGAGTCATTCCCCCTCTGTGTCCTTGGTAGACCAAGAACAAAATCCATGCTGATGTCTTCCCATGGTTTCTCTGGTACAGGTAATGGCTGATATAATCCAGTGTTCTACCTCACACCCTTGGCCCTCTGGCATACTCTGCAACTTTGTACAAATCTCTTCACATATTGCTGTAACTGTGGCCAATAGTAGTTCTCACTAACGAGGGCAATGGTCTTATCTCGACCAAAGTGTCCAACCAACCCTCCACTATGCTTCTCCTTGACCAGATTCTCTCTCATCGAACTCCTTGGAATGCACAATTGGTTTCCTCTGAATAACATTCCATCTTGGATTAGAAAATCCAACCATTTAGTCCTATCCAAAGTAATAGGTGCCAAGCAAGCTCTCCAAGCCTCTGCAAAATCTGGATCTTCAGGGTACAAACTCTTAAGTTCATCAAACCCTATAACCTCCACCTTCATTTCTATCAACAAGTTTTACCTTCTACTTAAGGCATCTGCAACCCTGTTTGACTTCCCACTCCTATGTTTTAACACAAAGGTATAACTCTACAAAAACTCAACCCATTTCAAGTGCCTCTGATTTAGTTTTCCTTGGCTATTAATATATTGTAAGGCCTGATGATCAGTATATAGAACAAACTCTTTTGGAAACAAATAGTGTCTCCACTTCTTCAAAGCCTGAACTATAGCATAAAACTCTTGATCATAGACAGAATACTTTTTCCTAACCTCATTAAGCTTCTCACTAAAGTAGGCAACAGGCTTACCTTCTTGACTCAATACAACTTCTATGGCACTACCACTAGCATCACAATCTACCTGAAATACCTTATTAAAATATAGAAGTGCCAAAATAGGTTGCTCTATGACTTTCTTCTTCAACATATCAAAACTCCTATCTGCTCCTAAAGTCCACTTAAACTCCTTCTTATCCCCTTTCATTGTCTCTATTAGGGGTGCACAAATACTGCTAAAATTCCTAATAAATTTTTTGTAAAAACTGGCTAGACCATGGAATGATCTTACCTCTATAATGCTCCTTGGAGTAGGCCATTCGATGATAGCCCTCACCTTTTTTGGGTCCATTTTAAGACCTTCAATTGAGATGACAAATCCCAGATACACCAACTCCTTCTTCACAAAACTGCACTTCTTCAAATTAATCAGCAATTGCTCCTCCCTCAACTTCTCAAAAACTCGTCGAATATGCAGCAGGTGCTCCTCCAAAGTCTTACTAAAAATTAAAATGTCATCCAAATAGACAATGACAAATTTTCCTAAAAACTCCTTCAATACCTCATTCATAAGTCGCATGAATGTGCTTGGTGCATTGGTTAGCCCAAATGGCATGACCAACCACTCATACAAACCCTCTCTGGTCTTGAAGGTTGTCTTCCACTCATCTCCTTCTCTGATACGAATCTGATGATACCCACTCTTCAGGTCAATCTTGGTGAAGTACTTGGCTCCACTCAAATAGTCCATAATGTCATCCATCCTTGGCAATGGAAATCTATATTTGATGGTGATCTTGTTAATAGCTCGAGAGTCTGTACACATTCTCCACTCCCCATATTTCTTTGGTGCTAGTACTATAGGTACTGCACATGGACTTAAGCTCTCTCGAATCAGTCCCTTTTTTAGTAGCTCTTGGACTTGTCTATTTAGCTCCTCACTTTCTACAGGAGTCATTCTATGGGCTACCTTATTGGGTAAACTAGCTCCTAGTACCAAATCTATGTGGTGACTGATCTTCCTCACTAGTGGTAAACCCTTAGGTACATTATCTGATATAATATCTAGGAATTCTTCTAACAGACCTGAGACCTCTACTAGGATATCTTTGCATTGCTCATCCTTAACTCTAGGAATTAATGCATAGCACATATGCTCATGCTTCAGGCCATCCAAAAATTTTCTACCATCTACTAAATAGATTCTAGCACTGCTACATACCTTTTCGTCCATCTCCTTCAGGGGCTTCAGCTTGTGGCGCACTCCATCCTTTGTCAGGGAGTAAGTGTTGGCATGCCCATCATGTATTGCATGTCGATCAAACTACCATGGCCTTCCCAATAGCAAATGGTAAGCATCCATAGGTAGGATGTCACACAGGACCTCATCATGGTAATTCCCAATATGGAACTTTACCAAACATTGCTCACTGACCAAAGCCCTATGGTCCTTCTGCAACCAAGCAATCTGATATGGATGCGGGTGCCTCCTTCTCTCTAACTGTAACTTGGTAACCATTCCTTCCGAAACTAGGTTATCAGTGCTACCATTATCAATGATAACATTACACACCTTACCTGCACATTTACACCTTGTGCGAAATAGGCTCTTCCTCTGATCTGGATCCTTCTCCTCATTCAAAAAGGCTCTCCTTGTGACCAGAACTTCTCTTTCTGCTTCTTTAGAGTGCTCAGATTCAACACCTTCATCTACAACAGCAGCTTGGGCATTACCTTCAGGTCTCTTATTTATTCCCCCTTGGTGTTGTGGGCACTCATATGCCCGATGTCCTTCTTCTCCACATTGGAAACAGGTTCCATGAAATCCTCCTCTTCCAAGCCCTCATCCAGACCTTCCTCTTCCTCTTTGGTAGCTATTATTCTACTCATGAGGGTGGTAAGCATTCTCTCCCTTCTAGTCCTGACTGTTGCTTGTTTCTCTAGTCTTCTTTTGGTCCTCATTCCATCCTCCATTTGTTCTCCCACCAGTTCTTCCACCATGACCTCTTCCTCTCTATTTGCTTTCAAACCTCCTATTCAGCTTCTCTTCTACCTTCAAGGCAAACTGGTAAGCATCTTCTATGGTGGTCATCCTAACCAGACTCAGCTCCTCTTGAATACTTGCTCTCAACCCATTTATATAATGGGCTACCTTCTCCTTGTTGGCCTCAGAATGGCCTATTCTAATTAAAATCTTATAGAACTCCTCTATGTATTCTTTGATAGACTTGCTTGACTACCTCAAACCCTACATTTTCTTTAGCAGATCCAACTCATAATCAGCTAGAATGAACTACCTCTTCAACTTCTCCACCATCCGCTCCCACCTTGTTATCCTTTCCTTCCCTCTTCTATTTCTATCCAACTGCACTCCCTTCCACCAAATACTAGCATGACCCTTCAACTTGGTCTTAGCAAACTTGACCCTCTCAGGATCTTCAACCTCCTCATACTCAAAGTATTCTTCCATGTCATTGATCCAATCGATCAACTCTTCTAGATTAAGATTTCTAGAATACATAGAAACCTCCATCTTTAATCTCTTCCCAATCTAGGATATAGCTCTATATAACCTAGCTTGTGTAGGATCTACTACTTCTTCTTCTTCCTCGAACTAGGCCTCTTCTTCTTCAGCTTCATCTTCACTCCCATCTTCTCTCCTTGGCTCAAACCCTCTACGCAGCTCCTCTTGCAGAGCTTGAACTTACCTCTACAAAGCTCTAAAATCTTCTTCTAGCACCATAGCATTTCTCCCACCACCATGGTTTCTTCATGGAGGCATTATGCTCACATCTCTCACAAACCCTAACCACAAATCCTGGTGTAAACTACCTCACATCTAATGATCTATTTACACACTCAAGAACTCCTACTCTGATACCACTTGAAGCAGAGTTGCATTAAACAAACACATACAATCAACAAAGATAGAGAAAATGCCAAATGAGCCAAATATTTCTTGAATTACTATTCCAAAGATAGAGCTTACAGAGACTAACTCCTTACAAATTTAAAATTCCCCCTTTTGACCATGTTTTCCCTTTTCCCACCTAAAACTATCTATTTCAAATTTGAATTTTGGGGGTAAACTTCCCGAGGTCATAACTCCTCGCTCATTGCTCAAAATGACTATTATAGCACCTTTTCGAAAAGCTCTCGAAGGGTTAGGAAGCCTAGTATTGTGTTTACATAGAGTACCGCCATATTTCAGCCCTTAAAAAGGCCTCTAAGGCCTTCAAAATTGGCCTCCAAGTTTTACTAGTAGGAAATTTTCACTAGTTTTGACAGGGTAGAAGACATTAAAATTTACATATCTCCCAAACCGCTCAGGATATTGGGATGATTATTTCAGCGTTGGGTCTATTTCTCCATCCTCTAAACAACTAAACAAACTCTAGAACAAAATGAAACAAATACAATTTGGGTGATGCAAGATCACTCTTACACCACTGGATGCTCCTACATAAGATAAAATACAAACCTAAAGACACTCGTATGGAGAAAGAGTTGTAATTTTCAAGACATGATAAGTCATCACTCATTTCTTCCACTATGTATCTATAACTTATTGGTATTCTTGTATATTTAAAGAATACCAAACCTAATATTGTTTTTACTATAAATTATATTTCTAGGTTTATGCAAGAACCTATAGAAATTCATTAGAAATCCACAAATTGGATACTAAAATATAGCAAAAAAACCATATAATATGGTTTAGAATACAAGATAAATGATAATTTTTACTTGTAGGGATATTCAAATTTTGACTATGTTGGATCTATGGATGATAAAAAATTAACATCACGATATGTATTCCATATCAGGTTAGGACCTATTACTTGGTATACTAAAAACCAACATGCAATAGCCCTTGCATCAATAAATGTATAATATCATGTAGGAAGATATGTAGTATGTGAGGCACATTGGTTATAGTACATTTTTTATGATATGGGAATAAAAAAGGCTCAAAAAATACTAAATTGTGATAATCAAGGAGTTCTCAAGTTAATAAAAATCTAGTGGTTCATGAAACCCTAAGGAACAACTTGCAATTTTTTTTTTTAATGAGTAAATACTTCGTATACATATACATATCCGTCGTGGGGGTTGAACCTGGGTCACATCACCAATAATGCAAGTAGCGTCCTTGCTGGTAGACCACAACACGCGGATAACTTGCAAATACTTTTAAAAAAGCACGTGGATGAAATGAGTACAAGATATTTTAGATCCATCTATGTACATCAAAATATATTCATACCAAATAATATAATACGGGGTATTTTTAGAGATATTATATTATTTGGTAGCATTAAAGTACCATGTGGTACATTGTACATTTGTAAATATTAGTTAGTGGAAGTTAAATTTTGTCTAATGTAAGTGTCAATTATATGGATGAAGAGTCACATATTATGTGGCAAGATGAAAAGTAAAGAGATATGAGAGGTTTATCTTATGTATAAAATAGGAAATAATGCATATTCTATATATGTGAGGGGATCAATAGTCAAGTAGTGATGGTTATATAATAAGACAAATCTCCATGTATTATATCAATAAATATTGAAGAAAAATGTATTAAGTAAATCTCAATTGTATAATTGATTCACCAATAATAATGTGAGTATATAGTTGATTAATATTGTTATTTCATGAATGTGATGTTCATTGATATTGATTAGAGATATTGAATTATTATATATTGATCTTGTTAAATATCTTGGATATTGGGACCCATGATTAAATTTATCTAAAAAGCCATCATCAAATGAATCAAGGCCTACCTTTTCTCATTGTAACAAAATACATTATCCTTCATGAACATCAAGATAGAAGTTCTTCTTTAATATAAAGGGTTTTCTATGTATATGTTTAAGGATAACTATCATCTATAGTCAAGATAAATAAATAATACATAAAACAATCAATGGTACTTATGGTGTTATTTCCTTATCTATGGATAAATATATAAAAAAATATCCTAAGAAAACTCAAATCCTATTAAGGGACAAATCCAAGAAAAAATTTAATTTTTTTACTCTACACAAGTCATTATATTATAAGTCAATCTTATCACCTTGGAACTATATGATTTCAATCGTATTAAATATTACATCATACATTTTGAGAAGTTGCAAGGGGACATTAAACACAAAATTAGGAAACCATTACCAATACTATTTCAAATATGTTTTCTATCCAATTTGGGCAATGTTCTTCAATATTTAATATTACTTGAATATGTTTCTCAAAATCATTGGATGTATTTTCCATAACAACTCACTTTATTACTAGAAATAGTTTTTACTTATCTTATTCATGATTAAGCTACTTCTGGAAATATTAAGAAGGCTACCTCATATATCAAATTTTATTCAATGGAGGTTTCCTATCATAAAGTGAAAAGGATTGATAAGTTAAATCCTAGTAGATAGAAACATTTCAACAAAATCTTAGATAATCCTACTTAAGGATTTTATAATAAGAAAGGAAATGATGCTAAATATTGCAATGCCTACATGAATAAGAAAGAAGAATCTACAAGAAAAAATGGTTATGATATATTACTTTTCACTACCAAGGGAGATGAATATAATGAGGTGATACCTTCCATATATATTTTGTGGTTCACTTAACATATTGGTTATATTAAACTATGGCAAGAGGGTGATTATATAATGAGGTGATACCTTCCGTATTAGATTCAATATTTTGCTAAATATCATTATTTTTTCAATCAATAGAAAGTAAAACAATGGCAAGAGGGTGTTGGATGATAATGAATGTTAGGATGTTGTTATATAACTATTGGATCTTATAATTTTGATGGTTTTTTATATTATTTATTTTTAAGTGAGATTATATTAGTCCCAATATTATATATATTGAGTAGACTAAAATATAAGAGCAATCAATATATAAGTTGGCCAATATAAATTATAATAACATTCAATAAAATATCAAATATGAATATAAAATGGCCAAAATCATTCATGTAATAACATGAAAAAACTTAGAAATAGAATTGCTCAAAATATGCATACAAGCTTCAATTTTGTTAATGCTTGAATGTGATCATCTTCAATTACAATACATGGAGCTTTGTCTTCATAATATAACCATTACAATATGACTTCAATTATTTGACAATTCTTCTCCTCACATATTTGGGAGATACATATTTTCCTATTCCATGCATAAGATAAATCCTCTCATGTCTTTTGGCTTTTCATCTTGCCACTTGTATACATTACTCTTGACTCTATATTTATTTGCACACTTAACTCTATGACACTTGCACACTTCTACATGACACATACACTTCTACATGCACACCTAATACATGACACTTGTGCACTTTATCACATTATATATTTGCACACTTAATTACATGACACTTGTGCACTTTCTCTCATTACACACTTGCACACTTACATACATGACACTTGTGCATATCCTACACATAGACACTTACATAAAGGGAAAATATAAATCTCACTCCTAAACTATAGACTCAAACCTTAATCTAATATTTACATTGTACCATAGGTACCATGGGGGTACATTAGCATGTATAAAATAATGTAATATTCTCCAACACTTCCTATATTGCATAATTTATTTATTGAAGACTTTAGTATTCAATCTATATCTTCTACTTTTGTCAAGTAAGTTTGCACTGAGTATGATATTTCGTTTGATTTTCTTCTTCATATTCTTTATTTAGATATTTTGACTTTGCTTCTTTACTATGAACTTTTGGATAT
Organism: Wollemia nobilis; assembly: GCA_028583015.1. Classification (NCBI taxonomy): domain Eukaryota; kingdom Viridiplantae; phylum Streptophyta; class Pinopsida; order Araucariales; family Araucariaceae; genus Wollemia; species Wollemia nobilis. The sequence continues at coordinate 16,584,538 of JAQPPZ010000756.1, forward strand.
TGCTCATGGACTACTTGAGATTCTTCATTGTATTTGACTTTTGGTTCATATGCTTCTTTTGCTTTTGCTTTTTTGCAATCTTGATGTTGTCTTATAAACTCTAAATATTCACATAAATTATCATAATAATTTTTTGAATTTGATGAGCTTAGATTATCAATATTATTATCACATGTAAAGTGAAGCAATTTGTTATTTGCTTCTTGAGATGATTAACCTAACTCACCTGTATCATGACCAATATCTTTTATTACTATTTTCCTTTTAGAGTATCAATCAACTCTTTTTGCTTCTAACTTGTATTCTTATGAATTTTAAGTGAAAGCAATGCCATATACATTATGCTACCTATATCAACAAGTATTCTAATATCATATTTAGATTTTTCAAGTGCTTCAACAAGTTTTAAGTGCAAATAATATTCAAATGTTTTAATTTCTCATTCATTGCTTCTCTATAGATAAATTGCATTGTCATATCTTGCTTATCATCAAAATTTTCAATCAATTTATGTATACCAATTTTAATAAATTCCAATATTTTCTTTCTTATTATGGTCTTCAAATTGTTTACTTCAATGATGAAATTCCTTTTTACAAATTTTAAAGTTGAATTCCTTATTACTCCAAAGTTTTCAATTAAAATTTCAAAAATATTTTTCAAAAATTTCAATAATCAGGATTTTAAATTCTTTTCCAAAAAATAAATTTGCAAATTTAAAATTTTCAAATTCCTTTGAAGTAGCAAACATTTTATCTCCCTAATTTATTAAATTTGCAAATTTTAAATTCTTCAAATTTCAAAAATATATTTCTTTTTGGAGTAAAAATCCTTATCTCTCAAAAAATTAATAAATTCACATTTTTTTTCAAAAGTTGAATTTTTGAAATAGATTACAAAAAAATAATTGCAAATATAAAAAATATTAATTTCCAATATTTTTTCAATATTTCATAAATGAGGTTGAAGTCCTTATAACTCCCACCTAAATATTATATCCTATGGAGTTGAATTCCTTTTAACTCCCTCTCTTAAATAAAAATTTAAAGTTCCTAAGTTTCTAATGCTTCAAATAAATCTCAACTTAGGACTTTATTAAAAAATATATAAAATGATTAAGGTATTATCACTCACCTTATATTTCACTTGGCATATTAGCATAGAATATACAAATATGTATGCACCACTTTGAAACACTCATAGCGAATCAACATTCCATTCTAGCATATACATGTTGAATTAGTATAATAGAGTATAATGGGTGTTACACTTGTGTGTAATGTCCATGCAAACATTTTACTTTCTTTATGTCATTTATGTCACCTATGCGATAACTACTCTAATTGTAGCAACATGGACTCAAAAAGGTCATAGATAAAATATGTTCAATTTGGTTCTCATTATCTTCCTCTGGGGATATTATTATTGGCACTCTAGCTTTTGCTCTAATCGTACTAATATACATAGGAGATATTTATGCTCTAGCTTGTGCCACTCAAGTATTTTGGCTATTTTGATTTACTCAGATAATATTGACACTACTTACTTATCTCACGCAATTGCTCTAGCATGCTTATCTCACTCAGGTGCTTTGGTTTGCTTACCTCACTTAGGTGCTTTGAGTTGCTTATCTCACTTAGGTTCCTTGGCTTGCTTATCTCACTTAGGAACTTTGGCTTGCTTATATCACTTAGGTACTCTAATTTTTTATTATTTATCTACTTTGCTACTTTGATTTATTTTTTGGAATATACTTTGGAAAGTTTCCATGCTTTCTCCTTTTTTTTTTATTCTCTACTAGGGATTTTGGTTGAGCTCTTTTTTTTTTTTTCTTTATTTATTTCAGGTTCTAGCCAGAGTTCTTCTATATTCTTCTCATGTTCTAGCTTGAGTTCTTCTATATTACTTCTTATTTTGCAAGTACATACCTAATTTTATCTATATTATTTAATAACCTTATTGATACTATAACCTTATATGTGTGCTATCTTGTTAGGGTCAAATATGCCTAGTATTTAAAATATTATATGTTTATTTTAGATGTATTTTGGACACTCAATATGTGGTTATCTATCTCTATAGAGAATATAAAAAATCAAGGTGACATTTGATTTATACCCTCAATTAATTCTTCAAGCCGAGTCCTATTCTTCACTTCTTTTTAGAGTGGAAACACTCCAACATATAATGAAATATTTTCTAAAAATATTTTCAAATCAATCAATCAATATACAAATTAGAAATTCGTAGAAATACGACTTTAAATTTTCTTCAAATAACTCTAAATATAAATTCACACGAAAGACTTCCTTTGATTCTATCAATAGAGTCTACTCAAAGTAGCTATGATACCATTGTTGAATTTTAAGCCAGATTATCTTAGTCCCAACATTTTGGATTTTGAGTAGAATCAAATATAAGAGAAATTAATATATAAGTTGGCCAATATAAATTATAATAAATATAAAATACAAATTTAAAATGACCAAAATCATTCATGCAATGAAATGAATAAACTTATAGTAGAATTGATCAAAATATTCATACACTCATGAATATTATTAATGCTTGAATGTGATAATATTTAATTAAAATACATAGAGTTGTGTATCCATAATATAGCCATACAAAGCTGCTAGGTTTTGATGAGGAAAGCTGCTTTGCTGGAATTTTTTTGAGACCTATCTGGTGGGCTCTGCGGGGATGGCAGCAGTTTCTGGAGGAGGTATGAACAACTGGAGGAATGTAGTGATGGCATCAGGTCCGTCACAGAGCGTGCATGCTAGGGCTGGTATTTCTTTTAAAAATGATTGGAAGGAACAGGATTTCCCATTGCATGCCAGGAATCGCTTGTTAAAGAACAATGGATGTTTGGAACGATGTGAAGCCAGGCCGGTTCTAGTGGTTCAACCAGACTCGATGGCAGAAGATGTGGAGTATTTAACCAAACATGCACTTATTGGTAAATTTATGGGCATCCAAATTTCTCTTCCCTTTGTGGAGGCTTGGGTTAGGAAGACTTGGAACCATGAAGGTGATGTGGAGGTGATGCTGAGTGCAAACAACTATTTTATGGTGGTTTTTTCTTGTCTTGCGGATCGTAACAAAGCATTTGAAGGAGGTCCCTATTTTTGTAACCAAGCGGGACTCTTTCTTAAACCCTGGCATGTGGGTTTCAACCCATCAGAGGAGCGGCCGTCACGGGTTTCGGTGTGGGTTCGGCTTTCGTGGCTCCCATTGGAATTTTGGAGAAATGACATCTTGCATATGATTGCCCTTCTACTTGGGAAGCCGGTTGGGCCGTCACGACAGACGTTGGATAAAAAGGTAATCTCTGTTGCCCGTATCTGTGTTGAAATTGATTTAAACAATCCTATTCCAGATTCTATTGAAATACAGTTCGGATCAACCAAATGGGTTCAAAAACTTGACTATGAAGCTCTTCCATTTCGTTGTCGGATTTGCCATGAATATGGCCACTTACAAAGAAAATGCCCTAAGTTTGTCCTGCCTGTGGCTTCAAATCCTGGGCCCTCTCGAGCTGTACAAAATATGGATAAAGGAAAAGCCCCGATAAAGGAGGGGGATCAGGATAAGGAAGGCTTTGTTACGGTAAAACCTCGAAACAAAGGAAGAAAGGCAAAAAGAGACATTAAGGATAACCAGCCAGATGCTCAGCTCAACCATTTTGAAATTCTAGAGAATCTTGATCAGTGCGTGGAGATACCTGAAACATCGCTACCTGTTATAGATATAACAGGACCAAATCAATTGTCTCTTCATGAGGTGGAACCAAGGGAACCAGATATAGGGGGTTTAAATGAAGAACAGAGGGCTTTGGTTTCGAGTATAGGTGATATGGTTGGCCCTAGCCCTGGAAGTGAAGTTATCTTAGAAAATGGCATAGATTTAGATATGCCCTCTCCTACCCAGGCACTGATGCAGTCATCCATGGACTGTAAAACTCCTACGGTGCTGGGATTGCAGCATAAAATAATTAAAAAAAATGCTTCAGATAAGAATATGAAGGTGGGTCGAAAGAAAGACCAGGATAAAATTAAGTTAATGGGGGAGACTTTGGTAGAGTCAGGTTTGGTGAGAACATTGGACTCCCATTTTTATAACCCCCAAAAATGATTATACTTTCATGGAATGTAAGGGGGTTGAACAACATCCCCAGACAAAAAGTTGTTCGTGATTTGATTCGTGTTCATTCTTCGGATGTGGTTTTTATTCAGGAGACTAAATTAGCTATTGATAGTTTGTTCAATATTGCTCCCAAGTTGTGGAGAAAGGGGCAATGTCAGTGTATTGGTGCATGTGGATATTCTGGTGGCCTTGCTTGTTTATGGGATCCAGTTAAGATCTCTCCTCTTACCTGGATTTCCAGCAGGTGGTCTATTTCGATGATCGGGCATGATAATGAATCTGGTGAGACCATCCTACTTACAAACGTGTATGCTCCTATTGATTACAATGGTAAAGTGAATTTATGGGAGCACATTGGCTTTGTGAGAAGTCTGGCTCCCCTGTACCCATGGATTTTGGCTGGAGACTTCAATTCTATCACTTGTCTGGAGGAAAAACGTGGTGGGATTGATCGTCTTGAGCCTTTTTCTTCTGTCTTCAATGCTCATATCCGGGCCTTGAACTTGGTTGACATCAAGCCGGATAATGGGATATTTACCTGGCATAATAGAAGATGTGGGGAATATTCCATTTCAGAGAGACTGGATAGGTTTTTGATCTCTAGTTTTTGGATTGGCAATAATAGAAGCGCTAGTTCTGTGATTCTGGAGGGTAGAGGATCTGATCATTGGCCTATCAAACTCTCTGCTCTGGAGTTAGGGCTAAAAAAGAATCCCTCATTTAAGTTTCAACTTATGTGGCTGCGAGATCCTAAGCTTCATGATTTCATGCGAGGCTGGTGGACTAATGGCAAACCTCCTCATGGCACCGCTATGTACTCCTTTATGAAGCGGCTTCAATTTGTTAAGCATAAATTGAAGAGATGGAATAGACTAAATTTTGGGAACCTTTCCTTGGCTAAGCTGGCAGCTCTTAGGAGGGTGGAAGAAGCCTCAAGGAAGATTAGAGATCAGGGACTCACAGAGGAGCTTCTTGTTGAGGAATCTGAGGCTGTAAAAGACCTTGCTGAATGGGAACTGAGGGAAGAAATTTTTTGGAAACAAAAAGCTCGAGTAGATTGGCTTCAGGAAGGGGATAGGAACACAGCCTTCTTTTATAACTCTGTTAAGGCTCGTCGTAATGGTAACCTGATTACCTCTCTTGTTAATTCTCAGGGTGCCCTGCTTTCTTCTTTCAGGGATATTTCAGAAGAGACTAAGAGGTATTTTTCCTCTCTCTTCAAGGAGGATGCCCTCTCAGATGATGAGGAAGAAAAACTTATTCTAAACTGTATTCCCTCGATTGTTTCTAGAGAGATGAATGAGCACTTGATGGATCCAATTTCCCTTGAGGAGCTGAAAAGTGTTGTATTCAAGATGAAAAAGGGGAAAGCCCCGGGTCCGGATGGATTCTCGATTGAGTTTTATCAAGAGTTTTGGGAGTTAATCAAATTTGACCTTTTGGAGGTGGTCCGTGAGTCCCAAAAGAACAAACAGATGCTAAGGGCCCTAAATGCTACCTTTGTGGTGCTTATTCCCAAGAAAGAGGGAGCGAATTCCCTGGATATGTTCAGGCCTATTGCTCTCTGTAATGTTGTATATAAGATCATCACAAAAATTATTGCTGAGAGGCTGAAGATATGGTTGAGCAAAATCATCTCTGAGGAGCAAGGTGGGTTTGTTGTTGGCCGACAAATCATGGATGGGGTTGTTATTGCTACAGAAGCTATTCACTCAATGGAAACTTCTAAGGAGAAAACTATGTTCATTAAGTTGGACATGGCAAAAGCCTATGACAGAGTTAGATGGTCCTTTCTTCAAAAAGTTCTTGCTGCTTTTGGCTTTGAGGAGGAATGGATTAGATGGGTGATGAGCTGTATTTCTTCTTCCTCATTCTCTGTTCTTGTTAATAACGAGACAACGGAGCTGTTTGAGGCCTCAAGGGGATTGAGGCAAGGAGATCCTCTATCTCCTTATTTGTTTATCATTATGGCAGAAGGGTTGGGCAGATTACTCAAGTCTCAGGTCAGGCATGGTCTCATTCGGGGGTGGAAGTGGGATAACAGTTTGCCACCTCTTTCCCACCTTCAATTTGTTGATGATACTGCTTTGTTGGGAGTTGCCACTATCAAGGAAGCTGGAAACATTAGACAGTCTCTTGACATATATCTTGGTGCTTCTGGATAGGTGATTAATGAGGACAAGTCCTTTATTTTCTTCTTCAATACCCCCCCTCTTATTCAAGCCAGGATTGCTCGCATTCTAAGATTCCAGGTCGGGACTCCCCCTTCATTTATCTTGGGATCCCGATTTCATCTCATCCTCTGCCTAGATCTTCTTGGCAGTCTATACTTGATAAGTTTAGAAGGAAGGTAAATCATTGGACTGTCAGATGGCTATCCTCTACAGGTAGAGTATTGCTTTTAAAATCTGTTATTCAAGCTTTACCCATTTACAGATGTTTTGTGCAAACAGCTCCTTCTCGTTTCATCAAGGACATGGATGCTCTGTCAAGACAGTTTTTGTGGTCTGGAAAACTTGATCAATCTAAATGGAGTTTGGTTAGATGGGATTCCATTTGTAGGCCAGTTCAAGAGGGAGGCCTTGGGTTGCGACAGGCAACTCTTTCTGGGCAGGCTTTGGCTACGAAACTTTATTGGAGATGGTGTACCTCTCAAGATCAGATTTGGGCTAAAATATTATCTTATAAATACTTGAGAGGTATTTATGAGGAAGATATCCCTAGAGCCAGTTTGGTTGGGAAAGGTTCTGTTATCTGGGACACTCTGAAAAGAGGAGCTAATTTAATTAAGCGGGGTTTGTTCTGGATTTGCAATCGGGGGTCAGATGTTCTTTTTTGGGAGGATTCTTGGGATGGCCACCCTCCTATCTTGACTCAATATCCCAAGTTACATTCCCTAAGCATTTGTTTCTTGGAAGCGGGCTGGTCTCATGTGGAGGACTTTAAAAAAATCTAGTATTTTGGAAATATGGAGATGTACAGATGGAAAGATCCGCAGGAATGGCCCCAAGGGGGATTGGCCGAGGATAGAGAGGTGCTTGCTCTTATTCTTGCAGGGAGGTACTGTTCTTCATTGAGGGATAAAGACATTCTGGCTTGGAACCCTAATCCCAAGGGAACCTACTATGTAGCCTATGGTTATCAAGTTCTTGATAAGCAAAAGTTTGGGAGTCTCCCTGTCACATGGTGGAAAAAGGTGTGGAATAGATTTGCTTGGCCGAAATGTAACTTTTTTCTCTGGCTGGTAGCTCGTAATAAATGCCTCACTTGGGATAACTTGAGGAAGAGGGGATTTCAGGGTCCCTCTTTATGTGTCCTTTGTGGTAAGAATGAGGATGACTCTTCTCATTTATTTTTCCAATGCTCCCTTGCCAGAGACATTTGGCACTATTGGTGGAGTGCCTGGAACCATCCTTGTTTTCATGTGCTCTCCCTGGTGGAGTTTTGGAGTAGTCTGGGCAGACCTCCAGCCAAGGCCCCCTTCCTCCAAGTGGCTTGGAATTTGGGCCCTTCTTGCATCATCTGGCAGATTTGGCTCGAACGAAACCGACGCATTTTTGAGGGAAGTCATTTGGCTGTTCAACAGATCTGGCAAAGGATCCTGTGTATGGTTCAAGAAACTATCCATAGTAAATGTGATGTGGACCCTCATTTGGACTCTAGGGAGGAGAAGGTACGACAGGCCCTTGGTTTGTTTGGGGTTGGTGTGAATTCTTCTAGCCCTAGTAGGATTCCTCAGCTTAGCAAGAAGGTTAGGAGAGAGGGTAGATGGAGACTGCCCCCTAGAGGAGTTTTAAAAATTAATACTGATGGGTCGTCCAGGGGCAATCCTGGACATGCTGGAATTGGTGGTGTTGGGAGAGATTCTGTTGGCGTGGTCAGTTTTTTCTTTTCCATTTATAAAGGTGTTCACTCCAACAATCTTATGGAAGCTCTGGCGATACTTGAGGCCTTGCAAAGGGGGTTTTCTCTTGGCTGGCATAGGATTCTTTGCGAGTCTGACTCTCAAATTTTGGTTAATATTTTAAACAACAAAAGAGTGGAGGATGTTAATTGGCAGTTGGCCTCTGTGACCATTCAGATTCTCAGAATGAGTGAAGAGTTCGAATTTATATCCTTTGTGCACATTCCAAGGGAATGGAATGGGGTTGCTGATTACCTGGCCAAAAGGGCTTCTGAGCTATTGGATACTCAGAGTATTGATAACTGGGAGAGTCTCCCGTCTAGGGATTCTCAACACCTACGGGAGTTGATCCATAAGGATGTTCAGACTTAATGTGGTTTGTTTTTTTTGGTTTTCTTTGGGAGTTGACCTTGTCTGGTGATTTAGCCTGTCTTGTTGCTTATTTGAGTCCTGGGTGGGGGCTCAGCTGTACTTTGTAATCCAGAATTTTTATCAATAAATTTTTACCCCTTTATTTAAAAAAAATATAGTCATACAAATATGACTCTTCAAGTACTTGACTATTGTTCTCCTCTCATATCTAGGAGATACATATTTTCCTATTCCATGCATAAGATAAATCCTCTCATGTCTTTTGGCTTCTCATCTTGCCACTTGTATATAGGAATCTTGACTCTATATTTACTTGCACACTTAACTCTATCATGCTTGCACACTTCTAGATGAAACTTGTGTACTTTATCACATTATATATCTGCACACTTAATTACATGACACTTGTGCATATCCTGCATATAGACACTTACATAAAGGGGAAATATGAATCTCACTATTCTAATATTTACATTGTACCTTAGGTACCATGGGGTACATTAGCATGTACCAAATAATGTAATATTATCCAACATATATTATAGGTATTGACCCCAACATCTTCTATATCTATCAAATTATCCATACTACTAAAATAGTGGAAATCTAGCTAGATAGATAAATTGCTAAGGAAATTTATGATGATTTTAAAGTATTTAGATTAAGACACTATGACAAGAGAGATTATATGTATAAATATTTGTATCTTCCTCTTCATTTTATTTTAATCAAAACATATTTGTTCCTCACATGGCTAATATATTTGATATTAGCAAGCAATGGTACAATTAATTAGGGAATACCAACTAGGGACATTTAAGACAAATAAGTCATCTAGGTGTGATTAAGGGTATCTTACCAATAAATTTACCTAATGGTATATATGATGAATGTATTTTGCATAAGCATCATCACGAGTCCTTTCCTAAATGGAAAGCTCATTGTGCATCTCAATATTTGGAGTATTTTCATAGTGATATTTCATTGATGATTTTTCTAAGTTAATGTGGTTTTACATCATCAAATATAAATATTAAGGATTTTATAATGTTACATACCCAAAACTTGTAACTCATAGGGGCATGTGATATTGTATGTAATGTGGACCATGTATCAAGTTATAAGTGGGCCACATGTTAAGTTAGGAGTGTGTGTCTTAGAATCATGTATGTAAACACTTTGTCATAGAATCATGTATGTAACAACTTCATTATCATATAATTATGAATGTAACCACTTGAAATCATCAATGTAATTGTTATAGAATGGGTAGTCAGGAATATTATCATAGAATACTATCATAGTATTTTGGCATAGAATATTGTCATAAAATATAATAAAATATGCTTATAAATATTATAAAATGGTAAGGATATAACCCTCATGGGCTAGTGAAGATTTTACATGTTTTGTAAGGAGGTTTTCCCCTCAAAGAGGCCTATGATAGGAATATCATTTATACCAAATTATTTCAATTATTGTTATTTGTATTTCCATGTTTCATTTAATGAATGCATATGTTATTGGATATACTATATTAGTGTTGCTCAATTATAATTAGAATTATCTTTGGAACTAAGTTTATTATCTTAGTACAACTCCACACTAATAATTTCAATGTGAAATATTTGTATGAGAAGAAGAGGTTTATTGCAAGTGGTATCAAACCCTTTCTAGGGCATGGTAATATTTTTTTGTTAAGGATTCCATTACGTATGGGTTTTATAGGTTAACCCAAAATATTTGTACAAAATACAGCTTAGCGTTGAGTCACAAAATCCTTGCAGTCCTAAGGACCCTTAGTCCTCTAAATCTACTAATATCCTTAAGCCACTAGCCATACATCAAAACAACTAGCTAGATATTAATCAAGCTACTCAAAGAGCCCTTACATAACAAGGTAGACAACAAAATAGTAAAAAATATAGCCACCAAAAAGCATCCCTCTTTGTAGGGGTTAACCAATTGAACAGAAACCCTAAGATCCTTACATCTATAAAAAAAAACTCCTTTGTAGGGCATCCAAGCAGCTACATAGGGCAACCAACCATAGCGATCTAGACTTATTCATCATCCTCATCCTGCTCGTCATCCTTGTCCTCCTCCTACGTATCTACCTTAGAATTGACCTCCATAGTATTTCAGCCCTGGTACCCTTCATTGAAGAACACCTCAGTCAGTGCATCTAGGATCCCCTTCGTCTGATGCATGATATTAGTCGAAGTCGTAATGATGTAGCACTTGAGGACCAGATTAGTTGGGTCATGACCCTCATCCTCAGACTCAACCTCAAGGGTTTTTGAGCTCCCCTACACCTGCTTGTTTTTTAGCCACTATGAAGATCTTGTGGGGCCTTCGAAGTCATCATTCTTCAACTTTTTATTTTTTGGCCCTCCTTTGGACAATTTCTCTCCCACTCTCTTATTTTCCAGGGACCCTGATTAGGGTCTAGGTAATCCAGGGCTATCCCTACCTTTGGAAATTTTAGCTTGGGGATTGGCAGGGAGATCATACTGGGGGAAATTTGCCATGACATGACTATAGATGACCTTATACAAGCCTTGGTGCAAAGAAAGGTTAGAACCTTTCTTGCTCCTAAACGAGTTGAGGGTGTAGTTCATAGAATTCAATAGGAATTGAGGAATGCTTATGGGGTTTACATATAAAAAAAAATTCACAAAGGCATAATGAAAACTAAGGAGGACCTTACTGGGGTCCTCGATTGTGATGAATTCCATCACATTCTTCATGACAGAGTGCCAATGGGTAGGGATGTCAATCCTTAATAGGCCATTTTTTGCTTCCTTGTAAATTATGGAGGTATCCTTGAATTATTTTAACTCCACCTCCCAATTATACTTTTTTTTGTGAATTTACCTTCCTTTGGTCGATTGTCCCGTAATGGTGGCTAGCATATTCAAATCAATAATGAAATAATGTTGTGAGCATTTTATCTATTAACCCTATATTCATAGGTTAGAAATAATATTTTGACCATTTTTAAATGACATGGAAGAACTATAATTATTAGCTAATCTATATTACCCATAAAGAGTCTAATTAAGTGAAACATGATCAAGCTCCAATATCCATACCTTAGACAACAACCATACATGGAATTGATCTTACACATATATCAAATATATCAAGAGACCATTTTTAGGAACCTTGAGCCAAACCATCATATATAGAAAACTAGTTGATCGTGTAATATCCATAGTGTACTGAGTGCAACACTCAGAAAGATAACCTTCCTATACTAGTCATAGGGGAGAGCATTGTGCTCAAGGGTATGTGAGTGATCTCCTTGAGTAGTGGCCTAAAATATTAGTTTGATCATTATTGATCGCTACTATAGTATAGAGCACTATGGAGAGTACACAAACCTTAACCTAGAATACAAATATTCCCTACTTACATTATAAGGATCAAATCTCACAAGATAAAAAAAAGAGACAAAATTTGAAGGTTTTGAAGTAGATACAAAACTTGAGAACCCTTGTTATATAAAAAAATACAAAATAAATTTAAAAAAGTTTGGTCTAGTGCAAAAAAATGTCTTTTGGGGATATATCCCATTGTGATTGTCTCATTGAGCTAATAATTTTGCTATATAACACCCTTACTAGAAATAGAAACTACTAAAACTAGCATTTCTATTTTTTAGTATGTGTCCCTTGAGACCTGCTATCAAGCAATGGAGGCCAGAATGCAAAAGCTTGAGGAACAAATCTCTAAATTGGATGCCATAATGGAACTCAAGGGTTAAGAATATTCTCTCACTACCATGATAGTAGATTGCCAAAATAAGCAAATATTAGATGAATTGGGACCTTGAAGTGATTAAAATTTAAAATATAAATTTTGATGGGCATGCTAAAAATGGCCTAGAAGCTTAGAGGAGGGAAATTGTTGAACGAAAAAAATCTTCAAAGATATTTATTGAAAAAAAAAATAAATAGATAGGAAACAACATAGGCATGACTCTTGAACTTCCCAAAAAAAAAATTCTAAGGTTTGATAGATCATAGCTACAATTTTGGTTGATTAAGGCCAAACAATGGTATGAGCTCCATGAAATCTCTTTTGACCAAAGAATATTTATAGACACCTTTAATTTTGACCTTGAAGCACTACATTGGTACTAGTGGTTGCAAATATATGTCCTAAATCTTGGATGGACAGAATTCAGGAGAGAACTTAGTAGATTTGAGCCATAAATGTTTGAAGATTATATTGGTACCCTCACTAACCTTCAAAAAACAAGTACTCTACCTAAGTATATTACTACTTTTGAGAAGCTCACCAATAGAACTTAAGCTCTTCTAGATAGAATCTTCAAGAGTTTTTTATTAGTGGCCTTCAGGAAGAGATACGAATTGAGGTTCAAATGTTTAAGTTGGCCACCTACATGATGGTCATAGATCTAGGTATACTCATAGAGAATAAATGGAATTATCAAAGGAATGCTTCTAGACATTCTATATTTAAAAATAGAACCTTTTCATACATAAATATAATGATCAAAAAGCTCCAAAAATCAAGAGGCTAACATAAGAGGAGATGGCCAACCATAGAGCCAAGGACTCTATTATAACTGTGATGAAAAGTGGGTCATAGGACACATGTAAAAACCACTACCTCTACCTTCTAGATATGAGTAGTATGTCAACTTCTTATACAAACATGGGGATAAATTTATGGATTAAGTAGAAGATCCACTAGAATTAGTGGATATAAAACCACTATTTTATAGTCATGAAGATATTCTCACCATTTATTTGAATGCCATTGTAGTGATATTGACACCCTAACCATGATAGTCCAAGGATTTATCAAAGGGCACAAAGTTTTGATACTATTGGATTTTAGTAGAACTAATAATTTTATTGACCCCAGTATCACCAAAAGAGTAGATTGTTTCATCTATGGTCATGATCAAGTCTAGGTAAAAATTGCTATTGGGGATATCAATACTTATAATGGGAGCTGTCAAAATTACTATATATCCATAGGTGACTAACATTGTTAGAATGATATCTATGAAGTTCCATTGGGTTGAGTGGAAATTATGTTCGGTTTCTATTGGATACAAACATTAGGAATTATGTCTTGGAACTTTTCAAAACTTGGACATATTTCACTGTAAATAATAAAACCCACACCATTTAGGGATTAAAAGTTAGAACTTTGGATGCAGTGTAAAACATCCCATTAGATGTAAAGACTAATTAATAAGGATCATAGGGAAGTTGTAGGTACATTTAGATAAATGTATATTTGTGTTATCTAGGATGAAAGGATTCCTTTAAAATTATCAATTGTTTTAAATAAGAATAAATATGTCTTCATCAAGCTTAAAAAACTATTGCCTTATCATTTGGAATAGCATACAATCAACCTAGTTCCTAGGATTTGACCTGTAAATATTCAGACATATAGATACCATTATCACTAGAAGAATGAGATTAAATAGTTGGTGAAGGAACTATTAGACACACAACTAATATGTGCAAGCAAAAGTACTTTTTTAGCCCTCCATATTAGTAGTCAAGATGAAGGATGAGTCATGGAGAATGTGTATGGACTTTTGTGAATTCAATAATATAACCATAAATGATAAGTTTCCCATCCCTATAATTGATGATTTGTTGGATGAATTGCATGGTGCTCAATATGTTAACAAATTGGACCTTAGGTTAAGGTATCATAAAATTTACATCCACAAGGAGGATGTACCCAAAACAAATTTTAGGACCCATGAGGGGCATTATGAGTTCGTGGTCATTCTCTTTGTCCTAAAAAAATCACCAATGAATTTCCAAGACTTGATGAGTAGGGTTCTAAAACCCTATCTATGAAATTTTCCATTAATATTTTTTGATGACATACTGATCTATAGAAAAACATAGGAAAAACACATAAAACATGTTGATTGAGTCTTAAATATTCTACAACAAAACCAATTGTATATCAAAAAATCTATATGCATATTTGGGGAAACTGAGGCAAAATATTTGGGACATATTGTAGCCAAAGATGATGTTCACATAGATCCAACAAAGATTGAGGCCATGACAGAGTAGCCCAAACCCAACAAATTTAAGAGCCTCTAGGGATTCCCTAACCTTATAGGATAATACAATATGTTTATCAAGGACTATGGGAAGATAGTAGCCCCTTTGATAGCTATTATTTTGAAGGACATATTTGTATGCAACAATACAATTGAGTAGGTTATTTTGACTTTGAAAGAAGTCATGTGTTGCACACTAGTCTTAGTCATAAGTGATTTTTGTAAAACAAATTTATAAAAAGTGATGCCTTCAGTGTGGGACTGGGGGTAGTACTTATATTATAATTTTGACCACTTGCATTCATAAGCAAGTCTTTGTCATAACAAAATCACACCAAATCAAATTATGAGAAGAAGATGATGGCTATTGTCATTTCATTCTCCATTGGTAACCATCATTGTTAGGGTAACATTCTATCATTAAGATATATCATCATAGCCTTAAGTATCTCTTAGAATAGAGGATTTCTTTCCATGAGCACTAGAAATGGGTTACTAAGATATTAGAATATTATTATGAGATAGTTTATTGAAAGGGGAAAGAGAATGCATCCACTATTGCTCTTTCTAGACTTCCTAAATTACAAGATATTTTTCATGCAGTATCCATCCTTAAGACTAATTGACTAGAGACACTAAAGTCAGAATGGTAAGGAGACCCCACACTTGTAAATATCATTCAAGACATGTACACAATAGTAAGGGACCATCTCAATCACTCATGAAAGTAGGGGTAATTATGCTATAAGCATTGGTTTGTTATTCCACTCACTTCACAAATCATATCATAGATTCTCATAATTATTTAATCTCCTTTAATATGGGGCCCATAGGTTTATTGTGAACATAAGGATGAGTAAAGCATAGTTTCTACTAGCCAAGGTTAAAGTATGATGTCATATAGTTTGTGGATAGTTATAATACTTGTCAATGAAAAAATAAAAAATAATCAACACACTAGGTTACTTCAACATTTACCCATTCTAGAGTCCCCATGGATAGACATCTCCATGGACTTCATTAAAGGTAATCCTATATCTATAGGTAAATCAATTGTAATTGTGATCATGGATCGGTTAACCAAGTGTGGTCACTTATGCTCCTTAGATCATCCCTATACCACTAGGAAAATGGCACAAAAATTTTATGGATCAAATATTTAGGATCCACATGATCCCACAATCCATAGTTAGTGATCATAATAAGGTATTCACTAGTATTTTTTTGTAGGAACTCCATCACATTCAAGAGACCTAGTTGAAAATAAGCACATCCTATCATCCACATACTAATGGTTAAATGGGGGTGGTGAATAATTATCTTGAGATATATATCTAATATTTTCTTTCAGATAACCAATCCAATGGCTTTCCTTAGCTGAAATAACACTTTTTTACATAGCCACAAGGATGACACTATATGAAGCAGTATATGGTCAACCATGCCCAACACTCACTTCTTACTTGTCAGGTAGCTTGAAGGTGGAAGCAATTGACAAAGTTCTTAATCACAAGTAGGAAATATTAGAAACTCTAAAATATAATTTAGATATCACCCATAACCATATAAAATAATAGGTAGATTAACACAAAATTGAGAGGGACGTTTTTGAGGGAAAAATGGTCTTCCTTCACCTTCAACCTTATAAATAAATTTCCCTAAAACAAAAGGGTTGATATAAGCTCAAACCTAATTTTTATGGATCCTAAAAGGTAGTATAGTGAATGGTGGATGTTTCTTACAAATTGGAGCTACCAAAAACATTCATGATCCACCCAATTTTCATGTATCGTACCTAAAGAAAGTGGTGGGTATGCATACTCAAGTACAAACAGTCTTTCTTGAATTGGATGAATAGGGATCCATTATTTTGTAGCATGCAACCATTTTGAATTATATAACTTGCTACCTCCACTCTCATGTTATCACTAATGTGTCGATGTGGTGGCAAGGGTTGCAACCTAAAGATACCACATGGGATTCATTGTAAGACTTTTATAAGTAGTTTCCCACATTTTACCTTTAAGGACAAATATTATTTAAGGTGGGTGGCATGTTACATACCCAATACTTCAAAATAATAGGGGCATATGATATTTTATGTAAAGTTGACCATGTATAAATTTAGAAGTGGACCACATGTTATGTTAGGAGTGTGTGTATTAGAATCATCTATATAACTTCTTTGTCATAAAACCATGTATGTAACCACTTTGTTGTAATAGAATTATGAATGTAACCACTTTATAATTGCTTTAAATCATGAATGTAACTATGATATAATAGGTAGTTATAAAAATTGTCATAGGATATGTAGACACCAAATTACAACCACTAATCCTCCATCCTAACCATTCCACCACCCACTTGTCCACCATACACCTTTCCCACCAATTATTTGGCCCAATTCCACCTTTCCTGCCATTTCCTAACCCAATTGAGATTATTTTAATATTATTTTATATTATTTTGTATTTAATATAATATTTTATATTATATTATAATATATTTATTATAAAATATATATTTATAAACTCAATTAACCATAGTCATTCGATCCAATATAATCCCCATCGTCCATATTCATTAATCCATACCACATCTAAAACGTAATCTCAACCTTAGGATCTAATTTAATCTTAGCCACACGATCAAAAGTGTAAGGCTAAAACCCTAAGAAAACCCTAGGTTGGATTATAAATAAGGGTATTTGCAAATTCTCAAACCTTGGAACCTTGATATTAGAAGTTGCACCCTAGAGGAGTCATTGTTGAAGCCCTAGCGAAGCTGAGAGAGATATATTTTGAAGATCTAAAGCCCTAGCTAAGCCAACAAGACTTTTTTTGTTCCAATAGTTCCCCATTCATCCTCCCTCGTCGTCACAGTCCCCATCCATTTGCTGCATTTATCACCACTCCCTAGATCTGCTTTTACAGATTTTGCCCTAACCCGCAGGCACCCTCCAAAGCTTATGATGCTCATTGCAGAGCCTACGAAGTGCTCACTAGAGCCTATTGTATTCCTTAGGCACTCTCAAGATCCTTTTGTATCCCATAGGTGCACACCAGAGCCTGTGAGGCTTGCGTCGGAGCCTACCAAGTGCACGTTCGAGCCTATTGCAACTACAAAAACATGAATCTAAGCCTGCTACACCACACTAACTGCAACAACGAAACAAAAGCAAGGTATATCTTTATTGGTTTTATTCTATTACATGATTTGTAGATTTTGCATACCATTTTATCTATTTTTAGTTAGGGTTTACTGATTTCTGAGGGCCTCACACTGTGGAGCCTTCACAGGTGTTATTAACCCCTTTCTCTATTTTTGTGTATGCATATCTGTAGATTTCACATATTGTTGAACAGTTTTTGAAGCTGGAGTGACCTTCCAGAGGATATCCAAAGCCCACTCACCTCGTTGGAAGCAAGAACACATCAATCTGAAGACACTTCATTGTTATAGCTAGGGTTTCGAAGAACCCTAGCATTTCTATAAATTATTGTATCAAATACCCTCATTGAGGATAAATTGTATCAAAAGGAGTTTATTGGCTCCCCCCATATTATTGAATATATCCATTTGTGCAATCTTGTATCTCATTGTGTTATTTGATTTCCTTATTTTATTTAAGTGTTGTGTTCTTGTCTTCACAAATGGCAATCACGGTGGGACCCCACAAGGGTTTCATTATTTAATAGATCTACCTTGCTAACTTAATTTTATTTTGTTTGTTACAAGAATTTTTAGAAGCGTAGAGATCATTGATTTCGTTTCTAGGGTTTTCTAAAGTAGTTTATAGCATTTTCAGAGATTACACAGGCATTCGGGAGCATCCACAGAATGTTCCACAGTGTCTGCATACAACCGCAGGTGCTCTACTACGCCTACACAAGCACTCTACTACACATAATTAGTAACTTGGTTGCACCTGGTAGTGATTTGAAGTAGAGCTAAGGCTTCCAAGTAAGTTTCATAACCCTAGGTTGCCATTTAGTGATTTACGTATTCTGCATTCTGCTGCTATTTTTCATTGTTTCTAGGTTTAACATTAAGCAGTTTGGGAAAGAATCGGTAGCAAGTTACATCTAGGGTTTGTGTGTATTTCATTATATCAAATTTATTTCTTGTCCTAAAATTTGTAGTTCTAGGTTATTGTTTGTATTTTTGAGTGCATATGAAATAGAAATGCATCCTAGATTTTGCATTTTAGGGTTAAATATCACTTTAATTTTGCATATCTAAATAGGAACAACATCTTGACACATAAAGTAATCATGCCCTAGGCTGGCCCCTTTGGCAGAGAGGTGGAGGAACCCTCTGGTTTCTCTTGTGATTTTAATCACTTATAGGCAGGGGATTTTAAGGGTGTACTCTGCACTCTTTAGGTGAAATTTGTGTCTTTGTGTTGGCTTCTAATTTAGATTAGTGAAGTTAGTAATCTTTAATATTGTTTGCACACAATAGAGAATGAGAAATATAATAAAATAAATCACACATACATGCATGATTCACATTTTTAATAGTAGTGGCTGGATTTCATCACCATCCATTGCTTAATATTTGGTGATGGTGGCCGTGATTTCCATCCACCAATCTCTACCCCTAGAAACCATAGGACTACCCCCGATCAAACTTTTTGGAGGTCATTACCAACAAGAATCTCGTTGTCCTGGCCAACCTTAGTTTTTACCTTTGTTTTTCATTAAACAATATTAAGTTACATCAAAACACACAAGCCAACAATTATAAAAGGAACTTCACATTAATGAAATAAAATAATTAATGAACAAGGTAAGCCACACACGGTGAAACCTAGGAAATATTGTTTTCTTTGCTTTAAATTTTGTAAAAGTTGTTAATTTGTTTTATTTAGATAAGCTTTGAATCTTTGGTTTAACTACTTTATGGTGCTAACACAACAACAAAAGAAAATAATAAACCAAAGTAGTTTAATGGAAAAAAGTTCCCATGAGCCCGCTACTTCGGTAGCCCCATCCAATATGGTTTAGACTAATTTGGTTGGATCATCCCATCCACCCCACTCTCAATTAGAGACACATTCACACAATGTGGAGAAAACCACCACCTACATAGACATGGATAGAGTGTAGGCCCTTTACAAGGCTTCTAACTATATCTTAGAACCCCTTAGCCAAGAAGGTTTTGAAGAATACGAATTGGCTACCACCTACCTTGCCCAAGGATATACTAATTTGAGTTATAAAAATGGTATGCCTTCCTCCATGATCCAACCACCACAAAGCCCAAGTGTTCCAAACACTTATCCCACATCCATCTATACCAACCCCTTGTATGAGGAGTATGTCAATGTTGCCTCACAAGTCCCTAGCCTCCAAGTTGTAACATCAAACACAACTTGCACCATACCCATGTCCTCTCATCCATCATCATCCACACCTCCATCATCCCACTTAGCCAACATGACTGTGTCATCCACATCTCCATCATCTCACCTAATCAACACAACCATGTCTAATCATCCATCATCATCAACCCATCCATCATCTCATCCAACCACAACCTCATCATTCGACACATGGTAAAATTAGGAACTTACGGATACATTAGGGCTCATAAACAGACTACTTTCACAATGAAAAAAAGGAAAAAAATCAGCTTACATAGACCCTATGACATAAGGAGTTCCAAATCAACCTTTGCTCACCAATCAAAATTTAGCATGGGTCCCTCAATTTTCCATAGTGTCCATCCCCAATCCACCACCACTCCACACATCCACCATACCAATAAACATTGCCACTAACCAACAACACAATCCATTTATCCATCATCATCTTCATCAATCATCCCCATATTTCAATCATCAATATTCTCCACATACCCAACCCAATCCATTCCACAACACCATGTTGGTCACACCCCAACACCTACTATTTAGCCCATCAACCAACCATCACATAATTCAAGGTCCTCATATTTCGGCATAAGATCTTAGATTTGAGGTAATGCAAAATCAAATCGATCAATTGATGCAAAACTCACCAGGGATAACAAGCCAAAAGCTCACATTAAGCCAACTGATCCATCAAGCAATCCATCCATCAGTACCATCACCACCATATCCGATAGATTTTACGATACCAAAATTTGATAAGTTCAGGGGAACTAAGGATCCTAAGGAGCATGTGAGTTCATTTTTCCATGTATGTTTTTGGATTAGCAATGATAATGCTCTTATGCTCCAAATTTTTCCTCAAACATTAGGGGGAGATGCCATTGAATGGTACAATCAATTGCCTACACATAGTATTTATACTTTTGATAAATTGATAGATCTATTCTTGGAACTCTTCACCCTTAATATTAAAAAGAAGGTGTCCTTATCATATATATTATTTGAAATAATGGGATGAGGAACCTATATATGATTTTAGAAACCATTGGAGGGCAATCATAAAAAAGTTTCCATTCTCCCTCCCAATGGAAGAAATTATCAAACTTTTTACCAAGAGTTGCTTAAAACCCATCTCTTGGATGCTACAACTCAATACTTATAGAACATTTGAGGAGGCTTTAGCACAGGCTAGTGTCATTGAGGAGATAAAAATCCAAGAGGGTGTCATTAAGCCTAAGAATAAAGAATGGAAAAATAGGGGCCAATACCGAAATAATCAATCTGGCCAAACCAAATCCACACAAGCCTCAACGACTAACACAACTAATCAAGTCAATCAAGTGGTCATGAGCCAGCCCGTAATGGATCAAAAAATAGTTTAACAACAAATTTCCTGTCATGTAGTCCCATCAGTAACCCAAGCACCAATGGTACAAAACACAATGCCAACTGTGGAACAACATACCCATCACAAATTCAATCGACCCCAACGTCAATACACACCCTTAGCAGAATCATACTCATCCATATTTTGAATGTTGTATGAGACCAAAAAATTAGCCTTGTCATATATTAGACCCAATGATCCCACCAAAAGGCCTAAAATTTATAGAGAGCACTTGTTTTGCCCATACCATCGACAAAATGGTTATGATATCAATTCCTACCGTGTGTTCAAAAACATAGTGCAAGACCTCATAGACTTAGGGGCCATTAACGTGGATAACCCCTTAGCTCCACAAAATCAAAATTTGGGCATATATCAAACACCTCTACCTAACCATGGGAAGGTCCAACATAATATAGGAGGTAACAATCAACAACCACCTCCTAATCAAGTAAATTATGTCCAACAATAACAAAACTTTGTAGGAGCAATCCATGTGGTCACTAGAGGGCAAAGGCAAAATCAACAAAATACTCAACAACATTCAAACACACCTCCCAACCAAACATCACCAAATCCATCTCCTCCAATAAATCTATCCAACCCATCTAATATTCCCATCCTTCATCCAATAAGGCCAACGGTAACCTTAACCAACCAGTTAACCACTAGTTTGAAAATGGCATCAGTGATGCAGGAGCATCCAACGAAATTTGGAAATTTTATTTTTTTTCCTAAATTTTAGTGCATTTTATCGGGGCCATAACTTCTCAACCATAGCTCCGATTGACGTGAAATTTGACAGGGAGGTATTTGTGAGAGTTCTAAACAAATATGAATTCTTAGAGTCCTATTTGTCCAAAAAATCCAGTTTTTGGGGCCAAATTCCATCATCTAGTGCCCCGAAATTAGGTTTTAAAATTACTTACCTAGTTTTTTATGCTTTTTGAGCTATTCGGAGGTTAATATCTCCTAATGTATTTAGAGTTAGGACTGGAAAATTTATTTTTGGCTTGTATATTGTAAGAGGGATGCGCACCCCAATTTTGGGCCCCATCCGACTCATTTTTAGTTTTTAGGGTTTTTTGGCTATATAGCCACAAAATGAGGGTTTGTGAGGTAATATTTCCAAGTTTTTGAATGAGAATTGGTTTGAGAAATTTTGGCTCTCCATAAAGTGGTATTGAGCAAGTTTGGCTCTCCATCAAGAGGTATTTCCATCAAGTGGTATTGAGGAAGTTTGGCTCTCCATCAAGTGGTATCAGAGCTTAGGGTTCCTGAGTGTGTGAGCAGATCGCCAAAAGTGAGGCAGTTTGCACTAGGATATGTGGAAGGGTTGTGAGAAGAGAGTGAGGAAGAATGCCTCCATAAAGAAACCGTGGTGGTGGGAGAAATGTGGTACATGAAGGATATTTCAGAGCTTTGCAGAGGCAAGTGCAAGCCCTGCAAGAGGAGTTGCGAAGAGGGGTTGAGCCAAGGAGAGAAGACCATAGTGAAGATGAAGCTTGGGAGGTTGATGATCCATTAGATGAAGAAGAAGCAATGGATCCTGCAGAAGCTAGATTATTTAGGGCCATATCTCTGATCCGGAAGAGGCCAAAGTTTGATGTCTCCATGTATTCTAGGAATCTCAATCCAAAGGAGTTGATTGATTGGATCAATGATATGGAGGAGTATTTTTAGTATGAGAAGGTTGTAGATCCAGATCGGATCGAGTTTGCAAAAACAAAGTTGAAAGGCCACGCTAGCATATGGTGGAAATAAGTGCAGATAGAAAGAAATAGAAGAGGAAAGGAAAATATAACCAGATGGGATCGAATGGTAGAGAAGTTGAAGAGGCAGTTTATTCCTAAATATTACAAATTGGATCTGTGGAGGAAAATGCAGAGTTTGAGACAGTCAAGAAAATATGTCAAAGAATATACAGAGGAGTTTTACAAGATCTCAATAAGAACTGGTCATTCAGAGGCTAATAAGGAGAAATTAGCTCGTTGCATAAATGGGTTAAGAATGAATATCCAATAAAAACTTAGTTTGGTCAGGATGACCACCATTGAGGATGCATATCAGTTTGCCTTGAAGGTTGAAGAGAAGCTGAACAGAATATTTGAAAGCAAACAAAGAGGAAGAGGTCGTGGTGGAAGAACTGGTGGAAGAAACAATGGAGGAAAATATGAATATCAGAAGAATACTAGGGAAACAAGTAATAACAAGGATCAAAAAGAGGAGAATACCTACTGCCCCCGTGATCAGAACAATGGTTACCAAATAGGAAGAGGTAGATCTGGACGTGGGTATGGAAGAGGAGGATTTCGTGGAACCTGTTTCCATTGTGGGGAAGAGGGACATCGGGCATATGAGTGTCCCCAAAACCAAGTGAGGATGAATAAGAGACTTGAGGGTCATTCCAGAGCTACTGTAGCAGATGAAGGTGCTGAATTAGAACATTCTGAAGAAGCAGAAGGAGAAGTGTTGACGACAAGAAAAGCATTGATGAAAGGAGGGAAATATGTGGATTAGAGGAAGAGATTATTTCACACAAGATGAAAATGTGTAGGTAAGGTCTATAATGTTATCATAGATAATGGTAGCACAGATAATTTAGTTTCAGGAGAAATGGTTGCTAAGTTGAAATTGGAGAAGAGGAAGTACCGAACAACTCAAAAAACATAAAAAACTAGGTAAGTAATTTTAAAACCTAATTTTAGGGCACTAGATGATGGAATTTGGCCCCGAAATATAGATTTTTGGACAAATAGGACTCTAGAGAGTCATATTTGTTTAGAACTCTCCAAACTAGCTCCCTGTCAAATTTCACGTCAATCGGAGCTACGGTTGAGAAGTTATGGCCCCGAAAAAATGCACTAAAATTTAGGAAAAAAATAAAATTTCCAAATTTCATTGGATGCTCCTGCATCAATCAGCCAAGCTTTCTGTGTATGAGTTTATCCAATAATCCCCTAGGCATAGAGAAGCTTTAATGGAAATACTCAAGTCAATTGAGTTAGAATCACAAGACTCTAATGACTTCAACAACACTGTAGGGAGTGTTAGAACATGTATGGAACCATAAATTACCTTCTACGCCTTTGAGATAAAATCAATGAGTTTAGAATCGGTGGACCCTCCATTGCACATAATGGCATTAATAGATATAAAGCCATTCAAAAGAGTATTAATTGATACCGGCTCGTCCATCCCACATTTCCAAATCATCATTCACCCTCAAAGCATTTAACGATGCTTTGTGTACCACAGTTGACACTATTGTTTTACCTATAGAAGTAGGGGCTAGAACATTGCACATAATGTTTCACATCTTGGAAGGAGCCATGGAGTATAATATAATCCTCGGTAGACCTTGGATGAGGGAAATAAAATGTGTTCCTTCAATTCTCCACCAATGCTTGAAATATGTTCATGATGGACAAGTCCATTGCATCCCCACATATGTTGAACCTTTTAAGTATTGTAATTTCATTTCAAATCCTTATGAATCCATGTTACCTTCCACCCATCTATTCTTGGTGCCATCATAAAATCCACCCACATCATATTTTAATCCACCTTCTTCTAATCCATCTCCATCTTCTTCTAAGGCTCCCATCATAGAGGAACTACCCATCACATCACCTCCTAAAACATCCATTTCTTCTTGTACATGTGGTCACAGTAAGTCTACTATTAGCACATCGTACATCACATCTACCCCTTCTTCTACAACCATTTATTTTGTTTCATCATTATCCCATCCTCCATATTCTAATTCCACACCGACATCCAATCCCACTCCATCAGCCAATGTGTCACAAGTTGAACTTTCATATTGTGACATATTTAACTCACCACCATCCACAACCAATCCAAATCCACCTGATCCTTCACCATCCACCTCACCAACCCAAGTCCTAGTCCACATCACTAATTCAATCATTGATGAGTACGTGGTCCAATATCTCACCATTACACCCTAGCCATTCCCACAGTTAAGTATTTTGGACGTCCTTGAGACCGTTCTTTATCCATAGGTGTTGTTTATGACATGAGTGCCGCTCCAAACAACATTAAATCTATTTATGGAGGGTTGGATTGCTCAATTTGGGAAAACCCACCCGAAGAACCACACGAGCCTAGGCGTACCCACATACCTAACATAGAGGAGTTTCCAGCTTGATACTTTAATATGTTCCATTGGCAAGGTCAAGGTCTAAGTTCCCATGAGCAAGGAATGCATGATATATTAGAGGTCCCATATAGAGGCACCCATGATCATTCTGGTTTAGGCTATACCCCGTTGTCTTCCATTGCTTCTCTTGAGAAAATCTTTAAAAAGCTTACACTCAATAATAAATATCACCCCATCCACCCATTACCCTCAACATCTTCTATTGAACAAGCCCTTCAAGAACTTTTCATGGATGAAGTAAACGAAGATGATATCATCAACTTCACCTATATTGTTTTTGATTCCGACGATGAAAGTTATGAATAACTTGAGGTCATAAATGCTTCTGACGATTCTGAAGAGGATTCACAACCCATTGTCCCCATCACCCAATAGGAAGAGTTTTACCTCCGAATGTTCCCCATACATCATTCCATATTCCGCTTGCTTCTTCCACAAGAACTAGATGATCCACCTGGTAATCTGCCTTGAGCCACCCACATAAGCCAAGAATTGTAACATATGTACATATTTCAAAAAAAAAATCAAAATCAACAAAATATTTCAAAAAAAAATGTTGCTTTAATGTTTTCACATTCACTATTACAGGGATACCATGCCTCGACATCAATTCTGATTCAATTGTTCCATATGCCCATTTGGCAAAACCATCCTACCTTTCTCTAGGTCAATATGAATCCTATTGAACTATTTACCCCACTTCGTAATCCATCCAATTTGGCTAGGCCAATTCCAATTGATATTAGCCTTATTGACTTGAACTGTATTTCCTGCACACCCTCCTCTTCGGAGTTCACCCTATCCAAGGAATTTCTAAAGGCTTCAGCCCACTACATTCCTCCTTCACCACCACCTTCACCTCCGTCACTTTCTACCAATGATCTCGAGGTATTTCAGGTAGAGTTAGGCAATGATAAGCAAGAAGAATTAGATGACACCATAGACTATCCCAACTGGATCTCAGGACTAGTACCCATTCGCAAGCTTAATGGGGAAATGCGTATTTGCATTGATTTTCGAGATCGATCTTAGGTCTTCCTTATCTAGGGATCCTCTTCTATGGATGACTATATATATGTATATATACATGGCAAAAAAAAAATCATCATCCACATAGGCATATCTACATTGCATACATTCCATTTACATTTAGGCATTTAACATACATCTTCACTTTTTGCATTCATGCATTGTTTCATTAAATCATACATATTCCATTTCATTGTACAATTTCCATTTGCATATCGACACTTCATTGCATTAGGCATATACATTTGCAATCATCCCATCCCATGTTCAATGATCTGGCAAATTAATGATGATATGACCATAAAAAAAATAGTTAAGTTATAACGATTGGGGATACCTAGTTTGAAATATTTATGCAAATTTAACAAAATTCATATGCCAACCACATCATATATTTTTAGTCACTCAGCCATTACAAGGGTAGCAAACAACCTCCAAACGGATGTCCGATTTTCTTTAGGACCAAAACACACTTTTCACACTAAGAAAGTCTTGAGCATTGCCGATTGATCCCAAATACAATCTTGGACCAATCACATTCCATCGCATTCTAAAAAATATTATGAGACAAAGAGGGTTAGTACCATACTTGGGTAGTACCTCGAGGCCAAAAGGAGATATCCCTCACTTGTCCCATTACGCAATATAGTCCAAAATAATAGTGGTTTTCACCACTACCAACATTTCTCCAAACATAAACATAAAAGCATAGAGTAGTAAGGATAGGGTCAATATTCTCATCACACTATGGTTGAGAATATAATTCCCCAAAGCTCTATAACAAATTAACAATTTAAATCCAAAACACCCCTAATCCCTAAAGTTGTAAGGATCATACTACATGTCCCCAGCAAGGATGGGTAGTCATACCCAAGACCTTAAAGATCAATATCATGGGACTATGGAGTGAATCTCCACCAGAGCTATAGACGCTTGACTAGAAGTGGAGTAACCTCATGCAAGGCAACATGTCTACTTGGAAAACAGGGAGACCTCTGACCACACATAAGGACAAGCTAGCTTCACGGTCATCTCCATAATAGGTCATGCCTAATTTACTCATAATGGGTCAATGAACTTCACATGCACACACACTGGTCCATGATTGGATAGGGTCATTGTCACACTCAATATTTGGTATATGAACCTCACTTGCACACACATTGGTCCTAAAGAAAGTTAGACAACCCAAGTGAGTTTGCTTGATAATACTAGTATGATTGAGTCTTTGAAAATTTTGCAGTACTCATTCCATATCAACATCCATATCTTCTTCCATATCAACATCCATATCTTCTTCCATATACACAACCATGTCTTCATAGTGAGTCAAGTTGCAGAACACCACCAAATTCGGTACCCTTGATTGCCAAACAATGGACAACAAAAATGGTCAATAAAATTTCTGAACTATAAAGGATCATTTGAACAACATGCATTCCTCCCATATAGTTTAGATTCATTTACTTGCATTAATCATTCATAACACATCATCATTAATAACACATCACATAGCTTACATTTTAGATTCATCATACATTTACTTGCATTAATCATCCATAGCACATAGCTTGCATACATCATCCATATAAACATTAGGCATATACATCATTATTAGCTTGCATTAAACATCCATAATATTCAAACATTATTCATAAAAATGCATCAAACATTAATAAAATAAACATTGCATTCACACAAAATATAACACACAAATAAAAACCATGTATATATATATATATGTGTCAAATATACAATAAATTCCAAAAAGGCTACAAAAGGGAGCACCAAGGCTCACATATACAAAATAGTGCATCTAAGCACTAATCCTAATGTCCATGAGAGGACTCTTGAGACCTAGTAGGAGCCCTAGGCCTACTACTCTACCTAGACTCTGTATGCCTAGATGACTCGGCCATAGAAGAAGAGGGAGGATCCGGTAATGTAATATGGTGTTGCATACACACATCCTCAAAATAATGCATGTATTCATCACTAGCCCACAGACGCTGCAAGTCCATCTGATGTTGATGCTCCTTCACCAACATATCTACCTGAAGCCTCGTGATCATCATCTGATCACTAGCCACAGCTGCCACCCACTCCACCTCTAATCATGCTATAGTGGCCTCGACACCCTCTAAGTCTCAAACATAGTCTCACACTTCTCATGAAGCTACTCCAACTCATCTCGCAACCTCACCAACTAAGATATCTCACCCATCTCCTCATTATCCCCCTCCCTTCATACGCCAACCCCATCTCCAAATTCGGCTCAACCGACCCCCTCCACCATATCTGACTAGCTGCTTGATGAGGCCTAGTTCTCTTTGAGGTAGCTCCCAACCCCACAACTATCGATCCCACACCCACAACCTTTGGTACCCATATTGGTTGAGCACAAAACCACTCGACATACTCTGGAGTCACCCTGGCATCATCCACATCAGGCACCTCCAACTGCTCATCATACTCCAATTGCACCCGCCATGGCTCTGCACAAGGAATAATATCCTCATCTTGTCAATGTCGATATAGCACTGGCTCATCTGGCACACCCTAAGGTAGGATGAATTGCCTCAGCACCTACGAGTATTTTAAGTACTCCACCTCCTCATCCCTCCGCCCAACCACCCACCGAGCCTACCTCACCCGATGCAGTTGCCTCCTATCACCATCCCACCTAGCTCCTCACCATGGCCTCCATATAACATCTTCCCGAGTCAATCCCGACCACATATCATGGTACCACTGACCAGTGTGCACCTCTTGACTTGGCTGAACCTCCTCAACCACTATCCAATGCCTAGCATAAGGCTCCCCCATCTACCATGACTCACATGGCAACCCCTCGAGCTCAGCTATTGCAAAATTCTCCCACATCCAAAACTGAAGGAGGAAGTTGCACCCAATCCCCTTCCTCTCCCTTCGAATCACCTCATACAACTCTTGGTACAACTACGCCAATAAGGCAGGCACCCAGGCATACTCTCGAGGGCCTGTCAGCATATCTCTCACCAATCTCAATAGGTTCCATGGGAACCTACAACCAATACTATTGTGTAGCACTATGTTTGCTAACACAAACATGATCAATATTGGGAGTGCATCCAAATCCTTCACCTTGTACATGCTCAGGTAGCATATACCCCCATCACCCATCCGGTCCTCCCCCCATTGATCCTCGAACATCCTCTCCATCTCGACTTTCTTATCCCGACAAACCACCACCTTATCCCCTTCTATCGGCACCTTGAGAATGTGATACACATCCTCAAGCATGACGGTAGTATCCCTAGTCGATAGCTGGAACATCCCCCTATCCGGATCCCATATCTCTATCAAGACCAAGAGATACCCCTCATTTACCCTCATCACATAAAGTCTTGCTACACCCTGCAAAACCACCCTCCCCAACAACTCCCACTCATCCATCGTCAGCTTCTTCCTCATCCTTGAAACAAGAGGAGAGAGCGATGTCGAGGCTCAATATCCCTCAGCTATTACAAAAATCACATTTATTTTAGTATTCATCCTATATTAAAAAAAAAAAAACAAAACAAAAGAAAGATAAATCTTGCACAAGGAACAAACTATATTACTGGGATAAAGGTGCCTCCACTCCATTGACAGCACCAAGGCCCTCCACCGCCATAGCCTCTTCACACAAAATACTTACTAGCCTCACAAAGCTCACAAATCCACTCCACTCCTCAGACACAGCTCCTCAAAGTCAAAAACACACGAATGAGCCTAAAGATTCACTTAGAAAGATCTTTATAGCTTTCCTTAACGCATTCAGGCGCAGACCTGCACCTACAAAAGTAGGTGTGGTTGTGTGCTTATAGGCGCACTCAGGCATGCATAGGCACCTGCAGAATACGCCAGGCACAGCTGCACACCTGGTAACAAAAAACCAGGAAGATAAAAAACCTCAAAATAGTAGCTCCCCTCATCCAATTTGCATAAAATTTCATCCACACAACATGCACATCATAAATTTTGATTTTGTGAAAACACAAATAGTTTTGCATGCATATTTTGTGAGAACAATCCAAATTCCTCAAAAACATATATCGCATTACAAAACATGACAATCAAGGTCAAATTTTCACAAAATTGACATTCCACAATTCTTCATCATATACTTCATCATCCCATCCAATTTCATGCATATTGGAGTTGATTTAACCGCTAAATCACTCATTTCGGCCACAAAGCGCAACAAATACCAACAAAATGCTAAAGCACAAATCAATCAACTCCACAATATTGTGTTTCATTGCATGAATTCATCACACATTCTTCCATCATCATATTTCATATAACACTCATCATATAGCATATTTTGCCTTGTTAAGTCAATAATAAGTGAACCTTGTACCTAGTGGGTTATCCTATCAACTTGGCGATTGCAACGATATTAATCCATGCTATTCGGTAAGATGAATAACCTACCATAAGTACACTTCAACACGATCATCATAATTATATCACTATCACAGATCACAATCGCATTGGGTACCTCACATTTTAGGGAAAACCTTGCCAAGAACAATTTTCTCACAAGCAGTCATTGATGTCCTTTTTCATGGGGCACGAAAACATGGATAATCAAATTCACAAACACTCATTCATTTGACAACAGTCAAAATATAGGACATACCGATAGACTGACTAGTTCCATCATGGAATTGGTGAAGAAATTTCCACAGTCACTACCCCACCCATACATTGACTTAGTTAGCATGCATCTTCATATTTTGCATACTCAATGATGCCATTGCAACAAATTTTTCAACAACATTAAATCATCCCAAAGTCTGGGGAAACCACATTACATTATGATTCTCCCACAATGGGATAACATCTTACATGATCATGACAATCTACACTTGGTAAAAACCCCCTTTCCACCGTTGGGGCAAAAATGGTATCACATCTTACATCATTCATATCATCCACAATCACATGCCATCTTACATCATTCATATCATCCACAATCGCATTGCATTTCACACCATTCATTCATCAATTACACAAATTCACTGCATCATTAATTATTTGCACAAAATAATTCAATTGGCTTGTGAGATACATTCGTAACTCATTCGCAAATTGAGGGGGTAAGCTACACAAAATTCTAAAAGTTCTTTATTCTTTTGTATTCAACTTCAGTGCTCAAATACAACGACAGAGAGAATATGCTTATGTGCCCATAGCCCAAATAGGTGTCTCATGTTTTTGCACCATATTGTGTTTCACGCAACATGGTACAAAAAGGGGCATATGTAGACACCAAATTACAGCCACTAATCCTTCATCCTAACCATTCCACCATCCACTTGTCCACCATACACCTTTCCCATCAATTATTTGGCCCAATTCCACCTTTCTCGCCATTTCCTAACCCAATTGAGATTATTTTAATATTATTTTATATTATTTTGTATTTAATATAATATTTTATATTATATTATAATATATTTATTATAAAATATATATTTATAAACTCAATTAACCACAACCATCCGATCTAATCTAATCCCCACCGTCCATATTCATTAATCCATGCCACATCTAAAAATTAATCTCAACCTTAGGATCTAATTTAATCTTAGCCATACGATCAAAAGTGTAAGGCTAGGGCATTTGCAAATGCTCAAACCCTGGAACCTTGAGATTAGAAGTTGCACCCTGGAGGAGTCATTGTTGAAGCCCTAGTGAAGCTGAGAGAGATAGAGTTTGAATATCTAAAGCCCTAGATAATACAACAAGACTTTTGTTGTTCCAGTAGTCCCCCATTCATCCTCCCTTGTTGTTGCATCCCCCATCCATCTGCCACATTCATTGCCACCCCCTAGATCTGCTTCTACAGATTTTGCCCTAACCTGCAGGTACCCTCCAGAGCTTGTGAGGCTTGTTGTAGAGCCTACAAAGCGCTCACTAGAGCCTGTTGTATTTTTCAAGCACTCTCCAGAGCCTGTTGTATCCTGCAGGTGCACACCATAGCCTGCAAAGCTCACGTCAGAGCCTACCAAGTGTGCATCTGAGCCTGCTGCAACTATAGAAATGTGAATTTGATCCTGCTACACTACACCAACTGCAACAACAAAACAAAAGCAAAGGTATATCTTTATTGGTTTTATTCTATTACATGATTTATAGATTTTGCATGCCATTTGATCCATTTTTAGTTAGGATTTATAGATGTCTGAGGGCCTCACAGGTGTTATTAACCCCTTTCTCTATTTTTGTGTATGTAGATCTACAGATTTCACATATTGTTGAATGGTTGTTGAAGCTGGAGTGGCCCACCATAGGATATCCAAAGCCCACTCACCCCGTTGGAAGCAAGAATACATCAATCTGAAGACCCTTCATTGTTATAGCTAGGATTTTGGAGAACCCTAGCGTTTTTGTAAATCATTGTATCAAATACCCTCATTGAGGACAAATTGTATCAAAAGGAGTTTATTGGCTCCCCCGTATTATTGAATATATCCATTTGTGCAATCTTGTATCTCATTGTGTTATTTTATTTCCTTATTTTATTTAAGTGTCATGTGCTTGTCTTCACAGGATAATATCATAGTACGTTGTCATAGAATATTGGAAAATATGCTTGTAAATATTATAAAATAGGAAGGATGTATCCCTCACAGGCTTGTGAATAATTTACATATTTTGTAATGAGGTTGCCCCATCAAAGAGGGCCATGATAGTTATATCATTTATCCCAAATTACCTCCATTACTATTATTTTTATTTTCATGTTTTATTTAATGAATACTTATGTTATTGGATATACACTCTTAGTGTTTCTTTGATCAATAATCTATGTAATCATAATTAGACTTATCTTGGAATTCAATTTCTTATCTCAATATAGATCTAAATTAAGAATTTTGAGATCAAATATTTGCATGAGAAGAAGAGATTCATTTTAGATATGTTAAATCACTAATGAAATTATAATAGGGTTAGACTAGGAAGCAAATCAAATACCTATGCATTAATGATAATAGATAGTTTGCTAGTCATGTGTTTGGGTTTTTCTTGCATCTCATATCACTAATTTGTAGCAAGTCATTCCTTATAATCCTAAATATAATGGAGTAGAAAAATAAAAAAATAGGACCATCATAAAAATGGATGATTATATTATGCATACCAAACACATATTTTTTAAATTATTGACTAAAGATGTGATTTATGTAACATAAAATATCAATAGTATACCAATATAGGTGATCAATGGTATGCCTTCCTAATAAAATTGTACATGGAAGAAGATTTTCTTTTTTGTTAATTGGATTAGTCTAATATTTTTAAGAAGAAGAAAGACAAACTATAGAAAAAAATTAGACTTGGATTCTTATGGGTGTATTGAAAATACTATTGGTTATAATATTTATAATATAATTTTCCTATATCTGATCATCTAGATGTGATGTGGAATTTTATGGAATTCCCTCCATAAGTTTTTTAGTCCTATTTTGATTCTTTGAAATTCCTCTTAATATTGTTTGGATCCTTTTACGTCATGTGTCCACCCCTTGTGGGAATTGTTATTCTTCATATTTAAATTATGCTAATTATTTTGATTCTTTTACCTCCATATTTCATCCTTCTTATTTATTTTCATTTCCTAAGGAGTGTTATCCTTCCATATATTATGTTATGGTGTTTGTTACTTATTTATTTCTACATTCCTTGGTGGCTACTTTAGTTTTAGGCCTTCCTTATCACTTTTAATTATTCCATCCTTTTTGTTGATCACCATATGCTAAAATGATATAAAATATTATTTAGGTGGAAAATAGTATTCTATAATATAGAGAAGCATTATAATCTCTCTCCATATAGGGTCTTTGATACAAAGGTGGATTATTTTGGACTTTCTACTAATTTCTAGATTTATGGATATCTTAGATTGGAAGATGCAATGTAAATAAAGTGTGATTATATCATATGTAATTGGACTTGATTTTGGTCCTCTTTCATAAGAAAAAGAATATTGCTTTCTATAATGGGTCTATAATACCATGTTTGGTATTGAGAATAATATTTCAAAGAAGGTATCATTATTTTTTAAGATGATAGAAAGTGAGACGATGGTGAGAGGGTGTTGGATGATGATGAATTAAATTTAAATGTGTTAGAATATGGTGATATGACTATTGGATCCTTTAATTTTAATGATTCTTCATACTATATATATTACCCCTAGTGTCCTTTATATACAACATTACTCATACTATTAAAAAGGTGGAAATCTAGTAAGATAGATAAATAACTGTTGGTATTTTTTCCACATTGTTTTTGTTGTTACTAATCATGCAAGAGAATGCACAAATTGTAGAGATACTCATTCTTCTGTTTGTCCCTCCAAGCACTTTGAAAGGGAAAATGCAAAAATCTCTACAAGTTTTTTGTTAGAGCAAAGTAAATGAAAGATGTCACGATATCATGACATGTCGCGATATCGCGACATGTTGCGGCATCCAAATGCAGAAATCAGCTAAGTATAGAAAATGTCGCGATATCGCGACATGTCGCATTTTCATGACCTGTCATGTTTTCGCGGCTAAAAGCAGCCAAAGGAAGCAAGGGAGTAAAACTGTCGCGATATCGCGACATGTTGGATTTTCACGCTAGGAGCAACAAAAGGAAGCAGTAATGGCAAAGTTGTCGCGATATCGCGACATGTCATGTTTTCGTGACTTGCAGTGGCAACAGAGCAACGTGATAGGAAAATGTCATGATATCGCGACATACAGCAGCAAAGAAGAGCGCCAGAGAAACTTGTCGCGATATCGCGATAGAAAAATAGAAAAGGAGAAAATGGTATGGAATGGCGCGATATCGCGACATGTCGCGTTATCATGGAAGGATCTGAAGATAAACACAAGGCGGGAGAAAGATGTCGCCATATCATGACATTTTTGGAAACGAGGCCAAGCAAGAGAAACTTGTCGCGATATCGCGACAAGAAGAGGCAATGAAGGAGAAGACAGGAAATTGTCGCGATTTCGTGACATGTCAGGGCAGAAGGGCAAAGCGCGTAGAAATGTCACGATTTCGCGACATGTCACGTTTTCACGAGGAGAAAGTGTAGAAGCACCCAGATAGTATGGAATGTCACGATTTCACGACATGACGAATTTTCACGGCCAAAAAGCAGCAAAGTGCAAGAAGACAGAAAAATGTCACGATTTCGCGACATGTTGAAGATGAAAGGACAAAACGGAGAAAACGTCGCGATTTCATGACATGTCGCATTTGTGACCTGTCGCATTTTCGCGGTGATAAAGCAGACAAGACAACACCGATAGGAAGATGTCGCGATTTCGTGACATGTTACATTTTTGCGATAAGGAGTAGCGAAAAAGCCAAAATAGAGGAGAATGTCACGATTTCGCGACATGTCATGGAGACAAAGCTGAATAGAGAAAATGTCGTGATTTCGTGACATGTCACATTTTCACGATTGGTGGCAAGAAGAGAAGCAGTAAGGTAAAAGTGTCACGATTTCGTGACATGTCGCATTTTCGCGACCTATCTCATTTTCACGACAGAAGCAACAACAAAGGCCCGATACAGTTCAGTCTGCATTTTTCCTTCAAAATTGCATAGGAGAACGTGAGGAGAAGATAAGGATCAAATAAAAGCTCTCCAACTGATTTTGAGATCGTGGTCAAAGAGGCTCCAAGATTAAATGTTGTTGATTATCGATGTGCGCAAGATGGAAGAACATGAGGCAGTTTTCGATGCCACCAAAATTAAAGATGCCTCCAATATTAAAAGCTCATGTTCGTGATCTCCTAACAACTTCCAGCTTGCCCCGATAATGGTCATTTAATGAAGAAATATGGTCCCTTGTTTCTGTTTAATTTTTAGTTTTGATCCATAAAAATAGGGACTGTCATTTCTCCGAGGCAGATTAAGGGGGATTGTTTCTCT
Source organism: Wollemia nobilis (assembly GCA_028583015.1). Classification (NCBI taxonomy): domain Eukaryota; kingdom Viridiplantae; phylum Streptophyta; class Pinopsida; order Araucariales; family Araucariaceae; genus Wollemia; species Wollemia nobilis. The sequence continues at coordinate 16,620,987 of JAQPPZ010000756.1, forward strand.
TTTCAAGTGCACATTTTGTGGATCACTTCTTCAAAATATATTTTATGTATTAAATGTTGTGATTCGAAAGGAAGAGGGAAGGCCTCTATAAATACCAATGTAAAATCTCAAGCAAAAGGAGGAGGACCTTTTTGCAGAAATTGAAGCAAAAATCCTAGATGCATTTTGCTCTATTCTTAGTGTCTTTTGGAGTTGGTGATCCAAACTGTTGTTCAAGTTTTGCTTTCTGTCTGAGTCACTTCGTTAGTCCAAGTGTTAATATAAGTTAAATTTTGCTGTTTTGGATTTGGCTGTATTTGCATTTGAACGTTTGGAGTACAATTGGAAGCGAACTTACGGCTAATGCTTGATCCAGTTTTTGTATATGCATTCTAAGAGTCAGTTGTTGCTTAGCTTCAAGATTTTGTTGAGGTTATTTGTTGTTTGAGGTTGTTCTCCCCATAAACTATCGACTTTGGCCATATTTACATCTCTTTCTGTTATTTCCCTTTCTTTCCACATTTTCCCATTTCTTTCTTGCATCCTTATCTTGAAACCAGTTTAGATTAGTTTGGGAGCCAACCCTCTCTGGAGATTGGCCCGGGAGACTTCTCTTTCTCTTGGCCTTTCAATGTTGGCCGAGTCTAGGGTGCACAAGTGATGAAATCTTGTACTTAGGCAGATTTGTGACCAACAATTTTTGGCATGCCCGGTGGGACAGAATGTTTCTGTCTCAGAAAGATCCATAATTGGTGGGACAAGTGTTATTCCAAATTGACAAACCCACCTGTGCCAACAGTTTTTGGCACGCCCATTTTTTTTGACACCTGGAGGAATCAAGATTTTTGATGAACTGTCTTGACCTCAAAGCGGAGATTGTAAGTTCATCTGGTGACTCTGCTGAGCTGAAGATCCAAATTTCTTGATCGTAGATGCCTTTTGAATCTAAAAGAAGACACCTCGAAGGAATCAAGGTTTGGTGAGCAGCCTTGACCTCACAAGCGGAGAAAAGAATGTGCACCTGGTGACTCTGACTTAGTGGCGATAACCATGATCTCTGCAGATCGCTGCTATAATGGCAAGTGTAAGCTGTCCTAGCTGGAATGATCCTGGCCCTCTGAATCTCCAAAGTCGGCATGAGATTCCCAAAAATGCCTTGAAGACATTGACGAAATACAATGGCACTAAGGGAATGGCCCTAGAGCACCTTGAAGATGTTGTCGCTTTGTCAATCATCCATGGCATAATCCATGAAGATGTCATGATCAGACTTTTGGTTCTGTCTTTGGAAGGAAGGGCGTTGCAGTGGTACAGACTGCTCGAGCGTAAAAGCATCAGCTCATGGGATGACTTAGCGGGAGCACTCATTAGAACATTCGACGAGGATCCCTTTGACGGCTCTCAGGATCCCTTTCAGCTTTTAATGTACATCACGAGAGCACCTCTGGAGAGCATCATGGACTTCAATGTCCGATTCTGCAGAAGTTGGAAGAGAATTCTAGAGAAGATCCAACCGACACCCGCCCAAGCCCACCTCTTCTATGTTTGGGCTTTCCACCCGAACATAGGCCTCCTCTTGCTGCAATCAGGTGAACGAAGGTTCCCTCAAATATTTGAGGAAGTAGTGCAAGCGAAACAACTTTTGCTCCTGTCAAGAAAGTGGCAGTGGGGAGAAATCTCATCACCTTATCCGATAGTCGCTGCTCCTATCTACCCTGCATAGTATTCACCATGGCAGATTCCTCATACTGAGCAGAGACCTGAGATGCAGCTGTGTGGAGCTCAAGAGGCAAATTTCATCCAAGTCCCACGATGGGAATATGCAAGCCTTGTCCCTATAATAGATAATATGGTTGCTTGTAGTTTCCATCAGGAGATGAGCGAAGGAGAAGAAGAACAAGCTCAAGTGGCAGAACCTGAGAGCAAAGAGGGCACATTTTTGCACTCTTTTTGTGTCCCAGAGCATAACATGCAAGTGTTCGACCAGAACCCAATAAACATGCCTCATCAAGAGGTTGAGCCTGAAGAGATCTTGGAAAAAGGCCTATCACCAGAGAATTCTTGTTGTCGCATCAAGGGGTTGGAGGAACCTGTACTCAGCCCATAGCTAGTGGACTCTTCAAAATGGTGGTATTGGCTTTGGCCATTACTACAACTGGTACCCAACGGAGCCCTCCATGTGGCAAATCTCGTTGCTACCTTCTTCGTCAACTGTATGGGTACTGGCATGCATGATCACTTGCCATGTTGCACCCTATTCACAACATGGAGAACTTTGGGAGGTCATCCGAACTTCAAGGACCGACTCAAGTACGATCAGATCTGGTCTGGACACTGCAGGTTCACCGGATAGACACCTAAAGCTGGGTTTGTGGTGGCGGCATGCCAATCATGTCATAAAATTTTGTGTAAATATTGTAAATAGCCCGGCTAGTAAATAAAGTGCCAAGGGCACTAAGTGTTGCTTAGGAGCTTAGGTACAGTTTTTTGTTTAGTTTGTGTGTGTTTCTTTTTATGCAGTAGTTAAAGAAATAAGGGAAGTTCTGCTCTTCCATAAATTTCTATTGAAGGTCCTATTTTTGAGTGCCGAGCGCCAGCAAGAGCTTGTTGCAGCAGCCCGCAGAGACGTCCAGCATCAATCAACACTCACTTCTTCTGCTCCTCCAGCTTCTTGACTCTGTTGCCCAATGGATAAAGGCCTGAGGTTCGTGCATACAACAGAACTATATACCCCGTGAGCCACCAAGAATGTTGGCATTTTTGCCACATTGTTTTTGTTGTTACTATTCATGCAAGAGAATGCACAAATTGTAGAGATACTCATTCTTCTATTTGTCCCTCCAAGCACTTTGAAAGGGGAAATGCAAAAATCTCTACAAGTTTTGTGTTAGAGCAAAGTAAATGAAAGATGTCACGATATCGCGACATGTCGTGATATCGCGACCTATTGTAGTTTCGCGACGTCCAAATGCAGAAATCAGCTAAGTATAGAAAATGTCGTGATATCGCACATGTCGCATTTTCTGACCTGTCGCGTTTTCGTGGCTAAAAGCAGCCAAAGGAAGCAAGGGAGTAAAACTGTCACGATATTGCGACATGTTGGATTTTCATGCTAGGAGCAACAAAAGGAAGTAGTAACGACAAAGTTGTCGCGATATCACGACATGTCACATTTTCGCGACTTGCAGTGGCAATAGAGCAACGTGATAGGAAAATGTCACGATATCACGACATACAACAGCAAAGAAGAGCACCAGAGAAACTTGTCGCGATACCACGACAAAAAAATAGAAAAGGAGAAAATGGTACGAAATGGCATGATATCGCGACATGTCGCGTTATCGTGGAAGGATTGAAGATAAACACAAGGTGGGAGAAAGATGTCGCGATATCATGACATTTTTGGAAATGAGGCCAAGCAAGAGAAACTTGTCACGATATCACGACAAGAAGCGACAACGAAGGAGAAGACAGGAAATTGTCATGATTTCATGACATGTCAGGGCAGAAGGGCAAAGCGCATAGAAATGTCACGATTTCGCGACATGTCACGTTTTCACGAGGAGAAAGTGCAGAAGCACCCAGATAGTACGGAATGTCGCGATTTCATGACATGACAAATTTTCGCGGCCAAAAAACAGCAAAGTGCAAGAAGGTAGAAAATGTCACGATTTCGTGACATGTTGAAGATGAAAGGACAAAACGGAGAAAACATCACAATTTCGTGACATGTCACATTTTTGCGCCCTGTCGCATTTTCATGGTGATAAAGCAGACAAGACAGCATCGAGAGGAAGATGTCACGATTTCGTGACATGTTACATTTTCGCGATAAGGAGTAGCGAAGAAGCCTAAACAGAGGAGAATGTCATGATTTCGTGACATGTCATGGAGACAAAGCTGAATAGAGGAAATTGTCATGATTTCGTGACATGTCACATTTTCGCGACTGGTGGCAAGAAGAGAAAGCAGTAAGGTAAAAGTGTCGCGATTTTGTGACATGTCACATTTTCGCGACCTGTCTCATTTTCACGACAGAAGCAACAACAAAGGCCCGATACAGTTTAGTCTACATTTTTCCTTCAAAATTGCATAGGAGAATGTGAGGAGAAGATAAGGATCAAATAAAAGCTCTCCAACTAATTTTGAGATCGTGGTCAAAGAGGCTCCAAGATTAAATGTTGTTGATTACCGATGTGCGCAAGATGGAAGAACATGAGGCAGTTTTTGATGCCACCAAAATTAAAGATGCCTCCAATATTAAAAGCTCATGTTTGTGATCTCCTAACAACTTCCAGCTTGCCCCGATAATGGTCATTTAATGAAGAAATATGGTCCCTTGTTTCTGTTTAATTTTTAGTTTTGATCCATAAAAACAGGGACTATCATTTCTCCGAGGTAGATTAAGGGGGATCGTTTCTCTTTTCAAGTGCACATTTTGTGGATCGCTTCTTCAAAATCTATTTTATGTATTAAATGTTGTGATTCGAAAGGAAGAGGGAAGGCCTCTATAAATACCAATGTAAAATCTCAAGCAAAAGGAGGAGGACCTTTTTGCAGAAATTGAAGCAAAAATCCTAGATGCATTTTGCTCTATTCTTAGTGTCTTTTGGAGTTGGTGATCCAAACTATTGTTCAAGTTTTGCTTTCTGTCTGAGTCACTTCTGTTAGTCCAGTGTTAATATAAGTTAAATTCTGTTGTTCTGGATTTGGTTGTATTTGCATTTGAACGTTTGGAGTACAATTGGAAGCGAACTTACGGCTAATGCTTGATCCAATTTCTGTATATGCATTCTAAGAGTCGGTTGCTGCTTAGCTTCAGGATTTTGTTGAGGTTATTTGTTGTTTGAGGTTGTTCTCCCCATCAACTATCGACTTCGGCCATATTTACATCTCTTTCTATTATTTCCCTTTCTTTTCGCATTTTCCCATTTCTTTCCTGCATCCTTATCTTGAAACCAGTTTAGATTAGTTTGGGAGCCAACCCTCTCTGGAGATTGGCCCGGGAGACTTCTCTTTCTCTCGGCCTTTCAATGTTGTCCGAGTCTAGGGTGCATAAGTGATGAAATCTTGTACTTAGGCAGATTTGTGACCAACAATAACTAAGGAAATTTATAATTTTAAAGTACTTAGTTTAGGGTTTTGTGATGACAAAGATCATATGTATAGACATTGAATTTCCTCTTATTTCTCTTTAAATCAAATGTATTTTTTACTATGGTAAATAATATATTTGACATTAGTGAGAAATGGTATAAATAATTAAGGAACACCAACTAAATTGGTAACAATTTAGGGGGAAGTAGGAAGGTCTCCCGCTCTGGGTAGAAAGACCTCAATTTGAATTCCCTGTTTTCACCCTCTAGTTTGTAGATTCCTAGCTAGGTAGACCTTCCTGGGATCTCCCTACTGCATTTCTAGGACCTCTACGGGATACTCATGGGGTATTCTAGGATGTACCTTCCCATTTTGACATGATTATAGTTGCTTGGCTAGATTGACCCAAAGTTTCTTTCCTTGGTGACCTTTAGTAGTGGCTAGCTTTCGGAAGGCTAGGTTTGGGAGTTGAAGTTATGGAGTCTATATCGACATACCTTTCTAGTCTTTGGGAGAACCCTATGTATTATTTTTTTCCACTGGAAGGGTTTCCCCTATTCCTCTCTAGAGCTTGGCTCTTGAAAGGGAGCTCTCACTTTTCTATTTTTCCCTTGATGTTGTAGCCTGGGGTTTGCTCTCTACATTTTTCTTGGTCTTCAAGGTGGCCATAGTTTTATCATCCATAGTTGAGTGGCTCTTGTGGCTATTGTTGGGATGGGCCTTCAAAAGTAGGTTTGGGATATTTTGATCATCAGAAGTAGGTTCAAGATTTTGTCACTACATCTTTCTTGGTCTCTAGGGTGGCCACATTTTTATCATTCATATTCGAGTAGCTCTTGTGTTTGTTTATAGGTTGAGCTTTTAGAAGATTTATTTTTTGTATATATAGGTTTTTGTATAATATATTTATTTGCTACTTCTCCCTGATATTCAAGAAGAGCCCTATGTTTCTTATGTAGCTTGGAGCAAAGGTGTTTATGGATCTCTTCTTGGATGGACAATTGGTGGGACTGGATGGTGATTTAGCATGGGTGATTCTTTGATGGAATTATTCTTTTACAATTTTTTTTGGTCCTAGGTTGGGGTACCTTGTGCATGCATGCATGCTAAAAAAGACAGTCTCCTAATGGCATTCCTTGTGTAAGATATTCCTTCTAATCACGAGGTACCACAGTGGATTGATTATTCTCTAGGTTTTCCACCTTCTAGTTGTGATCTTCATCTTATTTGTAGTTAGATATTATGGCCTGTGGAGATATATTCATGGTTTTGAATTATCTTCTGGGTCTTCTTTGTAGTGAGATCTTGTGGCCTACCAAGACCTCCTCGTACTATTGGTTTTTCTTCCAAGCATCCAAAAAGCTCCTCTATGTGGAATTTTCCTGTTTCTTTTTTATATGGGATTCCAGTTTCATTTTGAGAGGAAATCCTATCTCATTTTTGAGAGGTTTTGTATTTTAGTTAGGGCTTGGGATCCTCCTATTCACTTTCTTTGGTACGGGATTTGTTTCAACTGCATGCTAGTTTTTCCTAGTCTTGGAGGGAAAATCTTGTTCAAATTTTAGTTTTTTTTTTAGTTGTGTGCTAGCTTTCCCTAGTACTGATGGGAAAACCTTTTTTAATTTTTAGTTTATTTTTGTTGTGTGCTAGCTTTCCCTAGTCTTGGTAGGAAATATTTTTCAAATTTTAGTTCTATTTGTTGTTGGTCTTGCGAAGGTTATCTCCCTGGTTTAGATGATCTTTGTTTACCTCCAAAAGATAGTCTTCTCAAGCTTGTACCTTTTGTTGTGATCTCTTTGTAAAAGGTTTGGGGACCCTTTCAAAACCCCTTTTACCAATAAATAAAAGGAACACCAACTAAGGACATTTAAGACATATGAGTCATCTAGGTGTGGTTGAGGGTATCATGTCTATTGATTTACCTCATGGTATACATGATGGTTGTATTTTGGGTAAGCATCATCATGAATATTTTCATAAAGGGAAAGCTCATTATGCATCTCAATATTTATATTATTTCAATAGTGACATTTCATTGATTATTTTTTTAGGTTAACACATGCTTACATCATCAAATGTAAAGATAAGACTTTGATGAGTTTAATCACTAATGGAATTATCAAAGTTTTAAAGTAGAAAGTAGATCAAGTACCTATGATTTGATGGTAATAGATTATTTTTTAGTCATACATTCGAGAATTTTCTTATATCTCATATTTCTAACTTATAACAAGTCATTCCTTATAATCCTCAATAGAATGGAGTAGAAAAATTCAATAATAGGGTCATCATGAAAATGGATGATTGTATGATGTATTTCAAACACATGTCATTCAATTATTTGGCTAAATTTATTGTAATAACCCACCAAAAACAACCTAAGGGAGAGAGACTTTTTAAATAAGGAATTACTCAAAAGATGTCCCAAAATTTTCCAATATTATAAGCCATAACCATGTTTTGAGTTCCATGTCACTATAGATGACACTCAAGTGGACAAGAGTGGCTAACTTCCCATATTTTTAGGGTTCATTTTTCTAAACCTCATTGTTTAAAATGGATTCTATTAGTAGTTCTTCAATCTTTCCTATACCCTCACTAGTATAGGATAACTTGACCATAACATATGGATTATCCTTTAAGACCCATAACACTTAAAGGGAGATACCTTTTCCCTAATACTACATAAGTTTATCTATGTAAGATTACTTTGGCGTTATGCCTTAATGCTTAGTTACCACACCTCCATAGGCTAACTAAGGTTATTACCACTCACTTGGTAATGAACGTGGCCACCCGATCCTAACCATTCAAGGTACCATCACTATACTATCTTGTGAATGATTCTTAGACCTCACTGCTAGGAATATGTCCAAGCCTAACCAATTAGGACTTTTCAAAAGCCTCATTGCTTTAGGTACACCTATGCCTGACCATTCAAGGTGTAACATTCATAATTACATGGGTATTGCCTCACAACAACTCCTCCTAAGAATTAGGATTCATCTTAAGTAAAAAAGGTTCCCTAATATAGCTCTAGTTTTATGACCTTAAGAAGAGAACCCCTTCCAAACCATGAAATATATATCATTTAAATTAAATAAACATCTCTCCTAAAATGAAAATAAATTAACAAATTAAAGCATGTTAGAGTATATTACATTAATTGGTACATTATTGTAAATATCATATTAGGGTTGTGTCTTAGATTAGTGTGTGAGTTAATATTTTATGTAATATAATAATTTTTAGGAAATGAACAAGTGTCATGTAAATATATGCACAAGTGTCTAATATGTAAATATGCACATATTTCCCTAGAATAAGAAAATAAAGAGCTATTAAGAAGAGTGAATTTTGAGAGTGCATCATATGAAGAGTCACATACAATTATATATTTGTGACAAAGTATTGTAATATCATGAAGGTGAATCGAACATGCAAAGCTTTATGCTTGCATTAGTAGATATTTATTCAATAGAATTTTTAGTATTTTCATGTGCAATATTGTGAGCATGTTTATGAAAATTCTAATGAGATATTTTTTTTACTATTACATTTTGAATTATTATTTGATTCATTATATTGCAACTTCATTATATTAGATCTTGTGATTATTTTACTATGGTGATTTATATTAAATATTTAAGCTTCAAAAGCTAATAGTGGTATCACAGCTACAACAAGGTTGCTTGCACATGATTTGAAAGTTGCAAAAGATAAGTATTTCCACTAGGTTGAAGAAAAACTAGTGAAGCTAAGCATTTCCACTAGGTTGAAGAAAAACCAGTGAAGATAAGTATTTCCACTAGGTTGAAGGATAACCAATGAAGATTAAGATTTATATTTTGAAGAACCAACTAAGAAAGGAATATTGGTCATTCATGGAATAGATAAGCTTGGTATAATATTGAGAGTTGGATATTGCCATTCTGCTAAAAATATCTTGAATATACTATATTATTAGATAATTCTATAAAAAGTTATCTAAGATATTATTGTAGTGAAAAATTATCTTTAGAAGTTGAGAAGCTTATTACAATAGATAGAGAAGAATTTAATATTTGATTGCTTGAAGACTCAGAGATTTTCTTACGTAGGTATTGATTCATGTTGCAGTCAAGTATATTATTCAAGTCAATGGGAAATGGACCTTGATAAGATATATTGAGATTACCTATTCCAATAAATCTATTCATAATAGAAGGAATTTTATAGTATAGATTCAGGTCTTGAAGATAGACCTTGCTATTGAAATTGAAAGCAGATAAAGGAGACTCATTATAATATGTCCCATTGAAAGTAAATATTAAGGATATCCAAGAAAATAGGTCCCATAGCAGACATAGATAGGAGACCTAAGAAAAAATGTCCCATTGAAAGTAGAAAAATACTAGGAGAAGAGAGGTATCATTAAATAATTGATAGAGGAAGGATACTCATTGGAAGAATTTCCATTAAAATGATCCTATAGAAAATATATCATTAATGTAACTTGCTCTATAGAGATAGAAAGCAAGTAAGAAGACTTTAAGGTAGCAAGAAGACTTCAAGCAAGTAAGAATACTTGGATCTGGCAAGAATACTTCAAGTGAGTAAGAAGAATTGAAGGTAGCAAGAAGACTTCAAGGCAATAAATAAGACTTCAAGCATGAAAGACTTAAGGGTAATTTTTTGTAAGGCAAGTATCTCATAAAAAATTGAATGTCATAGAAGACTTCAAGACAACAAGAAGTCCTAAGGAAAACAAGACAATAAGGCAACAAGATTGTAGGTTAAGGATAAAGTTAAAGATAGCAAGTATAAAAGAGTTGCAAGGCAAAAGTACCACAGTAAGGAAGTACCATAAAATCACCATAACAAGGTAGCATTGCAAGGTAGAAGATAAGCATATATAAATATTAAATACTCTTAATATAGAGTAATTTCTATCAAGAATAGAGCTATAGGAATAGCGCATGAATAGAGTAGAAAGTATAAGAAAGAAGAAGAATTCATTAGTATTGGAAGAATAAGAAATGTCACAACCACAACAAGAAAGAGTTATATTGAAAGTGCCCATGTTAAGGTATTATTCTCTATTAAAAGTAAAATCTTGAACATATTGAAATTCGACGTAGTGTGCCTAAACCTATGTAGAAAAGAAGGAATAGATAATATTAGTCAAGGAAATTGATGATCAAAATGAAACTAAGAACAATAGGGAGAAATTAAAGTATAAATGTATAAACCAACAAGAGAAGATATTTGATTAGAGATCTCACCAAGCATAACATCATTTGAAGCATCTACTAGCCAAACAATTAGAGAATCAAGCACCAATGATTCAAGGGTCAAGTGCTAGCATTTGAAGAATCAAGCATTAGCAATCAAAAGGCCAAGTTGTACTAGGCTGAGCCAAACCAAGATGAATTTTATTTGAGCCAAGAAACACTAAATAGTGAAGAAGTCAAGCATGGTCATCGAGCAGCCACCAAAGTCAAGTATGGGTTAAAGTGCAGAGCTAGAGTGAAGCACCACAAGACCCTCAATTTCCAAAGGATTGCCAAGCATAATGAGAGCTAAGAGTACCAAGTATTTGAAGTGTCGTAAGTAGTGGAAACACCAAGCATAATGAGATCCAAGAGCACCAAGCATCTCAAGCTCGACAAGCAATATTAGCACTAGGAATTAGGAGAGTACCGAGAGCATATAAATTTCCAATTATTACAAGTTATGAGCAATAGAAGCACCAGTAAATAGAAGCATTTAGTTCAAGGTGAAGAGAAGTGTTCACAATTCTAGGTACCATCTCCATTCAAATTGAGCTAAAAATATTTGCGCAATACATTTGCTAAAGAAGGTTGAAATGAAATGTTAGAGGAAAGGGCGTAATCAATTTTGATAACCAAGTGCCAAAGTGATTGAAAGGATAAAAGGATTTGCAAGTCCAAAGGTTCAAAATGTTACTTTAATCATTGTTGCTTGAATGACTTCACCATTGAATGCCACATTAGGTGAACATTTTAAAAATATATATCTCAAGTAAAAGAAACCATAGGTGTTGAAGTGCTACATTGAAGGTATTGGAACATTTATTAGCATACAAATAATTTCAAACTAGAGCGCTACTTTACGAAGGTCAGAATAACATTAGAAGCATAATATTTCAAGCATTAGTGAAGCATCCTCAGTTAGCGAACAATGAGCGTCAAGTGCAAGATATGAGTGTGCACAGGTGTATAAGGTTTCAAAGCTTATTGATTTTGAAATCTAATTTTTGACCTAAGGATAAATGGAGAGATATGGAAAATTTAATGTTATAAGGTTTATTTTTATTAATCATTTTATTATTGAGATTAATAATTTTATAAGGTTATTATTGAGATTAATTTTTGGAGTGATAAGTTGTTAAGTAGATGTTTATTGTTCAACATTTGGAGTGATAAGTAGTACTTGGGTTTGATTAAGTTTTTAAAGTGTTTTTAATTAAAGTATTTTGATATTTTTGAAATACAAAAGCTTTTAGAATTTTTGCAAATTATTTAATTTTGGAGAGATAAGGAAGTCTACTTCAAATTTAGGAATATTAAATTTGCAAAATTCTTATTTTCTAGTTTCTAAAATAATTAGGGAGACATAAGGAATTCAACATCAAATATTTTTGAAATTAAGAGACTTAAAAATTATTATTCAAAACCTAGGGAGACATAAGATAGACTACATCAAAGGAAATTGATTAAGATGGATGAAATTGTTAAGAATGCATTTAATGAAGATAGTGAAGAACTATTTCATGAACTTAAGTTTTATTCACAAAACTTAATAAACAACTTTGATGGATATAGATATTTACCTATTAGTTTAAAGGAAAATTTTTATTTGTTTCTTAAGGAGGCATGAGAAGAGAGTTTTACAACTCTAATAGGTTAGCTACATCAAAATATTTCCAAGACTTGGTGAACTGTCAAAACACAATTATATTCTCTTCAAAAGAATACCTAATGATTTATTTGTCATTAACTAGTTTTGATTTCTTTCAAGGAATGAAACATGATAAATAAACTTTTGTTAGTTTCAATAAATAATTACTAGAATTAAATCAGTACTATGGTGATGATTTGCTAACTCATTATCTATAAGATATATCATTAGATATATCTTAAATGAAAGTACAGAAATGAAGAAGAAGAATAAGAAACAAGAAGAAGAATTAGATCAAGAAAGGGAACAAGAAATCTGAATCAAAAGATAAATAAGAATCTTATATAAAAGAATAATACATTGATATATACGAGGTAGATTAAAGAGTCAAGTATGAAGACCATATTGAATACTAAAGTCTTCAATAACCAAATAATGTAATACATGGGGGCATTGGAGTATATTATATTATTTGGTACATGCCAATGTACCACCTTGGTACATTATTGTAAATATTAGATTAGGGTCATGTCTTAGATTAGTGTGTGAGTTAATATTTTATGTAATGTAATAATGTGTAGAAAATGCACAAGTGTCATGTAAATATATGTGCAAGTGTTATGAGTGTAGATGTGCACAAGTGTCTAATATGTAAGTTTGCATATGTCTCTTTAGAATATGAAAATAAAGAGTTATTAAGAAGAGTGAAGGTCAAGAGTGCAACATATGAAGAGTCACATACAATTATATATTTGTCATGAAGGTGGATCGAATGTGCAAAGCTTTATGCTTGCATTAGTAGATCCTTTTTCAATAGCAGTTTTAGTATTTTCATGTACAATATTGTGAGCATATTTATGTGAGTATTCTAATGAGATATTCTAAATACTATTACATTTTGAGTTATTATTTGATTCATTATATTGCAACTTCATTAAATTAGATCATATGATTATTTTCTTGTGGTGATTTATATTAATTATTTAAGCTTCAAAATCTAACAAAGCATACTACCACATCACTAAATAATAGAAAATCAAGCACTTATTTTCAAAATAATAACTTTGATCTTTTCTTTATATCATTAGTAAAAGAGAGATACATTTTCTAAATGAATTAAACCCATGAATTATATTCTAATAAGTTATTTCCATTTATATAGAATAAAATATTTCAAGAATATAATAACATTTAATATTTCAAACCTTGATCAAATATCATAACTAGAATAGTATTTACAACATTTATTCTTCCATCATAATGGTAAAACTCATTAAAATTATTATCTCAAAGAATATTACATTTCCAAATTTTCATTACAAGTATATAACTTTCATATTTTCTTCAACATCTTTACCTTGTTGGTTATTCTCTTCCAACACTTAATGAAATAAAATTAAGGATCAAGATAAATTTTGAAATGCATATGCAAACCTAACATGTCTATGCAAACATCATACCACTATGCAAAAAATCTCAAAGATGCAAATACAACTTGCATACATTAAGAGAAGCCCATAATTCTCTCAAATATGGACTCATTAGCTACTCTAACCTCATCCATGTTTAAATTCATTTATAATTCTTTATTCATAAATTCCACCAATATAAATCCATAAACATGATAATATTTTAAAACTATAATTAGAAACAAAATTTCCCTTTCTTTCAATACAACTAAATTTAATTATTCTTTCAACAAGAAAATAGTATACGTTCATTACCTTATCCTTTGAAATATTTTTCCAAATCTTCATACTTTTATATTATAACCATATAATTGCAAAACAACTAATAATTTTCTTTTGACTATTCTTAATTCCAATATCATACCATTATGTTAAAACATTTATTATTTATTTGATTATTATATTAATTTAAAAAGAGCAATCAAATCCTCCAAGGAAGGTCTCAGGTTTAAATCTCCACCCTACCAAAAATCTGAATTGGGTATCCAAAATCCAATTGATAATGTTGGTGCAGGGCAGGGTCGGGTGCGACTCCCAAGTAAATTTGACGATGTAAACTCCCGAATGACTTTGACGGTGTAGAACCCCCTGTTCGTGGTCTCTCAGACCAAAACGACCCCACAAGAGGTTTTTCGCTTTTAAAAAAAAAAAAAAAAACAATCAATATCTTACCAAATCATAAATTGAAGTCATAACAACAACAATAAGCAATAATCAAACTCATATGTATAAGTAAATCTACTTATTCAAAACTAGTGCTCAATGATTAGATAAGTACTCGTAAAGAAATTGTTTGATAAAAAACTTATTAATAAAAATTAACCTTTTAAAATAAACAAGTTAGCCATAAATTACATAGGACAACGTCACTAGTCTACTATGGTAAAATGAAACCAGTCTAAAAAGCATACGAAAACCCTTAAGGTCCACATTCTAGAAAAACAAACAAGAAAAAACTTAACCCTTCCCTGATCCTCTAGTTAAAAATTGAAAATGTAACCGGCTAGTGTGAAACATCAAAAGACCCGGTGGCATGACGATATTAAGGAATAATTTAGTCAAGCTATTCTCGGTTAAAATTAGTTTTTTTTTTGTAAACAAGTAACTTATTCGTTTATACTGTCTGGTAATCTAAAGATGTTAAAACTAACCTAAATTAATAGAAAACAAGGGTTTGGGTTTGGATTCCAACAAATTCGGAAACCATGGAAACACTACAATTAATCAACTAATTTCATTGTAAAACCTGAAAAATGACTGCTTGACACACATCCTCTATAAGTACAATGAAATTCTTATTAAACTTGGATTATATACATGTTTCCAGTGTAATGCTATGGTAAGGAAGCTAAACACTTAGATGAAATGGACATAAACTCAAAAGAATGAACTATGGTTCTTTTTCTTTCTTTCTCTAGGGAATCTAAGGTAAATATTATTATGATTTTGATGTGGTAAAATATATATATATATATATATATATATATATATATATATATATATAAAACATGTAACAAGAGTATTCTAGTGAATGTGAACAACAAGATGTAAATGCATACTTCAATCTTTCATGTAAATCCATCCACTAGCTTCCTCATCTATTCATATACAGAATAGAGTTTCAATTATTTAGTAAGCCTTTTCTTTTTATCTAGCAAGAATTTTGAAAAGACTTCTCTGGTTTTCCCAACATTTTTGTCCTACCTCTTATTCACCATCTTATCTCTTCCCTTTTCTTTCATAGCCTTCTTCTTTATTTCCCTTGCCCGTTATGATAGAAAAGTAATGGTTTTTTTTTTCGAGACAGACTTGTATGAATTTGCCAACGTTTTGCATTTTTATAATAATAATAATATTTTTTTTAAATATGCATTTATTTATTTTTTAATAAATGGAACCCCTTTCTTTTAATGTTAGAAGTGTTTAAATTAATTTTATTATAATTATAAGCCTACCCTTTATAATAAATTAGTATTGACTCAACTTTAATATTTTCTCTAATGTTAGTGCGAAAACATAACATTACAAAAATATAATATTTAAATTAATTAATCACCTAATTAATTTAATTAATATTTAATGTTAATATCAATCATTAACATCAATATTGAGTATATTGATAATGCTTCTATAATTATTAATATCCACTTGATGAAAACATTTTTCAAGCACATTCTATGCATCAAACACATGTATACCAAATGATAAATGCCCATAAATCAAATGCACCATAATACCGTTTTTTTCCTTAAGCAGGTGGTTTTATGATAATTATAGCATTATCACCCGCCTACTAAGGATGACTCTTTTGCTTAAGAAATTATCCTTACTAGTGATGCAATTTAACCAAGCACACAAATATGCAATGTATCTATATGAGGGTATTCCTTTACCCTTGATCTGTTGATGAGAATGTCATCCATCATTTCCCTTTTTCTCCCAACTCTGCTAGTTGTCCCATATCAATACACCTATGAGAGTACCTAGTCCTACAACCACAAATTTTATTAGTAGTACCATATTCTAAAAGTAGTATAATCAAAGCATAAAGTACTAGCCACACATCTTGATAGCATAAAATAAGATTAAGCATTTGTGACGGGGGACCGAGAAATAATCGCAAACGCACTCCTGCAATTTTTTAATTTTCTCTCTATTAAATCTGAAAATCATACATAAAATGCCCGCAGGCTTACAATAGCTAGCTCCCGGCTTAGCTTTACACTTCTACACTCCTGCCTCTATTCCCCGATCCACCATCCCGACAAATACAAAGGATTGGGTTTTTATAGAGGCCCCGACCCTCTTAAGCATCAACTCACGCATGAAAGGATTCACCAACCCAATTAAAGACCCCTCTTCGCACGGTCCCTGTCACCACCGAATCCGTCAGATTCTCTGTGCGCCCATCCTCTTCGTTCCCCGCGCTTCTGGGTAATCCCCCGCTTTAACTTCAGCTTGTGCCACGTGTCATCTTTGAACGGTCCCCGAAAATGTCGTTCTCGCCATCTCTTTCTCCTCCCGTGCCTTTTTCTCTCTCCGTCACGATATTGTGACATGTTGCGATATCGCAACGTTTCTGTTCCTCTGTGCTCCTTTGCCATTTTGGTCACGATATTGCAACATGTCGCGATATCACGACCAACTCTCGCTACTCGCTCGCTTTCAAGTTTTTGTCGCGATATCGTGACGTCCCCGCTGCTCCCTTCGTCCACTTTGTTCTGGTCGTGATTTCGCGATAGTCACGATTTCGTGACGTGTCACGAAATCGCGACACTTCCGCTGCCCCCACTCTGCTACCGCTCCACTGTTGCGATTTCGCGACATGTCACGAAATCATGACATTTTTCACAATGCGCCTCCTCTTCTGCCGAGACGTCACGATTTCGCTGCAACTTTTCTCCTCTGCTTTTGCCTGGCCGAGATGTCGTGATATCGCGATGTCGCGATTTCGCGATGTCACGATTTTGCTACAACTTTTCTCTTTTGCCTCTGCCTCGCCAGGACGTTGCGATTTTGTGACGTCACAAAATTGTGATGTCGCGATTTCGCTACAGCTTTCTACCTTCACCTCCGCTTCTGCTTCGTTTTCGTGATTCCGCGACATGTCATGATTTCGCGACATGTTGCGAAATCGTGATATTTTTTCCACTGCGCCTCCTTTGCATTTTTTTGTCATGATTTCGCGACACGTCGTGAAATCGCAACGTTCTTCTTCTTCTACCTTAGAAAAAGTTTTCTTGCCTTCTTCTTCTTCCTGAGCTGACTCTTCAGCACTGGCTTTCTCGCAACTTGATGCTTCTGCTGCAGGTGCTGCTGGATGCTCCTGCATCAGACACCTAGGGTAAGTGGAGAAGTGATCTTCACTTCTGTTTGATCTAGTTACTGCCTCCTGTAGCACTTCCAAACTTTTCTCTGCCTCAACAGTCTGCTTCAACCCTGTCTCCTGGTCCACACAACATCTGTCTTCTTCTAGACATATTATCTCATTGCTGCAAACTTCCTCTACAGCCTGCTTCAACTCCTTCTCTTGCATAGAAAAATTTGTGTCTTCTTTCGGGCAGGTCCCGGCACTGCTGCACATCTTTGCAGCCTTCTTCAACTTCAACTTCTGATGCACTCCAGCATCCCTCTTTCTTTGTCTCTCTTTTCGCCTTTTACGCCGCTCCTCTTGCTCCCATAATTTCATTCGGAGCCACTCTTCTTGTAGGGCCTTCAACTGTTTCTGCAAAGCTATGAACTCTTCTTCTGTCACCATATCGTTCTTGTTGTCTCGGCTTCTTCGAGGATGCATTTTTCTCAGCTTTACTCACAAAGCTCAACTGATTCGGTGTAGCTGCCTCACATCCGACGATCTGCTAACACGCTTTTTTTCTCTCTCAAAACCCTACCACAGATCCTGGTGTAACTGCCTCACATCCGACGATCTGTTACACACTCAGGAACATTAGCTCTGATACCACTGACGGGGGACCAAGAAATAATCGCAAATGCACTCCTGTAATTTTCCAATTTTCTCTCTATTAAATCTAAAAATCATACATAAAATGCCCATAGGCTTACAATAGCTAGCTTTTAGCTTAGCTTTACACTTCTACAATCCTGCATCTATTCCTCGATCCACCATCCTGACAAATACAAAGGACTAGGTTTTTATAGAGGCCCCGACCCTCTTAAGCATCAACTCATGCATGAAAGGATTCACCAACCCGATTAAAGACCCCTCTCCGCATGGTCCCTGTCACCACTGAATCCGTCAGATTCTCTGCACGCCCATCCTCTTCGTTCCTCGCACTTCTAGGTAATCCCCCGCTTTAACTTCAGCTTATGCCACATGTCACATTTGAACGGTCCCCGAAAATGCCGTTCTCGCCATCTCTTTCTCCTCCCGCGCCTTTTTCTCTCTCCGTCGCTATATCGCGACATGTTGCGATATCGCGACATTTCTGTTCCTTTGTGCTCCTTTGCCATTTTGGTAGTGATATCGTGACATGTCACGATATCGTGACCAACTCTCGTTGCTCGCTCGCTTTCAAGTTCTTGTCACAATATCGTGACGTCGCGATATCACGATGTCCCCATTGCTCCCTTCGTTCACTTCGTTCTGGTCATGATTTTGCGATAGTCGTGATTTCGACACTTTCGCTGCCCCCACTCTGCTACCGCTCTGCTGTCACGATTTTGTGACATGTCGCGATTTCACGACGTCATAAAATCATGACATTTTTCCCACTGCACCTCCTCTTCTGTCGAGACGTCACGATTTCGCGACGTTGTGAAATCGCGACGTCGCGATTTCACTACAACTTTTCTCCTCTGCTTCCGCCTGGCCGAGACGTCACGAAATCGCGACGTCGCGATTTCGTTGCAACTTTTCTCCTCTGCCTTCGCCTCGCCAGGACGTCGTGATTTCGCGATGTCGCAATTTCGCTACAGCTTTCTGCCTTCACCTCCGCTTTCGCTTCACTGTCATGATTCCGCGACATGTCATGATTTCACGACATTTTTCCCACTCTACCTCCTTTGCATTTTTTTGTCGCGATTTCGCGACACATTGCGAAATCACGACGTTCTTCTTCTTCTGCCTTAGAAAAATTTTTCTTGCCTTCTTCTTCTTCTTCCTGAGCCGACTCTTCAGCACTGGCTTTCCCGCAACTTGATGCTTCTGCTGCAGGTGCTGCTGGATGCTTCTGCATCAATTTGATATCCACACATCAATACATAATCAAGTATGAAGAATAATTCCTACCAAGGAAGGTCATTATAAATATGATCTTTGTGATATTTAGTATCAATAGTATACCAATCTATGTGATCAAGGGTATGCCTTCCTATGAGTACTAGACATGGAAGAAGATTTTTTGTTAGCGGACTAGTCTAACATTCTTACTAAGAAAGACAAACTATATGAAAAAATTAGGGTTGCATTCTTATGGGTATATTTAGAATACAATGGCTTATATCCTTTATAAAGTAATTATCTTTGATGTCATCATCTAGATGTGATATGAAATTTGATGATATTTCCTACATTGGTACTTTTAGTTCTCTTTTTAATATTTTTTGTAATTCCTCTTCACATTATTTGGATTGTTTTACGTCTTGCATTCATCCCCTTGTGGGAGTAGTTATGCTTTATCTTTAAATTATGCTAATTATTTTTCCATTTAGTTTGATCATTTGTTTCAATATTTTATCCTCATTTTTTATGTTTATTGTTTGAGGAGTTTGTTCCTTCCATGTATTATGTTATAGTATTTTATACCTATTTACATCTACATTCCTTTGGTGGAACCTTTAGTACTAGGTATTGCTTATCACCTTTTATTTTGAATTATTTTTTGTAGATCATTGTTAGACTTTATTATATTATTTAGAGTTATGTAATAATTAAGGGATGAATGATGATATCACCTTATATGAGGTTGGATTATCATATCTCCTGTGAGAATGAGAGAAGATGAAAAGATAGTTGAAGTTGAAACACCAAGAGTTGTAAATATAGAAGAGTCTCTCAGATGAAGATATACATTGATGCATTGAATATGCATGTTGTATGAATGTAGAAGCTTGCATAAATTAAAAAATTAATGGAAAATATGAGAGAATATTGAAGTGTGAAAATATTTGGTGTAATTGATATTTTTAAAAATATTTTATATTAATATTTTATATATTATATTGTTTTTCTCATTACCAACATGTGGTATCAATGTCATTGGGAGAGTCTATGAGGTGTATAAACAGGAACAATCATTATCATCTAATGACACACCCTCAGCTTTTTGGTCTATTCACATCTTGTAAGTTGTAATAATTTCATAGTATTGTATGAGAAAGAATTTGATAGTTGATGATAGTTGAGGAGAAATCACAATGTGTATATAGGTTGTAGAAGGCTAGAAAACCCCAAATTTATTTTTGTGTATCCTATGTAGTAATATTGACCATTAAATATTTGCTATAGTATATATTTTACATTTAATTCTTAACTAGAGAAGTGTTTGAGTCTTTAATCTATTGATATCCTTTAGGAATATTTGTTACACATTCCTTCTAAACATGAATATGTTGCATGATTTCTCATTCATACCATGTATTTGATCTCCCTTTCAATATATAGATACCTAGATACATCCGGTTACATGTTTCTAAACCTAGAGGAGACATCTCATACAAAGATATTACTTTTTTCCTCAACACTTGATGTTACCTATAAATTTGACTAACTTTCCTATAGTCATATATTTATCCTGCCTTTGTTTATATCATTGGCCATGTGTAGGGAAGAGAAGTGCTTGAGAAATTCATCTAATTTTTATTTTTCTTAATTCTAGCATGTCCTTATCTAGTTATGCTAGTTTAGAGAGGTATATTGAAGGTATTAACGTATCTCTATTACATATACAATGGATATAAAAGGATAGTGCATCAATCAAGATATGGATTTAGGAAAAACTAATAAGGTGTGTAGACATATATATCACACCCACTTTCAAGACTCATGTGAAGCAAGGTGACAAGACTCTACCACAAAAATTGTTGAAGGAGCATAGATGCAATGGAGGTGATTGCAATGTGAAGGTTGACTATTTGTAGATTGGCACTCAACATTGAATCCAATGTAACATTTATATATCACATCCATTTCACATTATCAAATCAAATATGAATAAAGGGATAGGTTATGTTTAAAAGAGAGCATAATATTTTTAAAAAAATACTCATAAGTTTAATTCTCATAGGGGGAGTATTTTTTAAAAGAAAAAGTTATTTAGTTAGGGAGTCAAAAGTGCATAGGAATATTCTTTTAAGTGAGAATTTTTATGAAAATATGAAGCTTATATTTATAAAAGAGAAATTAAAGTTTATTGTTTAAAGTGTTAGATATTAAAGATTTGAATGAGTTGTATTGTGGTAGTGAAGGGTATTTAACTACATAGGATGCCTAATTTAGGTATAAAAAACCCTCAAATAACCTTGCAACTATCTTGTCCTATACTACATGCATGTACCTTTTGAGGAGTGGTTAAACCACTTGAATTATCACATGGTCTATGATGTAATAACTCTTAGCATATCCCCTTATTACATCATAGTCAAAAAATCTAATTTTCTTATGACCAAATAATAATGTCTAGGGTGATCTAGGAATTTAAATTTTCCCTCTTAATATATAATTACTAGTTACATACTTAGGAGTGTTGAATTATACTAATCATGCACTCCAAATACATTTGTTACAAAATACTTAGTCAATACTTAATGTTTGAAGTATTTTTCCCAATATGGAGGATCTTCATTAAGTATGGCAGGTGTTGATGAGTTCAGTGTTCTCTTGCCAAATAGTCTTGTTACCAAATATTGTCTTAATTAATGCCTTCTTATGAGGTAAGGTCAATTACTTATTTCTTCTTTTCCATAGCATCACTTATTTGATTAAGTCTTTACTTGTGATATGTGATGTATTCCAACTTCCTTTGATATTCAATGTGATTTTTACCATGTAAAATGTATCAATCCTTTAATTGACTAGTTTTCAATATTTCTTGTGCATTGTCATATATTCTATTTGAACTAGCTTCTATTTTAAGTTTTGATTGTATTGTAATGAGGTGATATCAATCATTTTCTACTTCTTCTTGGCATTGTTCATTTGTAGAAGATATTTTTATGGTATGTAATGTATTCACACTTTATTTAATTTTCTAATGATGATTGAATCTTCAATACCTATTGCATTTATTTCTCATTCTCTTTGATATCCTCAAAAATAGCTATTAATAGTGAAGAATCACATTTTGAATGTACATATCCACTCTTAGGTTCTTGGTTATTGATGTTTCTAGTTGTATTATACCAATAATAATTTGGATGGTTTGAATGCATCCATATTTCTAAACCTATCATTTGTTTGAAATCATACCAAACATTATTGTGTTGTCTTATCTCTACTTGTGTAACAAATAAATCTTCTTCATATTCTCAAAATTTTTATTTTCCTTCTTGATTTTCTTTGGCTACATTACTTTGATGTGTCTTTTTTCAACTTTAATTTTGCTATTCTGAAGATGACCTATCATGTTACTATTTCATTTCTCATGAAAGGGGTTCATTTTAGAATGGAATGTGCGAACAATTATTTATGGTATGCCCATTTCTTCCACAATGTTCACACACATTTTACATGTGGAAAGTGTTCCTTTGAGAATTATTTATTTGGTTTTTATATTTTTGAAAATTATTTATTTGTTAGAAATGTTGTGGAGGTCTTATGCCTCATCTAAATGGTTGCTTCTCTCTTTGACATATAACTAGTAATTATTCTTCTTCTTTCATAGTATGCAAGGTCTCTACTTTCTAAAGTAGGTTCACCAGCTTCTCAAAGATTAGTGTTTGATCAATAATATTTAACATAGTCATAAAAATATTTTTACTCATTGGGAGTGATCTTAAAATAATAAGAACTAACATTTCATCAGATACCTGAGTTCCTAGTGCTTGTAATGATGCTTACAATTCTACTATTCTCCTCATGAATAATTTTAGTTTTTCTCCACTCTTCATATTCAGAAAATGGAGATGGCTCTTGAGGAATAAAATCTAACTTTAATTCATGGATTCAAATATTATCTTCAATTTTTTTAACAACCCTCCAAGATCTAATTTCTTGTATACCTAATTTATCTGCAAGGATGAGATACTGCTAATGAGTCTGTGGATGCAGGGACAGGTACTATTACTAGCGGGAGCAATTCAAAGGATAGATGTTTCCTCGGTTGGCAAAAAGGGTTGACCAGAGACAGGTAAGTCAAGGGAAATGATGAGCGGTGGTGTATTCATAGTTGATAGGGGTAAAGAACCCTACTAGCAATGCATCCACCAATGGTCCATATAGATGCATATCATGTAGTTGCATTAATAGGTATGCTTGTGAATGTTTTCTTTTGGAATTTATTTTAAAAAATGTGTGTAAATATATATATATTTAAAAGAGATAATAATAATAATAATAATAAATAAAGTAAATAATAAAAGAAATAAAATAAAATAGAAAATATTAATAAATAACAAAATATAATAATAATAAAAAGAAAATTAAAAAGAACCTTGTTACATAATAAGCAAGACAATTGGAAACATTGGGCATTAAAATTATTATGATGCTTTGGTTGTTGAATGTGGAAACAATGTGGATTCCACATGGCGAGCCTCAGGATGGAGGACTCATAAACAATCAACAGTTGTTAAGCATAATTATAGCACTCTTCTTCTAAAAAAATGGGAAGTGGGAAAAAAATGGAAGCATTGTGATTGTCATTGTGAATGTTGTTTCTTGGCGGGGAAGAAGGAGAACATAAACAAGAGGAAGGAAGAGGGATTTTCTGAAATAGGAAGAAGGAACAAGCGCTCACGGGTAAGATTGAATATCTTTTAGCAAAATTCAATTGACAAGTTTAAGTCTATAACTGTAGTAAACTGAATATTATATATGTTGAAGACTTTGTTGAGTGATTGTAACATAAGTGAACAAAATTGAACTAGAGTAGAACACATCTGGGTGCATGAGATGTTTTCTTGGATTGCTTTTATGTTGGATGTGAAAAGAATGTATGCATGTATAATATTAGCTGCATATCATCTTAGTTTGGCCGCTCTGACCCTTGGAATAACTCCGACAAACCTTGGAGTGAAATATGAAGAACTCCTGAAGACGAAAGCTATTTTCTCTTCCCAACAATTTATATGAGAAATATCTGAGTTCGGTTGCATGATACAACATTCCCATATGGAAGATGAAATTGTTATTCTACTTGAGGCCATTGTAAAATAATGAAATTGGGAAATTAGAACCCAGATGATATATATAGAGTACCCAAATTTATCATTGAACATATCAATACATGTATTCTGGTATTTGAAACTTAGAACGAATTGCATGGCATGCTTTTGAATGTCTTCCTAGTTATTATGATGAATATACCTATTGAAAGGATGGATGGTTCTATTATGTGTTTTAGATATGGATGAACAAGATTTCTTGAGGGATTTTATATGACGTCTGAGGATTATACTGTGTTTAGACATAAAGAATATATTTTGTTCTACATTTTGCCTATTAAGAGGATATTATTTTGAATGAACTATTGCATTAAGTTCTTTAAGCCATTGTGAAAGATGTCAAATCCATCAACATTGCTAAACTTGCACTTATCTGTAACATGCATCCAATAAAACTGGCTGTGGACCTATTTTCGAAGGATGCACTCTAGTTTAGAAATATCCAAGTGAATTTTGGAATGCATGAAAGAGAAATTAAATTAGATACTTAATACCTTATTTAAAATTATGTTGTTGATAAATGTCTTTATAGTTACCACTCTGCTCACGTTCTTGAAGAGTAAATCTGAATTCTGTTACCTTATGCTATTATGCTATACGATAGCCAAGTTATATACTTCGAAATCATCTTTATTATTTCACTATTCGGACAAGATCAAATCTGAAAATCTCGACGATAGACCAGGACCAAAATATACGTTTGTTGGATCAACAATCTCTCTTTTTCAATTATATTTTCTTTTTGATTGAGTTATAAATATTTAAATGATGCCATGGAATAGATTGGAACCTGTAGCGCATATTTGTATGGCAGCGTGTTCTTTTAAGAAAGAAAATATGTAGTGGCACAAGAAAATAGTTATAAACTTTCTATGGCTATGAGAGCCGCTATACGTAGGATGACAGTATTATATCTTCTTTCTTAGATTGTGTAATATGAACCAGAGACTCCATAAAGCTTATTTAGACTTCATATCACAACTATAGTATTAAGTCAGACTTATCTTTGCTTGAATATAAAGAGTCTACCACATAGCAACATGAAAGTGGCTATAAGTAATATTGGGTAATAATTAACAGAGGGAAGGAGATATACCGAAATCGTAGAGTAGATTCCTTAAACTATTATAGGACTCAATCAGAAATCAAAATAGTTGAAAACAAATTAATTTAAGATTCTCTATTTTTTTTAGGTTTTTCCAGATATGATGGTCATCTTATGACTTCTTTGGTATCCGTTCTTTCATATTGGCAAGCAAATGATTAGTTATTTGAATGCTTTAATTCTTTCTTTAATAGTAAAAGTTATTAATATTGTTACAATTAAAATAAATAATATTTATAGGATGTGAGATTGGTATATTATAAATAGGATCTCTTTAAGGTAATGTGAAATATAAAATGTTTAAATATTGTTGTTGATATTAAATATAAGCTTTGATGACAATTGGTAAATGGTGTAGTTTTAACCTTAGTTATAAAGATAGGAGTATTTTACTCAAACCATTATTCTATACCTGAAAACCATTGCAAATAGTAACCTCTTAAACCTTAGTGAGACAATTATGAGATGGAAAAATATCAAGATTGTAGGAAGGACAATCTTGATTTTGTAATTCAAGATTGTGGGCAAGATAATCTTGGTTTTAAGCCTTTATGGTATTTTTAGGAGGAAAAATACCACACTCAGGATTAACCGTACTTCTGATAGGTAGGGTCAGAATGGGAGGTAACAGAGGGATGTATGGGCATCACTCCTAGGTCAGATCCTGATAGTACTGAGTGGTGAATCTTGTACTTGAATCACTGAATGAATACAACCCAACATAATGGTATGGGACATTATGTTGTTAACAAGTCAAGACATCGGGTAGTTACCAGGGTATTGGTAAACCCTAGATGAACTCCAAGGAAGATGGTTGTTCGTCTAGCTCGGGCATGTATGCGCTAGTTCTTACATGACATGAATTCATGATAAGATATGGGGAAAATATGTGTCACACCTCTAGGTGTTATGGGCCCTAGAGGAAAATAAACCCCTGCCTGAACTTGGAATCGGGTATGAGAGTGAAGTTCAAAAAAGGCAACAACAACGAGATTTAGCCAGTATCGATCTCATGAGTTATTTTAACTACAACGAAATGGCACTCATGAAGAAGTTAACATACCTCATACTAAAACAAATTTGATATTTAATAAATATATTTAATGAAATTTTCTGAGTTGAGTTTTTCATTGTTGGACAACCAAGTGGGTAGGACTTGGGGTGTTACATTTGGTATCAGAGCCTAGGTTGCGAACCCCTAGGCAATACAATTTTAGAAAACTTGATGTTAAATATAAATTATGTTATCAATTTGAACATCTAAACCTAAAATTGACAAGACTCTTTTCTGGATAGGCAATGGCATCTGGACAAAGAGCTAGTTCTTCGAAGATACAGATGGTAGTACAATAGGAAGGGTTGACTAAAAATCCTAGGAGGGTCATTCAAAATATTGTAAGGTTAGGAGCTACAAAGGAAGCCATGAAATCTCCTCGAGTGGCTAGGAAAGAAAAATAATTAGCTCCAAAAGAGGACAAAATGGTCTGAATGATACACTTAATGAAAGAATAGATGAGCCAACAGAATGAGCAATTGGAACAACAAAGAACTCAAATGACTGAGCACCTGGCTCAATAGAAGGCTCAAATGTTAGAACATATGGAACAACAAAAATCTCAGCTAACTCAACAACAAGAAATGATCTCACAATAATAGAAAATAATAGAGAATTTATCCAAGGGAAAGGAACCGATGATAATTGAGGAAGAAACATCAATTGATCCTGAAAGAAAACAAGTGGGTTCTGAGTTGGATAAAGATATGCAAAGAATTGATATCACAAAATTTGATGGTACAGGTGATGGAGAAGAAGCTAAGAGATGGCTGAATAGTTTAGAGGTATATTTTGTTGTTAGAACTCTCTCCTCTAAATCAAAAACCTCATGGGTAGTTTTTCGTCTGACTGGAGCAGTTGCAGATTGGTGGGACACCTATAGAAAAACTCATAATGTGGAAGCTACTGATGTGCCTTGGGAAAATTTTGTGAAGGCATTTAAGGATAGGTTCCTGACACCACAATTTTACCTTGAAAAGACTGCAAAATTCTCAAGGATGACTCAAGGTAATATGACTGTTATTGAATATTATCAGTGGTTTGTGCAACTGCTTAAATATATGCCTGAGTATGAATAGAGAACTAAAATTAAGGTCCAAAAATTTCTTTTGGGACTTCACCCAAATATTGGTCACTTGATTCTCATGTTGAAGCCTACAACCCTTACTATTTCCTGTGATCTAGCATGGCAAGAAGAGGATAATTATAAGGCCAAGAAGGCCTATTATCAAAAATCCTCTGATAGGGAAGAACCACAGAAAAAGAAAAATGTTGTCACAGACAAGAATTGGAGTAAAAAGGGCTAGAATGAAAACCAAAGCAGGTTTGACAAGAACAAAAATAAGTATCAAGGAAACAAAGGAAATTAGAATAACCGAGGTGGCCAAGATAGAAGAAATTTTTGGGATAGGTTTGATCCAAGAGCTAATGCACCAAGAACTGGTACTCAAGAGGGCAATGATGGAAATAAGAGAGAAAGGGCACCTCGAACTGGATGTTGGATCTGTCAAGAACCTCATTATGCTGATAAGTGTCCTTTGAGAGCTGACAAGAGAAAAGAACCTATGCGGAGCCAGCTCATAAGATTTATGCAGCAACAAGTAATCCTAAACTTAATGGACAAGCAATACCTTTTCTATTGAAGGGTAAAATTTTAAGAGGATTTTTATTTTTTTTTTTTTTTCACGAGCCTCCTTTTTTTTTTTTTTCCCCCCCCCTCGGACAACAACAAAAAAAAAAACGGAGTTAAGGGGGGGGGGGGGGGGGGGGGGGGGGGGAGAAAACAAACAAAAAAAAAAAAAAAAAAATACCACCCCCCCACACAAACCAACAAAAAAAAAAAAAAAAAAAAAAAGCAAGGGCCCCCCCACCCCACAAAAAAAAAAAAAAGGGGGGGGGGAGAGAGAAAAAAAAAAAAATTGCTAAAATTTGAAGGAAGATGGATGGATTTCACTGATGACACCAAGCATAGGATTCAAATTTATTGTGGACGTGAATCGGTGGAACCACATATTCTAATAGCCATGCAATTCAAGAGAGCTATAAGGAAGGGTAGTAGAGTCTATGTAGTTAAACTTAATAAAAAGGAGGAAACTGAGTCTGGGGCAAGTCCTTTTTAGAATTATCCGGTACTAAATGATTTTTGAGATGTTTTTCTTGAAGATTTACCAGGTCTTCCACCCCAAAGGGAATTTGATTTCTCTATAGAACTTCTTCCAGGAGCAACCCCTATAGCCAGAGCACCTTACAAGATGACTACAATTGAATTGCAAGAGCTCAAGACTCAACTTCAAGATCTATTAGAAAAAGGCCACATTAAACCTAGTGTCTCTCCATGGGGTGCACCAATTCTGTTTGTTAAAAAGAAGGATGGAACACTGAGACTATGTATTGACTACAAAATGCTAAATAAGATGATAGTTAAAAATAAGTACTCTCTACCTAGAATAGATGATTTGTTCGATCAATTGAAAGGAGCTTCCATATTCACAAAAATTGATCTTAGATCTGGTTATCATCAGTTGAGAATCCGAGAAGAAGATACCCATAAAACTGCCTTTCGGACTAGATATGGCCACTATGAATTTACAATGTTACCTTTTGGATTAACTAATGCACCAATAGCCTTTATGAATTTAATGAATAATGTATTTCAGGAATAGTTAGATCAATTTGTACTTGTATTTTTAGATGATATTCTGATCTACTCCAAAAATAAGGAGGAGCATGATCACCATATGAGGATTTTTCTCGAGATACTTAGAAAGAATCAGTTGTACGGGAAGTTGTCCAAGTGTGAGTTCTATACAACTAAAGTACAATACTTGGGACATGTGATTTCTACTGAAGGAGTGTCTATTGACCCAAAGAAAATAGAAGCCATTATTGATTGGCTTGCTCCAACAAATTTTTTTGAAGTGTGGAGTTTTATGGGACTGGTGGGATACTATCATCGCTTTGTCAAGAATTTTTCTAAATTGGCCTATCCGATAACAAATCTTTAGAAGAAAGGAAAATTTTTTAAATGGACTACACGGTGTGAAGAAGCTTTCAAAATGCTCAAAGAAAAATTAACAATTGCTCCTATTCTTAGAATACCGGATTCCAAACTTCTATTTATGGTATGTACAGATGCTTCTATTGAAGGATTAGGTGGCGTTCTTATGCAAGAAGAGGGAGTTATAGCTTATGAGTCATGAAAGCTTAAGAAACATGAATTGAATTATGCCACACATGATTTAGAATTGGCTGTAGTGGTGCATGCTCTTAAGATGTGGTGACATTACTTACTTGGTAAACCTTTTGAGCTCAAAACGGATCATCAAAGTCTAAGATACATCTTTACCCGACCAATGCTCAATGCTAGGCAAAGGCGCTGGATGGAATTTTTGGTTGAATATGATTTCAACATTGAGTATATAAAGGGAAAAGAAAACAAGATAGTAGATGCTTTGAGTAGAAGAAGGCATATCGCTGCTATGTTGCAATGTCAATCTGATATTTTTGAACAAATAAGAAAACTTCAATTTCAAGATGAATTCTCTCAAAAATATCAGGATTTGGTTCGATAGGGTTCTGAAAAAGCAAAGGAATTTAAGATTCAAGAGGATATCCTATGCTTTCAAAATAGGGTAGTAGTGCCAAATGATTTGAATCTAAGAAACATAATTCTTTAGGAGGCACATTGTACTCCTTATTCAGAACATGTGGGTTATGTTAAGATGCATGAAAATATGAGGAAAGATTATTATTGGCTTGGGATGAAAAATGAAATTGTTGAATTTGTAGCAAAATGCTTAGAATATCAAAAGGTAAAGGCAGAGCATTTACATCTAGCTAGATGCTTGTATTCGCATGAAATTCCAAAATATAAATGGTAGGTTGTGTCTATGGATTTCATAGTTGGTTTACCTAAAAATCGATTTCAACATGATGCCATTCTGGTGGTGGTTGATAAATTAACTAAAGTGGCACATTTTCTGCCTAGAAATATTAAATATGGAGCTCCTACTATAGCTCATAAATTTGCCAGGGAAGTGGTATGGTTGCATGGTTTTACTGAAACAATCATATCTGATAGAGATTCTAGATTCACTTCTGAATTTTGGCAGACATTACATCAAGCATGGGGAACAAAACTTAATATTAGTACTGCTTATCACCCAAAAATTTATGGACAAACTGAGAGGGTAAATCAAGTCTTAGAGGATATGCTAAGAATGTATTGCATGGATCATCAAAAAAAGT
Organism: Wollemia nobilis; assembly: GCA_028583015.1. Taxonomy (NCBI): domain Eukaryota; kingdom Viridiplantae; phylum Streptophyta; class Pinopsida; order Araucariales; family Araucariaceae; genus Wollemia; species Wollemia nobilis. The sequence continues at coordinate 16,651,684 of JAQPPZ010000756.1, forward strand.
GGGAAGACTATCTTTTTCTAGTAGAATTTGCTTATAATAATAGTTACCATACTTCCCTAGGTATGGCTCCATTTGAGGCTCTATATGGGAGAAGGTGTAGAACGCCATTGTCATGGAGTAATCCGGAGGATCGGGTGATGATCGGGTCGGATATGGTTAAAGAAATGGAAGATCAACTCAATGAAATTTGTTAGAGGCTCAAGGAAGCTTTAGACCGACAAAAGAGTTATGCGGATCTTAAAAGAATGCCAAGGGAATTCACTATGGGAGATAGAGTATTCCTAAGGGTTAAACCAACCAAAATCTCAATCAAATCCTCTAAGCTTAGTCCAATATTTGTAGGACCTTTCGTAATTACTGATAAAATAAACCCAATAGCCTACAAGCTAGCCTTACCACCCAGCTTGTCAAAAATCCATGATACATTCCATGTGTCCCTTCTCAAGAAATATGTTTCTAACCCCTCGCATGTTTGGAATGTTGAACATTTACAGATGATCGATCCCCTGTGCATTGAGGTACGACCAGTTAAGATCCTTGGTTTTAGAACTAAACAGTTAAGAAAACAAAAAATTGAGCAATGTAAGGTCCAATGGGACCAGTATTCTGAGAACAGTGCCACGTGGGAGGATGTGGCTATCATGAAAAGATAATTTCCATTTTTGTTTGAATAGTGATATACTCATGTTTTTGGCTTGAAAAATATAATAATATTTCTATTGTATGTGAATACATAATGTTTCTGCTATAGATGATGATTAAGTTTTTGATCTTGAAATTTTGATGCTATATTATATTGACTTCATGTTATTCATGGCAATATCATCTATGTATAATGGGCAATGAAAACACAGGGACTGTGTTTAATCTTAGAGGGGGAGTATGTAAAAACCCTCCAAGATCTAATTTCTTGTATACCTAATTTATCTACAAGGATGAGATATTGCTAATGAGTCTGTGGATGCAGGGACATGTACTATTATTAGCGGGAGCAATTCAAAGGATAGATGTTTCCTCGGTTGGCAAAAAGGGTTGACCGAAGATAGGTAAGTCAAGGGAAATGATGAGCGGCGGTGTATTCGCAGTTGATAGGGGCAAAGAACCCTACTAGCAATGCATCTGCCAATGGTCCATATAGATGCATATCATGTAGTTGCATTAATAGGTATGCTTGTGAATGTTTTCTTTTGGAATTTATTTTTAAAAATGTGTGTAAATATATATATATATAAAGAAATAATAATAATAATATTAATAATAATAATTATAATAATAAATAAAGTAAATAATAAAAGAAATAAAATAAAATAGAAAATATTAATAACAAAATATAATAAAAAGAAAATTAAAAAGAACCTTATTACTTATTATACAAGACAATTGAGAATATTAGGCATTAAAATTATTATGATGCTTTGGTTGTTGAACATGGAAACAATGTGGATTCCACATGGTGAGCCTCAGGATGGAGGACTCATAAACAATCAACAATTGTTAAGCATAATTATAGCACTCTTCTTCTAAAAAATGGGAAGTGGGGAAAAAACAGAAGCATTGTGACTATCATTGTGAATCTTGTTTCTTGGGGAAGAAGGAGAACCAGAAACAAGAGGAAGGAAGAGGGATTTTATGAAATAGGAAGAAGGAACAAGTGCTCATAGGTAAGATTGAATATCTTTTAGCAAAATTCAATTGACAAGTTTAAGTCTATAATTGTAGTAAACTAAATATTATATATGTTGAAGACTTTGTTGAGTGATTGTAACATAAGTGAATGAAATTGAACTAGAGTAGAACACATCTGGGTGCATGAGATGTATTCTTGGATTGATTTTATGTTGGATGTGAAAATAATGTATGCATGTATAATATTAGTTGCATATCATCTTAGTTTGTGATGGGGGACGAAAAATCACACTACCACAAATCCAAATTTTCACACAGGAAATTGGAAGCACACTTTACAAGAAACAGAAACCCCAATGTTTCATTCACTAACTTGCAAATATTCACAACAACAGCCCACAGGCTTTACAGAAACTAGCGCTCGGCTTAGTTTTCTCATCTACACTCTACGTGCAATCTCCAATCCACCACCCCTAGCCTATTACAATGACTAGGTTTTTATAGAGGCCCCGACCCTCTGAAATGTCATTTCATGAATATGGGCACAACATCCGATCTATGGCTCCACTCCGCACGGCTCCTGTCATCGCCGCTTCCTGTCAGATCACTCTACGCGACCCTTTGTCTCCATTCCTCAACTGGTCGCTTTCATTTTCTATGCATCTTGGTATTCTCCCACTTTTACTGCACCTTGGTGCCACATGTTGTCCCTGCTCTGCAACCGCCACCTGACCTCTGTCATCTTCTTCCAGATGCACTGTAACAGCCTCTACATCCGCCACCTGCCTTTCATGAGCTATCACTGTCACTCTATCGTGGCCCCCAAAAATATAGTATGTCATCATATCGCGACATCTTCTCCCTCTTGCTCTTCTTCTTCTCTTCTTGTCTGTCGTGATATCACGACAATTTTGCTTCCTCTCATTCTCTTTCCTCCTTGGGTCGCGATATCGCGACGTGTCGTGATATCGTGACATCTTCCTTATCCTGCCCTTCCTTTTCCTTTTCGATCACGATATTGCAACATGTCACGATATCACGACATTTCTCTTCCTCGTTCCTCTTCTCCACTTTGGGTCGTGAAATTGTGACATGTCACAATTTTGTGACATCTTCCCTTCCTGCTTTCTTTTGCTCCTTCGGGTCACGATTTCGTGACATGTGAAATCGTGACATCTTCCCGTTTCATCTTCTCTCTCTTCTTCGCATCGTGAAATCATGACATGTCACGAAATCGTGATATCTTCTCTTTCTGCCTCCTCTCTATTCTCCTTGTCGTGAAATCACGACATCTTCTCTTTCTGCCTCCTCTTGCTTCTTTCTGTCGCAAAATCATGACATGTCGTGATATCGCGACATCTTCTCATTCTACCTACTTCCTCTTCTTTGCATCGCGAAATCATGACATGTTGCGATATCACGACATCTTCCTTCCTTGCCTCCTTTATTCTCCTTTGGGTCACGAAATCATGACAAGTCACAAAATCATGACATTTCGACTCCCTTGCCTTCTCTTCTTCATCGGGTCACGAAAATGCGACATGTCATGAAATCGCGACATCTTTCATCCTCTGGCTCCTTCGCTCGCCAGCTGGTCGTGAAACCGTGACATGTCACGAAATCACGACATCTTCCTCCTCTGGCTCCTTCGCTTGCCCTCTAGTCATGAAAATGTGACATGTCACGAAATCGTGACATCTTTCTTCCTTGGCTCCTTCTTCACCTTCTGGTCGTGAAACTATGACCTGTCGCAAAATCACGACATTCCTTTCTCCTAGATTTCTCTCTCCTTGGTGGGTCGTAAAACTGCGACATGTTGCGAAATCGTGACATCTTCTCCTCTGCGCCTTCTCTCTCTTCTGCGGGTTGCAAAACTATGACATGTCATGAAATCATGACATCTTCCTCTTTCGCTCTTCATCCTGCCTTTGGGTCACGAAATCGCGACATCTTAGCTTTCGGCTTTCTCTTTCTTCCTCAGGTCGCAAAACCGTGACATGTCGCAAAATTGTGACATCTTTGCCTTTCGTACTCTCCTTCTGCTTTTGGGTCACGAAACCATGACATGTCACGAAATCATGACATCTTTGCTTGCAGCCTCCTCTTGCCTAATTGGGTCACAAAATCACGACATCCTTGGCACCCTTGCTTCTCCTATGGAACCTGTCGTGATATCGCGATAGTTGGCCCTGCTGGCTTCTTTCTCCATTTTGTGTCGTGATATCGTGACACATTTTCTGTCATGATATCGTGATAGCTTCTCCTCACTCACTTCTTTGCTTCACTTGTGCCATGATATCGTGACACATTTCCTATCGCGATATCGCGATAGCTTCTCCTTGTTGACTCCTTTGCTCCATTTGTGTCGTGATATCGCGACACATTTTTTGTCGCGATATTGTGACAACTTCTCCTTGCTGACTCCTCTGCTCCACTTGTGTCACGATATCGCGACACATTTGCTATCGTGATATCACGACAGCTTCTCCCTACTGGCTTCATTCTCTGCTTGCGTCACGATATCGCGACACATCTTCTATCGTGATATCGTGACAATTTTATCCATTGGCTCCTCTCTCCACTTTGTGTCGCGATATCGCGACACTTTTTTTGTCGTGATATTGTGACATATTTTTCTCCTTGCCTTCTTCTTCTTTTGTCATGATTTCGTGACATGTCGCAAAATCGCAACGTCTTTCCTCCTTAGCCAACTTTTTAGAAGTGGCCCTCCTACCACTGGATGCTTCTGCATCAGGTGCAACTAGATGTTCTTGCATCAGACACCCGGGGCTGATGGAGAAGTGATCTTCACTTCTGTGCTATCTGGTCACCACCTTCTGCAACACTTCTAGACATTCACCTGTCTCTGTAGCCTGCCACAACCATGTCTCCTGGCCAAAATAACTTTTGTCTTCTTCCAGATAGATTCTACTACTGTTCCACCCTTCCTCATCTGTAGCCCACTTGAACTTCGTCTCCTGGCTAGAAACATTTTTGTCTTCTACCAGACAGCTTCTAGCACTGCTGCACACCTCCTCATCTGCAGCCTGCTTCAACTTCTTCTCCTGGCCAAAACAATTTTTGTCTTCTATCAGACAGATTCTGGCACTACTGCACACCTCCTCATCTGTAGCCTTCAATGGCTTCAACTTCTGAAGCACTCCATCTTCTCTTCCACCAGTTCTTTCTCCCTGGCCTCTTCTTTTTTGCTTTTCCTCAAGCCTTCTACGTAGCTCTCTTTTCTACTTTTCCTCAAGCCTTCTGTGCAGCTCCTCTTGTAGGGCTTGCAGTTGCCTCTACAAAGCTCTGAAGTCTTCCTCTGGCACCATATCTCTCCCACCACCATGGTTTCTTCATGGAGGCATTCTTCTTCGCTTTTCTCACAAAGCTTAACCGATCCTGGTGTAGCTACCTCACTTTCAATGATCCGCTCACTCACTTAGAACCCTAACTCTCTCTTCTCTCTTAGAACCCTTCCATAGATCTTGGTGTAACTGCCTCTCATTCGACGATCTGTTACACGCTCAGGAACATTAGCTCTGATACCACTTGATGGGGGACGAAAAATTGCACTCACACAAATCCAAATTTTCACACAAGAAATTGGAAGCACACTTTACAAGAAATAGAAACCCCAATGTTTCATTCACTAACTTGCAAATATTCACAACAACAGCCCGCAGGCTTTACAAAAACTAGCGCTCAACTTAGTTTTCTCATCTACACTCTACGTGCAATCTCCAATCCACCACCCCTAGCCTATTACAATGACTAGGTTTTTATAGAGGCCCCGACCCTCTGAAACATCATTTCATGAATACGAGCACAACATCCGATCTATGGCTCCACTCCGCACGGCTCCTGTCACTACCGCTTCCTATCAGATCACTCTGCGCAACCCTTCATCTCCATTCCTCAACTGGTCACTTTCGTTTTCTGTGCCTCTTGGTATTCTCCCACTTTTACTGCACCTTGGTGCCACGTGTTGTCCCTGCTCTGCAACCGTCGCCTGGCCTCTGTCATCTTCTTCTTCCAGCTGCACTGTAATAGCCTCTGCATCTACCGCCTGACTTTCATGAGCTGTCACTGTCACTCTATCATGGCCCTCAAAAATATAGTATGTCATGATATCGTGACATCTTCTCCCTCTTGCTCTTCTTCTTCTCTTCTTGTCTGTCATGATATCATGACAGTTTTGCTTCCTCTCATTCTCTTTCCTCCTTGGGTCATGATATCGTGACATCTTCCTTATCCTACCCTTCCTTTTCCTTTTCGGTCGCGATATCGCAACATGTCACGATATCGCGACATTTCTCTTCCTCATTCCTCTTCTCCACTTTGGGTTGCAAAATCATGACGTCACAATTTCATGACATCTTCCCTTCCTACTTTCTTTTGCTCCTTCGGGTCATGATTTCGTGACATGTCATGAAATCGTGACATCTTCCCATTTTGTCTTCTCTCTCTTCTTCGCGTCGTGAAATCGTGACATCTTCTCTTTCTACCTCCTCTCTATTCTCCTTGTCGCAAAATCACGACATCTTCTCTTTCTGCCTCCTCTTGCTTCTTCCTGTCATGAAATCGCGACATTTTGTGATATCGTGACATCTTCTCATTCTGCCTACTTCCTCTTCTTTGCGTCATGAAATCGTGACATCTTCCTTCCTTGCCTCCTTTCTTCTCCTTCGGGTCATGAAATCGTGACAAGTCGTGAAATCATGACATTTCGACTCCCTTGCCTTCTCTTCTTCATCAAGTCGTGAAAATGCGACATGTCACGAAATCGCAACATCTTTCGTCCTCTGGCTCCTTCGCTCACGAAATCATGACATCTTCCTCCTATGGCTCCTTCACTTGCCCTCTGGTCGTGAAAATGTGACATGTCATGAAATCACGACATCTTTCTTCCTTGGCTCCTTCTTCGCCTTCTGGTCGTGAAACTACGACCTGTCGCGAAATCACGACATTCCTTTCTCCTGGCTTTCTCTCTCCTTGGCGGGTCATGAAACTGTGACATGTCGCGAAATCGTGACATCTTCTCCTCTGTGACTTCTCTCTCTTATATGGGTCATGAAACTATGACATGTCATGAAATTGTGACATCTTCCTCTTCCGCTCTTCATCCTGCCTTCGGGTCACGAAATCGTGACATCTTAGCTTTCGGCTTTCTCTTTCTTCCTCAGGTCGCAAAACCGTGACATGTCACGAAATCGTGACATCTTTGCCTTTCGTACTCTCCTTCTACTTTTGGGTCACGAAATCGTGACATGTCACAAAATCGTGACATCTTTGCTTGCAACCTCCTCTTGCCTGATTGGGTCATGAAATTGCGACATCCTTGGCACCCTTGCTTCTCCTATGGAACCTGTCGCGATATCATGACAATTGGCCCTGCTGGCTTCTTTCTCCATTTTGTGTCACGATATCGTGACACATTTTCTGTCACGATATCACGATAGCTTCTCCTCGCTCACTTCTTTGCTTCACTTGTGCCACGATATCGCGACACATTTTCTGTCATGATATCGCGACAACTTCTCCTTGCTGACTCCTTTGCTCCATTTGTGTTGCGATATCGTGACACATTTTCTGTCGCGATATCGTGATAGCTTCTCCTCGCTGACTCCTCTGCTCCACTTGTGTCGCGATATCGCGACACATTTTCTGTCGCGATATCGTGATAGCTTCTCCCTGCTGGCTTCGTTCTCCGCTTGCGTCACGATATCGTGACACATCTTCTATCATGATATCACGATATTTTTCTCCGCTGGCTCCTCTCTCCACTTTGTGTCATGATATCGCGACACTTTTTCTATCGTGATATCGCGACATATTTTTCTCCTTGCCTTCTTCTTCTTCTTTTGATGTGATTTCGCAACATGTCGCAAAATCGTGACATCTTTCCCCCTTAGCAAACTTTTCAGAAGTGGCCCTCTTGCCATTGGATGCTTCTGCATCAGGTGCCACTGGATGCTCCTGCATCAGTTTGGCCGATTGAACCCTTGGAATAACTTCGAAAAACCTTGGGTGAAATATGAAGAACTCTTGAAGACGAAAGCTATTTTCTCTTCCCAACAATTTATATGAGAAATATCTAAGTTTGGTTGCATGATACAACATTCCCATATGGAATATGAAATTGTTATTCTACTTGAGGCCATTGTAAAATAATGAAATTAGGGAATTAGAACCTAGATGATATATATATAGAGTTCCCAAATTTATCATTGAATATATCAATACATGTATTCTGGTATTTGAAACTTAGAATGAATTGCATGGTGTGCTTTTGAATGTCTTTCTGGTTATTATGACAAATATACCTGTTGAAAGTATGGACATTTCTATTATGTATTTTAGATATGGTTGAACAAGATTTCTTGAGGGATTTTATATGACGTATTCGGATTATACTGTGTTTAGATATAAAGAATATATTTTGTTCTATGTTTTACCTATTAATATGATATTATTTTGAATTAACTCTTGCATTAAGTTCTTTAAGCCATTGTGAAAGATATCAAATCCATCAACATTGCTAATCTTGCACTTATCTATAACATGCATCCAATAAAACTAGTTGTGGACCTATTTTCGGAGGATGCACTCTAGTTTAAAAATATCCAAGTGAATTTTGGAACGCATGAAGGAGAAATTAAATTAGATACTTAATACCTTATTTAAAATTATGTTGTTGTGAGAGAGGGGAGGGTCTCGATCCCTTCCCTGCTCCCCCTCCCCTGGTTCCTGCCCAGTCCTTGGCTCATCCCAGGTCATCCCTCCCTGGGATTGTTTGTTGCAGATGATCTCCTTGAGGGATATCCTTCTCCTCTTTCTGCACCTCTCCCAGTCGGTCAAGGTTCCCTTGTTTGAGTTTTTGGCCTAGTGCTTCCTAGGGTTCCTTGTTGTTTTCGGGATCCCTTCCCTTTTTTCCCTCAAGCTTCCCCCTGGGGTTTTCTACAGGTTTTTGGCATGGATCTGGTTCCCTGCGGTTCTCTAGGTGGTGGGGGTGAGTGGTTGGGTTTTTTGACGCTTCCTGGGGTTTCCTTTGAGGTCCTTACTACTTTGGGGGTGGTCTGGGGGGGCCTCTTTCCCCATTTTTCTAGTGAATCCTCTCTGGGATCCTGTGGCTATTGTTGGTCCCATCCCTGTGGGGAGGGCCCTCTTTGATTTCCCACTTGGAGGTTTCTTCATGCTGGTTTTGATCCTTGGTGGACACCCTGGGCATTTTTTTGAACTTGGGGGTGGGATTTTTCTCTGCCTAGACTGTTACCAACCTCATTCCTAATTCCCTGAAGTTTCTCCTGTGCAAGGATGGGATTCTTGGCCCTTGTTGTTGGGGTTATTTGGGTTCTGCTACATTTTTCAAATCATGGGGGGATCTGATCTATGCATGTAGACCTTGGATCCCCCAGGCTAGGCTCCCAGGGATCCCATATTTGTGGTTATTACCTCTTCCCACCTGGGATCCCCAGTCCCTATATCCCTGGTCCCTTAACCTGTTGTCTTTTCCTTCTGGTTGTCCTGGGGGTGGGATTCTCTTGGTGGTGTCTTCTCGCTGCTTCTCGATGGGCGGGATCTCCTCTTTGCTGGTTTTTAGCTACTTCCTTTTGTGCAGGATTCCCCCTTTTTTTTTGGGTAGGATGATTTCTTGCTGGGCGGGATGGTTTCCCGCGGGGCGGGATTCTCTATAACCTCTGGGTTTCCTGCTGGGCGGGTTTTTCTCATTTCCTGCTGGTTTTCTCGGGAGGCAAGATTAACTTGGTAGAGGTTTTTTCTGCTTCCCGTTGGGTGGGATCTACACTGGAATGGATTTCAGTTGCTTCCCGCTGGGCAGGATTCACTCTTTGGTGGTTTTTCAACTGCTTCTTGCTAGGAAGTATTTATATTATAATAGTTTTTTTTTGCTTCCTGCTGGGCAGGATTTACACGAAGGTAGTTTTCAGCTACTCCCCGCTAGGCGGGATATTCAAACTTATCTTCCTTCGAAATTGGTGGTTTCTCGCTGGACGGGATTGTTCAAATTTACTTGTTCCCGCTGGGTGGGATTTCTGTTTGTTTTTCATTTCCAGGGTGTTGGTGCCTTGGGCCAAAAATTTTATTGTAATGGCTTATTCTCGGCATGTTATTTCCAACTCTTATGTAATCATGTTTTGGAATCCTAGTTAAAAACCATTGTAAATACAATAGCTACTTATCAAAAACAAAAATTATGTTGTTGATAAATGTCCTTATAGCTACCACTCTGCTCACGTTCTTGAAGAGTAAATCTGAATTTCGTTACCTTGTGCTATTATGCTATATGATAGCCAAGTTATATACTTTGAAATCATATTTATTATTTCACTGTCTGAACAACGTCAAATCTGAAAATCTCAATGATAGACCAGGACCGAAATATACATCTGTTGGATCAAAAATCTTCATTTTTCAATTATATTTTCTTTTTGATTGAGTTATAAATATTTAAATTATGTCATGGAATAGATTAGAACATGTAGCGCGTATTTTTATGGCAACGTGTTCTTTTAAGAATGAAAATATGTAGTGGCACAAGAAAATAGTTATAATATTTCTATGGCTATGGGAGCCACTATACATAGGATGATAGTAATATATCTTTTTTCTTATACTGTGTAATATGAGCTAGAGACTACATAAATATTATTTAGACTTCATACCACAACTACAGTATTAATTTAGACTTGTCTTTGCTTGAATATAAAGAGTCTACCGCACAGCAACACGAAAGTGGCTATAAGTAATATTGGGTAATAATTAATAGAGGGAAGGAGAAATATCGAAACCCCTAAGTAGATTCCTTAAACTATTATAGGAATCAATTAGAAATCAAAATAGTTGATAAAAATTTAATTTAAGAGTCTCTATTTTTTTAGGTCTTTCCATATATGATGGTTATCTTATGACTTCTTCGGTATCCGTTCTTTCATACTGGAAAGCAAATGATTAGTTATTTGAATGCTTTAATTCTTTCTTTAATAGTAAAAGTTATTAATATTGTTACAATTAAAATAAATAATATTTATAGGATGTGAGATTGGTATATTATAAATAGGACCTCTTTAAGGTAATGTGAAATATAAAATGTTTAAATATAAGCTTTGATGACAATTGGTAAATGGTGTAGTTTTAACCTTAGTTATAAAGATAGGAGTATTTTACTCGAACCATTATTCTATACCTAAAAACCATGCAAATAGTAACCTATTAAACCTTAGTGAGACAATTATGAGATGGAAAAATATCAATATTGTAGGAAGGACAATGTTGATTTTGTAATTCAAGATTATGAGTAAGACAATCTTGGTTTTAAGCCTTTATGATATTTGTAGGAGGACAAATACCACACTTAGGATTAACCATACTTCTGATAGGTAGGGTCATAATGGAAGGTAATAGAGGGATGTATGGGCATCACTTCTAGGTAAGATCTTGATAGTACTGAGTGGTGAATCTTGTACTTGAATCGCTAAATGAATATAGCCCAACATAATGGTATGGGATATTATGTTGTTAACAAGTCAAGACATCAGATAGTTACTAGGGTATTGGTAAACCCTAGATTAACTCCAAGGAATATGGTTGTTCATCTAGCTCAGACATGTATGTGCTAGTTCTTACATGATATGAATTCATGATAAGATATGGGAAAAATTTACGTCACACCTCTAGGTGTTATGGATCCTAGAGGAAAATAAACCCCTGCCTAAAATTGGAATCATGTATGAGAGTGAAGTTCAAAATAGGAAATAACAATGAGATTTGGCCAGTCTCAATATCATGAGTTATTTCGACTGTAGTAAAATGACACTCATGAAGAAGTTAACATACCTTGTACTAAAACAAATTTCATATTTAATAAATATATTTAATGAAATTTTTCTGAGTTGTTTTTTCATTGTTGGACAACCAAGTGGGTAGGACTTGGGGTGTTACAATTTTAGCCACACATTCTTGGTTGTGGTCATATATCTAATATATGTTTGGACTTCATCTACTACTTCAAATATGATAACTAGTATTGCTTTTTCATCTCCCTAGTTAAACATTATTTGATCTTCTCCTTTTGTAGTAGGATCTAAAGTGTTTTCATATACTACTTGCTATACTTCTTCAAACTTGAATTATCTCATGAGTCTAGTCCTCTAGGAAACATAATTTTTTTCCTTCAACAATTGTGAATCAATAATAAAAACTTTGGTGCTCCGCTAGCCTTGGTAATATTTCAAAAAAATGAAATTTTCTTCTTTTGTTGAGTACACATTGAAAAACATTCTTTGACAATGATATATTCTTATACTCAAATTTTAAATGATGCTTCAACTTTGTAATAGAATTGTGTATTTCCAACTAGAGGGATTACTTCTTCCTCTATGAGATATTTCTTGTGTTAAGATTATTTGTGAAGATAGAGTTTTTATAGAAGATGATTGTAGTGGCCATAATAAAGGCCATATTGCCATAATTGAAAGTAAAAATAATAGTTCAAGTTGTGTTGAATGATATTGTGATAATGATGTGATATGGCATTTGAATGATGATGATAGAGACCAAAGTGATGATGAAATTTTTTGCTACTTTGCAAGATATACAGATGGTATTAGCTAAAACTTATTGATAATAATGGGATATGATGGTATAGATTTGAGAAGAAATGAGCAAGGTATGAAAGATCCCATAGTAGAAAATAAAAGGACAAATAATTAGGGCCATAGATATATAGGACAAGTAGGAAGCAATGAGATAAAATTTGTGAAAAAAATCCTATGCAACATTCGAATGAAGCAGTGCCACTAAAATTATGATATGTGGCAATAACATAAAATTTGTTAAGAAATAATCATATGTAGAAGTTTCTAATGTGAGTTTTTGTATTCATTATGAAAAAATAGAAATGTAACAACTAGGTGTTGGAACCTGCATTCATATGAAATTTTTTGAGGTAATTGTCACTCTAGAAGAAAGTGTTGGTATAAATCGAAAGTGACCAACAAAATACATAGGATTTTTTTTTAGACGAATGTGTATGTTTGGGATAACACAAAAGAAATATTGAATGGTTTCTATAAAAGGAGACCAAGTTTGATGATTGAAAATTTCATAGTTTGTTGAATGAGAATAATGTATGTTTTTCCATGAAAAATCTCTTGGAAAAATTATAAATGATCTTTGTATCAATGGATGGATATGACCCATGTAGTTCTTGGATGACCTATAGTGACAAGACCTATAAATGAAATATTATATGGAATGATTTCAAATATGTGAAAGATTCTAAAGATATATTTTAGTGGTAATTTTCCATAGGTGATGAATTAATGGTATATCTAGAGACTAACCTAAAGGTAATGATGACCCAAATACAAAGGACCTAGAGGTGTCCTAAATAAAATGATGACCCTATGAAAGAGACTCAAATAAAGACTCAGTGATAATCCAAATAGATAAACTTAGTGGAGATTACTTAGATCTAGTTAATCCAGATCCAACAGAGTAAAAGCCAGCTAGCCAATGACAAAAATAGAGTTAGAGCAAGAGCTAGAGTGAGAGCCAAATACAAAGTTAGATAATAGTTCTAGTGCATCACTCCTAAATCTATGAAAGCGTAATGATCTTTATTCCAAATAATTTAATATGAAGAGAGGGTGTTAGACTCTATTACATTTAGAGTTATGTAATAATTAAGGGATGAATAATGATATCACTTCATATGAGATTGGATTATCATATCTCCCATGAAAATCAGATAATATGAAAGGATAACTAAAGGTGAAACTACCAAGAGATATAAATATCGAAGAGTCTTTCAAATATGAAGAGATATATTGATGCACTAAATATGCATGTTGTATGAAAGCACTAATTGATAGAGAATAAAAATAATAATGAGGAATATGAGAGAATATTAAAGTGTAAAAATATTTAGTGTGGTTGATATTTGTGTTAAATATTTTTCATCAATATTTTGTATTTTATATTATTTTTCCCCATTATCAACAATGACCATATGCCAAAATGAGATAAAAAATATTATTTAGGTGGAAAATCCTACTCTATACTAGGGCTAATCATTAGAAACTATCTACACCTAGGGTATTTCTTATTGAAGTGGATTATTATTAGGCCAATGGATGTCTTGTATGGAAATTTTTAAGGTAGGTAACTTATGATTCTCTCATTAGTAATTGGACTTGATATTTAGTCCTTTTTCATAAGGACAAAAATATCATTTTCTATAAATGGGTGTATAATACCAAGTTTGGTGTTTATAATTAGATTTAGAAGAGCAACATGCCTTGTTAAAGGCTTTTAAAAATATGAAATTGACCATATATGAATTTTATCTTAGTGGATAATATGGATTGTATTTAACTAATCATTTCTATTGTTGCTTTACAATGGTGGAAATTTCATAGATGAATATCAAGAATGTTTTTTTTTTCATGTAAGAATTTAAGAGAATGTTCATTTATAGTACCCACCCCAACCTGTAAACAATGGTCATACAACCTTGGTATATAGGATCAAAAAGTCCTTGCACGGAACTAATAAGGTCCTACATAGTTGGTATAATATGATTCATCATTCTTCCTTAGATATGAATTTCATCAATGAAAAGATATAACATGATGTTTATATTAGCTATCATTATAATCATGTTTCTAATAATTATGTTGTATATTTATGATATACTCATAGCTAGTATTGTTGCTTTTATGATTCTAAAGATGAAGCTATGATATTAAGACTCTTGTAAGATGACATATATGGGTTTTCTTCATTATGTACTCTAGCATGTAGATTATGAAATATTAAGGCATTAAAATATTCCATACCCTTTATATTATCTAAATATTCTATAATACTTTTGGGTGGTAGATTGTAAGTAGTCTCACACCCCTTATAGTAGATATGATTCTATATTTTAATTACTATACTATTATTTGATGTTTTTGTCTATCAATCCTTGGCAAGAATTATTCTTTAACTTGATCATACTTAGTTAGACAAATTATTTAGTGTAATTTAATTTAGATACATGTAGTAACCTCATGAATCATTAAATGGACCATAAGTGGATTGTGTGCTACATCAAGATTACACTTTAGATGAGAGTTCATTATTTTCTTGGATATGCTAATATGATATGGTAATTTTATGATGCAAATTGGATCAAATGTATTGATTAATGCAAGTCCTCTATTGGTTTTATCCCATCACTTGGTTTAAGATTCGGAATTAAAATATTTCATACCCTTTTTATTATCTAAATCTTCTATAATACTTTTGGGTGGTATATTATATGTAGTCTCACATCCCCTTATACTAGATATGATTCTATATTTTAATTACTATACTATTATTTGATGTCATTGTCTATCAATACTTGGCAAGGATTATTGTTTAACTTGATAATTCTTAGTTAGACAATGTATTTATTATCAATTACATTAGACACATGTAGTAACCTCAAGAATCATTAAATGGACCATAAGTGGATTGTGTGCTACATCAAGATCACACTTTAGTTGAGAGTTTATTATTTTCTTGGATATGCTAATGTGATATAGGAATTTTATGATGAAAATTGGATCAAATGTATTGATTAATGCAAGTCCTCTATTGGTTTTGTCCCATCACTTGGTTTAAGATTCATTTCTTGGTTCTTAAAGTAGCAATTTATTATATCCATGTCTTCTTCTATTAAAATAATATGATTTTAATGAGACCATGGGATATATTTGTTAGATGTTGATTCTTCAATAGTTAGGTCTTCCTCAAAAATGTCATAGTACTATATTTTTTGATAATTAGAATGGCATTTAGCTCATTTGTAATCTTAGGGAGCATCAATGGATTAAGCACATCTAGGTTTGAATGCATTGCATTCATCATTTTTCGTAATGAGGCTGGTTTTTTTATGTAGGTAAACTTAGTAGATAAAACTATTAATATGTAGATCAATATCATGGCCAACTAACTTTTAATAGATTATAGGATCGATTTGACATGGGGATGTCGTCCAATAAGGGGGATATCCATAATGATATCTTACTCTCTATCTTTGTTCAAGGGGAGATGTTGATATAGATTCAATATTAACTTGATTATATGATCACCCTTATACAATAATTATCACATTTTTCCAATGCTCCCATATTATCCTTATAAGGTTATCATAATTAAAAGTATTATGGAATGATTGGTGTTAATAATTTATAATTAAAGTGTTGTATTTTATAATGGTATGGTATTCATTACTTCACTCATGTGATAATTTTATTATTAGTTGAAAATCATTCTTTTAAATTTTAGTAGAAATTATTTTGTTTTTAAATACACATTTATAGATTTATATTTCCCTAACTCTACAAGTTTTATTTCTCTTGTTTTACTATATAGTTTATTTGAGTAGTTTTGAGGTTTTTCTATAACCAAGAGTTTAAACTTGCAAAGGTGATGCATTGGTGATTGCAAACAACTCCCTTGATTTGAGAGGTTTCAAGTTCGAATCCCTATATAGATATGACATCCAAGCAAGTTTCAAAAAATCTCCTATGGCTTCCCTCTAGACAGTGATATACCTAAATGGGATGACACGTCAAAAATGGCTCTCAAGGTTTCTCTTAAGAGTTTATCCAAGGGGACAGCACAACGGTTTGAGCTTTGGTTCTTATTGGAGAGATCTAAGGTTCAAACGAGGATGTGTGTAAGTGTGTACTAGCTTAGATATAAAGGATATATATCTAAAAACGTCTTGAGCTATCAATCTCGAGGCGCCTATCTCAATAAAACCCTAGAAATTAATATTTTAAATGTTTTTTTTTAATATCGGCTTTTTTAATATAAAAAAATTGTTTAGGGCATGACATGTATGACCTCTTTGCCTCCCACCCCCGCTGTCTGCCATTGTAGGAATGCCTCTCGACATAATTAAAAGTTGGTTGTAAGGATTTCTTACACTATCCAAATCAAAAAAAAAGTCTAAAGAGAAAAAGCAATGTCTAACTAGCAAAGCAAAGTAGAATATAAGTGGTATAATGAGTCTTATATACATTTAATATTTATAAAATTGAAAAAATTAAAATTAAATAATTTTATTGAAAGTAGCTCGAAGCCATGCACTTGAAAGCTGAGATAAATTATTTTAAATAAATCAAAATAACAAGTAAATAATTGATATTTGATTTTCAAAATTTTAATCTTAATTTTAATATAAACTAAAATTTATAAACATGCAGTGCAGAACCACTTTTATGTATATAATTTTAAAAATAAAATTATTTTCTTTATTTTTAATTTAATTAATTAATATTAAATATTATTATTTGATATTAATTGTGAGAATACTTTATTTATATATAAATATAGATATATATACCAAAGATTACTCTAAAGCATATATTACGGAGAAGGCTGCTATCAAAGCTACCATTTTGCCCTTATCTTCAAATGTTTCAGGTGCATGCTCTCATCAACAGGGATATTGCATGTTGTTGTGTGTCTTATTGAAGGTGTTTTACTTTCATAAAAAAGTAGGCATTCTTTTTATTGATAAAACATGGACATCAATATACAATTATATTAATTTGTGGGATTAGTTATATTGATTGTAAATGGATTAGTTAACATGTAATCATGTTCATGTTCTTGAAAGTTCAGTGGTCCACCTCAGTTTTAAAGGTCTTAAAAATCTTGTGATCGACCTCATATCGAAGTTCAAGTTTGTGGACAGCAGAAGCCCATTTCATGTCTATTTTGGAGTTCCTAAAAGGCCAGTAATAGTAGTGGACTTGACAACATAAAAAGTTTGATGTAAGACTTGTTGCTTTCGACCTAAAAATAACATGTCTGCCTCAGAGAATTCTTATCATTAAACCTGCAAAGTGCCTCTTCATCATAGATGAGAGACACCAGTAGTTAATATCATCATAAACAGACAAGAAAAAATAAATAACATAGCATATTCAAGTTGGACATTCGAGTTAATATATTTTTAGGTTTTTATTAAAAAAAATTGAATTAAAATCACGAAAAAGATGGTTCATCAGAGCTGAGACACCAGTAGTTAATATCACCAACAAGACAATCATAGGTGAGAGACACCAGTAGTTAATGTCACCAACAACAGGACAAGAAAAAATAAATAAGAGAAAACATATTCAAGTTGGACATTGCAGTTAATATGATTTTAGGTTTTCATCAAGCATACCTCTTCAGCATAGATAAGAGACACCAGTAATTATCACCGTCAACGGGACCAGGAAAATATAAATAATATAATTTTTTTTAAAGTAATGTTACTTGAGAGAGTTTTCTTTTTGATAGGTTTTTAAATTTTTATTGAACTAGTGGTTGTTCAAAAAAGACAATGACGGAAAAATGGTCCGTTGTGCTACTGAAGTCTGGGACCTCATGATATTAGTCTGACAACTCTATTGAGTTTTCAATAACAAATGTCTTATTCGGTGCCGACATGGATCATATCCTTATGATACTTTCAAGTCTGCCATGTAATATAAGCTTGAAACGTTTTGGGATAAATTTAAGCAAAAGATTATTAAGTAATATCTGGATCATTAGTTTTTAAGGGTGTATGTGTGGATTGTGACAAAACATTCAATTATATGTAGAAAATTGAATTTAATTATGTTAGATTCGGTGGTTTTTAATAATTAATTTAATATTTAATTATTTATATATATTAAAGTGGGTTTTGAAAAAATATATATATTATTAATATAGTTACATTAAATTATATAGTTTATTTGGTGTTATTATAATTTGAATTTGAACTTTGGTTTGAGTTATTTGATCCATATGTCTCAACCATTGAACCATAGTCTCATTGACTAGTTATTTTGTATTTTTTTTTTTCTATTTTTGATTAAATATAGAAGGGGTTTTGAAAGGGTCTCGAACTATTAATAATAGAAGAAGCCCGGCAAAACTTGGCCTAAGACCAGCAATATAGGAACAAGAACAACTACAAAGCACTACAACTAGCCACCCATCACCAAGTGAACCAACTACAACTTGATACAAGAAACATAATTAGAACAACGTTGGTGAGCCCCCAGCCCCCCAGCCATCCAACACTCCCACATAGTTGTGCACAAAATATTTCTTTATAACCAGTAAAATCTTAAGAACATTAAGAAGCATGCATCGCTAAATCCAATTGAAGAAAGCCTTCAAGAAAATTGTCTCTCCAAATAGACAAACCATTGAGACTTATACCCAGGTTTACCATAAAGTCAGCGTGGTAGTTTCCTTCTCTAAAGATATGCTTTATCTCCCTATCCTCTCTAGCCTGAAGAATTTACCTAGATTACATATTCATAGCCTCAATATTCCAATCGGGGACTGAATCACCTTTGACAAAGTTTATAATATTAAGTGATTCTCTTTCAATGCAAACTTTTTGATACCCTATCTTCTTCACTAGTAGGAGACATTGGTAAAGGGCTTTGGTCTCTATAACATGGCAAGTCTAGATATCTAAGAATTCAGCATACACTAGAAGAAGCCCACCTTTGTCATCCCTAAGCACCCCACCAACACCAGCATTACTAGGATTACCCTTTGAAGATTCATCGAAGTTTAGTTTAATCTAACCCGAAGAAGGAGGTTCCCACCTCACAAGGGCTCGAGGATTAGGACCAGGAAGACTAACAACCCTATTACTTAGTTGAAAGCCAATTTTTCTTTCAAGCTCAGCCTCCTCAAATATGACATCCTCCAAAGCTAGAGATGACATATTCTGTAGGGTGGAGGCCAAGGGTCTAGCACAAACAGAGGCAGGATCTCTTTTAAAGTTTTTTAAAATTCTACTATTCCTCTACTTCCAAAGACACCAGAAAAGATGTGGAAAATAGTAGTTCCAAAAATATTTCAGCCTTAGAGAGTAAAAAGGATATGACCATTGAGTGTAAGCATCAACAAACAAACTTGACACCACCCAAATCAGTCCTAAAAAATTTAAAATAGAGTTAAGAACTTCCATAGAGAATGAGCATTGAAATAATAGATGGATTTTCTATTCGGCATTGACCAACCTATTTTTTAAAGATTTTCAATGGTCAAAATATTATTCTAAGTTGCCAACAAAAAAAAGATATTCACCTTTGGTGCTAGATCCTTAAGCCATACTTTGAAAGGTGAGACCCACGGAGGAGTCCTAACAGCCAGCAAATTGTAGGTAGACTTGATTGAAAAGGATCCTTTTATTTTATCTTGCCCAAAATATCTCATCCTCTCTCTATTTAATGAAATGAAACTTTAACTTATTAGCAATAAGAATTCAAGCTTCAAGTTTAGCATTGTTGAGAATAGACTGGTCTAATGATTTCTAATTATTTTGTATTTTATCATATGATTATTTGTTATATTATTGCGAGTTGAATTTAGGTCAAGTTTGTTTCATCATGATTTAATCTAAATTTGATATATCTAAAGTTAAAATTATTTAATGAATAATAGGTAATTATTTATTTTTAATTGATTATGTGGAATTGAACGCCATGACTATTTTTTTTATATATACAAGGAAATCAACATCTCCATGGAAAAGCTACCACTATAACCACCTGCCCCACATTGGCAAACATTTACTCCATATATTTAAGCTACCACTATATTATTGTGGTATTTGAATGAACTACAATGACATTAAAAGTAAAACATTTTATTGTGACACTTATTGGAATTATAATCACCAAAATTTAGTCATTTGCAATCAAAATTGCACAAATTTGCCAAAATTTCCAAATTGCCCCAAAACTCCAAATTTTGCTCAAATTCCTCCAAATTGCTCTTTTCCTATCTAATTCATCCAATTTTCCCTAATTTCTAGCAATTTTCCCTAATTTTCTCTAAAATTCCCTAGCCTTTTTAATTCTATTTTTTTCTTGAAATTTTCCCTAAAGTTCTTCTAAGGTTCCCCTAAATATTTATTTTCTTCTAATTTCTCCTTTTTTCCTAAAATCCTTAATTCTTCAATTTTCCCTAATCTTTTCTTAATCCTCTCCTACTCTGTTTAGTCCCCTTAATCATTCTTATATCCTTCCTAATCTCCTAATTTCCACCTAAACACCCTCATTTATTTCCCCTCTCTCCTCAAAATTTCCATAACCCATATTATCTACCTAAATTTCCACCTAAACACCCTCATTTATTTCCCCTCTCCCCTCAAAATTCCCATAACCCATATTATCTACCTAACCCTCCACTAAACCCTCCATTAGGTCCTAATCACCTTTCTAATCCACAACCCAATCCCAAGGGGAATGACAAAAGGAATTTTAAATTCAAATCTAATCCCCAAAATCCAAGGTAAATCCCCCTCAATCCCTTGCAATCCCTTGGAAATCCCCCATTTAATTCCTTATCCTCCTACCCCTTTTCCCTTCATGACCCAAGTGAATTTAAAATTCACTTAAATCCCCTAGTCAACCCACCCATTTAATCCTACATGTCCTACCCCCTCCACCTCACCTTTTTGGAAATTTTTAATTCCCTTGCCCTTTACCCAATGTGCACCTAGAAATAATTTTTAATTCTGTCCTTACCCCTCCACCTCACCTTTATGGAAATTTTTAATTCCCTTGCTCTTTACCCAATGTGCACCTAGAAATAATTTTTAATTCCTTCCCCCTTTTCCCAATGGTAAGCAAAACCCCCAAAAGTTTTTAAATTCATTCACCTTTTTTTTGGAGCAACAAGCAAAATACATTTGCATTCAATGGACCAGGTGTCTCTTGTTTTTGCACCGCATTGAGTTTCACACAACACAATATAGAAAGGGGTATCTATCGACACCAAATTTTAGTCATTTGCAATCAAAATTGCCCAAAAAACTCCAAATTTTGCTCAAATTCCTCCAAATTGCTCTTTTCCTATCTAATTTGTCCAATTTTTCCTAATTTCCTCTAAAATTCCTTTTTTTAATTCTATTTATTTCCTCCAAATTTTCCCTAAAGTTCTTCTAAGGTTCCCCTAAATCTTTATTTTCTTCTAATTTCCCCTTTTCCCCTAAAATCCTTAATTCTTCAATTTTCCCTAATATTTTCTTAATCCTCTCCTACTCCATTTAGTCCCCCTAATCATTCTTATCTTCTTCCTAATATCCTAATTTCCACCTAACCCCCCTCATTTATTTCCCCCTCTCTCCTCAAAATTCTCATAGCCCATCTTATCTACCTAACCCTCCACTAAATCCTCCATTAGGTCCTAACCACCTTTCTAATCCACAACCCAATCCCTTGCAAATCCCTAGAAAAATCCCTTTAGAAATTCCCCTATTTAATTCTTTATCCTCCTACCCATTCCCTCCATGCCCAAGTGAATTTAAAATTCACTTAAATTCCCTAGTCAACCCACCCATTTAATCCTACATGTCCTTACCCATTTAATTCCTTCCCCTTTCCCAAGGACCCTTCTCCCTAGGCTCATTTATGGCCTTGGGTGGGTGAGAAATCTCTCCACCCAAGGGTATTCATGAGGGAAGGTGTACTCCCCTTCCACATAGGATGCCCTAGAACTCTACACCCACCTAACCTTACCACATGGTTGCCAAGTCATGCCACCTAGATGCCCACTCACCCACCATCCACCTCACCCTAGTCCTTGCAAATTTCTATAAATCTCCTTCCATTCCCTTAATTTTAATGAACACGAGAAGAGCTATAGATAAATGTTATCAAAATTACTCTAGAGCTCAAGCATCTACATCCACACTTCAACTTTGTATGCATATTTACATTTCATTTTGTTTATGTTCGTTTTAATTGGTTTTAATATGTGACAAGTGCTACTAAGAATATTTTATGTTTGCATGCATGTAGGATTATAGGTTCAAATCACTCCAAAGGCATAAATCGACTCAATTTGTGGTCTACGCATGCACAAAACCCACCCATCACCCATTTGTTGCATGAAAAGAGATTTGCACCACATTGCTTGATGTAAAAAGGGTCATCCCCCTTTGTTTCTTATTCAAAATACATTGCCATTGTTTAATGCCCCTTTGGTCGACGTATTATACTGAAGACTCTTTTATATTTATAAATGCATGCATGCTTGTCTTTTCTTTTCCATTATGAGTGTGAGGTGCAATTTTCATGTTTACAAAAATTGTACTTCAACCCTATGAGCAATTACTCATTTATTTTTCTAATAAATTGTATGTGGTTGTTATTGAGAGTTACTCCTATCAAAATATTAAAACATTAGTTCTTTTTAAAATAAACTAGATCATATCTACCTTTTCCTTTTGTCAAAGGTATTTTTCCCTCCCTCAAATCGATATTTTCCTCTATTAAATTATGATATCATTTTTATTAAAAATATAGAATCTTCCTTTGCCTAATATCCTTCAACGTTTGAATTTTGCCACCATTGGATACATTATATACCTTCCTACTTTTGTTTTAATAAGCATTACAAAAAACATATTACATTGCTCTCATTACATTTCTAACAAATTTAATTAAAGCATTTACAACTTTGTCTTTCTATGAGAGATATTCTTCATTTACCCTTCTATCAAAGATATTCTTCATCTTCCTCAAACTACTAAGTTTCCACAATCAACTTCTTTTATATCAAATACCTTAAAAAATTTAAAATTTGTCAAGATGAAATTCAACACCGTGAATGGCTAAAATATTTGCTACCCAACTTCTATATCTAAAAATATATTGTCTATAACAACCTCACAATTTCTTAATACCTTTTTTTAGGGTTCTTATTCATTCCCCTAATATTCCAAAATATTATTTTTATTGATATTTTTTTATTTTATGTGTGGGTTTAGCCCCACTTCTTGTTAACATTTGTGATTTTTGCTTATGTTTTCCCATATCAATGTCCCTTTGTGTTTCTTTTTCTCTCTGATTTTGCTTCTTGGATTTTTCTCTTTTTTTTTCATTCTCAGCAATACTTTCATCTTCATAAATCTCTTCAATATTCTCACACTTCTCATAGGAAGACTTATCATCTTTAGTTTTACCTTGTTCTGAAGTATCTAAAGTGCAAGGAATAACCTCAAAAGCACACAATATTCTTTATATTTCCCTAGAGATCCTAAAGTGCAAGGATGCTCTTCTATAGCAATTACCTTCTTATTCTTCCCTAAAAATCCTAAATTGTTAGTGGTTTCCTCCAACCTCTTTTCTATATTATTATCCTCTTGAAACCTTAAAGTGCAAGGGATAACATTTTCACCACTTTCACTTTTATTACCTGAAGAGGATTCTATACTACTTGAGGAAAATGAAGATGATTTACTTGGAATAAACTTGACCTTTTTGATGTCTTTGTTTTGGGTTTTATTTCCACATCTTCTTTTGCACCTTTAATTCCTTCTAAACTTGCCAATTGATATTGTCAATATGATTTATTTACCTCTTCTTTTGGAGTGGAATATCCTTGATTTGATCTAGCTTCTATTATTGAATGATTTTCTTGCTTCGTCTTGAAGTTTATCTCATGGCTAGAATTTTTTATCTCTTTCTTCATAGTTTTTACTTTGTAAACTCTTGCCAATTGTGGCAACAAAATATAATATTTTCATAATCTACTTGTTGATCCCATTCTCTTGATTTACATTTAATCTTAATGGATTGTAGCAAAGGTTTTAAAATATCTATAGCAACACATATTCGAGTATTTATGTCATGACCCTCCCTTGGCAGATTTTTATTTGGACTAATTTATGTTTTGCTATGACTTTGTTTCATAGAATAAATGATTTTATCATAATTAGTGTTATGGACAATGTATGCTTTATGGAAAATATATTAATATGGGTGAGAACTTTTTGTATAGATAATATTTTCCCTGATATAATTTCATTTGATACATCCATTTTAAGTAGAGATCTCTTTACTTTAAAGGAGTTCCATTAGAGAAGAAATGGATGTTATATGTATCTATGCTTAAAGTATAAATATTGTTGGTTTTGTTCATTTAAAAAACAACAAATACTTCCTCCTTGACTTTATGAAGGAAGCTTAAATGAGGAAGACCAATATCTTGGTCATTCAAAGATTATTATAAGGGAGGGTTTTTCCTTTAAAAATATGTTATTTTTCAGCTAGCATGGAAAATGTATTTATGACAACAAATAAATATATGGCCAATTTTCCTATGATATTGGTTGTGTTAGAGGAACTAAAATGACTTGTACCTTAAGTTTAAAATAATAATTTTCCTGAGTGGATACTATGGTTAAGTCAAATATGGTATGGATATAACACTTGGTCATGACGATATCTAGCCATAAGCCATTGCATACCTTGTGTGATGGTTGTTTTTTGTCAACACACTCCAGGTGGAGGGGAACGTGCGAGTAGGGGTGTAATTGCACTTGCACCTCAAAAAACGCTTTGGGAAATTGTGAGATGAAGATTTAGGAGAGGTCAAATGAAGGAGTAAGTGGAAAAGTGGGAGAAAAGAGGAAAGAGAAATCTAGAAAATAAGATTCAAAGTACAAAAATGGAAGACAGGTGATAGGAGAGTTGTAGGTGATAAGCATTGTGGAGCTCACCATGTACAGGTAATTCGTTATTGAGGTTTTTTCTTAGGATGGAAGCATACTTTGACATGGTTTAAAGATATTAGTGTGATTTATGGTGAGAGTCACTCAAGTTATGTTGTGTGTGACAAATGAAACCATTTCTAGTAAAATTAAGTTAGATATTTTTAGTTTGTAACTTTAATTGATATTGGGAGACATATAATGAAACTAGACTTTTTTTTGGTAAGTTAAAAAAATTAAAATGGGCATTTGAAAGGTGCCTCAATGCCTTGTACAATAGAGTATCATAAAGAAAAAACCTTAGAGGAACCAAAAGAAGGAACTAAAACAAAGAGGCAAATAGTCGTCCAAACCAAAAAGGATAAAATCCTCTGAAGGGAAGGAACAAAAAAAGACAGGCATACATCCAGCAGAACCAAAGAGGATAAAAACCTCCAAAATAAAGGAATAAAAGACGAGGAAAAAAACTACAGATGCAAGTGGACAAGAAAGCCAGCTCAAAAGGGTACGCTAGTCTGCATTGGCGATGCAACAGCAATCTCCAAGATGGCATCCTTCACATATTTCTTTATAGCATCCTTTGGGACTTCGATGCAAGCTTCCTTCGTGATTTCCATGATGTCCTCATCCTTAACATCAACTTTGATGTCAAAAGGTCCCTCCACAAAAGAAATTGTAGGAATATCCTTGAAAGCATCACAGAAAAACAAAATGTTGAGCACTTGACGTTGTTCCTTGAGCTTTGAAATTGCCTTCCCAATAGCCACAGAGCACATTCCAAGTGGTCAATAGTAACAGAAGTGGTATGGAAATCAAGCTTATGGAAGTACTTTTCAACAATATCAGGGGATCTAGAAAGATCCTTCAAGGGCTTATCAGAAGTGGAAGGGGGGGTTTCAGTAGCTTCCTTGAATTTGAGTCTCTAGGAATAGCGAACAGGCATTTTTTTAACCTTAATATTTTTCTTGATGGATCCAAAATTAGGTCTGTCACTCTTGTCCTTTCTCTTAGGTCTAGAGGCTTTAGGGCTGGGTGTCGAAGAAGAATTTTATTCCTCAGAATCAGTGGCAATAATATTTCCTTTGGGAAATGTCAAGATAAGGAACCTATAAAGGACACTAAAAAGGCCCTAGTGATAGGGTAAACCCTCTTCCTTCTTGGTACGGGTGGATATTATTGTGTAGTCCATGGACCAGTACAGTGTAGTTGGGATGTTCATCATTTTAGCTTCATGGAAATGGTTAATGAAGGCTAAGTGAAAACAACAGAGCTAGGATTCAGGATTATCAGCTATTAAATATTGCATAATGGGTTTGAGGATTTCCTTCCAAGGTGTAGAGATGTGGTGGCAATACAAACCTTTCTTATGCAAATTTTGGATCACTGAATTATTCTCAAAGTGGGTTAACTTCGTGTCCCATTTGTGCTTATTTCACCTAATCACCTTACCTTCAATATTTTGTCCTGTCAGCTTGGCCAATAGCTCCATAGTGATCTAAAACTCCATTTCATGAATGGTAACAAGGCCATTATCCCAGGAGGTAGCAAAAGCATTGGTCACCTCCCCTTCAATGCTAGAGAACATCTTAAAAATACTAATAATCCCACCTTTGTATTTCAAAATTTCACTAGCAATGGTTTTCAAATAAAATATCTCGGGCTCAATAAACACGGGTTTCCCTCCTTCATGATTAACAACACAGAGTAGCGGAGAGGACAAACGGGATGAATGAAGAATTGGATAATCCTTAAATAATTAAACTAGACTTAGCTCATGTGATATAGAAATATTTCTTGTGTCAATCCTCATGGTTTAGCTTGTGTGATATGGGAATATCTATTATGTTAATCCCTGTGTCCATTGTTATTAGAGTTAACATGTATTAAAACTGAATTTCATTAATAGGAAATGTAATGGGTGCATAGGTTGGTTCGTTTATCTGAATACCTTTTTGTGTGGTAAACAATGACTTTCATCAACCTTAGCATGTGATGTTCAGTTAGATGAGATATTAGCAACATTATCTTACATATTTTACTTCTGTGTGGTGGTTATGTGTTGTATAAGAAAGCAATGTCATTTCAGGCTTGGAAATCATGTTTCTTTTCTAGCATCATTACAATAAAATGAAATGGTGGAGTAATTGGGTGGATATCATCTGCATTTACCTTGAGGTAATTAGTAGGAGTATTGGTCAAGAAAAATGATGATTTTAGCCCTAGATTTTTAATATGATAAGAGTTTTCTTTTATTTTAGAAAACACTTTTACGAGTATTATAATTGCATTAAATATTATTGAGAGGTTAACAAATGAATGTGCGACAATCAGAAAATCTGAGTAGAGAACTGTGTGATTGAATGTTAAAAATAGAAAATAGTATACAGTTTAAGCTTGGTGTTAATGTTGTTTATATTCTGTTCCAAATATGAGGAGTAGCGAAAGACTTGTATGGATTTTTTCCTATAAATTGAAACAACTTATCTTAATGTTATTTTAGAGATGTTATGAATGCTTTATGTATGATGTACAATGTTCATTACTTATATTCACAAAATGAGAATATTATGACCTTCAAAAAAATATGAAGAGCTTCTTTGTGTGATGGTAAAGGTTGATGAGTGTAAGTATGATTTCCTATCTGATGCCAGAGTAAATGTTGTTAAGAGTAGAGTATGGTATTCTTAATGTTGTGGCTAGTTTCTTTTTAAGGAAATGAGTCTCAATTTTTGGTTGATTAAAGATATGATGAGATGTACTTATGGTAATAGAACTACCGTTACAATAGAGAAAAGAAACCTCATACAACATATTTGCAGAAATCAATGGAAGTGAGACTAGATATGGAAGCATGTTGGAACAACAATGATAAGTCTCCAAAAGCTATCTGCGATTGCAGAAGATCTGTTCATTGAATGGAACACTTGTGGTGAATTATAACTGACATCAACATCAAATCCTCATGGAGGATAGTTAACTAAGAGAATTCATGTTATTATTGTTTCATGAGTGGATTTATGTGATTGTTATATTGTAGATAAATCTCTAGTTCAAGTCTTGTATTTAAAAGGAGGAAAAGAGACTTGCTCCTAGGTTTTAAATATTGTAATATGAATATATTTTGATTAATGAAGAAATATTGTATATTTATATTATTTGTTGAGTAGACTTGATTGAGAACTTCATATCCAACTATGGTGGTGTATGTGTATGTGAATCATTTTACTATATAAATAAACTTTATTTAATATTTCTATGAATAATCTCCATACATTGAAGAAAATGAATTGAATTGGTCAACATGGTAGATGTAAACCTTAATTTTGAATGCCATGAAGGGAATGTGGCTGGTATGAAGTCTTTCACTTGCTCTAATAGTGTATAACTATTTGGTAAATGCCACCCTAAAATATATAATAGCTTCATGGTTTAATCGAAAGCTTGTTTATAGAACTTGTTTTATAGTGAATCAGCTAATTTATAAAAGTGGTCTCTATAATAGGGTGTAGAGTAGTGGTACATGGTTTCCACAAAATAAAATAAGGAAGAGGCTTATTAGTGGGACAACCAACTCATTCAAGGAAAATGAGATAGATAGTTGAATCCTTCTACACACATAAAATGTCTACATAGAAGGACCTATGTAGAATGTGGAGATAGCATACCTTTCGACAGATTGAGACAGAATAGCCAAAGCTAGCTCATTTGGTACCATGAGAAGGATATCATGGCTTAAAAAAAATGCATCTAGTATTTTTATATAGTCTGATATATGTAGGATATAGAGATAGGTGAGCCTTAGAGAAAATAAATCTAAGTGGAAGCTTTTGAAAAGAACAAATATTTTGTAAATTTTGGGATAGTGACATTTGGTATCAGAGAACTTGGTTTGATGGGGTACAACTTTCCTTACACAAGAATAGATGGGGGTGTAATAGGATGTGAACCACGTAAAGGTTATACCGATAAGATTAGTGTATCTATTAGTAGACCTCATTTGCCTAGTTAGAATAACTAGGAATATATTTACTTGTAGGTGAACCTATTCAAAAGAAAAAATAGGAATTTACTCCTACTATCTCTCTTTTGTGGCTAGGGATAATGCCACCCAAGAGAAGGAGAGAGAGTGTTGTTCCATTCATGAGGTAGACACGATAGAATAATATAGAGGTCAGAACTGCAGATATAGGAACATATGCTCCTAATAATGATAGGGAGTATCTTAAGGCAATAATTGCCTTGCTAAGAGAACAAATGGAAGCACAAAAGTAGTTTTTAAAAGCTATAGTGAATCACGATTCACAAGCTAAAAATTCTAGGATGGGATGAGAGAAGGAGCCCCTTACAGAATCACAATAGGCCAGGGTTCGATTAGAGGTCAATTTGGAAAAATATATGAAACATCTAAAATATTCCAAGTCCAATGGAGAGGAATATGGTGACAAATTCAAAACTTGGCTAAAAGAGATAGAAACCTACTGTAGAATGAAGAACAATTCCACTGGTATATAAATTTCCTATGCTAATTTGCATTTACAAGGGGTTGGTTTGGATTGGTGGGAAACGTATAGTGGGGAACTAGGGATTGAGGCTATAATTGATTTAAAATGGGAGAACTTTGTGACATCATTCAAAGAAATATTCCTCACCACACACTTCTACACCTAAAAATTTGAAGAGTTCACAAAAATTAGATAAGGGACTAGGAATATGGAGGTGTACTATCAAAAATTTGTCAAGCTACTGAAGTATGTGCCCACATATAATGAGAAAATGAAGATACATTATTTTATACTAGGGACATATCCTAAAAAATGGCGTGAGGTGAACATGCAGAAACCTAGTACTTTTCAAAGGTCTTATGATCTGGCTAGGAAATCTGAAATGTATCTCAAGCCTTACTTCGATTATGAAGGGGCATTGAAGCAAGACAAAGAGGTACTGAGGAAAATAAATAGTGCAAGATTCATGAAATGGGAAAGTGAAAAATCATACAAGAGCCCCTCTACACAAGATATAAGTAATGACCAAAAACTATGAAAGCTTAGTAAAAGGTTCAAAGGAAATAACTGTAATTCTAATAGTCGTAGCCAAGGAGGTAATAGATCACCACCGCAGGATCAGAATAAACCATCATTGATAGTAAAAACAGAAGAAGGATAGAAGCAAAAAATTCATCCAAAACCTAAGTATGGATTTTTTGAATGTGGAGGACCACACTATGCCAATAAGTGTCCATACAAAATAGGGCATAGTTCAAAGGAAAAGGAACCTACCTACAAGGAACCTACACACAAGATTTATGCAGTGATAGAAAGTCAAAATTTGGAGGGAAAAGCCACTCCACTATTGATACAAGGTAAGATATTTGGTAGAAATGTTAGAATTTTGATTGATAGTGGTGCCATAGATAGCTTTGTTTCTACTAGTTTAGTTAAATATATACCAAAAAGGCCAAGAATCTTGGCACATGGATGGAAGGTCGAGTATGGTTCAGGATAAATCTACTCTGTAGATCAATGTTACCCTATGGCTGAAATTATCCTACCAAGTGGATCAACTGTAGGTTATCTTTATATAGCACCACTACATGCTTTCTATGTAGTCCTAGGAATGGATTGGTTGCAATCACGTAAAGCCATAATCAATTCCTAGGATAGATGGATTGAATACTCAAAATATGGCAATAAGGTGCAAAGGGTGTGCAACCTACAAGGGGATTTTCAACCCCAAATCCTTTCTACAATGCAGCTTAATAAGAAAATGACGAGAGGAGGAACAATTTATGTGGTGAAGTTAAATGAGATTGAAGATGAAAAGAAGGAAGAGTTGTTTGAGAAACACCTAGTACTTCAAGAAATTAGGGATGTGTTTCTAGAAGAATTACCTAGATTAGATTCAAAGCATGAATTTGACTTCATAATTGAGCTTCAACCTAGAACAAAACCCATTCATAAAGCTCCTTATAGAATAAATCCAATTGAGATGCAATAATTGAAGGTGTAAATTTAAGGATTATTGAATAAGGGATTGATTAGACGAAGTGTGCCACCATGGGATACACTAGTGTTGTTTATTAGGAAAAAGGATGGTTCCTTGCAACTTTGTATATACTACAGGATGTTAAACAAGGCAACCATTAAAATAGATATCTTATACCCATAATCGAAGATGTCTTTGATTAGCTTAAATATGCCACTATCTTTTCAAAGATTGATCTAAAGTCGGGATACCACCAATTGAGGATTCAAGAAGAGGATACCTATAAGACAACTTTCAAAAATCATTATGGAAATTATGAGTTTATTGTATTGCCTTTTGGTCTATCAAATGCTCCAAAAAAATCTATGAATTTTATGAATAGTATTTTTAGAAAACTTTTGGACTGATTCGTTCTTATATTCTTGTATGACAATGATATATTCCCAAAATAAAACTACACACGACAAACACATTGAAATCATGTTGGAGCTACTAAGGAAGAATTAGTTGTATGGGAATTTGTTGAAATTTGAATTTTATGTGTTAAAAGTGCAATACTTAGGGCATATTGTATTAGTGAAAGGGATCGTAGTAGATCCCAAGAAAATAGAAGCTATACTGAATTGGTTGCCACCAACAAGTGTGACGAAAGTTTGAAGTTTCATGGGTTTAACTAGATACTACAAGCATTATGTGAAGGAATACACCAAGATAATCGCTCCAATAACTAACCTACATAGGAAAGGAAAATATTTTAAGTTGACTCACAATTGTGAGGTAGATTTTGATGTACTCAAATAAAAACTCACTACAACTCCCATATTAAAGATACCAGATCCTTAGGATAGTTTTTTTGTTTGTATAGATGCATCACTAGAAGGTTTGGGAGGAGTTCTCTCACAAGAGGATGCAATGGTGGCTTATGGATCTACAAAACTAAAAATATGTGAGGTTAATTATGCAACCCATTATTTGGAACTAACAATAGTAGTTTTTGCTCTCAAATTTGGCGATATTATTCGGTAGAGAGACCCTTTGAGTTGAGAACAAACCATCACAATATAAAATACATATTTACTCAACCTTTGCTAAATGCTAGACTGAGAATGTGGATGGAATTTCTAATTGAATATGATTTTGGTATTGAATACATCAAATAAAATGAAAATAAAGTTGCTAATGTGCTTAGTAGAAGACATATAACTATCTTATCTCACATCCATATAGACTTGATGAAATAGGTTAAGGAAATGCAACTCCAAGATGCATTTTGCAACCAAAATTGGGATATAATGGGAAATAAACCTGATGAAAATAAGTATTTTAGCATCAAGGATGGTTTCTTGTGCTTTAAGGATGTAGACACTAAAATTGTGTCAATCCAACTGGACTACTAAGACACATTCTAATCGATACCATATGGCCCCCTTGGGCAACCCTCAAAGGTTAAATAGTGGTCCTAGAAACTTTTGGGAGGTTCTACCCCACTTTTGGGAAGTTTTTGGCCATGTAGGCATGGTCATCCCACCCTATGATGGCCACAGTCCATGGTCATCCCACCCAAGGACAACCACCAACAACCATCCCTGGTTGGGATGACCATGACCTTGGACCCTTAAAAATTCAAAGGTGAGACAAATGGCACCCAGATTTTTCCATTTACCCTACCCATTGAGGCATGCCAGTCTGAGGGTGAATAACTCTCATGCCAAGTTGTAAATTGGAGGCCCAAATTGGAGATTCTTCCTTCTCCAATGCATGGCAAGGTTTGGAGAAATGGCGACACCTGCCTCGCATGGCCAAGCATAGCCATTTGACCATATACTTACTTGAGCTATAAAGTGGATTCATTCTACCCAATTTCATGGAGGAGTCTTTGTAATATTTTGCAATGAAGTGCTATCGAGATTTATCCCTGTTTCATCACATGTTTTCCCTTGAGATCTCCATATAGTGAAGGAGGTTTTCAAGTGATTCCAAAACATGTAATTTATTTATAAAACCAACCCATTTGAGTGAATCTGATTCCAAAATTTGATGAAAACACCCCTAGGAGGATTTTGGACCAAATTATAGAGGAATTGGTGGTAAAAACCACTAGATTTGGTGGTAAAAACCACCAGATTTGGTGGTCATCCCCACTTGGGATGGTTAGCAGTCTTAAATGGCACACCCAAATATGACCATGAATCTAAGCACAATTTATCTTCTATTTTTACATAGATTAATTCTAGAGTAGATTTTATGCCTTCTGTCAAGTTTTGGTGTAATTTTGAGTTGTTTTGCACCTATTATTATGCATTCTCATTTTTTAGTCCTAAATGGCACACCCGATAATAGCCATAAATTTGTGTACAATTTTATTTTTATTCTTTCTTAGATCACTTCCATAGTACATTATATGCATGATCCTAAGTTTTGGTAGCATTTGGAATAGTTTTGCATCATCTATTATACATTTCCTCTTTTAATATAATTATCGCATATATCGCTTTGATTGCATTTCAATCCACACATGCTATTAACAAATATAATTTCTTTGTATGTATATCTAGGTATCATAGTGCACAAGGAAGGATCATAAAGTCAATATATCGATAGAACATTACAGTGGAATCGAAATCCCGCTCTTGAATGATTCATGAGTGCGAGGAAGATGTTGGAGCACACCTGAGTTTCTAAAGGATTTAATATTTTGGCATATTTGTAATGAGTGTATCAATTTAGAGCCCTCAAGGGGATGTTTTGTAATCATGAATTTGACAAATCAAATAATATAGAGATGACACCCATTTCTTTCACTCATTTGTCTCTCATTCCTACTTGAAATATCGCTTTTGTGGTTCTTAAATAAATAGAGTAATAGATGCATTTATTTCTAATTGTTAGGTGTGTCATTTTTTCCACTCTATAGTGGTGATAATTGTGGGATCCCTATCCTATTTTATTTAGCTAAGTTTTGACCCTATTTTTGCTTTTGAAATGTTGCAGGTTTTGGTCGTTCTAGCCTAAAACGGCTCATGATTCCTTAATTGGAACACCTAGGGATGGCCACAGCAACCATCCCACCCTGGGATAGCCCCCAAATTGGTAGTCATCCCACCATGGGATGACCACAATATAGAGGGTCTACAACTCAAATTTTCAAAAACAACATCTTAGGCTTTCAAGTTATGTAACTACACTTTTACTTTGCATTTTTTCTATTCAAAAAGGCCAAATTTATTTTTTATTTCTCCCCTTGTTTGCTTGAAAGATAGATTTCACTTTTCATTAATCTCAAGGATAACAAAAATAAGAAAAACAAAAAAAAATCAATGCATCTGTGTAATTTGATTTCTTACGATCTACCTAATCGGTAGGTTGCCATTTAGGACATGTATTTTGTAGGCTCAATCTCTATCTAATACTTCTAAAAGTGAAATTTTAAATTTGAATTTAGTGAAACATCATTAAGTGCTCTTTTGTTTTGCTTTATTTAAGTATAAAAAGAACACACACACACCATGATCCAAAGTGAACATCAACGGTGTTGGACTCTCACATCCAACCTATTGATCAAGACCAACAGTGGAATTCATTACCACTCGATTGGCTTTTCTGACATTGTATCATCGAGACCCGTCCATGACCAAGGTCGATCCAAGAACTATCCTATCCATGGAAAATAGCATGCACTCCTCCTCGGAGGGTGTATAGCTACCCATGGTGTGTTGTGTTAGGATCAATAGAACCTATGCTACCTCATTGAGTATGGATTTCATCCCCATATTCTGACTTGTGTGAGTGTATAGGTGAAATCCCTTTAACAATTTGAGTATTACATCAACAATTGCAAAACACGATAAGGATTCAAATTGTATTGAAAAACAAATAAAAACACACTAAATAGCTTAGAGATTCACATCTAAAGCTTAAAGGAGATAATCACATTGTTTTCTTATGTGCTAATTTGATCATTTGATTGTGTATTTATAAAATTTAAAAGAGATAATCATGTTGTATACTTTGTGTTTTTTCTTTATTGTTCTGGTAATCAACATAAGATCCTACTATTTAGGACCAAACCCTAAAAAAATAAAAAAATAAAAATAAAAAATCCAAAAATCGTGCAAATCGAAGCTATAACGAAAAAGCTATGTTGGTTTTATGATTACTCTATTTTTGAGTGATTTTAAAGCTAAAAATAGGCAAAAACTACACTAAAATAGACATAAAAAGTACTAGAAAACCCCAAAAATTGCCAAATAAAAATTGTTGTCTTAGCCTTGTGCAACCATCACAACATTTTTGAGGCCTAGTGAATAATCTGCCCACTAAGGGGTCTCGTAGGTCAATATCATAAATTCACATCCCAGCTTCATCTATACATCAATCAGAATATGAACATGAGAGTACACCATGGTATAGACTAGATGAGAAAACCATCCCATTTGATTGAGTGAGTCACACCCATAATCCTCATAGAGAGCACTGAGTGTGCACATGTTGTGCTTCTGTATAGCTTGCATATACAAAGCTTACATATAAACCTGATTATGAGTATTTCCTTATATATGAGAAAGAAGATCCAAGTCATCCTCCTACTCCTCATGAAGAGTACTTGGTGCGACCATATTGTGGCTCTACATCATTGGACTATACAAATTTGATTCATAAACTAGAGTATCATGTCAATGCAACCTTTAGGGATCATGTAAAATAAGCAATAGATCCTACTAGGGAGGAAATACATGATAAACCCATCCGTATTTCAAATATGAGGGTACATAAACCCCATGCAACTGAGCAACAAGATCATAGTCATCGAGAACTTAGGCCAAATATTAAAAAGCAACAAAATACGGATCAACTCTAGTTGAATCAACAAAAATTAAATCAATAATGGGTGGACTCACAACAAGCACACCTACAAAGGTTGTATCAACAAAATATACAAGAACAATAAAATATACAAGAGCAATTGCAAAATGCATTACAGGAAGTGGTGCTTACACCTAGCACCTATAGGATGCAACAACGTGCAAGGCACCCAATATAGTCTCAAAACCTTCCCCCTCAGCCATGCCAAAATCATGTTCAACATCAAAGGCCATTAGCTGGTTATCATCAAAAACCTCATACTCCTCAACAATACCAATATCAAGATGAGGAAGAATCATATGAAGAGTTCCTATGGAAACATCAGGAGCAAATATATACCTATCCTAAATCCAATTATGATGAGGAACCTAATGATCATACTTATCATCCACCTCAACATCGAAATAAGCTTCCTCTATCTAATCAATGGTGATAGCAGGATGATCATATCAGGACCCTTGGGACATTCAAAGTGCTAAATGATCAAGTAAAGGCATTATAAAAGTAAGATCAAAATTTAGGTTATAAAAAACCCACACTAAAGAAACTTAGCAATCAACCTTTGCATCCATCAGTATCATCACCGACATACCCATCAAATTTCAAGATGCCTAAACTTGAAAAGTTTAAATATGATGATGACGCATGAGAGCACATGACAAGCTTCATCCATATGTGCTTTAGTTTTCAAGACAATGATCCCTTGATATTGAGAATATTTCTTACAAATTTAGCTGGGGATGCTTTGGAATGGTATAATCATCTACCACATCATAGCATAAATACCTTTGTGTAATTGAACAATGCGTTTCTGGGATGTTTTACCTATAGATCTAAGGAAATGATAAACTTGATTAACATGTCTAGCCTTTGTCAACTTGATGATGAGCTAGTTATGGAGTATGGCAATAGATGGAGTAAGGTGATGTGAAAACTACCTTTCACCCTACCCATAATGAAACTCACCCAAATGTTTACTATAAGTTTTTCGAAGAATATTTCATTTCTCTTACAATTACAATAGTATTAAACATTCGAGGAGGCCTTAGCACAGACCAAGATCATTGATGACATCAAGGTCCAGGATGGTGATTTTCAAATCCACAAATGGGAATGGCCAAACAACAATATTAAAGGTGGTAACACACAAAAAAATGCAGCCCCAATCAATCAAGTGGTTTTGAGTATCCTTGAACCCTCAAATCGGGTCCCACCACTGCAATTACCAATACAACCTAATTACCAGGCTTAGCCTCCATTGGCAAAAAATCATACACAACAAAATCAAATACAATGCCAATCACATCGGCCACCATGAAAACATACTCATTTGTTAGATCCCTTAGCATCGATCTTCAATCGATTGTATGAGGTACAAGCAATCATGCTTCCTAATATCCGTTCATTGAAACCTAATAAATGTAGATAAAAGGTGCACAGAGAAAATCTATACTATTTTTACCATAAAAAAATAAGCCATGACATCCAGACATGTTATCCCTTTAGATATTTAGTTCAGGATATGATCAAGAGGCAAGAGATTCCAATGGGCAATCCTCTTGCTCCAAACAACCAACCAATAGGAGTCTTCCAAGACCCCTTGCTCACACATGAAGTAAACACAATACCTACCAATCAAGTCACGCAATATAATCAAGTGCATATTAAACCACCTCCCCAAGAGTTTATGGGAATGATCAGTGTTGTAACAAAATACTAGGAATATCAAAATTGATCTACACAACCTGTGATTTCATCCAATGTTTCACCTTCACCTGTCTTGTCTCATCGAAACATTGGCATTGCACAAGATTCCATGCCGTAAAAGGGAAGTCATTTTTTGTTGCTCTTCCTAATTGGTCTGACTATATTTTCATGCATAAAATACATGTTGGGGGTCCCAAATGTAGCATACCTTCCCCACCATCCATATTACAACCAACAAAGCATAGTGGGAACTCTAAAGGTATTGCACCTTCCTCACTTTCGTTGAGTAGCACACACACTGGGGGTACCTAAGGTATCATACCTTCCCCTCCTAAAACATCAAAAATCCTAAAAAAAAAATCACAAAGCAATAAAATCCAAAAACATTGCAAAACATTCAAAATTCAAAAACAATTGAAAAATCATAAAATTTCAAAAACAATCGAAAACATTAAAAACACAAAAACATTTGCATTTACATTTTGCATATGCATTCATTTAATTGCATTGCATTAGGTATTTTCATCCATTGCACTTGCATTAGGATAGGTTGTTTTTTCAATCCTACAAATGACACCACGTTTGTGTGCCAATCATACATGTACAAATCATCAGCATCCATTCACCCTTGTGAGTAGTTGTGTTTTTCAACACAACCCCTTCCTGTTGCTATAAGGAATATAATAGGGTTTTATAGTCATTCAGCCTTACCTAATGATCTTCTCATATTTTGTAGAAAGCTATATTCACTTTCAGAAGATGAGGTCTAGTTTTGATAACACCTAACATATCTCAAAATCCTAGCACTAATCAAATACTAATAATCCTAGTTTGAACAAGGGAAATATGAACACCGTAAAGTGGTCCTGGTCACCTTAAGAAAAAGGTTTTTATTTTCTCATCTTGTGATGCACATGGTCTAGGGTGTTGGTCATTAACAAAAGGACAAGCTCCCCCCTACCCAAAGAAATCCATTTCTTGTATCAAAATAAGCAAAATCCCAAAAAATAAAAATCAAAAGCAAAATAAACAATGATTTCATCACTAAGCAAATACCTTGCTCAAAGAAAATAAAATACAAAATAAATAGTGATTTTCATCACTAAGCATGAGCAAGTATCCCACATCAATGTGAAGAAAATAATGTTGAAAATTTTGAGTATATTGTTGTCATTGATGTCAAAGTCATTGAGGTTAAAAGGTTGAAGGCCCAAGTTTAAGACCATGGTTCAAAAGAAAGCAAGTGACTAAGGATTAAAAGAGACAATATTATAATATTTTAATATTATAATATTTAGGCCAAAAGGACTTATTAAAAGGAGGATTGAAAGTGCATTGGACAAAGGTCTCAAAAAGAAATTAAATTGACAAAGGACTACAAGCAAAAATATTATTTAACACCAAGGTTAAATATTATATTAAAAATAAAATAAATTTGAATTATCAAAAGGTGCCAAGAATTCGAATTTAAAAGGTGGCAAATAAAAAGGTTGAGCCGACGTCCAAGTAGGGCAAGAAAAAGTGTATAAAAAGGTTTAATTATTTGCATGGACTAATGTTTTTAAGAACCAAGCAAGAATCGCATCCGTTCGAGCACGTTGTGGAGGCAGAGAATAAGATAAATCATTTTGCGCATTTCGAGGGTAGTGAAGAGATTAAAGAGGAAGCGCACATTTTTTGTCCTAAGTGGGTGGATAGCCCAAGTGGTAGGCAGGGCTTGCGAAGAGCGTGGCAGGTGAGAGGTTACGCGTTCGAATCACGACAAGAGGTTTTTGTTTTGGTTGAGGAAGAAGCGTCGAATGTAGCAGGTGAAAAAGGAGCGTGTGCTCCTTGGTGATCGTGTGGGCGCCTAGCCCATGTGGTGTCCACCCTAGCGCTAGGGTATGGGCTAGCGAGGAGAGGCAGGATCGAGTCACGGTGGTAGCGCTTGAGGCAAGGCAAAAATTTTTGATTAAATTAAGGTATGCATAGCGCACGACTTAGGGAGATATAAGGGTTAAATTTTTGTATTGTTTGGTGTGCAATTTTCTAGGGAGACATAAGGTTGTAGCTTTGCATAATAATTACTGTGTGACATTTTTGATTCTGTGTTTAATTAAATTGAGATATATTAGGAGGTATAAGGTATATTGAAGTGGGATTTAATTTGTGATATGCACTTAGGGTTTTTGGTTGCTAATATTGAAAATCACTTAGGAGTAATAAGGTGTTCAAAGGTTAAGTACTATGTGTAGTCCAACATTGTGAAAGAGAATTTGAGAGGAGTTGTTTAGTGATTAAAAACCTTGCATTGGAAAAATAAAAGGAGTGGTAAAACAATATTTTTGTGCACTATTTTTGAGGAAAGGTTTCTTATATGGATGGTTGAAAAATGTTGTGCTAACTAACCTTTGAAGTGGCATAAAAGGATAGAATAATTTTTGAGACAGGTTTTTGAGAGCTCATCTCCATCAAAAGCAAGCTAAGAGGTATGGTAACATTACTCCTTATTTGAGGCATTTGGTTGGGCATATCTTGTGATGTCATAAGGAGGAGATATAAGGATTAAGTTCATATGCATTGTTGGAAATGTTTGAGCTAGGGTTTGTGCTACATTGATGAATGAAATGGAAACCATTTGTGCTAGAGTTTGACTTCTTGTGCTTCATTGTTGAATGGTTTTGGAAACATTTGGGATAGAGTTTGAGAACAAGTTGTGCTTCCATTATTGAAAGAGATTGAGACATTTGTGCTAGAAATTGTGAACTACTTGTACTAGGTTTGAAGACAAGTTAGTGCATCATTGTGAAACCTTTTGAGCATTGGTTTGAGAGATATTGAAAGCAATTGTGAAAGTGTTTGAGATCAATCTTGTGAGGGAAATTTATGCATTAGTGTGGTTGATATTTGAGAGCAAATTTGCAAGAAAAATAGACCAGTTTTGTGAAGCAATTTATACACTATTTTGATTTGATTTGAAAGGGATTTTGCAAGAGATAGAGATTGGATTAATTGAATGCAATATTTGTGAATGTGAAGAACATATTGGGTTTTTGATAGTGCATATCATTCTCTATATGTTCCAGAGGTTAAACAAATTCTAAGTAGAATATGTCTATTTGAAGAAAGTATTTCTGAAAGAGATTTAAGCTTTGTTTGTATGCAAGATTTGGAAATATTTGAGTAGGTTCTATGAGTAGTATTGAAGGTAGATTTGAGCAAGTCTTTTGAGAAGGCTTGAAGGCATATTTGAGCAAGTCTTTTGAGAAGGCTTGAAGGCATATTTGAGAAGGCTTGAAGGCAGATTTGAGCAAGTCTTTGAGAAGGCTTGAAGACTTGAGATAGATTTGAGCAAGTCTTGTGAGAAGGCTTGAAGTAGCTTTTAGAAAATTTGAGCAAGTCTTGTGAGAAGACTTGGAGCAGCTTTGAGGTAGATTTGAGCAAGTCTTGTGAGAAGACTTGGAGTAGATTTGATAGATTTAGGTAAGTATTTTTAGAAGACTGGAGTAACTTTGAGGTAGATTTGAGAAAGTCTTGTGAAGACTTGAAATAACATTGAGATAGATTTATGAGCAGAGTTAGAGTAGATTTGTGCTAACCTTATGATGAGATTTGATGCAGATTTGAGATAGATATGAGAGCAAGATTTGGAGTAGACAATAGTAGAGGGGATAGAGTTCTCCTATGGAGAGATATCCATGAACTAGAGCAGAGGGGATAGAGTTATCCTATGGAGAGAGATCCATGAACTAGAGCAAAGGGGAAAGAGTTCTCCTATGGAGAGAGATCCATAAACTAGAGCAAAGGGGATAGATTTCTCCTATGGAGAGATATCCATGAACCAGAGCAAAGGGGATAGAGTTCTCCTATGGAGAGAGATCCATAAACTAGAGCAAAGGGGATAGAGTTCTCCTATGGAGAGAGATCCACAAACCAGAGTATTGGGGATTGAGATCTCCTTTGGATAGAGGTCCATAAACATTGTAATAGGGAATTGATTCCCAAGAGATTTTTTGAGAAAATTTAGAAGAAATATTTTCTTCGTGGATGTAACCCACATTGGGTGAACCACGTTAAATTTGTGTCTCTCATGTGTGTGATGATTTGTGCATTGCTTTGATTACTGCTATTGATATTGCAATTGATAATATTGGATAATATTATTTGGGAAAGAAAAGTAAAAGTTGATCTTATACTGTTCACCCCCCTCTCAGTATAAGCTTGTGTTCTTCAATTGGTATCAGAGTGGGTTCCTTTAAAAAATTCTAACAACTTGAAGGAAGATATTACAAGAACACAGATGGCATCTCAGAATGGATCTTCATCAAATAAGGCTCCATTGTTCGATGGGAATAATTATGCCTTCTGGAGTATAAGAATGAAGACTTACTTGATGGCACAAGGATATGAGACATGGCAATCGGTTGAGGATGGGTTCACACCTACAACTACTCCTCCCACAGATAAAGATGGTAAGTTATTACATGTGAATAATTCCAAGGCTATGAATGGAATATTAAGTGGATTACGTGAAGAAGAATTTGTGAAAGTTATGCACTGCAAATCAGCAAAAGAGATATGGGAAAAATTGAAGCAAACATATGAAGGAGATAAAAAGGTCAAATTGGCAAAACTGCAAAACCACAAGAAAAGGTTTGAAGATTTGAATATGGAAGATGAGGAAGATATTGCTACATACTTACTTCATGTGGATGAGGTTTTTAATACCATGCATGGACTTGGATTCAAAATTGAAGACTCCAGTGTTGCTCAGAAAGTATTAAGATCACTCCCTATGAGGTATGATGGAAAGGTTTCAGCTATAGAAGAGATGAGAGATATTGATAAGTTGACTATGGATGAGTTACATGGAATTATCACAGCTTATGAGATGAGAATAGTAAAGGATCCCAACTCCAAGAAAGAGGCAACTTTCAAAGCTTCAAAGAAGATAAAAGATAAGAAACCAGAATCAAGTGGTGAGTCAAGTAGTGATGAAGAAGCTAACTATGTGAGAAGAAACAAGGACTCAAGAAAGCACAAAGGTATGAATACTGTGAAATGTTTTAATTGTGGTAATTTTGGTCACTATGCATCTAATTTTCCACAAGCCGAAGTAGTAGTAGTGAAGAGAAACAAGATCATAAGAAAAAGGAAGAAGGAAAATTCAGGCATGAAAAGAAAAATAGGTATGGTCAAGGCAAGCATGAAAAGAAGTTCTTTCAAAGGCACAAGAAGAGTTTCTATGTTAACAAGGCAAGCAAGGCTTCAAGTGATAGTGATGAAAGACTCTCAGATAGTGAAGAAGAAGAGATTCTATTTTTGGCAATAGAAGAGGAAGAAAATGCTCTTA
Organism: Wollemia nobilis; assembly: GCA_028583015.1. Lineage (NCBI taxonomy): Eukaryota > Viridiplantae > Streptophyta > Pinopsida > Araucariales > Araucariaceae > Wollemia > Wollemia nobilis. Next base: position 16,694,757 of record JAQPPZ010000756.1, read on the forward strand.
TTGAAGATAAAGTCGAAAAGTATGAAGATGCTCTTGGAGACCAAGAAGTAGAGAAAGATTCAAAAAATGAAGAGGAAGGCACAATTAATCTAGAAGAAGAACTTATTGTTGCTCTCAGAGAATTGAAAAGAGTTAGAAAGCAGAATTCAAGACTAAAGGCTCAAGTTCAAGAACATGAGGAAGAAAAAGAAAAGCTTCTACAAGACCTGACAAACTCAAAAGCTAAGGCAAGGAGGTTTAAAGAGGTCATGGTTGAAAAGTTAGAGGTAAAAGAATTAGAATGTGAAAGATTAGAACATGAGGTAGTTTCTCTAAGGATGGAAGTGAAATATTCTAAGGACAAGCTACACAGGTTTGGGAAAAGTTCAAAAACTTTGGATAAAATCATCAATTCACAAAGATCTTCATCTATCAAAATAGGACTTGGTTTTGAAGAAGGACAAGGGAAACAAGAAGAAGGATCAAGCTCAAGCTCAAAAGAAGAAGAAGTTTTAGAGGAAGAGAGTGAAGAAGAAACTAAGGCCTATGAGGATAAGTTGAAGAATAGAAGCTTCACTAAGAAAGGAAACAATGCACAAACAAGAAATAGGGATCATCACAGAGAAGGCAAAGAAAGGACTAAGAGACCAGAGGTTTCAAAATAATATTTCTTCAAAGGACATTGTTTTTCATGTAATCAGTTTGGTCACAAGGCTATGCATTGCAGGGTTCATGGAAAGAAGGAGTATGGCCTCACTAAAAGGAATTTCAACTCATTCAAATATGGACATTTCTTTCAAGGGTATTGCTACTCTTGTAATCGCTTTGGTCATAAAGCGATCCACTGCAGGGTTCATGACAAAAATGATTATGGCTTCACCAAGAGGAACTTCAAGATATTTACACCTTCCAAGAATTACAACATTAAGTGTTACAAGTGCAATAATCTTGGGCATAAGGCCAAGTGGTGTAGAACAGAGTTTCCAAAACTTCCAGAGACAAGCAAGAACAGGGACACTCAAAAGGATCAAAAGGGTATGGCTACAAAAATATTGAAAAATAAGGTTGACAAAGAAAAAGAGCATTGTATGTTGGGAGTAGAGATACTCCCACCCCAAAATTAATCACCTCAAGGAGAGGAGGTGGGGAGGGGGCTGAGCTAAGAGTCTTATCTTTAGCCCCAAAGGAGTCCCTTTGCCATTGATGTCAAAGGGGGAGAGATTTGAGTAAGGGGGAGAGCATTCAGTCAGGGGGAGCAGATTTGGAATCTAGTGGTTGGAAAAGGAATTTTTAGAAAGGGTTGCCATCAATGACAAAGGGGGAGATTGTTGGAAATTTTGAGTATATTGTTGTCATTGATGTCAAAGTCATTGAGGTTAAAAGGTTGAAGGCCCAAGTTTAAGACCATGGTTCAAAAGAAAGCAAGTGACTAAGGATTAAAAGAGACAATATTATAATATTTTAATATTATAATATTTAGGCCAAAAGGACTTATTAAAAGGAGGATTGAAAGTGCATTGGACAAAGGTCTCAAAAAGAAATTAAGTTGACAAAGGACTACAAGCAAAAATATTATTTACACCAAAATAATATAATAAATAATATTTAACACCAAGGTTAAATATTATATTAAAAATAAAATAAATTTGAATTATCAAAAGGTGCCAAGAATTCAAATTTAAAAGGTGGCAAATAAAAAGGTTGAGTCGACGTCCAAGTAGGGCAAGCAAAAGTGTATAAAAAGGTTTAATTATTTGCATGGACTAATGTTTTTTAAACCAAGCAAGAATCGCATCCATTCGAGCATGTTGTGGAGGCAGAGAATAAGACAAATCATTTTGTGCATTTTGAGGGTAGTGAAGAGATTAAAGAGGCAGCGCACAATTTTTGTCCTAAGTGGGTGGATAGCCCAAGTGGTAGGTAGGGCTTGCGAAGAGTGTGGCAGGTGAGAGGTTACGCGTTCGAATCATGATGGAAGTTTTTGTTTTGGTTGAGGAAGAAGCGTCGAATGTAGCAGGTGAAAAAGGAGTGTGTGCTCCTTGGTGATCGTGTGGGCGCCTAGCCCACGTGGTGTCCGCCCTAGCGCTAGGGCACGGGCCAATGAGGAGAGGTAGGATCGAGTCATGACGACAGCGCTTGAGGCAAGGTAAAAATATTTTGATTAAATTAAGGTATGCATAGCGCACGACTTAGGGAGATATAAGGGTTAAATTTTTGTATTGTTTGGTGTGCAATTTTCTAGGGAGACATAAGGTTGTAGCTTTGCATAATAATTATTGTGTGACATTTTTGATTCTATGTTTAATTAAATTGAGATATATTAGGAGGTATAAGGTATATTGAAGTGGGATTTAATTTGTGATATGCACTTAGGGTTTCTGGTTGCTAATATTGAAAATCACTTAGGAGTAATAAGGTGTTCAAAGGTTAAGTATTGTGTGTAGTCCAACATTGTGAAAGAGAATTTGAGAGGAGTTGTTTAGTGATTAAAAACCTTGCATTGGAAAAATAAAAGGAGTGGTAAAACAATATTTTTGTGCACTATTTTTGAGGAAAGGTTTCTTATATGGATGGTTGAAAAATGTTGTGCTAACTAACCTTTGAAGTGGCATAAAAGGATAGAATAATTTTTGAGATAGGTTTTTGAGAGCTCATCTCCATCAAAAGCAAGCTAAGAGGTATGGTAACATTACTCCTTATTTGAGGTATTTGGTTGGGCATATCTTGTGATGTCATAAGGAGGAGATATAAGGATTAAGTTCATATGCATTGTTGGAAATGTTTGAGCTAGGGTTTGTGCTACATGATGAATGGAATGTGTGCTAGAGTTTGATATCTTCTTGTGCTTCATTGTTGAATGGTTTTGGAAACATTTGGGATAGAGTTTGAGAACAAGTTGTGCTTCCATTGTTGAAAGAGATTGAGATATTTGTGCTAGATATTGTGAACTACTTGTACTAGGTTTGAAGACAAGTTAGTGCATCATTGTGAAACCTTTTGAGCATTGGTTTGAGAGATATTGAAAGCAATTGTGAAAGTGTTTGAGATCAATCTTGTGAGGGAAATTTGTGCATTAGTGTGGTTGATATTTGAGAGAAAATTTGCAAGAAAAATAGACTAGTTTTGTGAAGCAAGTTATACACTATTTTGATTTGATTTGAAAGGGATTTTGCAAGAGATAGAGATTGGATTAATTGAATGTAAGATTTGTGAATGTGAAGAACATATTGGGTTTTTGATAGTGCATATCATTCTCTATATGTTCCAGAGGTTAAATGAATTCTAAGTAGAATATGTATGTTTGAAGAAAGTATTTTTGAAAGAGATTTAAGCTTTGTTTGTATGCAAGATTTGGAAATATTTGAGTAGGTTCTATGAGCAGTATTGAAGGTAGATTTGAGCAAGTCTTTTGAGAAGGCTTGAAGGTAGATTTGAGCAAGTCTTTTGAGAAGGCTTGAAGGTATATTTGAGCAAGTATTTTGAAGCTTGAGGATAGAAGTCTTTTGAGAAGGCTTGAAGGTAAATTTGAGCAAGTCTTTTGAGAAGGCTTGAAGGTAGATTTGAGCAAGTCTTGTGAGAAGGCTTGAAGATTTGAGATAGATTTGAGCAAGTCTTGTGAGAAGACTTGAAGCAGCTTTGAGATAGATTTGAGCAAGTCTTGTGAGAAGATTAGAGAATCTTTGAGATAGATTTGAGCAAGTCTTGTGAGAAGACTTGGAGAAGTTTTGAGGTAGATTTAGGAAAGTCTTTTGAGAAGACTTGGAGCACTTTGAGGTAGATTTGAGCAAGTCTTATGAAGACTTGAAATAGCATTGAGATAGATTTGTGAGTAGAGTTAGAGCAGATTTATGCTAACCTTATGATGAGGTTTGGTGCAGATTTAATATAGATATGAGAGTAGGCTTTGGAGTAGACCAGAGCATAGGGGATAGAGTTCTCCTATGGAGAGAGATCCATGAACTAGAGCAAAGGGGATAGAGTTCTCCTATGGAGAGATATCCATGAACCAGAGCAAAGGGGATAGAGTTCTCCTATGGAGAGAGATCCATGAACCAGAGCAAAGGGGATAGAGTTCTCTTATGGAGAGAGATCCATGAACCAGAGCAAAGGGGATAGAGTTCTCCTATGGAGAGAGATCCATGAACCAGAGCAAAGGGGATAGAGTTCTCCTATGGAGAGAGATCCACAAACCAGAGTATTGGGGATTGAGATCTCCTTTGGATAGAGGTCCATAAACATTGTAATAGGGAATTGATTCCCAAGAGATTTGTTGAGAAAATTTAGAAGAAATATTTTCTCCGTGGACGTAACCCACATTGGGTGAACCACGTTAAATTTGTGTCTCTCATGTGTGTGATGATTTGTGCATTGCTTTGATTATTGCTATTGATATTGCAATTGATAACATTGGATAATATTGTTTGGGAAAGAAAAGTAAAAGTTGATCTTATACTGTTCACCCCCCTCTCAAGTATAAGCTTGTGTTCTTCAAAGAAGAGGGTGAAGATCTTGAATCCCTGGAATGGTTAGTATTCTAAAACCATCGAGTGATCCCCATTATAGTAATGGGCTAAATGAATAATATCTGTCATTGGGTTAGTTCTAAGCAATTTACAAAGTGAGCTAGATTTAGGTGGATTGTATCACCTAGTGGTCTGATCCAACTAATTCTAAACTTAGGATCATGATTAGAATATGGTGATCCTCATTATAGCAATGGGCTAAATGAATCCTATTTGGCAATGAGGTAGTATTATGTCTCATCTAATATATTCATTTGCACACACAGGGATAATTAATACCTTGGTCTTTATAACAAAATATTTTATCTTTCAAGAGTCCTGTATAGTCATTATACAACTTTTGATTAATCAACTAGGGTTTTTGAGTCTCATGGAAAACCTCAAAAAATCCCTAATAGCAACAAATCATTACATCAATCATACACATTTTTATTTATGAACTTTTTTTTATTAAGTGGTGTTCATGAAATAGGATAGATACTAGATAAATATCAGCAATGATATTTAGATGGCCACTGACTATTTTATGCATATATTTTAATTTACATAAGCTTATAGAGAAAGCCTACACATCTCACAATCATCTCATTTCACATATGGATACTTAAGTGATTAATTCTTATGATAAGAGTTATAATTTTCATTCATGATTTTCATACATTATGAGGTGTCATCGATTAGTTTTTCAAAACACATATTAATTGTATTCCTTAGGTTTTAAGTGATTAAAGCATGCAGGTTCATTTACATTAGATCATCATCATGTAAAAAATGCATTACATACATTGCATTCACCATATCATACCAACATAACTTAAGTGCATAAACAATTGAAATAAATTAAACATGCATTTAACATTCACCATTGCATATATATATATGCATACATAGTAGATCATCTACACATCTAGATCACAACATCTAATCATATATTTATCATCTAGCTAGTGCATATCATCATTAAATCACATACATATAGCATATTGGCATTATCAATAGGTATTGCATCCATTAATGCATCCATAAATCATAACACATAATGTGTCTAATGGTCCAAAATTACACAATTACAAATCACACAAACATTTTGAAACATCATTTGGGGCATTATTGGTATCATACCTCCCCTAATAAGCAATCAAAAAGTTAAGAAATCAATTTCAAAAATCTCCAAAGAAGCCTATATCTTTGGTCAATTCAATCAAGTCATCTTGGTCAAGCAACTCGTCGCTTTCATCACTTACCTTTTTTCTCATCAACTCGTCACTTGAGGGGGTAGTCATAATAACAACATTAATAATAAAAAATAAATAATTAAACACTCAATATTTTCTAAGTGTTTTCGTTTATGAATCATTTTCTAAGACAATCATGCACCCTCCTTGCTTGAGAAAAATAAGCAAAAGATCAAAAGCAAATTCAAGCAAACCAGTAAGATTTATCTCCTAATAACTATCAAGGCTAGGATTTGACTTAATATTATCTCCTAATCACCATAAAGGCTAGGATTTGACTTAAGCTTGTCTCCTAATCACCATCAAATCTAGGATTTGACTTAATATTTATCTCCTAATCACCATCAAGGCTAGGATTTGACTTAAGCTTGTCTCCTAATCACCATAAAGCCTAGGATTTAACTTAAGATTACCTTCCAAAATCCTAAATTAAGCCTTCCAAACCTTTGGAAGCAATTATTTTGTTATGTGCACCCTTCTCATGATTGGGGCATCTAATGTTGATCATATCAATGATCATCATTTCACTTACAATATGGCTTTAGGTTGTCTATTTTATCAATGATCATCATTTAACCCCAATCAAGTCATATGGGTCAAGCGACTCATCACTTTTATCATTTGTAATTTTCTTATTGACTCATCTCTTGAGGGGGTATTCATAATTAACAAATTCATAATCAAAATCAATAATCAAACACTCAATCATGCAAATCGTGTTTGTTAGTGAATCATTGCCAAAACAATCATTCCCCTACTTGGATTAGAAAAAAATCAAAACTTTAAATTAAATAAATGCTTGGCACATGGAACCATGAAGGATCATAGGCCTCACCTCTTCATGACTGAACAATTTCTAAGATCAAGTAAGCCTAAAGTAAAAGGTTGTACTTGAATCAAGTTCCTTAACTTGTCAAAAGTAAAGATTCAAGGATGTGTGTTCTTTCCATGATTGGGACATCTAAATTTGGTTAGGTTACTGAATAACCTTAATCATTTGACATTTTAGTCATCTATTTTTACTCTGTATTGTGCTACACACAACACATCCCAAAAAGGGGCATCTATAGACACTAAAATCACATTAATATGATTAGACTACTAGAACACATTCTAATCGACACCATATGGCCCCCTTGGGAAACCCTTAGAGGTTAAATTGTGGTCCTATCCACTTTTTGGAGGTCCTACCCCACTTTTGATAAGTTTTGGGCCATGTAGGCATGGCTATCCCACCCCAAGATGACCATAATTCATGGCCATCCCACCCAGGGATAGCCACCAGCAATCGTCCTTGGGTGGGACGACCATGGCCTTAGATCCTTAAAAATTCGAAGGCAAGAAAAATGGCACCCAAATTCTACCATTTACCCCACCCATTGAAGAATTCCAGTCTAAGGGCGCATAACTCTCATGCCAAGTTGCAAATTAGAGGTCCAAATTGGAGATTATTTCCCCTCCAATGCATGGCAAGGTTTGGACAAATGGAAGCACTTGTCTCACATGGCTAAGCATGCCCATTTGATCATATGCTCATTTAAGATATAAATTGGAGTTGTTCCACCCAATTTCAAGGAGGATTCTTTGCAATATTTTACAACAAAGTGCAACCAAGATTTATCCCCATTTCATCATATGTTTTCCCTTGAGATCTCCATCTATAGAAGGAGGTTTTCAAGTGATTCCAAAACATGCAATCCATTTACAAAACTAACCCATTTGAGTGAATCAAATCCTAAAATTTGACAAAACCCCTAGGAGGAGTTTGGACCAAATTACCAAATAATTGGCTGCAAAAACCACCATATTTGGTGGTGTCCCCACCAGGTACGGTTAGTAGTCTTAAATAGCACACCCAGGGACACCCATGAATCTGAGCACAATTTCTCTTCTATTTTTACATAGATCAATTCTAGAGTAGATTTTATACATTTTGGTAAGTTTTGGTGCAATTTTGAGTTGTTTTGCACCTATTATTATGCATTTCTCATATTGTAGTCCTGAATGGCACACCCAAGGACGACCATAAATCTGCATGAAATTTTCTTTCTATTCTTTCTTAGATCACTTCTAGAGTACATTATATGCATGATATTTATTTTTGGTAGCATTTGGAACAATTTTGCATTATCTATTATACATTTTCTCTTTTAAGCTAATTATTGCATATATATATTTGATTGTATTTCAATCCACATATGCTATTGAAAAATCTGATTTATTTATGTGTATATCCAGGTATCACAGTACGCAAGGAAGGAGTAGCAAGTCAAGAAATTCATAGAACATTGTCATGGCATTGAAAGCCCACTCTTGAATGACTTGTGAGTACGAGGAAGACATTGGAGTGCATCTGAGTTTCTAAAGGATTTAATATTTTGGCATATTTGTAATGAGTGTATCAATTTAAATCCCTCAAGGGGATGTTTTGTAATCATGAATTTGAAAAATCAAATAATATAGAGAGGACCCCCATTTCTTTCACTTATTTGTCTCTCATGCTTACTTAAAATATCACTTTTGTAGTGCTTAAATCAATAGAGCAATAGATGCATTTCATTTCCCATTGTTAGGTGTGTCATTTTTTCCACTTTAAAAATGAGAAAGTAGTAATTCCTAAGGTCGTTATTTGAGTAAAATTATCATGAATGAGGTACACAAATATTTGTATTCTACTCACCCGAGAGGGTTAAAAATTAAAGAGAATATGAAGTAATCCTTCTACTAGTTAGGAATGAAGAAGGACATAACTAAATATGTAGCTCAGTATCTTGATTATAAAAAATTTAAGGTAGAACACAATAACCCCGTAGTACTATTGTATCCTCATGATGTACCCACATAGAAATGATATGTGATATCAATGGATTTTACTGTAGGTTTGTCAAAGACTCGATATCAGCATGGCGCAATCCTAGTTATCATCAACAGACTGACTAAGCTTACATGTTTTTTACCTGGAAACTCCATGGATGATGTTGTGATTGTGGCTAACAAATTTTCCAAAGAAATATTCAAACTACATAATTTTCTAGAAGTGATCATTTTAGATAGGGACTCGAGATTTACATCTGAGTTTTGGTAAGCTTTACACTGTGCCATTAGCACTAGGTTGAATATTAGTTCTCCATATCACCCATAAATTAATGGGAAAATAGAAGGGTGAACTAAGTATTAGAAGCTATGATTCGCATGTAATGTATGGATTAGAAAACCCGATGGGAAGATTTTCTACACTTGATAGAATTTTCCCACAATAATGGTTACCTATCGACCTTGGGTATGGCACCATTTGAGGGTCTATATGGTAGGAGGTGTAGAACACCATTATCTTGGGATAATTCAAAATATAGGGTTATGCTTGGACCTGATATTGCCAATGAAAAGGAGCAGCAACTAAGGATGATCAGAGAAAGGCTTAAAGAATTCATGGATCATCAAAAAATTTATGTCGATCTTAAGAGATCATCAAGAGAGTTTTTAGTGGGTGACAATGTTTCTGAGGGTGAGACAAAATAAGAGCACCATTAAGTCCACCAAACTGGACCCTCACTTTTTTTGGCCCTTTAAAATTGTAGAAAATATCAGTCATGTGGCATATCAACTTGCTTTACAACCTAGTCAGTAAAATATTCATGACACCTTTCACATTTCTATATAGCTAATCCTAATAATGTGTGGGACTTTTCTAAACTACAGATGGTGGATCCAAAGGATATAGAGGTTTGATCAGTAAAAATCCTTGGGTTTCATTCCAAATATATGAGGAAATTAATTCTGGAGTAATGCAAAGTTTAGTGGGACTGCTACTTAGAGAGAAATGCTACTTGGGAGAAAGTGGTAGATATGCAAAAACATTTTCCCTTTTTATTTGAAAATAATGTGTATTGTTACATATTTTACTGCTATAACTAGTTAAAACACAGATTACTATGTTGAGCCTAAGGGGGGAGGATGTCATAACCCTCCCTTGGAAGATTTTTATTTCGAACTAATTTATGTTTTGCTATGACTTTGTTTCATAGAATAAATAATTTTATCATAATTAATGTTATGGAAAAAGTATGCGCTATGGAAAATATATTAATTTGGGTGAGAACTTGTTTTAATAGACAATATTTTCCCTAATATAATTTCATTTGATACAACCATTTTAAGTAGAGATCTCTTTGGTTTAAAAGAGTTCCATTAGAGAAGAAATGGATGTTATATGTATCTATGCTTAAAGTATAAATATTGTTTGTTTTGTTCATTAAAAAAGAACAATAAATACTTCCTCCTCAACTTTATGAAGGAATCTTAAAGGAGGAAGACCAATATCTTGGTCATTCAAATATTATTATAAGGTAGGTTTTTCCTTTAAAAAGATGTTATTTTTTAGCTAGCATGGAAAATGTATTTATGACAATAAATAAATATATGGCCATTTTCCCTATGACATTGGTTGTTTTAAAGGAACTAAAATGACTTGTACCTTAAGTTAAAAAAAGAAATAATTTTCCTAAGTGGAGACTGTGGTTAAGTCAAATCTGGCATGGATAGAATACTTGGCCATGATGGTATCTAGTCGTAAGCCATCAGATACCTTGTGTGATGGTTGTTGTTCACCAATGCACTCCAAATGGAGGGGAATGTGCAAAAAAGGGTGTAATTTCACTTGCTCCTTAGTGAACTCTTTGGGAAGTGGTGAGACAAATATTGAGGGGAGGTCAAACAAAGGATTAAGTAGAAAAGTTAGAGAAAATAGGAAAGAGAAATCTAGAAAATGAGATACAAAGTGCAAAATGGAAGACAGGTGACATGAGAGTTGCAGGTGATAAGAATTGTGGAGCTCACCATGTACCAAGTAATTTATTACTAAGGTTTCTTTGCTTAGGATGTAAGCATACTTTGATATGGTTTAAAGATATTAGTGTGATTTAGGGTGAGAGTCACTCAAGCTATGTTATGTGTGACAAGTAAAACCATCTCTAGTAAACTTATGTTAGTTATATTTTTTCAGTTTGTAACTTCAGTTGATATTGGGAGACACATAATGAAACCATACTTAGCTCGTGTGATATAGGAATATATATTGTGTTAATCCCTATAAATTAGGTCATGTGATATGGGAATATCTATTGTGTTAATCCTTGTATCCATTTTTGTTTGAGTTAACATGTGTTGAAACTAAATTCCATTAATAGAAAATGTAATGGGTGCATAGGTTGGTTTTTTTATCTCGATGCCTTGTTGTATCGTAAATTATGATTATCATGAATCTTAGCATGTGATGTTTAATTAGATGATATATTAGCAACACTTTATTATACCTTCTACTTATGTGTGGTGGTTATGTGTTGTATAATAAAGCAATGTCATTTCAGGCTTGGAAATCGTGTCTTTTCTGGCATCATTACAGTAAAACAAAATGGCAGAGAAATTGGGTGGAGATAATCTACATTTACCTTGAGGTAACCGATAGAATCACTGGTCAAGAAAAATGACGATGTTAACCCTAAATTTTTAATATGGGGAGAGTCTATTTTAATTCTGCCAAACACTTTAGTGGTTATGAGTAGTATAGCTGCATTAAATGTTGTTGGATCATTAACAAATGAATGTATGATAGTCAGAATAGCTGAGTAGAGAACTGTGTGATTGAATGTTAAAATGGACAATAGTATACAATTTAATCTTGGTGCTAATATTGTTTATATTTTAATCCATATATGAGGAGTGGGGAAATACTTGTATGGATTCTTTCCTACGAATTGAAACAACTTATCTTAATGTTATTTTAGAGATGTTATGAATGCTTTATGTATGATGTGCAGTGTCCATTACTTATATTTGCAAAATGAGAATATTATGACCTTCAAAAAAATATGAATAACTTCTTTGTGTGATGGTAAAAATCAATGAGTATAAGTATGAGTTCCTATATGATGCTAGAGTAAATGATGTTAATATTAGAGTATGAGTTCCTATCTGATGCTAGAGTAAATGATGTTAAGATTAGAGTATGGTATTCTTAATTTTGTGGCTAGTTTTTTTTTAAGAAAAGGAGTCTAGTTTTTTGGTTGATTAAAGAGATGATAAGACGTACTAATGGTAATATAACTACTATTACAATAGAGATAATAAACCTCATGTATCATATTTGTAGGAATCAATGAAAGTGATACTAGAGATGGAAGTAGGTTGGGACAATAGTGATAAGTCTCCATAATCCATCTATGATCACAGAAGATTTGTTTGTCGTATGGAACACCTATGGTTAATTATAATCGACATTAGAATCGAATACTCATGGAGGATAGTTAACTAAAAGAAGTCGTGTTACTATTGTTTCATGAGTGGATTTATATGACTGCTCTATTGTAGAGAAATATCTAGTTTGAGTCTTTTATTTAAAAAGAGGAAAAGAGACTTGCTCCTTGGTTTTAAATATTAAAATATTAATATCTTTTGATTAATGAATAAATGTTGTATATGTATATATATAATTTGTTGAGTAGACTTTATTAATAACTTCATAGTCGGCTATGGCGGTGTATGTGTATGTGAATTAGTTTACTCTAGAAAGAAACTTTATTTAATAGTTTTGTGAATAATATCCATACGTTGAAGAAACCGAACTGACTTGGTCAACATGGTAGATGTAGAACTTAATGTTTAATGCCATGAAGGGAACATGGTTGGTATGAATTCTTCCACTTGCTCTAATAGTGTATAACTATTTGGGAAACATCACCCTAAAATATATAATACCTTCATGGTTTAATCGAAATCTTGTTTATAGAACTTATTTTATAGTTAATTGACTAATTTATAAAAGTGATCTCTATAATAATGTGTAGAGTAGTGGTACATGGTTTCCACAAACTAAAATAAGGAAGAGGCTTATTAGTAGGGTGACAAACTCATTCAAGAAAAATGAGACGAATAGTTGAATCCTTCTACATGCATAAAATATCTACATAGAAGGACCTATGTAGAATGTGGAGATAGCATACCCTTTCGACATATTGAGAGGGAATATCCAAAGTTAGCTCATTCAATACCATGAGAAGGATAGCATAACTTTAAAAAATAAAATAAAATGCACCTAGTATTCTTACATAACTAGATGTAGGATATAGATATGGGTGATCCTTAGAGAACAAAAATCTAAGTGGAAGCTTTTAAAAAAAATAAATAGTTTGGAAATATTGGGGTAGTGACGTCATATAGCATGCTATCGCTCGTTAGTTTTTGGTCCTTCCTTTATGAATTTCCCTAGGGTATTTCTAATATTTTTCAAAACATCCTTATTTATAAGCTGATATGGAAGTCCAAAAACACTAATCCACACTTGACTCTTCTTAATAGTTGCTTATTAAATGGAAAATAATTTGTTCCATGGTCTCAATTAAAGTGCATCTCTTCCCCTAAACCATGGGCAACCAACCATTATTTTATCCCTAATTTCTGAAATGGAAAATATGATGAGGAAAAATCCTTTAGGGAGAAAAGTTAGAATATTTTGAATTCAATCCCCACTTCCACTTCATCCAATTTTGAATCTCCAAAAATCTTGGCCATGATCTATGGAACTTACATATTAGCCCTCTACTTTTAATAACCATTATATCATGCTCAATCATCTCATCCTTGATACTTACTTCTGGTGTCCCATCTGTTATCTGGATCAAACTTACCATATATTCACTCTTCTATTTATCTCCAACTTGGGCCTTCATACTTCTAACTAGGGCATTTTGATTTCTAGCTAGGCCATATTGACTTCCCATTAGAAATTTAAAACATGGTTTTCCTTCCACAATAGCTAATGGGGCTTACTATTGGCTTGCACTCCCTCTTGGTTTGCATTCCCTCTCTGCTCACACTAACTCTTGCTACTAGCTTGCACTCTCTCTTATCTCAAACTTGATATCGACTTGCACTCCCTCCTCACTCACAATTGACTATGTCTCTTCTTCGCTTCAACATTTTTTTGGAAACAATATTCCATGCATTCATGGTAAGGGTTTGAAGCATTGATGCACTTTGGATGAACCTATTCACATTTTTTCTATGATTGAATCTTAGCTTGCACTCCTTCTTAGTTTACACTCCCTTTTGGTTTGCACTCTCTCCCACCTCACACTCTCCTGCCTCACACTCTCTCTTCATGTGCACTCTCTCCTATCTTGCACTCCCTCTTTTCTCATAATTACCCTTGTCTCCTATTTTTTCCAACATTATTTGGCTTCAAAAATGTTTTGGAAATAATGTTCCACACATTCTGTTAGCATATCTTAGGGATATCTAGTTTATTTCATTATTTAGTTTTTATTTTAGGCGTATTGTTATTTTCTATAACAATCCCTATTTTTACCTCGGGTGGTTCCCCAACCTCCGGGTTTATTTTAAGCTGCAAATGTATTATTTAAATCTGCTTCATGAATGAAATACTAGTTCACATTTCAACATGGCATCAGAGCCAGAAGGGTGAGAGAGAGAGGAGGCGGAAGCTGGCTGGTCTTGTCGGGAGAGAAAAAAAAAATTTAAGGAAGGTTGCAGGTCTATTTTTTTTTTCCAGCGCTGGTCTGGAAAATTTTTATTTCCCAGTGCTGGTCTGTGCATGTTTTTGTTGAGCACACATTTAAAAAAAAAAAAAACATAGACCCCCCTATGCTATGCACCTCCTGTGCATGTTTTTTATTTCCCAGCACTAATTTCCCAGAGCCCCCCCTGCATGTGATATAAAAAAATAAAAAAAAAATTGCGCATCCTCCATCCCCCCGTCGTGACGTGATTTTAATCACGCGCGCCCCCTCTCGCGCACCCCCCCGTCGTGACGTGATTTTAATAATGCGTGTCCAACAACCTTCCCACCCACCCCCCCTCCCCCCAGCATCGTCGCATGATTTATTTCACATGACGTGCGTCGTGACCCCCCCTTTCCCTACATCACGTGCATGGTGTGATGCACGATGCGCAGCAATAGCCGTCGCGACCAACTGCAGTAGTAGCCACCATGGGCTATCCAGTCGTCGGCTGCCTGCTGTAATCATGGGTTGTCCAGCCACAGGCCGCCTGTGGCAACCCCGTGCTGCGGACACCGCTGCTGGCCTCCCGCCACCACCAGCCACGGAGGAAGCCACGGCCAGGTGGCCGCGCACGAGCAAAGGGCTAGGGACCCTCCTCAAATAGGAGGGGGTCCTTGATCCTTTCGGATCAACCCGCTAGTCCACCTGGTGGTGGGTTGTGCGGTAAGGCTCAGAGAGCCTACAGGTCGGGGGTTCAAATCCCGTCGACTCCCCCTTGGAGAAAAAAAAAAGATTAAAAAAAATATTTCAAAGTTTTTTTTTAATTATTTTTTTTTTTAGTTAAAATTAATTTTAATTTTAATTTATTTTTCTATAGTTTTTTTAAACTTTATAAATTAAAATTTGATTTTAATTTATATTTTCATAGTTTTAAAAAACTATATAAATTAAAATTATTTTTTTTAACTTTAAAAATATATAATAATTATAAAAAAAATGCTTTGTTAAGAGATTTTTTAGGGGGTATTTTTTTTCCAAAAATCACAGGGGGAAAGTGAGTAATTTTTTGAAAAGCAAATTTGGCATTATTGTAAAGGTGCATTTTTGGCTGCGCTCAACACCGAGTGGGTCATTCCTATGGGCACTTTTTATTTCTGTGGGCACTTTTATGTTGTATGTTGCATATTTCATTTTTTTGCACTATAACATTAAAAGTTAAAATGAAATTCACTCCTAAGTCCCCGAAATAATTAAAACCCATCTATGCAATTTATTGCACTGCAGCATTCGGTATTTGTGATACCTCTAGCCAGCACTTACAGGTAAATTTGTCGTGATTGCGCTACTGTATCCACTGCCTAATATAGCTGCCAAAATGATGTCTGAGCTTGTTCTCTATAAATCGTTGAGGAGAGATAAGTTTTCCATTTTGCATTTTTTTTACTCCATCCACTACCCTAATAGTTCTTGTGTTTAGGCGTAAATCCTGACGAAAGTTATGAAATCCAAAGTGTTTAGGGGAAGTTACGCCCCATGCATGCGGATTGCAGAATTTCTATGGTAGGTACCATCAACAAGACTATTCCCTTTCAGTACTGCTTAAGTTCCACGTATCGTATGATCTCTAAAAATTACCTATAGTTTCCCTCACGTAAGGGCGGGTGATTTTTTTTATCTTTCTAAATACCTATAGTTTCCCTCATGTAAGGGCAGGTATTTTGTACGGTATATTGGCCTAGCAAAATGTATATCGAAAGGGGGACCAATTGGTGTTATAAGGAACCTTCACCATGTTTGTAAAATTAATGACTGATTCTCATCAGTTGTTGAAATGTCCTAATTACACACCATGGAAAAACAAGATGAAGGCTATCCTCATCATGGATGACTTATGGGATGTTGTATTTGGAGCAACAACAAGACCTTCATCTATTGCTGGTGCTACAGCTCCATCTACTGCTCAAAGAGACTTTGACAAGCTAGACAACAAAGCAAAGGTGCTCATTTTGATTGTTGTGGCTGATGAAGTTCAGCCCCATATTACTGACTGTGTAAATAGTAAAGAGGCATGGGATGCCCTTAAAACTATCTATGAGGGAAAGAATGATTCCACTATTCTATTTCTTCAATCTCAATTACACAGTCTAAGCATGAAGCAGGGGGAGACAGTTGAATTTTTTCTTTGTAGAGTGTCAAAATTGAAAGCAAAGTTGAATTCTTTAGGAGAACCAGTTGAAGATAAGCTCCTTATCTCAATTGTATTGAGAGCTTTACCTGATTATTATCGAGTGTTGATTACTTCCCTTCAGGTGTCACAACGAAAAGTTACTTTTGTAGAATTGGTTAATATGCTTCAAGAGGAGGAGGCATGCCAACTATAGTGAGATGATTCTTCTAAAACTGCCCTCTACATCAACAGGAAAGGGCAGAACCAGAAGAAGGGTAATTTTTAGAAGGGATGGAATTCACAAAAGGATTCAAAAGGGAAACAAAGTCAACAACCTCAATAGAAAAAATGCTATTGCAAGATCTGTGACAAAGAAGGTCATGATACAAACAGATGTTGGCATAAGAATAAACAATCAAAACAGAAAGGCCAGAACAAACCACAAAAGAACAAACAACAAGTGAATGTTGTTGTTGAAGAATCTGACACGAATTCTGAGAGATCCCACAAAGTTCTCATGACTACCATAGTGTCCAAGCAAAGGGATTCTGTCTGGTATGTTGATTTTGGAGCAAGTAAGCACATGACTGGTGACAAATCATGGTTTGAGTCTTTTGAGGCCAAAGAGGGCAAACTTGTCACTATTGTTGATGATAAAACCTACAAGGTTTAGGGAGGAGGTACTATTTTAGTCACTCTTCCTGATGGCAAGTGTCAGATTGACAAAGTTCTCTCTGTTCTAGGATTGGCAAACAATTTGTTGTCAGTCACACAGATTTTGGACAAATATATGGTTGTGCACTTTAGTGTTGAGGGAGGCAAGAAGTTTTGTTCTATTACCAGGAGGGGTAAGAACATTGCCACTACTTCATATAATCATGGCTTATTTTCCTTAGATGCTCTCTCTACTCCACATGTTGCCATGACAGTCTCTACAAAGGAGGCAACTTTCCTATGGCACAAGAGATATGGAAATTTGAGTTCTGGTTACTTACTTGAGTTAAGTAAGTATGAAATGGTAAAAGGTCTTCCTTCCCTTTCTACCACTTTACCAGTTTGCTTTGACTGCTTGGCAGGAAAGTAGCATAGAGTTCCTTTTGAAAGAAGCTCTACAAGAGCAAGGAAACCTCTGGAGTTGATTCACACTGATCTGTGTGGTCCCTTAACTCCCAATAGTTGTGGGGGTAAGAGGTATTTTTAGTTATTCGTAGATTATTACTCATGAAATATGTGGGTATTCTTTCTTCAACTAAAATCTAAAGCATTTGGATTTTTTCAACAATTCAAGAAATCTGTTGAAAATGAGTCAGGGACTTCTATAAAGACCCTCCGCTCATATCGATGGGGGGAGTTCACCTCTAAAGAATTCTCTGAGTTCTTTAAATAAAATGGGATCACACGACAGTTAACTACTACTTACACTCCTCAGCAAAATGGAGTTGTTGAAAGGAGGAATCGTTCCATCATGGAAATGGTTCGTTGCATGCTCACAGGAGCTAGGATTGAGCAACTATATTGGGTAGAAGCTGTCACCACAGCAGTGTATCTATTGAATAAGGCACCCACAAAGGCTCTACAAGGAATGACTCCATAGAAATCATGGAGTGGTAGGAAACCCTCCATTTCTCATCTACGCATTTTTGGATGTAAAGCTTTTATGCACATACCAAAAGAGAAAAGGAAGAAGCTAGATGTGAAGACACTAAAGTGTATTCTTCTTGGGTATGATGAGCACTCTAAGGGTTATCATTTAATTTATCCCTTAACCAAGAAGATACACATCAATAGAGATGTAGTTTTTGATGAGGCTTTCACATCAGAACCCACATCAGTGTATACCTAGACCTTGTGGACCCTAAGGTTGATAAATCTCCTTCCTCAAAAGTTGGAGGTCCGTCTTCATCTTATTCAACATCTCAGAATAATAATCCAAAGTGGTATACAAATACAATCAAATATTCTAAGATATCCACTCCACCAGATTTGACATTGGATAGGCCTCGTACTCGTAGCATGGCTTGACAGGAGAAAGCTGCAACAGAGAATACTGGGGTTGATGACCTGTGTCAATCTTTTGAGGAACTTTCTATAGATCCAAAGAGAGATATAGAAGATATGGATATTGATAGTGACAGGGTATTTATGTCTTCCATAGATGATCTTGAACCCGCATCAGTGCAAGTTGCTCTTGGTGAGCCTCAGTGGAATGCTGCTATGGATGCAGAGTATAAGTCTTTGATGAAAAACAAAACTTGGAAGCTTTTCGATCTGCCATACGAAAAGAATCCCATAGGCTGCAAATGGGTGTATAAAGTGAAGTATAAGGTAGATGGTACAATAGATAAGCATAAGGCCCGCCTTGTTGCAAAGGGCTATGCTCAAATAGAAGGCATTGACTATGAGGAAACTTTTGCACCTACTGCTCGGATGACAACCATTCGAGTTCTTTGTGCTATGGCAGCGCAATATGGGTGGAAAGTATACCAAATGGATGTCAAGAGTGCTTTTCTAAATGGTGATCTCCAAGAAGAAGTGTACATGACTCAACTGGAAGGATTTGAAGTGGAAGGGCAATAGCAAGAAGTTTGCAGATTTGTAAAATCCTTATATGGTTTGAAACAAGCCCCTCGGGCTTGGTATATAAAAATGGATCATCACCTTTTGTAGCATGGTTTTAAGAGATGTCCGTCAGATGCAAACCTCTATTTTAAGAAACAAGGTTCTGAAATAGTGTTGCTTGTACTCTATGTTGATGATCTGCTCATTACAGGGAGTTCAAAAACAATGATTTCTACTGTCAAAAGAGACTTGTGTCAATATTTTGAGATGTCAGATCTCGGACTTCTCCATTATTGTCTTGGTCTAGAAGTCAGCCAGAAGGAGAACTCCATCAAAGTGTCTCAAAAAAAATATGCCAAGAACCTATTGGAAAAATATCGCATGACTGATTGCAAGCCAATGTCTACTCCGATGGAAACAGGAATTCAGTTACTTCAAGAATGAAATACTAGTTCGCATTTCAACACATTCATGGTAAGGGTTTGAAGCATTGATGCACTCCGGATGAACCTGCTTCTATTATACCATGACTAAATCTCAACTCACACTCCCTCTTAGTCCACACTCCATATCTGATATCACTTATTCCTAACTTGTAGACTCACTCCCAGATTATGCTCACACTCACTATTGCACTTACTCCTAGCTTTCACTTGCAATCACTTTTGGTTGCACTCACTTTTGGTTGCACTTAATTTTGATTGAACTTACTCACACTTGTTGCACTTACTCCCAGACCACACTCACACTTGCTGCTGCACTTACTCCTGGCTCGTGCTCACACTCATTACTTCACTTACTTTTGATTCATTCTCACACATGCTGCTACACTTACTCCTAGATCGCACTCACACTCACTACTACACTTACTCTTGGCTCACGCTTGCACTCACTACTACTACACTTACTCCTAGCTCATGCTCACCCTCGTCGATGCTATAGTTACTCCTATCTTGTGCTCACACTCATCGTTGCTACACTTACTCTTGACTCATGCTCTCAAACCTTGATTTATATACCTTCCTACTTATTTATATGTTAGCATTTTATTCCAACAAAAAATTAGTGGACATAAAAAATAATATTATATGAATCCATCTTAATATAAATATATTTCCATATTTTTTATGGCTATCTTGAGCCCTCTAATAAGTGCCCTTGCATTTGCATTGTTGTATGTTAAAGTTTTATTTGAATTTTGAATACGCAAGGAGAATTTTTCCTTCATTATCACCAAAACACTATATTTTCTACTATATTTGGTAAGGTTTGCTTTTGAAGTGCCATCAAATTTAAGTTTGATAAACCAAAATTTAAATATTTTTATCTTAAAATGAATTATTGTAGATCCTTTGGATTAACTCCATTATCATATAGCCCATCCTTCCATATTTATTAAAATCCTAAAGTTAAATAGTTAACATATTGTCTTTTTGCATACTTGTAACCTCCCATGATGAGCACCATGCTTGTAAACATTTTTCTAGTAATAATATGAATGAAAAATAATGCAATTATAATATTTATTTTTTGAAAATTCTATTATTTCATTTAAGCTAGAAATTTCAAAAAACAATGGTACAACCAATTCTTCAGGGATTGCTTAATGATTTTGATTTGCAATTTTTTAAACCCCAATAGGTTCTATTTTTTAATAGAAAGTATGCCTAAATTATAGAATCAAACAAAAAATTATGTCTCATGATATTTGAGACAATGAGTCATCTAGGTGTGGTTGGGGTTATCTTATTTATTGATTTACCTAATGGTGTATATGATGGATGTATTTTGAATAAGCATAATCATGAGTCCCTTTCTAAAGGGAATTCTCATTCTACATATCAATATTTAGATTATTTCAATAGTGATATTTCATTGATAATTTTTCTAGGTTAATATTGGCTTACATCATCAAATATAAAGATTAATACTTTGAAAAATTCAATCATTAATGTAATTATCATAGGGCTATAGTAGGATGTAGATCAAGTACTTATGAATTGATGGTAATAGATAGTTTTTTAGTCATGCATTTATGAATTTTATTTCATCTCATGCCTTTGAATTGTAACAAGTCATTCCTTATAATCCTTAATATAATGAGTAGCAAATTGAATCAATAGGGCCATCACAAAAATAGATGATTGTACAATGCATGCCAAACATGTGTCATTTAAATGTTTGACTAAATATATGATCTATGTGATATATAATATCAATAGTATACAAACCTAGGTGATCAGGGTATACCTTCCTATAAGAAATATACATGGAAGAAGATTTTTGTTTAGTGTCCTAATCTAACATTTTAAAGGAAGAAGCGAGACCAACTATACAGAAACATTCAGGGTTGCATTCTTGTGGGTATATTGATAATAAAATGGCTTATAATATTTTTAATCTAATTACCTTGAACATCATCATCTATATATGAATTTAGATTTGATGTCATTCCCTCCATAGGCCCTTTTATTCCTTGTTTGAATCTTCTTCATAATTCCTCTTCATATTGTTCATATCCTTTTACATTTTGCATCCATCCACTTGTTAGAATAGTTATTCTTCATATTTAAATTATGCTATTTTTTTCTTCAATTAGTTTGATCCAATTGTTTCAATATTTCATCATCCCTCTTTATGTTAATTGCTTGAGGAATGTAATCCATCCATGTGTTAGATTATGGTTTTTGATACCTATTTATATTGGCATTCCTTTGGTGGATACTTTAGTATTAGGTCTTGCTTCTCACATTTTATTTTTGCCTTGTTTTTGTAGATCACCATATGCCCAAATGAGATAAAAATATGATTTACGTGGAAAATTATATTATATACTAGGGATAATCATTAGAAACTCTCTCTGCCCAGGGTCTCAAACAGGAATACGTAATGAAAATTAAGTATGATTATCTCATTACTAATAGGACATGATATTTGGTCCCCTTTCGTAAGGGAAAAAATATAGTTTTCTATAAGTGGGTGTACAATACCAAGTTTGTTGTTTATAATTAGATTTAAAACAACAATAAGAGTTGTTGCTAAAGATATTTTAGAAATAGGAAATTAACTATATATAAAATTTTATTCTAGTAGATCATATGGAATGTATTTAGATGATCCTTTATATTGTTACTTCACAAGGGTGGGAAGTTCACAAAATGGATGTCAAGAGTGTCTTTTTCCATGTAATAATTTAAGAGGATGTTCATACATAGTACCCAACCCAACTTATAAAAAATGGGAATACAACCTTGGTATGCAAGATCATAAAGTCCTTGTATAAACTTAATAAGGTCCTACATACCTGGTATGGTAGAAATAATTATTTTTCCTTAGATATGACTTTCATCAATGTAATATAGAACACATTTTTTATATTAGCCATTGGTATAATCATTTTCTAATAATAATGATATACTCACACCTAGTATATTAGCTTTTATGATTCTAAATAATAAGTTATTAGGAGTTATTACATCATAGCCCATGTTAAGTTGCAAGTGGTATAACCAACCCTCATAATGTATATGCATGTAGTATAGGGTAAAGGTAGTTGCAAGTTTGGTTAAAAGTTTGTTATGTATAAACTAGGCATTCTATGTACTTAAATATCTATTACTTCATAATGAAAATCATTGAAGCATTGACTTCTAACATATGGTATCAAAGCAAGTACAAGGAATAAAATTATCCTTCTAATCCTCATATAGATTTGACATAGAGAATTATCAAAGAGCACTTTATTTGAGAAAAGAAGTTTCAAGGGTTAAGTTACCTTATGTAATATTTTTTAAGAAAAACCTCAAAAGAGGTATATTCATTTTTACATGGTGGATTCAAAGGTCTTAGGGTGAAGACCTCCTACAAAATACTAGAAATACAAAATCTTACAAGCATTAAAAAGGGTCTCAATCCCTTCTATGACCAATAAGATCATAATTCTCCAAGCAACAACATGTTCAAGTTTAGCAAAATGGAAAAGGGGTCAAAAGTTTCCCATGAAGAATTGTTATTTTAAAAGGAATTAAGAAAACCATATAAGCTCCTTAAAAACTCCTTATAAATTACAAGTTAAGAAATCCATTAAACCTCCTTAAAAAAATACAAGAATACTTAGGAAGCTATTGAAGCCTCATAAAAAATTGTAATAAACATCTAGAAACAAGAAATACAATTCAACTATTAAATAATTTTTCTTTAAAGGGTGCATAAGCATACTCCAAAAGAAAAAAAAAATTAATTCATTCAAAAAACAAATAAGAAGAAAATTGAAAAGGAGCAGCCATATTCAACAAAGTTTTATGAATCATGTACAAATAATACAAGCTTATGGAGCTCAAAAAACACTAAGAATACCCAAAAGAAAATAAAAGTACAAAAACCATCAATGAAAACCTACAAATCTTAGGGTAGAAAACCAACGATAGACTAGTTCAAAGTTTTCATAGTTCCAATTGAAACAACCATTGAAGAAAAGACAAGAAATGGGTCCCATGTGAATAGAGGAAGAACCCAAGGCATTAACCATATTTAACAAATCATGTGATCTCTATAAAACAAAAAAAAATGCACAAGGAACCAAACGTTCAAGAAAAATAAGAGGTAGACTCTACATAAGTGAAGGAAACATCCAAAGTATCTAAGTTTAGTAAACCAACATTCAATGGAAAAGTGTAAGCATCACATGAATGGTTAAAAATAAACAATTTGCTAAGGTAATAACTCTCTGACTATAATAAATACAAGGCATGATAGCATTTGACAAGAAAAAAATACACTTTGAACCTCCAAAGCAACAATCTCTATTCAATGGGTGAAATCAAACATCAAGTATCTAAAGAAATTTCAAGTGAAAATTATTAAAGGGTCAGTATACTAGCTTAAGCTCAAACCAACAACACATATCCTAGTAATGGCAACAATTACACCAGGGAAGGACTTAGGAAAAGAGTCTAGAAAATTTTCATTTGAAGGAGATTATGCATAAAAGAAGCAAAAGCTTCATTTTAAAATTGAAGTCAAGGATGAATCAAGTGTAGAACTAAAATGCAGAGGTGTTTAAGCAAATGACATATAGACTACATAATATTTTATACAAGAAGAAACCAAAAACTTAATAAAGGATGTGACAAATTAGGATGTTACAACCAAAAGGAAACTCTAAATTTTTTGCATAAATAGAAACACTTTACCTGAGAAATATAAACTCAAATCGAGTTGCCATCGATTTGGAAAAAATGCATCAATAAAAAGAAATCTCTATGAAATATAGGACTCTATGAACATGCATCAACAAAAATATTATTTAGAAATTTCTATGTCAATTAAGGTTCTAATGCACAAAACTTACTCCATCCAAAAAGAAGTAAATTATTCTCATAGTTGTCTCCAATTAAAGTATTCAAAATATTAGAGGCCCCTCTTCCTTTTGACAAGAAAATTGAATGCTTGAAGTATAGCTTGAACAACTTGATGCAAGAAAAAACAAAGTGTTTGAAATATTTGCATGTGACATGTAGACGTGTGAAGTCTAGACGTGCACAAGATATATCCTACATTGGTGGTGAAAGGAACATTAAACAAAAATAAAGCTTTATTATTTCCTTTATTAAAATTTTAAGAATTTTTTAATAAAAAATAAAATATTTGAATATTCCAAAGAATATTCCTTAGAGAAAGAAAAAATCCTCTAGGTATTATTTTTGCCTAATGAGACATTATTATCACAATTTTGAAGATTCATTTAGAGTTTGAGTGTAGGCTTATATATGCTCATTAGAAATCATTTTTTGAGGAAGATTCGATAAAGTGAAAATAAACAACTTTTGTGAAATTTTACTATGGCTAGTGGAGCACCAAAGTTCTTATTGTCTAATTTTTAGCTACCAAGGGGGAGAAATTATGTTGACTAGAAAACCAAACTTAGAATGCAACTTAAATTTGAGGAAGTATGGCAAGTAGTAGATGGGACCATTACCCATATTTAATAATAAAATGAAGATAAATAAAATTTGACAAAGTAGATGGAAAGATAAAATTAATCATCATGTTTGGAGTAGCATTTAAAGTTCATGAATACATTTGGAATTCAACCATGGCCAAAGATGCATGGGAGAAATTACAATTAGTACTGAAAGCAAAGGATCAAAATCAAATACTATTTCTCTAAAGCTAGCTCCATTGTTTGAAATTGAAAAGTGGATAAAAGCTAGAATCTATCATGAGAAGAATTCTCAAGTTATGAGCATCATTACAAACATTGAAAACTCATGTATATGATGAAATATTATTTCCAATTATTTTGAGATCTCTCCCATAAAAATACAATATTTTTGTGACAACATTAATTATCACTAAACAAACACCAAGCTTTGAAAATTTGATGAACCTACTTCAGAAAGTAGAGTCCTCACATAAAGTAGATGAAGAAGAATTAATTCTTACAAGGGAAGTATCCATTCATAAGAGGCATGAGACCTCCACGACACTTCCAAAAAAGAAATAATTTTCAAAGATATCAAACTTAAAAACATGATTCTCAAATAAATACTTTCTACATGCAAAAGATATGTAGATATTGTGGTATAAATGATCACACCATGAAGGAATGTTGGTATAATATATTCAAAAATGGATCCCATTCACAAGAGAAGAATCAACATTAGAGAAAAGTATAGTAAAATAATGTAGCTAAGAAAAATCAAGAAAAATAAGAAAAAGAAGATGTGTTTATTACACAAGCATATTTGAGGTAATACAGTAATATTTGGTATAAACTTAAACAAATGGAAAACCAATAAAATTGGTTTCATTCAAATACAACTAGGGACATCAAGAGCCAAATTGAACAAAAAAATAAAATTCAAACACCTAAGAGTGAAGATGCACATTTCAAAATGGAAGAATTTGAAGAAGAAGACAACAAAAAAATAAAGAATCGGTGCAATAGGAATTTAAGATTCAACCATCAATAGCACACAAAATAAATCATGAATACATCACTTTCCACAAACATCATCTTCTTCAAATTACAAACTATCAAGATTCAAATTCTAGAACAAAGAAGAAAAATATGATTGATCACACTTCATCAAATGACAATCAAAACACAAAATAGAATCAGTCCACAAAGAAAACACAACACAAAAAATAGTAGCGACTAGTAAATTCAATGATTGACACAAGATGCATTATAATACATCACACAAAATATGAAAGGAAATAGGAAAACATCACAAGGCTTAATAAAGTGAATGAAATCGTGATGAAGAAGAAAATATAAGAGTTGAATGACCTCACCACGGTAGAAGATATTAATCAAGAAAATATTGTATAATAAGTTCACATCATAGGACAATATTTGATATCATCAATAATTGATATATTTGATTAAGATTCTCCACATAAATACATAGGAGTATTCACATAATTCATGCATTTAATTATATAAGTATTTATTAAGTATGTATAATAAATGTATTTTTTGGAATGCATGATTGGTGGAATCCAATACTCCTAAGTATCATAGTAGAAATTTTACATTGAAGGGGGATTTGTCTCTCAAATTTATACATTCTAGCATCACCTTAGATTATCATAAGATACAAATAGAGCTTTGACTATGATGTAATAAGGGGGCTATGTTATGAGTTATTACCTCATAGCCCATGTGAAGTGGAAAGTGGTATAACCATCCCTCACAAGGTATATGCATGTAGTATAAGATAAAGGTAGTTGCAATTTTGATTAAGATATTGTTATGCCTGAAATAGGTATTCTATGTATTTAAATATGTATTACTTCATAATGCAAATAATTAAAGCATTGAATTCTAATAGGAGCTATGATATTAAGATGTATAATATGACATATTTGGGTCTTCTTCATTATGTATTTGACCATATAGATTATGAAATATGAAAGTACTAAAATATTTCACACCCTTTGTATTATCTAAATATTATATAATATTTTAGGGTGGTGGATTGTAAGTAGGCTCAAACCTCCTTATATTTGTTTTGAAGCTATATTTTAATTCCTATACTATTACTTGATGCAATTGTAAATCAATCCTTGGTAAGGATTATTCTTTACCTTACTCATACTTAGTTAAACATAGAATTTATTATCAATTGTTACTTTAGATACATGTATTAACCTCATGAGAATAATTAAATGGAGCCTAAGTGGATTGTGTGCTACATCAAGATCACACTTTAGATGAGACTTCATTTTTTTCTTAGATATGCTAATGTGTTATGGAAATTTTATGATGTAAATTAAGATCAAATGCATTTATTAATGCAAGTCCATTATTGGTTTTTTCCTATCACTTGGTTTATGACTCCTTTCTTGGTTCTTGAAGTAGCAATTTACAATATCCATATTTTCTTCTATTAAATTATTATATTTTTAATGGGACATATTTGTTCAATTTTGATTCTTCAATAGTTAGGTCTTCCTTACAAATATCACAATACTATATTCTATAATAATTAGTTTCGTATTTAGCTTATTTTCAATATTGTGGAGCAAAAATGGATTAAGCACATCTTGATTTGGATGCATTGCATTCATCATTGTTATTAATGAGTATGGTTTTCCTATGTAAGGAAATTTAGCAAATAAAACTCTACATATATAGACCAAATTCATGGCTAGAGTAACTTTTAATACCCCTTTTGACATTCATGACGGACCTTTCCACTGATCTGAACATGTACTCGAGAATATTGATCGATTTTTTCCCTTGGAGGTGGTTCAGAAAAGCCAGATGAAAGCTTCTTAGAATTGCACCAGGGCTATCGAGGGTGAAGTACTAAAGAACCATAATCATGATAGTGTCCCACGACTTCGATAGTGTCTCTCTCATGATGCCTCCTTTATCCTTGCCCAGGGACTCTCCTTTGTCCCTGAAAAGGGCCAATTCCCCTTGGAGGGAATGCTTTTCATGGTTTATGATTTCAACCAACAAATCCACCATGATAGTGAAACCCAAGCCTCTGAGGACAACATGTCCACCATTCCACATGTGAACGAAGTCCAATGACAAGTCCGATTTGTTTCCATTAAACAACTACAAAAAATTGAGGAGTTCGTGGTCCCTAAAAATATCTTCGACCAAAGGGGTTAGCTGAAGGGAGGATGGTTCGATTTTGACCATGGTGGGAGAATTACGTAGAGCAGAGGGGTGGGGCTCAGGGGAAATGTGGTAGAGATGAAAATCTGGTAAAAGGGCGAGGGTGGTAAAGAGGCTAGTGGAAGGACCTAGAAGGTACCAAAACACGGGGCTACTCATGGCCCACGTCATCCAAATCTAGTGAAGAGCCACAGGCATAGGTGGAAAGGCATGCCAAACAAGGGAGAGGAATAGGTGGATATGGGCGTGGATGACACCGAGGCCAGTGAACGGGGTGTGCTAGGTCAGATTTCGATGGTGGGGATAACCATCCATGTTGGATGGGTTTATGTGGCAAAGGCGTTCGAAATGGATAATGATGATGGGGGTCAAGGAATTGCTAGAAATAAGGAGGTCCTTCTAACAAAGGATTCTCAACAGGGGCATCGGGATGGACCAGCACATGAACCAACTCGCATATAATAGCACTAATCGGGGGTAAATCAACAAACTTTGGTCGAAAACAAGAAACACACTAGGGAAACCAGAGAGCCTCAAAACTAGGGTAGAAACCAAATCGAAGCTGGAGAAAAAGGGATCAAATGACCTATTATAACAATGATTTCTCACAATATGGCTTGTAGTCCCAATGATGAGGGTGAAGAACCTATCGATAATGTCAAAAGGTTGGGCACACATATCAAAAATCGATGAAGAAAAACTTGTCATGCTGAGATTCCAAAGGCTCGATTTGTTGATAATTGGAAGTGGCCACGCCTTGTAAACATCAGTGATGTCATTCCCATCCATGTCATTGTATGTTGGAATCCATGTATTGAAAATATGTTGCATAAGTCCTATGGGGGTAGTGCGAGGAGATAACTATCTAGATCTAGAAGCCCCTTTGACCTGACGATGAGGGAAAGGGTCCAGCTGGAAGAAGGGACTGAGAGATGGCTTGCTGAGAATCGGATGAGGCCACACCTTAGAAACAGTAATAGTGTCATTTCCATAGAAGTCATTGTACATGGAAGTCCACGTATTGAGCATGTGATGCATAAGGCTTCTGGGGATGGTGCGGGCGAACAACTATCTAGATTTGGGAGCCCCTTTGACCTATCGATGAGAGAGAGGGTCCAACTGGATGGAGTGACTATGAGATGGCTTGTTGAGTGGGGGTTGACCCTTCGAGCATGCACTCAGTCAAAGGTAATAAGACAAACTTACCATGCTATGCAAAAATTGACCAATGAGAATGTTGAGATGGGAACGAGCTTGGAACCAGTGAAGTAGAAGCTGATTTTTGATCTCGACACCCCAAGATTCACTACTTGTTGATTTCAGCGACATTGATGTCAATAAGGGATTGGAGGAAGGATTCTCTCCACACAGTGAGACTATGTTCAGAGATACCCATATTTGCTAAATGGTCAGTGGCTCGATTTCCTTCTCTATAAACGTGGTTCATCCTCATGTTTGAGAAAGAAAGCATCAGATGTTTGATTTTATATATCATGTTGGAGATGTTACACAAATATAGGAGAGTTCCAGATGTCAAGAAACTATTTGAGTTCCCTTCCACTATGACATTGGGAGCCTACAAACTATGAAGGATAACAACACCCTGATAGAGAGCTCTAGCCTCGATGAAATGGCTAGAATTATGGCCCAAGTTCTCAGCATAGGCCAAGATGATGCTTCCTGAATGGTCCCTTGACGATGCCACCCGCCCCCACTACCCCAGGATTACCTTTGGCCGCTCCATCAAAGTTTAGCTTGAGGAATCCTGAAGGGGGAGGGGTCCATTTAACAAGGGAGTGGTCTGCCCTAGGAGAGACATGAATGTGAATGCCCTTGGGGATCCTGAGGGAAGAGGCTAGAAGAGCTTCAGATCTTGGCTCAGGATCATCATCATCATGGGTGATGGACACATTCTCAGTAGCTGCAACAAATATTTTGGACAGAACATACTTTTCATTGTGAATGGAGTCCTTGAAAGCATGAGCATTTCATTCCCGCTAGATCTCCCACAGGAAGTGGGGAAGGTAGAAAGACCAAAAAGTCTTCAAGCGATGGCCTCTGAAAGGGTTAGGCCACTGGACACAAAGATCACTTAGCAGGGTAGGTGGGACCCAGGAGATGCCAAAAGAGGAGAACAAGGATGAAAGGATGGACTGGGAGAAAGGGTAAGACAAAAGGATGTGTTGGGTAGACTCACAGTCCATGTGGTAGAGAAAACAATGGTTGGGGATGGAAAAGTCATGGCGATGGAGGTTTGGGATGGTGAGGATCTTATCCTGGACAACAAGCCATAGGAAAAAATTGACCTTAGGGATAAGATGGGGTTTCTAGATGAGCTTGGAAGGGAACCAGGGAGGGCCAGGATTCTCAGAGAGGGCATAGGCTGACTTGATGGAGAAGAGACCCTTAGACGTGGGAGCCCAGAGGATGGAGTCCTCCCTAGGAGAGGAGGGAATGACACAAAGGTGCAGCAAGTTCGAGAGGTCAGTAGAGGCTTGCTTCTACTCTTCATTGAGGGAGTTAACAGGTAAAGGTTTCCAAGAGCGGCTATTGGGAAGGAGAAATTGCATACCTTAGAGCTGAAGAGGGCATCAATCACCGGTTTGAGGCACAAGAGATTCTCACACTTAAGTAGCGGACTATTGCCAAGCCAAAGGTCTTCCCAGAATCTGATCCTGTTACCATTACCCAACTTCCACCGGATACCCTTCTGAAGGATTTGCTTCATTTTGAGGACGGAGTTCCAAGCAGCAGATCCTCAGATGGGAGCGGGGTCATCCAAAAAGTTTTGGTTGTGCCAAAGGTATTTAGCTTTGATGATGGAGATCCAAAGAGAGTCTTCATTGGTGAGAATACGCCAACCTTGCTTGGCTATGAGTGCAAGATTCATGTTACGGACCTTCTTGAGGCCAATGCCACCATGCTCTTTCTTGGAACAAACCTGATTCCATGCTACCAGGTGGATCCTCTACTTGTTCTCTGATCCTGACCATAAGAAATTCCTTTGGAGTTGCTCAATGCGATTGCACACTTCAATAGGGATCTGGAAGATAGATAGGAAGAAGATAGGGATGCTTTGTAGAGTGGCCTTGACTAAGGTAGCCTTCCCTGCTTGACTGAGGAGGCTCCCTTTCCAACCTACCAACTTTTTTTGGATACACTCAATGACAGGGTTCCATAAATATTTTTTGGAACGACCTTCAAAGAGGGGGAACCCTAGATAGGTGGTAGGGAAAGAAGCAATGGAACAATCAAGGATGGTAGCAATGCAGGCTTGGCATCTCATAGGAGTATTGATAAAGTAGATTTTGCTTTTGTTGAAGTTCACCTTTTGACCAGCAACAACCTCAAAGGACAAAAGGATGGATTTGATGCGCTGGGCTTGGGGAACTGAAGCAGAGGTGGCTAAAATGGTGTCGTCAACAAACTGCTGGTGAGAGATGGCTTGGAGAGAGGAGGCAGGTTTGATGCCAAAAATAGATCCCTCGGAGTAGGCATGGTTGAGGGTTCTCCCTAGGGCTTCAACAACAATGATGAATAGAAAGGGAGAGAGGGGGTCTCCTTGTCTGAGCCCTTTGAAGTTTTTGAAATAGCCTATCGGGGAGCCGTTCACCAGGACTGAGAAGTTTGCTGAAGTGATGCATTCCTTAACAAGAGCAATCCAGTCAGGGTGGAAACCAAATCTATGGAGAACCGAGAATAGGAAATCCTAGGAGACTCTATCAAAGGCTTTGTTCATGTCAAGTTTTAGAAGAAGGCCAACCTTACCACTTGAGGAAATGGAGTGGATGAGCTCGTGGATGGTGATAATGCTGTCAATGATCTGCCTCCCTTGGACGGAGCTTCCCTGGTTCGGAGCTATGATGCAGGGAAGGATGGGTTTGAGTCTGGTTGCCAAGGCTTTGGTGAGGATTTTGTAGAGGATATTGCAAAGGCTTATGGGGTGGAAGTCAGAAAGGGTACGGGCTTGGTTAACTTTGGGGATGAGAGCTAGAAAGGTGGAATTGATGTCCCCTAGGATCTCCTTACTTCTTTGCATATGTTGGATAGCAGAGACCACATTTGGGCCCACTATGTCCCAAAAACATTGGAATAAAAAGGGGGGAAACCATCCGAGCTAGGAGCCTTTCCCCCCTGCATGGAGAAAATAATGGTCTTGATCTCTTCAATGGAGAGGGTTTTGATTAAGCAGATGTTTTGATCAGCAGTTACTAACCTGGGGATGTTTCGAAGGAGGTCCTTAGAGGTACGGTGGTCGCAGGCTATAGTGGGGCCAAGTAGTTCCACAAAGAAATTGACAACCTCGGTTCTGATTTTTGAGATGTCCGTGATTACCTTACCATCCTGCTGGACTAACTCCTTGATTCTGTTGTTGCCTCTATGTCTCATAGCTGTGGCATGGAAAATTTTTGTGTTCGAATCACCTTCTTTCAGCCAAGTGACCCTGGACTTCTATTTCTAGAAGACTTCTTCGCTTTTGAGGATGTTGTGGAAATCTGAGAGGAGGACCCTTTCTGAGTCCTGAAGAATGGGATCAGGTTCTCCATGCTGCAATGAGAGTTCAATGTTTTGGAGCTGGGATTGGATTTGCTATTTTTTGTAGAAAATGTTCCCGAAGACCTCCTTGTTCCATTGTTTTAGTTTGTATTTCACATGTCTCAATTTGTTGCTCACTTGGGAGACTATGGAGCCCTGGAAGGGTCGAGTCCACCATTGGGAAATCAGAGACTCAAGGTTCGGATCTTGGAGCCACATGGATTCAAATATGAAGGGGGATTTGAAAGTAGAGGCCTGGGGAGAACTGTCCAGCAATAGGGGATTGTGGTCGGAGCCAATCCTAGGTAAAGAGTGCATGATAGCATCGCCAAATTTGGGGATGGCATTGGTAGAGATGAGGACATGATCGAGGTGAATCTGAATCAGTTGATCACCTTTCCTGTGGTTGCTCCAAGTGTATTTTGGTCCTCGAAGTCTGATATCCATCAGTTCGTTGCTGTCAACAAAATTTGCAAAGCGCTCGTAGGAACCCTCAATGATTTGGGACCCTCCTTTCTTGTCTGTGGGGAAGAGAGGAGAGTTGAAGTCTCCCGCCAACATCCAAGATTCTGAGGAGAAGACCTCCCTTAGTTGGTTGAGGGAGTTCCATAATAGAATCCTTCTGGAGGGAGAGTTAGGAGCATAAATGTTGGACAGGACCCAATGGAAACCATCCTCTTTGTTGAAAAACAAGATATTTATATAGCTCTCGATTGTTGATAACACTCTTCCATCAACTTTGGATGGGTCCCACAGGCACAACAGTCCCCTTGAAGCTCCATTGGCCGAACTGAAAGAGAAACCAGAGTCCTTCCAAATATAGTTAGAGATGCAAGAAATAGTCTGAGGATCAAGCTTGGTTTCCTGCAATAAAAGAATGGTGGGTCTATGTTCTCTCCTCATGGACTTAACTAGGCATTGCTTGTTTCATCCATTGAGGCCTCTCACATTCCATGAGAGGACCTTCATTTGGAAATTCTTGAGGAAGTTCGCTTCCCTCTTCCGAGTGGGAGGGGAAGTTTGGTTCTGTTTTGATCCTGAGACTCCAGGAGCCTGGATGACCCTCTAAGGGTGAGTTGAGTGTCATTCGCAATATCGTCTAAAGCTTCCTTGTTCCTGATATCCTGAGCTGAAGGGCGACCTCACTTTTTCCTAGATCCCACATCAGCAGCTGATTTCTTCTGGGAACGGGTGGAAGGAGGGGCTAGGGGATGGGGAAGGACTGGTGGGAGAGGTAGGGGGCCTCGATGGGGAGGGTGGAGAAGGTGGAGGGTGCAAAGGGTGATTGAAAATGGGTTCGGTTGGATCGAAGGAAGGGTCGGCAGAGGAGAGAGGGGAGAAGTGGTTGGAAACCAGGATCGATGGACTTCGGGATGGGGAGAGGTCACGACCAGGTTGGGCACCCATCTGAGGAGGTACAGAGGGTTCCCTATCCTAGCTAGGGTCCGTGGAATAGGAGGAAGGGGGAATAGAAGTGAAGGTGGGGTTAGCTTTAGAGAGGGAAGGCCGACCAGATTTTGGGGGATGATGGCTCTTGCGGGGAGCGACATCAGGAGGTTTAGAAGGGCACTAAGAGGTTAAGTGACCTTGTTTGGAATAGAGGCTGCAAAACGTAGGTTTGTTTTTGTATTCAATGGTTTGGGTAAAGGAACATACCTTGGAATGAGGTTGATAGAAGTCGGGAGGGTTGCATCCATGTTAGCATTTACACACATGCGAGCATGGGTCATGTAGGTCCCAGATCTGGTTGGTGTATCAAGATAAATCATCTCCCTAATGCTTCTTGTAATGTCACGGAGGATATCTTTGTACCAGAACTAGACTGGAAGGCCTGGAAGATGGATCCAAATTGGAGCAACATTGATATTCTAGGTTGATGGGTTGAAATCCACACCCCATTTTCGAAGGAAAAGACCTCTTCATCTGAAGAACCAGGGTCCACCTGTGAGAATCTACGGGAGTCTCCCGGGTTGTTTAGGCAGATCAAGAAAAATCCTCTGGGGAGCGCTACTAGTTCCATGGATCCGATAGGACACCAAGAGGTATTGGCCCATCTATGGATAGACTCCATGTCTGGCCGTGATCCGAGGAATTTTCCAATTAGTGAGTTTGAGTTACGATCAATCACACTGGACATGATTTCGTAGGGGATCTCAAGACTACCATTGGAAGGAAGTAGTTCGATCCTAGTCTCTGCATTTGGATGTGGATTTTGATTGACCATGTCTGCATAGGACCGAACAGGGTCCATTGATCCGCTCGTCGTTCCTGATGTTATTTTTTGATTCGGAGAAGCTCGAGCATATTTTGGACCCGATGCTTGATTGACCTACATCTTTGGGCCAGATTTTGATCCCTGGTAGTAGGATCCATTGGTCATCATAGTGGTTGGTCGATAGTGTTCCTCCTAGGCTGCACATATCTTCTTCCATTTGATCCGAGTAGGACAAGGTCCATCCTCTATGTCGTGATAGGGATCACCCTTTTTTGGAATGCATGGGATGTAGGCTCCGTTGTCATCTCAATTAGGAGTGTCTCCAT
Source organism: Wollemia nobilis (assembly GCA_028583015.1). Taxonomy (NCBI): domain Eukaryota; kingdom Viridiplantae; phylum Streptophyta; class Pinopsida; order Araucariales; family Araucariaceae; genus Wollemia; species Wollemia nobilis. The sequence goes on from JAQPPZ010000756.1 coordinate 16,729,952, forward strand.
CATTGCTATCATGATCGGTGTTGACTTTGTCGCTTATTCCAAATTCATTAGGGTTGTTATCCCTGTTCGTTATTGTTGTTGCTTTATCTCCATTCGCTATTTCTTCCATATTTTCCCCATCCGGAGTTCGATGGATTATTATTATTGAGACTATCATTTTCCACAAATTAATCATATATTTATTTGATTTATTTCTATATTAATTTTTATGTAAAAAAGAAAATAAAATTTTATTTTTTAAAAAGTTTAAAAATAAGTTCAAAATACGCAATAAACAAGTATTAAAATTTGTATTCTTGTCGTATTAATCTTTAGCATAACTTATGGTTAAATAGCAAAGTAAAGTAGACTATAAGTGGTATAATGAATATCCATATTAAAGGACCTCAAATAGATTGTAGAATCCTCTTTACTACTTGGCTCTTCAAATATATTGTAGAATCTTGGCTCTTATATAAAATTATAAACATATAAGTAGCTGGAATCCAATCAAATTAAAGTTGAAAATAGATTATTTTAAAAAAGGTTAACAAGTAAATGATTGATATTTGATTTTCAAATGTTTTATTTAATTGTAAATTAAAATTTATAAACATCAGTCCAAAACTATTTTTTATATACTTATAAAAATAAAATTATTTTTCTTAATTTTTAAATAAATTAACTAATAATAAATATTATTATTTAATATTAATGGTAAACTATTTATATTTATCCAAACGTTGCTTTAAAATATATATATAGTAATACTTCTTATACACATTTACTATAAAAATTGAACCCACTTTAAAGGATATATTATTGAAAATGATATATTACTGAGAAGGCTACTATCAAAACTGTCATTTTGCTCTTGCCTCAGATGCATGCTGTCATGAATAGGGATATTGCATGATGTTGTCTGCTTTGTTGAAGGTGTTCTACATTCATTAGAAAGGATGCATTTTTTTTATCCAACTCAATTATATTAATTTGTGTATTGATTGCAAATAATTTGTATATTTGAAATTAAATATTTTATTTGGAGATGAGTTATTGATACCCGAATCTTGATTGTTAGGGTTTGATGGTATTGTTGGTCGGTTGGTCCCCAGAGGATGAGGATAATTTTGATTTTAATTTTGTTCCGACCGCTTTTCTGTTAAACCTAACTTTATACTGAATTGAAGATTGTAAATTTTTGGAGATTAACTAACTCTTTTTAAAACTCTATATACAAAATTTTAAGATCTTTTCAAAACCATCACCTTTTACCTACCAAATAAAATAATTTAAATATTTATTAATATATAATCATATATTAAAGCTCTTTAAAGTTCAGCGGTCCATCTCAATTAGGAGTAGTCGACCACATATCGAAGTTCAAGTTTGTGGACAACAGTGGCCCAATTTCATATTATATTGAAGTTCATAAAAGGCTAGTCATCTGGATCGTATCGGAATGGAATTCTTCTGACAATAGTAAACATTATGTTAACAACATCATGAAATTTGTGAGAAGCAATGAAAAAAATTATCAATTTCCCCGTTTGGCTCAAACTTCAAAAAATACCACGTCATTTTGTTGCTTTCGACGCCACTAGGTGATAACATGTCTCACTCGAGAGAGAGTTCATATCATTTCATGGAATGAGAATCAACTGTTATAGCAGTTGAAACTGCATCATAAATAAGATATATAAGTTTTATTAATCTGAAATATAAATAATAAATAGTGTAATATTTTAAGTTTTATTAAGGAAATTATAATTTAAAAAAAAATGATCTGTCTGTGATACCAGTTATTAATATAACTATAAAAAAATGGTAGTTTTATATATTTGAATTGAATATTGAAGTTGATCCGTTCTGCTACTGAAATCTGACACCTCATGATATTAATCTGCCCGATTGGTGTCCACAAAATATGAAGTGGGTCTTATTGGTTCGTTTCAAGTAGCATGGGTGTATTTATTGAGTTTTCAATAACAAATGTCTTATTCGGTGCCGACATGGATCATATCCTTATGATACTTTCAAGTAGAATAGGGCCTGCCATGTAATATAAGCTTGAAAGATTTTCGAATAAATTTAAACCAAGAGATCATAAAGAAGTAATATATTTTTTTTACTCAATCAGCCTTTTGGATCCTTAATTTTTAGTGGTGTATATTTGGACTGATACATGTGGAAAATTTAATTTAATTATATTAGATTTGGTCTCCAAAGTCACAGTTGTAATAACTAATTAAATATTTTATAATTTTATATTTAATTAAAAACAAAATGAATATAAAATTTTAATTTGTTATAATTATTTTACATTTTATGATTTTTCTTATATTATGGTGAGATGAATTTAGGTTAAGCTTGCTTTATCATGATTTAATTTAGATTGAATTAAAAATTTTAATAAATAATCATAAATTATTTATTTTTAATTGATTTTGTAAAATTTAATAACATGATTATATTATTATGGTATTTCAATGAACTACACTAACATTAAAATAAAGTATTTTATAGTATTTTATCATAAATAAGAGATACCAGTAAATATCACCATCAATAGAATAGACAGGTATTAACATAAAATATAAATAATAAATAAGATAACATTTTCAAATATATTTTTAAGTTTTTATTAAAAAAATTATAATTATAATTAAAAAAAATGGTCCTACGGTTTGGTAGTTTTCTTTTTACCAATAATTAATATTACTATCAACAAAATATATTTGGTTGACGGGTATTAACATAAAATATAAATAATAAATAATGTAGCTTTTTCAAATATGTTTTTAAATATTTATTAAAAAAATTTAATCGTAATTACAGGAAAATGGTCCTATGATTTGATTGTGTCTCTTGTGGATGAAACAAAATCAGAAATGGATGAAACGTTGGAAAATCAACATAAATGAATGCCCAAATGTCAACAAAGACATTAAAAATTATGTGAATGAAAAGTTCAGAAGTGGAATGTGGAAAAATGCAAGCGAGGAAAAGACAATATTATATTGCAAATTTTAACCCAACGTATGACCACAAGGAAAAAGCGTATATAGGTGCTGAAATCAAGTGGAAGGAAAAAATACTCATTGCTCAGATAAGGACTAGCTCTCATAGGCTTAGATGTGAAACAAGGAGATGGACAACGCCCAAAGAACAATGGGAAGAAAGGATATGTACTCTATACAACACAGGGCAGGAGAGACAGAGGAACACTTCATCTATAAATGCCCGAGTTTTTCATATATCCGTGACAAATACAAAGAAACACTTGGGAATGAGTTTATTACAAATTTATTTGAAGACAGGAAAATAAAAAAAGTTGGAGAATTGCTAACACAAATCAGCAGGAGAAGGAACAACCTTCTCAAAGATATTAAAGATCATATGATATGATTTGAGTAATTGTACTTCCATATTTGAGGTCCCATAGACCATTTTTGGGTCTCGCGGACGTAATTAAAATCTTTCATTCATTCATACCAATAATTAATATTACCATCAACGTGTATCTCTTTACCAATAATTAATATTACCATCAACATAATTGAATAATAAAGTTGTGCAAATGGCATTTGCTTAGTTATTATCATCCATGTGGTTGTGAGGTCGATTCCTCTTGTATTTGCTTGAACAAACGCAAATATCTGTAAATTGTTCGATTCCTCTTGTATTTGCTCGAACAAATGCAAATATCTGTAAATTGTTTAATATAAATAAATAAAGTTTGATATGTTTTTAAGTTTTGAAAGAATGTTCCCGTTCTGAGACCTCATGATATTGATCTGCCCGATTGGTGTCCACAAAATATCAAGTGGGTCTTATTGGTTCGTTTCAAGTAGCATGGGTGTATTATATTTGTAAATTGTTTAATATAAATAAATAAATAAAGTTTGATATGTTTTTAAGTTTTGAAAGAATGTTCCCGTTCTGAGACCTCATGATAATGATCGGCCCGATTGGTGTCCACAAAATATCAAGTGGGTCTTATTGGTTCGTTTCAAGTAGCATGGGTGTATTTATTGAGTTTTCAATAACAAATGTCTTATTCGGTGCCGACATGGATCATATCCTTATGATACTTTCAAGTAGAATAGGGTGTGCCATGTAATATAAGCTTGAAAGATTTTCGAATAAATTTAAACCAAGAGATCATAAAGAAGTAATATATTATTTTTATGAGGGTTCCGCGGTTTTGAGGGCTGTCAACTTAGATTTTTGGAAAATTTCTTGGAACTTAGGAGATGTCTTGTTGGGTAGTGTCTTACGGTTCTGCAATTACTTGTAAGTAGATTAAGAGGAAGGTTTTGCAACTGGAACCTCGGTTGGAGGTTAGGAAAGGAGGTTCGGTGTTGTTGGTTGGTTTGTTGTTATGTTTGTTTTGGGATTTTTTGGTTGCAATCCAAATGCTCTTTTGGACAGTGAATTTGGCTAGCTGATGATTTTGCATTTAAGATTGGCTTGTTGAGAGGAAGATTGGGCAGCCCGTTGAAGGATCTTTAACATCTGGCTATGTTGTAGGATTGTCTCCTATCTTGGTTCATTCAGGGTTGCTGGAAGATTGGGCAGCCGGGTTGAACGATCTTTAACATCTGGCTATGTTGCGGGGTTGTCTCCTTGGTTCATTCTAGGTGCTGGAACCCTAGTTGGGGGATAGGGCCAGTTGAAGGAACCTTAACATCCTGCTTTGTTGTTGGATAGATGGCTAGACCAGTTCACCCCTGGGTGCTTGGGGCCCAACTTTTTTTTTCCCACTCGAATGTTGTTATGTGGAGTTATGCTTCGTTTTCTTGGCACCAGTGGATTGTGTTGTTTTTAGCAAGGCTTCTGGGTGTGATGCTAAAATATTTTGAGCCTTGGTTTCTTTGCTCAAGGTTCTGTTGGGCATCGGCTCAGAGAGTAATGGTAAAGTTTTAAAATTTCCAGTGCCCTTAGATATTTTAATTTTCAAGGTCTCCTTTATACCCTGTGTTTCTATTTTCCAGTTTGATGGTAAATGCTCCAGTTTGGGCAGTTTTTAATTGTAAATTTGTTTTCAATCAGTAGCATCTTTGTTTTTTGGTTGTATTTCATGGGTGCTTTTGGTTCCTGAACATGCGTGGGCCTTTGTTGGATTGCGAGATTAGATTCCATATTGTTTCAGGGTCCAGTATTTGGGTTGTGTTGGGTGGTATTCATATCCTGGGGTTGTTCCTCCTAGTGGGATCTTTTCACATTCTGGAGCTTGAGTGGGTCTTTCAATTTTTTATTTATTTTCGTTCATGTGTTTCTCCTAGGACTCTGATGGATTGCGAGGATTGCGAGTTCATCCATGTTGCTTCTGGGTCTTGGTATTTGGTTTGCTTTGGGCGGTTTTTTTATTCCAGGGCTGGTTTATCTAGATGGGATCAGTTTTAATTTTGGACCTTGAGTGGATCATTGTTTGTCCATTGTTCTTCTTCGATACTTTTGTTTAGCATGGGGTGTTTTCTCTAGGACTCTATCAGAAATTACGATGTCAACTTCTATGTTGTTGCAGGGATCCCAATCTCTCGCTTTTATCGAGTCGTAATCTGATCCCAAGGTGGTTTTGAATTTTGAATTTTTCGATCATATGGGATCTTCTTGTTATCTAGAGCTCAAGCGGGTCTCTCTTTTTTTAATTCTTTCTTCCTCTCATGCATCTAGTCTTTGGTTGGCGTTGGGCAGTTTACTGATCATGAGGTTGTTTTTCATATTTTTTTTGTAGGTAAAATTGATTAAGTGTTGGGTTTAAATGGGCCCCAAACCCAAGTACATAAACTGGTAGTTAAACCAATAGCATAAGATGGCATAGGCTTGCATATTGGCTAGCAACAACCTGTAGAAAAAGGTCCAAACAACAGTAGAGAAGGCTATATGGATGCCTAATATCAGAAAGAATAAAAATGTAGTCTAAGCAATACACATGCAGGGGTTGCTTAAGAGAAGTAACTATCTGAAAAACTTATAAATGAGCTCTGACAAAAACTCGCACCGAGGAAGCTCGCAAAAGATCCATAAAAAACTTTAATAGACATTGTGGGTCAAGGCCGATGCAACTACTCACTATCAACAGCAACACCCTTCCACTTGAAAATATTCGAATAATTTGGGAAACCCTGGAGCTCAAGTTCCCAATTATGATGATCTCTTTGGACCGCTCACCCTTTCGTCGGTAGTTATGTCACCTCAGCCATCAGCTTAATAGTAACTCTGAAATGGAGGTTACGCACAACAACATAAACATTATTCTATAAAATGACAAAGGCTTCAGTGATATCTTGCTCAGGTCCTTTAAACTTTCTTAGAAATGGAATGAGACCATGAGCTTCCACAAAGGTGTGAGATAGGGGATCAAGTTGAAGGGTAGATGGCTCAAGCAGGCCCATATTGGCAAGATTGAAGAGAAAGGAATACCAGTTAAGCTTCTTACTGCCTAGGACACACAACGACGAACAAAACCAGATGACAATGGATTGACATAGACCAAGGATGTAAATATAGACATTTTTGGTACAATAGACGTCCTTTTTGGAAGCTGAGTTGGTGTGATTGGCAGACCACGTAATAATTCTCCATAGGGAATCGACACCGGAAAAAATAGACATGGCACACGATAAAATTTGCACGTGATAGTGTTGGGATAGGATTGGGAGTGCCAAATGACTGAAATAATGAATATCAAATTTTACAAGACATAAAATTAAGCGTTTGAATACTTGACACATATTGACATTGTTTGATAACATTCAAATGCACATCCTAGACCTACTCAGGGACTTGACATGCTTGGAGAAGACAACCACGAGATAAACCCATTAATAGAGCCTATCTTGGAACATTGCATACTTCACGGAAGGGAAACAGGAGAACCAAATGCCAACACTGACAACAAGGTAGAGAGTCACGCTAATCAGAAAACTTCTACCATAAGAATTTGAGCCAAAGAAACACATCATGGTGAAAAGAGTAGAGTCAGCATTGGAGAAGTTGACCCGCCAAAACCTATGACCACAACTTTCAAACCAAATCATTATTAGTAGCATTTAAAACTTCTTGGGGAAAGCTTTATTTCCAAATGGATAGAGATTTATGGGTAACTCCCCAATTGGCAAGTCATGGTACACATGGTTGATAGAGATATCATTGAAATTTTGGGACAACTTCTTAGCTTCCTGAATAATAGTTCTAACATTCTAAGAGGACGCCTTGTCATTTTCATATCTTTTGATTTTGATCACTTGGTATCATTTCAAATTTGGAGCTTGAGCGAGACATTAAAATTTCAAATTTTATTTTAGCTCGTGTTCCTTTTCCTGTGCAGGTCAGCTTCGCATTGATCGGCTTGGAATTTTGGCCTTGTTTTGAGTGCCCCTAGGGTCTTTTGCTTTATTTTTTAAGGGCACTCATTCACTGTTTGTTGATTGTCGGATGGATCGTTTCTCTCTCTGTGTGCTTATTGTTTATCTTTTATAGGTTTGGGGACCCTTGGAAAACCCCATTGTAAAAGGTTTGGGGTCCCTTTCAAACCCCCTTTGTTTACCATATATATATATATATATATATATATATATAATATTTTATATCCATTGTACAAGGATTTCATATTGATCCTTGTATTCCTCTAGAAGAGCGTCCGCCTTAAATATAAAGTATGTCCAAGACAATCAGCATTTTAATTTTTAGTGGTGTATATATGGACTCATACATAACATTCAATTGTAGTGGAAATTTTAATTTAATTATTTTAGATTTGGTGTCCAAAGTCATAGTTGTAATAGCTAGTTCAATATTTTATAATTTTATTTTTATATTAAAAATAAAATGAATATAAAATTTAATTTTGTTATAATTATTTTAAATTTTATTATATGATTTTTCTTACAAGTTTGTTTTATCATGATTTAATCTAAATTTAATGTATTTATTAAGAGTTAAAATATTTAATGAATAATAACAAATTGTTTATTTTTAATTGATTATATGGAATTGAACACCATGACTATATTATTTTGTTATTTCAATGAACTACATTGACATTAAAATAAAGCATTTTATGGTGTTACTTATTGGAATTATACTTCAACCTTATAGCAATGAACTATAGTGACATTAAAATAAAGCAATTGGTAGATAAATTATATATAATTGTTATTGAGAGTGTGATGTAGGAGCATCTAGCAGCACCTGATGCAGAAGCATCCAGTGGCAGGAGGGCCACTTCTGAAGAGTCGGCTAAGGAAGAAGAAGAAGAAGCAAAAGTTGGAAGTGGTAGCGAAATTGCAACGTCGCGATTTCGCGATGTCGTGAAATCATGACATCAAGGTGAGACCAAGGTGGAAGTTGGAGGTGGTAGCGAAATCGTGACGTCGCGATTTTGCTACCACCTCCAACTCCCGCCTTGGTCTCACCTTGACGTCATGATTTCACGACGTCACAAAATCGTGACATTGCAATTTCGCTACCACGAAATTGTGACGTCGCGATTTCGTGACGTCACAAAATCGCGACGTCGAAGGGAGGCCAAGATAGAAGTTGGCAGGAGTAGCGAAATCGCGACGTCGCGATTTCATGACGTCGCGAAATCGCGATGTCAAGGTGAGACCAAGGTGGGAGTCGAAAGTGGTAGCAAAATCACGATGTCGTGACATCATGAAATCACGAAGTCAAGGTGAGACCAAGGCGGGAGTTAGGAGTGGTAGGGAAATCGTGATGTCACGATTTTGCGACATCACAAAATCATGACGTCAGAAGGAAATTAAGGCAAGGGCAGAGGTTTATCGCGATATCATGACGTCGTGATATCGCGACGTCGCAACATCAAAAGGAAATTAAGGCAAGGGCGGAGGTTTGTCGCGATATCACGACGTTACAACATTGCAACGTCGCAAGATCGTGACATCAGAGGGAAACCGAGGTAGGGACAGAAGTTTGTCGCGATATCACGACCAGAAAAGAAAAGGAGGAGCAGGGAAGGGAAGATATCGCGACCCCTGCTACAGTGCAGCTAGAAGACGACAGAGGGCAGGTAGCGGTTGTAGAGCAAGGATGACATGTGGCACCAAGGTGTAGTTAAAGCGGGCGACTGCCAAGAAGCACGGGAAATGAAAAGGATGGGCGCGCAAAGTTTTTTGACAAAATCGACGATGACAGAGATCGTGCGAAGTGGGGTATTAAATTAGGTTGGTGTCTCGATTTTTGTGTAAGTTGTTTCAGAGGGTCGGGGCCTCTATAAAAACCCAGTTTAATGTAATAGATTGGGTGGTGGATTTAGGAAGATCACACGCAGAGTGTGATAGTGAAAAACCAAGCCGAGCGTTGGTTCTTGTAAGCCTGCGGGCTGTTTCTGTAACTATTTTCAAATTTTTGAATGAAAAAGTAGGGTTTGAGAACATGTGATTTTTTGGTCCACCATCAAATGGTATCAGAGCTAGTGATTCTAAGTGCGTAAATAGATCGCCGGCCATGAGGCAGTTTGCACCAGGATCTATGGTAGGGTTCTAAGAGAGAGAAAAGAGAGTTTAGAAGATTTTGAGCATGTAACAGATCGTCGAACGTGAGGCAGTTACACCAGGATCTATTACGGAGATATGATGACAATGAAAGAGTTCAAGGCATTGCAGAGGCAAGTGCAAGCCCTGCAAGAGGAGCTACTCATAAGAGATTTGCAGATGCAAGTGAAAGCCCTACAAAGGGAGCTACGTAGACAGCCTAAAGAAAGATAGAAAAAGAGAGATGTTGGAGTGCATCAGAAGCTGAAGCTGAAGAAGGTTGCATGCAAAGAAGAGTGCAACAGTGCCAGGATCTGCCTAGAAGAAGGCAAAAATCTAACTGGCCAAGAAGAGGAGTGCAAGCAGGCTGTAGAAGAAGTATGCAGCAGTGGGAGAATCTGTCTAGAGGAAGACAAAAGTTATGTGGACCAGGAGAAGAGGTTGGAGATGTTGCAGGAGGCAGCAACCAAATAGTGCAGAAGTGAAGATCACTTCTCCACCAACCCCGGGTGTTTGATGCAAGAGCATCCAGCAGCACCTAATGCAGAAGCATCCAGTGGCAGGAGGGCCACTTCTGAAGAGTCGACTAAGGAAGAAGAAGAAGAAGCATAGGTTGGAAGTGGTAGTGAAATTGCAACGTCGCAATTTTGCGATGTCACAAAATTGCGACGTCAAGGTGAGACCAAGGCGGGAGTCGGAGGTGGTAGCGAAATCACGACATCATGATTTTGCGATGTCACGAAATCATGATGTCGAAGGGAGGCCAGGACAGAAGTTGGCAGGAGTAGCGAAATCACGACATCAAGGTGAGACCAAGGCGGGAGTCGAAAGTGGTAGCGAAATCATGACGTCACGATTTTACGATGTCACAAAATCATGACGTCAAGGTGAGACCAAGGCGAGAGTCGAGAGTGGTAGCAAAATCGTGATGTCGCAATTTTGTGATGTCGCAAAATCATGATGTTAGAAGGAAATTAATGCAAGGGCAGAGGTTTGTCACGATATCACGACATCGCGATATCGTGACGTCGCGACATCGTGACGTCGTGACATCGCGACATCAGAAGGAAATTAAGGCAAGGGCGAAGGTTTGTCGTGATATTGCGACGTCACGATATCATGACGTCACGACATCGCGACATCAGAGGGAAACCGAGGCAGGGATGGAAGTTTGTCGTGATATCGCAACCAAAAAAGAAAAGGAGGAGTAGGGAAGGGAAGATGTCGTGATATCGCGACATGTCGCGATATCGCGACCCCTACTACAGTGTAGCTAGAAGACGACAGAGGGCAGGTTGCGGTTGTAGAGCAAGGATGATAAGTGGCACAAAGGTGCAGTTAAAGCGAGTGACTGCCAAGAAGCACGAGAAATGAAAAGGATGGGCGTGTAGAGTTTTCTAACAAAATCGACGATGACAAAGATCGTGCGGAGTGGGGTATTAAATCGAGTTGGTGTCCCAATTTTTGCATAAGTTGTTTCAGAGGGTCAGGGTCTCTAGTTTTATGTAATAGATCGGGTGGTGGGTTTAGGAAGATCACATGCAGAGTGTGATAGTGAAAAACCAAGCCGAGCGCTGGTTCTTGTAAGCCTGTGGGTTATTTCTGTAACTATTTTTAGATTTCTGAATGAAAAAGTAAGGTTTGAGAACATGTGATTTTCTAGTTTGCCATCAAATGGTATTAGAGCTAGTGATTCTGAGTGCATAAACAGATTTCTCGCCGTGAGGCAGTTTGCGCCAGGATCTGTGGTAGGGTTCTAAGAGAGAGAAAAGAGAGTTTAGAAGATTCTGAACGTGTAACAGATCATCAGATGTGAGGCAGTTACACCAAGATCTATTACAGATATATGATGACAATGAAAGAGTTCAAGGCATTGTAGAGGCAAGTGCAAGCCCTGCAAGAGGAGCTGCTCATAAGAGATTTGCAGAGGCAAGTGAAAGCCCTACAAAGGGAGCTACGCAGATAGCCTAAAGAAAGACAAAAAAAGAGAGATGTTGGAGTGCATCAGAAGCTGAAGCTGAAGAAGGTTGCATGCAAAGAAGAGTGTAGCAGTGCCAGGATCTACCTGGAAGAAGGCAAAAATCTAACTGGCCAAGAAGAGGAGTGCAAGCAGGCTACAGAAGAAGTATGCAGCAGTGGGAGAATCTGTCTGGAGGAAGACAAAAGTTATGTGGACCAGGAGAAGAGGTTGGAGCAGGCTGCAGAGGTAGAGGAATGTTTGGAGATGTTGCAGGAGGCAGCAACCAGACAGTGCAGAAGTGAAGATCACTTCTCCACCAACCCCGGGTGTTTGATGCAGGAGCATCCAAGAGCACCTGATGCAAAAGCATCCAGTGGCAGGAGGGCCACTTCTGAAGAGTCGACTAAGGAAGAAGAAGAAGAAGCAAAAGTTGGAAGTGGTAGCGAAATCGTGATGTCGTGATTTTGCGATGTCAAGGTGAGACCAAGGCAGGAGTCGGAGGTGGTAGCGAAATCGTGACATCGCAATTTCATGACGTCGTGAAATCATGACGTCAAAGGGAGGCCAGGACAAAAGTTGGCAGGAGTAGCGAAATCGCGACGTCGTGATTTCGTGATGTCGCAAAATCGTGACGTCAAGGTGAGACCAATGCGGGAGTCAGAAGTGGTAGCGAAATCATGACGTCAAGGTGAGACCAAGGCAGGAATCGGGAGTGGTAGCAAAATCGCAACATCGTGATTTTGTGACGTCGCAAAATCATGACGTCGAAAGGAAATTAAGGCAAGGGCAGAGATTTGTCACGATATCATGACGTCGTGATATCACGACGTCACGACATCACGACATCAGAAGGAAATTAAGGCAAGGGCGGAGGTTTGTCGCGATATCACGACGTCGTGACATCGTGACATCAGAGGGAAACCGAGGCAGGGATGGAAGTTTGTTGCGATATCACGACCAAAAAAGAAAAGGAGGAGCAGGGAAGGGAAGATGTCGTGATATCACGACATGTCGCGATATCACGACCCCTGCTACAGTGCAGCTGGAAGACGACAGAGGGCAGGCGGTGGTTGCAGAGCAAGGACGACATGTGGCACCAAGGTGCAGTTAAAGTGGGCGACTGCCAAGAAGCACGGGAAACAAAAAGGATTGGCGCGCAAAGTTTTTTGTGACGAAATCGACGATGACAGAGACCGTGCGGAGTGGGGTATTAAATCAGGTTGGTGTCCCAATTTTTGTGTAAGTTATTTCAGAGGGTCGAGGCCTCTATAAAAACCCAGTTTAATGTAATAGATCGGGTGGTGGATTTAGGAAGATCGCACACAGAGTGTGATAGTGAAAAACCAAGCCGAGCGTTGGTTCTTGTAAGCCTGCGGGCTGTTTCTGTAACTGTTTTCAGATTTCTGAATGAAAAAGTAGGGTTTGAGAACGTGTGATTTTTCGGTCCGCCATCAGAGTGACTCCTATTGAAATATTAAAAAAAATGGATATTTTATTAGGTTAATTAGAACATATCTACTTTTCCTTTTGTTAAAGACATTTTTCCTCTCCCTCAAATCCATATTTTTTTGTATCATTTTCATTAAAAGATAGAATTTTTCTTTGCTTGTTATACTTTAAAATTTGAGTTTTGGCACCATTGAATAAAATCTATACCATTCTATTTACTTATAGATAGCATTTTCATTCAAAAATAATTGGTGGATATATAAAATATTATTATTCTTAATATAATTAACAATATTATTTGAATACACCACAATAGAAATATATTTTCTCTGTAAGAATTTTCCTTGCATTTGCATGGTTATATGTTGAGTTCCATTTGAATTCTAAATAGGCAAAGGAGAATTTTTCCTTCGTTATCACAAAAACTATATATTTTCTACTATCTTTATTAGGGTTTACAATCAAAAATGAGTTTGATAAACCTAATTTTTGGATATTTTTATTTTGAAATGAATTTAATATAGATACTTTGCATTAAATCCATTATCATATAGCTCATCCTTCCATATTTATTCATATCCTAAAGTTAAGTAGCTAACATATAGTCTTTTTGCACATCCTACACTTCCCATGATGAGCACCATGCTTCTAAGCATTTTTGCTAGTAACCATTGAATGAAAACTAATGCATTTCTAAGATTTATTTTTTGAAATTTTTATTATTCCATTTAATCTAGAAATTCAAAAAATAAAGTAATGGTCAATTCTTCAAATAATGCTTAATGCTTTAGATTTGAAACATTTTAGACAACATTTTACTACCCCTAATATATATCAAGTAATCTAGGAGATTTTATTTTATCTTTAAATATAAAGTATGTCTAAATGATGGAATAAAATAAAAAATAAATAAGCAAATGATTTGATGTTTATAGCCCCTTCTTACATAAGACACATTTACAACGTCCACTAGACTATCCCATAATTTTTTTTTGCTTTGGATCAATAACCAAAGAAATATTTTGGCCTCAGGAAGGGTTTCAATTGATTAAATACTCTTCCTGAGGAAATCAATTGGATTACAAATTTTTAGTTACTCCAAAGTATTCCAACATGATTGAGTGTCCATCATATTTTTATAGATTTATCAACCTTTTTTGAAAAATATAAAAGTAGAAAATTTGAAGCATATATTGGAGCTCATTTATAGCCTTGTCGAGGACCCCTCTCTTAACCTAATTGATAATACAAAACATGATCTTTAGCTTTTGCTCTTAGCATTGTAGTTTTGATTTTTGGATGCCTACAAATCAAGGTAGACACCATTGCTATGTATTAGAAATAATATTTTACTAAAATTGACCAAGCATTTTACCAAAAAATATATTTTTTTTTCTCACTCACTAACCACTTAACCACTTAATATTATTCTTGATTGATTGTCAACTGTTTGATATTATAGTCCATGTTGTTATACCCTTAGGTGGGGTTAATTTTCTTAAAAAATATTGCATTCATATAACTATATTTTATTCATATTTAAATAATCTCCAACCAAAATTCCCCTAATGCCAATATTATAAATATATAATTTTATAAAATTGCCTCTCTAATTTTCTTTCTTTTGCATACTCATCCCATTTACAAAGAGAAATTTTAAATTTTTTTGCACATCCTTATCAAACAAAATATCATTGATGTTGTTAACTTTGTATGATATACCCAATGGTATTCTTGAAATTTGTATTATATATCAGGATAAATTTTAGACTTCCATCCATGGTTGGTAATATTTTTATCTCAATAGTTAAATTTCATTATTTTTCTACACAAACAAATACCTAGATGTGTTGATGGTAGTATTCCAACTTTAAACTATATAATATTTGTAAAAATCTAGTTTAAATCAAGGGTGGTTTTAATAAAAATAATATTAGAAATTTTTGTATTCACCAATCATCCAAAAATCTTGTCATAGCATTAGAGTATTGTTTTACATTCCATAGCATCACTAGTCGAGGGATGACCTAAAAGAAAAGTACAATAAATAAATTGGAGATGATATTTAAAGGGACCATTTATCATCATTTGAACACCTTCGAGTTTTGCTTCCACTTTACAAGACCATTAAAATTATCTAGTGATGGATCCATTGATCAAAACAAAATATTTTTATGTACTATAGTAATATTTAATCCATCCACAACCTTGATAGAAATCAAATTTTAAAATAAAATAATATACAAAACTCTAGCAAACCTTTTTGTATGCTTTATTCATATATAATTTTATAAGCATGGTTATTTTCAATGGATTAAGGAGAATGTACAACATCTATTCCAATGACTATACTATCAAGGATTTGATTACCACAAAGAAAACCATATTGTTTATTTTAGATAACAAAATCTAGAACATTTATCAACCTATTTGGCATGCATATTAAAGTTATATTGTAATTTATGTTACAAAGTCTAATTGGATAAAATTGTTAAAACAATTTGTCTCATATTTCTTGGAATAAATACAATATATAGTAATTTTATCTTTTGTAGCCCTCTTTTTCCTAGTCTCTTCAACCACATCTACCATATCACTCTTCGATCTATCCCAAAAAATAGATGAAAAATAAATAAAAACCATTGGGACAAGGTTGATTTTATATATAAAGAGAAATATCCATCCTAAATATCCTTTATACATATCTTTCTCATCATGAATTATTTTATCATTATTTGATAATTAATAAGGTATTTAGAAAATGTTCATTGGGTTGTAATAAAAAATATATTATAAATTTTTAATCTCGTATTCTTCCTTAATTATGCTTTCATTTGTATTTTAAATACTTTTGATGTGTTGGGAAAAATTTCAGTGTCCCTTGGTAATTGTCACACCATGAATTTTCTTGGATCCAATCAGTGTTGTGGACTGGTAAATCCACCTCTTCAACTCAAGAAAACAATTTTAACCCTCTAAAAGATGAAGTTAGATAAGGAAACCCTATATGGAGTAATTTTATCAATTATTCTTGACTAGATATCAAAAATAAGTATTATTCATTAAAATTTGATCAAGATCTACAATGCCCATCAATTATATTCCTAAGAGTAGACTAGTGCCTTATCTCTTGTCTTTCATAGCAAGGGTTTAAAACAAATTTAATGAGAAAGAAAGAATAAGAAAGAAGGAATTTGGCCAATTACATATATTTAAATAATGCAACATACATAATTAAAATTCATCAGTGAAATAATATGTCATTCACACATTCAAATAATGTAACATGCAAATGTGAAAAACATACACAATTAGGAAAGATATTGCTCAAAGGAGGAAGCAAGATGGTATTTATTTAAAAAGTATATTAACATTTGGAATTTGATTCAAATGGCCAATATCTCACTTAATCAAATACAATTGGACTTTTTTTCAAATAACGTAACAAAAATCTACAACTCTTCATTCTAATGTAGTAACCAAGAGCCTCATAGTAGCTTCCGATCCAACTACTAGAAATGATCTCAATAGACTTAATACTTCTTGATCAAGTTTAGAACTTGCACAACCATGAGGAATAGTAATAGGTGGCAAAAGGGAGACAAGACAAGAAGGGAATACAAACAATAAACATAAGGATGCTAGAATACCTTGGCAAAATTTGGCTACTTGCTTCTCCTACAGTTGGCACAAATTCTATTTATAGATTGAAATGTAACCAATTTGATTATAAATACTTTCATTTGGTCTCTACATCTCACTATTTTCCAACTGTTGGATTTTGTAATTGGTTACAATTATTTTGAATCTAGTGCTTACACCTGGCTGCTTCTCAACCGTTAGATTTTTATTTCTTTTTTTATGGCCTTTTCTTTTATTTACTTGAGTCTTCTCCTTTATTTTTGGGTATCCTTTTGTATTTTTTTGGTTTCTTTTCACCCTCTAATTCTTCAATATTAATTTTATTAATGTCTTTCCCTTTGTCCTATTTATCCTGCTCTACCTGAGTTATTCCCAATAGGCTACCAATTTTACCCCATGCTTCATCATAAAAAGAGGCGGTGAACCTTATTGCATCAATGGCCTGTAGAGCTTTGATCTTTTGGCCTTATGCCAAATAATTATTCTCTTGAGAGAATCTATACAAATAATCAACCATTTTGGTCAGAATGTTGACCTGTTGAGCTAAATTGTGCTCATCATCACAATCATAATCACAAATTTTATGAAAAATAAAACCATAAAAATTGGCCACACTTATGCATTCTTCATATGATATCCTAAGCTACACTAATTTTACATTTATTTCCTCTTCCAAAGTTTCCATATCCTTAATAAATTTGTCCCAACTAGGCCTCTCTCTGAGGAACATTGCTACGTTAATAAAATCTTGATAGCAATCAAATATTGTACCATCCTGGATGGTCACCTTCTCTACATGTATCTCCTCATAGTGATATTAAAACTACTAAAAATGTCCTTGATCAAGGCTACCCTTTTATCTACTAACTCTAGAAGAATCTTCATGCTTTCCACTGATATAAATATGGTGACGATGTTTTGGAATACTCGGGCCAAGGCTTTCAATTCACTTTCTAGTCTAGAAAATACCTTTGCCTTGTATTTCTCAATAAATGTAGAGCAATAAATTCTCTTGATTATAATTTTGGTTTCTATATTTTGAACAACCACCTAAGGAGATGAGAGTGGGGCTACTATCAATTTTTCCAAAATTTGTTCCTTATACTCCTTGAGCCTTACTAGCAATTCTTGTTTTTTTTTCCAATAGCTCCTTTTTATATTTATATAGAGATTTTATTGTATTCTCCTAGACTTTAGCTAACATATCGTAAAGAGTCAATGGATCATTTATGATTTATACATGTGTAGCCCCTGTTTGCTAATCCACATGGGTTGATCCCACCCCTATTAGTATGGTGAATGATATTGTTGTAGATGAGAAAGTTGAGGTCTAAGTGGCTAGCTCTGCTTCTATATTTTGGAAGGCCTTCCCCATAGAAATGGCTTCAATTTGGTTGTCATCAAGGGGATCATAGGACCTAACCTCCTCTACCTTTGCCAAGGTGTAACTAGCTAAATGTTTTGAGGAGGATTCCCTAAGCTTAGCCTTTTTATGTTCAAGAGATTTGATGGGACTTGCTAATTTTAGTTCATGGTCCCTTAGTATGTTAGCAAGTCCCTTGATGGCCTTAATTTTCCTTTGCATATATGGGGATAGTAGGAACTCTTTATTATTGAAAACCATGGATTTAGGAATACATGTAGATTGGTGTAAGGCTAATTGTAGCTTACTTTTCTATTATAGCTCAGCTTGATAAGAAGCTCGGATAAGTTGCTAAGATTGAGAGGAAGAGGCTAGGATAAGTTTCTTACCTGTTCCATAGATAGAGGTACCTTTTGAAGAATACTTCATTGAGTAGGAATTTTCCATTACTACCTCAACTAAAGAGACACTATTTTCTCTAATTTCTACTTAGACTGGTTTCTAGTCGAGCATTACCAAAAAGGGATCCATAAAATCTTTAGGATAAATCACTCGAATGTTTGGGGTAATATCTTCAACTAAATGTCTTCTTAGCATTAGTATTTTTTTTAGATAGTACCCAACATATTCAAGCAATGAGTGTACTCTAACATTGATTGGGTACTTGTCCCATATTGGTCAAATTGGTAATATATTATGCAAGGCTTCCCTGAGCTCATCTTCAAAGGCATATGCTCTATGTCTAACCATGTGGCATGACCTATGAGTCTACATTTTTCATCAATTCATGGTAATGGCCTTCAAGGTCATAAGTCCTCCAAGTGACCTCAGCATAGCCATACTCATCCATTTTCCAAATTTCTTATAGCATACTTTGGTACCCTTTGTAAATATAATGGTCTATTTTACATGGAACATCAAGCCAATAAATTCTCCTTTGCTTCTTATATATTTTTATTTTGGATTCTTCAATCACCTACTTGATCATTTTTAGAGCAACTATAGATATTGGGTAAGATTTGGGAAGGGCCTTGGGAGGTAGATTTGACCTGTATACTCTTATATATGTAAGCTCTTATGTAAGGAAATAATATACTATATGATTGTCTAGCAAGAATTTTACCATCCCAATCCCTAGCCTACTAGGGGTGAATCCATAGAGGATTTGGTGAATGTAAATTAAGAATTATCCAAAAAAATGAGCATAACTGGACTCCCCCTCCTGTATCTAGGGAAATCTCTCCTGAAAATTAGGATTCTCTATTCGCCCAAAACTAACAATTCTATGAGGATTAAGTTTTCCTACCATAAAATGTATGAATATAAAATAATAATAAAAAGGGGGCATATTGTCTACACATTCCCTAATTGTCATTCTTAATGCATAGAACTTCTCATGCATTTTATTATAGATAAAATTTTCCCACTTATACAACTGAATTGACTTGGTTGTATTATTTTACAACAGTAAGTATATCACCTCCCTACTGACAAGAGATAAGTCTTCTATCCGTAGGGATATATTAATCATGTTGGAAAAATCCATGGCTTGCCCTTTTAACAAAATATTTTCTAAGGAAGTTGAAAGAGATTCTTTTATCATACCTAAAAAATTTTATGAAGGCCTGAAGTTGTGTCACATACTATGCTTGTTGAGTGATTATTCTCCAATCTATGGCTAGTGTAGTAGGGGAGAGGAAAAATATTATCTTTAAGACATCTTCTATGAGTTTGAATGTTTCTTGTCCATCAATATTTTTGAAAAATCCTCTTTTATGGTCGTAGTACAATGCAAACCAATACATCAATTTAGAGGAGTGATAGACTCTCAGGAAGATGATTTTTCCTATATTCGAACCCCATTAGTGGTAAAATGGGTATTTTACGTTCTTATTACTCTAGGATTTTTAAAAAACCTCTTCATTAGAGTTGCATGTCTTTGGTGGTTCTCTTTAGTCCTTCTATATCTAATAATAGTTGTTTGGTCCAACTCGCTCTATTTCTCTATAGTAAGAACTTTGTCTGCTCTAGACTTCTTTGAGAACTGGATGACATTGTTCGTAATCAGTTTCCTAGGCACTTTTCCATAAGGTCTAGCCTCTATGATATTTTGAATATCAACTATGGTAATTGAGGAGACCATGGAAAATTTTTTGAGCATTTAATTGTCACCTTTAAGCTACTTGATTATCGTCTACAACTTTGTAAAATATTCTTTGGATAGTAACTTCTCTCTGAAGGCTTTACTCATCGATTAATAGTGGCAACTGTGCATCGAGGATGAATTTATAGTAATAGTGCTAGGTTGGTTGTATGCTTCATCCATAAATATTATTAACTAATTCAACATTCTCTTTCACCTTTTCATTTTAATGGTTTAAAACTTTCTGGCCACCAATCTCAAAGAGTTGCTTGCATGCGTTAAAAATGACTTCGGATTGTTGATGTTGTTTGTCATTTTAATCTTCGTCATTAAAATTATCGCTTGGATTTATCTTAGATTTTTTACATTGGGAGGATTTAATCATGACTTCTAAGGTTGTTCGAGGGATTAATCCTTACCATCAAAGCCTATATGGTTTAAAATATTTGTTGTCTTACTTTTAAATGACATGACACCACTTATCATTGAATTGTGTCTATAAAAGATAATACAAAGAGCAAATCTTGACCATTGATGTACCTTGATGAGTTTTCCATTATCTTCCATTAATCATAACTATTGGATATGACATGAATGATAAATCCTAACTATATATAACTCTTTCTTGTTTATCATTTGGTTTGTCATCTAATCCTATCCATTGGAGACTTTTTGAGATTAATCATGATCGTTAAGATACCTTGGAATCAATCACATTATTTTATTTCAAAAAAAATTGTAGCATCATCATTAAATATTAGCCATTGAAGTCATTTGAATATGAAATCCTAGCCATTGATGCACTTTGAAAATTTTGGTTGATTAGGATTCTTAACTTTTTAGCTATTCAATCTTGGCCATATGTGTAGTTTGTAGGCTTGATCTTAGTCATTGAAGTGCCTTGCAAAATTGTTGGATTGTGTTTCCACTTTTTTTTATAGTAATCTTAGTTGTTGATGTCAATACATAAGTCAATCCTAACCATTGGATATTAATTCCACTATCTTATTCCTAAAAATGGTCGTATTGTCATTGACTCAAGTTGTCTTTGGATCTCAGTTGTCAAAATTATTTGCAAGTAAAATCTTAGCCATTAGGATATTTCAAGATTAATTTCATTGTCTTATTTGTGCAAAATGGTTAAGGCATCTTTGAACCCTAGCCATCGAAGCTATCTCAGGGACAAGATCTTGGTCATTGAAGATTTATCTGATGGATTGAATCATATCTACTATGACATGTGGAAGCTCTGATTGTGGCTTAGATTAAATTTTTATAACTAAATCTTGACCATCCATGTTATCTCAATATTAAATCTAAATTATTGATGCACTTGGCTATGTGTTGAACATCATTTAAATCCCTTTAGCTTGGCCTGCTCTAGTTTGTTGGATGTTGATGAGATAAATTTTGTGCGTTAGGTATGTCAATAAAATATCCTATTAGGTCATAACGACCTACAAAAAAATCTCAACCATCCACATCTTTTCATGTGACACGCTAGACCGTTAATTCTTTCTTGATCAATCATCATAGAACGTAAGCCACCTTAATGAAATCTTGGTCATTGATGAGCCCCATACGATCATTATAGTCCATTGATGTTGTTTTGAGGAATATATAGGTATATTGGTTGTGTGAATGTATATTAAATCATGACCATTGAAGTATTTTTATTTATGATTATATACCATAGATTATATGTTATGGGATTGTGGTTAATAAATATTGTTGGTGGATCAGATCATCTGATGGCACGCTGAACATTGCGAACCATGGATAATTAGAAAATTTGATTGACACATATTCAAAGGTGTAGTTGGTCATATCATCACAATAAACACATGGAGAATTTGACAAATAAAAGGATCTAAGAATTTTTAAATTACTTTTCTATTGGATGAGAGCTTTGGGGTAGAATCAAGATGGGCCAATGGGGCTATGAGGAATTTTTCCTCAAAAATAACTCTAAATTAGATTGGATTAAGCTAAGAAAAATCTATTAAACTATGAGCTAGTAAAAGTTTGGATGTAGGGGTGTTTTTCTTCTTGATGGATTTTTAAATATTCAACACTGGATCCAACTACAAGATATGTGTTGAGAATAAAATTTGAGGAATCTAAGGACACCATGATCTCCAGTTGAACCTATTGACCTATATTTCCTACAACACTATACCTAATGACACTTAAAAAATAATTGACTAAGATAGTGGTACAAATAGGAGTACATATGATACAAGAGTTTTTTTTTTTGTTAATATACTTATTTGGGCCCTTGGGAAGTGTGATATATCTTGAAATATCGATAGTTAATAGGAATAGAAAACTCTCTACCATATAGGATCTATAACCGATATGTGTGTTGACCAACTGCATGAGCAATATGATAGGGCCCAATCCATTTAGGCTCCCATTTTCCTTTATTTCTAGGCTCATCATTCTTTGGATCCCAATAAAGTACTAAATCACTACCCTAGAAATATTTTCCTTTAGCCTTCTTGTTAAAAATTTGTACAACTTTTTGACTTTGTTCAATTATATTAAAAAATGCACTCCTCCTATCCTCTTCAAGTTGAGCTATTTGGCCTAGTCTTCTTTGCAGAACATCTGGATTCTCATAATCTATAAAAAGTAAAGATAGAGCATGACCTTCTAGTTGAGTAGGTAGCAGGGCACTTTCTCCATAGACAAGCTCATAAGGGGATTTACCTATACTTTTCTTGATAAAAATTCTATTAGACCAAAGAGCAAACTTTAGTTCATAATACCAACTCCTCTTATTTTTCTCTAGTGTTCTCTTGATCCTCGTGATTAGGTTTTTATTTATAAAGTCTCCCAAACCATTTCCTTGAGGGTAGTAGTTTGAAAATGAGGGAGTTTCATGCCATATTTTTCACAAAACTGAATCATTTCAAAGGAGGTAAAATAAGTTCCATTATCAATGACTAATTTCTTTGGAACTCCAAACCTTGTTAAAATTTTATATTAAATAAATTTGATACTTACTTTTGTTGTTGATATCTTGATTGGTGTTGCCTCTACCCACTTAGTAAAGTAATATATGGTGGTTATTACACATTTGTAACCTCTAGAAGAATTTGGATTAATTTTTCCAATGAGCTCCAGCTCCCATTGAGTGAATGAAGTATCAATTACCACTAGCTTCAATAGCATGATAGATAGATTTTTCTTTCCTGCAAATATTTGGCAATTGTGATAGCTGCTTACAAACTAATGAATATATTTAAACAAAAAAGGCCAACAAAACTAGCTCTCATTTTTTTGTGAGTTGTGGCCTTCAGTGCAAAGTGGCCTCCATAAAAACTCAAATGATGTTCTAAAATCAGGGGGAATTCTTCTTCAAAGACATAGAGTAGCAACACCCCATCTAGATGCTTCCAATATAATCTAATATCATGAAAGTGATACCTCTAGGATAATTGCTTAATTGACCTTCTCCAATCTTGGGCATATCTTCTAGGAAGGATAGAATTTAAAGATAGGATATGATGTCATCATACCACTTGTAATCAGAGTTATTAATCATCCTTTTTTTATACCCTTCATCAAATATCACATTGGTATTCGTTGCTAATCCATGTCCTCTTATAATCTAAATTTCTTTGAACTCAACATCATATTGCAATAACTTTACCATCCACCTGGTAGAGTTTCCTAATGGTTCTACTTGGGTGAAGACATCCTTGATGGCAATGTAAGGGATATAAGCTATCACTTTATTTGACCCAAAAATGATTTTTAAATGATATAATGTCCTAATAACAATATAAGCCTATTTTTCAACCATTGTGTATTTTAGTTCAACATTTTTCAAACCAGCACTCACGAAAGCAATTGGTCACTCATTGTTTTCTTCATCATTTTGAGACAAAACTACAATAATTTTGTGTTTAGAAGCAAAAGAAAAGATATTAAAATATTTATAATAATTAGGATGAGCTAACACTAGGGCTTGAGTAATAGCTTCTTTGATTTTTAGGAATGCTCTAATGTTTTCTTTAGTCCACTTGATCTCTCCTTGCTTCTTAATCATATAGTTAATAGGCTTAGCCATCTCAACAAAGTCTGGGACAAAATTTTTGATAAAGTTGATTTTTACAAATAAAGAGCATACCCCTTTAAGGTTCTTTGGATGTGGGGTTTTGAATATTGCTTCTATTTTTTGAGGATAAATTCTTATATCTTTCTTAGAAACATGTCCAAGCAATTTTCCCTAAGTTGCTCGAGATATGCATTTCTTTGGATTCAAAGAGATGTCAAATTCATTACACCTATTGAACAACTATGTCAAGTGCAAGAAGTGGTCTTTAGGGGACTCTGAGAATATTTTTATGTTGTCAAGATAAACAACTATTTAAAACATCAAACCTTTGAAAGCAAAATCTATTTCTCTATGAAAAGTCATCCATATATTCATCATCCCAAAAAGCATTCTTAGGAATTCAAATGTTTCCTAGGGTGTAGTAAAAGCTATCTTGTATCTATCTTTTGGATTGACCAAGATATGATTATACCCTGAAAAGCCATCCAAAAAAGACATTCTAGATGCTCCAAAAATAGCTTGAAGTAATTGTTCCATATTGGGAAGTGGGTAGTTATCCTTTAGCAACCTCTTAATCAAGTTTTTAAAATCAAAACAAAGTCTGATATCACTATTTTTCTTCCTAATTGGGACCAAGTTGGAAATCCAAGAAGAGAACCTTACTTTCCTTATTATATTTACATACAATAAATTTTGAAATTATTTTTACATGACTAGGTGTAGTGTTGGATTAAACTTCCTATATTTTTGCCTAAAATGTTTGGCACCTTCTTGAAGAAGAATTATATGAGTCATGACATCAGTGTTGAATGTCCTCAAGTCATCATAACACCAGAAAAAAACATATTTATTTTTCTTGAAAAAACTAACATACTATTTTTTTAAACATCTGATAAGGCCTTCGTAACCTTTACAAATTTTGACTCTTCCTCTATTCCAAGATTAATATCCTCTAAATTGAATTCTTGAAAGAGTGGTTTATAATCCCTATCAAAATCATCAAACAAACTTTTTAAAGACATGAAGTCTCTAGGAATTATGTTCATCATTATTTGTATTACTTTTGTAGGTTCCCTAATAACATCAATTTCACTTCATATCATTCATCACATAAAATATTAGGGAACTCATTTTTAAGAGTCATAAAATTATTAATATGTATATCATCTTGAAAGACTTGCAAGTACACAACATTATCTAGGACAGATGGTTTATAGACAAAAATGGTGGGCAACTTATCCATATACAAAGTATCTATTTATTTACTATCTACGCTAACAAGTTAGAATCATGGTTTTGCTCTCTAGGAATATACTTCAAGTTGAATGCTAAGAAATTATCAATCTCATCTAGTATTACCTACTTGTACTACTTTAGTCTAGGATGTTTGGTTTTATACTCCTCTTTAATATGTTGTATTATGATTTTGACATCCCCACTGACTTTCAAGTAATTGATACCTAGCTCCTTGGCTTTTCTAAGACCTAACAATAAAGTCTCATATTCAAAAAAATTATTTGTGTAAGAGAACTCAAGTTTATATGGGATACCAAGATAATTGACTTTGATGTCAATCAAGTTCAATCAGGTCTCTACCCCAGTTTATGATTTTGCACCATTGAAAGTCATAGTCCATAATGTAGTGGTCAAAATATTATCTGCTTTGACATCGTCTTTAGCTTTTAATTTTGGGTCCATATCTTTTGCATCAGGGACTTCAATCAAGAAAGGTGAATTCCAAATAGAATATACTCCCAAATCTTTCTCTTAAATGGATTTTACAACATTTACCATGCTATCATCATGCTTTATTAGGTCAACATAAATATTTATGATGAGGACATTAATATTAAATAATTATTATCTTTTGGATAATATTTTGGATAATGTAATAGATGTGGCAAGTCGATCTTATCTTGCCACCTATTTGCCACCTATGATGGCATTGTAATAGGTATTTCATGCCTATAAATATGTAAATACTTCTCAATGTAATTCATTCTTCTTCAGATTGATATTCTACTCAATATCCTTCAAGAACACTTTGGCTCTTTGAGAGATCTCTTTGAGAGAAAGACTCTTTTTAGGCAGCATGGTGCCTTAAAAAAATAGATAAAAAAGGAGCAGGAACGACTGCTTTTATACCAAACTAATACGGATATTGAGTAGGAGAAATCTAAATATCAATCTGAATAATAATAAATTACATTGAGAAGTATTTACATATTTATATGTATGAAATGCCTAGTACAATGCCATCATAGGTGGCAATATAATATTGACTTGCCACATCTATTACCTTGTCCAAAATATTATCCAGAAGATAATAATTATTTAATATTAATGCCCTCATAATTATTCGTGGATCATAATGTTTCCATATTTATATGTATTATCCGCGGATTATAAATTTGAAGTTGCCATAAATGATTGGATAAGGTTGTTTATCTAATTGAATTAATATTAAATAATTTGTATCTTCTCAATAATGTAATATTTGGCAAGTCAATCTTATCTTGCCAATCTAGATAATGTAATATGTGGCAAGTCCATCTTATCTTGCCACCACCTATGATGATGTTGTAATAGGCATTTCTTACCTATAAATATGTAAAATTTTGCAATGTAATATTAATGATTTCATATTCGAATTTCTCATAATAATATCCGTATCAGCCAAAATAGGAGAAACCCACACCCAAAACAACATTCAAATTAGAGATTTAAAAAATTAGAATTTGAAAATCCATCCCAAAGCTGCATTCAAATTCAAAGTTCAAAATTTTAAGATCTCGCCCACCACTAGGATCTTAAATTTGGGAACCAGACCTCACCACTGGAACCTAGGGTGCTCAAAGAACTAGAGAGCCAAGAATCTCATTTAAAACTGGAGCATATCTACAACAACAACATTTGGCCTAACAAACAACTGAAACAAAAACAACCAAAAATCACTTGTTGGAAGCTTGTCTCAGTGAGTTCTTGGGAGGCTTGCCAACCTTTTTTTTGACCCCCAAAGAAATAAATCATTTTTTCAAGCCACACTCCTGAACACATTTGTTCCAAGTCTTCATTATTGGAGCAACCTCATTCTCTCCAGGATGTAGAGCTTCAAACTATCCGTTAGAAGGGGTTGTACTCTGTTAGAAATTTCAGAGTCAATCTCCCTTTTCCTAAGTGCTCTGTTTCTAGGTCTCCCCACTTTCCTTTTGACCCCTACCTCAATGTGAGCTTTCTTGTGACTTATGGTCTTCGAAACTTGAGAGCCTTTATCAAACACAGGTTTTGAAGAGGCTAGAGAGCTTTCCATTAACCATTGAAGAGTCGGATCATCCATGTCAAGACAGTCAAAGGGACTACCTCTTCTCCACTCTCCCCAAATTTAGGAAGTTGAACAATATCCCCCGCTACTAGGCTCACTTCCCTTCTTTTCATAGGAACCTTGTTCAACTCCTCTCCATAAAACATGTTTGATGGAAGAAGGGCTTCCTCCTGTAATTCCTCATTGAGCCCAACTTGAGAAATAGAAATCAGATATTTTCCTTTCAATTTTTGAGGGTTTCGCTTAGGCACCCACTTTTCACTAAGCTTATTACTATTTTCCTTACAACTTGCCAAAGTACTCAGAGCTTTAGGATATAGGAGGCATATGCTCTTATGGTGCCCTCCCTTACCACACTCTTGAAAAACTTGGGGTTTATTTTCATATTCAATGTTCTGAACCCAGGTGCCAAGGTTAGAAAATAACTCAATAGAGCTTGGTAGATCCTTCTCGATATCTGCCATCACACACATTCTAACATAGAGCATTCAATATTTGGAACTGGTAGTTTGATTGAAGGAAATCAAATTGTCTTGGCAATAGCTTGGAATATGCTCTCATGCTAGAGATGAAGTGGGAAGTCTGGTATCTTGACCCATAGTGGGCCAATATTAATATTTTGCATTAGGAGATTAAAATCTGGTGACCATTTACGTAAAAATAAACCTTGTTTACCAAAAAACCATGGACCCCCTTCCAATATTCGCTTGGAATCCTCCTCACAGTTGAGCCCGATAAGGAAGAAATTCCTTGGAATGACCATAATTTCAAGATAACCGATAGGTCTCCATCTTGCCAAAACCCATCTCCTCAGAGTATCAATATCTAGCCTCCTACCTTGGAATTTTACCACAAGATTCCACAACCCATATTTCAGTATATTATCAATCAAGCTATTAGGGATATGGATCTGGTTTGACATATGAGAAATGTATAAGAGGGTGTTAGATCCTCCATTAACGACAGTGACCACTTTTGCATACGAATATGCACTAGGGGGGATGGGGTACTCCCCACAAGTTCTACTCGTCCCACCTTTGAGCTTACCAGGATCCCACTCCTCCCATTCAAATGAAAAGGAGGGGTCACAAGAGTCAAATAGATCCACCTTCACAAACTTAGCTTCTTCAACAATGGGGTCAAAGTTTCCCGACTAGGCATCCACCTTCTCTGCAATGCTCAGTTGCCTCCTCTGCAACACTCCTCTAAAACCTAAAAAATTGCACCGATCTGCTTCACAACCTAACTACTGTAGCACAATGCTTCACGGATCCACTTTACAACTTGGCCAGGCATTCACCTTCTCTACAACGCTCATCTACCTCCTCCGCAATACTCCTCTAAAACCTAAAAAACTACATCGATATGCTTCACAACCTAACTATTGTAGCACAATGATTCATAGATTCGCTTTACAACTTGGCCAAGCATCCACCTTCTCTGCAACGCTCATTTGCCTCCTCTGCAATGCTCCTCTGAAACCTAAAAAATTGCACCGATCTACTTCTTAACCTATCTACTATAGCACAGTGCTTCACAGATCCTTAATCTAAAATTAAACTAAATTCAAATACCTAGATAAAAATCAAAATGCATTTCTTATTTATAAGTTTATTAATTCAATATTTATATATTTTAAACACAATATCAGTTAAGAATTTATGTCTTTAAGATATTTAAAAACTACCATAATAAAAAAGAATTATAAATATATTTACATTTAAGATGTACTTAAGTATTTAATACATATAAATATAAATTTATATTTATGTAATGTATTTTAAAAATTGATTCACTCTTTACCTTAGATTACATTTCTTATAAATAATAAAATTTAACTTTTAATTAGAAAAATTATATATTGTTTATATTTTTGGAAAAAAATTATTAAATACGTGATAAGGTTTTATTTTTCTTCGAAAAAATTGTAATTTTATATGGAATTACATATGTCTCTTCAAATTTGTATCTAGAAATGTTTTCCAAATCATAGACAAATGCATTAATTCTTTCTTGGCATTAATTCTTTCTTGGAGATGGACGAGAGTCTTCATGGGATGCATGTACAAACCCTAAACTATATACTATATTGATGCTCATCCCGCTGGTTCCTTTTGGGATGCATGTACAAACCCTAGTCATCCAATTAGATCATTGATAAAATTCAAATGATTACTAAAGACCATCCCACTGGTTCCCTAGAAAATATTAGCACCTCAAATGGTATTCTTGAAGCTAATTATAAAACAATTAATTATGGTCAGTTTTTTGAAAATGAATATCCTACAAAAATGTGTTACAACTAGATATTACCTCAAGAGCTTGAAATGCAAAAATATATTCTCAGATCTTATCACTCTAAAAAAAGAGGTAAAAAGAACCTCTGCTACACAAGAAATATAATCTAATAACCAAACTTTGTGATAATATCCAAGCTTTATTGTAATACCACTATGTGATGATGATGTAATACGAGTGGGACCCATTTCAATCCCATATAACCAATTGAAAAAATTACCTATATGCACTATAAAAAAAAACTATAAATATGATTAGTGAACTAAAAAAACATATTATCTGGAATATACATTACACTAGTTTAAATAAAATATATATTTTTAACAAACATCAATAAATATTCTTAGAAATAAAAGCTTCAATGTTTTATATTATTCATAGATTTTATTTAATAATAAACAAAAAATAAATATAATATAATTTAAATTTAAAATAAAAATTTATTTAAAATAATTTGTTTAAAGATAATGAATTACACAAAACATATAATTTTATACTAATAAAATTAATAATATAATATTATTTAAAATTTAAACCTAGTATCTTCCTTCTCCATATATTCCAAAACTATAGTTTTATTATTAACTGAAATTAATAATATAATATTATTTGAAATTTAGCATTCCTTTCATCTCCCTTTCATATATATGAATAAGACAGATTTTACATCTAACTGTAAAGACACTCTAGAGTACCCAAGTTTAAATGATGTGTAGGCGAGGAAGTCCACCTATTGTATTTAATCTTTATTTTAATAATTATAAAATAATAAATATAAATTTACATAAAAGGTATCTGGGGTGCAGTGCAACGTTTTGGGTTTTGGTTCTTCTTCGGAAGGTCCTGTTGGCCATTTTGTATTTCATTGAGATTTTTGGAAAATTTTGTATTAATTTCTATATGAAGTGATAATATATTTTCCATTTAGTATGTAGAAGTTTGATATGTTGTATTCCATAAAGAACGAAGAAAAGTCCCGAAGACACTTTGAAGAAATATTTATGTATTTATGAATATTTATGTTCGCCCTTAAGGAAGGGCGAACGCCTCATTCGCCCTTTCCTAGGGCGAACTTGTTTTGAAAATGTATTGGCAAAAATATCTAAGTATGAAATCGCCCTTCCTTGGGGATGAACGTGTCGTTCCCCCTTTCTTGCGGTGAAACGCCTTAGGGTACTTGGTCGCCCGTTGAGGTGCGAACATGACATTCGCCCATCCCAGGGGTGAACTTACTTTCAACAATGAAGAGTTCCATTCACCTTTCCTTAGGGGCGAACGTCTCGTTCGCCCTTTCATGGGGCGAACCTACTTAATGAAGATCACGCACGCATTTGATGTGGCGAAGATGAATTTAAGGCAAACAAGGAATTGGTCAAATGTTGAATTGCATGTATTTAATGAAGGGCGCCCTAAGTAACTCTGTTTTGTGAATCGCAAGGACAAAGGCGAGGAGAAATAAATTTTCATGATTTCCAATGTACCAAAGGTGTTTTAAAGAATTTAATGATTTCTCTTGTCATGCGCATCTACGTCCGAATTTCACATTTTCTGGAATTTGTTTCTCAAGTGCACGTATTTTCCAAGAAATCGAGGAGATTTTTCTGGTTTTTGTCTTTGATCCCAGGACATTCTTCTCTTACATGTATTAAATGAAAGAGGTAGAACCCTCTATAAATACTAAGCAAATCTTGTTGTAAAAGGAGGTTAGACACTTTGCAAGAACACTCTCTAAGTTCTTTGCATTAATGAAAGACATCAAGCTTTTGAATAAGTGATTCTGCGTAGAACTTCTTTCTGTGTAGTGCACTTCCTTTAACATTCGCTCTTTTTATTTGCTATCTAGTTTAAATTCTACATTTGGATTTAAATATTGCCATTGGAAGAGTGAGTACCGAGGTGTTAATTTAAAAGTTATTATTGCAAGATTGTGGGTTTATTCTATTGTATTTCCTTCTATTTGATGTTGTTTTGTGCTTGAGCGTTTTCTTGTTCTTAATCTGCCCCGAAACCTGTACTTTGGCCTGTGGCCATATTTCCCATTTCTTTTCGCAATTTGTAATTTCTTTCCTGCATCTCTAGTCATCAACCAGTTTTAGAATTAATTTGGGAACCAACCCTCTCTGGAGATTGGCATGGAGGACATCTCTTTCCTTGGGCCTTTCAATGTTGGTCATATCTAGGATGCATAAACGCAGTGTTTATTGATTAGGCATGGCATGAATGAGTGTGTGAGGGGGTTGGTGTATGGTGGCTTTGTGTTAAATTCTCTATTGATAAGTATAGCTCTAAACTTTATAAGGGGTCATGGTTGAGAGGAAACTCGTCACCCCTGAACGTCGATCATAAGAATTTCTCACAATAACCAAATAAACAAATAAAATTACATAGAAGTTTTAAAGACTCAATTTTTTATAATATTAAATTTCTTATGATTCATTTAAGCTATAGGATCATTGTTACATTGTAATTATATAATAATATTACAATAATTTAATTTTATAATATTAAATTTCTTATCGTTCATTAGATAATTTAGACAGATCCCATCAATGTTATAGTGTAATTATATAATAATATTATAATAATTTAATAATTATATATATCATCTAATAATAACTGCAAAAATACAATGTTAATTATCATGACATCTGATATTATAATAGCTCGAAAAAGGTCAATGTCAATTCTCATGGATAATAGCATCTTATCCAGTTACCGCCCACAAACATTCTTTACAATAATTCAATCTCTTGTGCTGGAAGAGTGCAAACCCAAAAGAACAAGCACCACTTTGTGTTTGATGCACTTTGTATTCTATGACAAGGACAGATTTGTGAAAAGGAAGAACTGTCTGAAATCCAAACTGCATACTGTAACTAAAAAGACAAAAAAAAATTGTTTCAACTTCCTACATAATAGTTTTTAAAAGTATGGTAAGTATGCTTCACATTCAAATACTTAATGCTGAAGTATGGTGGGTATGCTTCACATTCAAATACCTACCATGCCAATATTCCAGAAGTTCCACAATTGTTGTTTTATTCTTTAATTTATTTTCATTCATGGGGCCGGTTGAATAGGTCCTAAAATCTGAGAATGATTTTGTCATTGTTAGATTCTGCTCGAATCTGATATGCCATACCAGACTTTTTCTGTCATTGTTAGCTTAGTGGCCCATTTCAGACACTATTTGACTTTCTAGACCATTGCCAATTATGAGCCAGCAGGGAATGAACAGGTCCTAAAATCTGAGAATGATTTTGTCATTGTTAGATTCTGCTCAAGTCTGATATGCCATAATTGGCAATGGTCTAGAAAGACAAATAGTGTCTGAAATTGGCCACTAAGTTAACAATGACAGAAAAAGTCTGATATGCATATCAGACTTTTTCTGTCATTGTTAACTTAGTGGCCAATTTCAGACACTATTTGTCTTTCTAGACCATTGCCAATTATGAGCCAGCAGGAGCAGGGAATGAACAGGTCCTAAAATCTGAGAATGATTTTGTCATTGTTAGATTCTGCTCAAGTCTGATATGCCATATCGGACTTTTTCTGTCATTGTTAACTTAGTGGCCAATTTTAGACACTATTTGTCTTTCTAGACCATTGCCAATTATGAGCCAGTAGGGAATGCATACATCAATAAATGGCACAGTTTTTAAGTTGAGGAGGTTATAAGTTATAAGTATATTGTTTATTTATATATATATTTTTATTGAATGTTATTATTCTATTTGCACTTAAATAGATAAAGTGATGTATTGGGTATAAATTAAATATAAACATATTTAAAGTTGAAGTTATTTTATAAATATTTTTTAAAATTTTAAGTTAATTTATTTATTACTAATTATAAAGTTTATATAGGTATATGTTGTTATGTGTATATGTATTTGTGCATAGTTGATGAGGGCCAATAAGAAAGGGGATATTGTATATGAACATGTTATAACATATAAATAATTTTATTAGTATTGTGCATGTTATATGAAATATTTTATGTTTCTTGTATTCTATATTTTGGTTATGTTTTGATATGATTCTTTTATATATGTGATTAATTTTGTGAGGATTAGTCTTACGTATATTAGTGATGAAAGATTTTGTTTATCTTGTATTTACACCTTGGTTGGGTCCGTTTGTTAAAAATAATAACTTGAATTTTAACAAAGTAAAAGGGTAATGTTAAAGAAGTTTTTACGGTCCATTTAGTTATGGTTTATATGGAACAATCTGCATAAAATATGTTATTTATTTAATATGGGATAATATGTATGGAAGATGTTACTTATTTAATATATGGTTATCTAACCATACTTAATGAAACATGATGTACAATTTTACCCCTCATGATAAAGATGTAAATTTTAAAATAATATTAAAATTAAAATAGATCAAACCTATTATTATAGATGAAGAACAATTAAATGGACAAAATGGGCATGTTGGGTAATAGATTAGGGTAATTCAAATTAATGGAGTTTGGAAGTAAAGTGGGAAAGTGTATATGACCAAACATTTAATATGTGTTCATGGATGAGAATAACTAGACAACATAATATAAATAGAGGTGTATTTCATGGGAAACCAAAAGAGGAGATTGGAAGATGAAGATGTGTAGTGTCGTTGGTGAATGTCTTGCGTGCTGGTAGAGGCCAACCTAGGCTCCATTCCCCTTGCCTTATACCCTATGGATATGTGGTACCATTGATGAATGTTTTGTGTGCTAGTAGAGGCCATTTTCCCTATGCCCCACCTTGTGGATACTCAAATAACAATCCCTTGTGACTGATGCCACCAGGGGCTAGGTAGATTGGTAAGTTTTGGCGCTTACCAAGAAGAGACTGAGGTTCAAACCCTAGGGTATACCTATTTGCAAAGGTAGTAGTCTGACCTGAATCTGCTGAGTGTATCCCAGCCCTACAATGGCAGTACCAATTTGAGCGAGGTGATCGATGGTCCCCCTCACGTTGGATTAAACAATGAGGTGGAATAAGGGTTATAAGGGGCAACCCCAAGATTTGAATCCTACTTAGTAGTAGAAGGACGTGACTGATTCCTCCTATGTATAAAAAACAATATACAACTAAAGCAAAGAAGCATGGATGATAAAGAGTAATAGTACATAAGTGAAGCAAAGAAGCAAAGGAAGTTTTGAGAAAGAATTTTCAAAGGTATTGCATAGGAGGCAAAGAGGATGAAGAAAAGAAGAGGACATGGATACAATGTTGAAGAAAGAGAAGAGTTTAAACTTGGGAAGAGAAAAAGAAATTGACAAGGTTTTTCCATATAGAAAAATCAATAAGAAATACATAAAAGAGGGAATTGTTTGAGAAACAATTTTTAAAGATATTGCATAGGAGGCAAAGAGGAGGAAGAAAAGAAGAGGACATGGGTAAAATTTTGAAGAAAGATAAGAGTTTAAACTTGGGAAGAGAAAAGTAGCTTGATAAGGTTTTTTCATATAGGTAATTAATAAGAAAGACATAAAAGAGAGAATTGATAATAGATTTTTCATCAAAAAGAAAAATAGAACAATGCTATAGGTATTCTAGAAAATATTTTGAATAGATACATAGTGACTAATATATAATGTAATATAATATAATGTTTTAAAAAACCAACTAAGAAACTTTGATGAATTAGAGAACCATGAATGCTTAATTTTTTTTTTTATTGGTTGGAAGAAGAGGTTTTGAAAGGGTCCCCAAACCTTTTACAAAGTGAGAAAGCCCACAAAGAGGGGCTGCCAAAAGAACAAGAAACTAAACTAAGACAAGGTCCACAAAGGATTCAAATTTGAATTTTCCGCCCAAGCAAGGGTGTCGCTCAAACAAGAAATTCAAAAATGAAAAACTCCCACCAAGGCATGGGAATCTCAAACTTTCATTTTGAAAATTTGAAAAAAAAAAACTCTTGGAGAACTCTCTCCAAGATCGACCATGAATACTTAGTATAAAATTTTAAATTTTGAATACTTAGGGTTTAATAGTATAAATTTTGAATGTCAATTCTCTCTACTATTAAGGCTATAAAGTATCTTATCATGTGTATGTACAACCTATTATAGTCTCTTTTTCTTGAAGTTTTTTTGGATTTGATTGTTTGATTGAGGCCTATTGGTACTTGGAATCTCATAGGAGAAGGTTTTGATAGGACAAAGAAGTAGGAGCTTTCTTGATATTTGAAGAATTAAGATGAATTATAAAATTTTGGATAAATTTCAATAGCTATTGGAAATAACTCATGTTCAGCTAGTGTTGCCTAGAGATTGAT
The DNA here is from genome assembly GCA_028583015.1 of Wollemia nobilis. NCBI lineage: Eukaryota > Viridiplantae > Streptophyta > Pinopsida > Araucariales > Araucariaceae > Wollemia > Wollemia nobilis. Next base: position 16,765,956 of record JAQPPZ010000756.1, read on the forward strand.
AATACCATGTTTAGTTGATTTTTTCTAGGGTCATGATTGAGTGCCAGGTCTAGTTGGTGTTGTGTGGCCATGGTTTAAATTCTAGTTGTTGCTACATAGACATGATTTGAATACCAAGTCTAGTTAGTGTTGCCCGGTTGGATCATGAAGTATAATGAGCTCGTGTCCAGGTTGGAAATCATTGGTATAATAAGAAACTATGAAATCCCAAGGATTATTGTGTTTTTTATATATTCTTGAAGCTATATTCATGATGCTTGTGGATCACTTGTCTATCTTGATTTCTCTATATGTTATTTCTAACTCTATATTAAGTTTTTGGTATATATTGTTGCTCACCTAGGTATTACGTATTGTTACTAGGATAATTTGTATTTCTCTATGCAAGAAAAATCCTTTCCCCTCTTGATTGGTTATTTTTTATTCATTTATTAGGAAAGGATAAACTTCTTGAATATTTTACATTTATATTTTTAGACAGAATAGAAAAATATGTTTGGAAAATTTTTGTAGATGGAAATTATATTATGATATTCTTATACTAAGTACTTTTCCTTGTAATAACACTTAAGAAAGAATAATATAAGAGGTATAAGGATTACATATTAGGATGATTTCATTTTTTATAATAAACAATGAAATAAAAATGCAATTGGAATGGATTGGCAATAGTTTCTTTCTAATTGATTTAATTTCTTAAGCCATGATTGAAAATAAAACAACAATAAGCTATAAATGTTAATGTATTTATATTTATTTCTTTGAAGAAACTAATTTTATTACAGATAATTAAATTTCCTCATTGTTGTTGATTAAATGGAATGAAGCATTTTTTAATCAAACTGTGTTCTCATGAGTGTGTAGACCCATGGCTGCATTAAAAGAAAATTGTGCTAATTTTAAAGTTAGTTGATGGTACTTGGTGCATTTCATCTTGTATCAAATGCCTTTACACTTGGACTTGGCTTGTGTTGATGTATCATTATCACTATAATTTTGACAAACAAAAAAAAAAAGTATTCTCATTTCTCTTCACTTAATTTTCTCTCATTGTTCTGACATGAATAGCCTAACACCTATAGCCTATATATTATTTATATTTTTGTGTGTTTATCTAATGTAAGTACATAACATTGTAGGCATTCCTACTCTAATTTGTTGAAGAATTCTAAGAGAACCACCATAATTAATATTAGTAAGTAATATTGTTATTTCATGGATATCTTGCTCCACAAAACAAAAGTGAGCCTAGGAATTTTTTAGCATGTTTTTCAACCCCTTTTGGTTATTTTAGCTTTTCCATTTCATGAGAATTTTTCAAAAATATTCTCTCTACATTTTTATGTGTGTGTATACTACTTTTGGTTTGATGTTCTATTCATAGTAAGTACGTAGATTTTGAAGGAAACTCTAAAGAGTTATATGGCATTTTTTATTAATTCATAAGGCAATGTAATTTTCCAATATCTTTTGATCCTTATTTTAAGTTTCTTTTGAACTTTATTTAATAGTTAATTGTGTACATGATAAAGCAAGGAAATGGATTTAAAGCATAGTAGATTATAATAGCATTTGCTCATTTTACACCTTGTGTTTTTTATGGTAGATCATTCTATCTTAAACAATTAAAGTTGGTAGAGTTAATAAAATGTTTATAAACTATTGACACTAATATATTCCCTAAATAATTAAATTAAAGGCCTTTAATATATAGGTGAATGTTGTGTTTCACATATTTTTTTTTTGGTTTAAATAAGGTGTTTTGAAATGGATCCCCAAACCTTTTACAAAGAAATTACAAAAAAGAAACAATTTTCACAAGATCAACTTCTAGAGAAAAACAAGGATTATTGAAACTAGGGAGATAACCTCCACAAGACCATCTACAAAGGGATCAAAAATTTTAAAAATATTTTCCTGCCTAAACTTGGGAAACCCAACACACAAAAAATGGAGCTCGCACCTTAGAGTGGGAATAGAGGAACACCAAGTCCCAAGTCGGGTCAACTGAAAGCTAGCCACTACCAAAGGCCACCAAGGAAAGAATCTCCGGGTCATTCCAACCAAAAAACAATTGCAATCACATCAAAAATAGGAAAGCACATCCTAAGAGGCCCTAGGAGGATCCTGGGAAGGTCTTGAAAATGCAACATGAAGATCTTGGGAAAATCTACCCAACTAGAGATCTGTAAAACTGGAGCAAAAGAAGGACGGATGAAAAACCTCCCACTCCCCTCCACCCTCCACTGTAATATCATTCTACGCAATCCAACCTCAATTTCAAAAAAAAATATTTAAAAACAATATTTATAATATTAAACAACAAAAATAAAACTCTTTATCAAAATATCAAATTAATTTTTTTGAATGTTCATATATTTATTCACTATAAAATATGAAAATAACACAAACATTACGATAAAATAAATTATATATAGTGTACTTTTCAATTAAAATCTAAATTTAAATCTTATTAATTATTACATATAAAAATAAGATCAACTTATATGCTAATAAAATTTTGGAATGACAATGAATAGTCCACCTGTAAACAACAATTGAACTAGAAAACAAATAGATCATAGTGATGGTATTCTAAAATCCATAATTGTTAATGCATATGCTTGAACAGTATCGAATAGTCGAATGTTTTTACCTTTAAGCCCGTTCAAATTATACTTCTAAAAAAAACTTCCAATTAAGCAGATTCCCGCATCAACATTATCAATTGGATTTTGAGTACCCAATTCAATTTTTTGGTAGGGTGGAGATTCAAACCTGGGACTTCCCTTGGAGGATTGCCCCTCTCCTCTCCAACTTACCTACAACACCTGGGTAAATATTTTAAACATTTTGTAAATAAAATGTTTAAAAATTAAAATAAGGAAAAAATAAAAATTTACAGACAATACAAAATAAGAGAAAATATAAATATAAGTTTTTAAAATCAAGAAAAGCAACTTTTTTTTGTTTTTACCTTTATTTGTTAGGATTAAAATGGAATCTTTAAGACCATATGATGTTGTATGATTGTATTAACTAGAATTTATTTATGGAAAACCAAGTTTAATAGTGTGTCATTATTTAAATATTTTTAATTAATTTTTTTATTAAGTTATATGTAGTTTCTATGAGACCACTTCTATCAACCAAACAACCAAAATATTAAGATTGATTTTAATATTAAACATGTTTTTTTTATTTTATTTTATATATATATATATATTCTTCAATTTTCTTTGGGTACTATATCTCCACAATTACCATAAGTTTAATGGTGTATCACCATTCAAATATTTCTGCTTAATATTTTTTAATAAGTTATTTGTAGCTTTTATGGGACCACTCCTATCAACCAAAATATTAAGATTGGTTTTAGGTCAATTAAACGATATTTTATATATATATATATATATATATATATATATATATTTTTTTTTTTTTTTTTTTTTTTTTTTTTATGCGATATCTCCACAATTACCATGATATCATTTAGAATTTGGATTAAGAGATAAAAAAATTGACTAATTACCTTTTTTTTGTTTAGTTGAAAGGGTTTTGAACAGGTTCCTGAACCTTATACAAATAAAAGAAAGCAGAAAACTCATTGGTCATCAAACCAAAACAAACCAAAGAAAAAGATAAAAAACTAAACTAAACAGAGACAGCCCAAGCAAACATACAACAAAAAGGAAGAACAAACCCGAGAGGAAAAGTTACTCCACCATTTCCATCACATTGTTACTTTCAGAGTTGTTTTGGAAATCCATTGAAGACTCGCTATTGATGGTACTAATAGCTATGGCCACGACTTAAGAAAAACCCACCTTTTCCTTGGAGCTTTGAAATGAGACACCTCGTGTGAGCCTGGGTAAAGCTTCAAAGTTGAGGATTACCAAGGTAATTTTTATTGGAAAAATTAATCTTGTCGAGATGGTTCTCCTCCATACTTCCTGGATCCACGATTTCGAATTTGAAAAACCAATGTATCTTGAATTGAATGATAATCAAATCTGAGGTATATTTCTCAACAGTAAGGTGGCTATTTCGGAACTCCTGACTGTATCTGGGTCCTTGTTTTAGCATAGGGAAAAAATTTTGATTTTTAAAAAACTCTGGCATCATAGGATTGTTTAGAACCGAGGAAACCTTCCACGTGGATTTGTGGAGCAAACTGTGGTTGGTAGAACTGGAATAGGTGATGTTTTTTTGAGGAAATGCAATTCATCTACTTTGACCAGTATAAAGGAGATAAATATCATCATCATGATTGGCCATCTTGAGGTGTTAGGGAAAGTCTATCTGCGGTTTTCTTCTTTGATGTTTATGTTGGCCAACCAATAAGCTGCCTTATTCTCTTCTCTATAAACATGTTGGGTAATGATATTAAAACACTTGTTTATAAGTCTTTTGCACTCACCAATAATGTTGCACAAATTCCACCATTGAAATTGAGTGGCTTTGAGGCAGTTGATGATGAATAAGAAATCTCCCTCAACAATGATGTTGTCAACATTGAGTCCATCAGGGTAAGCAACCCTTCATATAAGGCTCTTGCTTCAGCCATGAATAAGAAATCTCCCTCAACAATGATGTTGTCAACATTGAGTCCATCAGGGTAAGCAACCCTTCATATAAGGCTCTTGCTTCAGCCATATTGTTATATTGATCTAAAATTTGAATTTCACTAAGATGAAATTCAATATTATGATTGATTAAATGATTTGCTATCCAATTTTCTTTTTTATTAATATGCTCACATTTTCAGAGATTACCTTAAATAATAAATAATGAACATCAACAATGATATTATTTTTATCAAATTTCATATCCATTTTTGTTGATAATTAATAATTACGTGTGAATCCCCTCAATTAAAATATATTTCCATTCTTTTTGTATTCCAATTTTAATTTATGTAAGAAATGTCTTACTTCTCCACACTTTGCTAATTAAAATTTCATATAATTTTTTCCATAGTTATTAGTTAAAATTTTATATAATTATAAATAAATAAAATTCTAATTAATATTTTTTTATTATAATTTTTTTAATATGTTTTTATACAAGTGTGGTATTTTTTTTGTCATTGTAAAATATACGATTCATTGGTGCCCTAACATAATGGCTCCGATCACATAATTATCTTAAACATATTAAAATTTAAAATAAAATTTTCAGTATGGGCTACACGTTTAAATTTTTAAATCTTAAATGTAATTGGTGTTTTATTTCAATGAACAGAATCACTGAAGAAGGTTTTTTTTATTGTTATACCCAAAAGAGTGCAATCTCCTTGCCACTTTTATATATATATATATATATATATATATATATATATATATATATATATATATATATATATTATATTATATTATATTATATTATAGGGTTAAGTTGCATTGTTTTTTGTCGTTGTATTGTTTTTTACTATAACTCCTACCTCACCTCCGAAACACACCTCGGAAACACGGTTCGAAGTGAGAGACCCCGATGGCTCCGGGGTTGGTATTGCTGTCATCAAGCTGGCGCACACTCAGCGAACTCAAGTCAGATTACTACCTTTGTCGTCCGCGAAGTTTGAACCTAAGTCTCCTTCTCATAAGTGCTCAACTTCTTACCAATCCACCTAGCTCTTGCGAACAAAAGTGTAGCAGTGGAACTACCAAAAACAAAAGATAAGGATTTGAGTTAGACAGTTGCCACCTTTATACTTTATCTTACTTTAACAACAACAAAAATTATAATCTTAATTTTCCATGAACAACTCTTAAAAAAATTGCTTATAAAAAAATTGCTTATACATGTGAAGATATGATATAAATGGTTAAATACATATTACCCAAAATATGATATAAATGGTTAAATCAATATTACCCAAAACAAGCTCAATAGCGTTTATAGGTATCATGATGATGCTATAAATGAAATCCCTAAAAATAATTAAAGAGGAAATAGTTTTCCTGACCAACCACTAAAAACTAAGTAAATCATTATTCTATATTTTGATATACAAATCTTAACATACTACAATGTTTGATAAATATGGTGAATGAGGTAAATGATTAATATTTATTCATATATTAATCATAATATGTATTTATAATATTTTTTGGTAGACTGATTGAAAAGCGGGTTTTGAAAGGATCCTAAAATCTTGGTACAAAAGAATCAGCACTACATCAAATGCAACAAACCTGCCTAGAGGCCCAAAAAATAGGACTAACTCACAAGGAAGAAACCAACAGTTATAACAAGTGCATAATTACAACCCAAAGCCCAATAGGGACAATCCCGAAGGGATGCATCCAACCAAAACTACAACAGACAAAAAACCATGACATAAACAAAACCAATGAACAAATCAGGTCAACCAAGGAAATTAGTTTTCAGTGATTTCTCCATGGTCGCCAGGGATGCCATCATGGGTCTTAAAAAGTTGATTTTACTATGCGTGGAGGTCCTCCATGGTTTTAGCAGCTTGATTGTAAATTGTGCATGCAACTCTGGTAACTTTGGTGGCCACAGAAAGGTGGATGAAGTGTTTAAAATCAAAGTTAGAATATATTTCTACAGTAATATATCAGACTTCATTTCTATAGGGCTATCATCATCTGGGATGTGACTGGGAGTCAACTTTGAAAGGTCTCCCTCAGTATTTATTTTTTTGGGTAATCTGTAACCACGAGACTTGCTGGCAGTTTCTTCTTGATTGTGTTTTCTCAAAGTTTCCTCAACAAATGACTTCTTAACTCGAACCCTGGACTATCGGACTCATGCTTTATAGAACCAGGGATTCTGGATTTAGGTTCAAGGGATACAAATTTGGGGTCATCCTCCTCATTGACCTATTTGATGGCAATGGTGATGCGGTTAAGGTTTTTCATAGTTGGGGACGTTGGAAATTATGACTTTTTGGGTGTAATCGTTTAAGGCATGCTTATAAAGAATCGAAATGGGCCTTGGTGGGAAGGATGGGGTGACTTCAATTTTGGGACTTTATCAATGGAACAAAACAAGTACTTAGGGATGTTCACACACTTAACATCTTTGAGGTGGTTAAGGAAAGCTAAATAAAAACTACATAGATGGAGGTTGATGTTATCAACGATTATATATTGCAGGATAGGTATCAACAAGGGTGGAGGGTGGGCAGCAAGAATAACTCGGCTGCACGAGCTGCCAGCTTGTTACCGCTGCCCACCCTCAATGTGAGGGTGGAGGGTGGGCAGCAAGTAACAATCGCTGCACCGTGCAGCAGCTTGTTACCGCTGCCCACCCTCCACCCTCACATTGAGGGTGGTGCAGCGATGTTACCGCTGCCCACCCTCCACCCTCAATGTGCAGCTTGTTACTGCTGCCCACCCTCCACCCTCACATTGAGGGTGGGCAGCAGTAACAACTGCTGCACAGTGCAGCAGTTGTTACTGCTGCCCACCCTCAATGTGAGGGTGGAGGGTGGGCAGCAGTAACAACTGCTGCACCACCCTCAATGTGAGGGTGGAGGGTGGGCAGCAGTAACAACTGCTGCACAGTGCACCCTCAATGTGAGGGTGGAGGGTGGGCAGCAGTAACAACTGCTGCACAGTGCAGCAGCGTTATCGCTGCCCATGCAGCCATTGTTATCGCTGCCCACCCTCCACCCTCACATTGAGGGTGGTGCAGCAATTGCTGCGCCACCCTCCACCCTCACGATTGAGGGTGGTGCAGCAGTTGTTACCGCTGCCCACCCTCCACCCTCACATTGAGGGTGGGCAGCAAGAATAACCGCCGCACGGTGCAGCATTGTTACCGCTGCCCACCCTCAATGTGAGGGTGGAGGGTGGGCAGCAAGAATAACCGCTGCACCACCCTCAATGTGAGGGTGGAGGGTGGGCAGCAGATGCACACCGCTGCACCACCCTCAATGTGAGGGTGGAGGGTGGGCAGAGCAACAATCGCTGCACTGTGCGCAGCCAGTTATCGCTGCCCACCCTCCACCCTCACATTGAGGGTGGTGCAGCAGCATGCCATCGCTGCCCACCCTCCACCCTCAATGTGAGGGTGGAGGGTGGGCAGCAGTAACAACTGCTGCACCACCCTCAATGTGAGGGTGGAGGGTGGGCAGCAAGAATAATCGCTGCGTACAGGCAGCTAGTTACCGCTGCCCACCCTCCACCCTCACATTGAGGGTGGTGCAGCGATTGTTACCGCTGCCCACCCTCCACCCTCAAGTGAGGGTGGAGGGTGGGCAGCAGAATAACCGCTGCACCACCCTCAATGTGAGGGTGGAGGGTGGGCAGCAGAATAACCGCTGCACCTCCACCCTCAATGTGAGGGTGGAGGGTGGGCAGCAGTAACAACTGCTGCACCACCCTCCACCCTCACATTGAGGGTGGAGGTGCAGCAGCTATCGCTGCCCACCCTCCACCCTCACATTGAGGGTGGAGGGTGGGCAGCATGAAAGCTCGCTGCACCTCCACCCTCAATGTGAGGGTGGAGGGTGGGCAGCAGTAACAACTGCTGCACCTCCACCCTCAATGTGAGGGTGGAGGGTGGGCAGCAGTAACAACTGCTGCGGGTGGAGGGTGGGCAGCAGTAACAACTGCTGCACAACTGCTGCACCTCCACCCTCAATGTGAGGGTGGAGGGTGGGCAGCGAATAACACGCTGCACGCGGGTGGAGGGTGGGCAGCAGAACAATCGCTGCACCGTGCAGCAGCTTGTTACCGCTGCCCACCCTCAATGTGAGGGTGGAGGGTGGGCAGCAGAACAATCGCTGCACAGCGTGCAGCAGCTTGTTACCGCTGCCCACCCTCCACCCTCACATTGAGGGTGGGCAGCAGAACAACCGCCGCACATGCAGCGCTGTTATCGCTGCCCACCTTCCACCCTCACATTGAGGGTGGTGCAGCAGCTTGTTACCGCTGCCCACCCTCAATGTGAGGGTGGAGGGTGGGCAGCAGAATAACAGCGCTGCACCGTGCAAGCGATTGTTCCTCGCTGCCCACCCTCAATGTGAGGGTGGAGGGTGGGCAGCAAGAATAACCGCTGCACAGGCAGCAGCTTGTTACCGCTGCCCACCCTCAATGTGAGGGTGGAGGGTGGGCAGCAAGAACAACCGCTGCACCGCCCACCCTCCACCCTCGGTGCAGCACGCATGTTACCGCTGCCCACCCTCAATGTGAGGGTGGAGGGTGGGCAGCAAGTAACAACCGGCAGCATGCGCCCACCCTCCACCCTCACATTGAGGGTGGGCAGCAAATAACCGCTGCATGCAGGCGCCAGTTATCGCTGCCCACCCTCCACCCCTCACATTGAGGGTGGTGCAGCAGCATTGTTACCGCTGCCCACCCTCAATGTGAGGGTGGAGGGTGGGCAGCAAGAATAACCGCTGCACCGTGCAGCAGCTTGTTATCGCTGCCCACCCTCAATGTGAGGGTGGAGGGTGGGCAGCAAGAACAATCGCTGCACAGTGCAGCAGCTTGTTACCGCTGCCCACCCTCAATGTGAGGGTGGAGGGTGGGCAGCAAGAACAACGCTGCACAGTGCAGCAGCTTGTTACCGCTGCCCACCCTCCACCCTCACATTGAGGGTGGGCAGCAAGAATAACCGCTGCACAGGTGCAGCAGTTGTTACTGCTGCCCACCCTCAATGTGAGGGTGGAGGGTGGGCAGCAGTAACAACCGCTGCACTCCACCCTCCACCCTCACATACAGTGCAGCAGTTGTTACTGCTGCCCACCCTCAATGTGAGGGTGGAGGGTGGGCAGCAGTAACAACCGCTGCACCGTGCAGCAGTTGTTACCGCTGCCCACCCTCCACCCTCACATTGAGGGTGGTGCAGCAGTAATCGCTGCCCACCCTCCACCCTCACATTGAGGGTGGAGGGTGGGCAGCGAGAAGCCCACCCTCCACCCTCACATTGAGGGTGGAGGGTGGGCAGCAAGAATAACCGGGCAGCAGTAGCAATCGCTGCACCACCCTCAATGTGAGGGTGGAGGGTGGGCAGCAAAATAACCGCCGCACCGTGCAGCAGCTTGTTACCGCTGCCCACCCTCCACCCTCAATGTGAGGGGTGGAGGGTGGGCAGCAGAACAACCGCTGCACCGTGCAGCAGCTTGTTACCGCTGCCCACCCTCCACCCTCAATGTTACTGCTGCACCACCCTCAATGTGAGGGTGGAGGGTGGGCAGCAGAATAACCGCTGCACGTGCAAGCAGCTTGTTACCGCTGCCCACCCTCCACCCTCAATGTGAGGGTGGAGGGTGGGCAGCAACAATCGCCGCACAGTGCAGCAGCTTGTCACCGCTGCCCACCCTCCACCCTCACATTGAGGGTGGTGCAAGCAAGAATACATGAGGGTGGAGGGTGGGCAGCAAGAACAACCGCCGCACACGCAGACTTGCTATCGCTGCCCACCCTCCACCCTCACATTGAGGGTGGTGCAGCAGTAACATTGAGGGTGGAGGGTGGGCAGCAGTAACAAGCTGCTGCACAGTGCAGCAGCTTGTTACCGCTGCCCACCCTCCACCCTCAACTTGTTGCACCCCTCAATGTGAGGGTGGAGGGTGGGCAGCAAGAATAACCGCCGCACCGTGCAGCGCTGTTACCGCTGCCCACCCTCCACCCTCACATTGAGGGTGGAGGGTGGGCAGCAGTTGTTACTGCTGCCCTGTGCAGCAGTTGTTACTGCTGCCCACCCTCCACCCTCAATGTGGAGGGTGGGCAGCAATGCCAGCTGCACGTGCACAGGCTTGTTACCGCTGCCCACCCTCCACCCTCACTGAGGGTGGAGGGTGGGCAGCACAAGGAATAACTGCGCTGCCCACCCTCCACCCTCACATTGAGGGTGGAGGGTGGGCAGCAGAACAACCGCTGCACGTGCAGCAAGCATCGCTGCCCACCCTCCACCCTCAATGTGAGGGTGGAGGGTGGGCAGCAATAACTGCTGCACCGTGCAGCAGCTTGTTACTGCTGCCCACCCTCCACCCTCACATTGAGGGTGGAGGGTGGGCAGCAGCAATCATCGCTGCACACTGTGCAGCAGCTTGTTATCGCTGCCCACCCTCCACCCTCAATGTGAGGGTGGAGGGTGGGCAGCAAGAATAATCGCTGCACATGCAGCAGCTTGTTACCGCTGCCCACCCTCCACCCTCACATTGAGGGTGGAGGGTGGGCAGCAATAACAATCGCCGCACAGCGTGCAGCAGTTACCGCTGCCCACCCTCCACCCTCACATTGAGGGTGGAGGGTGGGCAGCAAGAATAACCGCCGCACAGCGGCAGCAGCGTTACCGCTGCCCACCCTCCACCCTCAATGTGAGGGTGGAGGGTGGGCAGCAGAATAATCGCCGCAGCGTGCAGCAGCTTGTTACTGCTGCCCACCCTCCACCCTCACATTGAGGGTGGAGGGTGGGCAGCAAATAACCGCTGCACCGTGCAGCAGTTGTTACTGCTGCCCACCCTCCACCCTCACAGTGAGGGTGGAGGGTGGGCAGCAGATAACCGCTGCACCGTGCAGCAGCTTGTTACCGCTGCCCACCCTCCACCCTCAATGTGAGGGTGGAGGGTGGGCAGCAGAATAACCGCCGCACGCGTGCAGCAGCTTGTTATCGCTGCCCACCCTCCACCCTCAATGTGAGGGTGGAGGGTGGGCAGCAAGAACAACCGCTGCACCGTGCAGCAGCTTGTTACCGCTGCCCACCCTCCACCCTCACATTGAGGGTGGTGCAGCCAGTTGTTACCGCTGCCCACCCTCCACCCTCACATTGAGGGTGGTGCGGCAGCAGTAACAACCGCTGCACCGTGCAGCAGCTTGTTACCGCTGCCCACCCTCCACCCTCACATTGAGGGTGGTGCAGCACTGTTACCGCTGCCCACCCTCCACCCTCACATTGAGGGTGGGCAGCAAGAATAATCGCCGCACGCGTGCAGCAGCTTGTTATCGCTGCCCACTCTCAATGTGAGGGTGGAGGGTGGGCAGCAGTAACAACTGCTGCACTCCACCCTCCACCCTCACATTGAGGGTGGTGGCAGCAAGTTATCGCTGCCCACCCTCCACCCTCGTGCAGCAGCTAGTCACCGCTGCCCACCCTCAATGTGAGGGTGGAGGGTGGGCAGCAAGAACAAGCTGCGCACAGCGTGCAGCAGCTTGTTACTCGCTGCCCACCCTCCACCCTCACATTGAGGGTGGGCAGCAGCAACAACCGCTGCCCCCAGGAGGGTGGAGGGTGGGCAGCAGCAATAATCGTGCCACCGTGCAGCTTGTTACTGCTGCCCACCCTCCACCCTCGTGCAGCAGTTGTTACTGCTGCCCACCCTCAATGTGAGGGTGGAGGGTGGGCAGCAAGAATAACCGCCGCACATGCGCAGCAGCTTGTTACCGCTGCCCACCCTCCACCCTCACATTGAGGGTGGGCAGCAGAAACAATGTGAGGGTGGAGGGTGGGCAGCAGTAACAACTGCTGCAAACAACTGCTGCACAATGTGAGGGTGGAGGGTGGGCAGCAGAATAACCGGCTGCAGCGTGCAGCAGCTGTTATCGCTGCCCACCCTCCACCCTCACATTGAGGGTGGGCAGAAGTAACAACTGCTGCACATGCAGCAGCGGTTACCGCTGCCCACCCTCGAATGTGAGGGTGGAGGGTGGGCAGCAGTAACAACTGCTGCACAGTGCAGCAGTTGTCATCGCTGCACACCCTCAATGTGAGGGTGGAGGGTGGGCAGCAGAATAACCGCCGCACGCGGCAGCCGGTTATCGCTGCCCACCCTCCACCCTCACATTGAGGGTGGGCAGCAGAATAACCGCTGCACCGTGCAGCAGCTTGTTACGCTGCCCACCCTCAATGTGAGGGTGGAGGGTGGGCAGCAGTAACAACCGCTGCACGCGTGCAGCAGCTTGTTACCGCTGCCCACCCTCCACCCTCACATTGAGGGTGGCAGCAAGTTAGTCACGCTGCCCACCCTCAATGTGAGGGTGGAGGGTGGGCAGCAGAATAATCGCTGCACCGTGTGCAGCAGTTGTTACTGCTGCCCACCCTCCACCCTCACATTGAGGGTGGGCAGCAGTAAGGCAGCAGTAACAACTGCTGCACACCCTCAATGTGAGGGTGGAGGGTGGGCAGCAGTAACAACTGCTGCACAGCCCTCAATGTGAGGGTGGAGGGTGGGCAGCAAGAATAACCGCTGCACAGGTGCAGCAGCTTGTTACCGCTGCCCACCCTCCACCCTCACATTGAGGGTGGGCAGCAGTTGTTACTGCTGCCCACCCTCCACCCTCACATTGAGGGCTGTGCAGCAGTTGTTACTGCTGCCCACCCTCCACCAGTGCAGCAGTTGTTACCGCTGCCCACCCTCCACCCTCACATTGAGGGTGTGCAGCAGTTGTTACTGCTGCCCACCCTCCACCCTCACATTGAGGGTGCAGCCAGCTTGTACGCTGCCTTACCGCTGCCCACCCTCAATGTGAGGGTGGAGGGTGGGCAGCAAGAACAATCGCTGCACGGTGCAGCAGCTTGTTATCGCTGCCCACCCTCCACCCTCACATTGAGGGGAACTCGCCGCACCCTCAATGTGAGGGTGGAGGGTGGGCAGCAGAATAACCGCTGCACCGTGCAGCAGCTTGTTATCGCTGCCCACCCTCCACCCTCACATTGAGGGTGGGCATTGAGGGTGGGCAGCAGTGACACGCTGCACCACCCTCAATGTGAGGGTGGAGGGTGGGCAGCAAGAACAACCGCTGCACCGTGCAGCAGCTGTTACCGCTGCCCACCCTCCACCCTCACATTGAGGGTGGGAGGGTGGGCAGCAAGAATAACCGCCGCACAGTGCAGCAGCTTGTTACCGCTGCCCACCCTCCACCCTCACATTGGAGGGTGGGCAGCAACAACCGCTGCCCACCCTCAATGTGAGGGTGGAGGGTGGGCAGCAGAATAACCGCTGCACAGGCAGCAGCAGCTGCTACCGCTGCCCACCCTCCCCGCCCACCCTCAATGTGAGGGTGGAGGGTGGGCAGCAGAATAATCGCTGCACCGTGCAGCAGCTTGTTACCGCTGCCCACCCTCCACCCTCACATTGAGGGTGGTGCAGCAGTAACCGCTGCCACCGTCGCACGTGACCGCTGCCCACCCTCAATGTGAGGGTGGAGGGTGGGCAGCAATAACAACTCTGCACCTGCGCGTTCCGCCCCTGCAGCACTGTTACCGCTGCCCACCCTCCACCCTCACATTGAGGGTGGGCAGCAGAATAACCGCTGCACAGGCAGCAGCTTGTTACCGCTGCCCACCCTCAATGTGAGGGTGGAGGGTGGGCAGCAGAATAATCGCTGCACGTGCAGCAGCTGTTACCGCTGCCCACCCTCCACCCTCACATTGAGGGTGGGCAGCAGAATAACCGCTGCACAGCGCAGCTGTTACCGCTGCCCACCCTCAATGTGAGGGTGGAGGGTGGGCAGCAGCAATCGCTGCACAGTAGCAGCTGTTATCGCTGCCCACCCTCAATGTGAGGGTGGAGGGTGGGCAGCAGAATAATCGCTGCACAAGTGCAGCAGCTGTTACTGCTGCCCACCCTCCACCCTCACATTGAGGGTGGGCAGCAGTCTGCAGCAGTGCCACGCTGCCCACCCTCAATGTGAGGGTGGAGGGTGGGCAGCAGTAACAACCGCTGCCCACCCCTGAGGGTGGAGGGTGGGCAGCAGAACAATCGCTGCACAGGTGCAGCACGTTACCGCTGCCCACCCTCAATGTGAGGGTGGAGGGTGGGCAGCAAGAATAATCGCTGCACACGTGCAGCAGCTTGTTACCGCTGCCCACCCTCCACCCTCACATTGAGGGTGGGCAGCAGAATAATCGCTGCACAGTGCAGCAGCGCACGCTGCCCACTCCACCCTCAATGTGAGGGTGGAGGGTGGGCAGCAGTAACAACTGCTGCACCGTGCAGCAGTTGTTACTGCTGCCCACCCTCCACCCTCACATTGAGGGTGGGCAGCAAATAACGCTGCAGCAGCCTGCTGCCCACCCTCCACCCTCACATTGAGGGTGGGCAGCAGAACAACCGCTGCACCGTGCAGCAGCTTGTTACCGCTGCCCACCCTCCACCCTCACATGAGGGTGGGCAGCAAGAATAACCGCTGGCACACGTGCAGGAGCTTGTTACCGCTGCCCACCCTCAATGTGAGGGTGGAGGGTGGGCAGCAGAATAACCGCTGCACCGTGCAGCAGTTGTTATTGCTGCCCACCCTCCACCCTCAATTGAGGGTGGAGGGTGGGCAGCAGTAACAACTGCTGCACCGTGCAGCACTTGTTATTGCTGCCCACCCTCCACCCTCAAGTGAGGGTGGAGGGTGGGCAGCAATAACAACTGCTGCACACACTTGTGCAGCATTGCAACACTGCTGCACCGCACGTTGCTGCCAAGGTGTGCAGCAGTTGTTACTGCTGCCCACCCTCCACCCTCAATATGAGGGTGGAGGGTGGGCAGCAATAACAACTGCTGCACAGTGTGTGCAGCAGTTGTTATTGCTGCCCACCCTCCACCCTCATATTGAGGGTGGGCAGAGCACCACGCTGCACCACCCTCCACCCTCAATGTGAGGGTGGAGGGTGGGCAGCAATAACAGCCGCACCGTGCAGCAGCTTGTTACCGCTGCCCACCCTCCACCCTCACATTGAGGGTGGGCAGCAAGAATAATCGCGCGTGCAGCAGCTGTTACCGCTGCCCACCCTCAATGTGAGGGTGGAGGGTGGGCAGCAAGAACACGCTGCCACCCTCAACGTGAGGGTGGAGGGTGGGCAGCAACAATCGCTGCAGCCGTGCAGCTTGTTACCGCTGCCCACCCTCCACCCTCACATTGAGGGTGGGCAGCAAGAATAATCGCGCAAGTGCAAGCTTGTTACCGCTGCCCACCCTCAATGTGAGGGTGGAGGGTGGGCAGCAGAATAACCGCTGCACAGTGCAGCAGCTGTTACCGCTGCCCACCCTCCACCCTCACATTGAGGGTGGGCAGCAGTAACCGCGCACCTGCAGCAGCTTGTTATCGCTGCCCACCCTCAATGTGAGGGTGGAGGGTGGGCAGCAGACAATCGCTGCACACGTGCAGCAGCTTGTTACCGCTGCCCACCCTCCACCACGTGAGGGTGGAGGGTGGGCAGCAGCAATCGCTGCATGCAGCAGCAGCCGCCCCCCCACCCTCAATGTGAGGGTGGAGGGTGGGCAGCAAATAACCGCTGCACAACGTGCAAGCAGCTTGTTACCGCTGCCCACCCTCAATGTGAGGGTGGAGGGTGGGCAGCAGTAACAACTGCTGCACAGTGCAGCAGTTGTTACACCCTCACATTGAGGGTGGGCAGCAGTAACAACTGCTGCACCGTGCAGCAGTTGTTATCGCTGCCCACCCTCAATGTGAGGGTGGAGGGTGGGCAGCAAGAATAACCGCTGCACCGTGCAGCAGCAGCCATCGCTGCCCACCCTCAATGTGAGGGTGGAGGGTGGGCAGCAAGAATAATCGCTGCACCGTGCAGCTGTTACCGCTGCCCACCCTCCACCCTCACATTGAGGGTGGGCAGCAAGAACAATCGCCGCACGTGCAGCAGCTGTTACCGCTGCCCACCCTCAATGTGAGGGTGGAGGGTGGGCAGCAGGAACAATCGCCGCACAGTGCAGCAGCTGTTACCGCTGCCCACCCTCCACCCTCACATTGGAGGGTGGGCAGCAGAATAATCGCGCACAGCAGCAGCTTGTTATCGCTGCCCACCCTCAATGTGAGGGTGGAGGGTGGGCAGCAGTAACAACTGCTGCACAGTGCAGCAGTTGTTACTGCTGCCCACCCTCCACCCTCACATTGAGGGTGGAGGGTGGGCAGCAGTAACAACTGCTGCACAGTGCAGCAGTTGTTACTGCTGCCCACCCTCCACCCTCACATTGAGGGTGGGCAGCAAGAAACCGCGCACAGCAGCTTGTTACCGCTGCCCACCCTCAATGTGAGGGTGGAGGGTGGGCAGCAGTAACAACGCTGCACTGCAGCAGCTGTCCTGCTGCCCACCGCTGCCCACCCTCAATGTGAGGGTGGAGGGTGGGCAGCAGAATAATCGCTGCACCGTGCAGCAGCTGTTATCGCTGCCCACCCTCCACCCCTCACATTGAGGGTGGGCAGCAGCAATACGCGCAGCCAGCGTGTTACCGCTGCCCACCTCCAATGTGAGGGTGGAGGGTGGGCAGCAGTAACAATCGCCGCACACGTGCAGCAGTTGTTACTGCTGCCCACCCTCCACCCTCACATTGAGGGTGGGCAGCAGTTGTTACTGCTGCCCACCCTCAATGTGAGGGTGGAGGGTGGGCAGCAGAATAACCGCTGCACAGTGCAGCAGCTTGTTACCGCTGCCCACCCTCCACCCTCACATTGAGGGTGGGCAGCAAGCGCTGCCAAGCAGCCAGTCACCGCTGCCCACCCTCAATGTGAGGGTGGAGGGTGGGCAGCAGAACAATCGCGCGCAGTGCAGCAGCTTGTTATCGCTGCCCACCCTCCACCCTCACATTGAGGGTGGGCAGCAAGAATGACGCGCCCACCCTCAATGTGAGGGTG
This sequence comes from Wollemia nobilis, assembly GCA_028583015.1. NCBI lineage: Eukaryota > Viridiplantae > Streptophyta > Pinopsida > Araucariales > Araucariaceae > Wollemia > Wollemia nobilis. Next base: position 16,783,514 of record JAQPPZ010000756.1, read on the forward strand.
GAGGGTGGGCAGCAGAACAACCGCTGCACGTGCAGCAGCTTGTTACCGCTGCCCACCCTCCACCCTCACATTGAGGGTGGGCAGCAAGAATGACCGCTGCCACCCTCAATGTGAGGGTGGAGGGTGGGCAGCAGGAATAACTCGCTGCACACGTGGTGCAGCCTGTTATCGCTGCCCACCCTCCACCCTCACATGTGAGGGTGGGCAGCAGGTAGCGCACCTGCCCACCCTCAATGTGAGGGTGGAGGGTGGGCAGCAGAACAACCGCCGCACGGTGCAGCAGCTTAGCCACCGCTGCCCACCCTCCACCCTCACATTGAGGGTGGGAGGGTGGGCAGCAGAATAACCGCTGCACAGTGAGGGGGAGGGTGGGCACTGCCCACCCTCAATGTGAGGGTGGAGGGTGGGCAGCAGAATAATCGCTGCACAGCGTGCAGCTTGTTACCGCTGCCCACCCTCCACCCTCACATTGAGGGTGGGCGCAGACAACCGTGCAGCAGCTGTTACCGCTGCCCACCCTCCACCCTCACATTGAGGGTGGGCAGCGGTGAGCAGTGCAGCATCGCCACAACGTGCAGCAGCTGTTACCGCTGCCCACCCTCCACCCTCACATGTGAGGGTGGAGGGTGGGCAGCAGAACATCGCTGCACGTGCAGCAGCTCGTTGCCCACCCTCCACCCTCACATTGAGGGTGGGCAGCAAGAACGCCGCTGCAGCTTATCGCTGCCCACCCTCAATCGTGAGGGTGGAGGGTGGGCAGCAAGAATAATCGCCGCACCGTGCAGCAATTGTTACCGCTGCCCACCCTCCACCCTCACATTGAGGGCTGCCACCCTCAATGTGAGGGTGGAGGGTGGGCAGCAGAATAACCGCGCACCGTGCAGCAGCTGTTACCGCTGCCCACCCTCCACCCTCACATTGAGGGTGGGCAGGCAGGGTGGCAGTAATCGCTGCCCACCCTCAATGTGAGGGTGGAGGGTGGGCAGCAAGAATAATCGCTGCACCGTGCAGCAGCTTGTTACCGCTGCCCACCCTCCACCCTCACATTGAGGGTGGAGGGTGGGCAGCAAGAATAACCGCGCCGCAGCGTGGGCAGCAACAATCGTGACGCGTGCAGCGCCACCCTCCACCCTCACAGTGAAGGTGCAGCAGCGCAGCATCGCTGCCCACCCTCCACCCTCACATGTGAGGGTGGAGGGTGGGCAGCCGCACTCGCTGCACCTCAAGTGAGGGTGGAGGGTGGGCAGCAGTAATAACTGCTGCATACGTGCAGCAGCTTGTTACCGCTGCCCACCCTCCACCCTCACATTGAGGGTGGGCAGCAGAATAATCGCTGCACGCAGCTACCGCTGCAGCACGCTCGCATCACCGCTCCACCCTCAATGTGAGGGTGGAGGGTGGGCAGCAAGAATAATCGCTGCACGCTGCAGCAGCTGTTACCGCTGCCCACCCTCCACCCTCACATTGAGGGTGGGCAGCAGCAAGCGACCGTTAGCAGCGCCACCCTCCACCCTCACATGTGAGGGTGGGCAGCAAGAATAACCTGCACGCACGGCAGCAGTTGTTACTGCTGCCCACCCTCCACCCTGAGGGTGGAGGGTGGGCAGCAAGAATAATCGCAGCAGCTGTTACCGCTGCCCACCCTCAATGTGAGGGTGGAGGGTGGGCAGCAGAACAATCGCCGCACAGTGCAGCAGCTGTTACCGCTGCCCACCCTCCACCCTCACATTGAGGGTGGGCAGCAATAACCGCTGCACAGCGAGCAGCTTGTTATCGCTGCCCACCCTCAATGTGAGGGTGGAGGGTGGGCAGCAAGAATAATCGCTGCACATGCAGCAGCTTGTTACCGCTGCCCACCCTCCACCCTCACATTGAGGGTGGGCAGCAGAAAAAAGACAGCCAGCAGTTACCGCTGCCCACCCTCCACCCTCACATTGAGGGTGGGCAGCAAGAATAACCGCGCACAGTGCAGCAGCGTTGTTACCGCTGCCCACCCTCAATGTGAGGGTGGAGGGTGGGCAGCAGGAACAACCGCCATCGCGCCACCCTCAATGTGAGGGTGGAGGGTGGGCTGCAGCATAATCCGCTGCACCGTGCAGCTGCTACGCTGCGCTCACCGCTGCCCACCCTCAATGTGAGGGTGGAGGGTGGGCAGCAGACATGAATCGCAGCACCTCAAGTGAGGGTGGAGCAAGTGCAAGCAGCTTGTTACCGCTGCCCACCCTCAATGTGAGGGTGGAGGGTGGGCAGCAAGAATAACCGCTGCACAAGCAGCACTGTTACCGCTGCCCACCCTCCACCCTCACATTGAGGGTGGAGAGGTGGGCAGCAGCAGCTGTTACCGCTGCCCACCCTCAATGTGAGGGTGGAGGGTGGGCAGCAGAACAATCGCTGCACCGTGCAGCAGCTGTTACCGCTGCCCACCCTCCACCCTCACATTGAGGGTGGGCAGCAACAAAGTGCAGCAGGTGTTTATCGCTGCCCACCCTCAATGTGAGGGTGGAGGGTGGGCAGCAGTAACAACTGCTGCACAGTGCAGCAGCTTGTTATCGCTGCCCACCCTCCACCCTCACATTGAGGGTGGGCAGCAGTAACAACTGCTGCACAGTGCAGCAGCTGTTATCGCTGCCCACCCTCAATGTGAGGGTGGAGGGTGGGCAGCAGAATAATCGCTGCACGCGTGCAGCAGCTGTTACCGCTGCCCACCCTCCACCCTCACATGGGTGGAGGGTGGGCAGCAAGAACAACCGCCGCACCGTGCAGCAGCTTGTTACCGCTGCCCACCCTCAATGTGAGGGTGGAGGGTGGGCAGCAGAATAACCGCTGCACCGTGCAGCAGCTGTTACCGCTGCCCACCCTCCACCCTCACATTGAGGGTGGGCAGCAGAACAACCGCTGCACGGCAGCTGTTATCGCTGCCCACCCTCAATGTGAGGGTGGAGGGTGGGCAGCAAGAATAATCGCTGCACCGTGCAGCAGCTGTTACCGCTGCCCACCCTCCACCCTCACATTGAGGGTGGGCAGCAAGAACAACCGCTGCACAGGTGCAGCAGCTTGTTATCGCTGCCCACCCTCAATGTGAGGGTGGAGGGTGGGCAGCAGTAACAACCGCTGCACAGGTGCAGCAGCTGTTACCGCTGCCCACCCTCCACCCTCACATTGAGGGTGGGCAGCAGAATAATCGCTGCACGTGCAGCAGCTTGTTACCGCTGCCCACCCTCAATGTGAGGGTGGAGGGTGGGCAGCAAGTAATAACCGCTGCACAGTGCAGCAGCTGTTACCGCTGCCCACCCTCCACCCTCACATTGAGGGTGGGCAGCAGAATAACTGCCGCACGTGCAGCTGCCGCTGCCCCCCCCCCTCAATGTGAGGGTGGAGGGTGGGCAGCAGTAACAACTGCTGCACGTGCAGCAGTTGTTACTGCTGCCCACCCTCCACCCTCAATGTGAGGGTGGAGGGTGGGCAGCAGTAACAACTGCTGCACAGTGCAGCAGTTGTTACTGCTGCCCACCCTCCACCCTCACATTGAGGGTGGGCAGCAGTAACAACTGCTGCACAGTGCAGCAGTTGTTACTGCTGCCCACCCTCAATGTGAGGGTGGAGGGTGGGCAGCAGTAACAACTGCTGCACAGTGCAGCAGTTGTTACTGCTGCCCACCCTCAATGTGAGGGTGGAGGGTGGGCAGCAGTAACAACTGCTGCACAGTGCAGCAGTTGTTACCGCTGCCCACCCTCCACCCTCACATTGAGGGTGGGCAGCAGAACAACCGCTGCACAGTGCAGAGCTTGTTACCGCTGCCCACCCTCAATGTGAGGGTGGAGGGTGGGCAGCAGAATAACCGCTGCACTGCAGCAGCTTGTTACCGCTGCCCACCCTCCACCCTCACATTGAGGGTGGAGGGGCAGGCAGCAATAACCGCTGCACACGTGCAGCAGTTGTTACTGCTGCCCACCCTCCACCCTCACATTGAGGGTGGGCAGCAGTAACAACTGCTGCACAGTGCAGCAGTTGTTACTGCTGCCCACCCTCAATGTGAGGGTGGAGGGTGGGCAGCAAAATAAAGTGGCAGCTACGTGCAGCAGCTGTTACCGCTGCCCACCCTCCACCCTCACATTGGAGGGTGGGCAGCAGAATAATCGCTGCACCGTGCAGCAGTTGTCACCGCTGCCCACCCTCAATGTGAGGGTGGAGGGTGGGCAGCAGAACAACCGCTGCACAGCGTGCAGCAGCTGCTACTGCTGCCCACCCTCCACCGTGAGGGTGGAGGGTGGGCAGCAGAACAACCGCTGCACACAGTGGCAGCTTGTTACCGCTGCCCACCCTCACGTGAGGGTGGAGGGTGGGCAGCAGTAAAACAGTGCAGCAGCTGTTACCGCTGCCCACCCTCAATGTGAGGGTGGAGGGTGGGCAGCAATAACCGCTGCACAGTGCAGCAGCTTGTTATCGCTGCCCACCCTCCACCCTCACATTGAGGGTGGGCAGCAGAACAACCGCTGCACCGTGCAGCAGCTTGTTACCGCTGCCCACCCTCAATGTGAGGGTGGAGGGTGGGCAGCAGAATAACCGCTGCACCGTGCAGCAGCTTGCTACACGCTGCCCACCCTCCACCCTCACATTGAGGGTGGGCAGCAGAACAACCGTCGCACGTGCAGCAGCTGTTACTGCTGCCCACCCTCAATGTGAGGGTGGAGGGTGGGCAGCAGTAACAACTGCTGCACAGTGCAGCAGTTGTTACTGCTGCCCACCCTCCACCCTCACATTGAGGGTGGGCAGCAGTAACAACTGCTGCCCACCCTCAATGTGAGGGTGGAGGGTGGGCAGCAAGAATAACCGCTGCACGCGTGCAGCAGTTGTTACCGCTGCCCACCCTCCACCCTCACATTGAGGGTGGGCAGCAAAAACGCTGCATGCAGCAGCTGTTACCGCTGCCCACCCTCAACGTGAGGGTGGAGGGTGGGCAGCAAGAATAATCGCCGCACAGCTGCAGCAGCTTGTTACCGCTGCCCACCCTCCACCCTCACATTGAGGGTGGGCAGCAGAATAATCGCTGCACGTGCAAGCAGCTGCTATCGCTGCCCACCCTCAATGTGAGGGTGGAGGGTGGGCAGCAGAATAATCGCTGCACACAGTGCAGCAGTTGTTACTGCTGCCCACCCTCCACCCTCACATTGAGGGTGGGCAGCAGTAACAACTGCTGCACAGTGCAGCAGTGTTACCGCTGCCCACCCTCAATGTGAGGGTGGAGGGTGGGCAGCAGAATAACCGCTGCACCGTGCAGCAGCTGTTATCGCTGCCCACCCTCCACCCTCACATTGAGGGTGGGCAGCAAACAACCGCTGCACAGCAGCAGTTGTTACCGCTGCCCACCCTCAATGTGAGGGTGGAGGGTGGGCAGCAAGAATAACTGCCGCATCAGGCAGCAGCTTGTTATCGCTGCCCACCCTCCACCCTCACATTGAGGGTGGGCAGCAGAATAACCGCTGCACAGTGCAGCATGTTACCGCTGCCCACCCTCAATGTGAGGGTGGAGGGTGGGCAGCAAGAATAACCGCTGCACATAGGCAGCAGCTTGTTACCGCTGCCCACCCTCAATGTGAGGGTGGAGGTGGGCAGCAGAATAACCGCCGCAGTACGTGCAGCTTGCTGCCACCGCTGCCCACCCTCAATGTGAGGGTGGGAGGGTGGGCAGCAGGAATAATCGCCGCACCGTGCAGCACTTGTTACCGCTGCCCACCCTCCACCCTCACATTGAGGGTGGGCAGCAGCTACTGCAAACACCGGGCTGCCCACCCTCAATGTGAGGGTGGAGGGTGGGCAGCAAGGAACAATCGCCGCACAGGTGCAGCAGCTTGTTACCGCTGCCCACCCTCCACCCTCACATTGAGGGTGGGCAGCAGAACAATCGCTGCACACGTGCAGCAGCGTAGCGCTGCCCACCTCCACCCTCACATGCGAGGTGCAGCAGCTACCGCTGCCCACCCTCCACCCTCACATTGAGGGTGGGCAGCAGAATAACAGCTGCATCGCTGCACCACCCTGCCACCCTCAATGTGAGGGTGGAGGGTGGGCAGCAAGAATAACCGCTGCACGTGCAGCAGCTTTTACCGCTGCCCACCCTCACAGAGGGTGGGCAGCAGTAACAATCGCTGCACCGTGCAGCTTGTTACCGCTGCCCACCCCTCCACCCTCACATTGAGGGTGGGCAGCAGAACAATCGCTGCATGCAGCAGCTAGTCACGCTGCCCACCCTCAATGTGAGGGTGGAGGGTGGGCAGCAAGAATAATCGCTGCACCGTGCAGCAGCTGTTATCGCTGCCCACCCTCCACCCTCACATTGAGGGTGGGCAGCAAGCACAATCGCCGCATCGTGCAGCAGCTTGTTACCGCTGCCCACCCTCAATGTGAGGGTGGAGGGTGGGCAGCAAGAATAACAGCGCACGTGGAGGGTGGGCAGCAGAATAATCGCTGCACAGGTGCAGCTTGTTACCGCTGCCCACCCTCCACCCTCACATTGAGGGTGGGCAGCAGTGGAGGGTGGGCAGCAAGAATAACCGCTGCCCACCCTCAATGTGAGGGTGGAGGGTGGGCAGCAGAACAACCGCTGCACGGTGCAGCAGCTGTTACCGCTGCCCACCCTCCACCCTCACATTGAGGGTGGGGAGGGTGGGCAGCAAGAACAATCGCCGCACAGTGCAGCAGCTGCTACCGCTGCCCACCCTCCACCCTCACATTGAGGGTGGCAGCAGCGCATGTTATCGCTGCCCACCCTCAATGTGAGGGTGGAGGGTGGGCAGCAGAATAACCGCCGCACCGTGCAGCAGCTTGTTACCGCTGCCCACCCTCCACCCTCCCTCAATGTGAGGGTGGAGGGTGGGCAGCAAGAATAACCGCCGCACAGGTGCAGCAGCTTGTTACCGCTGCCCACCCTCCACCCTCACATTGAGGGTGGGCAGCAAGAATACCGCTGCCCACCTGCTACCGCTGCCCACCCTCAATGTGAGGGTGGAGGGTGGGCAGCAAAATAACCGCCGCACCGTGCAGCAGCTAGCCATCGCTGCCCACCCTCCACCCCTCACATTGAGGGTGGGCAGAACGCAGCCCACCCTCAATGTGAGGGTGGAGGGTGGGCAGCAAGAATAACCGCCGCACGCGTGCAGCAGCTTGTTACCGCTGCCCACCCTCCACCCCTCACATTGAGGGTGGGCAGCGCAGCAAGAACATCGCCGCCCACCCTCAACGTGAGGGTGGAGGGTGGGCAGCAGAATCACCGCTGCCCACCCTCAATGTGAGGGTGGAGGGTGGGCAGCAAGAATAACCGCGCACAGAGGGAGTGCAGCAGCTACCGCTGCCCACCCTCCACCCTCACATGTGAGGGTGGGCAGCAGATAATCCGCGCTCACACGCACCCTCAATGTGAGGGTGGAGGGTGGGCAGCAGAACAACCGCCGCACCGTGCAGCAGCTTGTTACCGCTGCCCACCCTCCACCCTCACATTGAGGGTGGGCAGCAGCATGTTACCGCTGCCCACCCTCCACCCTCACATTGAGGGTGGCAGCAGCCAGTTGCCGCATCGCTGCCCACCCTCAATGTGAGGGTGGAGGGTGGGCAGCAGGAACAATCGCTGCACCGTGCAGGCAGCTTGTTACCGCTGCCCACCCTCCACCCTCACATTGAGGGTGGGCAGCAAGTACATCGCCAGCATCGCTGCCCACCCTCAATGTGAGGGTGGAGGGTGGGCAGCAGGAATAACCGCTGCACCGTGCAGCAGCTTGTTACCGCTGCCCACCCTCCACCCTCACATTGAGGGTGGGCAGCAGGAACAACCGCTGCACACGTGCAGCAGCTGTTATCGCTGCCCACCCTCAATGTGAGGGTGGAGGGTGGGCAGCAAGAATAACCGCGCACCGTGCAGCAGCTTGTTATCGCTGCCCACCCTCCACCCTCACATTGAGGGTGGGCAGCAGTAGCAAGCACCGCTGCCCACCCTCAATGTGAGGGTGGAGGGTGGGCAGCAGAATAACCGCCGCACCGTGCAGCAGCTTGTTACCGCTGCCCACCCTCCACCCTCACATTGAGGGTGGAGGGTGGGCAGCAAGTAAATCGCAGCACTGTTGCAGCAGCTAGTTACTCGCTGCCCACCCTCAATGTGAGGGTGGAGGGTGGGCAGCAGAACAATCGCTGCACCGTGCAGCAGCTTGTTACCGCTGCCCACCCTCCACCCTCACATTGAGGGTGGGCAGCAGCATCACCGCTGCACACCCTCAATGTGAGGGTGGAGGGTGGGCAGCAGAATAACCGCCGCACCGTGCAGCAGCTGTTACCGCTGCCCACCCTCCACCCTCACATTGAGGGTGGGCAGCAAGAATAATCGCTGCACAGTGCAGCAGTTGTTATTGCTGCCCACCCTCAATGTGAGGGTGGAGGGTGGGCAGCAATAACAACGCTGCACGGTGCAGCAGCTTGTTACCGCTGCCCACCCTCCACCCTCACATTGAGGGTGGGCAGCAGCAATAATCGCTGCACAAAGTGCAGCAGCTGTTATCGCTGCCCACCCTCCACCCTCACATTGAGGGTGGGCAGCAAGAATAATCGCTGCAGTGCAGCTGTTACCGCTGCCCACCCTCAATGTGAGGGTGGAGGGTGGGCAGCAAGAATAATCGCTGCACCGTGCAGCAGCTGTTACCGCTGCCCACCCTCCACCCTCACATTGAGGGTGGGCAGCAAAATAACCGCTGCACCGTGCAGCAGCTGTTACCGCTGCCCACCCTCCACCCTCACATTGAGGGTGGGCAGCAAGAATAACCGCTGCACCGTGCAGCAGCTTGTTACCGCTGCCCACCCTCCACCGTGAGGGTGGAGGGTGGGCAGCAGAATAATCGCCGCACTGCGTAGCAGCTGTCACCGCTGCCCACCCTCCACCCTCACATTGAGGGTGGGCAGCAAGAATAACCGCTGCATCGGCGCAGCAGCTTGTTACCGCTGCCCACCCTCAATGTGAGGGTGGAGGGTGGGCAGCAGAATAATCGCTGCACCGTGCAGCAGCTGTTATCGCTGCCCACCCTCCACCCTCACATTGAGGGTGGGCAGCAAGAATAATCGCAGCACCGTGCAGCAGCTTGCCATCGCTGCCCACCCTCAATGTGAGGGTGGAGGGTGGGCAGCAAGAATAATCGTCGCACCGTGCAGCAGCTTGTTACCGCTGCCCACCCTCCACCCTCACATTGAGGGCGTGCAGCAGCTGTTACCGCTGCCCACCCTCCACCCTCACATTGGAGGGTGGGCAGCAGAATAATCGCTGCACCGTGCAGCAGCTTGTTACCGCTGCCCACCCTCAATGTGAGGGTGGAGGGTGGGCAGCAGCAACAACCGCTGCACACATGTGCAGCAGCTTGTTACCGCTGCCCACCCTCCACCCTCACATTGAGGGTGGAGAAGAGTGGGCAGCAGCCGTTACCGCTGCCCACCCCAAAGTGAGGGTGGAGGGTGGGCAGCAATAACAACCGCTGCACACACTTGTGCAGCAGTTGTTATTGCTGCCCACCCTCCACCCTCACATGTGAGGGTGGAGGGTGGGCAGCAAAGCAATCGCTGCACTCATGCAGTGAGGGTGGGCAGCAGCATAACTCGCTGCACAAGGGTGCAGCAGCTTGTTATCGCTGCCCACCCTCCACCCTCACATTGAGGGTGGAGGGTGGGCAGCAAGAACAACCGCCGCACGGTGCAGCAGCTGTTACCGCTGCCCACCCTCCACCCTCACATTGAGGGTGGGCAGCAAGAATAACCGCTGCACGTGCAGCAGCTGTTACCGCTGCCCACCCTCCACCCTCACATTGAGGGTGGGCAGCAAGAACAATCGCTGCAGCGTGCAGCAAGCTGCCACCGCTGCCCACCCCCATGAGGGTGGAGGGTGGGCAGCAGAATAACGCGCACGCAGAGAGCTTGTTACCGCTGCCCACCCTCAATGTGAGGGTGGAGGGTGGGCAGCAGGAATAATCGCTGCACAGTGCAGCAGCTTGCTACCGCTGCCCACCCTCCACCCTCACATTGAGGGTGGGCAGCAGAATAATCGCCGCACGTGAGGGTGGGCAGCAGAACAATCGCTGCACGTGGCCTTCACCGCTGCACACTCAGGTGGCAGCAGCTTACCGCTGCCCACCCTCCACCCTCACATTGAGGGCGTGCAGCAGCCAGTTACCGCTGCCCACCCTCAATGTGAGGGTGGAGGGTGGGCAGCAAGAATAACCGCTGCACCGTGCAGCAGCTGTTACCGCTGCCCACCCTCCACCCTCACATTGAGGGTGGGCAGCCAGCTTGTTACCGCTGCCCACCCTCAATGTGAGGGTGGAGGGTGGGCAGCAGAATAATCGCTGCACCGTGCAGCAGCTTGTTACCGCTGCCCACCCTCCACCCTCACATTGAGGGTGGGCAGCAGTACAGCATCACGCTGCCCACCCTCAATGTGAGGGTGGAGGGTGGGCAGCAGAATAACCGCTGCACAGGCAGCAGCTTGTTACTGCTGCCCACCCTCCACCCTCACATTGAGGGTGGGCAGCAATAACAACTGCTGCACAGTGCAGCAGTTGTTACTGCTGCCCACCCTCAATGTGAGGGTGGAGGGTGGGCAGCAGTAACAACTGCTGCACAGTGCAGCAGTTGTTACTGCTGCCCACCCTCCACCCTCACATTGAGGGTGGGCAGCAAGAACAATCGCCGCACACTGCAGCAGCTTGTTACCGCTGCCCACCCTCAATGTGAGGGTGGAGGGTGGGCAGCAGAATAACCGCTGCACCGTGCAGCAGCTTGTTACCGCTGCCCACCCTCCACCCTCACATTGAGGGTGGGCAGCAAGAACAATCGCTGCACGTGCAGCAGCTGTTATCGCTGCCCACCCTCAATGTGAGGGTGGAGGGTGGGCAGCAGAATAACCGCTGCACAGCTGCAGCAGTTGCCACGCTGCCCACCCTCCACCCTCACATTGAGGGTGGCAGCAGCTGTTATCGCTGCCCACCCTCAATGTGAGGGTGGAGGGTGGGCAGCAAGAATAATCGCTGCAGACCGGCAGCAGCTTGTTACCGCTGCCCACCCTCCACCCTCACATTGAGGGTGGGCAGCAGCAACAATCGCTGCAAACAAGCTGCAAGCATCGCTGCCCACCCTGCCCACAATGTGAGGGTGGAGGGTGGGCAGCAAGAACAATCGCTGCACAGTGCAGCAGTTGTTACTGCTGCCCACCCTCCACCCTCACATTGAGGGTGGGCAGCAGCAGTGCACACGCTGCCCACCCTCAATGTGAGGGTGGAGGGTGGGCAGCAAGAATAATCGCTGCACAGTGCAGCAGCTTGTTACCGCTGCCCACCCTCCACCCTCACATTGAGGGTGGGCAGCAGAACAATCGCTGCACGTGCAGCAGCTGTTACCGCTGCCCACCCTCAATGTGAGGGTGGAGGGTGGGCAGCAAGAATAATCGCTGCACCGTGCAGCACTTGTTACCGCTGCCCACCCTCAATGTGAGGGTGGAGGGTGGGCAGCAGGAACAATCGCTGCACAGTGCAGCAGCTGTTACCGCTGCCCACCCTCCACCCTCACATTGAGGGTGGGCAGCAGAATAACCGCCGCACACGTGCAGCAGCTGTTATCGCTGCCCACCCTCAATGTGAGGGTGGAGGGTGGGCAGCAGTAATAATCGCTGCACAGCGTGCAGCTTGTTACCGCTGCCCACCCTCCACCCTCAATTAGGTGGAGGGTGGGCAGCAAGAATAATCGCCGCACGTGCACTTGTTATCGCTGCCCACCCTCCACCCTCACATTGAGGGTGGGCAGCAGGAACAATCGCCGCACAGTGCAGCAGCTGTCATCGCTGCCCACCCTCAATGTGAGGGTGGAGGGTGGGCAGCAGAATAATCGCAGCACAGTGCAGCAGCTTGTTACCGCTGCCCACCCTCCACCCTCACATTGAGGGTGGGCAGCAAGAACGCGCACGGCAGCAGCTAGCATCGCTGCCCACCCTCCACCTGAGGGTGGAGGGTGGGCAGCAGCAATGCGCAGCACTGTTACCGCTGCCCACCCTCCACCCTCACATTGAGGGTGGGCAGCAAGAATAACCGCTGCACAGTGCAGCAGCTGTTATCGCTGCCCACCCTCAATGTGAGGGTGGAGGGTGGGCAGCAAGAATAATCGCCGCACACGGCAGCAGCTGTTACCGCTGCCCACCCTCCACCCTCACATTGAGGGTGGGCAGCAAGAATAACGCGCAGCAGCGTGCAGCAGCTTGTTATCGCTGCCCACCCTCCACCCTCACATTGAGGGTGGGCAGCAAGAATAACCGCTGCACAGCGTGCAGCAGCTTGTTACCGCTGCCCACCCTCAATGTGAGGGTGGAGGGTGGGCAGCAGAATAACCGCCGCATCAGTGCAGCAGCTTGTTACCGCTGCCCACCCTCCACCCTCACATTGAGGGTGGGCAGCAGAATAATCGCCGCACCGTGCAGCAGCTTGTTATCGCTGCCCACCCTCAATGTGAGGGTGGAGGGTGGGCAGCAAATAATCGGCTGGACAGGTGGGCAGCAAGCTGTCACCGCTGCACACGCTGCAGTGGAGGGTGGGCAGCAAGAATAACCGCTGCACCCTCGGTGGAGGGTGGGCAGCAGGAATAACCGCTGCAGGAGGGTGGGCAGCAGTAACCGCTGCCCACCCTCAAGGTGAGGGTGGAGGGTGGGGCAGCAAGTAATAACCGCCGCACACGGTGCAGCTTGTTATCGCTGCCCACCCTCCACCCTCACATTGAGGGTGGGCAGCAGCATAGTGGCGGAGGGTGGGCAGCAGCTGTTATCGCTGCCACCTCCACCCTCAATGTGAGGGTGGAGGGTGGGCAGCAAGAATAACCGCCGCACAAGGCAGCAGCTGTTACCGCTGCCCACCCTCCACCCTCACATTGAGGGTGGGCAGCGGCTGGAGGGTGGGCAGCAAGAATAACCGCTGCATGCAGTAGCAGCTAGTTACCGCTGCCCACCCTCCACCCTCACATTGAGGGTGCAGCAGCATGTCAGCCACCGCTGCCCACCCTCAATGTGAGGGTGGAGGGTGGGCAGCAAGAATAATCGCTGCACCGTGCAGCAGCTTGTTACCGCTGCCCACCCTCCACCCTCAATGTGAGGGTGGAGGGTGGGCAGCAGAACAACCGCTGCACAGTGCAGCAGCTTGTTACCGCTGCCCACCCTCCACCCTCACATTGAGGGTGGTGGCAGCAGCAGTGATACTCGCTGCCCACTCCTCCACCCTCAATGTGAGGGTGGAGGGTGGGCAGCAGAATAACCGCTGCACACGTGCAGCAGTTGTTACCGCTGCCCCCCTCCACCCTCCTTGAGGGTGGGAGCAAAAACAAATGTGAGGGTGGAGGGTGGGCAGCAGTAACAATTGCTGCACCGTGCAGCAGTTGTTACTGCTGCCCACCCTCCACCCTCACATTGAGGGTGGGCAGCAAGCAAGGCGGCAGCACAATCGCTGCACACCCTCAATGTGAGGGTGGAGGGTGGGCAGCAGCACAATCGCCTCGCACCCTCAATGTGAGGGTGGAGGGTGGGCAGCAGGAATAACCGCTGCACCGGGTGGAGGGTGGGCAGCAGAACAACCGCCGCACCTCAATGTGAGGGTGGAGGGTGGGCAGCAAGATCATCGCTGCCCACCCTCAATGTGAGGGTGGAGGGTGGGCAGCAAGAATAACCGCTGCACCGTGCAGCAGCTGTTACCGCTGCCCACCCTCCACCCTCACATTGAGGGTGGGCAGCAGCTGTTACCGCTGCCCACCCTCCACCCTCACATTGAGGGTGGGCAGCAGCATGTTACCGCTGCACTCATCGCTGCCCACCCTCAATGTGAGGGTGGAGGGTGGGCAGCAGAATAACCGCCGCACGGTGCAGCAGCTTGTTACCGCTGCCCACCCTCCACCCTCACATTGAGGGTGGGCAGCAAGAATAGTCGCTGCACCCTCAATGTGAGGGTGGAGGGTGGGCAGCAGAATAACCGCTGCACCGTGCAGCAGCTGTTACCGCTGCCCACCCTCCACCCTCACATTGAGGGTGGCAGCAAGCAGCTATCGCTGCCCACCCTCAATGTGAGGGTGGAGGGTGGGCAGCAGGAACAACTGCTGCACAGTGCAGCAGCTTGTTACCGCTGCCCACCCTCCACCCTCACATTGAGGGTGGGCAGCAGAACAACCGCTGCCCACCCTCAACGTGAGGGTGGAGGGTGGGCAGCAGAACAACCGCTGCACCGTGCAGCAGCTTGTTACCGCTGCCCACCCTCCACCCTCACATTGAGCGGTGGGCAGCAGCAACAATCGCAGCCTGTGCAGCAGCTGTCTATCGCTGCCCACCCTCAATGTGAGGGTGGAGGGTGGGCAGCAAACAATCGCGCACCGTGCAGCAGCTTGTTACTGCTGCCCACCCTCCACCCTCACATTGAGGGTGGGCAGCAGTAACAACTGCTGCACACCCTCAATGTGAGGGTGGAGGGTGGGCAGCAAGAATAACCGCTGCACGCGTGCAGCAGCTGTTATCGCTGCCCACCCTCCACCCTCACATTGAGGGTGGGCAGCAAGAATAACCGCTGCACATGGCAGCAGCTTGTTACCGCTGCCCACCCTCAATGTGAGGGTGGAGGGTGGGCAGCAGAATAATCGCTGCACACGTGCAGCAGCTGTTACCGCTGCCCACCCTCCACCCTCACATTGAGGGTGGGCAGCAGCAATAACTGCAGCTGTATCAGCGTGCAGCAGTTGTTATCGCTGCCCACCCTCCACCCTCACATTGAGGGTGGGCAGCAAACTGCAGCAGCTTGTTACCGCTGCCCACCCTCCACCCTCACATTGAGGGTGGGCAGCAAGAATAATCGCCGCACCGTGCAGCAGCTTGTTGCCATCGCTGCCCACCCTCAATGTGAGGGTGGAGGGTGGGCAGCAAGAACAACCGCCGCACACATGCAGCAGCTTGTTACCGCTGCCCACCCTCAATTTGAGGGTGGAGGGTGGGCAGCAGCAACAACCGCTACAGCTGCAGCAGCTTGTTACCGCTGCCCACCCTCCACCCTCACATTGAGGGTGGGCAGCAAGAATAATCGCTGCACGTGCAGCAGTTGCTACCGCTGCCCACCCTCAATGTGAGGGTGGAGGGTGGGCAGCAGGAATAACCGCTGCACCGTGCAGCAGCTGTTACCGCTGCCCACCCTCCACCCTCACATTGAGGGTGGGCAGCAAATAACCGCTGCACGTGCAGCAGCGATCACGCTGCCCACCCTCAATGTGAGGGTGGAGGGTGGGCAGCAGTAATAATCGCTGCACTCGTGCAGCAGCTTGTTACCGCTGCCCACCCTCCACCCTCACATTGAGGGTGGGCAGCAGTAACAACTGCTGCACAGTGCAGCAGTTGTTACTGCTGCCCACCCTCCACCCTCACATTGAGGGTGGGCAGCAATAATCGCTGCACAGTGCAGCAGTTGTTATTGCTGCCCACCCTCAAATGAGGGTGGAGGGTGGGCAGCAGAATAATCGCTGCACACGTGCAGCAGCTTGTTACCGCTGCCCACCCTCCACCCTCACATTGAGGGTGGGCAGCAGAATAACCGCTGCACCGTGCAGCAGCTTGTTACCGCTGCCCACCCTCCACCCTCACATTGAGGGTGGGCAGCAAGAACAATCGCTGCACGCGTGCAGCAGCTTGTTACCGCTGCCCACCCTCCACCCTCATTGGAGGGTGGGCAGCAAGAACAATCGCTGCACAGTGCAGCAGCTGTTACCGCTGCCCACCCTCCACCCCTCACATTGAGGGTGGGCAGCAGAATAATCGCTGCACACGGTGCAGCAGTTATTGCCCGCTGCCCACCCTCAATGTGAGGGTGGAGGGTGGGCAGCAAGAATAACCGCTGCACCGTGCAGCAGCTGTTACCGCTGCCCACCCTCCACCCTCACATTGAGGGTGGGCAGCAGAACAATCGCGCACTGTGCAGCAGCTTGTTATCGCTGCCCACCCTCAATGTGAGGGTGGAGGGTGGGCAGCAAGAATAATCGCCGCACAGTGCAGCAGCTGTTACCGCTGCCCACCCTCCACCCTCACATTGAGGGTGGGCAGCGTGCTGCTACCGCTGCCCACCCTCCACCCTCACATTGAGGGTGGGCAGCAAGAATAATCGCCGCACAAGGGCAGCAGCTTGTTACCGCTGCCCACCCTCAAAGTGAGGGTGGAGGGTGGGGAGCAACAACAACCGCTGCACACGTGCAGCAGCTGTTATCGCTGCCCACCCTCCACCCTCACATTGAGGGTGGAGGGTGGGCAGCAGTTGTTACTGCTGCCCACCCAACGTGAGGGTGGAGGGTGGGCAGCAAGAACAACCGCCGCACACTGTGCAGCAGCTGTTATCGCTGCCCACCCTCCACCCTCACATTGAGGGTGGAGGGTGGGCAGCAACAACCGCTGCACACACTTGGCAGCAATCAACGCTGACAAGTGTGCAGCAGCTATTGTTGCTGCAGTGCAGGTTACGCTGCCCACCCTCCACCCTCATGTGAGGGTGGAGGGTGGGCAGCAAGAACAACTGCTGCACAGTGCAGCAGTTGTTATTGCTGCCCACCCTCCACCCTCACATTGAGGGTGGGCAGCAAGAATAACCGCTGCACAGCAGCAGCTTGTTACCGCTGCCCACCCTCCACCCTCACATTGAGGGTGGGCAGCAGCAATAATCGCTGCACGTGCAGCAGCTTGCACCGCTGCCCACCCTGTGAGGGTGGAGGGTGGGCAGCAGAATAACCGCCGCACAGTGCAGCAGCTGTTACCGCTGCCCACCCTCACATGTGAGGGTGGAGGGTGGGCAGCAAGAATAATCGCTGCACCGTGCAGCAGCTTGTTACCGCTGCCCACCCTCAATGTGAGGGTGGAGGGTGGGCAGCAGAACAACCGCTGCACTGGTGGCAGCAGTAACAACCGCTGCACAGGCAGCAGCTGTTACCGCTGCCCACCCTCCACCCTCACATTGAGGGTGGGCAGCAAGAACAACCGCTGCACGGTGCAGCTGTTACCGCTGCCCACCCTCCACCCTCACATTGAGGGTGGGCAGCAGTAACAACTGCTGCACCGTGCAGCAGTTGTTACTGCTGCCCACCCTCAATGTGAGGGTGGAGGGTGGGCAGCAAGAACAACCGCGCACACGTGCAGCAGCTGTTACCGCTGCCCACCCTCCACCCTCACATTGAGGGTGGGCAGCAGAATAATCGCCGCACCGTGCAGCAGCTAGTTACCGCTGCCCACCCTCAATGTGAGGGTGGAGGGTGGGCAGCAAGAATCAACCGCCGGGAGGGTGGGCAGCAAGTAACCGCTGCACAGTGCAGCTGTTACCGCTGCCCACCCTCCACCCTCACATTGAGGGTGGGCAGCAGAATGGTGGAGGGTGGGCAGCAAGACACCGCTGCCACCCCTCAATGTGAGGGTGGAGGGTGGGCAGCAGAACAACCGCCGCACAGCGGCAGCAGCTTGTTACCGCTGCCCACCCTCCACCCTCACATTGAGGGTGGGCAGCAAGGTGGAGGGTGGGCAGCAGAATAACCGCTGCACGGTGCAGCAGCTTGTTACTGCTGCCCACCCTCCACCCTCACATTGAGGGTGCAGCAGTTGTTACTGCTGCCCACCCTCAATGTGAGGGTGGAGGGTGGGCAGCAAGAATAACCGCCGCACCGTGCAGCTGTGCCACCGCTGCCCACCTCCACCTCGCCCACCCTCAATGTGAGGGTGGAGGGTGGGCAGCAAGAACAACCGCCGCACAGTGCAGCAGCTTGTTACCGCTGCCCACCCTCCACCCTCACATTGAGGGTGCCGGGCAGCAGCAATACCGCTGCCCACCTCCACCCTGCCCACCCTCAATGTGAGGGTGGGAGGGTGGGCAGCAGACAACCGCCGCACAGTGCAGCAGCTGTTACCGCTGCCCACCCTCCACCCTCACATTGAGGGTGCAGCAGTAATGTGAGGGTGGAGGGTGGGCAGCAAGAATAACCGCCGCACCGTGCAGCAGCTTGTTACCGCTGCCCACCCTCCACCCTCACATTGAGGGTGGGCAGCAGTAAGGCAGCAAGAATAATCGCTGCCACACCCTCAATGTGAGGGTGGAGGGTGGGCAGCAAGAACAATCGCTGCACACCCTCAATGTGAGGGTGGAGGGTGGGCAGCAGTAACAACTGCTGCACTGGGTGGAGGGTGGGCAGCAGTAACAACTGCTGCACAGCCCTCAATGTGAGGGTGGAGGGTGGGCAGCAGTAACAACTGCTGCACAGCCCTCAATGTGAGGGTGGAGGGTGGGCAGCAAGAATAACCGCCGCACCGTGCAGCAGCTGTTACCGCTGCCCACCCTCCACCCTCACATTGAGGGTGGCAGTGCAGCAGCCTGTTACCGCTGCCCACCCTCCACCCTCACATTGAGGGTGGCAGCAGACTAGCTACCGCTGCCTACCGCTGCCCACCCTCAATGTGAGGGTGGAGGGTGGGCAGCAAGAACAATCGCCGCACACGGTGCGCAGCTTGTTACCGCTGCCCACCCTCCACCCTCACATTGAGGGTGGGCAGCAGCAAGCTGATACCGCTGCCCACCCTCAATGTGAGGGTGGAGGGTGGGCAGCAAGAATAATCGCCGCACCGTGCAGCAGCTACCGCTGCCCACCCTCCACCCTCACATTGAGGGTGGGCAGCAAGAAACAACCGCTGCACAGTGCAGCAGCTGTTATCGCTGCCCACCCTCAATGTGAGGGTGGAGGGTGGGCAGCAATAACCGCTGCACCGTGCAGCAGCTTGTTACCGCTGCCCACCCTCCACCCTCACATTGAGGGTGGGCAGCAGAACAACCGCTGCACCGTGCAGCAGCTGTTACCGCTGCCCACCCTCCACCCTCACATTGAGGGTGGAGGGTGGGCAGCAAATAACCGCCGGACCGTGCAGCAGCTTGTTACTCGCTGCCCACCCTCAATGTGAGGGTGGAGGGTGGGCAGCAAGAATAACCGCTGCACAGGTGCAGCAGCTTGTTACCGCTGCCCACCCTCCACCCTCACATTGTGCAGGTGAGGTGTGAGCAGCAGTCATCGCTGCCCACCCTCCACCCTCACATTGTGCAGCAGTTGTTATCGCTGCCCACCCTCAATGTGAGGGTGGAGGGTGGGCAGCAAGAATAATCGCCGCATACAGGCAGCAGCTGTCACCGCTGCCCACCCTCCACCCTCACATTGAGGGTGGGCAGCACACCGCCACGAGGGTGGAGGGTGGGCAGCAAATAATCGTCGCACGGTGCAGCACTTGTTATTGCTGCCCACCCTCCACCCTCAGTGCAGCAGCTTGCCCGCTGCCCACCCTCAATGTGAGGGTGGAGGGTGGGCAGCAAGAATAACCGCTGCACGCAGTGCGCAGCTTGTTATCGCTGCCCACCCTCCACCCTCACATTGAGGGTGGGCAGCAAGAATAACCGCGCCCGAGGGTGGAGGGTGGGCAGCAAGTATACCGCCGCACCACCCTCAATGTGAGGGTGGAGGGTGGAGTGAGCAGCTGTTATCGCTGCCCACCCTCCACCCTCACATTGAGGGTGGGCAGCAGTAACAACTGCTGCACCGTGCAGCAGTTGTTACTGCTGCCCACCCTCAATGTGAGGGTGGAGGGTGGGCAGCAAGAATAACAGCTCGCTGCACCACCCTCAATGTGAGGGTGGAGGGTGGGCAGCAAGAATAACCGCTGCACGAAGGCAGCAGCTTGTTATCTGCCGCACCACCCTCAATGTGAGGGTGGAGGGTGGGCAGCAAGAATAATCGCCGCACCACCCTCAATGTGAGGGTGGAGGGTGGGCAGCAGAACAATCGCCGCACAGCAGTGCCAGCTTGTTATCGCTGCCCACCCTCCACCCCTCACATTGAGGGTGGAGGGTGGGCAGCAACAATCGCCGCACCGTGCAGCAGCTGTTATCGCTGCCCACCCTCCACCCTCACATTGAGGGTGGAGGGTGGGCAGCAAGAATAACCGCTCGCACAGCGCAGCAGTGCATCGCTGCCCACCCTCCACCCTCACATGTGAGGGTGGAGGGTGGGCAGCAAGAATAATCGCCGCACAGTGCAGCAGCTTGTTACCGCTGCCCACCCTCCACCCTCAATGTGAGGGTGGAGGGTGGGCAGCAGAACAACCGCCGCACCGTGCAGCTTGTTACCGCTGCCCACCCTCCACCCTCACATTGAGGGTGGAGGGTGGGCAGCAGAACAACCGCTGCACCGTGCAAGCAGCTTGTTATCGCTGCCCACCCTCCACCCTCAATGTGAGGGTGGAGGGTGGGCAGCAGAATAATCGCCGCAGGCAGCAGCTAGCCATCGCTGCCCACCCTCCACCCTCAATGTGAGGGTGGAGGGTGGGCAGCAAGAATAATCGCTGCACATGGCAGCAGCTGTCATCGCTGCCCACCCTCCACCCTCACATTGAGGGTGGAGGGTGGGCAGCAGTAACAACTGCTGCACAGTGCAGCAGTTGTTACTGCTGCCCACCCTCCACCCTCAATGTGAGGGTGGAGGGTGGGCAGCAGTAACAACTGCTGCACGGTGCAGCAGTTGTTATCGCTGCCCACCCTCCACCCTCACATTGAGGGTGGAGGGTGGGCAGCAGAGTAATCGCTGCCACGTGCAGCAGCTTGTTATCGCTGCCCACCCTCCACCCTCAATGTGAGGGTGGAGGGTGTGCAGGCAGTTGTATCGCTGCCCACCCTCCACCCTCACATTGAGGGTGGAGGGTGGGCAGCAATAAAAACTGCTGCACAGTGCAGCAGCAGTATCGCTGCCCACCCTCCCCCCACATTGAGGGTGGAGGGTGGGCAGCAAGAACAACTGCCGCACAGTGCAGCAGCGAGTAATCGCTGCCCACCCTCCACCCTCAATGTGAGGGTGGAGGGTGGGCAGCAAGAATAACCGCCGCACAGTGCAGCAGCTTGTTACCGCTGCCCACCCTCCACCCTCACATTGAGGGTGGTGCAAGAAAAGAACATTGAGGGTGGAGGGTGGGCAGCAAGAATAACCGCCGCACAGCGTGCAGCAGCTTGTTACCGCTGCCCACCCTCCACCCTCAATGTTACGCTGCACCACCCTCAACGTGAGGGTGGAGGGTGGGCAGCAGAACAACCGCCGCACCTGCTGCAGCTTGTCACCGCTGCCCACCCTCCACCCTCAAGCTATCGCTGCACCACCCTCAATGTGAGGGTGGAGGGGTGGGCAGCAAGAATAACCGCTGCACCGTGCAGCAGTTGTTACTGCTGCCCACCCTCCACCCTCACATTGAGGGTGGAGGGTGGGCAGCAGTAACAATTGCTGCACAGGCAGCAGCTTGTTACCGCTGCCCACCCTCCACCCCTCACATTGAGGGTGGTGCAGCATACATTGAGGGTGGAGGGTGGGCAGCAAGAATAATCGCCGCACAGTGCAAGCAGCTTGTTATCGCTGCCCACCCTCCACCCTCACATTGAGGGTGGAGGGTGGGCAGCAGAATAATCGCCGCACAGCTGCAGCAGCTGTTACCGCTGCCCACCCTCCACCCTCACATTGAGGGTGGGTGGCAGCAACAGTTACCGCTGCACCAGCTTGTTACCGCTGCCCACCCTCCACCCTCAATGTGAGGGTGGAGGGTGGGCTTATCGCTGCCCACCCTCCACCCTCAATGTGAGGGTGGAGGGTGGGCAGCAAGAATAATCGCTGCACCACCCTCAATGTGAGGGTGGAGGGTGGGCAGCAGAATAACCGCCGCACAGCGTGCAGCAGCTTGTTACCGCTGCCCACCCTCCACCCTCACATTGGAGGGTGGGCAGCGCAAACAACCGCCGCCACAGATGTGAGGGTGGAGGGTGGAGCAGCTGTTACCGCTGCCCACCCTCCACCCTCACATTGAGGGTGGGCAGCAGTAACAATCGCCGCAGCTGGGCAGCAGCTGCCATCGCTGCTCCACCCTCAATGTGAGGGTGGAGGGTGGGCAGCAAGAATAACCGCTGCACTGTGCAGCAGCTGTTACTGCTGCCCACCCTCCACCCTCACATTGAGGGTGGGCAGCAAGAATAATCGCAGCACCGTGCAGCAGCTGTTACCGCTGCCCACCCTCCACCCTCACATTGAGGGTGGGCAGCAAGAATAATCGCCGCACAGTGCAGCAGCTTGTTATCGCTGCCCACCCTCCACCCTCACATTGAGGGTGGGCAGCAAGATAACAGCCGCTGCACCACCCTCAATGTGAGGGTGGAGGGTGGGCAGCAGAATAACCGCCAGACATGCAGCAGCTGTTACCGCTGCCCACCCTCAATGTGAGGGTGGAGGGTGAGCGATGCAGCAGCTTGTTACCGCTGCCCACCCTCCACCCTCACATTGAGGGTGGGCAGCAGAACAATCGCTGCACCGAGGGTGGAGGGTAGGCGAGCAGCTTGCTATCGCTGCCCACCCTCCACCCTCACATTGAGGGTGGGCAGCAAGAATAATCGCCAGACCGTGCAGCAGCTGTTACCGCTGCCCACCCTCCACCCTCATTGGAGGGTGGGCAGCAAGAATCAACCGCCGTACGCTGCAGCAGCTTGTTACCGCTGCCCACCCTCCACCCTCACATTGAGGGTGGGCAGCAAGAATAACCGCTGCACCACCTCAATGTGAGGGTGGAGGGTGGGCAGCAACAACCGCGCGCAGTGCAGCAAGCTTGCCATCGCTGCCCACCCTCAATGTGAGGGTGGAGGGTGGGCAGCAAGAATAATCGCTGCACGCAGCAGCAGCTTGTTACCGCTGCCCACCCTCCACCCCTCACATTGGAGGGTGGGCAGCAAGAATAACCGCCGCACAGGTGCAGCAGTTGTTACTGCTGCCCACCCTCCACCCGCAGCAGTTGTTACTGCTGCCCACCCTCCACCCTCACATTGAGGGTGGAGGGTGCAGCAAGCAGCAGTTGTTACTGCTGCCCACCCTCCACCCGCAGCAGTTGTTACTGCTGCCCACCCTCCACCCTCACATTGAGGGTGGAGGGTGGGCAGCAGTCATCATCGCTGCCCACCCTCCACCCTCACATTGAGGGTGGAGGTGGCAGCAGCTGCTATCGCTGCCCACCCTCCACCCTCAATGTGAGGGTGGAGGGTGGGCAGCAAGAATAACC
This sequence comes from Wollemia nobilis, assembly GCA_028583015.1. NCBI lineage: Eukaryota > Viridiplantae > Streptophyta > Pinopsida > Araucariales > Araucariaceae > Wollemia > Wollemia nobilis. The sequence goes on from JAQPPZ010000756.1 coordinate 16,806,678, forward strand.
GCCGCACCTCCACCCTCAATGTGAGGGTGGAGGGTGGTGCAGCGCAGTCACCGCTGCCCACCCTCCACCCTCACATTGAGGGTGGAGGTGGGCAGCGAGCCACCGCTGCCCACCCTCCACCCTCACAGAGGGTGGTGCAGCTGTTACCGCTGCCCACCCTCCACCCTCACATTGAGGGTGGAGGGTGGGCAGCAGTGATAATCGCCGCACCACCCTCAATGTGAGGGTGGAGGGTGGGCAGCAAGAATAATCGCCGCACAGCTGCAGCAGCTGTTACCGCTGCCCACCCTCCACCCTCACATTGAGGGTGGTGCAGCAGTCAGCCACCGCTGCCCACCCTCCACCCTCACATTGAGGGTGGAGGGTGGGCAGCAGAACAATCGCGCGCACCACCCTCAATGTGAGGGTGGAGGGTGGGCAGCAAGCAATCGCCGCACAGTGCAGCGCAGTTACCGCTGCCCACCCTCCACCCTCACATTGAGGGTGGTGCAGCAGCTGTTCACCGCTGCCCACCCTCCACCCTCACATTGAGGGTGGTGCAGCAGTTGCTCGCTGCCCACCCTCCACCCTCACATTGAGGGTGGGGGCAGCAAGAATAATCGCTGCACCGTGCAGCAGCTTGTTACCGCTGCCCACCCTCAATGTGAGGGTGGAGGGTGGGCAGCAGAACAATCGCTGCACCACCCTCAATGTGAGGGTGGAGGGTGGGCAGCAAGCAACCGCTGCACCACCCTCAATGTGAGGGTGGAGGGTGGGCAGCAGAATAACTCGCTGCATGGGCAGCAGAATAATCCCGCAGGTGCAGCAGCTGTTACCGCTGCCCACCCTCCACCCTCACATTGAGGGTGGTGCAGCAGCTGTTACCGCTGCCCACCCTCCACCCTCACATTGAGGGTGGTGGCAGCAGCTTGTTACCGCTGCCCACCCTCCACCCTCACATTGAGGGTGGGCAGCAAGAATAACTGCTGCACTGTGCAGCAGTTGTTACTGCTGCCCACCCTCAATGTGAGGGTGGAGGGTGGGCAGCAGTAACAACTGCTGCACATTGAGGGTGGAGGGTGGGCAGCAGTAACAACTGCTGCACCACCCTCAATGTGAGGGTGGAGGGTGGGCAGCAGTAACAACCGCCGCACGGTGCAGCAGCTTGTTACCGCTGCCCACCCTCCACCCCTCACATTGAGGGTGGGCAGCAGGAATAATCGCCGGACCGTGCAGCCAGCTTGTTACCGCTGCCCACCCTCCACCCTTGTTGATACCTATCCCCGCAATATATAATCGTTGATAACATCAACCTCCATCTATGTAGTTTTTATTTAGCTTTCCTTAACCACCTCAAAGATGTTAAGTGTGTGAACATCCCTAAGTACTTGTTTTGTTCCATTGATAAAGTCCCAAAATTGAAGTCACCCCATCCTTCCCACCAAGGCCTGTTTCTGATTCTTTATAAGCATGCCTTAAATGATTACACCCAAAAAGTCATAATTTCCAACGTCCCCAACTATGAAAAACCTTAACCGCATCACCATTGCCATCAAAGAGGTCAATGAGGAGGATGACCCCAAATTTGTATCCCCTGAACCTAAATCCGAATCCCCGGTTCTATCAAGCATGAATCTGATAGTCCAGGGTTCGAGTTAAGATGTCATTTGCTGAAGAAACTTTGAGAAAACACAATCAAGAAGAAACTGCCAGCAAGTCTCGTGGGTTACGGATTACCCAAAAAATAAATACCGAGGGAGACCTTTCAAAGTTGACTCCTACCACATCCCGGATGATGATAGCCCTATAGAAATGAAGTCTGATATATTACTGTAGAAATATATTCTAACTTTGATTTTAAACACTTCATCCACCTTTCTGTGGCCACCAAAGTTACCAGAGTTGCATGCACAATTTACAATCAAGCTGCTAAAACCATGGAAGACCTCCACGCAAAGTAAAATCAACTTTTTAAGACCCATGATGGTATCCCTGGCGACCATGGAGAAATCACTGAAAACTAATTTCCTTGGTTGACCTGATTTGTTCATTGGTTTTGTTTATGTCATGGTTTTTTGTCTGTTGTAGTTTTGGTTGGATGCATCCCTTCGGGATTGTCCCTATTGGGCTTTGGGTTGTAATTATGCACTTGTTATAACTGTTGGTTTCTTCCTTGTGAGTTAGTCCTATTTTTTGGGCCTCTAGGCAGGTTTGTTGCATTTGATGTAGTGCTGATTCTTTTGTACCAAGATTTTAGGATCCTTTCAAAACCCGCTTTTCAATCAGTCTACCAAAAAATATTATAAATACATATTATGATTAATATATGAATAAATATTAATCATTTACCTCATTCACCATATTTATCAAACATTGTAGTATGTTAAGATTTGTATATCAAAATATAGAATAATGATTTACTTAGTTTTTAGTGGTTGGTCAGGAAAACTATTTCCTCTTTAATTATTTTTAGGGATTTCATTTATAGCATCATCATGATACCTATAAACGCTATTGAGCTTGTTTTGGGTAATATTGATTTAACCATTTATATCATATTTTGGGTAATATGTATTTAACCATTTATATCATATCTTCACATGTATAAGCAATTTTTTTATAAGCAATTTTTTTAAGAGTTGTTCATGGAAAATTAAGATTATAATTTTTGTTGTTGTTAAAGTAAGATAAAGTATAAAGGTGGCAACTGTCTAACTCAAATCCTTATCTTTTGTTTTTGGTAGTTCCACTGCTACACTTTTGTTCGCAAGAGCTAGGTGGATTGGTAAGAAGTTGAGCACTTATGAGAAGGAGACTTAGGTTCAAACTTCGCGGACGACAAAGGTAGTAATCTGACTTGAGTTCGCTGAGTGTGCGCCAGCTTGATGACAGCAATACCAACCCCGGAGCCATCGGGGTCTCTCACTTCGAACCGTGTTTCCGAGGTGTGTTTCGGAGGTGAGGTAGGAGTTATAGTAAAAAACAATACAACGACAAAAAACAATGCAACTTAACCCTATAATATAATATAATATAATATATATATATATATATATATATATATATATATATATATATATATATATATATATATAAAAGTGGCAAGGAGATTGCACTCTTTTGGGTATAACAATAAAAAAAACCTTCTTCAATGATTCTCGTTCATTGAAATAAAACACCAATTACATTTAAGATTTAAAAATTTAAACGTGTAGCCCATACTGAAAATTTTATTTTAAATTTTAATATGTTTAAGATAATTATGTGATCGGAGCCATTATGTTAGGGCACCAATGAATCGTATATTTTACAATGACAAAAAAAAATACCACACTTGTATAAAAACATATTAAAAAAATTATAATAAAAAAATATTAATTAGAATTTTATTTATTTATAATTATATAAAATTTTAACTAATAACTATGGAAAAAAATTATATGAAATTTTAATTAGCAAAGTGTGGAGAAGTAAGACATTTCTTACATAAATTAAAATTGGAATACAAAAAGAATGGAAATATATTTTAATTGAGGGGATTCACACGTAATTATTAATTATCAACAAAAATGGATATGAAATTTGATAAAAATAATATCATTGTTGATGTTCATTATTTATTATTTAAGGTAATCTCTGAAAATGTGAGCATATTAATAAAAAAGAAAATTGGATAGCAAATCATTTAATCAATCATAATATTGAATTTCATCTTAGTGAAATTCAAATTTTAGATCAATATAACAATATGGCTGAAGCAAGAGCCTTATATGAAGGGTTGCTTACCCTGATGGACTCAATGTTGACAACATCATTGTTGAGGGAGATTTCTTATTCATGGCTGAAGCAAGAGCCTTATATGAAGGGTTGCTTACCCTGATGGACTCAATGTTGACAACATCATTGTTGAGGGAGATTTCTTATTCATCATCAACTGCCTCAAAGCCACTCAATTTCAATGGTGGAATTTGTGCAACATTATTGGTGAGTGCAAAAGACTTATAAACAAGTGTTTTAATATCATTACCCAACATGTTTATAGAGAAGAGAATAAGGCAGCTTATTGGTTGGCCAACATAAACATCAAAGAAGAAAACCGCAGATAGACTTTCCCTAACACCTCAAGATGGCCAATCATGATGATGATATTTATCTCCTTTATACTGGTCAAAGTAGATGAATTGCATTTCCTCAAAAAAACATCACCTATTCCAGTTCTACCAACCACAGTTTGCTCCACAAATCCACGTGGAAGGTTTCCTCGGTTCTAAACAATCCTATGATGCCAGAGTTTTTTAAAAATCAAAATTTTTTCCCTATGCTAAAACAAGGACCCAGATACAGTCAGGAGTTCCGAAATAGCCACCTTACTGTTGAGAAATATACCTCAGATTTGATTATCATTCAATTCAAGATACATTGGTTTTTCAAATTCGAAATCGTGGATCCAGGAAGTATGGAGGAGAACCATCTCGACAAGATTAATTTTTCCAATAAAAATTACCTTGGTAATCCTCAACTTTGAAGCTTTACCCAGGCTCACACGAGGTGTCTCATTTCAAAGCTCCAAGGAAAAGGTGGGTTTTTCTTAAGTCGTGGCCATAGCTATTAGTACCATCAATAGCGAGTCTTCAATGGATTTCCAAAACAACTCTGAAAGTAACAATGTGATGGAAATGGTGGAGTAACTTTTCCTCTCGGGTTTGTTCTTCCTTTTTGTTGTATGTTTGCTTGGGCTGTCTCTGTTTAGTTTAGTTTTTTATCTTTTTCTTTGGTTTGTTTTGGTTTGATGACCAATGAGTTTTCTGCTTTCTTTTATTTGTATAAGGTTCAGGAACCTGTTCAAAACCCTTTCAACTAAACAAAAAAAAGGTAATTAGTCAATTTTTTTATCTCTTAATCCAAATTCTAAATGATATCATGGTAATTGTGGAGATATCGCATAAAAAAAAAAAAAAAAAAAAAAAAAATATATATATATATATATATATATATATATATATAAAATATCGTTTAATTGACCTAAAACCAATCTTAATATTTTGGTTGATAGGAGTGGTCCCATAAAAGCTACAAATAACTTATTAAAAAATATTAAGCAGAAATATTTGAATGGTGATACACCATTAAACTTATGGTAATTGTGGAGATATAGTACCCAAAGAAAATTGAAGAATATATATATATATATAAAATAAAATATAAAAAACATGTTTAATATTAAAATCAATCTTAATATTTTGGTTGTTTGGTTGATAGAAGTGGTCTCATAGAAACTACATATAACTTAATAAAAAAAATTAATTAAAAATATTTAAATAATGACACACTATTAAACTTGGTTTTCCATAAATAAATTCTAGTTAATACAATCATACAACATCATATGGTCTTAAAGATTCCATTTTAATCCTAACAAATAAAGGTAAAAACAAAAAAAAGTTGCTTTTCTTGATTTTAAAAACTTATATTTATATTTTCTCTTATTTTGTATTGTCTGTAAATTTTTATTTTTTCCTTATTTTAATTTTTAAACATTTTATTTACAAAATGTTTAAAATATTTACCCAGGTGTTGTAGGTAAGTTGGAGAGGAGAGGGGCAATCCTCCAAGGGAAGTCCCAGGTTTGAATCTCCACCCTACCAAAATGCTGAATTGGGTACTCAAAATCCAATTGATAATGTTGATGCGGGAATCTGCTTAATTGGAAGTTTTTTTTAGAAGTATAATTTGAACGGGCTTAAAGGTAAAAACATTCGACTATTCGATACTGTTCAAGCATATGCATTAACAATTATGGATTTTAGAATACCATCACTATGATCTATTTGTTTTCTAGTTCAATTGTTGTTTACAGGTGGACTATTCATTGTCATTCCAAAATTTTATTAGCATATAAGTTGATCTTATTTTTATATGTAATAATTAATAAGATTTAAATTTAGATTTTAATTGAAAAGTACACTATATATAATTTATTTTATCGTAATGTTTGTGTTATTTTCATATTTTATAGTGAATAAATATATGAACATTCAAAAAAATTAATTTGATATTTTGATAAAGAGTTTTATTTTTGTTGTTTAATATTATAAATATTGTTTTTAAATATTTTTTTTTGAAATTGAGGTTGGATTGCGTAGAATGATATTACAGTGGAGGGTGGAGGGGAGTGGGAGGTTTTTCATCCGTCCTTCTTTTGCTCCAGTTTTACAGATCTCTAGTTGGGTAGATTTTCCCAAGATCTTCATGTTGCATTTTCAAGACCTTCCCAGGATCCTCCTAGGGCCTCTTAGGATGTGCTTTCCTATTTTTGATGTGATTGCAATTGTTTTTTGGTTGGAATGACCCGGAGATTCTTTCCTTGGTGGCCTTTGGTAGTGGCTAGCTTTCAGTTGACCCGACTTGGGACTTGGTGTTCCTCTATTCCCACTCTAAGGTGCGAGCTCCATTTTTTGTGTGTTGGGTTTCCCAAGTTTAGGCAGGAAAATATTTTTAAAATTTTTGATCCCTTTGTAGATGGTCTTGTGGAGGTTATCTCCCTAGTTTCAATAATCCTTGTTTTTCTCTAGAAGTTGATCTTGTGAAAATTGTTTCTTTTTTGTAATTTCTTTGTAAAAGGTTTGGGGATCCATTTCAAAACACCTTATTTAAACCAAAAAAAAAATATGTGAAACACAACATTCACCTATATATTAAAGGCCTTTAATTTAATTATTTAGGGAATATATTAGTGTCAATAGTTTATAAACATTTTATTAACTCTACCAACTTTAATTGTTTAAGATAGAATGATCTACCATAAAAAACACAAGGTGTAAAATGAGCAAATGCTATTATAATCTACTATGCTTTAAATCCATTTCCTTGCTTTATCATGTACACAATTAACTATTAAATAAAGTTCAAAAGAAACTTAAAAATAAGGATCAAAAGATATTGGAAAATTACATTGCCTTATGAATTAATAAAAATGCCATATAACTCTTTAGAGTTTCCTTCAAAATCTACGTACTTACTATGAATAGAACATCAAACCAAAAGTAGTATACACACACATAAAAATGTAGAGAGAATATTTTTGAAAAATTCTCATGAAATGGAAAAGCTAAAATAACCAAAAGGGGTTGAAAAACATGCTAAAAAATTCCTAGGCTCACTTTTGTTTTGTGGAGCAAGATATCCATGAAATAACAATATTACTTACTAATATTAATTATGGTGGTTCTCTTAGAATTCTTCAACAAATTAGAGTAGGAATGCCTACAATGTTATGTACTTACATTAGATAAACACACAAAAATATAAATAATATATAGGCTATAGGTGTTAGGCTATTCATGTCAGAACAATGAGAGAAAATTAAGTGAAGAGAAATGAGAATACTTTTTTTTTTTGTTTGTCAAAATTATAGTGATAATGATACATCAACACAAGCCAAGTCCAAGTGTAAAGGCATTTGATACAAGATGAAATGCACCAAGTACCATCAACTAACTTTAAAATTAGCACAATTTTCTTTTAATGCAGCCATGGGTCTACACACTCATGAGAACACAGTTTGATTAAAAAATGCTTCATTCCATTTAATCAACAACAATGAGGAAATTTAATTATCTGTAATAAAATTAGTTTCTTCAAAGAAATAAATATAAATACATTAACATTTATAGCTTATTGTTGTTTTATTTTCAATCATGGCTTAAGAAATTAAATCAATTAGAAAGAAACTATTGCCAATCCATTCCAATTGCATTTTTATTTCATTGTTTATTATAAAAAATGAAATCATCCTAATATGTAATCCTTATACCTCTTATATTATTCTTTCTTAAGTGTTATTACAAGGAAAAGTACTTAGTATAAGAATATCATAATATAATTTCCATCTACAAAAATTTTCCAAACATATTTTTCTATTCTGTCTAAAAATATAAATGTAAAATATTCAAGAAGTTTATCCTTTCCTAATAAATGAATAAAAAATAACCAATCAAGAGGGGAAAGGATTTTTCTTGCATAGAGAAATACAAATTATCCTAGTAACAATACGTAATACCTAGGTGAGCAACAATATATACCAAAAACTTAATATAGAGTTAGAAATAACATATAGAGAAATCAAGATAGACAAGTGATCCACAAGCATCATGAATATAGCTTCAAGAATATATAAAAAACACAATAATCCTTGGGATTTCATAGTTTCTTATTATACCAATGATTTCCAACCTGGACACGAGCTCATTATACTTCATGATCCAACCGGGCAACACTAACTAGACTTGGTATTCAAATCATGTCTATGTAGCAACAACTAGAATTTAAACCATGGCCACACAACACCAACTAGACCTGGCACTCAATCATGACCCTAGAAAAAATCAACTAAACATGGTATTATCAATCTCTAGGCAACACTAGCTGAACATGAGTTATTTCCAATAGCTATTGAAATTTATCCAAAATTTTATAATTCATCTTAATTCTTCAAATATCAAGAAAGCTCCTACTTCTTTGTCCTATCAAAACCTTCTCCTATGAGATTCCAAGTACCAATAGGCCTCAATCAAACAATCAAATCCAAAAAAACTTCAAGAAAAAGAGACTATAATAGGTTGTACATACACATGATAAGATACTTTATAGCCTTAATAGTAGAGAGAATTGACATTCAAAATTTATACTATTAAACCCTAAGTATTCAAAATTTAAAATTTTATACTAAGTATTCATGGTCGATCTTGGAGAGAGTTCTCCAAGAGTTTTTTTTTTTTCAAATTTTCAAAATGAAAGTTTGAGATTCCCATGCCTTAGTGGGAGTTTTTCATTTTTGAATTTCTTGTTTGAGCAACACCCTTGCTTGGGCAGAAAATTCAAATTTGAATCCTTTGTGGACCTTGTCTTAGTTTAGTTTCTTGTTCTTTTGGCAGCCCCTCTTTGTGGGCTTTCTAGCTTTGTAAAAGGTTTGGGGACCCTTTCAAAACCTCTTCTTCCAACCAATAAAAAAAAAATTAAGCATTCATGGTTCTCTAATTCATCAAAGTTTCTTAGTTGGTTTTTTAAAACATTATATTATATTACATTATATATTAGTCACTATGTATCTATTCAAAATATTTTCTAGAATACCTATAGCATTGTTCTATTTTTCTTTTTGATGAAAAATCTATTATCAATTCTCTCTTTTATGTCTTTCTTATTAATTACCTATATGAAAAAACCTTATCAAGCTACTTTTCTCTTCCCAAGTTTAAACTCTTATCTTTCTTCAAAATTTTACCCATGTCCTCTTCTTTTCTTCCTCCTCTTTGCCTCCTATGCAATATCTTTAAAAATTGTTTCTCAAACAATTCCCTCTTTTATGTATTTCTTATTGATTTTTCTATATGGAAAAACCTTGTCAATTTCTTTTTCTCTTCCCAAGTTTAAACTCTTCTCTTTCTTCAACATTGTATCCATGTCCTCTTCTTTTCTTCATCCTCTTTGCCTCCTATGCAATACCTTTGAAAATTCTTTCTCAAAACTTCCTTTGCTTCTTTGCTTCACTTATGTACTATTACTCTTTATCATCCATGCTTCTTTGCTTTAGTTGTATATTGTTTTTTATACATAGGAGGAATCAGTCACGTCCTTCTACTACTAAGTAGGATTCAAATCTTGGGGTTGCCCCTTATAACCCTTATTCCACCTCATTGTTTAATCCAACGTGAGGGGGACCATCGATCACCTCGCTCAAATTGGTACTGCCATTGTAGGGCTGGGATACACTCAGCAGATTCAGGTCAGACTACTACCTTTGCAAATAGGTATACCCTAGGGTTTGAACCTCAGTCTCTTCTTGGTAAGCGCCAAAACTTACCAATCTACCTAGCCCCTGGTGGCATCAGTCACAAGGGATTGTTATTTGAGTATCCACAAGGTGGGGCATAGGGAAAATGGCCTCTACTAGCACACAAAACATTCATCAATGGTACCACATATCCATAGGGTATAAGGCAAGGGGAATGGAGCCTAGGTTGGCCTCTACCAGCACGCAAGACATTCACCAACGACACTACACATCTTCATCTTCCAATCTCCTCTTTTGGTTTCCCATGAAATACACCTCTATTTATATTATGTTGTCTAGTTATTCTCATCCATGAACACATATTAAATGTTTGGTCATATACACTTTCCCACTTTACTTCCAAACTCCATTAATTTGAATTACCCTAATCTATTACCCAACATGCCCATTTTGTCCATTTAATTGTTCTTCATCTATAATAATAGGTTTGATCTATTTTAATTTTAATATTATTTTAAAATTTACATCTTTATCATGAGGGGTAAAATTGTACATCATGTTTCATTAAGTATGGTTAGATAACCATATATTAAATAAGTAACATCTTCCATACATATTATCCCATATTAAATAAATAACATATTTTATGCAGATTGTTCCATATAAACCATAACTAAATGGACCGTAAAAACTTCTTTAACATTACCCTTTTACTTTGTTAAAATTCAAGTTATTATTTTTAACAAACGGACCCAACCAAGGTGTAAATACAAGATAAACAAAATCTTTCATCACTAATATACGTAAGACTAATCCTCACAAAATTAATCACATATATAAAAGAATCATATCAAAACATAACCAAAATATAGAATACAAGAAACATAAAATATTTCATATAACATGCACAATACTAATAAAATTATTTATATGTTATAACATGTTCATATACAATATCCCCTTTCTTATTGGCCCTCATCAACTATGCACAAATACATATACACATAACAACATATACCTATATAAACTTTATAATTAGTAATAAATAAATTAACTTAAAATTTTAAAAAATATTTATAAAATAACTTCAACTTTAAATATGTTTATATTTAATTTATACCCAATACATCACTTTATCTATTTAAGTGCAAATAGAATAATAACATTCAATAAAAATATATATATAAATAAACAATATACTTATAACTTATAACCTCCTCAACTTAAAAACTGTGCCATTTATTGATGTATGCATTCCCTACTGGCTCATAATTGGCAATGGTCTAGAAAGACAAATAGTGTCTAAAATTGGCCACTAAGTTAACAATGACAGAAAAAGTCCGATATGGCATATCAGACTTGAGCAGAATCTAACAATGACAAAATCATTCTCAGATTTTAGGACCTGTTCATTCCCTGCTCCTGCTGGCTCATAATTGGCAATGGTCTAGAAAGACAAATAGTGTCTGAAATTGGCCACTAAGTTAACAATGACAGAAAAAGTCTGATATGCATATCAGACTTTTTCTGTCATTGTTAACTTAGTGGCCAATTTCAGACACTATTTGTCTTTCTAGACCATTGCCAATTATGGCATATCAGACTTGAGCAGAATCTAACAATGACAAAATCATTCTCAGATTTTAGGACCTGTTCATTCCCTGCTGGCTCATAATTGGCAATGGTCTAGAAAGTCAAATAGTGTCTGAAATGGGCCACTAAGCTAACAATGACAGAAAAAGTCTGGTATGGCATATCAGATTCGAGCAGAATCTAACAATGACAAAATCATTCTCAGATTTTAGGACCTATTCAACCGGCCCCATGAATGAAAATAAATTAAAGAATAAAACAACAATTGTGGAACTTCTGGAATATTGGCATGGTAGGTATTTGAATGTGAAGCATACCCACCATACTTCAGCATTAAGTATTTGAATGTGAAGCATACTTACCATACTTTTAAAAACTATTATGTAGGAAGTTGAAACAATTTTTTTTTGTCTTTTTAGTTACAGTATGCAGTTTGGATTTCAGACAGTTCTTCCTTTTCACAAATCTGTCCTTGTCATAGAATACAAAGTGCATCAAACACAAAGTGGTGCTTGTTCTTTTGGGTTTGCACTCTTCCAGCACAAGAGATTGAATTATTGTAAAGAATGTTTGTGGGCGGTAACTGGATAAGATGCTATTATCCATGAGAATTGACATTGACCTTTTTCGAGCTATTATAATATCAGATGTCATGATAATTAACATTGTATTTTTGCAGTTATTATTAGATGATATATATAATTATTAAATTATTATAATATTATTATATAATTACACTATAACATTGATGGGATCTGTCTAAATTATCTAATGAACGATAAGAAATTTAATATTATAAAATTAAATTATTGTAATATTATTATATAATTATAATGTAACAATGATCCTATAGCTTAAATGAATCATAAGAAATTTAATATTATAAAAAATTGAGTCTTTAAAACTTCTATGTAATTTTATTTGTTTATTTGGTTATTGTGAGAAATTCTTATGATCGACGTTCAGGGGTGACGAGTTTCCTCTCAACCATGACCCCTTATAAAGTTTAGAGCTATACTTATCAATAGAGAATTTAACACAAAGCCACCATACACCAACCCCCTCACACACTCATTCATGCCATGCCTAATCAATAAACACTGCGTTTATGCATCCTAGATATGACCAACATTGAAAGGCCCAAGGAAAGAGATGTCCTCCATGCCAATCTCCAGAGAGGGTTGGTTCCCAAATTAATTCTAAAACTGGTTGATGACTAGAGATGCAGAAAGAAATTACAAATTGCGAAAAGAAATGGGAAATATGGGCACAAGCCAAAGTGCAGGTTTCAGCAGATTAAGAACAAGAAAACGCTCAAGCACAAAACAACATCAAATAGAAGGAAATACAATAGAATAAACCCACAATCTTGCAATAATAACTTTTAAATTAACACCTCGTACTCACTCTTCCAATGGCAATATTTAAATCCAAATGTAGAATTTAAACTAGATAGCAAATAAAAAGAGCGAATGTTAAAGGAAGTGCACTACACAGAAAGAAGTTCTACGCAGAATCACTTATTCAAAAGCTTGATGTCTTTCATTAATGCAAAGAACTTAGAGAGTGTTCTTGCAAAGTGTCTAACCTCCTTTTACAACAAGATTTGCTTAGTATTTATAGAGGGTTCTACCTCTTTCATTTAATACATGTAAGAGAAGAATGTCCTGGGATCAAAGACAAAAACCGAAAAAACTCCTCGATTTCTTGGAAAATACGTGCACTTGAGAAACAAATTCCAGAAAATGTGAAATTCGGACGTAGATGCGCATGACAAGAGAAATCATTAAATTCTTTAAAACACCTTTGGTACATTGGAAATCATGAAAATTTATTTCTCCTCGCCTTTGTCCTTGCGATTCACAAAACAGAGTTACTTAGGGCGCCCTTCATTAAATACATGCAATTCAACATTTGACCAATTCCTTGTTTGCCTTAAATTCATCTTCGCCACATCAAATGCGTGCGTGATCTTCATTAAGTAGGTTCGCCCCATGAAAGGGCGGAACTAGACGTTCGCCCCCTAAGGAAAGGTGAATGGAACTCTTCATTGTTGAAAGTAAGTTCACCCCCCGGGATGGGCGAATGTCATGCTCGCACCTCAACGGCGACCAAGTACCCTAAGGCGTTTCACCGCAAGAAAGGGGGAACGACACGTTCATCCCCAAGGAAGGGCGATTTCATACTTAGATATTTTTGCCAATACATTTTCAAAACAAGTTCGCCCCAGGAAAGGGCGAATGAGGCATTCGCCCTTCCTTAAGGGCGAACATAAATATTCATAAATACATAAATATTTTTTCAAAGTGTCTTCGGACTTTTCTTCGTTCTTTATGGAATACAACATATCAAACTTCTACATACTAAATGGAAAATATATTATCACTTCATATAGAAATTAATACAAAATTTTCCAAAAATCTCAATGAAATACAAAATGGCCAACAGGACCTTCCGAAGAAGAACCAAAACCCAAAACGTTGCACTGCACCCCAGATACCTTTTATGTAAATTTATATTTATTATTTTATAATTATTAAAATAAAGATTAAATACAATAGGTGGACTTCCTCGCCTACACATCATTTAAACTTGGGTACTCTAGAGTGTCTTTACAGTTAGGGATGTAAAATCTGTCTTATTCATATATATGAAAGGGAGATGAAAGGAATGCTAAATTTCAAATAATATTATATTATTAATTTCAGTTAATAATAAAACTATAGTTTTGGAATATATGGAGAAGGAAGATACTAGGTTTAAATTTTAAATAATATTATATTATTAATTTTATTAGTATAAAATTATATGTTTTGTGTAATTCATTATCTTTAAACAAATTATTTTAAATAAATTTTTATTTTAAATTTAAATTATATTATATTTATTTTTTTGTTTATTATTAAATAAAATCTATGAATAATATAAAACATTGAAGCTTTTATTTCTAAGAATATTTATTGATGTTTGTTAAAAATATATATTTTATTTAAACTAGTGTAATGTATATTCCAGATAATATGTTTTTTTAGTTCACTAATCATATTTATAGTTTTTTTTTATAGTGCATATAGGTAATTTTTTCAATTGGTTATATGGGATTGAAATGGGTCCCACCCAGTATTACATCATCATCACATAGTGGTATTACAATAAAGCTTGGATATTATCACAAAGTTTGGTTATTAGATTATATTTCTTGTGTAGCAGAGGTTCTTTTACCTCTTTTTTTAGAGTGATAAGATCTCGAGAATATATTTTTGCACTTCAAGCTCTTGAGGTAATATCTAGTTGTAACACATTTTTTAGGATATTTATTTTTAAAAAATTGATTGTCTCTAATTGTTTTATAATTAGCTTCAAGAATACCATTTGAGGTGCTAATATTTTCTAGGGAACCAGTGGGATGGTCTTTAGTAATCATTTGAATTTTATCAATGATCTAATTGGATGACTAGGGTTTGTACATGCATCCCAAAAGGAACCAGCGGGATGAGCATCAATATAGTATATAGTTTAGGGTTTGTACATGCATCCCATGAAGACTCTCGTCCATCTCCAAGAAAGAATTAATGCCAAGAAAGAATTAATGCATTTGTCTATGATTTGGAAAACATTTCTAGATACAAATTTGAAGAGACATATGTAATTCCATATAAAATTACAATTTTTTCAAGAAAAATAAAACCTTATCACGTATTTAATAATTTTTTTTCCAAAAATATAAACAATATATAATTTTTCTAATTAAAAGTTAAATTTTATTATTTATAAGAAATGTAATCTAAGGTAAAGAGTGAATCAATTTTTAAAATACATTACATAAATATAAATTTATATTTATATGTATTAAATACTTAAGTACATCTTAAATGTAAATATATTTATAATTCTTTTTTATTATGGTAGTTTTTAAATATCTTAAAGACATAAATTCTTAACTGATATTGTGTTTAAAATATATAAATATTGAATTAATAAACTTATAAATAAGAAATGCATTTTGATTTTTATCTAGGTATTTGAATTTAGTTTAATTTTAGATTAAGGATCTCAGAAGCAAATCATGCTATAGTAGTTAGGTTATGAAGTAGATCGATGCAATTTTTTAGGTTTCAGAGGAGCATTGCAGAGGAGGCAGATGAGCGTTGCAGAGAAGGTGGATGCTTGGCCAAGTTGTAAAGCGAATCTATGAAGCATTGTGCTACAATAGTTAGGTTGTGAAGCAGATCGATGTAGTTTTTTAGGTTTCAGAGGAGCATTGCAGAGGAGGTAGATGAGCGTTGCAGAGAAGGTGGATGCTTGGCCAAGTTGTAAAGTGGATCTGTGAAGCATTGTGCTACAGTAGTTAGGTTGTGAAGCAGATCGGTGCAATTTTTTAGGTTTTAGAGGAGCGTTGCAGAGGAGGCAGATGAGCATTGCAGAGAAGGTGGATGCCTAGTCGGGAAACTTTGACCCCATTGTTGAAGAAGCTAAGTCTGTGAAGGTGGATCTATTTGACTCTTGTGACCCCTCCTTTTCATTTGAATGGGAGGAGTGGGATCCTGGTAAGCTCAAAGGTGGGACGAGTAGAACCTGCGGGGAGTACCCCATCCCCCCTAGTGCACCTTCGTATGCAAAAGTGGTCACTGGCGTTAATGGAGGATCTAACACCCTCTTCGACATTTCTCCTATGTCAAACCAGATCCATATCCCTAATAGCTTGATTGATAATATACTGAAAGATGGGTTGTGGAATCTTGTGGGAAAATTCCAAGGTAGGAGGCTAGATATTGATACTCTGAGGAGATGGAATTTGGCAATATGGAGACCTATCGGTTCTCTTGAAATTATGGCCATCCCAAGAAATTTCTTCCTTATCAGGCTCAACTGTGAGGAGGATTCCAAGCGAATCTTGGAAGGGGGTCCATGGTTTTTTGGCAAACAAGGTTTATTTTTACGTAAATGGGCCCCATATTTTAATCCCCTAATGCAAAGCATTAATATTGTCCCACTATGGGTCAAGCTACCAGACTTCCCACTTCATCTCTAGCATGAGAGCATATTCCAAGCTATTGCCAAGACAATTGGGGATTTGATTTCCTTCGATCAAACTACTAGTTCCAAATATTGAATGCTCTATGTTAGAATGTGTGTGATGGCAGATATCGAGAAGGATCTACCAAGCTCTATTGAGTTATTTTCTAACCTTGGCACCTGGGTTCAGAACATTGAATATGAAAATAAACCCCAAGTTTTTCAAGAGTGTGGTAAGGGAGGGCACCATAAGAGCATATGCCCCCTACATCCTAAAGCTCTGAGTACTTTGGCAAGTCGTAAGGAAAACAGTAAGAAGCTTAGTGAAAAGTGGGTGCCTAAGCGAAACCCTCAAAAATTGAAAGGAAAAGATTTGATTTCTATTTCTCAAGTTGGGCTCAGTGAGGAATTACAGGAGGAAGCCCTTCTTCCATCAAACATGTTTGATGGAGAGGAGGAGTTGAACAAGGTTCCTATGAAGAGAAGGGAAGTGAGCCTAGTAGCGGGGGATATTGTTCAACTTCCTAAATTTGGGGAGAGTGGAGAAGAGGTAAGTCCCTTTGACTGTCTTGACATGGATGATCCGACTCTTCAACAGTTAATGGAAAGCTCTCTAGCCTCTTCAAAACCTGTGTTTGAGAAAGGCTCTCCAGGTCCGAAGACCATAAGTCACATGAAAGCTCGTATTGATGTAGGGGTCAAAAGGAAAGTGGGGAGACCTAGCAACAGAGCACTTAGGAAAAGGGAGATTGACTCTAAAATTGCTAACGGAGTACAACCCCTTCTAACGGATAGTTTTGAGGCTCTACATCCTGGAGAGAATGAGGTTGTTCCAATCATGGAGACTTGGAACAAATGTGTTCAGGAGTGTGGCTTGAAAAAAGGATTTCTTTCTTTGGGGGTCAAAAAAAGGTTGGCAAGCCTCCCAAGACCTCACTGAGACAGGCTTCCAACAAGTGATTTTTGGTTGTTTTTGTTTCAGTTGTTTGTTAGGCCAGATGTTGTTGTTGTAGATCTGCTCCAGTTTTAAATGGGATTCTTGGCTCTCTAGTTCTTTGAGCATCCCTAGGTTCCAATGGTGAGGTTTGGTTCCCAAATTTAAGGCCCTAGTGGTGGGTAGGATCTTCAAATTTTGAACTTTGAATTTGAATGCAACTTTGGGTAGGATTTTCAAATTCTAATTTTAAATATCGAATTTGAATGTTGTTTTGGGTGTGGGTTTCTCCTATTTTGGCCGATACGGATATTATTATGAGAAATTCGAATATGAAATCATTAATATTACATTGCAAAATTTTACATATTTATAGGTAAGAAATGCCTATTACAACATCATCATAGGTGGTGGCAAGATAAGATGGATTTGCCACATATTACATTATCTAGATTGGCAAGATAAGATTGACTTGCCAAATATTACATTATTGAGAAGATAATAATTATTTAATATTAATTTCCTCATTAATTAGATAAACAACCTTATCCAATTATTTATGGTAACTTTATCATCCGCGGATAATACATATAAATATGGTAACATTATCATCCACGGATAATTATGAGGGCATTAATATTAAATAATTATTATCTTCGGATAATATTTTGGACAAGGTAATAGATGTGGCAAGTCAATATTATATTGCCATCTATGATGTGGATATTGTAATAGGTATTTCATGCCTATAAATATGTAAATACTTCTCAATGTAATTCATTCTTATTCAGATTGATATTTAGATTTCTCCCACTCAATATCCGTATTAGTTTGGGATAAAAGCAGTTGTTCCTGCTCCTTTTCTATCTATCTATTTAAGGCACCATGCTGCCTAAAAGAGTCTCTCTCTCAAAGAGATCTCTCAGAGCCAAAGTGTTCTTGAAGGATATTGAGTAGAATATCAATCAAGAAGAATGAATTACATTGAGAAGTATTTACATATTTATAGGCATGAAATACCTATTACAATGCCATCATAGGTGGCAAGATAAGATTGACTTGCCACATCTATTACATTATCCAAAATATTATCCTAAAGATAATAATTATTTAATATTAATGTCCTCATCATAAATATTATGTTGAACTAAGAAAGCATGATGAGAGTATGGTCAATGTTGTGAATTTTATTGAAGAGAAAGAGTTGGAAGTGTATTCTATTTAGCATTCACCTTTCTTGATCAAATTCCTTGATGCTAAGGATATGAATCTAAAATTGAAAACCAAAGTAGACGTGGAAGCTAATAAGATTTTGACCACTACATTATGTACTATGACTTTCAATGGTTCAAAATCATAAATTGGAGCAACGGATGAAGTGATATTGACTAACATCAATGTCAACTATCTTAGTATTACTTGAGTTCTCTTACACAAACAATGTTGTTGAATATGAGACTTTGTTGTTAGGTCTTAGAAAAGAAAAATGAGCTAGGTATAAATTATTTGATAGCTAGTGGGGATGCCAAACTCAAATATGGTAGATTAAAGAGAATAATCAAACCAAAAACCCTATATTGAAATAGTACATAAGCCATACTAGATGAAATTCACATGTTCTTGGAACTCAACTTGAAATATATTCCTAGAGAGGAAAACCATGATGCTAACTTGTTGGCTATAAATGCTTCTAGTGTTAATTGTAAAGAGATATACTTTTTATGTGGATAATTTCCCCACCATATGTATTTATAAACCATCTATCCTAGATAATATCGTGTACTTAAATTTTTTTTAAGATGATATCAACATTATTGATTTCATGACTCTTTAGAATGAGTTTTTTGGCATCATATGTGATGAACAAGATGAATAAAAACTAAAATATATCATTTGGGAGCCTACAAAGGTCATACAACTAAATATGAAAATAATTCCTAGAGGCTTCATGTCTTTAGAAATTTTGTTTGATGATTTTTATAAGGCTTAAAACCATTTTCAAGAGTTTTAATAAGAAGATATAAATATTGGAATAGAGGAAGAGCCAAAAATTGTAAAGGTTAATAAGGCCTTATCAAAAGCTAAAAAACAACAATATGCAATTTTTCTAAAGAAAAACAAAAATGTTTTTTCCTAGTGTTATGGTGACCTAAGGATATTCAAAATTGATGTCATGACCCATATCATTCCTCTCAAATAAGGTGCCAAACATTTTAGGAAAAAAAACTAAGTTTAATCCGACTTTGCACCTAGTCATGCAAAAAGAAGTTAAAAAAATATTGGATGCAAAAATAATAATGAAAGTAATTTTATCTTCCTAGATCTCTAATTTGGTCTTAGTCAAAAACAAAAATGGTGATATCATACTTTGTGTTGATTTCCAAAACCTAAATAAGAGCTCATTAATGGATAATTATCAAGTCTCTAATCTAGAATAACTACTTCAAGCTATTGTTGGGGTATCTAGAATGTCTTTTTTCGATGGTTTTTAGGGTACAACCATATCTTGGTCAATCAAAAGATAAATACAATATGCCTTTTACTACATCTTGGGGAAACTTAGACTACCTAAGAATACCTTTTGGTCTTATGAATGGAGGAATTTTTTTTTAGAGAGTAATGGACCTTTCTTTCAATGTTTTTATATTTAAAATAGTTGTTTGTCTTGATGACATAACAATGTTCTTTGAGTCTTCTACAAACCACTTTTTACATTTGACAAATGTGTTTGATAAATGTAAATAATTTTGCATCTCTCTGAACCCAAAGAAATACATATTTGGAGCAACTCAAGGAAAATTTCTTGGACATGTTATCTCTAAGGACAATAAAAGTATTGATCCTCAAAGAACAAAAGCAATATCTAAAATCCCAGCTCCAATGAACCTAAAAGTGGTACACTCTTTCTTTGGTAAAATCAATTTTGTTAGAAGATTTATCCTAGACTTTTTTGAGATTGTCAACCCTATTAATGACATGATAAAGAAGCTAGGAGATATCAAGTGGACTGAAGAAAACACTAGGTACTTTGTAAAAATTAGAGAAGCTATTACTCAAACCCAAGTGCTAACAGATTTTGATTATTCTAAAATCTTTCAATATTTTTCCTTCACTTTTTAAGTACTATTGCTATAGTGTTGTATCAAAAATATGAAGAAAATAATGAGCAACCAATTGCTTTCATGAGCACTAGGTTGAAACAAGATCAACTGAAGTACATAATGATAGGAAAATAGGTTTATGATCTTATTAAGGCATTAGATCATATAAAAATAAATTTTGGGTCAAATAAGGTGATAGATCATATCCATTACATTACCATAAAGGATAGATTCATCCAAGTAGAACCATCAGGTAATTCTACCAAGTGGATGGTAAAATTATTACAATATGATGTTGAGTTCAAAGCAATTTATATTATAAGAGGATAGGATTAGCAAAGTACATGGAAAACAAAGAGGTTGAGCTTATGAATACCACTATGATATTTTATGAGGAGTAGAAGGTAATTATGATTAATAAATATAATTTCAAGTGGTATGGTGGCATCATTTTCCACCTCCAAAATCTATCCTTCCCAAGAAATATGCCCAAGAGTAAGAAAATTTCAATCAAACAATTAGCCCAGAGCTATCACTTCCATAATGGTAGACTATATTGGAAGCATCTAAATGGGGTACTACTACTTTGCATATTTGAAAAGTAAGTTAACTAAATTCTAGAAGAACACCATTATAACTTATATGGAGGTCACTTTGCACCTAAAACCACAACTCACAGAATAATGGGAGCTAGTTTTCACTAGCCTTCATTTTTCAAGGATGTATATTAGTTTGTAATAAGTTGTCATAGTTGCCAATTTTTTGTGGGAAATAAAAATTTATCTACCATGCCATTGAAGCCAATAGTAATTGATACTCCATTCATTCAGTGGGGGTTGGATATCATTAGATAAATTAATCCTAATTCTTATATATGTCACATATTGTTAATAACAACCACAAACTATTTTACCAAATGGGTAGAGGCAACACTAATCAAGAGATCAATAAGTAAAGTATTGATCAAATTCATTGAAGATAACATTATGATAATATTTGGAGTTCCAAAATAATTAGTCATCGATAATGGAAAATACTTTAAAATCCTTAAAAATGATCTATTTATGTGTAAAATATGTCATAGAACTCTCCAGTTTCTCAAACTATTAACCTTAAGGAAACGATTTAGTAGAGTCTTCAAATAAGAACCTGATCACTAGGATCAAGAGAGCATTAGGAAATAATAAAATAAGTTGGGAATATGAACTAATATTTGCTCTCTAGGCTGATATTTTTCAAGAAGGGCATAGGTAAATCCCCTTATGAGATTATCTATGGAGAATAAGCCCTACTACCTCCTCATCTAGAATGCCACGCTCTATATTTACTTTTTCCAGATCATAAGAATCTGGTTCTTCAAAGAATACTAGACCATATAGACCAACTTGAAGAGGATAGGAGGAATGCATTTCTAAAGATAACTAAACATAATCATAAAGTTACCCAAAGTTTCAACAAGAAGGCTAAGGGAATTTCTTTCCAATATGGTGATATAGTACTCTATTGGGATCCAAAGAATGATGAGCCTAGAAAAAAAGAAAAAGTGAAAGCTTAGTTGTCTTGGGTATTATTAGATTGTTTATGCAGTTGATAACTACACATATAGGTTGTAGACCCTGGATGGAAAAGATTTTTCCATTCATATTAATGTCTAGAATTTGAAGACCTATCACCCTACCTGAGAATCCAAATAGGTATAACAAAAAACAATGATGAAATCAAGCACTATTGTATCATTATGTACCCCTATTGTATCACAATATCAGTCAATTATCTATTAGATTAAGTGGCATTAGGAAATTTGGATAAAAATATATCTATGGAAGAGACAACCAAAGATTCTTGTGTTCTCAGATGCCTCAAACTATATTTTCAACACCCCTCCTACAATTATAGCTAGTGTTGGATCTTGAAGAATCCACCAAAATGAAATGCACCCCTATTTCAAAAATTTACTAGCTTACATTTTGTATAGGTCTAGGTTGATAAGTTAGATTTTAATTGGTTTTATTTTTACAAAAAAAATCCTTCATAGCCCTATTGGCTTATTCAAATTCTGCTCCAAACCTCTCAATCAATGGAAAAGTAATTTAAAATTCTTAGATCCTTTTATTTGTCAAATTCTCCATGTGTTTATTGTGATGATATGACCAACTACACCTTTGAATATGTGTCAATCAAATTTTCTAATTATCCATGGTTCGCAATGTTCAGCGTGCCATCAGATGATCTGATCCACCAACAATATTTATTAACCACAATCCCATAACATATAATCTATGGTATATAATCATAAATAAAAATACTTCAATGGTCATGATTTAATATACATTCACACAACCAATATACCTATATATTCCTCAAAACAACATCAATGGACTATAATGATCGTATGGGGCTCATCAATGACCAAGATTTCATTAAGGTGGCTTACGTTCTATGATGATTGATCAAGAAAGAATTAACGGTCTAGCGTGTCACATGAAAAGATGTGGATGGTTGAGATTTTTTTGTAGGTCGTTATGACCTAATAGGATATTTTATTGACATACCTAACGCACAAAATTTATCTCATCAACATCCAACAAACTAGAGCAGGCCAAGCTAAAGGGATTTAAATGATGTTCAACACATAGCCAAGTGCATCAATAATTTAGATTTAATATTGAGATAACATGGATGGTCAAGATTTAGTTATAAAAATTTAATCTAAGCCACAATCAGAGCTTCCACATGTCATAGTAGATATGATTCAATCCATCAGATAAATCTTCAATGACCAAGATCTTGTCCCTGAGATAGCTTCGATGGCTAGGGTTCAAAGATGCCTTAACCATTTTGCACAAATAAGACAATGAAATTAATCTTGAAATATCCTAATGGCTAAGATTTTACTTGCAAATAATTTTGACAACTGAGATCCAAAGACAACTTGAGTCAATGACAATACGACCATTTTTAGGAATAAGATAGTGGAATTAATATCCAATGGTTAGGATTGACTTATGTATTGACATCAACAACTAAGATTACTATAAAAAAAAGTGGAAACACAATCCAACAATTTTGCAAGGCACTTCAATGACTAAGATCAAGCCTACAAACTACACATATGGCCAAGATTGAATAGCTAAAAAGTTAAGAATCCTAATCAACCAAAATTTTCAAAGTGCATCAATGGCTAGGATTTCATATTCAAATGACTTCAATGGCTAATATTTAATGATGATGCTACAATTTTTTTTGAAATAAAATAATGTGATTGATTCCAAGGTATCTTAACGATCATGATTAATCTCAAAAAGTCTCCAATGGATAGGATTAGATGACAAACCAAATGATAAACAAGAAAGAGTTATATATAGTTAGGATTTATCATTCATGTCATATCCAATAGTTATGATTAATGGAAGATAATGGAAAACTCATCAAGGTACATCAATGGTCAAGATTTGCTCTTTGTATTATCTTTTATAGACACAATTCAATGATAAGTGGTGTCATGTCATTTAAAAGTAAGACAACAAATATTTTAAACCATATAGGCTTTGATGGTAAGGATTAATCCCTCGAACAACCTTAGAAGTCATGATTAAATCCTCCCAATGTAAAAAATCTAAGATAAATCCAAGCGATAATTTTAATGACGAAGATTAAAATGACAAACAACATCAACAATCCGAAGTCATTTTTAACGCATGCAAGCAACTCTTTGAGATTGGTGGCCAGAAAGTTTTAAACCATTAAAATGAAAAGGTGAAAGAGAATGTTGAATTAGTTAATAATATTTATGGATGAAGCATACAACCAACCTAGCACTATTACTATAAATTCATCCTCGATGCAGCAGTCCACTATTAATCGATGAGTAAAGCCTCGTATAGTTACTATTATCCAAAGAATATTTTACAAAGGGTGACGATAATCAAGTAGCTTAAAGGTGACAATTAAATGTTTCAAAAATTTTCCATGGTCTCCTCAATTTACCATAGCGCGCTGATATTCAAAAATATCATAGAGGCTAGACCTTATGGAAAAGTGCTCTAGGAAATCATTAATAACAATGTCATCCCACAAATAAAGAAGTCTAGAAAAGTACAAAGTTCTTACTATAGAGAAATAGAGCAAAGGACCAAAACAACTTTTTTTAGGTACAAAAGGATTGAGGAGGACCACCCACGACATGCAACTTTAATAAGGAGGTTTTTTCAAAAGGCCCAGAGTAGCCAAAGTGTAGAGTACCCATTTTAACACAAGTGTGGTATGAATTTGGGAAAAATCATCTGTCTAAGATCTTACTTCTCCTTTGAACTAATGTCTTGGTTCACAACGTGCTATGATCCCAAAAACATAATATTTAGAGATAAATATGGATGATTGTAATTCAAGCTCACAATAGATGCCTTTAGGACAATATTTCACCTCTCCCCTACTATGCTAGCTATATATTGGAGAATAATCACTCAACATGTGTAATATTGGACACAACTCTTAGCCTTCTCAAAAAAATTTAGGTACGATGAGAGAATATATTTTAGCTTCTCTCTAAGAAAATATATGTTAAAAGGATGGGCGATGGATTTTGCAGATATGATTAATATCATCTTAGGAACAAAGTACCTATCTCTCGTTAGTAAGAAGGTAATATAGTTACTGCTTCAAAATAATAAAAATAGGCCAATTCAACTGTATAAGTGGGAAGACTTCATCTGTAATAAAATGCATGAGCAATTATCTACATTTAGAAAGGTAATTAGAAAAGACGTAGATGAAATACCCCTTTCTCTTATTACTCCATATTCATGCATTTTATAGTAGGGCAACTCAGTCCATAGAGAATTGTTGGATTAGGGGATGCTGACTCATGATGTTCAAGACAAATTTCCCTAGATACACGAAGGAGAGTCCAACTATGCTCAATTTTTTGGAGAATTTTTAATAGGCATCCACCAAATCCTCTATGGATTCACCCTTGGTAGGCTAGGGATTGGGATAGTAAAATTTTTGCTTGATAATCATATAGGGGATTATTTCCTTACAGAGGACTTTACATATATAAGAGTATATGGGTCAAAGTTACCTCCCAAGGCCCTTCCAAAATATTTCCCAATGACTATAGCTACTTTGGAAATGATCAGGTAGGTGGTTGAAGAAGCCAAAATAAGAATATATAAGAAGCAAGGGAGAATTTTTTGGCTTGATGTCCCTTGTAAAATAGGTCATTACATATATAAAGGCTACCAAAGCATGCTATAGGTAATTTAGAAAATGGATGAGTTTGGCTTCGTAGAGGTCACCTGAAGACCTTATGACCCTAAAGGCCACTACCAAGAACTAATGAAAAAGGTGGGCTCATAGGTCATGGTCAGGCATAGAGTAGATGCCTTTAAGGATGAGCTCAAAGAGGCCTTGATTAACATGTTACCAATTCGACCAATATTAGACAAGTACCTGATTGATATTAGGACACACTCGTAAATTAAATATGTTGAGGGATACTCGGTAGAATTAATAATGCTAAAAAGTCATTTAGTTGAGGAGATTGCCCTAATAATTTGAGTGATACCCCTTGGATATTTTGTGGACCCCTTTTTGGCAATGCCAGACCAGGAACTAGCCCAAGTAGAAATCAGAGCAAATCCTATCTCCTTAGTTGAGGTAGTAATGGAAACTCCCTAGTCCATGGAGCATTCTTTAGAAGGTACCTCTATATTTGGTATAGGTAAGGAACTTGTCCCATCCTCTTCCTCTCAAACTTAGCAACTCATTTCAGTCTCCTATTAAGTTGAGCTTTCATATGAAGGTAAGCTCCAATTAGCCTTGCACCAACCAACATTCATTCCCAAATCTCTAGCTTTCAATAATAAAGAGTTCCTATTGTTCCCATATATTCAAAGGAAAATTAAGGTCATCGGGGGACTTGCTAACATACTAAGAGACCATGAATTAAAGTTAGCAAGTCCCACTACATCTCTTGAAACATAAAAAGGCTAAGCTTGGGGAATCCTTTTTAGAAGATTTAACTAGTTACACCTTGGCAAAGGTAGAAGAGGTTAGGTCCTATGACCTCCTTGATGATAAGAAACTTGAAGCAATTTCCATAGGGAAGGATTTCCAAAACATAGGAACAAAGCCAACCACTCAAATCTTAGCAGTCCCACTTGTGATATTATCATTCACCATACCGGTAGAGGTGGGGTCAACCCATATGGATTAACAAATAAGGTCTACACATGTACAAATTATAGTTGATCCATTGAATCTTTATAATATGTCAACTAAAGTCCAAGAGAATACAATAGAATATTTGTATAGAGATAAAAAATAAGTTACTAGCAAAAAAACAAGACTTGTTGGTAAGGCTCAAGGAGTATGAGGAATAAAATTCAGTAAAAATGATAGTAAATCATCGTCATCTCCTTAAGTGATTGTTCAAAATGTAGAACCTGATATTATTAGTAGGAGGATTGATTGTTCTACATTTATTGAGAAACACAAGGTAAAGGTATATTTCAAACTGGAGAGTGAACCGAAGGTCTTGGCCCAAGTATTCCATAATATCAGCACCAAAGTTGTATCAGTAGAGAGCATGAAAATTATTCTAGAAAAATAAGATAACAAGATAGCCTTAATCAAGGATATTTTTTAGTATTTTGAAGATCACTATGAGGAGATACATATAGAGAAGGTGGCCATCCAGGTCTATATAATGTTTGACTACTATCAAGAATTTATTAAGGTAGTAATGTTTCTCAAAGAAAAGCCATGTTGGGATAATTTTGTTAAGGAGATGGAAGTTTGGGAAGAGGAAATAAATATAAAATTAGGGTAGGTTGGGATATCATATGAAGAATGCATAAGTGTGGCCAATTTTGATGATTTTATTTTTCATAAAATTTATGATTTTGATTGTGATGAGGAAATGAGCACAATTTAGCTCAATAGGTCAACATTAAAAGAGTTATTTGTATAGATTCTCTCAAGATAATAATTCATTTGTTAGAAAGTAAAAAAGAATAAGGTTCTTCAGGCCATTGATTCAATAAGATTCACTACTTCCTTCTATGATGAAGCCTGGGGTAAAATTGATAGGCTATTGGGAATAACTCAGGGGAAACAGGACAAAGGAAAAGATATTAATAAAATAAATATTGAAGAAATAGAGGTTGAAAAGAAACCAACCAAAGGCAAAAGGATGCTCAAAAGGGGAATGCTCAACAAGAAAAAGGTCAAAAAGAGAAATAGAAATCCAACAACTGAGGAGTAGCTAGGTGTAAAGAAAAACAGTTGTAACCTATTAAGAACCTAACAATTGAGAAGCGGTCAAATGTAGAGACCAAATGAAAGTAGTTATAACTAAATTGGTTACATTTCAAGCTATAAATATAGGTTGCGCCAACCGGAGGAGGCATCAAGTTTTGCATAGACAAATTTTTGCCAAGGTATTCTAGTGTCCTTGTCTTTGTCATTTGTATTCCCCTTGTGTCTTGTCTCCCTTTGCCACCTCTTATTCTTCCCCATGGTTTTGTGGGTCTCAAACTTGCTTAGGAAGAATTAATTCTGTTGAGATCATTTCCAATACTTGGATCGAAAGCCATGATGCTCTTTGTTACTACATTAGAACGAAGAGTTGCATATTTTTATTACATTATTTGAATATAATTCCAAGATTGTATTGATTAAGTGAGATCTGGGTCATTTGAACCAAACTCCTCTTGTAAAGATATTCTTATATAAATAAATTATGCTTCCTCCTTTGAGCAATACCTTGTCCAATTGTGTATGTTTTTCACATTTGCATGTTACATTATTTGAATGTGTGAATGGTGTATTCTTTTGTTGGTGAATTTCAATTATGTTTGTTACATTATTTGAATGGATGTAATTGACCCATTCTTATTTCTTTCTCATTAAAGTTGTTTAAACCCTTGCTATGAATTACAAGAGATAAGGCACTGGTCTACTCTTAGGAATATAATTGATGGGCATTGTAGATCTTGGTCAATTTTTAATGAATAATATTTGTTTTTGATATCTAGTCAAGCATAATTGATAAGATCACTCTATATAGGGTTTCCTTACCTAACTCAATATTTTAGAGGGTTAAATTTATTTTTTTTGAGTTGAAGAGGTGGATTTACCAGAGTCCATAGTACTAATTGGATCCAAGAAAATTCAATGGCATGACAATTACCAAGGGACACTAAAATTTTCCCCAACACATCAAAAGTATTTAAAATACAAATGAAAGCATAATTAAGGAAGAATACGAGATTAAAAATTTATAATATATTTTTTATTACAACCCAATGAACATTTTCTAAATACCTTATTAATTATCAAATAATGATAAAATAATTCATGATGAGAAAGATATGTATAAAGGATATTTAGGATGGATATTTCTCTTTATATATAAAATCAACCTTGTCCCAATGGTTTTTATTTATTTTTCATCTATTTTTTGGGATAGATCGAAGAGTGATATGGTAGATGTGGTTGAAGAGACTAGGAAAAAGAGGGCTACAAAAGATAAAATTACTATATATTGTATTTATTCCAAGAAATATGAGACAAATTGTTTTAACAATTTTATCCAATTAGACTTCTTTGTAACATAAATTACAATATAACTTAATATGCATGCCAATAGGTTGTTATAAATGTTCTAGATTTTGTTATCTAAAATAAACAACATGGTTTTCTTTGTGGTAAGCGAATCCTTGATAGTATAGTCATTGGAATAGATGTTGTACATTCTCCTTAATCCATTGAAAATAACTATGTTTTTAAAATTATATATGAATAAAGTATAAAAAAGGTTTGCTAGAGTTTTGCATATTATTTTATTTTAAAATTTTGATTTCTAGATCAAGCAAGTTGGGGATGGATTAAATATTACTATAGTACATAAAAATATTTTGCTTTGATCAATGGACTCATCACCAGATAATTTTAATGGTCTTGTAAAGTGGAAGCAAAAACTCAAAGGTGTTCAAACGATGATAAATGGTCCCTTTTAAATATCATATCTCCAATTTATTTTATTGTACTCTTTTTTAGGTCATCCCTCACTAGTGATGCTATGGAATGTAAAACAATACTCTAATGCTATGACAAGATTTTTGGATGATTGGTGAATACAAAAATTTCTAATATTATTTTTATTAAAACCACCCTTGATTTAAACTAGATTTTTACAAATATTATATAGTTTAAAGTTGGAATACTACCATCAACACATCTAGGTATTTGTTTGTGTAGAAAAGGTATTGAAATTTTAACTATTGAGATAAAAATATTACCAACCATGGATGGGAAGTCTAAACTCTATCCCTATAATACAAATTTCAAGAATACCATTGGGTATATCATACAAAGTTAACAACATCAATGATATTTTGTTTGATAAGGATGTGCAAAAAAATTTAAAATTTCTCTTTGTAAATGGGATGAGTATGCAAAAGAAAGAAAATTAGAGAGGCAATTTTATAAAATTATATATTTATAATATTGGCATTAGGGGAATTTTGGTTGGAGATTATTTAAATATGAATAAAATATAGTTATATGAATGCAATATTTTTTAAGAAAATTAACCCCACCTAAGGGTATAACAACATGGACTATAATATCAAACAGTTGACAATCAATCAAGAATAATATTAAGTGGTTAAGTGGTTAGTGAGTGAGAAAAAATATATTTTTGGTAAAATGCTTGGTCAATTTTAGTAAAATATTATTTCTAATACATAGCAATGGTGTCTACCTTGATTTGTAGGCATCCAAAAATCAAAACTACAATGCTAAGAGCAAAAGCTAAAGATCATGTTTTGTATTATCAATTAGGTTAAGAGAGGGGTCCTCGACAAGGCTATAAATGAGCTCCAATATATGCTTCAAATTTTCTACTTTTATATTTTTCAAAAAAGGTTGATAAATCTATAAAAATATGATGGACACTCAATCATGTTGGAATACTTTGGAGTAACTAAAAATTTGTAATCCAATTGATTTCCTCAGGAAGAGTATTTAATCAATTGAAACCCTTCCTGAGGCCAAAATATTTCTTTGGTTATTGATCCAAAGCAAAAAAAAATTATGGGATAGTCTAGTGGACGTTGTAAATGTGTCTTATGTAAGAAGGGGCTATAAACATCAAATCATTTGCTTATTTATTTTTTATTTTATTCCATCATTTAGACATACTTTATATTTAAAGATAAAATAAAATCTCCTAGATTACTTGATATATATTAGGGGTAGTAAAATGTTGTCTAAAATGTTTCAAATCTAAAGCATTAAGCATTATTTGAAGAATTGACCATTACTTTATTTTTTGAATTTCTAGATTAAATGGAATAATAAAAATTTCAAAAAATAAATCTTAGAAATGCATTAGTTTTCATTCAATGGTTACTAGCAAAAATGCTTAGAAGCATGGTGCTCATCATGGGAAGTGTAGGATGTGCAAAAAGACTATATGTTAGCTACTTAACTTTAGGATATGAATAAATATGGAA
Organism: Wollemia nobilis; assembly: GCA_028583015.1. NCBI lineage: Eukaryota > Viridiplantae > Streptophyta > Pinopsida > Araucariales > Araucariaceae > Wollemia > Wollemia nobilis. Next base: position 16,837,617 of record JAQPPZ010000756.1, read on the forward strand.
GGATGAGCTATATGATAATGGATTTAATGCAAAGTATCTATATTAAATTCATTTCAAAATAAAAATATCCAAAAATTAGGTTTATCAAACTCATTTTTGATTGTAAACCCTAATAAAGATAGTAGAAAATATATAGTTTTTGTGATAACGAAGGAAAAATTCTCCTTTGCCTATTTAGAATTCAAATGGAACTCAACATATAACCATGCAAATGCAAGGAAAATTCTTACAGAGAAAATATATTTCTATTGTGGTGTATTCAAATAATATTGTTAATTATATTAAGAATAATAATATTTTATATATCCACCAATTATTTTTGAATGAAAATGCTATCTATAAGTAAATAGAATGGTATAGATTTTATTCAATGGTGCCAAAACTCAAATTTTAAAGTATAACAAGCAAAGAAAAATTCTATCTTTTAATGAAAATGATACAAAAAAATATGGATTTGAGGGAGAGGAAAAATGTCTTTAACAAAAGGAAAAGTAGATATGTTCTAATTAACCTAATAAAA